>CM077007.1:30749673-31984673 GCA_039090855.1 Macrothele yani
CCGGCATCACTCAGCATCATTCTGGTTGAAGTGTGAACCGCCAATATTATTCCAGTGCCATTCCGACTGAAGTGTGTATCGTCATAATTACTTTGAAATGTGAGCTTTCAGTACCCTCGTCACTGAAATAAGTACCAATAGAATCATTCCGTCTGAAATATAAAACTCCAGTGGTATTAAATATAAACCTCCAGTGGTCTCCAGTGGTATATGACGTACTTGCCAGCAGGACGCACACGACATAAAGGCAGATAGCAATCAGAATGAACCTCTGCGTAGCTCAGTTGGTAGAGCGACTTGTTCCGGAATAAGCGGACTCGGGTTCGAATTCCGGCGTAGAACAAAAATGACGGAGAAATTTACTTCGTTATAATAATTATCAGGAGTAGTTTTACCAGTGAACGGTACTGGACTCCTTTCTTCTCTCTTCAATGGTCTTACCTCTTCTTTAAAGTACCCCAAACTTCGCATTCCAACATGACAAACCCAGACCTCATTCATCACCCGCTACTCAACGGTGAATGAAACCCATTACTCTGCTACTGCCACCGGACACTAAGGCACATGTCTGAGAACAGAACTAACTCCAGCTAAATACCTGGCAGATCCATACGTTCATATGCAAAAAGTATGGTTAACCATGAACAAAGAAATTATTTGTAATTTTCTTGTCTCACTTTCTAATCGAATCATCCCTCGTACTGACGCGCGAGGCTGCCACATCTCTCCTGATTTTACACTAATGTCCATGTATCCGTCTAATAATACAGGTTACAAATGCAGCCATTTCTTCCTTACATGATTATTATGAAGGCGTCGCTTTGTTTCGTACATACGATATTCTTTCTGCGTGGGGCAATTTTTTCATAAAAAGTACATATGCTACTTTCTAATGAAAAAACTACGTTTGATAATGCATGGCATAATCTTCAATAAATCACTTTAATACGATGAGTTAATTTTGATACTTGAAGTGTCGTGGGCAAATGACGGATGTTGAAACGGCTGGTAGTAAATCTGTCAACGTCATGTAAAATGAAACATTTAGCAGATAATTTCTGTTGCATTATACTTAACATCAATGACACCACAAATAATATCATCAAATTGTACACAAAGGATTTGAAATTAAGAAAAAGAAATTATGTGGTCCACGATCACACAGACGACACCACCAAGGGACTATTTTAATGTTCTTAACTATATCCATTACTGGGACAGGATTTGACGAAATAAATGAATGATCTTTCAAAATTCACCCACAAATAGTAAATCTGCTGTCTATAAAAGTCCATGCAGTCAAATGTTTAGTTTTAAATTTTACTGTAAATAAGCATATAAATGAACATATGTGTATCTATGCATATGCTTATACACTGAAGAGCAATTGAATTAGAGATACCTGTCTAGTAACGTGTAGCACCGCCGTTCGCCCGCATCACCGCGGCGATTCGTCGCGGCGACTCGACAAGACACCGGAAGCGTTGGGAAGCCATACGGATCCACGACCCCTGTACAAGCTCCCACAGTTCACGAAGATTTGATGGTGTGTGGTCATATCCTGGAACATCTATCTCGATGGCATCCCAGATGTGCTCGGTGGGGTTGAGGTCAGGTGACCTAGCTGGCCAAGGAAGCGAGGTCACGTCGGTGGAGTGTTCATCCAACCATTCGGACAAAATTCGGGTGATGCATTGTCTTGTTGCAGGATGAGGTCCGCAGTGGAATGTTGAAGACGCACAAACGGGAGCAAATGGTCGTCCAGGATATCCCGATAACGTTGACCTGAGAGGGACGACGTCATACCTACCAGGAGTCTCATTTCAGTCCACGTAAACAGTCCCCAGACGAGAATGCCACGCCCACCAGCTTGAAGAGTACCTTGCTGGCAAGAAGGATCCATCGCTTCATGTGGTTTGCGCCGTACTCGTAACCTGCCATCCGCATGTACCAACGTGAATCTCGACTCATCAGTCCAGGCAACATTTTTACACATGTCTAGGGTCCAGTGGCGATGTTCCCGCGCCCATGCTAAGATTTGCACCCTGTAATGTGCGATCAGCAGCGTTGCCGTCATGGGACGATGGCTTCTGTACCCCATAGCGAGGAGATCGTTCTGGATGGTGTGGCTGCTTACACGTTTTTGTGCACCAGCGTTAAATTGTCGAGTGATTTCTTGCACTGTGGCCCGTCTATCCGCTGTTACAATGCGAGCTAGCCGTCGATGACCCCTCTCATCCACACGCTGTTGTCCACGGCAGTTGGCCCTTGCAGGGATGGTTTTACAGGATTCAATGTACTCACGGTGCACCCGTGACACAGTGGCTCGTGAAAATCCCAGTGCCTGCACGACTTCCGAAATGGAGTGACCCCTTTGTCGGGCCTCGGCAATTTGCCCACGATCAAATGCGCTTAGATCCTTCGTCTTACCCATACTGCGTCCGACTCTTACTGATTCCGTCGCATCACTCCTTATATTGTCGGATCGCTGCATACGTCATGTCGTTTTCGTTTACAGGACGGCCCACAGCGCCACATTTGCATAACGTCAGCTGTCTCTAATTCAATTGCTCTTCAGTGTAGAGGGTGCATAGGAAAGTCCCTTTAGCCTGGAATAACTTGCGAACGGAGAGAGGTACAGTTATGCAAGTGAGATGACGGTATAGTAAAGTGACTACGCCCGATCGAATGCAACCAATAGCAGCTCCCCTAGTGGCGAAATGCGGAAGTTAGCCATTGCAAATCGATAACGAAAAGAGATAGAGCAAAAATTTTCAATTGCAAAGTTGTACAATATTAATTAATTAGTACAAAACGACATTTGTTTCACAGGGATAAGACAAAACGTCGCCTGAATACCCTAAAACGTCCGAAATCGATGCGTGACTTTTTATGTGAACGTTTGAATGGAACAGGCATGAGCAAATACACACAATTTATTGCATAAATGCGTACTTATGTCAACACAGTTTGATGACGTCAGACAAAACAAAAACAAAAAAGCCAAACTGGCGCACTGTGATAAAAAGTTAATGTCGAGTATGTTCAAAGAGTTCGCCATTGCCCACGATAAACATTTGTATTCGTGAAAGTAACTCTGCATGCACATTCCTCAGCATGGAAGGTGTCACACTATTGCAAGCATCTGTAACGCGACTTGTATGCGCTGTTGCTTACACCTAATTTTTTACGTAACACCAAAGAAAGAAATCAAGCGGAATGAGGTCTGGCGATTGTGGATGTCATTCAACAGCACCACCATACCCGATGATATGTTGTTCAAAACAATCTGTGAGAAAGCGTTGCACTGCTGTTGGCTGGTGTGCAGGGGCACCGTCATGTTGGAGCCACAAGGAACGTAATGTTGAGAGGGGAATATCATCTAAAAAGTCAGGTATGATATCCTGTAATTATTGGAGGTATCTCTGTCTCTTGGCATTCCCCGTAAATAAGCACCATCTCGCAATATTGGGAGTAAGTGAAGCTCGCCATTCTCGCAAAGCGTACGTAGACCTAAACTTGTGATCAGGGTACATCCTGCTACTGGTTTTTATATCGTAGGTACGGTACACGTCACAATCTGCATTTGCATACGGCTAGATTTGCGAAATGTGAATATGCAGATTCAAATCGTCGCGTATCGATTTCGGACATTTTAAGTTACTCAGGCGACAATTTATCTTATCTGTGTGAAACAAATGTCGTTTTGTACTAATTAATTGATGTTGTACAACGTTGTAATTGAACATTTTAATCTATCTCTTTTCGTTTGTGATTTGCAATGGCTAACTTCCGCATTTCGCCACTAGGGTCGCTACTATTGGTTGCATTCTATTGGACGTAGTCGCTTTACAATACCGTTATCTCACTTGCATAACTGTACCTCTCTCCGTTCGCAAGGTATTTTAGGCTAAAGGGACTTTCCAATGCACCCTGTATATCTGTAGTAACGCATAGCATACGAGTTCGTTCATAAATAAAATTCTATTTAAATCCCCATTTAGGCAAACCTTAATGCCAAAAAAGTTGTAATTGATAACAAAACAGTTATCCGCAGTGACTAACCCTGGTCAAAGTGGCTTTGAAAAATTTGAGCTTACAGATTTTTGGAACACGACATTAGTCTACACCCTATTAAGAGAAAAAACAAAAACAAAATGGTCGTCAGAATTGTTTCGTATGATTTGAAATATTTTATTTTTAGGAGGGCATTGTGATTCAAATTTATCGAACTTTCTTCAGTCATTCTTGTTTATTCCAGTGGAGCTACTAAACCTTCAGCTACTAAACGTTACCAGAAGCATTTTTTCCAGAAATACAGAATATCTTATCTATTAAATGTGTTCCACTTCCCATTATCCGACTTACGACATCAGCGATAAACTAACTATTATATAGAGGAATAACTCGAGTTATGTTCATTTCCCCATATCCTCCGCACATAGCCGTTCAGAGTCCAGGTGCCGCCCCGGTGGCGCAGTGGTCTAAGGCACTGGCCTCTGATCATTCGTCCGTAAGGGGTCCGGGTTCGAATCCCGGTCAGGCATGGATGTTGTGTTTGTCTTACGGCACTGGATCTCTCCCTTCCCTGGAACCAGTGACCCTAAATTAGGGACGGGCGACTGCTTATAGCCCATTGAGTTGCTCACGGTGGTCGTTAAACTTCCAATCAAAAAAAAAAAAAAAAAAAAAAAAAAAGAGTCCAGGTAACCTATAGCAACAGAATGCATTTTGTTTATTATTCAACTATGGTTTCCTAGCTGGTTTCAAAAAGTCAAACTACTGAAAAAATAATTCACAATGTGCTCTTAAACATTTCTGGACTTCAATTCTTGCTTTATTAAACAATTCTGACGACCATACCGAAGAATTTTTAGTGTATATTTTAGCTCGTTTTATAACAATGTGAAAATATGTTTCAAACGAAAAATATATATGCATGTATATACACTGCCCGACAGAGAAAATGTAACACCATGAAAGCCGCCCCGGTGGCGCAGTGGTCTAAGGCGCTGGCCTCTGATCATTCATCCGTCAGGGGTCCGAGTTCAAATCCCGGTGAGGCATGGATGTTGTGTTTGTCTTACGGCACTGGCTCTTTCCCTTCCTTGGAACCAGTGACCCTAAATTAGGGACGGGCGACTGCTTATAGCCCATTGTGTTGCTCACGGTGGTCGTTAAACCTCCAATCAAAAAAAAACACCATGAAGGAATGCTCGAAAACAGACAGAACTGCACACACAGATAGCCAAGTAGGTCCTGAACAAATGATTTAATTGTCACATACAAACTAGGCTGCATTGGCACAATACACAGGGTGATCAATAAGGAGTGTGGCCCCCATTTTGGGCGATTCAGTGTTGAATCCGACGTGGGGCATTGAGCCATTGAGGGTTCGAATAGAGTCATGGGTTTATCATGGGCCATGTGGTGTTGATCCTAATCCACACTTCATCTTCATTTTGCGGGAGTGGGAGGATACTCAACTGACGTCCAATCGTGTCCCACAGATGCTCGATGGGCGAGAGGTCAGAAGATCGTGCTGGCCACGGAAGCATCCGGTAGCACATGTCACGTATATCTCCCCCTGTAGAAAGGGATGTGACGGAAACGTAGGTTTCCGGATCAGCCTGCAAACCACGTATGAAGGATAACTCACTGGA
This sequence comes from Macrothele yani, assembly GCA_039090855.1. NCBI lineage: Eukaryota > Metazoa > Arthropoda > Arachnida > Araneae > Macrothelidae > Macrothele > Macrothele yani. Next base: position 30,755,337 of record CM077007.1, read on the forward strand.
GAGGAAGGAATTCTGACTAATTCAAGACGATGTGTGGAAGGAACATAGCACATGTCACGTATATCCCTCCTTGAGAAAGGGTTAGGACGGAATCGTAGGTTTTATGGGTCAGCCGACACCCCAAGCTTGGAGGAAATCTCACTGTAGAAGAAGGAATTCTGACTAATTCCAGAAGATGTGTGGAACGAACATGCATATTTTTCGAAGGACACACCGGACAGGAGATGCAATTTACATTCAAACGGCAATACAGCGTAACGGCCATTAGCCAGTGGAGTTAATCGAACCCTTTCTAACTGAGTTACGCCGACGAAGTTTGTCGCTGCCACTTTTTTTTTATTGTAGGTTTAACGACTACCGTGAGCAACTCGATGAGCTATAACCAGTCGTCCGTCCCTAATTTAAAGCCATTGGTTCCAGGGAAGGGAGACAGCCAGCGCCGCAAAACAAACACAACATCGATGCCTCACCGGGATTCGAACCCGGACCTTTCACGGACAAATGTTCATAAGCCAGCGCTTAGACAACTGCGTTACCGGGGCGGCCTTTGTCGTCTTGATATGTGCTTCACCTTTGAGGTATTTACGTCACAATCACGCCAGCAAGTTTGAACAGAACTTTATTACTTTTTGAACTGCGCTTATTATTCTTGTTCCGTGCTAAACAGATGATGGGTAGTTTACAAAGAAAGAAAAACCACTTCCGCGTTTCAGTGGAAACGGAAAAAACATTACCCTTAGCGTTTCGGATTTGGAAAAGGCATTAGTTTGACATTCATCCTCTTATTTAAAAACGCTTCGAGACTATTTGAAGTTACTTATGTAAATTAACTAAAAAGCAAAGCAGTCTACTTACCACTTTGCGCAGAAGGGAAAATGATGGTCATAAGAACAAAGAAGTCACTCTCCATATTTCTGAAGCATGACAAATAAGCTCAATTTACTTGCATACGTCACTTCTTCGATGCAATCGCTTTGCAAGCCAAGAAAGCTATTAGCATAGAAATGCATCTGCATTTCTGCTTCCTCGAGATGTTTTGAAACGTCTCCGTTCCTAATCAGCTACCATGACAAAAACGCAGACAGCCTCATCACGCTGATGAGCTCCTTTTACAGCCTGAAAAAAACCGCAACATGTTCAAATGTAAAGTACGTTTATATACTTATTTGGCTACCATTTTTTCGTCTTAAGAAATTTTTTATGCTATTTTTGATGCAAATGAGGCTACTGCGAAGCCAAAGTAATTGCAAATTGCGGAAGCATTAATTATCCGATGTTCCTTTCAGTCAAGTATTTGTATACCTTCTCAGTAATTAAGATAAGCTGCACATTCACCGTCGATGGTCAGGGAATTATTTTTTCTTTTTTCTGTCATTGAAATGGCTTTACCTCCTTTGGACATCCCGCACATTTTCATATCTGTTGTAAGGATATTAATCAAAACCACAATAATAATCCAGAATGTTTTAAATAAATTTTTCTAATTGGCTCTACTAATACGACAGTTAATGGAGGAATTAAAATTTTTGCCACAAAAGCTTGACAACTCAGGGATACTGATTTTAATTTTTCTTAACTTCCGCTCAGTTAAAAAGATAATTTTCTACCTCACATTTTCTTAGCTTTGCGTATGTTAATCGAAAAAATCATGATGCAATCTGCTTCAGGAACATAACAAAAATAGAATTCGTAGTTTCTTGAATGTTGGACAGCGCATCCTTTGCTCTCTATCTGCCTTTATATAAAATAATCTTGTACTTCATTATGCTCATTTGGGGAATTACCTATCAATACAATCAACTTTAAAGTATATCAGCAACCATCCGTCGTTAACCCTTTAACCGGCTGGAACGAGTTAAATAAAGTTTAACAAAATGTGCTGAACTCAACTCCAACGAATATATTCGCTGCCTAAGAAGTGCGCCGAACGCTACTGGAAGGAATTCATACAGGGTATGTTTAGTGGTCCCAAAGCTGCTCGTACGAGTTAACTTCAGTACTAGAGCATTGTAAAAAGACGTTTCCGCCCTTAGATTTGTTATTCAGACTGATCATTCAGGCATATGATTGACCCCAATCCCGTCTGATGAAATAATTGGTAAAGGACTATGGCAATGGAGACGAATTTAAGGAACGAGAGGGAAGACATTTGAGTAACGTTTTTTACCCAGTTGCATGATGTTCTTATTTCCAGGAAGACTAGCCCTTTCCTATCAAGTTTTAGGTCATGGAACAAGGAATACGGGACTAGAAGTGAGTGTTCATCACCTATAACGCGTTTGTTTTCGCTGTTGCTCAGATGAGAGGGGATTAAGATAAATTACTTTACCGTAGTTTTTGTAAAACATCGTCACTATGTGAAAATGTTTGTTAGGGGGAAGCAGCAAAAAATTTGGGCACCGTTTAGTTCAAGCACAGTACATCAGCCGCTTAAAGGGTTAAATTAAGGGCACAAGAATTTCAAGGAGAAACCAAAGCCGTTCCACAAATGCGTAACCCATTCGTCATCAGGAAGTCAAACCCTGAACATTTTCGGATGAACAGTCAAGGTCCAGCACCATCGACTACTCCGTCACCTGTGCGATATACTTATTTTAATATAGAGTTTGCGTGCGTTACTTCACAGATAAGAACAAAAGAATGCTTCCCCGACTAGCCATAGCTCGTGTTTCATCACAGACAAGAACAAAGAGTACTCGACTGTTTATAGCCCATCGAGTTGCTCACAAAGATCCTTAACCGCCCCTTCCCCATCACGAAAAAAAAATTGGGTTTATTTCTGGTTTTCGGTTTTTTAACAGTTCATAAAAGAACGACTGCAGACGCAAATTCTTTTCCTGTGAAAAAAGAAAAGGAAAAGCTTTCACGGCAAACAACTCATTGCAAAAAAAGCAAATGCTGCAATTCAAATAAGTATTTACTAAGATTGCGTGTTTTGATAATCCCGTCAAATATTACAAATATAGAGCTGCCAACGGCCCTGCTTTAAAGAGTTATGTTTAGTGTCAATTGTTTATTTTATTATGAGCGCTGCTTTTTTATTGCAAAATGTCATAAAACAACTTCGTCGTTAAATTTAGAAAGCTAGAGAACGATAATGACGCGTTATTTTTATTTTTATTATCTTGATTGGGGTTTAACAACCAGCCCAACAACTGAGTGGGCTATAATCAGTCGTCCGTCCTTAATTTAGGGCCACTGGTTCCAGGGAAAGGTGCGAGCTAGTGTTGTAAGACAACAACGATAACCTATTCCTCACCGAATGGTCAGAAGCCATCGCTTAGACTACACTGTTAAACATTTTGTGCTAGGTTGCACCAAAATGTGGTGCTACACTAGCTGCACCACTTTCTTAGAAACGATACACCATTTTGTGGTGCAAAATAAACCCAACAACATGGTGCAACCTTTCGTGAAACTTTGTACTATAATGAGGTCAAAGGTTAAACCACGTTGTTGGGTTTTATTTGCAAAAAATGATTGTGTGTCTTTTCTCAGAAAGTGGTGAAGCTGGTGTAGCACCAGTTTTTGGTGCAACCTATCAAAAAATTTTTAACAGTGCACTGCACCACAGGGGCGTCTTTGACACATTATTTCTCTAAGGGATTGCACCTACAGTTTGGTTTGTTTAGACGGCTTCCTATTAATAAATCCGAAGAGGGTTTAGAGTCAATTATTAGGTGTTCAACTTAATTATCGGCCCCAAATGCAAATAGCTGTGTGCGATAATGGTTGATTGCAGCGCCATCCTCCAACAGCTTTCCAGGCAACCGTAACCGCTCACAGCTGTAGTGACAAAAGGGACGAAAGTTGACGGTGAAAGCAATGTCGTTCGAGAAGCAACATTTTAGGCACTGCCTCCTGTTTGCGTTTCGGCTGAAAACAATTGCCGCGGAAGCCCAGAAAATGATCTGTGCTACTTTGGGTGAGGCTTCTGTGTCCTATAGTACGTGTAAGAAGTGGTCCCTGTAGTTCAATCAGGGACATTTCGATCTCCGTGATGCAGAACGTCCGGGACAGCCACAGAAAGTTGTCAATGAGGAACTGGAACAACTGTTGGACGCGGATCGCTGTTGCACACAGTCAGAGCTCGCCCAGGAACTCGGAGTAACACGGCAAGCCATTGCAAAGTGCCTGCACAAGCTTGGACGGATTCACAAGGAGGGACGTTTGGTGCCTCACCAACTCACAGCTGCGAACATGTCGAGGCGCTATGTTGTTGCTGTGTCCTTGCTCTCCAGATTCAAGAAGAAGGATTTCTTTCACAAGATTTGACCGGTGATGAGAAGTGGATCCTCTACGATAATCCTAAGCGGCACAAATCGTGGGTTTATCTAGGTCAGTCTACCACCAGTACCGCCAAACCAAATATCCATGCCAGAAAGTTGTTGCTGTGGATATGGTGGGATCAGTGCGGTGTCGTACACTATGAGTTGCTCAAACCTGGAGAAACGTTCTAAGGCTGAGCGTTATTGTGAGCAACTCATTCGTGTGAGTGACACAATGGAGACGAAAAGGTCATGCACTGGCAAAGGCAGAAGGTCGATCCTGTTGCTTCAAGATAACGTGCGTCCTCACACCGCGAAAACTTCTTTAAACACCATCACCGACGTGGGATGGGAGATTTTGTCCCACCCGGCGTATTCTCCAGACTTCGTTCCGTCGGATTATCACTTCTTTCGCTCCCATCAGGATCACCTGAGTGATACCCACTGCACTTTGATCGAGGAGGTCCACACAAGTATTGATGACTTCATCAACTTGAAACAGCCCTCTGTTTTCTTGCAGTTGCATTCGGCAGCTCCCGGACCGATGGCTCAAATGTATCCAACACGTCAGGGATTATTTCCCTGATTAGGTACGTATTCGATTTGTTACAATTTGCTGTCAACGGGTCGTGACTGTTTCCGAGAATTTAGTTGCACGTCTAATAAATGTGAGTGGGAAATACATCTACACTATCTACCAACAAGTAATCGGACAACTGTGATAGCAAAGGAAAACGAAGTTTATTCACCTTCAATAGTTGATGGAGCCTCCACGAGCGGCAATGACAGCTGCGAACCTCCGGGACATACTATCAACCAGGCGTTGAACGACGGCTAGCGGTAGTTTCTTCCACTCGGCTTGGAGAAGACAGGTCAGTTCCTTCACCAATTTCGGACGGTGGGGGCACCCCTTAAGTCGACGCTCCAACTCGTACCAGAGGTGCTCGATAGGGTTAAGGTCCGTGCTCTGCGCAGGCCAGTCCATTCGATTAACCCGATTGTAACCATACCAAGCCATGGAAGACCTCACATCATGACAGGTGGCATTGTCATCCTGAAAGTAACATGGGTCCACCCCGTAAAACTGCCACAACGTAGGAAGCGCATGGTCATCCAAAATGGTGTAGTAGGTCTTGGCGTTTAGTCTACCAGGAATTGCGACCAAGGGCCCCATGCCATACCAGGAAAAACACCCCCATTGCATAATTCCACCGCCGCCGAACTTCACAGTTGGCACAATATATTCCGGCAGGAGGCGTTCTCCAGGCAGACGCCAAACCCAGACCCTGCCATCTGAACGGTAGTGGATGAACCTTGATTCGTCGCTCCAGAGAACCTGTTTCCACTGTTCAACGGTCCACTGTCAGTTTTCTTTGCACCACGTTAGCTGAGTAGCGCTATTAGACTTGGTGATCAAAAGCATGTGGGTGGCAGCACGTCCATGATAACCGAGCAGATGGGCTTCCTTACGGATGGTATTCATCGAAAGAACACTCCCGGATGCCTGTTGAAACTCCTCGCAGATGTGGCCTATCGATTTGGTGCGGTTCTTCCGAATTTCCCAGGCCAGCACCCGTCGGTCTCTAACTCCCAGTTTTGTGGGTCTGCCGGGTCGGGGCACATTCCGACAGTCACCTCTCATCTTCCACTTTCCAATCACGTAGGCCACTGTCGATTTTGGGTACCTCAACTCGCTGGATATGTCACGTATGGATCGGCCATTTCTGTGATACCCGACGATTACACCTTTGTCAAAATCAGAGAGCTCCGAACTGCGTGGCATCTTGCATGCGACTGGTTGCGTTGTTGTTTCCCACACGATATTTAACGGCGGCGGCCGTGACGTCTATCTGGACCTCAGATATCGTTGATTGCAGGGGTGTCCAATTACTTGTTGGTAGATAGTGTATACTTATGGTTTTTCTGTAGTTCTTTACAAGATTCTCAACCAGATCCACATAGTTTCAGCCTTGTGATTTCCCTGGAAGCCCCTAACGACTGCGACAAAGCTGTTCCAATCCGCTTTCTCCTTTGTGGGTGATTAGCGAATTTCTTGTACTGTAGGATCTTCTTTATCTGTGGTCAGACGAAGCCACTGGCTTTTACCATTGCAGCAGACAGCTCATGGAAGAAATCTCGCAGATACTTGAAGGCGGACGACACTTTATCTAGAGCTGTGACAAATAACTGCTTCACAACGCACAATTTGATGTGCCGTACTGACATTAGCACTTTCCGAGGCTGATGCCAGCATTCATTAGAAGTTTTTCTTCCCCTCAGAGAAGTCAGTCAGCTATGGCGAGTCTGGTCTGTGGTAGTACAACTTGGTGTCTCTACTGTCACAAAAGCAAATAAAGCAAAGAAACTTGGTAAAACCGCCATGCTGACTCATGAGGAATGTCACCATTTTGAAGTCACCAGTGACCTCCCAGCCTTACTCATCATACTTCCATTCGTCTAGCAAATTCGTGATGCTGTTGTAACCCTCTTTGATGTGTACCAAGTGAAACTAGGGAAGAGACGGGTACTTGTTCCCGTTATGGAGTAGCACGACTTTCAGGCTCCTGGTTGATCAGTCAATGAACAGACGTCAGTTGTTCGTGTCGCACGAGATTCCAATTGACTCGAACAGAGAGGTCGCGTTATGTTATTTTACGCTTTCCAACCGCAGGTTGAACAAGCTTATGTGCTCCAGCTTTGTCCGCCTGTCTGCACGATAACTCTCGTACAAATGGTTCGATTTCGATGAAATATTTGTATATGGTAGGAGACAACCTGCGGACGAACCTTATTGAAAATGGGAGAAATAGGGTCAAAGGTCTGGACATAGGAGCTGGATACATTCCATTGCCCTTATGCGTCATACCTTGCGTAAAAATGGTTCGAATTGGATGAAATTTTAGTATGTGGTAAGGGACTACCTGGTGACGAACCCTGTTGAAAATGGGTGAAATGAGGTCAAAGGTCAGGACATAGGAGCGAGATTTATTCTACAGCCATTATCCTCGTAACTTGAGTAATGGTTTCTGTTATGTAGGAAAGCGTATCATAATCAATGCATTGCATGGTTTTACTAACTTGTATTTTTTTATAGATGGTTTAAAAATTAAATTATTTACTTGACCTGGTGGTAGACATACAGTGACAGGATAAACAGACATAGTTGCACAGTATTGTTAGGTAGACATAGACAGTATATTCATTTTACATCAACAATGTGCATAGCAAACATAGTATAATGTATGACAAATGATCAAGTAAAACATAGAGAGTCAGTGCTGATCAAGTAACACATAGACATAGCGAACATGGTATACAGTATACCGAATGATCAAGTAAAAGAGAGAGAGCCAGGGCCGAAAGACAAACACAACATCTATGTGTCACTGGGATTCGAACCCGGACCCATCTCGGACGTATGGTCATAAGTCATCGCTAAGGCCACTGCGTCAGCAGGCGGCAGAGTCCATTTTCAGAGGTAAAGAAGCTGATAAAAGCTCTAGAACCGCAGCAAAATGAGCTACAGGATGTCCGTCAAAGTTCAAATCCTTGATGCTCATCTTGGTAAATTCAAAGAGAACATGGGAGCTTACTCGGAGGAGCAAAGTGAGAGCTTCCACTGGGATATACTGGACTACGAAAGAAGGACAGTATGACGAGAACATGAAGGGAAATTACATTTTGAAACTGATCCGTGAAAGTGATTTACTGTATAATCGTAAGTCTCGAAAAAATGTAGACTTCTAAATCTTTTGAGGTCATTTAGGCTTCCCAACCGTAAGTTGAAGAAGCGAATATGCTGCGCAGCTATGTCCTTCTGTCTCCGCACGATAACTCGCGTAAATATGGTTCGATTTCGATGAACATTTAGTATGTGGTAGGGAACAACCTGGGACGAACCCGATTGAAAATGGACGAAATGGGGTCAAAGGCCAGGACATAGGAGCGGGATCCATTCCATCGCCCTTATGCGTCATAAATTACGTAAAAAGGATTTGATTGCGACAAGACATTAACATGTTGTTCCAGAGGTACACGGAACCGGTTCTGTTGAATATAATCGAAATGGGGTCAAAGGTCAAGGCACAGGAGCGAGATTTATTCCACAGCCATTATCCTCATAACTTGAGTAAAAATGCTTCTATTGCGACAAAACTTTGGTATGATCTTCCGAAGGTATACTAAACGAATCAATAGTCAGGGTACGGATGAGGGTTTGTATGAGTGCGATTTCTGGTATGTTTGAAAGCGTATCATATTCAATGCATTGCATGATTTTACTATCTTATTTTTGTATAACTGTAGCATGTTAAATTTGATTCATATGTTTCTGTTACTTGTTAATTTTGATTAATATGTTGTTGCTTTTTTATTTTACTTTATGTGAATGAAAGAGTGGAAATTTGCACGTTTCCTCATTGTAAATAGGTAAATTTCACCAAAGCACTGTCCTGACCACTAAAACAATGTTTGTTGGGAATCTATAATTTGTAGGTAGAAGCAATTTGGAAATAACAATTACTACCATGAAACAAATAACAAAAAATTGCTACATTGTGTAATTGAAAAAAGAAAGCTTTTTTTTTATCATAACGACAGAATTTTCTTCATGATAAGATCTCTACGTCGAAATTCCGAGTAAGGGAAAGCAAACCGGTAGACAGTAAGGCCAATAGATGCGTGTAAATATAACATGCATTTTACTGCAACGTTCAAAATGAACCAGGTGTTCATGAATATGCTTCACATTTCCAAGGGCGCCACAGGTGGAACTGCTGTTCACGCTGACTCCAAATTTGGTGTGAAGGCTATTGAAAAAATGTAGTTTTGTTTGAAAAATGAAAAAAATAATGAAAAACAAGTTAGTAAAATCATGCAATGCATTGCTTATGATACGCTTTCCAACATACCAGAAATCATACTCAAGTTATGAAGATAATGGCTGTGGAATAAATCTCGCTCCTGTGCCCTGCTCTTTGACCGCATTTCGATTATATTAAATAGAATTGGTTCAATATGCCTATGGAACAACATCTTAAAGTTTAGTCGCAATAGAAGCATTTTTAGTCAAGCTATGAGGATAAAGGTTGTGGAATAAATCTCACTGCTGTGCCTTGATCTTTGGCCCCATTTCGGTGATATTCAACACAAGCGGTTCCGTGTACCCCCGGAACAACATGATAACGTTTTGTCGCAATCGAATCATTTTTACGTAAGTTATGACGCATAAGAGCAATGGAATGGATCTGCTCTTATATCCTGATCTTTGACCTCCATTTCGCCCATTTACAATAGAGTTCGTCGCCATTTTGACCCCTACCACATACTAAAATTGCATCAAAATCGAACCATTTTACGCGAGTTATCGTGCGGACGGACGGACAGACAGACACACGGACAAAGCTGGAGCATATACGCTTCTTCAACCTACAGTTGGAAAGCGTACAAGACAGAAACTATTTCAAAACTCGTATTCAGGTAAATAAATAGCTCTGTAATGACGTGTAACAATGAGGAACTGCTGTTATATACTCTGCCACACTCCAAATATACACTGGCGGAAAGTGAAAACAGAATACCAAGAAGGAATTGGCGGACGATCATGAAATTTACATATGTTAATGGGGTCAAGTTTACGTAGGTGTGATGATAATTTCGGGACCAACCGGTGAGCGCTTACGCCACAGCACGGCATAATATGCAAATTATCGTCGATGCTATTTAAGGAGTACGGCGAAGTGAATGTAATCAGTCGTCGGCGTACGGACACGTGCGAAGACCCTGAAGAAGCTGCAATGCCTGGACATGGAAGACGTGTACGATTTCAGCAGTTATCGGACTTTGAGCGTGGTCGTCTAGTCGACTCCGCGAGGTCGGTTGGTCGTATCGTCGTATTGCGGAGCGAATTGGACTGGAAGTATCGGTGGTGGTACGATGGTAGCGTAGATGGTCCGAGGAACATTCCCACACGAGAAAACGTGGAACCGGGAGTCACAGACGGACTGATGAGCGGACCGATCGACCCATTAAAAGAGCGGCGTTGTCAAGCATAACATCCACTGCGACGCAAATCCGAGCTGCAGTTGCACCTGAGGCCACTGTGCGAACAATCCGCAGCCATCTACTGGATGCAGGACTACGTGCACGTGTGCCTCTGGCATGTGTACCTCTGACTCCAGCCCACCGTCAGGAACGGCTGCAGTGGTGTCGCCAACGTCTGAACTGGAGAACGCAATGGCGATCTGTCGTGTTCAGCGATGAAAGCAGATTCTTCTTGGGAGCCTCCGATGGCCGTATGCGTGTTCGCAGACGCACAGGGGAGCGTCTCCACCCTTCTAGCTTCCGCCAGCGACACACGGGGCCTACACCTGGTCTCCTGGTGTGGGGAGCGATCAGCTGTCACTCCCGTACACAACTAGTGTTTGTACCGGGTACGTTAAACAGCAACTCCTACATCAACAACATCATTCAGCCCGTTGTTGTGCCATTTGTAAGGTCGGTCCATCGTGGTGTTTTCCAGCAAGATAACGCACGCCCACACACAGCACGTGCAACGCAACATGCACTTCAGCGTGTGAGATAACTTTCATGGAATGCACGTTCACCGGATTTGTCCCCCATTGAGCACGTGCGGGATTTTATGGGACAACGACTTATCCGGTCTCCACGGCCAGCCACAACTATCCCCAATTTACCCGTCAAGGTTGAGGATGCTTGGAACTCAATACCGCAAACTTACATCCAACATCTGTACGACAGACTCCATGCCAGAATTGCACAGTGTGACGCAGTTGATGGTGGTTCAACCTCGTACTAACCATGTTACATGGAAACGTTATTTTTCAGTTTACCAGCAAATACAGCTGTATTTTGCCATAATATTTTGTTCATGTTATCTTCTGTATTCCGTTATTATGTTGTATAAATTTCGTTAGTATCAGACGTCTCCTTCTTGGTGTTCTTTTTTCACCTTCCGGCAGTGTACAATATGCAAATGCCCGCAATTTGGCATGATTGAAAAGAAGCTTCTATAAAAGTAACTATCCGAGGAATTGTTCATTTCACTGCATGCGAGTAATCAACGTTTTAAAGCAGAATGACAGTATCACCAAAATAACTACGTCTTGTACAATTGTTTTTTCACGTTTTCCAACCGTAAGTTGAAGAATCGTGTATGATCCAGCTTTGTCCGTCTGTCTGTCTGTTAGTCCGCACGATAACTCACGTAAAAATGTGTCGATTTCGAGGAAATTTTAGTATGTGGTAGAGTACTACCTGGGGACAAATCCTATTAAAAATGGACGAAATGGGGCTAAAGGTCAGGACATAGGAGCGGAATTAATTCCATTGATCTTATGCGTGATAACGTACGTAAAAATGGTTCGATTTCGATGAAATTTTAGTATGTGGTTAAGCGCACCATGCAGATGGAAGACCACATGGGGACGAACCTTATTGAAAATGGGGTTGAAGGTCAGGACATAGGAGCTGGATCCATTTCACTGCCTTTATGCATTATGACTTACCTAAAAATGCTTCGACTGCGACACAACTTTATGATGTTGTTCCGGGTTTATACTCAACCATTTCTGTTGAATATCATAGAAATGGGATCAAACGGTTAGGGCACGATAGCAAGATTTATTCCACAGCCATTACCCTCATAACTGGAGTAATAACTTGAGTAATGATTTCTAGTATGTTGGAAAGCGTATAATAATCAATACATTGCATGATTTTACTAACTTTTTCACAATAAGAATAGCAATGCACAAATTCAGAACGTTAAAGGGCTAAAACATAGTTCCAATCGCTGCAAATAGTTTACGAAAACGATCCGGAAGTTTGAAGAGACATGTTTTACGGACGTCAAACCTTGCACAAGACAGGAGCCGGTCGACTGGAAGTTCATGGAGGACGTAGCCACAGCATTAGAGGAAGACAGGGTGTGAAATATCGTGGGACGCAATAGCTCACGGTGTATATCTCAATCTTTAGGCAAGACCTCAAGCACGGTCCTCCAAGTTCTGAGCGGAATACTGCCTGTTATCTTTAAAAGATTTCCAGATTCCCATCGATTGCTTCCTCCTACCTGAGGCACGAGCACCATTCGCCCTAAGGTTTCTTACAGCGGTTGTTTCTTACAGCCCATTTTCATCTCCATTCGCCCGTTTCTTACAGCCCCTAAGGTTTCTTACAGCCCATTTTCATCTGCATGGTGCTCTTAAAACACACAAGGGCAGAATTTCAGCGACAGAAAATTTACACAACATGAACGAGGTTGCACTCCATTCTCGAAAAGTCACCGTTTTGATGTAGCTTTACCGCAGAATTTATCGGGGGACCCCTTTTTTTGGGGGAAATACACCGTTCTGCGGGTCTCTTTAGATGATCTGTCAACGGCTAGCAGCGGTATACATCATTTTTGGGGAACCAGGTGATTGTAACATTTCAACGGCCTAAAGTGTTCAAGGCTCGACTCAACAGTTTTTATGTAAGATGGTGCTTCTTCTCACATAGAAACGCCTGTCAAGCAGTTGTTGCAGGCATATTTTTTCCAAAGAAAGAATAATCAGCCGCCAGGTTCTTAGAACTTGGACAGCGAGCTCACTGTCTCTGAACTCGTGCAACCTTTGGGTTTGGGAGCAGATAAAGAACATCGCCTACACGTCCTGCGGGTCGCTTTCCATGACCTATCAACTACCAGCAGCGATATACATCATTTTTGGCGAACCAGGTGATTCCAACATTTCAACAGCACACAGCGTCCATGTCTCGATTCAACAGTTTTTTTGCAAGATGGTGCTCATTCTCACATAGAAACGCCTGTCAAGCAGTTGCTGCAGGAATATTTTTCCAAAGAAAGAATAATCAGCCGCGAGGTTCTTATAACTTGACCAGCGAGCTCACTAGCTCTGCTCTCGTGCGACTTTTGACTTTCGGAACATCTAGAGAACATCGTTTATCGTGGTCACAAAGCGAACTTGTTGGACCTCAAAGCAAGCACTACAATGGTGTGCAAACGTATTGCATAACCTGCAAAAACCGTGAATATTTTACTCTTCAACCCTTTATACGGCCAATGTATCTGAACTAGATGGTGCCGAAGATTTCCTGAGCTTTCCAAGCAAAACTGTCGACACAATGGCCAGGTTTTACGAAAGCTATGGCAAAACAATTACCTCCCCTCACATCTCAGCAGTACAGACAAATGTCAAGCGCTCGCTTCTAGTCTTTTATTCTCTGTTCCTTGTCCCAAGATACGTAAGGATAGTGCTAGTCCACTATAATGGACATCGTGCCACTGGGTAGAAAGAAATGACTTAAATATATCATTCTTTTCTTAGATTCGTCATTGTTATAGCCCTTTCAGCAGGTAATCCACTAAATAAAGATTAGGGTCGGTCATACCCCTAAGCGAACACTTCGAATAACAAATACGAAGGAGAAAGCAATGTTATCTGATGAGCAGGTTCACACGTTCCAGCCGCGTTTAGTCTACTTTTCAGGCATAGGATATATTCATTCGGGGTGATTTCAGCTAATTTTGATAACGCTGCGTTAATTCGTTCCAGCCGCTTAAAGGGTAAACTAACAAATTGACATAGCCATTTCGTCGTTTATATGTCATTTTATTGTTTTTATATACATCATTAGATGCCAAATTTAATGGAGAATTCAAAAATGTCTTAGTTTTTCCTGTAGCTACTTCTGTTCTTAAGATACATTGCAAAAATCATGACCAAGTAGTAATTATTACGAGAAGGATCATTTATCCAATACTTAGGTTTACAGCAATAAATCGTTTTTGTAATTCATAAGTGAAGAAAAACATTTAAATACAGAAATGCACTGAAGCAAAATTATAAAACGTATCTGACATTTTATTGCTGAGCCTTTAGTTTTAATCACAGCTTTGCATCTTTCTGACATACTGTGGAACAAGATTTTGTAAAAAAATGAGTTGAACAACAGGATTCCAAGTTTGAATTACATCTTCAACGAGTTGGATTTTGGTTGTTGGCTTCTTTTTTGATAGTTCATAGGGCACTTTGAATCACACATTTTCGATCGATTTAAGTTCGGTGACTGTGGTGGCCAATCAAGGTGCTGAACATTTTTTTTTCCTGAAACCACTTTTTCACTACTTTGGCACAAAGAAAAATAAATTGCCGTCATAAAGTCTTCTAGACGATGGTAGCATTTTGTTTTCTAATATCTAGATGTACTTCTGGGCATTTACCGTACCATCGGCAATATGGAGGTTCTCAACGCGATGTGCACACATGTAGCTCCAAACCATGACCTTCACCGGCTGCTTAATAGTAGTCACTAAGCAACTTGGATGGAGTTCTTCATGCTTGAATCTCCTTATATAGGCACTGCTCTGATTCCCATTAAGGTAAAATTCTGATTCATCACTTAAAACTACATTTTCCCATTGCTTGGTTGTCCGTGGGACATGCTGATTTATTCATTGAAATCTACGCTGTCTTTGATTTGCAGTTAGAGTGGTTTACGCTAGCCTTTGCAGCCACGTAAGTTATAGTGAAGCAGCCTCTTCCTAACAGTAGTTGTACTTACAGTTATATTAATCATTTAAGATCATTTCTGAAGCAATTCAGGTGAACTGAGTCTCTTGTGTGCCAAGCTTTGCTTTCTGAGCACTCTGTCGTGCCTGGTTATAGTGGATCCAGGCCTTCTATTACGACGCATATTTTTAATATAAGCAGTGATTTTTACTTTCTTCAGTAGCCTAATCACTATAGATTGATTACAGCCCACTCTTTCAGCGATTTTATTTGAAGAATATCCCTCTTCATGCAGAACAACTATTTTTGCTCTTTCCGCTGTGGACGATTCCCTAACAACAACAAGAAGGGACCACTACAATGCTACAGTAGTTCTGCGTGAACCCTCATTGAGTAGGATTTGGATAGCAATAGAAAGCAGCCAATCAGGTAAAGAAATGTTTATGATTGGCAACTGATACCCAGCTAACGTGAATTTCAATGTTTTTGTCAAATCCCATATTTTATGTCATATCTTAAGAACAGAAGTAGCTACAGGAAACACTAAGACATTTTTGAAATCTCCATTAAATTTCACATCCAATGTTATATAAAGGAAGAAATAACTATGAAAATTAGTTAATTAAAAAAAGAGTTAATCTTAAAAGTTCACGGTTTTTGCACGTGGCTTTGCACACCACTGGAAGTGCCGTATCCAAATTTCCAATGAAATACTTGGATATGTGGTTGAGAATGCTATTATTTTGCGACTCTAAGATATTGCAGCAAGCAATGCACAGAATACAGAACATGTGTAACCATAAAATGTTTCTTCCGTACTGTAAGATTTTTTTTTCATTGGTTGCATTTTCTGGACTGTAAAAAAGGGCCGTTTATCTCCGTGGATGCTAATGTTGGAACAACTTTTTGTTTTTCCGTGAAACAAATTTCTACCTCTTCTGATATCTTCACACCGAATTTAACGTAATTCCGAGAAATAGTTCCACGTGTAGTGCCCTTGGAGATGTACGTTTTAATTATGAGCACCATATATTTCAACTTGAGTCCCATGATTATCCGATCACAATGTATACATATACTGAATTTTGGACGCGTTTGAGATAAACGTAAAATGAAACTATGCATTATTCATACTCTCTCTCTCCTAAAGTTTTGTTTTCGTGACTTCCAGAGAAATAAACATTTCCTGGTCATTGATTCTTTAGTAAGAAAAAGTCCGAATGATTAGAGATCTGTCAAATTTGTTTGTGTGAAATGAAGACTATTCTGCTGAAAAATATCAATGTCATTTAGACTCTGTTTTCATTTCGCACAGAAAAACACCCTACACTTGGAATTTAATTGCTCTTGATGAAGGAGATTTCCGTTCAGCCATTTTTTTATTGAGGGTTTAGCGACCATGGTGAGAAAACTTTATTAGCAGTAGTCCGTCCATCATTTAAGACCACTGACTCCAGGAAAGGGAGTGAGCCAGAGCCATAAGACGAACACAGCATCCATGCCCCACTGGGATTCGAACCCGGACCTATCTCGGACGAATGGTCATTAGCCCGCTCTTAGACCACTGTACCACAAGTGCGGCATTTAGCCATTCGATTCCGTTATCTTGTAGTACTTATCTGTACGTTCATCACATCGATCTTAAGTTTCTCATTTTGTCCCAATGATTTTGCTTAAGACATCATTTAGAGATATCAGATGCCAATAGAAAAAGAAAAACTTACATTTAGAAATTCAAATGGTTGGCAATGTTATCGTGTTTTTTATATGAATGATAATTGAATAATTATTTATGTCATCATCATCATCATCGTCAACCATTATCAATCCACTGCTGTACGAAGGTCTCCCCAAGTTTCCAACACAACGGTCTGTCTTGTGCCAGTCTCCTCCATGTCACTCCCGCATACTTTCGAATTTCATCCACCCATCTCCCATGTGGTCTTCTTCTGGGTATTTTCCTGTTCCTTGGAATCCAATCTAAAATTTTGGCTGTCCATCTATGGTCTGTCCTTCTGGCAGTATGTCCAGCCCATTGCCATTTCAGGGAATTAACTCTGATCATGATGTCTTCCACTCTTGTCATTTTTCGGATCCACAAGTTCCTCTTCTTATCTCTCCTGGTTACACCAAGCATGTACCTCTCCATGCTCCTTTGAGTTGTCTGCAGTCTTTGTAAGTCTCTTTTAGTTAAGCTCCACGTCTCTGCGCCATAAGTAAGCACTGGAAGGATGCATTGATCAAACACTTTTCTTTTAAGACATATTGCTCTTGAAAATTATGCTGTTTCTTCCAAAAGCTCTCCGCCGCCCCGGTGGCGCAGTGGTCTAAGGCGATGGCCTCTGATCATTCGTCCAAAAGGGGTCCGGGTTCGAATCCCGGTGAGGCATGGATGTTGTGTTTGTCTTACGGCACTGGCTCTCTCCCTTCCCTGGAACCAGTGACCCTAAATTAGGGACGGGCGACTGCTTATAGCCCATTGAGTTGCTCACGGTGGTCGTTAAACCTCCAATAAAATAAAAAAAAAAAAAAAAGCTCTCCAGGTAAGTTTTGTACGCCGATTAATTTCTTCATTAATGTGACCCTCACTTGATATATGCTGTCCAAGATAAACGTACGCAGATATCAAGTGAGGATCACATTAATGAAGAAATTAATAGGCGTACAAAACTTACCTGGAGAGCTTTTGGAAGAAACAGCATAATTTTCAAGAGCAATATGCCATTATGTCTTAAACGAAAGGTGTTTGATCAATGCATCCTTCCAGTGCTTACGTATGGTGCAGAGACGTGGACCTTAACTAAAAGAGACATACAAAGACTGCAGACAACTCAAAGAAGCATGAAGAGGTGCATGCTTGGTGTAACCAGGAGAGATAAGATGAGGAACTCGTGGGGCGAAAAATGACAAGAGTGGAAGACAGAGTTAAATCCCTGAAATGGCAATGGGCTGGGCATACTGCCAGAAGGACAGACCATCGATGGACAGCCGAAATTTTAGATTGTATTTATGTATAGCAATTTAATTCCGAAGCAAATATCATACCTGAAAAATAAATCGATTTTCACTATACAGTGCAGTTATTTTTTTTCTAGGCTTAAATATTTTCTTTAAACAGTTTGCTACAATTCCTGCTCTCCTCTTTTTAATATAAGAAATATTTCGCGATATCTTCCCTTTGGATTACGGCTTTTAGGGTCTGTAGAAGACTTTGAGATTAGCGCCCATTGGGTTATGAATTTAGGAGCGCCCTGCCGCCAAACTCCTGCTGTGGTTGGGGAATCACATTAAGCTGGTACTTCCTGGGTAGAGCAAGGCCTTCTAGAAAACACAAGTCCTTGACATTATAGAGATGAGTTCCCTCTTATAGTGATCTCACGCGGAAAACAATGCTTCCGATTGGTTTCTAACGCTGCACAGTGGGATATTTGCATGGAAAACTTAGCCAAAAGTTGGTTTCGTAAATTTTGCCGTAGGCGTGTAATTCTTGCCACAGAGGGAGCTGAATAGTTAGGAAACGATGAGACGTGATTTTTTATTTCGACCGTGCGCCGATGTGGCGCCATCCTCACTCGAAAGTTGAGGGTTGCTAATAGTGCACAAACAGTATCTCTTCTAGGCTGTCTCTGGAACATCGCACGTAAATTAACGATCTGTATACATTTTGAAGAAACAGCGTAAAGTGTTGCATTATGGAATCTTCTGAGGCATTCATGCACTACACTTCTGAAAGCTTTTACTTTTATATCATTTATCTTTTTTGTACTTATCGCCCTTTGCATGTAGTCAATAATTCAGTGATTTATTTTTACAAATGCAGCCTTTTACGAATGAATTGTTGCACTTCAGGTTTTGTCCCGATCTTTTTTCTGATGTTTCTACAATGAGTGAAACTTTCGGTTTATAAAATCAAAAGAATTAGCCGCGGAATCGCGTGATATTATTTATTTAAGCGCTTGCGTCACAAATACTAATTTTCACATTTTTTGTTAACTTTAAAGAAATGTGTTTTTCTTTTATTTGTAGAGTCTACCGGAATCCAATTAATGACACGGAGACAATTATATGATATTATGCAACAATTCAAAGACGAAGATATCAGCTAAAAATTGGAATATATTGAAAAGAACAGAGATAATTATACGGAGGAACAGTATAAAGCGTTTAAGCACATAATATCCCATAAAGTGAGAGTTTAAACACAGATGGTTTTTCTGCGCACAAAAAAGATGAGACATTAAATAAAATGAATGAAAGTTGGCTGTAAGGGATTTTAGAAATACCCACTGCAACATGTCAGTCGTGACATGAATCAAGCGAACTTAGTAAAACAAGTAAGATGAAAGAAATCGGACTAACACTGGACACCGACGAATTTACTTTTGCCACCCAGATGAAGCTGCGATTCTGCGGCAAGGCAAATGCTTCAAAATTTCTCAAGAAAATTACTGAATCTCCTAGGCAAGTGATCAAATACAGAAAAGCCTACTCCATTAGTCTAAAAAGATGAGAGAAAGAGAGAGAGCGATAACATTATGATCTTTACACGCTCTTCTTATATTTGTAGAAGCACGTTTGTCAAGAAGAAAATACGAGATCATCAGAACCAGCAACAAAAGCTTTACCCATGTTATACCGTATTGCAAAAATCGGAAAAAATACTACTACCCTGTTGCTGAATCTTATCGACTGACAGCTGCTTACGCTGAGATCAATCTGCAAGATTGATCGAATCATACTGATGCAGGCGTATAGTGCTGCATTTCGAAGAAGTAGTGCAAACTCTGACAGAAGATGGCAGTGGTACATTGGAATCAATGACGAAGTGGGAATGCGAATGATCTCAACCGGCACAATTTAAGGAGATGATCGAAAATAGCTTAGATGTCAATATACACTAACAGAAAAAAATCCCAACACCAAGATGGATTTGTGTTAGATAAACGACAGTTGGTAGGCGGTGAGAGTACATCTGTAAGATGACGTCTATGCAAATTTTGCGCTCGGCGCATACGTGTGGCGCTAGTAGCGCCCCTCAGAACATGCAAAGCAGGTTTGCTGTAAATACGCGCTGTAACGATCGTGAGCGTTAGTTATCGTTGAGATTCGACGTAGTGTGTTGATGTTAGTCAAGAATGCCTTTAAGAAGACGAAGAAGCCATTATCAACAGCTCACGGAGTTTGAACGAGGTCGTGTAATAGGGCTACGAGAAGGTGGATTTTCGTTCCGCAATATTGCAGAACGACTTGGCAGGAATGTAGCCACTGTGCATGATTGTTGGAAGCGGTGGTCAAGGGAAGGTACTGCCTCAAGAAGACCGGGTTCCGGCCGGCCACGTGGCACTACTGAGAGGGAAGACCGCCGTGTACGGCGTATGGCCGTGGCGCATTGTACCGCGTCTGCGGCAGCAATTCGAGCTGCAGTTGCCACCACAGTGACACAACGAACTGTTACAAATCGGTTACTTGAAGGACAGCTCCGAGCCAGACGCCCTGTAGCGTGTATTCCACTTACTCCAAACCACTGCCGTTTGCGACGTCAGTGGTGTCAAGCTAGAGCTCATTGGAGGACGGAGTGGAGATCTGTTGTGTTTTCTGATGAAAGCCGGTTCTGCCTGGGTGCCAGTGATGGCCGTGTGTTGGTTAGAATTAGGCCAGGTGAGCGCCTGCAACCAACCTGTCTGCGGTCGAGACTCACTGGACCTACACCTGCAGTTGTGGTTTGGGGAGCAATTTCCTATGACAGCAGGAGCACTCTCGTGGTTATCCCACGCACCCTGACGGCACAGTTGTACGTCGGTCTGGTGATTCAACCTGTTGTGCTGGTTTTCATGAACAGCATTCCAAGGGGTGTTTTCCAACAGGATAACGCTCGCTCGCATACCGCTGTTGTAACCCAACATGCTCTACAGAGTGTCAACATGTTGCCGTGGCCTGCTAGATCACCAGATCTTTCACCAATCAAGCACGTATGGGACATCATTGGACGACAACTCCAGCGTCATCCCCAACCAGCATCAACCGTCCCTGTATTGACCGACCAAGTGCAACAGGCATGGAACTCCATCCCACAAACTGGCATCCAAGACCTGTACGACACAATGCATGAACGTTTGCGTGCTTGCATTCAACATTCTGGCGGTTACACCGGTTATTAATGCACCAGCATTTCACATTTAAAATGGCTCTTCTCGCGCTTACAATAAGCCGTGATCTTGAAACCTTAATCGATTAAATATGTTACCTATACAAATGTATTGCCGCCATTTCATTCCTCTACAACTATTTTTTCGTGGTGTTGGTATTCGTTTTTCCGTCAGTGTATTTTAAAGCTCTGCGGTACCGCTACAACTAATTTGCGGTACAGACAACAGACAAATAAGTTGACAAAATCCCACACCGTCTTCTCCTCGGTACTGTCTACCGATCAGGATGAGATTTATTTACGAATTCGATAACATATTAACAAAAAATAAATTACGTACAGACAATAGTCAACAATTTCAATGAAACGAAAATCGAAGTAGAACCATGTCTATAAAACATACGATAACATTAACAGTGGCCGATTGAAAAGTATGCAATGCTGCCACTGGCACTACATCAGCTATGAAATGTTATATCTGTGGAGCCACATCGAAGGAACTTTATAATTTTTCACAAAGAACGGAAGCTCATATTAGCACATTGAAATTTGATATATCCATTTTACATGATATAATAGTATCATTCGACAGCTTGCTGCACTTGTTAGACAAACTATCCGTCGACAAGAGATAACTAAGGACCAAAAACAACAAATGTGTAGTTAAACAAAGAAAGGCGAACGTTCAAAAGGAATTTAACACCAAACTGGGCGTTACTGTAGATGTTCCCAAAACTGTGCTTGGGAATACTAATTATTAGAATACCAGCCGAAGATTTTTTATGGATCCCGAATTATCGGCTTAAACAACGGGTGTTTCTTTCATACACTGCTGGCCACCCAAAATGCAACACCAAGAAGGAAGCATCCGATTGGCTTGAAATTCCCAGCATGCGTCACCCGCGAGAGGACACGCAAACGATTAGCATTGCAGGGTATATGCAAATCATGTGCGCCTGGCACCCCACCGAGAAGCACTATGAAAAGGGTGCACAGAAGGCGTGGTGTAAGCAGTGGAAGTGTGTTTTGCTGTCGGATCAGTACGTGGGAAGCTTCCTGATGCCTCGTCACAGAATACGGCAGTCATACCATCACGTTCCGGAGTTCGAAAGAGAACGAATAGTGGCTTATCGCAACAGCTATTTATCGTACCGAGACATCGGCGCCCGTGTGGGATGACATCCAGCCACGGTGAGGCAAGCATGGATTCGGTGGGTGGAGGAGGGACGGACGGACCGACGTTAGCGATTGCCGCTGCCGCAGCACACCACCGAAGGAGAGAACCGGCATGTTGTGCTGCGGGCATTGACGGCTTGCAGCTGCACATCACGAACGTTACGCAGGAATTAGGGTGTGTTGCGCAACAACCTGTGTCGGCACGTACCGTTCGACGTCGTCTGCAGGAGCGGGGACTTTTCGCACGGCGCTCATTGCTCCGATTACCATTGCCGTTACACCACCGGCGAGTGCGGCGGCAGTGGGCCGTTGAACGCCGCACCTGGACTAAGGAATGGCGTGAAATTGCCTTTTCCGACGAAAACCGCTTCTGCCTGCAGCAACACGATGGTCGGATCGGCGTGTGGCGGCACCGCGGTGAGAGACTGTATGACGCCTGCATTATGCATCACCATACCGGTCCGTCGCCTGGCGTTATGGTTTTGGGCGCAATTGGATATGACATCCGCACTCTCTGGTACGCATCGCCGGTACACTCAACAGCCATCACTACATCTCCGACGTTTTGGAGCCTGCAGTCCTCCCTTACCTGCATAATCTGCCAGTGGCCAAGTTTCAAAAAGACAATGCGCGCCCGCACGTGGCACGCATCGTGCAACAATTCTTCGCTGCCCACCAGGCGTCACTGCTGCCGTGGCCCTCCTGTTCTCCCGATATGTCACCCATCGAACACGTCTGGTCGATGATCGGCCCCCGAGTGGCCCGGGAAGCACCACCCGTGGCTACGCCTGATGAACGGAGGCAACGTGTGGAAGCATCCTGGACCGACATACCCCAAGCCCACATCCAAAGCCTCTTTCATTTGATGCCGTAGCGTGTAGCTGCCGTTATTGTTAACCATGGGGGCCACACGAACTATTGATGTCTGCTTGTTCTGCAAGTTGCACGGGCCTGTAAGCTCAATCGTTTCATCTTTGTATCTGTTGTTATGTGTCCAGTAAATCTGGCTTTGCTATCTTGTGTCCTTCTTGGTGTTGCATTTTGGGTGGCCAGCAGAGTATATAGCGTGTTGAATATATGTTTAAGGCCAGTATAAAAAATAATTGCATTAAATATATTTTTGAATTTTCAAAAAGTGGCCTAATCAGCTTCTCACTACGTAAACTAAGAAATTATCTCAATCAAATGCGATTAAAGTGCAATAAAAATGTTTGCCAACTTTTCGATGCAAATACCCCACTGTACGCTGTCATCGATGATACGGCCTGATACATCGATGACGTCAAACAGCGCCGACGTATCAGGCCGGGCAGCATGAGAGTTACGTTATAAAGGGAGGGAAGTCATCTCTCCAGTGTTATGGCCTTAGATGGTATTGGGTATAGAAAGGTTGTCATACATAAATCCAACGCCGTCTTTTAGGACTTCAAATTAGATACTTTAGCACAGTGGACTAATAGCCGCCCCGGTGGCGCAGTGGTCTAAGCGATGGCCTCTGATCATTAGTCCGAAAGGGGTCCGGGTTCGAATCCCGGTCAGGCATGGATGTTGTGTTTGTCTTACGGCACTGGCTCTCTCCCTTCCCTGGAACCAGTGACCCTAAATTAGGGACGGGCGACTGCTTGTAGCCCATTGAGTTGCTCACGGTGGTCGTTAAACCACCAATCAAAAAAAAAAAAAAAAAAAACAGTGGACTAATAATATGTCAGAACCGTGGCTAATAGCAGATTAGTCATTGCTACAACTATTAAGTTATGATATCAATACTGTGTCCTAGGGTGAAAATTATTACCTTTTGCATTCTGTTTTGACATCAGTTTCTTCACAATGACGTTGTAATAATCCTCCCCGGCTACTCCGGAATCCTTTGTTAGCCTCTCTGTTACAGCTATGCATATCTCTTCTCTTGACAAAAGTTGTTCCAATACAGTGAAAGCCTAAAATATATATACACACACAAAAAAATGAGCTAACTCACATATTTATTCAAAGCTAAGAATAACACCATGTGAAAGAGAAAACAAAGCTATTGGGTCTTAAATTATTGAAAACCTTGGACTTATTATTAAAATTATACATTCCAGACCCTAGAAAGTATTGGCAATGACAAATCAAAGAAGAACTTGTTCGCGTTTAAGAAAGCACAACATACGTCAGATACACTGAAGTGCCCAAAATGCTGGCGATAACCAATCAAGGAAGAACTTGTTCGAGTTTAACAAAACGTAACATACGTCTGTTGCACAGAATAGCCAAAACTATTGCCAATAACCAAGAAAGGAAGAATTAGTTCGCGTTTAAGAAAGCGTAACATACGTCTGATACACCACAGAGACAAAAATATTTGCAATGACCAATCAAGCAAGAACTTGTTTGCGTTTAAGAAAACGTAGCATGCGTCAGATACACCGAAGAGCCCAAACTATTGGCGATAACCAATCAAGGAAAAACTTGCTCACGTTTAAGAAAGCGTAGCATACGTCAGTTACACCGAAGAGCCCAAACATTACGACCACCTAGGATGTTAGTCCTACACGTGCTTCCAATGGTGCGTTGTGCTATTTGGCAATCACACGTTACCAGCAGGACTCATGCAAGCTACGTAGTGTGGCTGCAGCAGATCGGATTTGTTTTTTTCAACACGAACTCAGGTGCTCGATTGAATTGATATCTGAGGAATTAGGACATCAGGGCGATGCCTGGAAATATTCCTCATGTTTCGCAAGCCATTCTGGAACAATCCGTGCAGCGTGGCATACAGCATCATTCTTCTGAAAGAAAGCATTACTAGGCGGGAACATGTTTGCCATGAAAGTATATAACCTAGTAGACGTCATAGTTTCCTGCACATGAATGACCGGGCCAAGGGTTTCCCAGCAGAACATTGCCCAAAGCATTACACGTTCTACGCCGGTTTGTTTTCGTCCCACGGTACATCCTGGTTCCTACACTTCCTCAGGTGAATGACTCACACGTACTCGGCCGTTCACATGGCACAGCAGGATAGGAGATTCATCGGACCAGACAAGTTTCTTCCAATCATTCGAGGTCAAGTTCTGATGCTCGCGAGCTCGTTGTAGGGATTTTGAACCGAGGTTAGCATGGGCACTCTGAGCGACTAGCGCCAACGCAGCCACAATTTCATCATGGTTAGATGTACCGTGTGTTATGACGATTTATTCCCATCAACCCCATTTAAATTATCGGCCAGGTTCACTACAGTATCCTTTTTTTTGTCTCGTACTATACAGGATAAGCTTTTTTTATTGATGGTTTAATGACCACCGTGGTCAACTCAATGGGATATAAGCAGTCGCCCGTCCCTAATTTAGGTTCACTGGTTACAGGGAAGGAAGGGAGCCAGTTCCGTAAGACAAACAAAACATCCATACTCACCGGGATCCAAACCTGGACACCTCACGGACGAATGACCGTAAGCCAGCGCTTAGACCAATGTCCCACCAGGACGGCCGGATACGCTTCGCTCACCTCTAGCACCGATGAACCATGGTCGGCACACAACTTGCCGGCGATGTAGGGTTTTACCATCCACGGACCTCTTTTTAAAGTGTTAAACACGGCTGATTGTGAGCACCCCATAAGCTTTGCCGTCTCCGAAATTATCTGACCGAATCGTTTAGTCACTACAATTGTCCTTTGTCAAACTCTCTCAACTCCGCTGCATTTCTCATCTGAAAAACAGCAATAATATTGATTAACAGAGTTCAGTGTCAGGTGTTTTTATGACGTTTTACGACCTTCACATGCGCCATCGTTTATCTGCATTTTCTTGAACTTGCATAAAGACTCATTGGTCATAATATTTTGGCTGTTCGGCGCATACACTTGCTAGTTACATGTTAAACTGTTACAAAAGTTTCGAATGCGTGAAAAGCAGACAAAAAAATCTTGCACTTGACACATGTAGTTTTAGCATCTGCAAACAACACTCTTTGACTTTTCATAAATACCTAATTTCCAAATTTCTCCAGTGATAGACCATATGCAATATCCAGCAACGAACTGTCGCTCAGACACAAACACACAACCAGTGTCTCATGCGTGAACCGACAAAAACGACTAACCAGAAACCTACGTTTCTAGCGCTCTGTCAAAGGCAGGAAGACGGGAGGGTACTTCCTCCGCAACAGGTTTCTGGATATTTGCCAAAGTAAGGATTAACTAACAGTATACTAGAACTTTTGGTGAACACTATGAAAACAATGAGTACTTGGACAGAGGTCGGATTTAACAAGAACCACAATCTCTCGGAACCTTGGTGGTTGGTTTAGTTACGAAAAATAATAGCTAATTTATTAGTTTGTCGCACGTACTATTTTAACGATAAGTTTGTTTCCTTGTACATTGCACAATTCTAGGCACTGAGTTTGTTGGGTTTAACTTCTAGCCTTGACTGTTAGCTTCACTAATACACTTAAATCTCACTGTGCTACTTTTAAGCCTTAGAACTTCTTTCCGTTGAACCCTGATAGCCCCAGTGTTAGTCGCAGCTGAAATTTTAAAATTAAGAACAGAATTTCTGCTTATTCACTTCAAGATAGCAACCAGGGTTCCACAAAAGAATACAGAAATCAACTTACAAAATTCAACTTGTTTAGACTCTTAAAACTTCTGTTACGTGTGGCATCAAAAATGGATGCTGCATCTAACCTAGAATTCGGCAAACTTCTTTCTAAATCCTGAATTCGGCAACTTTATTGCCAGAATCATGAATTGGCAACTTTATTGCCTGAATCATGAATTCGGCAGCTTTGTTGCCTGAGTAAGGCAATAGAACAACAACTATCTTATCTTGCAAATAGCTCTAGCTCATTACATAACTTGTGCATCCGTCATCTGCACAGCTAAGATATGAGACCTTTACCTCTTTTTAACATTCCTTTTGAGTTTCTGTTGTCCTATGTAAATATAGGAACGATACAATTATTCCAAAAGAGCTTTTACTATTTGGCAGCTCTGACAGTATAAATCAGAGCAAGAAAAATATGTCAACACCGAATATAATGTTGAGTTGACAGAGTTGAGTTTAGAGCTGTAGCGGAGTAACTGATGTGGAGTTCTCCAGAAATGTATGTACAATTAAAATACACAGCCGAGTTACATTATTGTGACCACCTCTTACCTTTTGACGTCAACAGCGCGTGGCCAATCAAAAAAGGCACGTGTCGTGAAATGGTTTGGAATGTATATAAGGTACGAGCATTCTGAAAACGTATCACTCGTTACTGTCACGGGTAAAAGGAGCTATTTATCAGATTTGCAAAAAGGGATGATTATCAGCTTTCGGGATAAGGGTGACAGTATTTCTGAAACAGCGCAGTTTGTGAACTGTTTGCGTGCTGCTGTGGCTAAAGTGTATCGTGATTGGACAAATGGCACCATTGCGATTAAGCGACGGGAAGACTACGGGGCACCTCGTGCCAATAATGTGAGAGGTGAACGTCGGCTGCGAAGGTACATGAGGGTCTATCAACGCGCTACAGTGGAGCAACTCACTGTCCGAATGAGCAAGGGGGCTACTGGAAGTGTGTATAAAACGACAGTTCAGCGAGCCGTGCTGCGTATGGAACTCCGATGCAGAAGGATGGTCGCTGCACGTATGCTAACGAAAGTGCATCGGCAGAAAAGGCTTACATTTGCACGGCAGTATTGTAATTGGACCTCCGCTCCTTGGCAAAGGATTACATTCTCCGATGCGTCACGTTTTCTGCTTCATCGAACGGATGGACGTTAACGTATAAAGCGAGAAACATCAGAGAACCAACAGTTTTCAACCATTGCTGGAAGAATTCAAGCTGGTTGTGGAAGCGTTATGGTCTGGGGAATGTTTTCGTGCCGTTCTTTGGGTCAACTTATACCTGTGGAAGGCACTATTGACCGAATTCGTTATGAATCCATCTTTGTAGACCACGTATATCCATACATGCTGATTGTCTTCTTTGTGGCGAATGGAATCTTCCTGCACGACAATGAGACGTGTCACACAGCTAGAAATTCCCGAGAATGGTTAGAAGAGCACGATGAAGACTTTAGAATACTTCCCTGGCCCCCGAATTCCCCTAACGTAAACCCAATTTAGCATCGGTGGGACCACCACGATCGTGTTGTTTGCTTTATTTATCTTCCACCACGCACCCTCCAGCAGCTCTCAGATGCACTGTAGTCTGCATAGCTCTACATACCTGTGAACACGTTCCAGCATCTTATTTAATCACTCCCAGCCGTCTATGTGCTGTTCGCGCTGCACACGGAGGTTACTCGGGATATAACTCTACCGTGTATAACGATTTATATGTGACGAGATTTACGCACCCTTATTGTAGTTGTCGGACAGCAGATTACTAAATGTTGACTTAAAGCTTGTTTAGATATATGCTGCCGACTCTTGGTCTCATTGGATCGATTTATACCAGGTGTTTGTAAATATAAGTATTCCTATTCTCGGGTGTCTAGAAAAGCCATAAATCCGGATATTGCGACTACACTTGGTAGGTGGCTTACTGAGGCAGTGGAAAAACAATTTAGTAGGATAAATAGTTCAAAATTGCGCTTCTATGGGAAGCATAGCGCTGCAGACAGAAACGAAGAACAGACACGTGCGGCTGGAATATATTGTGTATTGACAGCCCAAAAGTTTCAAAACAAAATCTGCTAAATATGATGGCCATCACAAGAGATGACATACTGCAAATGAAGAACGGCACGTGACTAAAGCTGCTCGCATCATGTCGCGGTCGATGTTGGCTACTTCCCGTGTGACACTCGTTTTTAGATCGGAGAGAGAGGATATGCCATTCGTATACGGAAAGCCATAAAACATACGGAGTAAGTTTCGGTGATCGTACTGGCAAGGACTGCGGAAACCCTAGAGAAATTATGCGTTCATTGTGAAATGTCCGAATGAGCAATTCCTTCACGTGCAGACCGATATGTGGAAGTGCACCGTCTTGCATTAACACAGTGTTGTCCAAACATCGCCGTTCCTGCAAATCGAGAACAGAAAGTTGCAAAAGAGCGCCGCATTGTGCAGTGGTATGTGGTGGTTTCGAAGAAAAATGGTCCAGTGATGAAATCCGTTGTGAAACCACAGATTCTTGGATTTCAGCAGGGACGCTTCTGCTGCACATCACAGATAATCTCTTGTAATCTCCAGGATACTGAGAAAATTCTAGCCTGAAATGTTTTCGCAGTCAGTAACCAGCAAATCCATGCAAGTGTCTGTTCTGCTCTTGCGTTTGCAGCATCACTGTTCTCCTGGCGGCGATATTCTGGCCAATCCCCCCCCTCTCTAAATCGTAGATACCTACGAAGTTTCGTCGCAATGCCTTCACTTCTCGCTTTTCTAGACACCCGAAAACAACGATACTCATTTTGTAACTTCAAGATATGTCAAGATCAGAGATTAAAATCATGTAGATGAGAATCATATTGTACATTGCTGGCCACGCAAAATGCAACACCAAGAAGGATGCATCCGATTGGCCTAAAATTCGCAGCATGCGTCGCCCGCGAGAGGACATGCAAACGATTAGTATTGCAGGGCATATGCAAAACATGTGCGACCGGCACGACACCGAGAAGCACTATAAGAAGGGGAACAGAAGGCGGGGTGTAAATAGCGGAAGTTCGTTGTGCTGCCTGACCTGTGCGTGGGAAGCTTCCTGATGACTCGCCGCAGAATACGGTAGCCATTCCAGCACGTTTCGGAGTTCCACACAGGACGAATAGTGACTTATCGCAACAGCGGTTTATTGTACTGAAACATCGCCGCGCGTGTGAGATGTCATCGAGCCACAGTGAAGCAAGTATGGATTCGGTGGGTGCAGAAGGGACGGATGGACCGACGTGAGCGATCGCCGTTGCCGCGGCACACCACCGATCGAGAGGACCGGCATGTTGTGCGGCGAACATTGACTGCTCGCACCGCCACATCACGAACGTTAGCGCAGGAATTAGGGTATGTTGCGTTACAACCTGTTTCAGCACGTACCGTTCGACGTCGTCTGCAGGAGCGGGGACTTGTCGCACGGCGCCCATTGCTCCGATTACGATTGACGTTACACCACCGGCGAGTGCGACGGCAGTGGGCCGTTTAACGCCAAACGTGGACTAAGGAATGGCACCACATTGTCTTCTCCGACGAATCCTGCTTCTGCCTGCTACACCACGATGGTCGGATCCGCGTGTACCGCGGCCAGAGACTGAATGACGCCTGCATTATGCATCGCCATACCGATCCGTCGTCTGGCGTTATGGCTTGGGGCGCAATTGGATATGACACTCGCACCCCTATGGTACGCATCGCCGGTACACTCAATAGTCACCGCTACATCTCCGACGTTTTGGAGCCTGTAGTCCTCCTTTACTTGCGGGACCTGCCAGCGGCCACGTTTCAACAAGACAATGCGCGCCGGCACGTTCCACGCAACGGGCAACAATTCTTCACGGCCCACCAGGTGTCACTGCTGCCGTGACTCGCCTGTTCTGCCGATATTTCGCCCATCGAACACGTCTGGTCACTGATCGGCAACCGAGTGGCCCGGCAAGCTTCACCCGCGGCTTCGCCTGATGAACTGTGGCAACGTGTGGAAGCAGCCTGGACCGACATACCCCAAGCTCACATCCAAAGCCTCTTTTGTTCTATGCCGCAGCGTGTAGCAGCCGGTATTGCCACAAATGGGGGCCACACGAACTATTGATGTCTGTGTGTTCCGCAAGTCGCACGGGCCTGTAAGCTGAATCGTTTCATCTTTGTTTCTGTTGTTATGTGTTCAGTAAATCTGGATTTGCTATCTCGTGGCCTTCTTGGTGTTGCATTTTGGGTAGCCAGCAATACATGAATGAGAGTCAAATGGTATAAGTATAACTTTCCGCGAATAAAGGAATAGTGACGGCACAACATAAGCGTATTTTCTTATGCTGATTGTGTTCTTTGGCCGTTAATCGTAAATTACTTATTCAAAGATTTAAATACATGTCAACGTAGCTGGTTCAAATAATTAACTAGCGCAGAGCTAAGTAATCGCGTGAACGTACAGGTACTTAAACCGTACTCTTTTAACATTTTCAGAATAGCTCTATGTTGTGCATAATGCTTGCATGTGTCTGCGAACGGTTTAGAGAGGTCGTGAGAATAATAATTCTCACGATCTCTCTGGAAAGACGCTAATTGAAAAGAAGGTACCGAGAGAGTGTGTGTGTGAAAATAGGAAGGAAAGAAAAGAAATTTGGAATGGGCAAGAAAATAGATGAGAAAGAAAGAGATGAGGCCTGGAAGTGTATTTTGGACAAATAGGAGGAAAGGAACGAAAAAGGATAAATCCAATGAGTGCATGAACGAGAAGAAAAATAAAAGAAAAGGGTTTTGGTATGGAGAGAAAGAATGACATGTTAGAGTAGTGTTCATAAAAGAAACGATAACGATTTTTGTCCAGTTGATGTGCAAAGGTATCCTGATGTTTAAAAGATAAAAGCTTCGTGCACTTGGTTCGTATCGAGCTTTAAGGACCAATACCAAGCGTTTGGTGGAAGTTACTATCGTTTCCGCTACTCCCGTGCCTCTTCGTCTCCAGGTAAGTCATACAAAAACATCAAGAATAACTCTTAACATATTCAACCTAAAGTGCTAAACGAAGTGAGCGATAGTTCTGTGCGATGTTGTATACATATCCCGCTTACAGCAGATAATTTGGTAATAATTCCGAGTTCAGGATTTCCAAATTTTGCCGCATCGTATAACCGGCGAAATTCGTATTTTATTTTCCCTAATTATAACATATCCTTGAAGTTCGTGCGTACTGTATTACTATGTCCGTCGATCTGTTGAGACCGTATTTCTACACCTCTTAGACTGATTTGAAAAGTTCTTTTTTGCACCAGGAACCGTAAGCTGTTGTAGCAGTGATTCAAACGCTTGTTATCCCTACCCATAATGATGTCTCTAGGGGGAGTAAATGCAGAAACTACTGAATTTAAAGAATACTTTATTCTAAATCACAATTTCTGAAAAATCCGAGCGAAAGAATAATTGCTTCCTTCGGATAGCTGTCATAATTAAGATATCTTTACGCATGGTTTTTCATTTCAAATGGTTCACTTTTTCTAACTAGGGGCCGAAATGCATATTTTGGTTTTCTTTATATCTCTTTTTTTAAAAGATCAATTTGAAATATTCTGTTAACGTCGGGACTATTCGTTACTAGTCACATTTCGCATGCATTTGTCCATTTTTTCATCGTACACAATCTTGCCAGTAGGTGTTATAAGAGTGAATCTCTTTTGGTAATTGCATCACCGATTCTAAAAGTCCTATTGCAAAACTTCTTCCTTCAGTGACGTGTTATTACGAGAACTATTTTGGCAAGAGGACAATTTACACTTCTAACAGTTTCTAATTCAGATTTTTCCTCTAGGGCAGAAAAGTATATTTTAGTTTCTGTGATATATATTTTCTTTATAATGTACACACAATGGACAAAACATTACAAATACCTACATAACAGTGTGTTGGTCCTCCTCTAGCGCGAATAACAGCCTGTACTCGCCGAGGCATCGACTCGACCAGATGCCGGAGGGATTCCGGAGGTAATAACAGCCATGTTTCTTGTAGTATTGTGCACAACTCCGTCCGTGACGTCGGTCCAGGATCAATGGACCCGACGCTATGCTCCACAGTATCCCAGAGAGCTACACTGAGCACAGGGTATAACCCTTTCACTACCACAACGCCCGACGCGCCCGGACATGCAGACAACCACAAGCGTCCGAGTGGTCCAAATAGCATGAGTAGGATTTCCTACCTCCATGTTCTTTGAATTTGTACGGCTTCCGAGGGATTAGCAGAAGTCACCTTTAGTTGTCATGGTTGTCGCTAAACAAAGAAGTGCACGGGTAGTTGGTTTGTTCCGGGGCTATATCATTCAGCCTTCTAGTAGAACTCTTGCTTTGTTGACACGTTCACGTTCGTCTGTGATATTTTACATTGTTTCGAAACCGGGGTTCACGAGAGAAAATTGCCGTAAAAATTCTTTCATTTTGCTCAATGCAAATAAACAGATCGAG
The DNA here is from genome assembly GCA_039090855.1 of Macrothele yani. Classification (NCBI taxonomy): domain Eukaryota; kingdom Metazoa; phylum Arthropoda; class Arachnida; order Araneae; family Macrothelidae; genus Macrothele; species Macrothele yani. Next base: position 30,788,540 of record CM077007.1, read on the forward strand.
AGTATATTTTTACAAGAAAAGGGAAAAGTAAACAATATTTTCCAGCTGTTACCCCTCCCATCTATCTAAGGCTCTCAGTAGAATATTGCACTAATTGCTCCAGGGAAACGTCTGAAATTCAGTTCATAGCAAACCTAGAGATCGTAAGTTTCGAGTGGTAAGTCAGCACTAATCCTTCTTTTGTTAACTTGACAAATAGCGCAGGAATGAAATTCGGAAACCAGCAGCAGACATTATCGGGCGCTGTGGTATTCTGAGTGACAAAACGTTATGGTATCGTGGTCGCGAAAGAGTTAAATTCGCAGACCTTGTGGGCCATAGGATGGTTCCAAACACAGATGAGTGCTCCTTGAGCCATAACTGGGTGTTTGCGGCTTAGTGGAGTGGCGTATTTTCTTGCTGAAACAGACCATCGACCGCAGGATCCGCGAAGGCCATGAAAGGGTGTAGGTGATCAGCCAGCACATGCTGATAGCGCAAAGGCGGTTAAGGACCTCTACAGACACACTATGGGACCTAATGTGTGCCATGAGAAGGCACTTCAAACTATCACAGAGTCACCACTGCCTTCAACACGGGAAGGTGACCTCATATTGTCGACGCCAAGCACTCACCCTCCCGTCAGCTCGGTACAGCTGAAAACGGGGTACACCCGACCACACGACGCGGTACCACCCTGCAGAGGTCCAGTTTGATGTCCCGGGACCAGGTGAGTCGTAATGACTGATAAAGAGTAGTCAACAGTTGCACATGAGTAGGTCGGCTTCCTTTTCCAGGGAATACAGCGTGCGCCGTATCGGTTGTTCGCTGACGCTTCTGGTGCCTCCGGCATTTATCCTGGATGTGAACTTCGCCACCTTTGCCAATTGGCCCGTTTGTACAAGCCTCTATATTCTACGTTGAGCCTGGTCATCAATGGCGAATGTTCGACCAGAACTTGCTTCCTGGGCGCAGGTACGTCCATCCCTCTGGAACCCTTGGATGTTTACCACTTGGGGTATAGAACGGCCCAACTGTCTTGCGCCGACAATACATCCACGATCAAAATCGCTCAGATCACCGTATTTACCCATGTTTACCGACTCCGAAACACTTTTGGGAAGATAAGATCATATGTAGAGAATTTTAGGAAGGCAGTGTCTGACCCCATGTCTAAAGCAACCCTTAGAAATAGGAAGCTAGGAGATTTGGGCTAGAGTGCCCGATTGGAAAGTGACACGGAAGCAAGGCAGAAAGGGGGAGGAAGATGCCCTTATTTATTACCAGAAAGTGAGTACCCGGGGCCCGACGGCTTAACGTGCCCATCCGACGCACGGTGGATATTGAGAGCTTCGAGGGTTCGTACGCGCCTGCTATCGAACCCAGGGTCTTCTCCGTGACAGTCACGAACTTTTGGGAAGCCCGGCTGTCCGCCTATTTATCGCATGTGTTCCTTTTGGCGTGGGGGATGCCCATATGAACTGCCCATAACCCCTGTCTCTGATGTTTCGTGTACTGGGTATGCTATTTTTTGCTAATGTTTCGTGATGTACGATTTCGTCACAAGAGGCGTAAGTAAATATTTCTGTTTGCGACATATTTCCAGCAGTATCGGCGACTCTTTAACTTAGATCGAGAAATTTATTTTTTGGAAAAATATCCCTCACTACAGAAATAAATTTACTCATAATCTCTTCTCAAACTAATGCGCAATTGGGACGCATAAATGTAAATTAACATTTTTTCTATACCTCTTTTTCTAAAAGTCCAATTTTTCACAATTTTGTTACGCTTGATGTTATTAGCTGCACGGAATATTTTGCATATCATCATCATCATCATTGTCAACCATTTTCAATCCACTGCTGGACGAAGGTCTCCCCAAGTTTCTTCCACAACGACCTGTCTTGTGCCAGTCTCTTCCATGCTACTCCCGCATATTTTCGACGTTCATCCGCCCATCTCCCATGTGGTCTTCTTCTGGGTCATTTCCTGTTCCTAGGAATCCAGTCTAAAATTTCAGCTGTCCATCGATGGTCTGTCCTTCTAGCAATATGTCGGCCAGCCCATTGCCATTTAAGGGATTTTACTCTGGTCATGATGTCTTCAACTCTTGTCATTTTTCTGATCCACGAGTTCCTCTTCTCATCTCTCCTTGTTACACCAAGCATGCATCTCTCCATGCTGTTTTGAGTTGCCTGCTGTCTTTGTGTATCTCTTTTAGTTAAGGTCCACGTATCTGCACCATATGTAAGCACTGGAATAATGCATTGATCAAACAGTTTTCTGTTAAGACATAATGGCATATTGCTCTTGAAAATTATACTGATTCTTCCAAACGCTCTCCAGGCATATATTGTATAATATATCTTAGCGAAAAGTTCTCTCCCCAGCTATCGATCCTGTGTATTTCTGGTCCAACTTTATCTTCGCTTCTAAAAACCGATTAAAAATTATTTTGGTATGAAAAGCTATTTCCTACTATAAAGGTTGCGAATCTACACAGCGTAACATTTTTTTTCTGGTGCTTTGGAAGTTAGATATATTTTTCGGTATAACTGGGGCCCTTGGACGATGCCAGATGCTGGTGGCTTTTTTTTTTTTTTTTGATTGAATGTTTAACGACCACCGTGAGTATTTCATTGGGCTATAAGAAGTCGCCTGTCCCTAATGTAGGGCCACTGACTCCAGGAATGAGGGAGAGCCAGTGCCTTAAACACAATATAAATGCCTCACCGCAATACGAACCCTGACCCATCTCGGACGAATGATCAGATGTCATCGCTTAGACTACTTTGGCACCGGAGCAACGATGCTGATGTGCAAAGATATAATAAAGTGTATATTTTAAATTAGTGATTGTTCAGGGCAATGTAGAAACATTATGATTTCCTGGCGTGTGTATGTATACCATCTTTGGCCACAATCCGTGAAGCGAAGCTGACCAAGAACAGAAACAGGCAGATATCCAGTGGAATCGGATGAATGCGGATGGAGACGGTGTTATGTTGCTGCAGGAATTAAGGGAACTGATATTACAATAATTTCAATATACACTATCTATCAACAAGTAATTGGACACCCCTGCAATTGAAAATATCTACGGTCCTGATACACGTCACGGCCGCCGCCGTTAAATGCCGTGTGGGAAACAACAACGCAACCAGTCGCATGCAAGATGCCACGCACTTCGCAGCTCTCTGATTTCGAGAAAGGTGTAATCGTCGGGTATTACAGAAATGACCGATCCATACGTGACATATCCAGAAAGTACCCAAAATCGACAATGGCCTACGTGATTGACAAGTGGAAGATGAGAGGTGACTGTCGGAATGTGCCCCAATCCGGCAGACCCACAAAACTGGGAGTTAGAGACCGACGGGTGCTGGCCAGAGAAATTCGGAAGAACCGCACCAAATCGATGGGCCACATCCGCGAGGAGTTTTATTAGGCATCTGGGAGTGTTCGTTCGATGAATACCATCCGTAAGGAAGCCCATCTGCTCGGTTATCATGAACGTGCTGCCGCCCACAAGCCTTTGATCACTAAATCCAATAGCGCTGCTCGGCTAACGTGGTGCAAAGAACGTCAACAGTGGACCGTTGAACAGTGGAAACAGGTTCTCAGGAGCGACGAATCAAGGTTCACCCTCTACCGTTCGGATGGCAGGGTCTGGGTTTGGCGTCTGCCTGGAGAACGCCTCCTGCCGGAATGTATTGTGCCAACTGTGAAGTTCGGCGGCGGTGGAATTATGCTATGGGGGTGTTTCTCCTGGTATGGCACGGGACCCTTGGTCGCAATTCCTGGTAGACTCAAAGCCGAGACCTACTGCGTCATTTTGGATGACCATATGACCATGCGCTTGCTACGTTTTGGCAGTTTTACGGGGTGGACCCATGTTACTTTCAAGATGACAATGCCACCTGTCATGTTGCGAGGTCCACCATGGCTTGGTATTGTGACAATGGGGTTAATCGAATGGACTGACCTGCGCAGAGCCCGGACCTTAACCCTGTCGTGCACCTCTGGGACGAGTTGGAGCGTCGACTGAAGAGGGGGCTCCACCGTCCGAAATCGGTGAAGGAACTGACCTGTCTTCTCCAAGCCGAGTGGAAGAAAATACCGCTAGCCGTCGTACAACGCCTGGTTGAGAGTATGCCCCGGAGGATCGCAGCTGTAATTGCCACTCGTGGAGGCTCCACCAACTATTGAAAGTGAATAAACTTCGTTTTCCTTTGCTATCACAGGTGTCCAATTACTTGTTGGTAGATAGTGTATATAAATGAAATATTCTAACGTATGATTTTAAAGCCAATTTCTGATAGTCTAATTTTGAGTTTGTGAACAACTGTACAACTACAGAAAGTAATGTGATCTGTTTATGTTTGCAGACTGAGTATACGCCATGGCCTTCTCACGAAGAAGCTGTTTTATCAATCCAGATGTCATTTGCTACATTTGTGGCGACTGCATCCTAAACGAAATCTGGAAACCAATTTTTGAGTTTGTGAAGATCGCATATCTTGGTTATTTTGATGCCTAACTTGTGGACAAGAAAATTCCTTGGCTCCCTATATCGCGTACAAAACTTTCACAGAGCATTTGCGGAAATGGACAAATGGAAAGAGGAAATGCCTGAAATTCGGTGTACCAATGGTTTGAAGGGAATCAAAAAACCATGATGACTGTTAATTTTGCCTTGCTAACATTAAAGGCATCAATCGAAATAATCGAAGCTAGTGGATATACCCTGATCTAGATTCAGCAAGCCGATTTCAGCCATATTTAAATGTTCTATCTTCCACCAACTACCAGACATTCCAGCGGATGATGAAAACTCATGTCTGATGACGTACAAGATAACTGAAAAGTAGAAAGTGAAAGTGATTTTGTACGAACTTCATCAAGAGCTCAACGCTTTAACTAAAATGAACTGAGTGACCTATTAGGGATCTGATGAACCTGTCAAAGGAGTCTTCTGAATTGCTGGCCTCCGGGTTCAATAAAAAGAATTTACGTCATTCTGGAACCTACATTACATTTTATCGTAGCAGAGAAAAGGATTTTATGATCTTCTTCTCTAAGAACAACAACCTAGTCTTCTGTAATGACGTCAGAGGCCTTCTGAGGAAAATGGGTCTATCAAACTAATTTAGTAATACAGGTAACCCCCGCATAACACGGTAGTTAGGTTCCTAAAAAATGTCGTGTTAATCCGTGTTGTGCAAAACAAAGAAGTAGTACAAATAAAGGATTAGGTTCCAAAAATTAAAAAAACTATGCTATTTTCTGTTTATAACTAAAATAAATATGTTTATTATACTAAGAGGAATAAAATAATTATTGATCAAAAGTAGTAGTACAGTATACATACGTATTACATAGTGTTTTCTTCGTCATCATTACTAAGCACTATTAAACGAGGGCGTCTTCTTTCTGATAAAATATCCTCATCTTCTGAGCTTTCTTCAGCATCATCTTGAGTAATATGCTTTACTTTTTGCAAAACACTTTTATTTTCTGTTTTCTGCTTTTAGCTGAGAGATCTTTATAAATTTCGTTGTATGGAGCTAAGCAGTTGTGAATTTCTCTCTTAAATTCTGTTCTTCTTTCAGTGCAAGGATCTTCATTTACAAAATATAACTCCAGTTATTCGGCTAAGTCTACTTTTTATACTTTTTAGACTGAAATGTTTAACTTCATCGTTTACGTCTGTGCTATCGCCCTCACTAATTTGGTTTATCCCAGCTGCCATTTCCACCAAATTTGCTTCATTAGTTTCTTCTTCCACCAGTAATTCTTGAATATCTTCGACATTCATATCGTCAAAACCTCCTCCCCCACTCCCCCTACAGACTTAACAATTTCAAATATTGCCTTCATTCTGTTTTCTGCTAGCGCGATTAGATTTTCGCTGTGAACTGACTCTGGCCATATATTTTTCCAACTGGCATTTAATGTTGTCGATTTTGTTCCTTTGATGAATTAAGTTATGAGAAAAATACAGTCCAAAATTGTAACAATTTTTCACTCCTCCATGACTTTAATAGGTTCGTCGTCGACTTTGTTCAAAACCCATTACAATGATTTCCTGAAGTATATGGTTTTAAATGTAACTATAATTCCCTGATCTAACGGTTGAAGTAATGAAGTTGTATTTGGTGGTAGGAAAATTATTTTGACATTTGGGTGATTTAAATCTTTCGGATGGCTGGGCGCATTATCCAATATCAGTAGAATTTTAAAATCTTGATTTTTCTGCTTTAAGTAGTTTTCAACACTTGGTACAAAGCAGTTTAGAAACCATTTTCCAAATAAATCAGTTGTTACACAAGCTTTCTTATTTGCCGTCCAATATAACGGTAAAGCACCCTTATTTAGGTTTTTCATTGCACGAGGATTGAGGGATTTATAAACCAGCATGGGTTTTACTATATGATCGTCTGAAGCGTTGCTGCACATAAATAAATCTTTTGATACCTTAATACCAGGTAAACGTTTTCATTTTTTTGAAATAAATGTTCTCTTGGGCATTTGTTTCCACCAATAGCTTATCTCGTCGGCATTATAAACCTGATGTGTTGTATATCCACCTTGTTCAATATTTTTTTTGCAATTCCTTGGGATAACTTTTCACAGCTTTATTATCAGCAGATGCGCTTTCCCCTTGTATTTTTCTGTTTTGTAATGAAAAGAGTTTTCTAAAACGGTCGAACCAACCTTTGCTAGCAAAAGGTAGGTTTCCTCACGTCCCGTGCAGATTCGAACAGCAGATTCTCCATTTTCTCTTAAATAGTTGTAAATTTTTAAAGTTTTATGCTTAGTAGCATTGGTGTCCAGTGGGATCCGTTTTGAGCACGTCTTTTGTAAAAAAAATCGTGTTTATGTTACCGGTTTGTCCGTCCGTCCGTCAGTCTGTACCCCACGCTATCTATGCACTTATTAATCCGATTTAAAAAAAATCTTTTTGCATTGGGAAGCTTGAAATATGCGAATGATGATCCTTCATTCCGTGTTTTTTTTACGATGTACAATTTCGCCGCTAGAGGGCGTAAATGCTGATGATGTCAAATTCGAAAATACGTTTCTTTTCCACATATTTGCTTCTAAACATCCGATTGAAAAAAATATTTTATCTTTCGATTCCATTTATGTCGAATATTATTTTAGATATAGTAACTTATTCAAATTACGCACAGATTTTTCGCTAGGGGGCGTAAAATTAAATTGCATTTTTCCCGATAACTCTCCTTCTAAAACACCGATTTGAAAACTTTTTGGTTCAGTGGATGCACTTCGTGATGGAATATATTTTACATATAATTTAAAATATTTGGTGAAGAATACTTTAGCACCACGGGGCGTAAGTGTTGAATTTTGCTTCTGATGTATTTGCCATAAAATCTGAGCTTCTAAAATATCGATTGAGCCACTCACATCGATAAACCTTTATGGAATATTTTCTTCTTAAAATATTCCACAGTTTCTCCGCCAAGGGTCGTAGATGCATATTTTGTTTTTGTCAATATCTCTACTGCTACGCGTCCGATTTTAAAAATTCCTTCCTTGTTGGATAGTGTTTTCAGTGTGACACGTTTTTCATATAATTTCAAAATTTTCAAGTAATTCATAGACTTTTCGCTAGGGGGCGTAGGGGTAAATTTCATTTCTTCCTATATCTCTGCTTCTAAATCTTCGATTTAAAACATTTTTTCTGCACCGGATACAGCTCCTGATGGTAAATCGTTTCCACATAATTTCTAATTTTTGTAAAAAAATGGTTTGGCCGCCAGGGGGCGTAAACTTTAATTTCCGCTTCTGATGAATTTGCAGCAAATTATGAACTTTTAAATTCTCGATTGAAAAAAACATCGTTTGTAGACCGATGGGACTCATCTCGACAAACCTTTTAGAAACATTTTCTTCTTAAAATAATGCATGGTTTCTCTCCCACTGGGCGTAGATGTATATCTTATTTTTGTCAATATCTCTTCTTCCAGGAGCCCGATTTGAAAAATTTCTTCTTTGTTGGATAGTGTTTCCAGTGTGACATGTTTTTCATATAATTTCAAAATTTTCAAGTAATTCATAGACTTTCCGCTAGGAGGCGTAAAAGTAATATGCTTTCCTCCCTACATCTCTGCTTCTTAATCTCCTATTTGAAAAATTATTTCGGCACCGGATACAGCCCTTGATTGGAAATCCTTTGCATATAAATCATAATTTTTGTAAAAAATGGTTTGGCCACCAGGTGGCGTAAGCCTTAATTTCCGCTTCTGATGTATTTGCAGCAAAATATGAGCTTCCAAAATCTCGATTGAAAAAAAAGTAGTTTGTTGACCGATACTACTGATGTCGACACACGTTTTAGGAACATTTTCTTCTTGAAATAATGCATGGTTTTTACGCCAAGGGGCGTAGATGTATATCTTATTTTTGTCAATATCTCTACTTCTAGGAGACCGTTTTGAAAAATTCCTTCTTTGTTGGATAGTGTTTCCAATGCGAAATGTTTTTCCCATAAATTCAAAATTTTCAAGTAAATCATAGACTTACCGCTAGAGGGCACAAAGGTTAATTGCGTTTTCTACGTTATTTTTGCTTCTAAAACTCCGATTTGAAAAATTCTTCCTGTATTGCATTCAAAACCTGATGGAAAATATGTTTCACATAATTTCTAATGTTTGGTAAAGAATGGTTTGGCCACCAGTGGGCATAAGTATTAATTTCTGCTTCTTATGTATTTGCAGCAAAATCTGAGCTCCTGAAAACTTGACTGAAAACATTCTTTCGTGGACCTATACTGCTCAAATCGAAAAGCTTTTGAGAATACGTTCTTCTTAAAGTAATGCATGTTTTTCCCGCCAGGGAGCGTAGATTCATATCTTATTTTTGTCGATATCTCTGTTTCTAAGAGTCCGATTTGAAAAGTTCTTTCTGTGTAGGAGAGCGTTTCCGGTGCAAAATGTTTCTCGTATGAATTCATGTTTTTCTTAACAAACAAGTCTACAACCAGAGAGCGTAAGCTCACGATTCCGTTTACAGCAATATCTGAGGGATTAAAAACTCGATTGAAAAACTTCTTTCTTCCGTCAGATACTATTGTTTTCCATACCGGCTCCATTCACTTTGAACAGCTTTGATAAATTTAATTTGCGTCAGAACGGATTCAAAAGAGGTGCTTATTACACCCGAAAATTCGGTGTCATCTTTCTTGTTTGAGCAGTCATCTACTGAGATTTTGTTTTTCCATTACTCTCAATTACTGGTGCTCTGGGACGAGCTGTCATATTTGCGGAGATAGAACAACCTGCAGCAGCGGAAGCTCTAATTTTCTGTTCATTTTTTCTGTATGGTCTGGATTGTTGCTTCATTTAAATCCAAGGTTTTTGCAACATATTGTACTTCCCCCTCTCTTTTTTTTTTTAAGATGATCCAAAATCTGTATTTTTATTTCGAGCGCGATGAAATGTCTTTTACGAACATTTTTACTTCCGTCAGACATAGTTCAGGGCTACAATTCACAAAAAAGAAATACTAGTCGTAAACTTACATTTCTTCAAAAAGGTTCACTAGTATCTAATATCACGACTTTCATGTGACTACATACACTCTCGAATGAAAAACATCGAATGAAACGGTGCTTGCTCTTAAAAGCTCTCATTACGTCGCGTCTTGTGCGTGGATTTCCCTCATTCTCACCCGTCTTAAGTCCTATCCTCACGTCAAGTGTTGCGAGCTAGCTCGTGACTGGCGAAATGAACGGCGTGCTTCTTAAGACCGGCACGTGTCTCAGTAGCATATGGCATGTTTATCAAGTTCAAGGTCGATGTGTCTCAGCAGCAAGTGAGTGGAGAGCGAAGGATTAGGTACTGACAACAACGAATGTCTAAATTCGTGGAATTTCTACAGTTTTGATCATCATGTTCGAACGGAAAATATTGTCTTAACTCAAAAACCATTTTTGCTTTATATTTAGTTATACTAGAAGCAACGTTCCCGTGTAATAGCGAGTCGATTTTAATTTATTTGTTACTCGAAAGAAATCAATAAATTTGCGTAAATTTTGGAAATTTGTATAATTTTGATCGTCATACGCGAACGGAAAATATTGTCTGATTTAAGCTTCTTTTTTTTTTTTTACATTATCTGTAGCTATACGGGGAAAAACTTCTTCATACTATAATGATTCGATCAAAAACATTTCCGTATTTTCGATCCACCCTGTTGCTCACGGTGGTCGCTAAACCCCGAGTCAAAATAAATAAATCCATACTAGTGGTTTAATTGAATTGCACAAGGGATATAATCCTCCAGAATCTACCGCATGATGTATAAAACATAAGAGAACCCAGAAGACAATTATGTGTTCAGTTCTACTATAGTAAATGCAAATTCTCAAGATAAAGAACCGAAACGGAATGAACAATTTCCGTCCTCCAAAGCTAAACGCCGGAAATGAAAATATTTTTTTTAATTTCTGCTCCTACTTTTCCATTTGATATATTTTTTTGCACTGAATCTAATATACCTAGACACACACGGTTTACCAAGAGTCAAAAGAAAGATACCATTAAGTAGCTCGCAGGCATTCGAATACTGAAAGGGTCACACTTCTTGTATGGAAGGGATTACTAAAAATAAGGAAATTCTTTGTAAACTTGTTTAACTCTAATCAAATGAAGGAATAGCTGGCTCGGATGCTTCACCCGGAAAAAGGGAAAAAAACGCTAACGCTCTTCCATAAGAAAAAAATAATTACTCAGTAACACTGAATTTTTATACCATTTACCATGTAACATTCCCTAACTATCTTAAATTTGCTTTAATGTTTTTATCAACATTTTAATTAAGCACTAAGAATTACTATACGAGTTTTCTTTACCGGATGCATTGCACAAAGATGTTGAACAAAGAAAATGAAACGTCTTTACTAGGCAAATTAATGAATAATTACTGTCCTTTGAGCATCGTTACGTTCCACGTATTCAGTAAAAACATTTGTATTTGCATTTCTGTTTGAAATAATGGCATACGCGTTATTGGAGCTGTTTCATAGCTTAGAAATAAAAAAAAACATGTGATTTTGTTCAGAGTTTGCAAAACTACAGATTACAAAACGAAAAACGCATTTGCTGTTTATATCAAGCTTGATGTAACCAAATAGAGTTGGCCAAAATTTGTTTCGAACGTAGGATTCCCAAGATTAAAATAACGATTTATGTCATCGAAATTTCTTATTAATTCTTCAGATCTCTGGTTAATACCTGATACTTCAGGTAATTTTAACTTTTGAATCTTTCTGGAGAATCGCCACAAAAATATGATACCCAAGTTCTTCTCCAAATTGTACGGAAAGTACGGTAAAATCGAAAATAAAATGTTGTGTTTAAAAGCTTAGTATTCTCTACAGGACCTTGTTACCTTCTTAATCTAATTTAACCCGTAGCTGGTGAGGTGGGGTTTCCTTAACCTCGAGAGAAAATCAAACCGTAACTGCGCAAGGACTTTGAGTGGGAGGTCAGCCACCTTGGTAGCTTTCAGGCAGTTCGTTAGTAAACAGCCGAGGGTTCGGACGCATCAAAAAGTTATCGTGAGTACGAACTATCTTTCTTTTTCACAGCCTGGGGTTCATAAAACCCAACATCACCAGTTGCATAAGTTTTTTGTAACTGCGCGGTTATCTTCTTTTTAGCTGCAATGCTCTAAATTTATTGAGAAGAAGCAACATTTGTCCTTCAGCATTTATGGCTTCCTTCGTGACTTTCATGAAACCACGTGACACTGGTTTCTCGGACTGGGCCATGGATATTCGCAATGCTGAAGTGAGTGAATTCAGCGGCAACGAGGGTGACACCGTTGCCCCGGATTTTCAAACGGACGATGAGAGTCAATCGGAACAAGAGCTGTCCCACAGTGAGGATGAAGAAACCAGCATCTAGTCCAGAGATGAATCGTCTGAAGACAGAGTTGAAGCACCTACACAAAACAAGAAAGGGACTCCAAAGACATGCTTTGGAAGGAATTAATTCAAGTGGTCTGCCGAAGCACCAAATCCAAATGTCCGAATAATTTATTTCCTTATTCGGACATTTGGATTTGGTCCTTCCCAGCATCATTGGAGCTGCAAAACAGATTGGGGCATTTTGGACTAATTGTTCATCCTGGGAGATTTTGTTTACTGAAGAATTGATCAAGGAATTGATTCTGCTGACAAATGAAAAGCTGTCACAAGTCAGATAGAAGTTATCTGATCAGAAGCGGCCTTATTACAGAGACTTAGACATCCCGGAGTTCAAGGCTTTCCTGGGTATCCTAATGTTTTATGCAGCCTTTAAATCCAACCATGAGGACCTCTTAGCACTGTTTGCTTCTGACAGAAAAGGGCGGGACATATTTTGTTGCACCATGTCTTTGAAGCGCGTTTATGTCATTTTACTGTGCCTCCGCTTTGACAACGCTTCGGACAGACACGAAAGGAACAAGACCGACCCGACTGCAAAGATCTCCTGGGTGTTCAAAACATTCATTAAAAACTGCCAGGCATGCTACTCTATTGCGCAGTGTAGTTGCGTAGATGAGATGCTTGTGGAATTTAGAGGCCGATACAAATTCAGGATGTACATCCCAAATAAACCCCGTAAGTATGGATTGAAGGTTATGGCCCTGAACACTGCAAAGACCCACTATTTCTACAATGCATACATATACTTCGGTAACATATACTTCTAAAATGCATACATATACTGCGGTAACGATTGTGACGGAAATACTGTCTCTGACATGGAATAGAAACTGAGCAAACCAACTCAGTCAGTTATTCGACTAGCTGCTCCGATCAGAGGGACTAATCGGAACATAACAGCCGACAACTAGTTCTCCTCTATCGATCTGGTATTGGAACTATAAAAATGGGATTGAGCTATGTTGGGACCCTGAAAAGGAACAAAGTGAAAATACCGAAAGAATTTCTCCCCTCGGAAGCAAGAGAAGGAACGTCAGTCATGTGTGGATTCACATAGGATGTCACCTTGGTTTCCTTCGTGCTGAAGAAAAACAAGGTTGTTCTACTAGTCTCATCAATGCACTAAGCCTCCTGCACTGACCAAGTTCCTGGGAAACCGGAAATCATCGAGTTCTACAATGCAACAAAAGGAGGCGTGGATGCCCTGTATGGAAAATGCACAGTGTATTCCGCAAGTCGACCCACCAAACCGATATCCACTTGCCATTTTCTACACCTTGGTAAACATCAGTCTCGTCAATGCATGTATCATCTTTTCTTCCTATTCTGGAAATCCCAAGCAGAGAAACTTGATTACGTGAAACTGCTTGCTAGGGAACTCGTAGAGCCTCTCCTAATCTAAGATTGCTGAAAGGACTGTTACCCCGTGAGTTGTGACAAACCATAGCAAGAATTTTAAAGAAAAGCATCCCTACTGAGGCTCCGCTGCAACTTGACAGGTGGGTAAGATGTGGTAAATGCCCCAGAAAAGATAAGGAAGCAAGTTTCATATGTGTTGCATGCAAAACACCTATTTGCGGTACATGCAGTGTCTTATTTTGCGTAGACTGTGTCCAGTAAATAGCTGGAGTAACTGTAACTTGACATTTATGAAATCATATTTCGAACGATAATTTTTGTCTTCATTTATACTTTCCGTTAGATTTTTTTTAATTCTTTGTTTTATATGTTGTAGCATTAGACCTCCTTACTGACTTTGTCAAAGAAAAATTTTGATATATTCCCCCAAATGTGATTTAGAGTAGGTTTTTGGAAATGAAATTTTTTAATTTGTTTAAAGTAGCTTACATTCAAAAATACTCACTAAATTTTATCAAATTTACATTTTTAATTTTATGGTGTAAATTATGTTTATTAAACAGTAAAGTTGTTGTAAAGACACTAGTTGTAATATTAACCAGACTCTCAGAAATCCCATTTTCTGACTGGGGTTTGTTAAACCCCAACTCACGAGTTACGTTACAAATAATCCACCTCACCAGCTACGGGTTAACTTTCAATATTGTCTATCTGTTCTTATTTGAGCAATTTTACTTCTCGTTACCTCTTCTTACCTTAAGTTCATATCTGAACTCCAAAAATAGCTTATTATATCGGAACTCCTGGCAGGCAGTAAAGTCAGAGCTACACAGATAATAAGCTGTGTCAAATAGAAATCCTCGCTCTTTCCACGTTTATAAGTGAGTCACAGAAAAATTCCCATCGGGCACCACCGGGAATCGAACCCAGGGTCTTCCAGTTACGCGCCGGATATGCATCCACTGCATCACAGCGGCCTCGAATTCCTCCAGAATGACTCACATACGACTAACTGCCAAGCCAATTTGGCAGGTTGCTTCTTAGAGCTCCGCACAATGCTGAGGATTCACCAAAGATGAACAGCAGCAACTGAACAAATAACTAGAAGGCGAATGAATGATAAGAACACAGTTGACGTGGACCAGGAACAACAAATAGAAGTCATCGCTCTTTCCACTTTACTTGTCATTCATTCGCCTTCTAGTTATTTGTTCAGTTGCTGTTGTTCATCTTTGGTGAATCCCCAGCATTGTGCGGGGCTCCAAGGAGCAACCTGCCAAATTGGCTTGGCAGTTAGTCGTATGTGAGTCAGTCTGGAGGAATTCGAGGCCGCTGTGGTGCAGTGGAAGCATATTCGGCGCGTAACTGGAAGATCCTGAGTTCGATTCCCGGTGGCGACCGATGAGAATTTTTCCGTGATTCACTTATAAACGTGGAAAGATTGATGACTTCTATTTGAAGTTCCTGGTCCACGTCAACTGTGTACTTAACAAGCTGTGTCATGAGCGATTGGTGTTGCTTCTCTCGACCTTGTGACTACTTTACGAATTAATGTAACCGCTTCAAAGCTCCGATGGTGGTGTTAGCAAGGGCTTTTATTATTACGTTTGGTGTTAACCACTGAGTTCATCTGTGCTCGTATTACTTGTTTGTATACAAGGACTGTAGGTACAACAAGGAGAACAGAGAAAAAACTGTAAGTTACTTTTATCTTAATCTCTTATTTGTTATGTGTTAAAGAGTGATTCGAACCCGTTAGAATGGAGACTTCTGGTGTGTACTTCCATGAATTAATAAATGTAACTAACAAGCAAATCCAAATAATGGATAATCTACAAAAACGTATGTATCCAAGTGACCGAAAAACACCCCTGTGTTTTCGCATAGGACAGTTCTACGACGTAAATATGTACATTTTCTTATGGGAAGTTTCATTGTGCTGCAGATAACTGAAAGTGCGTACTGTGGGGTTAGCTGTGATTAATACCGTGGTGGTTGTGTGACGATTTGGGGAAGCTTCTCATGGAGCGCATTAGATCCCTTAGAGTGTATGGAGAGGTCCTTAACCGCTGCGCGCTACCTGCATGTACTGGCTGACCACCTATATGCTGTCATTGCCTTCAGGCATCTTACCGCCTATGGTGTGCTCCATCTAGGCAATGCACCGCGCCACAGTGGGCCAAAACTACCCAGTCGTTGCTCGCGAAACACTCATCTGAGTTTGGAACCGTGCAGTGGCCTTCAAGTTCCCCGGATTTGAACCCTGTGAAGGCTCTCGGCGATGTCGTGAAGTGGAATATCGGATTCGTGTATCCTGGGCCGACGCCTCAGGCGGAGTTGTGGACAATTCTGCAACAGGCATTACCTCCAGAAACCTTTCGGCATCTGGTGCAGTCGATGTTTCGGCCTGAACGGGCTATTATTCGGGCTAGAAGAGGACCAACACGCAATTAGGCTCTAATGTTTTGTCCGTTGAGTGTGATCTTCTTAAGTTATCTAAATGAGCAGTAATGAAGAACTGATTTCTGCCTTTTGTTTTATTTACTACTTCCTTCTGTGTCTGGGAAATGAATACGACGATTATCTCATCGTCTGTTCAATGTAATTGCACTGAAGCTGAACTCTGAAGCTAAACTCTGAAGAGACAATTTGGTCTCTTCAAAGTTCAGCGTTAGTGTAATCGAGGGAAAATACGAGAACAAAATGGAAATGGCAGTTGTAAAAACTTTTGATTGGAATATTGGGAACGGATAAAATAGTTATGAGATGGTTTTTGCAACACTCTTTGCAATATGTACATATAAAACTGAAAGCCCTCACTGACTCATCACCGAATCTCAGAAACTACTGAACTTAGTGCTTTCATATTTAGCAGGAATGTTCCTTTTACAACATAGAGGCGCACTAAGAAAGGATCTTTGCCTGCGATATCTTTAAGTGGGTCAATTTTTTTTTAAATAACCCAGCTTTGACAACGCTAGGACATTTTACAATAATCTAGCCATTGTTGTCCAGCAAATGATGCCCCGCCTAAAGTTTTGAATGACTTGAGTTGACCTGCTCAGTATACACTGAAGTGCCAGAAAAACAGGTAAAACAGTCTAATACTTGGTAGGTTCCCGACGGGAGCGTAAGACTGCAGAAATACGACGGGGCATGGACTCCACTAGCTTCTGAAAATATGCTGTAGGTAATGCACACCATACCTCCTGCACAGCGTTCCACAATTCGAGTGTATTCCGAGGTCTTGGATTCCTGTGTTCGATAGCGCGTTGCATGGCATCCTAAATGTGTTCTATCACATTCAGATCTGGGTACTTGGGTGGGAATGGCAAAACCCCAAACTCAGATGAATGCTCCTCTAAATATAATATGGGGTTCCGACACTTGTGTGGAGGTGCATTGATCTGCTGGAACAGGCCCAAGCCATCAGCATGAATGCAGGACATGAACGGGTGTACTTCGTCAGAATGGATGCGCACATAGCGTTGGCCAGCCACAGACGTTTGTAGACGTACCAGGGGTCCCAGTGAAGTCCAACTAAACACACCCATACCATTACGGACCCTCCCCAGCCGGTACAGTTCCCTGTTGACAGGCAGGATCCATGGATTCATGGGGCTTGCGCCACACACAAATCCTTCCATCTGCCCGATACATTTGGAAACGCGATTCGTCAGACCAGGCTACTTGTCCAAAGGCGGTGTTGCCGTGCCGAAGCGAGGCGCATAGCTCCGTGTCGTGCACCCATCAAGGGGACTCTAGTTGGGCGTCCTCTCCCAAAGCCCATATCGTTCAGGGTACGTTACACAATCCGGACGCTGATGCTTGTTGAGACTCCAGCATTGAATTCCGATGTTACCTGCGAGAGTGTTGCACGCCTATCGCGTGAAACGATTTTTGACAGCCGACGATGGTCACGTTCAGCCAATGTCTTTATACGGCCACACTGGTATCGTAGGTTGGAGGTTTTGCCGGAATTCTTGTAGTCCCGGTACACCCTTGAAATGGTCGTCCGTGAAAATCCGAACTTCGTTTCTACCTCCGAAATACTATGGCCCATCTCACGAGCGCCAACTATGACACCGCGTTGAAAATCGCTTAAATCGTTATTACTTGTCATTCTCATGCCGAAAACAACTCTGACAGCTAGCAAGGATGTCTATCGCTTTATACACGCACTGGCGGACGCAACCGAGTAGGCGCATAAGTGACGTTGCTATGTATTTTGCATAAGCTCATCTGTACCAGTTTTTCTGGCACTTCAGTGTATATTTGTTCTGAATGTATTTAACAAAAACCTTAAAAATCTGGTAAAAAGCGTTATATCATAATATGCTTTGCATTTAAACATTTGTATTATCGTTTGACATATTGAATGTCAGGGTTTTTTGAGTCAAAATCAAATTACCAACATTCATTTTCACCGAAACAACGGTGACGTCATATAAGTGGTAAGGTGACTGCAATATATATATAAATATGCGGGTAGATTTTCATAGTAATTGAAATTAAAAAAAAAAAACATTTCCCCATTGAGGTATCAGCGATGGCAACACAATTTTGTTCACGCTTCCAAAAACATTTGACTTGCTAGCTTTTAAATATACACTTTCGAACAAAATTGTTTACGAAATTGTTTTTAAGCAAG
Source organism: Macrothele yani (assembly GCA_039090855.1). Taxonomy (NCBI): domain Eukaryota; kingdom Metazoa; phylum Arthropoda; class Arachnida; order Araneae; family Macrothelidae; genus Macrothele; species Macrothele yani. The sequence continues at coordinate 30,806,494 of CM077007.1, forward strand.
GTTCTTTATTTATTTATGATGAAAGTAACAACATATCTTGTTCTGTTTTCTATTATTATTTTTTCTGTTGTCTATTAATATTTTAAGGATGAAAGTGAAGAGTAACGACGTGTTTTGATTTGTTTCGTGTCGGCTTGAAGTACTAAATGTACAGTTATGAACGAAATTGCTTATGTGTCGTCTGGCAGAATAAGTCAGGCAGAGGTGTTTCCCAAAAGAGTGAAGAAATATGCAGTGTATGGCCATTTCAGCTGTCGCAATTTCTTATGGTGTAGGTTTATCAAAGTCTTTCTTTTCAGTGGACTAAATATATTTTGTTTTAAAAAGAGGCGACCACTTTTACATGGAGTGCAAAACTATTAATCAAACTATTAATCAAGTAAGGCATCCTTTTCTTTCTATTGAAAACATTATTCCTACTGTTAATTTGAACTGTGCAGTGTTACGTGTAGAAATTGTGTATCAATTTTCTGGGCTATTTCCTTCAAACGAAATCTTTTTCAAAAATACCGTGATACAGTTGGCTAGCAGATTAAATGGATTGCTACAGCAAGAAGAAAGTAATGCAGGATTTCTGTTTACTGGTCACAGTCAAACTGTGTTCTTCTGGAAAGTTGATGACGGCTTCAACCTTTTCAATTCCCATCCAGTTAATGACAAGGGAGGATGGCAAGAAGGGGTGTGGAAGAATTGTTTAAATGCATTAGAGTGGAAGCTCAAACAACGCTTCTTCTTTGTCAAGAAAAGTTTGATTCACAACAATTTGAGGTGACACAAATAACTGTCTTGGATGTATCCAGAATAGACTATCCTTCAAATCTTCTATGTATTGAGAAATCGCCTACTCGCATACCCCCTGTTTGTACATTCAGTCAAGCCCATTTGAGCAGTTAAATAGTAATTGTGGAAACAGAAGAGTTTCTATACGAACTGCTTTCTTTTCAGATAAGGCTAGTAAAAACAACTGAGGAAAGCATCAGCAATATATGCTAAAAAAAATCGCAATATACACTGGGCCGCTGCTAAAAAGTACACACAAAAAAAAGAATCCAGAAGTGTACCGTGCTGCTGCAGAAAAATACAGGAAAAGCAATCCACAAGTTAGTCGGGCAGCTGTTGAAAAATACACGCAGAGTAATCCAGAAGTGCATAAGGCTTCTGCGGAGAAATATACCAAAAAAAAAAAAAAACCTGAAGTGAATCGAAACGCTGTTGCTTAATGCGATCCTTCTCACGAAAAGCAATTGCAAAAAAAAAACCTGAAGTGAATCGAAACGCTGTTGCTCAATGCGATCCTTCTCACGAAAAACAATTGCAAAGAAAAAGTGAAGTGAATCGAAACGCTGTTGCTCAATGCGATTCTTCTCACGAAAAGCAATTGCAAAGAAAAAAAAAACCTGAAGTGAATCGAAACGCTGTTGCTCAATGCGATCCTTCTCACGAAAAACAATTGCAAAGAAAAAAACAACTTGAAGTGAATCGAAACGCTGTTGCTCAATGCGATCCTTCTCACGAAAAGCAATTGCAAAGAAAAAAAAACCTGAAGTGAATCGAAACGCTGTTGCTCAATGCGATCCTTTTCACGAAAAGCAATTGCAAAAGAAAAAAAATCTTGGTTACAGAAAATGAACTCTGGTTTTATGTATAATGCTATAATAAAGTTATAGAACAAACCGATCAAGTGTAGTATTAATAAATTAATTTATGGTACAAATTATATTATGGTATGGTATGAAATCCTATATAATAGAAATATTTTGATATCATCACGTTCAAAGAACGGGATTAAGCTAGTCATAAATATAACTGTATAAGAAATCGTTTTTAAATTTTGCAAGATTTTATTACTTTTCTGCCCATATTTTGAGAGTTATCATGCGACTTGCGACCTCTGCAACAGCGTCTAAACTTTTACTGAAAGCATTCATGAGGTTTCATCTTCAGCGGAACTATTTCTCTTGATTATGATGTTCAACATCTTCAGAAATGTCGTGCAGTTTCATGGAGATGTGGAATCATCAATAGAATGCAGTATAAAAACCATGAGTGGTCAGGTTTCTGGCGACATTGAAAATGCGGCGTTCATAAAAGGTAATGCTCCCCTCCTTTCCTTCGTCACAAACCAGAAAAGTTTTCGAGATGTGAATATCGTCGAATATGTTACTTCAACTGCTACCTGCCAAGGAATTTTCTTTTCCGGCAGTATTTGCCTACTAAAAATCGTTCTATGAATTCACAAAACTACTGAAAGGTCCTTTGATATTCAGACAAGATTTGGAAAAAAGAGCGGGAGTTGAAAATATGCTCTGAATCGTTTTCTTATTTGAAGTGGATATGGAAAACCAACTCACGAGGCTGAGAGCTAAAGTTAAGGCGAAAGAATACCTATTTGAATGAATTGATAGTAAGTGTAAAGGTGATTCAAAGAAATTCATTTTCCTCGTAACAAACATGAAAAAGGGAATAAAATATTACGTTCACAATTTCATATAATCCATTACACATACGAGCAAAAGATCTAACGGTGGGTAAACATACTTCAAAAATGTTTAGAATCAACATCAACATACATGCCAAACATGCAAGCAATATTACGAAAACGTATCTCGACCTCAGTTCTCTTTTTTAAAAAGCAGAAATCGATGGTAAACTTTTGATTTTAAGTTAAACCAACTTGGGAACTAGATTTTAATCTAGTTCCCAAGTTGGTTTAACTTAAAATTAGACAAGAAAGAGAACAGAATACAGGTTCATTCCAAAAGTTGAGAGCCATTTAACTAAACATGTATTTCCCTCACCGAAATCAAACACATATACACTGAGTTAGCTATGCATTGGGAATCTACCTAATAACGCGTTCGTTCACCTTTCTACATCTTGCAAATTCCTAGAAAAAGATTATTTCTGGAAGGTGTCAATCGTTCGACACCTTCTAGAAAGAATCTATTTTTGTCAATACTTAAAACACCCGTATTTGGGGCAATGAAAATGAAGAACCCCTTCATTCACATAAAATTGGTGTTTGGTGTGGGATGACCAGGCGCCGAATACTTGGTCCTATCTTCTTCAATACAAGCATCACAACAACTGCATATATAGAAATCTTCAACACCTCTGTAAATCAATTGGACGACTAGGAACTCTCCATTGGACATTACCAGCGTGATGGAGCGACATCACACAAATCACACACCAGTATGGCCGAAATTCAGCCCTTTTTCAGCGACCATGTCATTTCAAAGGGTCTATGCCCACCGCGCTCGCCCGATCTGTAGCCTCGTGGTTACGTTTTATGGGGGTTATCTAAAAAGGAGAGTTTAGCAAAAGAAACAGCGAACCATAGATGCCTTGAAAGCAAACATCATCGAGCAAATTCAGGCAGTGACGGCGGACGTACTGGCAAGGACTTTCCACAATATGGTGCACCGGGTTCAATGCTGTCTGGACGCAAACGGTGGCCCTTTTCCAGCACATGTTGTGATGTCATCACATTTCGCAGGAAATGAGGTAAGTCCACTTCAAATTTCGTTGCAATATCTTCATTAGTGTTAATATTATTAAAGAAATGCCGGGTTCGGTAGCGAGGGGTACACCCCGTATCACCGAAAAAATTTGGGTGCGGGGGTCCTTTACATTGGGGATCCCGACTCTGAAAATCTGGACGGGTTCTGACCCCAGATCCCCCCCCCAGTGGTTACGCCGATGTATAAGGTAGAGAAGAGGGCTCCTCTAGTGTTTTTCGCAAGTTTGAGCACGTCTATACTTGTCAGCGCAGGCATATTCACACAAGTTAATTATGTGCTAGAATGGTGACTAATTTATCATTCATATGTGAAGGTCTCTCGTACCTTGCGAGACATTGAAACAACGGGGATTTTTCGAAAGTATTTTAACACCAGGAGATTCGCAATGAAATGATATGTTCCTCCGAGCTGCTAAAAGAAAGCATTCTAATTAATAACAAGGAACAATACACCAACTGTACTTAAATAATATAACTATACTAATGATCCGAAATTTATTGGTGCAGAATAGATAACAAAGTTTCCAAGCTTTTGTACATCAACAAGATGGCTTTTACAAGGAAGGTTGACTGAATTATTCAGTTTGCTGTCTACCTTCCTTGAAAAAACCATCTGGTTGATGTGCGAAAGCTTGAAACTTTGATTTCTATTTTACAACAAGAAATTTCAGATCACTAGTATAGTTATACCACAACAAGAATTCATTCTGTTCTTTGTTGGTGCAATAATAGATTCAAATCTAAAACATGACAATGTGTTGTAGCAAAAATATGCGCAACCGTCTATACGCAATCTATGCTTCCCAAGAGAAATACTGGGGGCGTCGTCTAATTCACTAAACCCAGTTTCTCTCATTTTTTTGAGAAATTACTAAATGAACTTCTCAACTATTTCTTTATAAGATTTCTATAAAATTCTCCCTTAATTTTTATTTTGACTCTGCCTTCACGATATTCCTTTACAACTTGGAGTGACACAATTCAGCACCTTGTGAAAATGAGCGATAAAACGCAACAAGTTCAGATAAAGAAACACTGATGTCCTGTGTCTACAAGATTCCTATAAACTCTCTTTTTTTTTCTTTTTCCGAAGCAGCAAAAATTATCATATTTTGAGAAATAAATGTAAGACTGTGCAAGATTTTTACCTTTCTTACTGTATTTAGTCATTTACGCTTTCCAACCGTAGGTTGAAGAAGCGTATATGCTCCAGCTTTGTCCGTCCGTCTGTCTGTCCGCAGGATAACTCGCGTAAAAATTGAATTTCGATGAAAATTTAGTATGTGCTAGGGGACCACCTGGGGACGAACCCTATTGAAAATAGGCGAAATGGGGTCAAAGGTCAGAACATAGCAGCGGGATCCATTCGATTGCCCTTATGCGTCATAACTTACGTAAAAATGGTTCCATTTCGATGAAATTTTATTATGCGGTATGGGACCTCCTGGAAACGAACCCTATTGAAAATGGGCGATATGGAGTCAAAGGTCAGAACATAGGAAAGGGATCCATTCTGTTGGCCTTATGCGTCATATCTTATGGAAAAATGGTTCGATTTCGATGAAAATTTAGTATGTGATAGGGAGCAAACTCGGGACGAACCCTGTTGAAAATGGGTGAAATGGGGTCAAAGGTCAGGATATAACAGCGGGATCCATTCCATTTCACTTATGCGTCATAACTTCACTAAAAATACTTCGATTGAGACAAAACTTTATCATGTTGTTCCGCAAGTGTACTTACCCAGTTCTAGTTCTGTTGAATATCATTGAAATGGGGTCAAAGGTCAGGACACAGGAGCGAGATTTATTCCACAGCCATTATCCTCATGACTTAAGTAATGATCTCTGGTATGTTGGAAAGCATATCATAATCAATGCATTGCATGATTTTACTAACTTGTTTTATTTTTATTTGGGCTTTTACGGATTACTGAGAAACTCGCAATTGAACGGATCACTTTTTATAAAATTTATTTCCTTTCTTAAAGAGTTTGATATTACCATCGCACAATTTAAACAGTCAGACTTACATCGCATTCCGTATATCAACCATCAAAGAGGGCAAAGCGAAAATATTCCGTAATAAGGTAAAAATCGCAGGATTGAATCCGGTGAAAGTCGTCATTGTCCAATGCACTGCGCTTTCTTTCCAGTACAGGTAATGCAGCCACTACTCGTAGTGATTCGTTACCGGACATTGCAGTGTGACATACACATATGAGCCATTACATTATGAGCATCCCAAGCCTAGAGAAATGAGCGCGACTGGAGACTGAACGGCGGCTCAAGTGATCAGATCATATGTAGAGGATTTTAGGAAGGGAGTGTCTAACCCCGCAGGTCTTAAACAACCCTTATAAATAGATAGTTAGGAGATTTGGGCAAGAGTGCCCGATAGGACAGTGACCCGGAAGTGAGGTAGAAAGGGGGAGGAAGATTCCCTTATTTACCAGTACGCGGGGTCCGACGGCTTAACTTGCCCATCCGACGAACGGCTGTCATTAACTGGTTCGAGTATTCGTATTGCCCTAGGATGGAACCTGAGGTTATCTCCGTGGCAGTCTCGAACACGAAAGCTGACCACTAGGCCACCCGCGGCCCTGAAAAAGTAAAAGCCAATCTCATGAAATAATTTGAATTTAATAGGCATTAAATGGGGAAATGGCCCAGGTAAAATTCACGTAGCAGTTTATATACAAGCCGAGGATCGCATTTTCATTAGTAGAGTGTTCGAAGTCAGAATGGGAAAAGCTGCCGATTTATCGGAGTTGGTTAAAGGACAAATTCTGATGGCATGGAGCCTCGGAACTGCAGTCTCGGAAACGGCGCTGCGTTTGGGTTGTTCACGTACCGCTGTAGTAAGTATGTATGAGAAGTGGTGCACAGATTGCCAAACGATGAACCGTGGCCAAGCCGTGTGTTGTCCGCAGCTCATTGATGCCAGAGGGGAGCGGAGACTGTCGCGCATTGTTCACAGCGACCGCAGGGCCACAGTGCGACAAATCAGCCACAGCTACAACAGTGGTTATCAGGGAAATGTGTCACAGCACACAGCCTTCTGCGCATGGGCTTGCGTAACCAAAGACCCAGCTGGGTCCCTATGCTCCCTTCACGTCTTCGCCAACAGCGCAAGAAATGTGCACAAGTTCATCTGGATTGGACCGTGGATGATTGGAAGAACGCCTACCTAGTAATTCGTAGTTCCTTCTTTCGTCCTCAATACAACAGCTACTGTATCTGACTTGACATCGGTTCTCTAAGATGCCGGAAGCAGTTGAGAGGTATGGCCCGCCGAGTTGTATGTAATGCGGCTAAAAATGCAAATATAGTGGTGATTAGCTTATCCAGATGTCTTCATATAGTGTGAAAAATTGTTATATGGGATTGGCATCGCAGCAGTTTGAAGGCCCATCGATATGTTGCAAGTGTGAACTGTGTTCCTGAAACCATTCCTGCACAACATTGGAGCATTGGGTCGACGCATTGTCATCTTAGAAAACAGCATGACAATGTTCCAAATACGTACACAATCATCCACGGAATGGGGTAAAAATCGAGAATCGTCAGACCAGCATACATTTTTCCAGTCATCCGACGTCCAACTTGCACGATATTTGCACCAGGCGAGTCGTTTGCGCTGATGAACCGTATTTAGGAAAGGGTGTCATCCGAGTCGTCTGCTGCTATAGCCCATATGGGTTACGCAGGAATTACGACCGATACTGTTCCGCGTTGACTTCTGTTGTATTGGGTAGTCCGCTATTGAACAGTGCTGCCCTCTGTTGGTCTATACGAGTCTGAGGATCCTGAGTTCACCTATCACATCAACCTTTCTCTGTCTTGAGCAGTTTTGTCTCTGGGTGGTTGTTTGACAACTTTCACGCCAGTCTTCATACACTTTAGCAAACCACCAATTCAGCCGTTTAGGAAATCAAGGCACATGCTCTCCGAACTCCCGCAATCTTTTCTTTCTCAAAGTCCGATAAATTCTTCCAATTACCCATCCTGCTTCGAATTTTACTACTTGCAGCTCCACACACACTTTATACAGTATATGCTACATCTGTCGACGAATTACGCAATCACCGAAATCACGTGGTCAGGGGCCGCATCCACTCTTCGTAGCCGTGGTCGTAATTCAGTTATCACTCTGTGTATATATCTCTGTAATTTGCTTCGCTTGGGCAGCATGGTGTAACATGAAAGGCACAGCAGTAATCAATATTAACAGGAAGTAATATAGTAGTCAATATTAACGGAAATCAAAGTAGTAATCAATATTAACGGAAATAAAAGATGCTTTGTCATCACTAAATTTTCTACAAAAGAGCACATTACGAAATGAATATGTGAAAATATTGGGAAAAACTGGGAGGTATGTCGCAAAAATGTGAATACGTGGACAGAATATAATAAAACCCATATAAGTTGGCAGTAAAACTATATCTACGTAACCTATCAAATATGCATATTGGCATAACTTATTTAAAATTTCAGTGATACCTTTTAATATTATAGGATCTCATTCGAAGGAGCCAAAAATAATTATTTTCTGGATTGTTCCGTAGGATTTGGAAAATCTGAATTCATAAATTTGAAACGCAGCTACATGGATCAAACCATACTATTCCTTTTGGAGTCGCATTAGGTCGACTATCAATTGCCTTTTAATTTTTAAAATGAGCTTTACGGAGATATTTTCAGCAGCGGTTTTTTTGCCATCGTGGTATAGTAATTCATCAAACAATATCATTGAGCGCGCACCTACAGAGATGCATGATTATGAACTCAATTCATTGGAGAAAATACCTCTAAATGCATAAATTTAATTATGAAAAAGATACTCAACCTGAATTCCGTAGTTTGACTCCTCGTAGAGTATTGATATATATGTCCAGTTTAGCCTCTTGACGATTTCTACCATGGCATGGGCTTGATTGGTATCTGAAGGTACTGTTCTCATGAAGTATTCAAATCGTTGCTTGTTGCTGAGCTCCGGACTAGTTGAAAAGAAACTCACCTAAGTTCAAATAAGAAAAAAATGGAGATTAGAAAAAGGACTCGTGGTTATTGAATTCGTAATACACTACACGACAACATTAAATGAAAAGGAACAAAACGTGCAAAAATGCTTTAATTTGCAATATACTCGTAATGAACACACACAGATGTACAGAAATATATTTTAGTACAATTATAAAACGAGTATATAAATACAACCCCGTCACACCCGTGTAACGAATATATGTGAAGAGGTAAAGCAGTGATAAATAAAGAAGACGCATTATGAAAGCTGTTGTAAAGTGCTACTCAAAAGACGCATAGGAGCCTTTTACTTGAAATGTTAAGGATAATTACCAACTGTTATCCATGCTCAACAAAGTGTCTTCAAAGGTGTCTGAAAAATGTCATATTCTACTATCCCAGCTGCCTTTAAACTCATCGACCGAGGAGATCATTTTTGGTCTTCAATCTGTCTTTCATAAATCTTGTTGACACGATCGATCAAACGTATTCGTCGTCCCTCGAAAATGGTCCAGGTTTCAGGACGTTGCTGACGAGATAGTACGTTGGATGTCTTTAATTTTTATGTATTCGTCCAAAAGGTAAGCTCTATAAGGACGTGCACTGTCATGACACACTACCCGAATTGTTCGAGAGTGGCTTGCGAAACATGAGAAAGACTTCCAGTCCGAAGAACATGAGGAAGACTTCCAGTCCCAGGAACTTAGGAAGACTTCCAGTCCAAGGAACATAGGAAGACTTCCAGTCCAAGAAACATGAGGAAGACTTCCAGTCCGAAGAACATGAGGAAGACTTCCAGTCCCAGGAACTTAGGAAGACTTCCAGTCCAAGGAACATAGGAAGACTTCCAGTCCAAGGAACATGAGGAAGACTTCCAGTCCGAAGAACATGAGGAAGACTTCCAGTCCGAAGAACATGGGGAAGACTTGTAGTCCGAAGAACATGAGGAAGACTTCCAGTCCGAAGAACATGAGGAAGACTTCCAGTCCCAGGAACATAGGAAGACTTCCAGTCCAAGGAACATGAGGAAGACTTCCAGTCCGAGGAACATGAGGAAGACTTCCAGTCCGAGGAACGTGAGGAAGACTTCCAGTCCGAGGAACGTGAGGAAGACTTCCAGTCCGGGGAACGTGAGGAAGACTTCCAGTCCGAGGAACGTGAGGAAGACTTCCAGTCTCAGGAACGTGAAGAAGACTTCCAGTCCCAACAACATGAGGAAGACTTCTAGTCCAAGGAACATGAGAAAGACTTCCAGTCCGAAGAACATGAGGAAGACTTCTAGTCCAAGGAACATGAGAAAGACTTCCAGTCCGAGGAACATGAGGAAGACTTTCATTTTTCCAGAATGGTTTGCGAAGCATGAGGAAGCCTTTCAGTCCGGGGAACATGAGTAAGTGCGGAACATGTGGAATACTTCCAGTTTCTGCTGGAACAGAAAATTCGGTCTGCAAAACTGGCAAGAGTTAAAGGATCTGCCGGTGACGTGTTGAAGAAGTTTTGTAGCATCCATGCCTCGCAGTAAGAGTGTTTTGGCGACTCGTTGAGGACCAGCATCATAAAAGGCAGGTGGTCATAATGTTTTATCTCTTCGGTGTATGTTTAATGCTAGCATTACTGTGCTTAAGTGACCATTCCTATAAGAATCTCCTCTTTTCTTTCTTAACAAAGGCTTTCCCACTTGTAACTTCCACTATTTTTACTCCATCATGGTAATGACCCCTAGTTTGCGGAGTTTCTGCAACAAAAAACGCTATGTTTCGAGAATGGCAGACAAAGTGTTACATCCCAAAGGCAGTGCTGTGTGCAGGGCTCAGGTAGCTCTAAACCCGGTACTGTCGGATTTCCAGTCTAAATTCCTTGGATATTTTTCACTTTGTTTCTGTGCATGGGAATAATCGCTGCATTCAGAATTATGCAATTCATTTTTGAACGGTGCACGTATTGATGTATTATGTATGCTGCCATTTGTAAGCTCCAAACTTTCTCTGTTATGAAAGCAGTTTTCCATTAATTTATTTCTTTAAATTAAGAATACGCCGCTTCGCTTTGATGTGTTCAATGAATTTCAACAGTGTTGAAAAAAACATATACTGTGTTTCAATCTACGGAAGAAAAGAAAGCAATTCTTCTTAAAACCACTATTGCTACATATAATTTATTCATTTATATAAAATCTAAACGCAACCGAAGGACTGATTTTTGTTTCTAAAAGTCGGCAGCAATTTAAATTACTCCTTCAGCTTATTTACATTTTTATTAGATGTTCCCCTCTGGGAAAAAAAGTACACTCGCCCGTAAATGCGCCAATACATAAACGTATAAATATTATGAAGTATGTTCTTGAAACTAAGATCCTCGCCTAGACATCAAAACTGCTCATTAGAAAACAGCAAAATTTATGAAAGCTGAAAATTATTTTCGTGAGTCTCTTATGTCTTGCAACTCTTAAATTCTACAACATTCTTTCCTCCCATCGACCCATTTTCTTAAATCAAAATAATTCAAAAGAAATATCGGAGAAGGCAGGGTTAAACTGCACTGGTCGCCAAAAGTAAAGAACGCCGCCCAGGTGGTGCAGTGGTCTAAGCGTTGGCTTCTGATCACTCGTCCGGATTCGAATCCCGGTGAGGTATGGATGTTGTGTTTGTCTTACGGCACTGCCTCTCTCCCTTCTCTGGAACCATTTGCCCTAAATTAGGGAAGGGAGGCTGCTTATAGTCCCCTGAGTTGCTCACGGTGGTTGTTAAATCGCCAATAAAAAAAGTGAAGAACAAAAGGAAATTTTAAAACATCTCGAACACTATATGGGGTTTACATATAAAATTTGGTGAAAGTGAGGTTCCACTTTCGTCATATATCAGGCTTGTTTAATAAGTAGCGAGACACTTTGGCTGGAGTGTGTTTGCGCTTCCTAATTTTTAATGGGTGGGGTGGGGATAGTGGGCAAGCGATTTAAAGGCTACGAAACTGCAGTGCAGTGTTTTTGCTGCAGAAGACGTGTAATGTGCTGGCCTAATTTTACTATTCTCCCGTGGGAGATGGATTCGTCCAAAGTTGCTCAAAGTGCTGTAATTCAGTTTCTGAAAGCGGAGAAAACGCCCACAAGCTAAATTCACAGACGAATGAAGGCGGTATATGGGCCTGTTTGTCTTCCACGATATACTGTAATGCGGTAGGGCCAGCTCTTTAGTGGTAGGCGAACAAGGACTGCAGACCAGCCAAGATCAAGAGCAACGCGTCGTGCTGTTTCAGTGACTACAGTTGTACGTGTGGATGCTGTAGTAAAGGCCAACCGATGAATCACGATCCAGGAACTTGTGATCAGTGCGGGTGTGAGCATCGAAACTGTGAATACCATCATGCTTGAATATCGTAAGGTTTGCGCCACGTCGGAACCGAAACACCTGCCCGATGAACAGATGAGTCAACAAATGGAACTATTATTGCAGTATCAGTTTCGCTAATATGAAAAAAGGTGAAGATTTCCTGCTACGTTTTATTGCAGGGGAAGAAAGCTGGTGTCATCATTTCGAGGTAAGAGTCGAAACGCAAGATCATGCAGTGGAAACAGGCATCATCGCCACCGCCGAGAAAATCAAGTTCCATCATTTCTGCAGGAAAGGTGATGTTAGCCCTGTTTTAGCCCTGTTGTTTGACCATCAAGAACCATTGTTTCTGCAGTGGCTTACAAAAGGATTAACCATCAGTGCCGAACAATATTATCAAACTTTAATGAAGCTTGGACAAGAGACTTGGCAACTACCCTCACGGTATTGTGCTTCTGCATGATGATGCCCCGACGCATACTGCATTTACCACGCAAAGGACATTGCTGAACCTTTGATGCGAAGCGCTTCAACATCCGGCATACATTCTTTACCTAACGCTATGCGATTTTCACATCTTTGGACCTATGAAGGAAATTTCTCAAAGGCAAACGTTTCACTTCGGATGATCAGATGCGTGAACCTGTAGATACGTGGTTGCAGCAGGAGCTTGCCTCCTTCTATTCCTCAGGAATACGAAGACTTGTGCAAAGATGGGACTGCTGTGTGAATACTGGCGGCGAATGTTTTTAGGTATGCCATGTTTTGACTCTTTCAGGCAGAAAGTCTCACTACGTGATGAACAACTCTTGTAACATGATCTTCCATGTTACACTGAAAGGACCAATTATTACATACACTCCGGCAAGAATATTGAAAGCAGAAGTGTCACGTCCATTCACGTATGACGCTAAAACTGGTAGAGCCTATAAATAAAGCAGGTCTTTACCCAATAGAAAACTGTCACCAAAAAGCAGTCTTGGGTAAAGGTGGATATGTGAATAGCTCGGAGAAAAGCGTGATAGTAACTGAGATAAAGGACTGTAATTAGCTGGGAGAAAGGCCTGTTGTTTGCTGGGAGAAAGGCCTGATAGTAACTGGGAGAAAGGCCTGTTAGTAGCTGGGATAAACGCTTGATAGTAACTGAGATAAAGGACTGTAATTAGCTGGGAGAAAGGTCTGTTGTTTGCTGGGAGAAAGGCCTGATAGTAACTGGGAGAAAGGCCTGTTAGTAGCTGGGAGAAAGACTTGTAATTAGCTGGAAGAAAGGCCTGTTATTAGCTAGGAGAAAGGCCTGATAGTAGCTGGGAGAGAGGCTTGCTAGCAGCTGTGAGAAAGCCCTGATAGTAGCTGGGAGAGAGGCTTGCTAGCAGCTGTGAGAAAGCCCTGATAGTAGCTGGGAGAAAGACCGTTTTTTAAATGACCACAAATGCTGAACTGCAGGGAATTCCACGTCAGACAGTCGCACATGTATACCAAGGCTACCTGAACTGTTTTGTTTTGTTTTTTGTTTCGTGGTTTAACGGCCACCGTGAGCAACTCAGTAGGCTATAAGCAGTTGCCCGTCCCTAATTTAGGGCCACGGGTTCCAGGGTGGGGTAAGATCCAATGGCGTAAGACAAACATAATATCCACGCCTTACAGCCATTCGAATCCGGACCTATCTCGGGTGAATTGTCAGAAGACATCGCTTAGGCCACTTCTTCGGCTGAAATAATTCCAACCAACGAGAGAAATGTGGCCTTAAATGACTCTCGATGTAAGAGTAGACTCTCCCGTATCGTTACAAGGAATGATGGCACGGCTGTTGCAGAGTATGTCATGCCAGAATTTAATGAGGGCGCGTCCATGAACAAAGACTATCCCTTGTACAATGGAAACAATAGGCTATAGCAGTCGACGTCCGCATTGTCTTTTCTTGTTGACTGCAAGACACCAAAAGATTAGGCTGTAGTTTGCAAAGACCTATCGAAACAGAAATGTGGAGGCCTGGAAACTCGTAACCTGGTTTGACGAATCATGGTTTCAATTCTATCGTGCCATATGAAGAGTGCGTATGTAGCAAACACCACACGAAGCCATGAACCCAGCTTTTCAAGTTAGTATCATACATGCAGGAGGAGGCGGTGTAACAGTTTAGGGTGCATTTACGCGGGTTTCCTTGGGTCTTCCCGCACCCATCAAGACTTCCTGCACCGACAAAGGGTATGTGATAATCCTCGCCATGCTTCAACAGGACCACGCCACACCTCATTGTTTTCGAGTGGGGACCAAATGGCTCTAGAAGCACTCACTCCAATTACACCTTTTATCTCCGGATCTTAACCGCACTGAGAATTTGTAGGACGAGTTGGAAAAATCTGCTCGAGCCCACCGAAACCTACAGACAACTGTGGAGACTCTACGGCATTATCACCTTTGTGTCTTCTTCTGCGGCAATACGACCTTCGTGTTTTCAGCATCTCAAAAAGCCACTATCAAGATGTCCGGTAGCTGTTTCGAGTGCAAAATTTGAAGTAACATGTTATTAGTTAAGTGTGTGAAATAAATTGTCCAACCTAATGCGGGGCCACTGGTTATAGGGAAGGGAGAGAGCGAGTGCCGTAAGACAAACACAACATCCATGCCTTAACTGGGATTCCAACCTAGACACATCTCGGACGAATGGTCATAAGCTTGTACTTAGACCACTGAGCCAAGGGCGTGGCAGAGCCACGTTTTCTCACCTTGATTTTAATATTTGACACCCCAGGTAAAAATACCATCATTATGTCTGGTTTATCCACTTTCACTGTGGGAAACGGGTAGAGTGAATCTAAATGATCATGGCTTTCGATTGCCGAGTTCTATCTCCAGCTCCTAACTAGTTTTCAAAGAGTGCAATTTACTGACAATTGAGAAATTGGTTTGGTACAATACACTTTTTTGCAGATGCTGAATGACAGTACGCCTGTTCACATAGCAATCAAATGCATACGTATCTAACTTATAAACAGGTTGGTGTGCACAGGTACTCGCCTTACGTCCCTGATTTAGCTTCAGCAGATGTTTTATGTTATACAATTGCAAAATGAGGTTGAAAAGAAGCACATTCAGTAATGCATATTACGTTTAAAAGGATACCACATCAGCGATAAATACTATCATGGAGGGCTAGTTTACCAAATTTTTCTGAAGTTCGTATACACGTTGTAAGCAAGGGTATTTGGTCAATTGCAAATTGTTTTAAGGAAAACGAATACGAAAATATTTTTGTTACCAATGCTTTGCCTGAATTTTATTCTGTCTCTTTTGTTTTTTGTCGCAATAGGTTTATTTTAACCTTTCCTTCGCCTATACCTCGGCCAAGATATTTATAACCTCGGTCGGTGTTGCATAAATGACTTCCAACGTTTTAAATCGTTAGCTGCAAGTTTGATTAAGCCATTTTGTGTATTAGAATGTTGCCGGGTACAAAATCTATGATAATGAAATTACCTTGTCTCTCTGTCTGTCTGATCGACAGCGTTTCACAAGCTTCATTTGGATTATGCATCCGGGGAATGGGAACCTTTCTCCATCTATTCCAACCTCCTTGCTTTTTACATAAACGTATCTCATCATAATCAGCATAAATTACGAGACCTGATGCTAAATGTACTAAAATCCATTGCAAAAATGCGTTCTTTTACTGGCGAAGCAACTTAAATGGGCCGAACTGTCTTACATTTGCGAGTAACTTCATTGAGACATTAATACTGCAAACCTATGGAAACGGACACCTTCAGCCCAATAGAAGCGACTACATTAATAGGTTGCACCGACATTGTTTGGGATCCACTTCCGAAGTCTGACGTGTATTTCACCGCAGTTGCAGGCAGGTTTGTTTACGTTTTAGACCGCTGCTCTCCGTGTACTATAAGAAATTCCAAGCGATTTCTGCAAATTGTTCACCAGATTTCTTCACCATTCTTCCAAATTCGACATAAAGTGATTTTGCTGTGTTTACTGTGTTATACTTCCGAAGTGTGTTTTTCGGCCGAAGTGGTCTGCGTGTAAATTATTTACGCTGCTCTCATTATGTAACTATGAACTATACACAGATCCGAGCTATTATTTCGTGAAGATTTTTAACAGGTTTCTTTACCATTGTTTCGAATTCTACATAATGATCGCGATTTAAAATTACGAATTGGATCTTTCTGTTTACTGAGTTCAGACTTCTAAAGTCTTGCGCATATCCTTCCTCTGCGGTTACCGGCGGATTTGTTTAAGACCACGGTAGGTAGCTGAGTTCCGGCCCCAAAACGTTATTTGTACGTACAAAAGGTTTTATAACATATTAACTTGCTTTCCTGCGTAAAGCAAGGGCATGTTGCAAGTGGTAGCCTCGTGTCGATATTTCCTTTGTGTTCCAGCTGCAGGCGCATGTTAAGCAAGGTCAAGCAGGCGCGTCGCCTGCGCCAATACGACCGGATCTACTCTACCCGACGACCTTGAATTTGGTCCTCCAGGTCCGGTTACTTTTCCGGCAGTGTAAAATGTCAAGGTCGACGGCTCCGACGAAGGTTGGCTGTTCACCAATGAGGGATGGCTTCCAGAGACAGGGGTAAAAAGCAGTGGTATAAAAGTAGCTAAGCGGTTAGCTCGAGGCTTTTTTTGGGGGGGGGGGCGCGGATGGCCTAGTGGGCAACGTTCGTGACTGCCACGGAAAGGACCTCAGGTTCGATCCTAGGCAGGTACGAACGCTCGATTCACTAAATATCCGCCGTGCGTCGGATGGACACGTTAAGCCGTCAGACCCCGGGTACTGGACCCCCGGTAATAAATAAGGGCGTCTTCCTCCCCCTTTCTACTTCGCTTCCGTGTTACTTTCCTATCGGGTACTCTAGCCCAAATCTCCTAGCTTCCTATTTCTAAGGGTTGTTTAAGACCTGGGATCAGACACTCCCTTCCTAAAATCCTCTACATATGATCATTTGATCGTTTGCTCGAGGCTTTTTCCTAGCTCATTCCTCCGGCTCTTTTCTACATTTGAGATCTTCGGCTCTGCTCTTGGAGCTGCGATTTAGGTGTAGCTTTTGGCGTACGGAGTGACTGGTTAAGCCATCTGGACTTGTGAGTTTCGACTGAGGTTGGATTTAACTGTTCCGTGATCGAAGGACGACACCGATAAGGAAGCGAGTCTCACGCTAGCATAATGAGTGTTCCGCGGGGAATATCCTCCCTGTAAGGAAAAGTAACCGTACCTGGACCAGTTTCTTTGGGAGCAGCTGATCTACCGGAGGTTGTTTTCATAACCATTAAACTTTTGCTGAATTTTAAACAAGGACTGTTTATTGGCGATCTTCTTTGACTCGGAGATCAAGAAATATTTAACCATAGAACCCGTACACTAAGCGATCGCTACAATCCATTTACACATTGAAAAGCATCTACGTCGGGACCGTTGGAAATTACGGAATTGTCGGGCACAGTAGCATACGAACCCAGAGAATCTCGACATCCACGACTCTCCGCATGTTACTACTCCCTAGAAATAGTTCTAAGCTATTTATGTGAGGGGCAAGGGGATTTTAACAACGTTTATGTAAGCTTTGTTTTGGATTTGACCTTGTGCGTGGTATTTACAATTTGAAATTTGATCTTGCTAATTAAGGTGTTAGAGTTCTCCACAATTGCTCGCTGCTTCCGCTTTGTTAACGGGTTTGCTTACGTTTCCCACCACGGCCCACTCTGTGTTACCGCACGCTATCAATAGTTCTCCTATTTAAAAAGCATCAGGTCCGCGATTTTAGAGAGGAAATGTATTCCAATAAAGTGTAAATTGAACACAGTCAATGAAATGAGAGAAAAATGCAAATTTTCTCTCATTTGATATTCTCGATGCTTAATTTTGCTGTTCCTCCGTTCGAGCTTTCTGCCACATCTAGGTACTTTACCGCGATGAAATATGGATCCCCGTGCATTCTACAATGAAACTGATTATCGACAAACTCATGTCAAACATCATCAGGACTACTATCATAAGTAACCATATTGGATGAGACAATTATTCTATTCCTTGCATTCCAGTCGTCTGTTTTAGTTTAAACGCCTACAGTTTCCTGTTGTTTTCAGTTTTTCCATTAGTATCAACAAGGCAAAGGTTCCATCGTTAAAGGTTTCTGAACTCAACCTGCAAAATGCATGCTTTTTCCCATCTAGCTCTATACTGTTTGCTTCCGAGTTGGTAAAAAAAAAACTTCTTCGTCTTGATTCCAAATAAAAAAATACTTAACGTCGTTGTCCCAAAGGTTCTTCAAAGATAAACTTACTTATGCTTTGAAATAGTTGTACATTACGCCAGGGACATATTTAGAGGAGGGTGGGGGCTAAAAGAACTTGCCCCCAGAAGATATTTAATTTTTTAATCAATCGGTTAAAATGCGACTTACATTAGAAAAAAACGCTTTAATTTAATAAAAATGTACCAACTTATAATAGAAAATATGTTTTATTTTTTCTTCTGTTTTACATTAACACTTATTTGATTCTGTTGGATTTCATAACTTCCATTTTTCGTTCCCCCCCCCCCCCCCAAATCTTCTACGTGTGGCCCTGAGCTACGCTGATCGCAACACGATTGAAAAATGTAGATGCATCGAATTTCACATATTCGTAGTCTGTAGAGACTGATGGTTTAAGCCAATTGTACCACCCAAGTATACATGATTGTGCCCCCCCCCCCTTCTCTTTTTCGTTTCATTACCGGAACACATTTCAGTTAAATGCTTCCGTTCAATATATCTTACTCAGGAAAGTTCGGAAAACTACGGCTTATTCAAGTATTTTTTGTTAAACCTGGCAACACTGGGTTCTTCCGTTAGTTTAAAATAACAAAAAAATATCGCAAAGTCCCTCAGGCTCCTTTCTTTAACAGACGCGATAGCAGAATTCAGTTTTGTTCTTTTTTTTTCATTCTTTCTCAAAAATTGTATTTATGAAAAATTAATTTTTACATTTTCTACCGTACTAACGCTTATCACATAAAGCATGAGAATATCATCAGGTGCAAAATATTTGTGTTTCATGATGTTCCTGGAAATTTGTTCGTTCTGGAAAAGTGTGCGTAAAATAATAGCACACATCATTAATATGCTAGAATAAAACAATTTGCTCTTCCTTTCTGTAGAACGTTTTCCGCGACCTCGAAGAGACATTCGTAAAATTGCGCATTTTTACTTCATAAACACTTGGAATGTGTTCTCTGACTTTCTTTTAATTTTAATATTTGAAAATACGCTCGAGAAGGAATACTCTTTGGAACTCCTTTCATTTTTACCTCCAGAGATTCTGAAAGAAACGGAAATGTGTGTTTATTTTAGTATTTCGACAGGTACTGCGCATTTAACTGGAAATTGAATATTCAAATCAGCTTTCTGCCAACCAGCCAGCAAAATGTAGAATTTAATTTATTTCGAAGTGAAATTACCGAACTAGGAGCATTGTGAATCTATGGACGATGTGAAATTACAGAGTTGAAAATCCGGAGTTATTTGAGAGCTTGAATGTATTTTCGTCCGAAGAAATAAAACTATAGAAAGAGGAATCCCAGTTCGATAAAACGATGCAGAAAATTTAAGAAAAAGTAACATCTCGAGAGCCTCAAGGGTTTGCGGCGGTTATTTCCGACTTATTGCTGCGCTGCTAAAAGGAATATTTTGAAGAACTGATATACGAAGTATTCCAAAACAAGCCCGGATGATTATGTCATTCGGCCGAAGCAGTCTGATATTTTAGGCTCAAAGAAAGATTTCTTGCATCCGGTACGATAAGTTGCATTCTCGAAGGAGAGGTTTTGATGCTTTAGTTTTAGAGGATATCTTCAAAACTGTCCATTTCTACCTTTGATCTAAGCAAAATGATAGATAAAAGTCAACTGTCAGCGCAAAAATTGACGCAATGTACATATTTTAAATACCTTATGCAAAGTACGTATTTGAAGCCGTAACTGCTTGGTTGAAAACCCGATTGGAAAAACTTCTTTCGCTCAGATGCAATCGCCATGGCAACATTTCTTTTTTTACGTATTTTCTCTCCCAAATAATAAAACACATATCCCCTTTGGCGTAAAAATATATAATCCTTTTTTACGCTTTTCAACCGTAGGTTGAAGAAGTGTATATGCTCCAGCTTTTTCCGTCCGTCTGTCCGTCCGTCCGTCCGTCTCTCGGCACGATAACTCACGTAGAAATGGTTCGATTTCGATGAAATTTTAGTATGTTGTAGGGGACCACCAAGGAACGAACCCTATTGAAAATGGGTGAAGTGGGGTCAAAGGTCACGCCATAAGAGCGGAATCCATTCAATTGCCCTTATGCGTCATAACTTGCATAAATATGGTTCGATTTCAATGAACTTTAAGTACGTGGTAGGCGACCACCAGGGGACGAATCCTTTTGAAAATGGGTGGAGTGGAGTCTAAGGTCAGAACATAGGAGCGGGATGCATTCCATTGCCCTTATGCGTCATAAGGTGCTTAAAAATTGTTTGATTTCGATTAAATTTTAGTACACTGCTGGACAAGTGCTAAGGACGGATCATAAACGGCTATATATCACATAAAAACGTAAGTGTGGTTGGATGCCAAGTGAAATAAAATAATGTCAGAATGCCAGGACATTATAAGAAAGACAATTTATTTTGCTCTGAAATCCAGAAGGCTTTGGAACGTGTTCAAGAGACAAACAGGCCATTTTGCGAAGAATACGTAAACGTGAAAAAAAAATGCAATTACCGTCCGCAGGCGTTCCGGCGTAAGATGTCAATACGGGATATGGCCACCATGGAGGGCGATGCAAGATTCCACACGTCGTGTCGTGCTTTGTAGAGCATTATCAAGCAGCTGTTGGGGTAATTTATCCCATTCCTCTGTCAGTGCACGGATGAGGGTGTCCTTGTTTATTGGAGGGCATTGGCGACCAGCAAGACTCCTCCCCAAAGTATCCCACACATTTTCAATGGGATTCAGATCTGGAGAACGTGCTGGCCGTACGAGGCGTTGAATGTCCTCGCTCTCAAGACACTCCTGGACAGCGACTGTTCGATGACATGTTGCGTTGTCGTCCATGAAAATTAATCTATCACCGACAGCACCACGGAACATGCGAACATGAGGTAGCAGAACATCATTAATGTATCGTTGGCCAGTCATAGTCCCAGTTGGAAGCACAAAGAGGGACGTACGGCCATTGATCATGATGCCAGCCCATACCATGACACTACATGTCGGATATCGGTCCCTTTCCTGTATGTTTGCTGGACAATATGCAGTACCACTATCACGCCAGATCAGTTGTCGTCGACAATCAGATGATAGACTGTATCTACTCTCATCTGAGAAGAGGACAGCAAACCATTCGTTATCAGTCCAATTGCGATGTTGATGGCACCATTGCAAACGGGCGGTACGGTGACGTCTGGACAATGGGATGCACACAACAGGACGGTGGGCGTATAGTCCTCCTTCATGCAAACGTCTGGAGACAGTTTTTCGGGAGATCCGCTTGCCAGTAGCAGCCATGAACTGATTTGCTACCTTACTAGCTGTGCTGCGCCGGTGTCTTTTTGTAGATAGCACTATGTACCGATCTTCTGCAGGTGTCGTACTGCGAACACGACCTCCCACGTGACGTTTGCTACACTCTCCATTTGTTTGAAATGATTTCCAAAGCCTTGAAACAACACTGTGGCTGACGTCGAACTCCCTGGCAACATCTGTTATTTTTCGCCTTTCTTCAATCTTGCCAATAATACAGCCACGCGTAAAATCATCTAGGTGATGTCGGGAAGACATACTGAAAATTGCAAGTTCGTCAATTGATTCTTTCCCTTCAAACTTTACGTTTGAACAACAACGGTCAATACGCGTCAAATCCTTTATATCTCTTATCAGCGCTATGACGTTACGAACAAGTTCGGCAATCCAAAATTTGCATACGCACAACACGTCTTACTGTATTCCGCACTTATGCTAATTTTCACATTTTCCTGCCTTCCATTTTATGGTTGCTATCGTTGCTATTGTCATCCGTCCTTAGCAATTGTGCGGCAGTGTATGTTGTAGGGGACCACCTGGTGAGGAAACCTATTGAAAATGGTACAAATGGAGTCAAAGGTCAGGACATAGGATAGGGATCCATTCCATCGCCCTTATCCCAAACTGTTACGGTGGACGTCAAGTAATTTTTCTTCCTATATTTCCAATGGAAAATCTTTTGTACACATTTCCTTCACAATTAGTATGTTCCCATGGATGGAAATTTAAACATCCATTAAAATAACTTCATACTATAACTTGGAATACTTAACATTTTCTAAAACATAAACATAAATATATTAAAAAACAATAACGGTTCCTTTGGTGGTGTTGAAACCAGAAAAAAGATGGCGCGACCTGTACTTTGATGACGTCAGTGGACAAATAAATGTTGGATTGCGTAATTACGGTTATGGTTTAGAAAATATTATTACGGTTATGGTTTAGAAATATTAAATATTCCAAGTTATGAAATGAAGCTATTTTAATCGATGTTCAAATTTTTATTCTCGGGAACGCATTAATTGTGGAGAAAATGTGTACAGAAGTTTTCCATTGGAAGTATAGGAAGCAAAATTACTTGACGTCCACCTTAAAGTAGCAATTCTTGTATGTATGTATGTACATTTTATTTTGAAAACGGCTCTAAGAAGTTTGATGAAAGTCGTTAACCTACCGTTTTCTGGTACTAGAAATCGATTTAGCCTGATCTCGACTTTAGGAGAATTCGTTTAGTGGGTTAAATAACCACCCCGAATTATAACGTTTTTAGTGTCATGGCGTCGTTCCATTAATGTTTCCAATGCTTAGAAATCTTATGACGTCACAATCTCGCGTTTGAGAATGTCGGCGCACGGTCACGCCATCTGTCTTATTACGTCACGCGTTGTGTGTGGATCCTATTAAAGTTTTATGACGTCATACTCTTGCGAGCAGATGGTCGCGATT
Source organism: Macrothele yani (assembly GCA_039090855.1). Classification (NCBI taxonomy): domain Eukaryota; kingdom Metazoa; phylum Arthropoda; class Arachnida; order Araneae; family Macrothelidae; genus Macrothele; species Macrothele yani. The sequence continues at coordinate 30,829,378 of CM077007.1, forward strand.
CCCATCTGCTTCATTACGTCAGGCTTTGTGTGCGTATGTCCGTCCGCACGATAACTCGCGTAACAATCGTTCGATTTCGATGAACTTTTAGTATCTGGTAAGGTATTAGCTGGGAAGGATCTCTATTTAAAGTGAACGAAATGGGGTGAGAGGTCAGTACATAGGAGCGGGATCCATTCCACTGGTGTTATGCGTCATAACTAACGTAAAAAAGGTTCGATTTAGATGTAATTTTAGTATGTGGTAGGGGACTACCTAGCCACAAATCCTATTGAAAATGGGCGAAATGGGGTCAAAGGTTAGGACATAGGAGCGGAATCACTTCACAACCCATTTTGCGTCATAACGTACTTAAAAATGCTTCGATTTAGATGAAATGTTAGTATGTTGTAGGGGCCAGCCTTGGGACGAATTCTGTTAAAAATGGGCTACATGGGGTCAAACGTTAGGACACAGGAGCGGGATCTATTCCATAGCACTTATGCGTCATAACTTACGTAAAAATGCTTCGATTGCGACAAAGCTTTATCATGTTATTTCGGAGGTATACCGATCCGGTTCTGTTGAATATCATCGAAATGGGATGAAAGGTCAGGGCACAGGACCGAGATTTCTTCTACAGCCATTATTCTCATAACTTGAGTAATGATTTCTGGTATGTTTTAAAGCGTATTATATTCAATGCATTGCATGATTTTACAAACTTGTTTCTCAATATTTCTGCTTCCCAAATTCCGAGGGTTTTTCATGATGAATAGTTCTCACTTTAGATGGCCTTAGTTTGAATATCAGCTTTTGCAATTGTACCTCCCTTCCAAAAAACCTACTGGATTTATTCTTGTTTTACTATTTTTATTATTGTAAAAATAGTGAGTATTATTTTTTTAAAATAATGCTGTTTTCCTGATAGACAGTGTTCCCTCTAAGCAGACATGGGCAATGCGCGCCCTAACCCAATGAACTGGGCAGGCATCAAAATCACTAAGGCATTTTTTTTTATTTTCTCAGCTTCTTTTTCTAATGCAGTAAAAAGTTGGAACTTGAACTGGAACCCTTATTTTTTCTAATCTCCACATTTTTATCACTGTTCTTTTCGCAAATGATTTGAAATAAAAAAAATATGAAACACATTTCATTAATTAAAATTTTTAATTTTCATAATTTTGTTATTTTTATAATTTTTAATAATCCGTCTTGAAACGTCTTTGATGTTGAAAGAAATCCGCCTTATTATCTGACAAAGTTTTGAGAAAAACCCTTTTACCAGCGGGTTAAAATTTAACAAACCGGAATGCCTTTCCCCACGCCAACTAGCATGAGTGCATTAGTTAGTACAATGAACTTGGTTACGGTTTGCTGTGATTGGCTGACGCTGATGTGTTTTGAGAAAAGACTCAGTATCTGCCTCTATCTCGGCAAGGGAAAATCATTAATCCGCATTTTCGCATTCGCTATCTGTTCGCACGAGGCTACTTTGCAAGAAGCCTTTGAAATTGAAAAGGACAATGAGACGAACTTAGAAGGAGGCGAATGTCATTTAAGAAGAGTGTTGTTTTGACTTTTGAAAGCCCGAATATTAATTATTTATTGTTATTTTTGTAGTTAATTGATTTTTGATTTATTAAGACTAATTAGAGATTTCGGAATTTTTAATCTAAATGCTTACTGCGCGGCCGCGCGCATATGCGGCTTAAATGGAACATTGCTCATAGGAGCTTGTATATTTAAACAACACGTGCTATCTCTTCTTCCAGAATTCTTCCACGAAAAATCCTGTTTCCATCACATAACTTTCTGCATAAAAGGTATTTTGATTATACACTGACGGAAAAAAAATCCCAACATCAAGAAGGGGTTGTGTTAGATAAACGACAGTTGATAGGCAGTGAGAGTACATCTCTAAGATGACGTCTATGCCAATTTCGCGCTCGGCGCATACGTGTGGCGCTAGTAGCGCCCCTCGGAACATGCAAAGCAGGTTTGCGGTAAATACGCGCTGTAACGTTCGTGAGCGTTAGTTATCGCTGAGATTCGACGTAGGATGTTGATGTTAGTCAAGAATGCCTTTAAGAAGACGAAGAAGCCATTATCAACAGCTCACGGAGTTTGAACGAGGTCGGGTAATAGGGCTACGAGAAGGTGGATTTTCGTTCGGCAATATTGCAGAACGACTTGGCAGGAATGTAGCCACTGTGCATGATTGTTGGCAGCGGTGGTCAAGGGAAGGTACTGCCTCAAGAAGACCTGGTTCCGGCCGGCCACGTGGCACTACTGAGAGGAAAGACCGCCGTGTACGGCGTATGGCCGTGGCGCATCGTACCGCGTCTGCGGCAGCAATTCGAGCTGCAGTTGCAACCACAGTGACACAACGAACTGTTACAAATCGGTTACTTGAAGGGCAGCTCCGAGTCAGACGCCCTGTAGCGTGCATTCCACTTACTCCAAACCACTGCCGTTTGCGACGTCAGTGGTGTCAAGCTGGAGCTCATTGGAGAACGGAGTGGAGATCTGTTGTGTTTTCTGATGAAAGCCGGTTCTGCCTGGGTGCCAGTGATGGCCGTGTGGTGGTTAGAAGGAGGTCAGGTGAGCGCCTGCAACCAGCCTGTCTGCGGCCGAGACACACTGGACCTATACCTGGAGTTATGGTATGGGGAGCAATTCCCTATGACAGCAGGAGCACTCTCGTGGTTATCCCACGCACCCTGACGGCACAGTTGTGCGTCGGTCTGGTGATTCAACCTGTTGTGCTGCCATTCATGAACAGCATTCGAGGGGAGTTTTCCAACAGGGAAACGCTCGTCCGCATACCGCTGTTGTAACCCTACATGCTCTACAGAGTGTCGACACGTTGCCGTGGCCTGCTAGATCACCAGATCTTTCACCAATCGAGCACGTATGGGACATCATTGGACGACAACTCCAGCGTTACCTCCAACCAGCATTAACCGTCCCTGTATTGACCGACCAAGTGCAACAGGCATGGAACTCCATCCCACAAACTGACATCCAGCACCTGTACGACACAATGCATGAACGTTTGCGTGCTTGCATTCAACATTCTGGCGGTTACACCGGTTATTAATGTACCAGCATTTCACATTTAAAATGTCTGTTCTCGCGCTTACAATAAGCTGTGATCTTGAAACCATAATCGATTAAATATGTTACCTATACAAATGTATTGCCGCCATTTCATTCCTCTACAACCATTTTTTCGTGGTGATGGGATTTTTTTCCGTCGGTGTATTTGTACTTTTTCACAATCCATGATTATGTCCTGACGGAGCGTCAGTGTACATTACCATTTTTTACGCTTTCCAACCGTAGGTTGAAGAAACGTATATGCTGCAACTTTGTCCGTCCGTCCGCACGATAACTATCGTGAAATTGGTTCGATTTCGACATAATTTTAGTATGTGGTAGGGGACCACCTGGGGTCGAACCCTGTTGAAAATGGGCGAAGCAGGGTCAAAGGTCAAGACACAGGAGCGGGATCCATTCCATTACTGTTTTGTGTCATAACGTGCGTAAAAAATATTCGATTTCGATGAAATTTTAGTTTGGGGTAGGGGACCACTGGGGACGAACCGTATTGAAAATGGGTGAAAGTGGGTCCAAGATCAGGACATAGGAGCTGGATCCATTCAATCGCCTTTATGCGTGATAACATGCGTAAATATGGTTCGATTTCTATGAAATTTTAGTATGTGGTAAGGAACCACCTTGGCACGAACCCTATTGAAAATGGGCGAAATGGGGTCAAAGGTAAGGACACTGGAGTCGGATTTATCATGTTGTTCCGGAGGTATAGTGAACCGGTTCTGTTGAATATCAACGAAATTGGGTCAAAAGTCATTGCACAAAAGCCATATTTATTCCACAGCCAATATTCTCATAGCTTGCGTAAAACTGCTTCTATTGCAACAAAAGTTTATCATGTTGTTCCGGAGGTATAGTGAACCGGTTCTGTTGAATATCATCGAAATGGGGTCAAAGGTCAGGACACAGGAGCGAGATTTATTCCACAGCCATTATCCTCATAACTTGAGTAATAATTTCTGGTATGTTGGAAAGCGTATCATAATCAATGCAGTGCATGATTTTACTAACTTTTGAAAATACTTCCGATTTTAAAAATTCCTTGAAACAATTATTTCTTTGTAGGATGCACTTCATACAACAATGACGAATATTCTGCAGGTATTTTCTTCCTTAAATAGTGCAGATATTTCCAGCAAGGAGCGTCGAATAGTGTCACGTTTACCTCTATATCACTGTTTCTAATACTTCGACTTACAAAATTCCTTTGCTTTTTTCCGTGTGATATATTTCAATATTCCGCCAAAACAGTGCTTACCCGTCGAGGCGTTGACTCTACAATATTTCAAAGGTTGTCTTGTGGTTTCTGTCTGGAATTATCACGTTACTAACAGATCGTTTAACTCTTGTAAATCATGTTACATATATACACTGAAGTGTCAAAAGTCATGGAATAGGTGTATGCAAATATTTAACTATCGCTGCTGTCGTATAAAGGCTTTGGCGCAAGCCAGGATTTTTATCAGTTGGGAGATATAATTTCGTGGGTGAGGCTGAAAATTTTCCTCTAGGATTATGGCAAGCCGACGTGAATTATCGAAACGTTTTACGTAATTACCGAACATCATATTTGAACGAGGCATGGTAATGAGAATCAAACGGATGGGGTTTTCAATTTCCGAAGCTGTGCCAACGTTCAACATTCCCGAATCCACTGTGTCACATGTGTACCGAGAATACCTCATGGAAGGCCGACCGTGGACAGCCCAGTGGCCGACCATGGGTGCTGAATGATCGTGACTAGGGGCGTCTGGCGAGGATTGCCCATGCTAACAGACAAGTGGCACTGACTCAAATAACATCCACATTCAATGCAGGAGGTACCAGAGACATATCCATCAGGTCAATGTGGCCCGATTTAGCGTCCATGGGGTATGGGAGCAAAAGACCAACCAGAGTGCCTTTTGTTAATACCACGACATCTCACACAGCCCTTCCTCTGGGCTCGTGAACACGGTAATTGAACCCTGGAAGACTGGAAACACGTGGCCTGGTGTGATGTGTCACGCCACCAGTTGTTGCGAGCTGATGGTAGGCTTCGGGTGTGGCGCAGATCCTATGAGGCTATTGACCCAAGATGTCAACAAGTCATTGTGTAAACTTGTGGTGGTTACATTAATGTGTGTGTGTCTTTATGTGGCACTGTGGTTTGGATACTCTGCTCCTTGGAGAAACGTCATTAACCTATAATCGCTTTGTTGCTCTGCTGGGTGACCATTTGCAGCTCTTCATGGACTTCAGATACCCCAACAACGATGGGATTTCCCAGGCGGACCATTCGCCATGTCATGGGGTCCAAGTTGTCCAAAATTCGCTCGAGGAGCATTCTGGACAGTTCCGACGGATGGTGTAGGCACCACGTTCGGCTGACATGAACACAATAGAGCACTTATGGGATGTGTTGGAAAGGTCCATTCGCACCCAAGATCATGCACCTACAAATAGCAGGGAACTGTGGGTGGTTGTTCAAACGGCATGACTCAACATCTCTCCAGAAGACTTCCGGCCACTTGTGCAATCGATGGCACGTCGAATTGCTGCACTTCGCCGGACTAGAGGAGGTTCTATACACGATACTAAGTACGTATCCCATGACTCTTGGTACTTTAGTATACACTGAGTGGCCACTTTTTTATGACTACCTGACAGTTTTAAGGGAAGGCTTAGTGCTTGTGACAGTAGTTGAAGTGATTTTGGGGTGACAAGATAGGTAAAAAATGCGATTTGATGGACTTTCAATGTGGGATGATTGTAGGAGCTCGGAGACATAGAGCGAGTATCACCAAAACCGCCGCATTTGTGAAATGTCCCAGAGCAGCTGTTGTTAAAGTGTTTAAAGACTGGACTGTCAGCCAAAAAAAACTGGGTCTCTACGTGCAACGTGTGGTCGTCATCGACTAGTGACTGCTCGGGTTGAGCGGAGTATGTCCAGACTGATAACAGACAACAGAAAGGCAACAGTGCAGCAAATTACAGACCATCTTAATCAAGGATCCCCCAAATGATCTCTGCATGCACTGTTTGCCGTACACTGCATCGGATGGGATATGGCAGCCGAAGGCTTGTTCTAACACCTTTGCTGTCTGCAGATAACAAGAGAAAACGTCTCCAGTTCGCACAGGATCACAAGGATTGGACAGTCGATAATTGGAAACAAATTATGTGGTCCGATGAATCACGTTTTCAGTGGCACCATGCTGATGGCCGTGTAAGAATTTGGCAAAAATAGCACGAAAGCAAGGACACCAAATGCATTGCTACAACCCTTCAAGCTGGTGGAGGCAACGTTATAGTTTGGGGAATGTTTTCCTGGCATATTTTGGGCCCTTTAATTCGTGTTGTTCAACGTCTGACTGGCACATCATTGCGGACCAAGTGCATCCTGTCATGTGGATGGTTTATCCCAATGGCGATGGCTACTTTCAACAAGATAATGTGTCCTGCCATAGTGCTCGTATTGTAGAGGATTGGTTTCAGGAACATGCAGGTGAGTTTACTTTGCTTAGGTGGCCCCCACAATCTCCAGATTTCAATCCCATTGAGAATTTGTGGGATGAAGTTGAACGAGCCATCAGATAGCTGGATCCACAATCCTGCAATCTCACATTCCTGGAAAGGGCTATTCATCAAGCATGGTCTCAGGTTCTACAAACCACCTATCAACATCTCGTGGAGTCCATACCACGAAGAATCGAAAGGCAAAAGGTTTCCCAACGAAGTACTGAGGGGGTGGTCATATTAAAGTGGCCACTCAGTGTAGATGTTACCGTTAAAGTGCATAATTCAGTTATTTCATAGAATACATAGTTATTTCATGAAATAAATGATCAAGTTAGTTAAAACGTGTAATAAATTAATAATTCCACACTTTAACTAGGTATTCTATAAATTAACTAATGATAGGCAGTTAAAGTGTAAAATAAACAATTTGACTGAATTATACAGCATACAAAATGTTATTTATATAAAGACACAATAAAATTATTTGTTACAACAGGGATTACTAAAATGGCATTTGGAATTGCATAGAGAATTATGTCTAAAACCAATATATTTTTTGTTGACACACTGCGTTTTATATGAACATTTTTAAATCCCTGATCGGTACCTAAACTTTGAGCTGTAGCAACCGACCGGAGCGATTTCTCGGAATCCGGCACTTCTTCGATCTGAATTAGTTTTTGTTCACAGACGCTGAACTGGGATCGGGAATATAGTTGTTTTATGCGGCCGTTTCTTGTTCCCAATTGAAAAAAATCCTTCTTCGGTTATTTTAATGATAACAGCTGAAATAGATTTGGCGTCACCCATTCCTCTGTCAACTTCAGGTACTGGGATACGCACTGTAAGCCCCACAGAGGCTTCAGAATGAGATTTATCTGGCATTAATTTCATCTTAACTTTAACTCAATACCTGACACATCGAAGCAGTGTTAGACGCACAGCAGCCGGCACATGGAAGCAATCAACTAACTTGAATGTACTGTCGCCAACGCGCCAATAGTTGCACAACACATTAGACGGTCTACCAAACAAGTCCACCCCTACCATCTGGAAGAGTTCATAAATTCAGTACGGGTGGAAGGTAAATGTGTTTCTCGTTTATGTTCTGAGAGTCTGGCGCAAAAAAATATTCGGCTACAATAATCTCTATATATTAAGTTCAGCAAATTATCATTAATTACAGAAATATTGCGTGTAAATGAAAGTAGTGCTTTCCATATTCTTAAACGAAACATAAAAGGTAATATTATTAATATTATATAACACTTTATAGTGGGTTGAAAATGGTGTGCTATTTACAACCAGTGGCTCTCACTTTACAGCCTTTTGAATTTGGGATTTATTTACTCTGTTATTTTACACTTTAACGGGGTGTAGGTCGTTATTCTATGAAATAACTAGTTAAGCCATGGAATACAAGTGAATTTTGCGCTTTAACTGATTTGATCAATTATTTCATGAAATAACGAGGTATTCTATGAAATAACGGATTTCATACTTTAACGATAACATATATACACATGTCTATATATATGATGATGATGTTTTTAGTTTCCAAGTTTCTTTCACAACTGTCTGTTTTGGTCAGTCACCTCCATGTTACTCCGGCTTGCTTTCTAATTTCATCCATCCATCTGCACGTGGTCTTCTTCTGGGAGTTTCCCTGTACCTTGGTATCCAGTCGAAAATTTCAGTTGTTCCTCCTCCTGGGAACATGTCCAACTATTTGCTCGTTCTTGAAAGACGTTGTGTTGCTGGTTCCTACATTTTATGCATTCTAGTGTGATATTCCTCATCCCGCAATAACCTGTTGCGTGCCCCGCCTGTTTAAACGTACTTTATACGTTTTGAGTTTCTTTTCTGGGGATATCGTCCTTGTATTTGCTCATATTCCTCCGTTTTCATATCGTTAGATCGTTTGTTTGCGTTTAGAAGCAACCAACATGGCAGCTTCCTGTCTTTCTTTATCATCTATGAGCGTGGCGGATGCACCTCACGTCGCACTTCCCACGTCCATGGAAATTGAGATACTCTATTCCTCATATGTGTTTGCTCAGGTGCCATTCTAGCTACCTGGTACTCCTACTCACGTGCCATCACGGGACTTGGCTGCGCCACCTGGTTCTTCTTCTGCCTCTGCCTCGGTGCCCTCCCTTGGTACTACTACGACTACTTCTTTGCCTTCTGCCTGTGCTCCTCTTCCGTCACTGCCTTCTGTGCCAGCGGGCTCAGCATAGACTTTTATTCTGACGATACCTCTTGCCTCTACAGTGCAGCGAGGGGCCGCTTCTTCGCCAGCTTCTTCTCAACTTGATGGTCTCTTGCAATCAACACCCACTATTCAGGTACCTAGCCGTAAAGTGAAGATAACGATTGATAAAAATTCGCAGATTGGCCGTGAGTTCCATATTCTCCTGGATTGAGATATGCTCTTTCATGCCTTACTGAATACTCCTTTACCACGCTACATGGAAACCCTCACAGGTCATGTGTTGTCCGCGTTGATTGCCGAAATTTCTCTACCCCTCGGGGTATCTCAGCGCAGTTCCAGCGCAAGGAGGAAGCTGACTTTTTTCTTGCACACGGACTTTCAACTGGAACAAACCTTCTCATCCTTTGCCTCTTTCCAAGCGCCCGGTGAACATCTCGTTCTATCCTGTTCCACAGGAAGTGTCTGATACTGCGCTTCCTCTCTTTGTCAATCATGTTTGCAAAATTGTTGGCAAGATCCGTTGCCTTTCTGACGCTCCACGCGAAACTCAATTTGCATATGATACAGAACCTCGCCATCAGTTGTGGGTTGTCTTTTCCACTGAGAACGCCTTGGCGGATTGTCCTGCAGAAGCTACTGTTGAAATTGGCTCACACACTACAGTTTCAAGGTTTTCCCCATTCACTATTGTATACTCACTGTCTTACACAGGATCACACCACTGCCTTCTTTGTGCGCATACGCAGTGATCTTTCCTCCACCTCACATCCCAATGTCGATCACATTGGTCCTTCTACCATCCTCTCTTCCAGAGTTTTAATTCATCCTCCTTCTGGGATGGCAGAGCCGTCTTCCACTACTGATGTGTCTCCGGCGGAGTTTTCCGACTTCGCTGTGTCAAGTGGTGCTACCGCACTCCTGCCGACAGGCTCCTCTCCTTGTCTCGCACATATTGGATCTCCAACAACGACCATGTCTGCTATTCTCCTGTTGCCGCACCTTCTTGTGCCTGGGCTGATGTTCCAGTGTCCACCGATGCTAATCGGTTACATAATGATTCCTCGGCGCTACTTGTGTTCTCGTCTGTCGTTTCGGGTGTTCGTCCAGTTCCACCAATGGACTCATCCGCCTCAACTTCATCTTCGAAACAGACTAGAACTTCAAAAGGCTCTGTGAAACAGAAACAGGTAAAACCTCTTTCTGATCCTCCTTCTGTGGCCTAATCTAGCGTTCCGGATGTTTCCTGTTTAGTTGTTTCTCCGCCTGATGATTCTTCGACCAGTATGCATCTCCGTCCTGATCCTCCCAATCCTTTATCAGATGATGAAGTTATATGGGCCATTGATCAGTTTCCTCTAGTTCCTGGACCACTCTCCAGACAGCAACTCTAACGCCTCTTCCAATCTGCTCGTACGGTTGTCTGTACTGAAGAATTTCTCCAACCACCTGATCTTGATCTATGTGCAGTGGCGATGCAATGTGAAGCTTTTGTGTCATTTTTCAAACCCCTGAGTGTCACAGATCCTAGGTACTAGGTTTTCATGAGATAATACACTCGCCGTCTCTCTTCCTTGAAAGACATGCTGAGAAATAGTTTTGTGATATCTTACTTCCTCAAGCCGATGAACGTTAGTGCTCCATTCCTAACATAAAACCTTTCGTTTTCTCCTGCGACGTTTTCCACCTTATGGTCGCCTGAAATTTTATGTTTTCGCGTTTCTTCATCAACTGTTTTGCAAATTGTGTGCTGTTCCCTTCGCATTGTCACTCTCGCATTGCAATGTTGTTTCCTGATTTTATTGTTTTGCCTTGTGCTTTTCTTTTGCTCTCGCTGTATGTCCTTGTTGTACTAGTGTTTTTCTGCGTCCCGCTTTATATTAGTGCTATAATTGTTAACTTTATTCAAGAAACGCATATTTAAATCCGTTTATTTCTTATATTGTAGTAATCACAGAGATTCGCCAAGCTTTCGCACTCCACCAAGAGGCTTTTTCAAGGCAACGGTAGACATATAAATACAGGTAATTGCAACAGATAAGGAACAAATATGATTTTTGAAAGTAACGTGGGTGATATCACCAGCGTATTTCGTGAAATGTTTTTAGCACGTAATTACACGGTGCGTGGCGACGTGTTCCCGTCTTTTAATAACGCATGCCAAACCATTGGTAGTTCAGTAGAGTACATGTCATTGCACGCTACTTTTTTGAAGAGGATTTCGACAGTTTTCCTGATGGCAGTCTCTTTAAAGTTAGTGTAAGGAGCAACTCTTCTAATATTATTCCATACTGAAGTAGCCGATGAATGCATGACTCCTTTGGCGGGGACTGTATTCTGCATGTCCTGGCTGACACTTCGCACGTGTTCTTTACATCTAGTGTCCAAGGATCGCTTTGTCATTTCGATATATACCTTTTCCGTGTTGTCAGGATATACCAACGGTATAGCGTACACACCCGCCTTTTCTTTTTCACACTGTCTCTCCTTGCAGCTTGATACTATATGGGATAATAGGGTCGGGGACTTCATCGCTATTAATATTTTGTATTTACGCAACAAATTATTTAACCAATATGCAAAGCCTGGGATATATGAGATGGATCCTTCATTGTCTTACTAGGTGATTTTGTTGTTGCTGACATTATACGATTTCTTACAGTTCTATGTATTCTGTCTATTTCATCCCTCTTATATTCAGCCTTTAGACCTTTGCTATAAATATTATCAATTTCCTGGTTATTTAGGTAGTCGGGGTGGCATATACGTTATACGCTCTGTAGAACCATGCTCTAAAACCAGAAAGTTTGTACTCTTTTGGGCAGTGCGAATGAGGAGGGACAAGGTTCGGTACTGCGGTCGGTTTATAATAAACGTTAAAATCGAAGCTGGATGTTCTATTTCTTCTGAGCGCGACGTCAAGATAATTTAAGGTTCCATCCACTTCAAGCTCCATGATGAACTTTATCGTATTATGCAGACTGTTTATCTAATGCATGAAATCTTTAAATTCGTCTATTCCATGTTCCCATATGAAGAATATATCGTCAGCGTAGCGGATATACACTCGGGGTTTCTTGATACACTTTAGAAAGATGAGATCTTCTAGCGGTCTAAGTACTGCTTCAGCAAGTACTGCTGAATGAGGGTAACCCATCGGGGCCCCCTCATTCAGCAGTACTTGCTGAATGAGGGCCCCGATGGGTGCATGCTAAGAAGGAAAATGACTCTTGTCATTTTCCTTTTCCATGAATTTCTCTTCTTATCTTTCCTTCTTAGCATGCAACTTCGGGTTCAACTACATCGAACACATTACGAGTTCAAACTGGAAAGTTTGCTGAAGTCGAGGACATTGTTTCAGAATTAATCGGACAGTGACATGTTGGTAAAATTCTCATAAGTTGGAACATAGATTCAAAAATCAGCATGGAATAGATGGGAAAATTCTAAGAGGTGAATCTCCTTAAGTTTCTTTTGTTACTGTGACCGAATAGAAGAGGAATTTTTCACCCATTATACCAGAAGATACGACCGCAAGAAGGTTCTCAGTACGGATAGGCAACCAATTTCCAATTCACTCAAATCACTCTGCGCGTCTGTAGAGACTTCTCTTACACACACACACGCACGTACGCACGCACACACGCACATTGATCAGAACACAATGCTGGCTCTCAATAGCCGTGAAAATGCCATCTTACAATTCAAAAGCAAAAAAAAAAAAAAAGCAATAAAATAATTTAAACCACGTGATGTACATGTAAGTTTATTATATCGGTAATTTTTTTCTGAGTTGGCAACAGTGCGAAAGGGAGAAATAACCACGCAGACGACCAACTGAATTACGGAAGTATCTTTGGCAACAGCCATGGCAGACTATTCTCGTTTTGTTATTGCGCAGTTGTTTAAGGTAAGTCTACATTTCGCCATACAGCTATGGAGGTGATTGATTCAGAGTTAAGAAGTTAAATGCGTTGTGCAATAAGATTTTGCTGTCGTTTGGGTAAAACAGCTGCAGAAACAGTTGATTTGATGAAAAAGCTTACTAAGGTAAATCCTTGAATCACCGATTTTCAGATGGCACTTAGATTTAAAAAACGGGCGTTTGTCGGCAGAACTCGCTTTTAGGCCTGGTCGACCTGAAAGTGTTCTTACGAAGCTTATTGTTAACACTAATTGGGCAATCCTGCAAGAAGATCGACGAATGACGTGTGAAAACATAGCGGCGTTAACTAATATTTCAACAACTTCTGCATTCTGCATTGTACGCGACAAATTACTGCTGCATCGTGTATGTTTCACATGGGTACCTCATCACCTGACGAGAGAATATCTGTTCTCCAGAGTTTAGGTGTGTCATGAGTGGAAACAAATGATTACAAAGGATCCAAACTTTCTAAACACAGTAATAACTGCCGATGAAATATGGGCCCACTTTTTTCGACCCCCTCACGAAGCTTTCGACGAGTGTCTGGAGACACCCAGGCTCGACTCATCTGAAAAAAGTCCGCCAAACCAAATCAGCTGGAAAGGTGATGATAATTTTCTTTGATGATAAAGGTGTAGTCTACCAACATGTTTCTTCACAAATTACTGTCAATGATGAATATTACATTTCGGTCTTGAAGAGTCGGCAAAGACACATGTCGCTTAAGCGATCGGAACTGGTGGACAAGTGGATCCTACACCATGATAACGCCCGCCGACATGTGGCTGATTGTGTTCAACAGTTTCTTACTAAATGCAGTATTGAAATCATGCCAAAACCTGCCTGCAGTCCTGATCTCACCCCGTGCGATATCTGGTTGTTTCCAACAATAAAGGATAAGTACCGTTGCGCAACATTCAACACAGATGCTGGCGTTATTCATATTTTGCAGGTGTCGCTAAAAGAGCTTCCACAAAGTGCCTTCGCCGCATGCTTTGAAAAGTGGACTCAGCGGTGGGACCATTGCGTATCATCCGAGGGAAGATACTTTGAGAAAAGTTAACTTATATTTTGCTGTACCTATATTTCTTCTTTTTGTGTTATTTTACTCTCAGTTTTTTGTTTATCGGCTGCTGAATTGGGTTGGTGCTAATGAAATGTCCGGCAAAGGAACAGCACACGCGGACGGTAAAAAAGGAAAAGTAGAACAACTTACCTTGGCAAAATAACCCCCTCGGCATCGACACATAGTTGCCATCTGTCCAGCAAAGCCATGATCCCCGAATGAAAAGTCTTAGGGCTGGGAATCTAAGAAGTCATCAACTCCAAGTTCAGCCTCTTTGGCTGTCCTGAACTATTTCCCGGATAGCAAGTGATCCAGGCAAAGAAACAGATGATAGTCTGTCGGAGACAAGTCCGGGAAATAGGAAGGATGCGGCCGTGCTTCATAGCCCAAGGCACATAGTGTCAGCATCGTTCGTTGTGCGACAAGACGGTGGTCGTTGTCCTGGAGCAGAAGAACACCATTTCTGTTGACCAAAGCAGGTTATTGCTGCAGCAATTTCCGGTACATCTCGTGTAATTCAACACAATGACATTCTGCAGTGATGGTTTGGCATTTTGCCAAGAAACTCCGATGAGTGATCGCGGCTGTGGGCCACCAGACATGGAGCATCATCTTCTTGGTGTGTAGGGATGGCTTAGGGATGCCGTCGAGCAGGCTGTGCTTTGCTTGACCATTGTGTAGATCGTTTCCGATTTTCATAAAGCACCCACTTCTCTTCGCAGGTGACGATTAAATGCAGTACAGGTTCCTGTTTATTCCTGGCAAGCAGCGACGAGTAGGCCTGCAAACGCCTAGTCTTGTTGGCAGTTGTCCAGCTTTTTCACCTTCCAAGCGCAGCCAGACGCAGCACAACGGTCGTGTGGTGATGGACACCTACCTCTGCCGATATCTCACGAAACGTTTTTGGGGGTCCGCTTGAACCACACGTAACAGAACATCGTCAGAAGCAGCAACAGGTCGGTGACCACGTGACAGGCTGGTGACCACGTGACAGGTCGGTGACCACGTGACAGGTCGGTGACCACGTGACAGGTCGGTGACCACGTGACAGGTCGGTGACCACGTGACAGGTCGGTGACGTCGTGCTTCGTTTTGCAGGTCCGTACCTCCGCTTCGGAACTTCAGAAAATCGTTGCCGAATGGTTCGTTCGTTGGCTGTGTTCTACCCAATCGCTATGTTAACGTTTCGAGCGGCAATTCTTGCAGAATGGCCCAGTTTAAATTCATGCAGGAAGATGACCCTCAAATCCGGGGTCCGCATGATAGCAAAATTTTATCGCACAACGAATTTCACTTCTTAACTGTGAATCACTCACCTCCGTAGCTGTATGGCGAAATGCAGACGTAAATTATACAACTGCGCAATAACAAAAAATAGAACTATTTGCCATGGCTGTTGCCAAAGACAAAACAATTCTGGTTTTGTTATTGTGCACTTATTTTCCCCTTTCGCACTGTTGGACCTCAGAAAAAAAAATTCTCTCGGGTTTTTTTTTTGTGGAACGGCCTTTGTGTACCACATCGTATTTCCTTGTGTAAAAAATATCAATCGTAAATGAATTACTAGTAATTCTTTATACACCATGCACACTCATGTTCATAAAGAAAACAGAGCACATGAAAGGAGCTGAGTTATGACGTTCATTCATACGGAATATGCTAATTGCGCAATATCGCAGAAATGATTAGCATTTCGGCGTCAAAGGTGCATGCGCACCGCATCTAGAGAAACCGGATCGAGCGTGGTCACAGACAAAAAACCGACCGATTTTCTGTTATATACACCACGTGGTTTCTCGGCATGCCAGTGATTGGTCATCACTGGGCAAGGATGCCTCGTCGTCTTGTAGAGCAGTCGTAGAGTCGCATTAACTAGTTCGACAGAGGTCACTTTATCGGCATGAGAGACTGAATTGGTGCCTTCCGTTCCGGGACATTTGCAGTCTCGTGGAGCGCAGTGTATTCGTCGTAGAAAGAATATGCAGGGAATGGTACGAAGAAGGGCGTAGGACACGATGATAAGGATCTGAAAGTCGTACACATACAACGCCGAGGAACAGCCGTCATCACACGAGGATGTTTTTGAGTGACCGTTGTTCATCATCAATGGCGTTGGCGTAGCATTGGCGAACTGTGACGCATTGTTCAATGTGAGCTGTAACAGAATGTACTATTCCTTGCATATTCTTTCTACGCCGATTATTGCATTTCGGGCTGCAGGCTTGTCCGCCTCTCCTCAGACTATCTTTGCATCGCAGCAAGGAACGGCAAGGCTGCGGTAGTGCATCGAATGAAGGGAGTGACGTTACGAATGGTACAATATCGTGTTTGCTCCTCAGAGTTCCGCGGTGTGTTTGCACGAAACACGCTTCTGTTTAGGCGAAAATTATGGCTGCTTCTGTGTCCGCCGAAGACAGGTGAGGGCATTGGGAAGTGTATCTTCTCACCAGGAATTCCACAACAAAACGAAACAAGACACTACGTAATTTTTTGAACTTGTAATATAATATTTTTAATGTTTAATTTGTGACGTAAGTCGCTTTTAATCGCTTTATGGTTTTGGGAAGAAGACACTATGTAATAGAACACCAAGAAGAGGATGTGTTCCCAACACTAAGAAGGGGTAGTGTTAGATAAACGACAGTTGGTAGGCGGTGAGATAAACGATAGTTGGTAGGCATCTGAAAGATGACGTCTATGCAAATTTCGCGCTCGGCGCATACGTGTGGCGCTAGTAATGCCCCTCGGAACATGCAAAGCAGGTTTGCTGTAAATACGCGCTGTAACGTTCGTGAGCGTTAGTTATCGTTGAAATTCGACGTCGGGTGTTGATGTTAGTCAAGAATGCCTTTAAGAAGACGAAGAAGCCATTATCAACAGCTCACGGAGTTTGAACGAGGTCGTGTAATAGGGTTACGTGAATGTCGATTTTCTTTCCGCAATATTGCAGAACGACTTGGAAGGAATATAGCCACTGTGCATGATTGTTAGCAGAGGTGGTCAAGGGAAGGTACTGCCTCAGGAAGACCAGGCTCCGTCCGGCCACGTGGCACTACTGAGAGGGAAGACCGCCGTGTACGGCTTATGGCCTGGCGCATCGTACCGCGTCTGCGGCAGCAATTCGAGCTGCAGTTGCCACTACAGTGACACAATGAACTGTTACAAATCGGTTACTTGAAGGACAGCTTCGAGCCAGACGCCCTGTAGCGTGAATTCCACTTACTCCAAACCACTGCCCTTTGCGACGTCAGTGGTGTCAAGCTAGAGCTCATTGGAGGACGGAGTGGAGATCAGTTGTGTTTTCTGATGAAAGCCGGTTCTGCCTGGGTGCCAGTGATGGCCGTGTGTTGGTTAAAAGGAGGCCAGGTGAGCGCCTACAACCAACCTGTCTGCGGCCGAAACATACTGGGCCTACACCTGGAGTTATGGTCTGGAGAGCATTTTCCTATGACAGCAGGAGCACTCTCGGGGTTATCCCACGCACCCTGACGGCACAGTTGTTCGTCGGTCTGGTGATTCAACCTGTTGTGCTGCCATTCATGAACAGCATTCCAGGGGGTGTTTTCCAACAGGATAACGCTCGCCCGCCTACCGCTGTTGTAACCCAACATGCTCTACAGAGTGTCGACATGTTGCCGTGGCCTGCTAGATCACCAGATCTTTCACCAATCGAGCACGTATGGGACATCATTGGACGACAACTCCAGCGTTACCTCCAACCAGCATTAACCGTCCCTGTATTGACCGACCAAGTGCAACAGGCATGGAACTCCATCCGACAAACTGACATCCAGCACCTGTACGACACAATGCATGAAAGTCTGCGTGCTTGCATTCAACATTCTGGCGGTTACACCGGTTATTAATGTACCAGCATTTCACATTTAAAATTGCTCTTCTCACGCTTACAATAAGCTGTGATCTTGAAACCTTTATCGATTAAATATGTTGCCTATACGAATGCATTGCCGCCATTTCATTCCTCTAAAACTATTTTTTCGTGGTGTTAGGATTTTTTTCCCGTCAGTGTATATATGTGTGCACACACTGCATTGTATATTATTTATATGTGCAAACATTGTGTATGTATACTACATATATACAGCCCCCTCCAACAACAATTCTTGGGTGCGCCACTGGCGCATGGGCCTGCGTAGCCGAAGACCCAGTTGGGTCCCCATGCTCACTGCACGTCATCGCGAACAACGCAAGAAATGGGCCCAAGATCATCGAGATTGGACCGTGGATGATTGGAAGAAAGTGGCCTAGTCTGACGAATCAAGATTCCTGATGCATCACGTAGACGGCCGAGCGCGGATACGCCGACTACCAACGGAGGCTATGGCACCTGGATGCACTGTTGGACGGAAATAGGACGGCGGCTGCGGTGTTATGCTCTTAGCGATGTTTTCTTGGTACACTTTAGGCCCCATTATCCCAATAACACAATCCCAAACAGCTGTCAGGTATCTGATTATTGTTGCGGACCAAGTTCACTCGTTCACGGCAACTGTGTTCCCACTGGTGATGGCCATTATCGACAGGATGATGCGCTATGCCACACTGCCAGAATCCTTAAGGAGTGGTACGAGAAACCTGCTGGTGGCTTTCTGTTAATGCCCAGGCTTCCATATTCACCTGAGATGAACTGAATCGAACATTTTTGGTTCAACTTGGAAAAACCGGTTCGCGCTAAATCACCACCATTAACCGCATGGGAATTTGAAGACCTGCTGTTGACATTATGGTACCAGATACCCCAGGATACCTATCGCCACCTCATCGAATCGATGCCTCGCCTAGTGGCCGCTGTTTTGCCGGCTAAATGGGATCCTACAGCTTATTACGTAGGTGGTCATAAAGTAATGGTTCATCGGTATAAGGAGTATACAGAACACCGTGACAGATCTTCCACAAAAATGTAACACAATGGGCGATCTGCATCTCATAATCCTCAGAAGAGTCTTAAATGAAATTAGGCATACTTACGAATTAAAGGAGATTCATGCACCTGTTCTAATGTTATTAAAGACCAAATGTCTGATTTTGTTATTGTGTGTATTACTGAGCTGAATTAATGGCCGCTATCACGTTCAATGATACATATGTTTTGTACTGTATAATATTCCATCATCTCTGACGCACAAATTTGTGGCACCACCAACATTTTCATCTGTTTGTTATTCGGGTAGCATTGGTTTCACACTTACCTGTGGTATTTTAAAGAGTCGAAGGAGATTCGCCACTTGTATTGACGTCACGCTTGAAGCTGCTCCAAGAACACCGGATATCCTTTTGTGACGTATACTAGGACTGGACCCATCAGTACAATGATACGTCCCATCATCTATATTACTAATGGACCCTGCAAAAAATGAATAACACTTATCTGGCAGCTCTTTATATAGAATTTGTTTTAATATTGACACTACTGTAGTTATCAGAATTGTTTGAAAGAAGCTTGAAAAAGTCTATTTGCCAAAAGGATCCACGATATAATTTTTGGTATGAATAATAGCAGATTTCGTACAGCAGCGCGGTTGTACAGTGCTTTGCTTCATCCGTAAGGAAATAACCCGTGACGTGGGACAAAGCTAATTGCAACATTTGCGTACAGGAAGCATTTAAGAGTATATCACAGCGATAGTCTAATTAAAGAACAAACATTAAATTCTTGACTCAATTAGGAAAGGGTGCCGCTAAAAAAAAGAAATACAAGTATATTTACTGCGATAAAAAAAATTACCTGAAGAAATCAGCCGTGTGGAAGAACAAACTGATAGGAGTGTGAACAGGAATCGCAATCACGTGACATCGCCACGACTGTTCGGAAATATTTGGCGCAGAAGAAGATGACCTTCATGTAACAGCCACCTTGTTCACCAGAACTTGAACCTGTGACGCACTACAGAGGTAAAGCACGTTTCAGGACGACAAATCTGCAGCGATACATTCCGTCCGTGTAGCTTTGTTGGGAGAGCAACTTGCCCCAGAGTGAGGGGACGCGAGTTAGATTATCGTCACGGACAAATTTGTTTTTTTACACAAACCTTGTGTAAGCTAGTTGCTTCGTCAACAGAAATTTTAGTTCCGAGGTCAAGGTTGAGAATGTCTGACCCGATTCAAACTTCCATGCCATAACCGAAGCATATTAAAGGAGATTGTGGTGTAGAACGTCCAAATATCGAGGTTATAAATGGTCACCAGTTGCAAAAAAGAGCCCTTGTTCCAGGAAACAGACTGAGCCGACGGCCCCTGTAACCGAGCGCCTAACGACTTTTTATGACGTCATCCTAGATGGACCACATTTTCGTTTCTTATGTTCGTCTATCGACGAGAATAGACAAGGCATAAACAGACGGAACAGCAGATGTTTACATACGGCCGTTGTTTGTGGTCTTTCGCGTCACAGAACTAACTGGGTTAGGGAGAAAAACATAATTGCCTTGACTAATGACATTACTCAGCGCCTCCTATGGTTGTGCTATGTCACAAATCCTGTCGACTTTCCTACAGATGACAGTACAAATAAAGACTACATTTGAATATCGGTAGATCTGTGTGTTCAGTCTGCATTAAAAACCTCATATTAGAGTTAGCTGATGAGCACTGGAAACAAACATGCGGCCCACCTATAATGACGTAATAATTAGTTACAAGGGGCGTTGACTGAGCCAACGCCATGCGGCCAGCACACCACCGATGTATCATGTGGTACCTGCACTCTCTCACGTAAATAATTCGAAATCCGTGCCTCAGACTATTCGGGCAACGGCGGAAGCATAAAGAGTAATTTCATGACTACATCCAAGAATGGCAGAGATGGTGAAGTAAATGTTGGTATATGCATATTGACAGCAATTTGAAAATAATTAGGTAATGTACGCTGCGCTTGTAATTTTGTTTTCGAAGTTTACCGACTCTTATGTGTAACTAATTTAGGGCCACTGCTTCCAGGGAAGGGGAGATCCAGATCAAGTGCCGTAACAAACCTATGGCACACATACCTTACCCGGCGCAGGAAGCTAGATTCCCTCCTATTATTCAGACATACATTGCCTGATAGAGAAAATTTCAAACCACGAAGAGGTGAACGCAGCGCCGTGCAAATTACACGGTGGGTGCAATTGGTTATGCAAATGATTGCCAGGACAATCGCACGAAAGGCGCGATTGTCCTAGCAATCGCGCCTTTCGATTACAGGTTATGCAAATGATTGCATTTGCTAGGCCAATCGCACGAAAGGCGCGCGGGATATAAGCGGAGAACCAGCTAGTGAGGCCATCAGTCGAGACGTCGTCATGGCCGCGAGAAGTGAGTGGTTCTGCTGTAAGCGTGTCTGGAGAACGAACAAAGGGTGCCAAAGCCGTTAAGACGCCGTCGTATGCGATTTCGTCAAA
Source organism: Macrothele yani (assembly GCA_039090855.1). Taxonomy (NCBI): domain Eukaryota; kingdom Metazoa; phylum Arthropoda; class Arachnida; order Araneae; family Macrothelidae; genus Macrothele; species Macrothele yani. The sequence goes on from CM077007.1 coordinate 30,850,584, forward strand.
CGGATGAGTTCACGAGAGGTGTCATCGTAGGCCTTCATACCACCGGATGACCCTTGCGTCGTATTGAGGAAGAAACGCAACGTGATGCCGCAACCGTCCGTCGCATTTGGAGACAGTGTTCCCAGGAAGGATCTGTGTGACGTCACAGGGAGACCACAGCACGAGGACGGGCATCCGAGCGAACCGATCGTCACATCCGAAGTCATGCCGTAGCGGACTCACACGCCATTGCGGCTTGGATGCTCCGATATCGACGCGGACGGTGTCGCGCCGATTGGCGGCGTCAAGTTTGCTGTCCGGCCGTCCGTTGCGAAGGCTCCCATTCACAAAGAGCCATCGTCGTCACCGCTTGACGTGTTTTCTTTCCAGAGCTCCGTGAGGAGCCGAATGGAACAGTGTGGTGTTCAGCGGCGAGTCGACGTTCTGTCTCACCGCGGATGATTACCGTGTGAGAGTCTGGAGGTGACGTGGGCAACGAGCGAATTCCGCCGTCATTGAAGAGCGCAACACTGCCCGGCAACGTGGAATTATGGTGTGCGGTGCTATCTGCGCCAACAGCTGCTCAACGCTGCTACGCATTATGGGAACATTGACGGCACGCCGCTATGTTGACGAAGTGCTGCGGCCCGTTGCAGTACCATATCTGCAGGGTATCCCAAACGCCGTTTTTCCGTATGATAACGTCAGGCAGCATACCGCTCGGATCAGCCTGAATGCTGTAAACTGTATGCCGATGATTTCGTTGCCAGTACAATCCCCCGACCTCTCGCCTATCGAGAATCTATGGGGCACGATTGAACATCGGTTGAGTACCCTCCCTCCCTCGCAAAATATAGATTAACTGTGGACTCGGATCAACACCACGTGGCCCACGATACCCCAAGACTCTATTCGGACTATCATTGCCTCGATGATACTTCGGATTCAACGCTGTGTTGCTCTAAACTGGGGCCACACTCCTTATTAATCATCCTGTTTATTCAGTCACTGGAGCCTAGTCTGTATATGACAATTAAAATAATTTTTTCAGGACCTACTTGGCTATCTGTGTTTGCAGTTTGGTCTGTTTTCGAGCATTCCTTCGTGGTGTGGCATTTTCTCTGTGAGGCAGTGTATATGATTTACATGTGTTTCTATACCAAGACATCTTTTACATCCTTACGTGCGTCATGCAATATGGTAATCTTTACAAGTAATGCACTGTTTTCTCGCCAAGGGCATAAATGTAATACCAGTGTCTGGCTATTTCTGCACATCCTTTTTGACATGAATAATAATGTTCTTACATTTTCAGCTTTTCCATTATTCAAAATTCTGCCGCCGGGCGGCATCGGCATATATACTATCTACCAACAAGTAATTTTACACCCCTGCAATCGACGATATCTACGGTCCTGATACACGTCACAGCCGCCACCTTTAAATATCGTGTGGGAAACAACAACGCAACGAGTTGTGTGCAAGATGCCACGCAGTTCAGAGTTCTTTGATTTCGAGAAAGGTGTCGGGTATCACAGAAATAGCCGATCCATACGTGACATATCCAGCAAGTTGAAGTACACAAAATCGACAGTGGCCTACGTGATTGGCAAAGTGGAAAATGAGAGGTGACTGTCGGAATGTGCTCCGATCCGGCAGACCCACAAAACTGGGAGTTAGAGACCGACGGGTGCTGGCCAGAGAAATTTGGAAGAACAGCACCAAATCGATGGGTCACATCCGCGAGAAGTTTCAACAGGCATTCGGGAGTGTTCTTTCGATGAATACCATCCGTAAGGAAGCCCATCTGCTCGGTTATCATGGACGTGCTGCCGCACACAAGCCTTTGATCACCAGGTCCAATAGCGTTTCTCGGCTAACGTCGTGCAAAGAACGTCGACAGTGGACCGTTGAACAGTGGAAACAGGTTCTCTGGAGCGACGAATCAAGGTTCACCCTCTACCATTTGGATGGCAGGGTCTAGGTTTGGCATCTGCCTGGAGAACGCCTCCTGCCGGAATGTATTGTGCCAACTGTGAAGTTCGGCGGCAGTGGAATTATGCTATGGGGGTGTTTCTCCTGGTATGGCACGGGACCCTTGGTCGCAATTCCTGGTAGACTCAACGCCGAGACCTACTGCACCAGTTTGGATGACCATTCGCTTCCTACGTTGTGGCAGTTTTACGGGGTGGACCCATGTTACTTTCAGGATGACAATGCCACCTGTCATGTTGCGAGGTTCACCATGGCTTGGTATGGTGACAATGGGGTTAATCGAATGGACTTATCTGCGCAGAGCCCGGACCTTAACCCTAACGAGAACCTCTGGGACGAATGCGAGCTTAGACTTACGGAGTGGCCCCACCGTCCGAAATCGGTGAAGGAACTGACCTGTCTTCTCCAAGCTGAGTGGAAGAAAATAACGCTAGCCGTCGTACAATGCCTGGTTGAGAGTATGCCCCGGAGGGTCGCAGCTGTAATCGCCGTTCGTGGAGGCTCCACCAACTATTGAAGGTGAATAAACTTTGTTTTCTTTCGATATCATAGGTGTCCAATTACTTGTTCGTAGATAGTGTATTTATATTTAAAATACTATGGTATTTTCACAGTTGTAATGAACTAGTCAGGCTTTTTTGTTTGTTGATGAAGGTGATTTTGTGATCACCCACTGTTCCATAAATTGGTTTCGTGTTAGGTGATAAATACACCAATGAGACCACCCCCATCTAAGAGAAATGAACTCGCCTGGAGACAAAACGGTGGGTTAGTATGAATTCACAGAAAAGTACACTGAAGAGCAATTGAATTAGAGATACCTGTCCAGTAACGTGTAGCACCACCTTTCGCCCTGGTGACGCCTGCGATTTGTCTCGGCATGGACTCGACAAGACATGTAACGTACCAGGAGATGTGACGTACCTGCCAGAAGGACGCACACGACATAAAGGCAAATAGGAATCAGAATAAAACGTCTGCGTAGCTCAGTTGGTAGAGCGACTTATTCCGGAATAAGCGGACTCGGGTTCGAATCCTGGCGCGGATAAAAAATGACGGAGAAATTTACTTCGTTATAATGGCGCCCGAACTATCCGGATGACCCGACCGTTCAAAATCTCGCATTGGTGTGATGTTCTTTCCAGACCGCGAGATAGGAAAAATAAGAGAACCCCTTCTCCAGCACTTCGAAAAAAAAAAGTAAAATAAAAAAAATAATAAGGGAGATGATGTAACGTACCAGGAGATATGACGTACCTGCCAGAAGGACGCACACGACATAAAGGCAGATATTAATCAGAATAAAACGTCTGCGTAGCTCAGTTGGTAGAGCGACTTATACCGGAATAAGCGGACTCGGGTTCGAATCCTGGCGCGGATAAAAATGACGGAGAAATTTACTTCGGTATAGACACCTGAAGGCTTGGGAAGCAATACGGATCCACGACCCCTGAACAAGCTCCCATAGTTCACGAAGAATTGATGGAGAGGGTCAGAGCGTCGAACATCTCTCTCGATGGTATTGAGGTCAGGTGACCTAGCTGGCCAAAGAAGCTAGGTCACGTCGGTGGAGTGTTCATCCAACCATTCGGATACAATTCTGGAGCGATGGTACGGTGCATTCTTGTTGCAGGATAAGGTCCCCAGTGGGATGTTGAAGACGCACAAATGGGAGCAAATGGTCGTCCAGGATATCCCGGTAACTTTGACTAGTGAGGGACGATGTCGCACGTACCAGGGGTCCCATTTCAGTCCACGTAAACAGGCCCCGGACGAGAATGCCACACTCTCCAGCTTGAAGAGCACCCTGCTGGCAAGGAGGATCCATCGCTTTATGTGGTTTGCGCAGTACTCGTATCCTGCCATCCGCATGTACCAACTTGAATCTCGACTCATCAGTCCAGGCAACGTTTTCCCACATGTCTAGGGTCCAGTGGCGATGTTCCCGCACCCATGCTAATCTTTGCACCCTGTGATGTGCTGTTAGCAGCGGTACCCTCGTGGGCGATGGCTTCTGTACCCCATAGCGGGGTGATGGTTCTGGATGGTGTGGCTGCTTACACGTTTTTGTGCACCAGCGTTATAGTGCCGAGTGATTTCTAGCACTGTGGCCTGTCTATCCGCTGTTACAATGCGAGCTAGCTGACGGTGACCGCGCTCATCCACACGCTGTTGTCCACGGCAGTTGGCCCTTGCAGGGATGGTTTCATCGGATTCGATGTACCCACGGTGCACCCGTGACACAGTGGCTCGTGAAAATCCCAGTGCCTGCACGACTTCCGAGATGGAGTGACCCATTCGCAGAGCCCAGACAATCTTCCCACGATCAAATGCGCTTAGATCCTTCGTCTTACCCATACTGCGTCCGATTCTTAGTGATTCTCGTCGCATCACTCCTTATATTGTCGTATCGCTGCGTACGTCATGTCTTTTCAGGTTACAGGGCCGCCCACAGTGCCACATTTGCATAACACCAGCTGTCTCTAATTCAATTGCTCTTCAGTGTATATATACAACTCAAGGACCAGCTTTCCGTTACTAGAGCGTTCAGAGTCAGAATGGGAAAAGTTGCTGATTTATCGGAGTTTGATGTTTTCCGATTTTTTTTTTTTTTTTTTTTTTTAAATTCAACAGCACACGTGTTTTCTTACTCTACTGGAGTTTTTCTCTCTGCCCTTTTTTATTTTCTAAATAATTCCGCATCATCACTAAGATTGGAAAAATCCGTTTTTGGTAGAATACTCTAATTAAGAAACGGTATTCTGCCGCCATCTTAATCTTTAAGCGACACATGGCTTTTCTGCTAAGGACTCGCCAAGTTGTATCACATTATGTGTTATTTCTCGTCTTTTAACAGATCGATTGGGAAATGCCATTTTGCGTTGACATCTTCTGCTATGAAAAACACTTTGCGCACAATTTATTAACTTTCGTAACACACTTATCAGTTTTAGTATGCATTAGTAGCTATTTCTGTTCATGGATGTTTTAACGATTGTAAAAATGCGGTGAGTTTTTTCTTGTAAGAGGTTTCCATTCTTTATGAATAATCCCGCTAAGGTTGAAAAGGTCGTTTTGTGCCAAATTTCCCATTTTGTAAAAATAACTTTATTTTAAAGCCCCATTCTTTAGGATTCTAAAACTCACTTTGTTTCTTGTCTACGATTAATACATACAAGTTATAGTAATCGGAATATCCAAACCCAGGTGTCAAACAAACGGAAAGGGACACTTGAAACGCGTTTTTGCAAGATGATATTTTCGTCCCAAAGTCTTTACGGAAAACCTGATAACTGCAAAAGGCATGTAAATAAATTAATGAAACATGGTACACATTTTTCTTTAAATGCTGTCTATGCAGTGAATATGCACAGCATTGTAAGAAATATGCTGTTTGTCAGTTCAAAGTTAGGTTATAGCTATTTACATTCAACATAGTGAAGAAATTTGTCAAAAATTCACACTAATGCGTGCAGGAATAAGTGTATCTCAGCAGTGTTTAGGAACATCACTTACCTTTTAGTTCACTGCATAGATAATAGTCATGCGCATATACTCATGCAAAAAATGCCATCACATATCTGTAACGTTTTTATTTAGAGCGTGTAGCGTAAACGAGATATTTCATTATAATCTTTCACAAATTTCCTAATTTCTTAAAAATTCATATTGCTATTATTTTTTTCAACGTTTATGTGTTTTTGTGTGTTAGCCTTCCTACAAAAAAAAAATACCCATTCTAGCAGTTTTTCAAAAAACGTACCCCCAACGTAGGGGGATTTAATCTGTGTATTTTGAAATATGCGAAATATTTCCCTAGACGACATAAGCGTATTCATTTTTTAGTTGGGTTTCCTAAAATTTCTCTTTGGAATATTTTTTTCTTGGTGGAAAAGATTCAGAGAACATTACAACCAAAAATTCGGTGTCATCATTCTTCTTTAGAAATATCAGTGCATTCTCATTTGCTTTAATGAGCCAATCAAATACCAGCGAAAGGTTGGCGGTATACAGCATTCCTTGCTTACACAAATAAAACTGACATTTGGAAATATGTACCTTGGCGTAAATATAAATTTTAAGTAACACTGTGCCTGAGATATTTGACATTTTATGGAATCTTATTTCAGAAAACATTTTTCTTAAAATATTTAGAATTGTTTTACCTTTCAGTGACAAATCATGCAATTAGAATGGCTCGCCATTTAAAAAAAAACACTTTTGTAAACTAAGGAATTTTTAGGTGGTGGAAACACTCCTTTAATTAACTGACTAATACGTATTTTTTGGGCATTCCTTCATTTACTTTAATGAACCCTTTAAATATAAATTACAATGCTTTCGTTTGCTAAGTGGTTGCTTTCATTTGCATAAGAAATAAATCATTTTGGCACACATCAAGTTTCACTAATTGGGAAATGACTAAAACAATATTTATAAGGCTAATGATGATTAAAATTCAAAATCTTTAAAATACATTTGTTCCCTTTTTCTGCGACATTATTTAAACTGTAAACATGATGAATTATTTCCAGCTCACAATCATTTTAGCAAGTACGACCTGAAGACACACGCGAATACCTTAATCATTCATATACATTTTACATAACTGACTCCTTCCTTCTACTCTTACGTGCTCGAAACTAAGTAATTAAACACTTGATAAATTTATCCGCATTTATATCTTTTTTTCCCTCAGTACTTTAATGAAGACACTTCATACATTCTCAAATGGAATGTTTAAGAGAAAACATTACTTTAAAAACGCGCAGAATTAATGACAGAATGATTTAGCAAACATAACTGAACTGTCTGGTCAATAATTAAAATCCGCATTACGCACATAAAGTTATAGCGCACTTTTACGCGGTGAACGTCTATAGTAACAGCTTCCTAAACATTTTTAACTTTTACAAAAAAATTACTGAAACGTGGCGTTAGCTGAAGAACTAAATACACGGAATCTATCAAGGTTCATGTTAATTCCCTTTGAGTGATGATTAAGTAAGGCGCTACGAAAACATTTACCCTAAATTTGAATATTTTATAAGCTCATTGACAATTCATTAACTTATGGTAGTCGAAGTGGTCACATACTGCGGTAAAATACACGATATATACAAAAGTCACCGGACACCTAGAAGAGAAACACAACATAGCATTTGTTGACATACATTAGTACGGTGTCGATCCACCTTTGGCCTTAATGCATGCACTGACCCTTACAGACATGCTTTCGACAAGGTTGTGGAGCACAGCGATAGGTATGTGCTTCCATTCAGTACATAATGCGCCGCTAACTGTTCCCTAGTAGTAAGCCTTGGTTCAAAACATCTTATGCGGCGCTCTAATTCATCACATAGGTGCTCTATGGGATTAAGATCAGGGTTCTGTGCTGGCCAGTCAACACACGATACGGAATTATCGTCAAACCAGGCCGTAACAGTCCTTGCTTTATGGCTCGGTGCATTATCCTGCTGGTACCAACAAGGCTATTATGGTCCATAGTATTGCAACAGAGTTGGGAGGACATAATTGTCCAAAATATCTAGGTAGACGTGCTGGTTAACAGGTTTGTCCACGATAACCAGTGGGCCGGAACCATACCACAAAAACAACACCCACACGAGTACAATGCCAGCTCTAAACTTGACCGTGGGAACAGTACACTGTGGTAAATTGCGTTCCGCCCTACTCACACACGGCCATCAGAATGATGGATCGTGTATCTGGATTCATTAGTTCATAGGAAACCGTTTCCATTGATCTACGGCACACGATAAATGATCTTTACACCATGCTAAACAACCAGCAACATTCCGAGTGGAGATGAAAGGCTTATGAGCAGCCGCACGACCACTGTAACCACGGAATGAAGTTCTCTGCGCATGGTACGTGTACATACCGAGGTTCCAGCATATTTACTCACCTGTACACTGAGGTCTTGTGCAACACTCCGTTGATTAGCTGTAACGACGCTCCTGCGCTTCGACGTCCTCTATCAGTGATTTTCTTTGGTCTGCCGGTACGTTTTGCGGCTTTAGGCACGCCATGTGTCTTCCATTTATTCAGTACATCCAAAACAGTTGACTTGGGTATGTTTATACGCCTCTCGGTTTATCTTATGGACAACCTAACAATATAACACCCAACAGTCTTTCCTTTCTCAAAGCCAGTTCTCTCCCGCCGCGACATTTTTACTCAACCTCACAGTGCGATATGATCGCGGTCGGCTGCAGACTTGTTTTTATGTTCTTTTGCAGCACTCCCGCGCATCTTAACAACGCAGCGGATATGTTCATTTGCTTTGTAAGGGGTGTCTGGTGACTTTTGTCAATATAGTGTATATTAGGAAGAGCAAAGTAAAAAAAGTATGTGATGCATTATCTAAATCAACCTTTCTTTTCGAGTATCTGTTTTCATGTTAACTATGATACTTGTACATGGTGTCCCACTCGCTACCGAACCCGTCATTTCTTTAATAACATTAATACCAATGAAGATATTGCAACGAAATTTGAAGTGGACTTACCTCACTTCGTTCGAAATGAGGTAAGTCCACTTCAAATTTGCGTCCAGACAGCATTAAACCCGGTGCTGTCCGCCAGTCAGCCGGAGTGCTCCTTAGTGGCAGACACATTCTTAAGAGTGGCGCCACTGAGCAGTAATCCACCAGCCAGCCGAACGCGCCTGTATGCTGCCTCGTTATGCCATTTCGCTGAACGTGCCTACACAATGCAACGCCTTCGTTCACAGAAAACTGGTGTTTGGTGTGGGATGACACGGGGCCTCATAATTGGTCCCATCTTCATCGTTACAAACATCACAACAGTTCTATATATACAAATCTTCAACATCTTTGTAAATCAATTAGACGACGAAAAATTCTCTATTGGATATTACCAGCATGATGGAGCGATTATAACACATCACACACCAGTGTGGCCGAAATTCAGTCCTTTTCCTGCAACCGCGTCATTTCGAATGATCTATGGCTACCGTGCTTACCCGATCTGCCACCTCCTGATTACTTTTTATGGGGTTATCTAAAAGGGAGAGTTTACCAAAAGAAACCGTGAACCATAGATGCCTAGAAAGCAAACATAACCGAAGAAATTCAGGCAGTGACGGCGGACGTACTGGCAAGGACTTTCCACAATATCGTGCGCCGCGTTCGATGCTGTCTGGACGCAAATGGTGGCCCCTTTCAGCACATGTTGTGATGTCATCACATTTCGCAAGAAATGAGGTAAGTCCACTTCAAATTCCGTTGAAATATCTTCATTGGTGTTAATATTTTTAAAGAAATGCCGGGTTTGATAGCACACCGTGTGTCTATTTCTGAGAGGCACATTAAGATCGCCAAGTTTATATTTTTTTCTTATAACGGCTGGCAGTGAGTCGGAGTAAATAAAAAAAAACCTTGCGTAAACCGAATATGTTTGTAAGACGAGTTACCGACTTAAGTCAAGCTGCACGTCATCTTCGATATTACTGCGTTGCTAGAATCGACGATGAGTTGTACACCGAATGAATGCCAAACATTTTCTCTCGGAGGAAAGAATATACAAGAGACGATTTGAGGGTGATTTTTGAAGCCCATCAAATGCGATATCCTTCCGTGCACTTAACTACATTCAAAGCGCTGACACCCCTTTATAGCATGGGTTCTTAACTTATGGATCGCCGTAGCTTCTCAGAAAAAAGAATTAAAGTATATTTTTTTTAATTTTAAAATTTGAACCTGCTTTCTGTTTATCACGTGTAAAGGCCCCGGAATTTCTGGAGATGTGGTCAGGGGGACCAGCAGCGTTGCTTCTTGCGGTCACTGGGATCGTGGCAATTTTTAGGACAGCACAGCATTGCAAAATTTTCCTATATACCTAAATTTCCTCTTAAATTTAACGGGTAAACGTCCAACTTGGCAACACTGGCCTTCCCCCAGAATACTTTGGATAAACCATCCATAAATACAACACGGAAAAGATACGGCAAGGAGAGAGTGAAATCATGGACTGTGGCAAAGCTTTCAACGAACGTTCATTAATATTAATAAAAAGGAAATGCCTGACTTTTAAATTTCTGATCGGATTAATTTCAAATAAGAGTTTTTATTTTGACGTGTCGCGGTTAATGTAAAAAACAATTTAGGTTATTTAAAAAATTGAAGAAATTGAAATATGTTCTATAAAAGGTTTTAATTTCCAATTATTCATATTATTTGCATCAGAGTATGTTATTATTCATACCTTACCACTATATAGATAACCCTAATTTTCCCATCCTCCCACACACACACTTGGTGAGCTACGGCTCTGACTGTAATTTCAACAAAAAAGATGACACCGAATTTTCGGGTGTAATAAGCACGCCTTGTGATTCCGTTCTGAAGCAAATTAAATTTATCAAAGCAGTACAAAGGCAATGGAACCGGTATGGAAAACAATAGTATCTGACGAAAGAAGTTTTTCAATCGGGTCTTTAATCCCTCAGATACTGGCGTAAACGGAATCTTGAGCTTACGAACTCTTAGAAACAGAGTTATCGACAAAAATAAGATGTGACTTTACGTCCCCTGGTGGGAAAACCATGCATTATTTTAGGAAGAAAGTATTCTCAAAAGGTTTATCCACATGAGCGGTATCGGTCCAAGAAAAAAAAAATTTAGTCGAGTTTTCAGGAGCCTAGACTTTGCTACAAATATATCAGAAGCAGAAATAAACACTAATGACCCCTAGTGGCCAAACCATTCTTTACAGAACATTAGAAATTATGTGAAAAATATTTTCCATCTGGTCTTGTATGCGATACAGGAAGAATTGTTCAAATCGGAGTTTTAGGAGCCGAAAACGCAATTTACCTTTATGCGCCCTAGCGGAAAGTCTTAAATGATTTACGTGAAAAATTTTAATTTATAGAAAAACAATTCGCATCGAAAACACTATCCAACAACGAAGGAATTTTTCAAATTGCACTTTTAGAAGTAGGAATATTGAAAAAAATAAGATATACATTTACGCCCCCTGGCGTAGAAACCATGCATTATTTCAAGAAAAAAGTGTTCCTAAAAGGTTTGGCGACATGAGTAGCATCGGTCAACATAAGATTTTTTCAATCGAGATTTTAGAAGCTCATATTTTGCTGCAAATACATCAGTTGTGAAAATGAGGACTTACGCCACCTGGTGGCCGTACCATTTTTTTACAAAAACTAGAAACTATGTGCAAAGGATTTCCCATCAGGAGCTGTATCCGGTGCAGAAATAATTTTTCAAATCGGAGGTTTAGAAGCAGAGAAATAGTGGGAAACGCCATTTATCTTTATGCCCCCTAGCGGAAAGTCTATGAATTACTTGAAAATTTTTAATTATTAGGAAAACCTTGTCAGACTAGAAACACTATCCAACATAAATGAATTTTTTAAAATCGTACTCCTAGAAGTCGAGATATTGACAAAAATAACATACACGTCTACGCCCTCTGGCGCAGAAACTATGAACTATTTTAAAAAGAAAATGTTTCTAAAAGGTTTGTCAACACGAGTAGTTTGGTCTACAAACGACGTTTTTTACAATCGAGAATTTAGATGCTCATATTTTGCTGCAAATACATCAGAAGCGGAAATTAAGGTTTACGCCCCTTGTGGACAAACGATTTAAAAAATAAAATTAGAAATTTTTTGCAAACGATTTCCCATTAGAAGCTCTATCCGGTGCAGAAAGAATTTTTCAAATCGGAGATTTAGAAGCAAAGAAATAGGGAGAAACGCACTGTAGCTTTACGCCCCCTAGCGGACAGTCTATGAATTACTTGAAAATTTTGAATTATTAGGAAAACCATGTCACACTAGAAACACTATCCAAGAAAAAAGAAACTTTTCAAATCGAACGCCTAGAAGTAGAGATATTGACAAAAATAAGATATACATCTACGCCCCTGGCGTAGAAACCATGCACTATTTTAAGAAGAAAATGTTCCAAAAAGGTTTGACGATATAAGTAGTATTGGTCTGCAAACGACGTTTTTTTTAATCGAGAATTTACAAGCTCATATTTTGCTGCAAATGCATCAGATGCGGAAATTAATATTTACGCCCCCTGGGGGCCGAACCATTTTTTTACAAAAATTTGAAATTATGTGCAAACGATTTTCCATCAGGAGCTCTATCCGGTGCAGAAATAATTTTTCAGATCGGAGATTTAGAAGCAGAGATATAGGGGGAAACGCAATTTACCTTTACGTCCCCTAACGGAAAGTCTATGAATTTGAAATTATATGAAAAACATGCGACACGGAAAACACTATCCAACAAAGAAGGAATTTTTCAAATCGGACTCCTAGAAGTAGAGATGTTGACAAAAATAAGATATACATCTACGACCCCCTGGCGGAGAAACTGTGTGATATTTTAGGAAGAAAATATTCCGAAAAGGTTTATCGATGTGAGTGACATCAGTCCACGAAAAAAAAATTTCAATCGATATTTTAGAAGCTCAGATTTTATGGCAAATACATCAGAAGCAAAAATTAACACTTACGCCCCTGGTGGCCAAAGTATTCTTTACCAAAATTTGAAATTATATGCAAAAGATTTTCCATTAGGAGATGTATCCGCTGAAAAAAGATTTTTTTCAAATCGGAGTTTTAGGAGAAGAGTTATCGGAAAAAATGGAATTTACTTTTACGCCCCTAGCGAAAAATCTATGCGTAATTTGAAAATGAAACTATACCTAAAACACTCTTAGATATAAGTGGAATCGAAAGATAAAAGAATTTTTTCAATCGGATGTTTAGAAGAAAATATGTGGATAAAAACGTAATTTTGAATTCGACATCATCTGCATTTACGCCCTCTAGCGGCAAAATTGTGCATCGTAAAAAAACGAAATGAAGGATCATCATTCGCATATTTTAAGCTTCCGAATGCAAAAATAATTGTTCAAATCGGACTAATAGTTGCAGAGATACCGTGGGTACAGACGGACGGACGGACAAACCGATAACAGAAGCACGATCTTTTTTTACAAAAGACGTGCTAAAAACCAAACTTTTTTTTACACTCCGTGTCATAATGAATAATTATTACACTTATTTATATTATTACATTAGCATTTTTAATTTCAAAACAGACTCACGGGTCGCAAAGTTGATCGTCTTGTTGTTTTTGGGTCGTGACCAAAAATGGTTAAGAATTCGGATCTAAAACATGACTCCCATTGAAAAGCATTGAAAAATTGTGATTTTTTAGAAGATGGCATTTCTCCTTTAACTAGCTTGTTAAACTTTTTTATTGAGCAGTCAAACGTATTACGCCGTGTTCTTATCACAATTTTTCAATGCTTTCAATGGGAGTCATGTTTTAGAGTCGAGGTTCTTAACCATAGTTAGTCACGACCCAAAAACAATAAGACGATCAACTTCGCCACCCGTGGGTCTGTTTTAAAATTAAAAATGCTATTGTAATATTGTTTCCTATATAAAAACACATACAGTGAAACCTCCTTAAAGGACACTCCCGAATAGTGGACATTTTTTCAATACCCAGTCCACAAGTACACCGATTAGTCATTATGTTGTGACCACCTACCCAATAAGCTGTAGCCCGCAAGACAGCGCGCTACTCCGCAAGACAGCGGCCACTCGGCAAGGCATAGATTCTATGAGGTGGCGATAGGTATCCTAGAGTATCTGGTACAATGATGCCAAAAGCAGGTCCTCAACTACCTCTACATTTCGGGGTGGTGGTGATGAATGCACTGTTGGGCGGAAACTGGCAGGCGTTTCCGCCCAACAGTTTTAGCGCGAACCCGCTTTTCCAAGTCGAACCACAAATGTTCGATTGGGTTAATGTCAGGTGAATTTGGAAGTTAGGGCATTAACAGAAACTCAGCAGCATGTTCCTCGAACCATTTCTTGACAATTCTTGCAGTGTGGCATAGCGCATTAACCTCTTTATAATGGCCATCACTAGCAGGGAACACAGTTACCATGAATGGGTGAACTTGGTCCGCAACGATGTTTAGATACCTGACAGCTCTCCGGGATTGTGCTATTAAGATAACGTGTCCCAAGGAAACATCGCCCACAGCCTAACATCACCGCAGCCGGCCCGTTTCCGCCCAGCAGTTCATCCAGGTGCCATAGCCTCCGTTGGTAATCAGCGTATCTGCGCTCGGCCGTCTACGTGATGCACCAGGATTTTTGATTCGTCAAAGCAGGGCACTTTCTTCCAATAATCCACGGTCCAATCTCGATGATCTTGAACCTATTACATGCGTTGTCCGCGATGAGGTGCATTGAGCATGGTGACCCGGCTGTGTCTTCAGTTACGAAGGACCATGCGCAAAACCCTGCGATGAACTATGTGATGTGACACATTGTCCTGATCACCACTGTTGTAGCTGCGGGTGATTTGTCTCACTATGGCCCTGTGGTCGCTGTGAACAATGAGCGAGAGTCTCCACTCCCCTCTGGAATCAATGAGCTGCCAGCGACACACGACTGGACGACGGTTCTTCTTTTGGCCATCTGTGTACCACATTTGATACGTACTCACTACAGCGGCACGTTAATAACCCACAAGCAGCGTCTTTTCCAAGGTGCCATGCCATCAAAATCTGTCCTTTATATATATTTGCCCGATAAATCGGTAGCTTTTCCCATTCTGACACCGAACACTCTAGTAATCGAAAGCCGGTCCTCGGGTTGTATATACACTAGTTTGTGAACTTCACCTGCGCCAAAGTTTGGTCTCCAGGCGCGCTCGTTTCTCAAAGCTAGGGGTGGTCATAATTGAATGGCTTAACGGTGCATATATGGTTCTGTGCATTTATCTTCAAAATGCGGACCTTTCGAATAACGGACAGTGGGGTCATAAGGCAGTTGAAAGCATAAACATTCAAGGTAAAAAAATGGCGAATTTTTCCCGCAAAGATTTTATTCAGCTTCTTTGGAGGAAAGCAGCATACTTTTTAATCCTCTAAATATTCATCACAAAAACTACTGGCCTGTGGTTTCAATACGATAAACCGTTCCTTAGAAGTGAGCGAAACAACTTATTTCTAACTAAATGGGGTACTCATTGTCAAATCAAAAGAAGAGATGCGTAAAGGGTGCAGATGTCAGCTATCACGTAGCAGTCCTCGGTATTGCATCGCAAATAGCGAAACAAGTTGATCTGAATCGCTCCGCAGATAGGATTTTGCTTCGGATACAATTCCTTTCGAGCTCCCGGTGCGCTGTTCCCTCGTTGAACTTTTTGAACCTTTATGGTGGTTGCTGTGGCCCTTATGCCAATATTACTTTTTTTCTCCCAAAGATAATTTCCTCTTCTTTTTAAAATGCTTCTGCGGACAGAATTTGTTCTATATCACGTTGTTCTGTTAATAGGTGAACCTCAAAGACCCGAATCAGAGAAGCAGTCATACATTTCCAGACATGATAAGTCATACAGGTGAACTGTCTGAAGGTTTGAGATGTGCATTATGGCCAAGAGATCGTGATTCCCGTGAAAGATTACGTCAAAATGAAATTAGGAACATGATTCAACATTCTGGCTTATTGCTGTTAGCCAAGAATGGCGGGGTCTTAAAAAAGTATGACTCCAGAAAATGGCAGCTACATCAAGAAAAGACTAGTGGTTCTTCATTTTAAAATCCAAAAGAAATATCTACTGTAATATTTCTCATCTTTTTGAAACGCGTGTAGTTTTTCCAGTGTCAGATACTATTGTAGAGAGGGTTTTTCCTAAATGAGTCGCGTAAAGATTGACTATCGCAGCAGTCTTGGTGAATCTTCGTTGGAAAATTCAACACGCATAGCTGTTGAAGAATCATCTATGGAGAAGTAGTTACCTGATGAGGCTTTAAAATTTTGTTTTTCTAAATCACGTAGGCCCAACACACAGCCATACGGCAAAAGAAAAACCTGTGACGTTGAAGAGGAGCAGCATTAAAAAAGGTAATAAATAAATAATGTATCTAAAATTTCTTTCTAGTTTGTTTTCGAGCAGGTACTAGACTGCTATCACAGCATAATATCTTAGTGCTATTCAAATATTCCTCATTGCTACACAAAACTTGATTTGTATGCGGCAGAAGTAGTAGGAGTAACGGCGGAAGTAGTAGATGTAACATGAGGAACTATATCAAAGATTATGATTACCTATCAGAAACGACACGGCGCTGCATCCATTCCTGGAAATTATGGACGCCAGAGAAGTCTGATAGGGATAGGCGAACGTTGGCACGGATTGAATAAAGGAAACACAATACTACGTCACCGCAAAGAGAAGCGCTAGTCGAAATGATCGCGTTTCCGTCGCAACAGTTCGTTAGAAACTATCGAGCTGGTGTTTATGGCAGTGCTGCAATCCACGAACTTCTAATTATCAAAACTAATGCAGCAAAACATGTAAAGTGGTGTAAAGGAGATAAAAACTGGGATGCTAACATCCCAGGTTTTATACAACGTACCATCTGTTCTGATGAATCGTGCTTCATATTGTTTCCCCACCAGTGGTAGAGTGTACATCTGGTTAAAACCTACAGAAACATACAACGCCTGCTGCTTCATTCCACCTGGGAAGCACGAAAGTGTAACCATAATGCTGTGGTTTGCCTTATCATGGCAATCCTTAGGGCCATTGGTTATTCTGCAGGGTCGTGCCACATCTGCAAAGTAAGAACCGATTTTTAGTGACAGCCTGCATCCGATGTTTCAGGCATTCTTCTCTAATGACCCTCCCTTGTTTCAAGCAGATAATGCGCCTGTGCATTGCCCGAAACGTGTCAAATTGTGGCTTGCAAAGCATGAGCATGATGCACAGCAACTACTCAGCTACCTCAATCTCCAGATCTCAATATTATTGATCATTTGTGAGAGTATCAGATCGCAGTTTTCTCATCCGACATCACTGGCACAACTGGAGCATAATTTACAGGAAGAATGGCCTCACATTCCATTATTATGTGCATGACGTGTGTAGGTCTAGTGGAATTGCTTCTTTTCTGAAAGCCCGAAATGGGCATACAGCTTATTAATAAACAGTTAACCACAGGCAGTAGTTGTTTCCATTATTATGACAAACCTTTGTACTTCATCAATCCAAAAGGTCCAAAAGTCTCCGGAAACTTAGATGATACAGATTTTTAACTGTTGACAATAGTTCCATGAGCACACTCAGAAGTGGAAAATGCACAATTACACAGAAGTGCGGGAAGATTCAGCGGCTTATTTTTCGAGAACCAATGCAGAGAATTTGACACGATAGCTTCAAGTGATCAACTGAGCTTTGGCCAGAAAAGAGATGGACGAAATAAAGAAAAAATGTGGTTAGAGCTTTGGGATTTAGCTTCGTCAGTGACCTACAAACTGTCTAACAAACCGCACCGCTGTGGTTAAGGGTTAAATGGTATTTTCATTCTACGTTTCGAAGGAATGTTAAAAATGTTGCAAAGTGCTCTGCTGATTTCAATTTTTTTTTATATACATGAAGCTGAGTGCTATTCTAGGTGCTTTGTTGGGATGAGTGCCTGTGAAATTTAGAAGGTGACCTTGTGTTTAATGTCTGCATCTGGGGTTATTTCTTTTCAGTTTTCTTTGCATTGACAGATTGAAAGTGATCATGAGAAACTTATACATGTTATTAAATTGGCAAATCAGATAAAGGATATATCCAATCTCTTTTTTTTTCAGTTTTCCTTGGTGTAATCCATTTCCAAATAATGTCTAAACTTTGCGGTCGTCAAATCGTAATTTAGAATCTCTGTTTGTAGGAAAGGGAAATACTCAGGACTCAAAATAAAGAATTAAAACTGCATCTCTGTGAAATTAAAACTGCATGTCTCTGAAATGGAAGTTATAGTCGAGAGCATTCAGGAGAACAATTTCTTCCTCTTATGGCGTTTGTCAAGTTTTTAAAAAAGAATGATCAGCTAAAACTTGCCCTGCGTCCGAGGGGTCAGAGATGAAGGTTTCTGAGTAAATGTCCGAGTTAGACCCATTTCTGAGAATCTTTTGTCTGATATTGTTTTATTTTTTTAGGGGGGGGGATTCAGCGACCACCATGAGTTCCAGGGAAGGAAGGCAACCCATACCCTAAGCCAAACACAACATCCATGCCAAAATAAGCAGTCGCCCATATATAATTTAGGGCCACGGATTCAAAGTAAAGGAGAGAGCCTGTGCCGTAAGACAAACTCAACCTCTATGCTAGACCGCGATTCGAATCTAGACCCATCTCGAACGAATGATCAGAAGCCAGCATTTTGACCACTGAGCCACCGGGGCAGTTCCGAGTTACAGATGTGTAAGACAAGGGTGTATGTTCGATCTACGCCTATCTTCCTCCTCCTGAGTAAGTTATGGACGTGCTTCACATTACAGCTTTAGATGGTAATGGATTTCCCAAAAGTAGATAATAATAATAAGGCCCACGTAGGGTGCCACCCTGAGGCGGTGGTAGGACTTCTGTGTCCCGATGAGGTTGAGAGCTTTGATGGCGGTAGCATTGCTACCAGCAGGGCTACCCAAGCCAGACAGGTCTTGACTGAGGAGCCAGACTAAGAGTACCTAACAACCATCAACTATGATGAGGCGAAACAAAAAGAAATCCATATCGGACCGGTCGTCACCCGGGTCAACAAGGACCGCGTCATGTACTATGGCTCCTCGATACCTGTCGACAAATGATCTTCAGAGCTCAGCAGATCCTGTTGAGGAACCAGAACAGGCTTCTGCATTGCTACTGTAAAAAAGAAAACGGAAAACTTGATACTGAACATGCATCATGCTTTCCATCCAAAAAGTGATGTTGACAGATTATATTTACCTCGGAAAATTGGAGACAGAAGACTACCAACAGGTAGTGGAGAAAGAAAAAAGAAGCCTGAATGATTACGTCAGCAGAAGCAGAAAAAATCTACTTCAGGCAGTACAAAATGAAAGTATATTAAGAACAGCAAAAAGCAAATATGAATACAAAAGAAAGCAGCGTGAAAGAAGATTAGATGTCTAGAAGAACAAGGCACTGCTTGGACAATTTCTAAAGAATATTAAAGCAAAAAGTGACAACTTGACTTTAGCATAGCTGAAATTGGGTTCCGTCATGAAAGAAACAGAAGTTCTGAATTTTGCTGCACAAGAACAGGCATTGCAGGCAAATGTTATGAAGGCTAAAATCTAGAAATTCAGTGATAATCCAAAGTGTCGACTTTGTCAAGGAAAAGGTGAAACTCTTTCTCATCTTATATGTGATTGTAGCGAAATTGCACAGACAGATTACAAAGCTAGACATGACAAGTTCCACATTGATGAACTGGTCGTTACGCAGAACGAACAACCTGCCAGCATAAAAAAACTCATGGGAACATCAGGTTGAGGAAGTCGTAGAAAATGATCAAGTCAAGATCTTGTGGGATTTACGAATTCAAACCGATCGGCACCTAGAACATAATAACAGTAATAGAAAATCGGAAAGTTTGGATAATTGATGTAGCGATTTTTTGGAGATGCCGGAGTCGATGAAAAAGAACTGGAAAAAATGACAAAGTATAGAAACCTGGCAATAGAAGTTACCCGATTATGGACTAAACGCACAATTGTAGTCCCCATTGTCATCGGGGCACTTGGAACAATGCCGAAAAATTTTATGAATCATTTCGAAAAATTTTATGAATCATTTCGAAAAATTGCAGCTTTCTGATATACCACCTACAGAACTGCAGAACGCAGCTTTACTTTTGACTGCATATATTTTACACCGATTCTTGACTGATACCTAAGTCTCCGGTGGAAACTCGTATCAGCTCAACAACACCAGTCAATGATAATTTTTTTGTGTTGTATTTGATTGTCATATGCTGTGTTTGGAGTATTTCGAATAAAAAAAAATATAATAACAACAGAATAGGAATAAAATGAAGATGCAGTTCATCTATCTTCTACCAGAGGAACTGAAATAATTCTGCTAGATTTCATATTTGCTTACAAATGCGAAGCTTAACATCGTTTCTGAATCGGAAATTTGGGTGCCATTCCTTTGCGATCGCAGAATTAATTATATTTGTTCAACTATTAAATGAGGATCGAGGCATTTGTTCGACTACTTCAGTTAGTATGTTCTGAATCAATTCGGCAAACATGTCATGTCACTCGAAATAAGTTATTCATTATTATGCATTCCGTAAAAGATGACATCAAGCGACTATGGTGAATTAAGTGATGCGTCGGGCTTCACCACCAATTCCAGGACGAATTATCATTATCTGCAGTGACAGCAGAATGTAGATGAAATGTATATTAACTGCAGTGGGAACATAACAGAACGGAGATGAAAGAGGCTTTGCCCAAAATAACAATTGTTCGTGATGCAAATAAATGTTTAAGGTACAAATATAGCAATAGAAGTTTCGAACGCACATTCGCGCTCGAAACTCAAGCTTCATGCTAACTACACAGCTTATAATGGTCAGCGGCATAAATTACATCGAGGTTATCTACCCATACCCGCCACGGAATTAGGAACTTTTATTCAATACCGGGTTGGACCTCCTGTAGCTCGAGTTACAGCACGTATGGAATCTGGTATTGACTCCACAAAGTATTGGAGAGTATCTACAACGTGCTAGGCGGCACCAAACAATCTTTTAACTGGCTCAGATGTGAAGGAAGAGTGCTTTGCCATCAGATCTTTTTTCTAACATTTTTCATACATTATCAATCGGGTTGAGAATCGAGTGTTGTGGTGGCCAGAGGAGATGGGGGCGAGTAGATGTCATACTCGCTGAACCACTGCTTATCACATTTTGCGCTATAGGGAAATGTGGTCATTCAGTCCATAAAACAGCCGCCACCTCTTGGATAAAAGAAATCAACGCTCCAGTGTGGACGTGATCGGCAAGAAACGTTTAGATAGTCCTTGGAGGACACCCGTCTTTCGAGTAATATCTGGGGACCTGTTTGCTACTAACAGAACGTGCCTCACACCATAACGCCACCCCCAGAACCTTCAGTTGTGTTTTCGATTTAAGCTGGCTCGAGAATTTTATGTTGGTCCCCCCAGAACCTCTGCGTACGGTTGGTATAGAACAATGTGCACCGGGCCTCGTCGGAGCACATGACTTTTTTGCAATCTTCCAGTACCCAGTCACGGTGTTGCTGACAACACTGTAGGCAAACGTTTCGGCTTTTCGTAGAAATCAGTAGCTTCCGTGTAGACATGTGACTGCCAATACCCATCTTCTTTAATTTCCTGTGCATATTTCGCTCAGATATTTGACGGGAAAGTCTTCACATAATGCCTCGGTCAATTGCTGCACACAAGAAGTCCTGTTTCTCCGTAAAGTCCTCCTTAGATGACGGCTACCTCGTTCATGACACATTGTCGTCGCACCTCAGGTACGCTTCTTCTTAGACAAGCAAAGTGGTTTATATTTCCATTAGTTAAAGACCAGAGGTATCTCATCTTTTGAGAAACCAGTCAGTTTTTCTGCTTATTCCCGGTCTACTGTTTTCAAAGTCGTTGCTCCATCTGGAAAGTACCCACAGTAAGCCCTTTATCGATCTTCGGAGGATCCTTAAGGTGTGATCAATACTACTGACGATTACTGACGAGCAGCTGTCCTAACTAGTTGCCGAGATCACATTGTGAAGCACGTGACCACGTATTTTGAATAAGAAGCTGCATATGTCATGTCTGCGTACATCTGCACGAAGGTTTCTAAATCAGTGGGCAGTGTATGTACGAGATAGCTCTGTTTTATGCTTTTTTATTGGGGTTTTAACGAGCTCTGTTAGCAACACAATTGCCTATAAGCAGTCGCCCGTCCCTAATGTAGGACCACTAGTTCCAGGGAAGGGAGAGAGCCAGTGCCTTAAGACAAACACATCCATGCATCACAGGGATTCGAACCGGTCTCATTTCAGACGAATGGTCATGAGCCAGCGCCACTGCGCCACCATGGCGGCTTTATGCTTTCTTGTTTAGGTGGGCATATTCACTTAGTCAGTTTTAAGATCAGGGGCCGCCCCGCTGGCTCAGTGGTCTAAGTGCTAGCTCATGACCATTCGCCAAAAATGGGTCCTGGTTCAAATTCCGGTGAGGCATGCATGTCGTGTTTTCTCACGGCACTGTCTCATTCCCCTTCCAGGAGCCAATGGCCCTAAGTTAGGGACGGTCGACTGCTTATAGCCCATTGAGTTGCTCGCGGTGGTCGTCGTTAGACCTTCAATAAAAAAATAAGATCAGGAACATAGCTGGTGAGAAATTGCAAGGGAAGTCCCTAACAATACAGGAGAGTCTAGAAAATTTTCAGTTACTTTGTTTCAACAATTTAAGTGTAATCTGTGCAAACCAATCGAGTATAATCACGGAGACAACATACTGATTATTTTCTTTCACTATGAGTAGTTAACTAACTACTAATCTAAACGGTATTTTCTGCACCTCTAGTATCAAATGATCAAATGAATACAATAATAAAACGAAACAGACTGAAAGTACTTCAAACCATTTGCAACTTCTGTTCTTTAGATTATTAAACCTACTTAAAACAAGAAAGATGACACTGAATTTTCGGGTGTAATAAGCACGTCTTTTGAATCCGTTCTGACGCAAATTAAATTTATCAAAGCTATTCAAAGTCAATGGAACCGGTATGGAAAGCAATAGTATCTGACCGAAGAAAGACGTTTTTCAATCGGGTTTTTATTCCCTCAGATATTGCTGTAAACGGAATCATGAGCTTACGCCCTCTGGTTGCAGACTTGTGCGTTAAGAAAAACATTAATTTATATGAGAAACATTTCGCACCGGAAACGCTCTCCAACACAGAAATAATTTTTCAAACCGGACTCTTAGAAACAGATATCGATAAAAATAAAATCTGACTTTACGTCCCCTGGTGGGAAAACCATGCATTATTTTAGAAAGAAAGTATTCTCAAAAGGTTTATCCATAGGAGCGGTAACCGGCCAAGAAAAAAATTTAGTCGAGTTTTCAGGATCCCAGATTTTGCTACAAATACATCAGAAGGGGATATAAACGCTTATGCCCCCTGGTGGCCAAATCATTCTTTACCAAACTTTAGAAATTTTGTGAAAAATCTTTTCCATCAGGTCTTGTATGCGATACAGGAATAATTTTTCAAATCGTAGTTTTAGGAGCAGAAATAATGCAAAAAACACAATTTACCTTTGTGCCCCCTAGCGGAAAGTCTATGATTTACTTTAAACTTTTGAATATATAGGAAAAACATTTCGCATCGGAAACACTATCAAACAAAGAAGGAATTTTTCAAAGCGGACTCTTAGAAGTAGAGATATTGACAAAAATAAAATATATACCTACGCCCCCTGGCGTAGAAACCATGCATTATTTTGAGAAAAAATACTTCTAAAAGGTTTGTCGACATGAGTAGTATCGGTCCACAAGCGACGTTTTTTTCAATCGAGAATTTAGAAGATCATATTTTGCTGCATCCTGTTCCCACATCCTGTTCCCCTGCATCCTGTTCCCACTAAAGGGGCTCTGACGACCGCAAATAGCGGTATAACTATACCATCGGGATCAGAGGAAATGCTATCCCACACTCACCAACCCGCTTGGCCAGCGTGGTGAGTTATGGCCAAACACCTCCAAAATGACTCTACAACTTAAATCTTGGCCCTCAGTCTCCGGCAGCTGGAATGTACCTGGCCAAGGCAGCGGCCAGTGCGACATGAAGGCAGAGGGTGCTAAGAATCCCCGGAGGACCGGACTAGGCTGCCATTTGATGCTGACCTTGGCTACCTACAACGGACGCTCCCTATCTTCTGATTCAAGGCTTCTTGAATTGGAAGAGGAACTACAAAGGATCAAGTGGGACATCGTCGGGCTGAGTGAGGAAAGGAGAAAAGGAGAAGATCTCATTGAACTGAAAAGTGGACATCTCTTCTATTATCGTGGGACAGATACTGGCAGAACTAGTGGTGTTGGATTTATAATAAACAAGAAACTGAAGGATAAAGTGGTAGAAGTTGAAAGTTCCTCTGACAGAGCTGCACGACTCGTTATCCAACTATCGAGAAGATACCAGGCTCAGATTATTCAAACTTATGCACCCACCACAAGTCATCCTGAAGAAGAAATTGAAGAATTTTATGAGGAAATTCGTCATCTAAATAATAAAGGTAAGCAGCACTTGAAGATAATTATGGGAGATTTCAATGCAAAAATAGGGCACCGGCAACAGAATGAAACTTCAGTAGGTAAATTCGGTCACGGCAACAGAAACCAGCGTGGAAATACTCTCGTTGAGTTTGCAGAGGCAGAAGGATTTTTCATCTTGAAATCCTTTTTCAAGAAAAAGCCACACAGGAAATGGACATGGAGACATCCAATTGGGACGACAAGTGAAATTGATTTTATTATGTGTAACAAAAAATTCGTCATCGAAGACTGCAGTGTGCTAAACAAGTTCAACACAGGTAGTGACCATAGATTGGTGAGATGTAAGATGCACCTCAACACTAAACTGGAACGTGGCAAGCTCATAAGACAAACAAAATGTATTGACATAACCAACCTTAAAAAACACCATAATACTTTCAAGTTGGAACTGAAGAACAGATTCTCTGCTTTAGAAGGCCTAACATCGGAAGAAGTGGATATTTCGGAAGTTAACAGAAAAGTAACCAAAGCTCTTATGGAAACAGCAACAAAATTAGCTGGGTCTAAGAACAAGTTGCATGTAAACAAATTATCAGGAAAAACCAAAATGTTGATGCAAAAAGAAGACAGATGAGGACAACTAAAGAAGATGTGACTTCCAAAGTGGAATATATAGAGCTATGCAAGACAGCACGAAAAAGTATCACTGAAGACGTAAGGAAATTCAACTGTGAGCTAGTGAGGAAAGCAATTGAAAACAACCAAAGCCTAAAGATAGCAAAGGGACATCTCAGTAAGGGAAGAAAACAGATTATGGCTCTGAGAAAAGAAGATGGTTCTATAACAAGAAATAGAGGCGAAATTTTGACAAGAGTGAAAGATTTCTACTCCAAATTATATGAAAGGGATGATACATGTACTCCAGACATCATGAAAGGTACCAGAGTTCTTCCAGTCCTCCCAGCAGAAGTTGCTCATGCAATCAAGAACATGAAGCGGGGGAAAGCTCCAGGAGAAGATGAAATTACTATAGACATCATACAAGAAGCAAGTGGAGAAATTGAAACAGTACTCGCCCAAATTTTCACTCGATGCCTTAATGAAGGGAAGATTCCTGAGGATTGGAACAATGCTACAATGATCCTGCTACATAAAAAAGGTGACATTGAGGATCTCAGGAACTACAGACCTATCAGCCTCCTATCAGTGGTTTATAAAATCTTCACTAAAGTTCTTTCACACCGCTTGAAGGTAACACTGGACATGGCTCAACCGAGAGAACAAGCTGGATTCAGGAGTGGCTACAGCACAATAGATCATATCCATGTACTGAGAGAACTAATTGAAAAAGCGAGGGAATATGAACTTCCATTGTGCATGGCTTTTATTGATTATGAAAAAGCCTTTGATTCGGTGAAACCATCAGCAGTTACCACGGCTCTGAAATCCTGCGGTATTGAAGATGCATACATTAATATTATTAATAACATCTATGAAAATGCAAGTGCAAAGATTCGGCTGTTTGAAAATACAACACACATAAAAATTGGAAAGGGAGTGAGACAAGGTGACACCATATCTCCGAAGCTCTTTAATGCCACATTGGAAAATGTCTTTCAATCACTGAAATGGGAAAACAAAGGGATAAAGATTAATGGAGATTATCTAACCCACCTTCGTTTTGCTGATGACGTAGTCATTTTTGTAACTACCCCATCAGAGCTGCAGAGTATGATCCAGGAACTTGCTGACAAGAGTAAAGAAGTGGGATTAAAAATGAACTTTCAGAAGACGAAAGTGATGTTCAATGCTTTTACAAGAAATGAAGATTTATCGATTGATGGAGAAAAACTGGAGATAACAGATACGTATGTTTATCTTGGACAGCAGATATCAAGTGAGGGTCACATTGATGAAGAAATTAATCGGCGTACAAAACTTGCCTGGAGAGCTTTTGGAAGAAACAGCATAATTTTCAAGAGCAATATGCCATTATTTCTTAAAAGAAAAGTGTTTGATCAATGCATCCTTCCAGTGCTTACGTATGGTGCAGAGACGTGGACCTTAACTAAAAGAGACATACAAAGGCTGCAGACAACTCAAAGAAGTATGGAGAGGTGCATGCTTGGTATAACCAGGAGAGATAAGAAGAGGAACTCGTGGATCCGAAAAATGACGAGAGTGGAAGACATCATGATCAGAGTTAAATCCCTGAAATGGCAATGGGCTGGACATACTGCCAGAAGGACAGACCATAGATGGACAGCCGAAATTTTAGATTGGATTCCAAGGGACAGATAAAGACCCAGAAAAAGACCACATGGGAGATGGGTGGATGAAATTTGTAAATATGCGGGAGTGACATGGAGGAGACTGGCACAAGACAGACCGTTGTGGAGGAAACTTGGGAGACCTTCGTCCAGCAGTGGATTGATAATGGTTGACAATGATGATGATGATGATGATTTTGCTGCAAATACCTCAGAAGCGGAAATTAAGATTTACACCCCCGGTGGCCAAATCATTTTTTACAAAAAATATAAATTATGTGCAAACGACTTCCCACCAGGAGCTGTATCCAGTGCAGAAATAATTTTTCAAATCGGAGACTTAGAAGCAGAGATATAGGGGAAACGCAATTTACCTTTACGCCCCCTAGCGAAAAGTCTATGAATTACTTGAAACTTTTGAAATTATATGAAAAACATGTCACACTGAAAAACACTATCCAACAAAGAAGGAATTTTTCAAATCGGAATTCTAGAAGTAGAGATATTGACAAAAATAAGATATACATCTACGCCCCCTGGCGGAGAAACTGTGGAATATTTTAAAAATAAAATATTCCGAAAAGGTTTATCGATGGGAGTGGCATCAGTCCACGAAAGAATTTTTTCAATCGAGATTTTAGAAGCGCAGATTTTATGGCAAATACATCAGAAGCAAAAATTAACACTTACGCCAATTGGTGGCCAAAGTATTTATTACCAAAAATTAGGAATTATATGCAAAATATTTTGCATCAGGAGGTGTATCAGCTGAAGAAAAAAGTTTTCAAATCGGAGCTTTAGAAGTAGAGTTATCGGGGAAAATGTAATTTACATTTTACGCCTCCCAGCGGAAAATGTATGCGTAATTTAAAAAGTAACAATATTTTTAAATACTCTTCGACATAAATGGAATCGAAAGATAAAATAATTTTTTTAATCGGATGTTTAGAAGCAAATGTGTCTAATAAAAGGTATTCTTGAATTTGACATCATCTGCATTTACGCCCTCTAGCGGTAAAATTGTACATCGTAAAAAATAAAAACGAAATAAAGGATCATCATTCGCATATTTCAAGCTTCCCAATGCAAAAATATATTTTTCAAATCGGACTAATAGTTCCACAGATATCGTGGGTACAGACGGACGGGCAAACCGATAACATAAGCACGATGTTTTTTTACAAAAGCCGTGCTAAAAATGTCTGTTTTGACTGCTTTTGTACATTTCTGAAATGCTAGCAGAGTAAAATTTCCCATTCGTTGGTGATGCATTGCTTCCCTCAGTGAACGACTTATTCTGGTTGAACCTTAAATCGTTGATTCGCGCGTCGCATTGCTTCATCCAAATGTTTTTGCATTTGCCAATAAATTATAGGTTTCTTTAAAAGAAACCCTTGCCTCAAAAATTTTGTGAGAAGCTACAATGCCTCTTTTCTGTTTAGCTTGCATTTCTAGAAAACCTTTTTTTGCAACAGATACAGAGCTGTTATTCGTATTGTGATGGAGGTTTGATGTTCAGATGCTCCAAATGTTTCATGTTTTCCAATCCATCTCAGCTGCTGCTCTGGAATTGTTATCATCGAATCTTTGTTTCATTTCAGATAAAACAATATCAAATGTTTTGATAGAATATTTATTACTTTTAACTGTTGATTTGTGTTGATGACATAGTTTTTATTTTTCTCCCCTCTGCTGTCTGTAATCAAGTATCCCGTAAGCATTTCTATAATTTTCCTTCTGCGTGGAGTAAGTTTTTCTTCCTTGGCGTAAAATTCGGTATTTCTTTTACTTATAATGTGTGCCCAAATAGCACCATATCTTCTTAAAGATTTTGCAATTTCCATAACGGAGTCCACAATTACAAAATAATCTCATAAACTAGATTCGCAACATGGATGTAATTTGTCATCATGTGAAATAGTTTCTAGTAATGTTTTAATAGACATTTGACAAAAATTATTTTCGTAGTTTCTTGCGACTTGTGACTTGTGTTCATCCTCGTCACTCAATCTCAGACACACCCAAAACTCGAAGACCGTATTTGTAAGAAGAACTTCGCATGGAGTATTATATAAACCCTGTAAATTTAGTTGTCGGTGTTTTTCTGACTTTAATAAGAAATCTATCCATTTCCGCATGGAAAAACAAAAGAAACCGTAGTCCTTGGATTAAATCAAAGTGACTATCCTTGCTGTCGAAAAAATTATATTACAAATTTTATACGATGATTCAAAATTCAGAATTACAGCTCAGCCAGCACTGTATCAAAAATCAATTACTGGGAATGCACTCTCTCAATCGTATAAGTCGAATTATCCAATGACTAAATGCTGACTAAAAGGAGGTGACAGAGGGGACAAAAACTACAAAGGCGCTAATAGTCTTTCATATATTCAAACGAATTGATGTATGCGATTGCAATGGAACGGGGAGTGTCATCATGTCATTGGAATTTGCAACGTCTTTCCCAGTGCTGTCATTTTTTTTCGTACTTTATCCTTTGAGTGACAGGTGCTCCTTCGTCTTTGACCTTTACTGGGTTTGTTCGTTTCCGTTGAAACATCGTTTTAAACAAAGACAGGCGACTGCCCGTGTGCATAAACCGGTAGTCACATGATGGATTAACCAAATTCCCTTGCTACATGAGCAGGCACTTTTGTAGTTGTGGCTCGATTGATGTTAGTTTGACACCGAACTGACCAAGAATTTATTAACTGCAGCTATTGGAAAAATTAGGTGAGATTAATTACCTACGGAATATAAAAGCGTTTAAAAAATGAGTGATCTTAATGAGTAAATGGAAAATAGACGGGCATAATCATTATTCAATTCCAATAGTTTATTGTGGAAGTTAGAGCGACACGTTGACCTACGAACTGCATTGCTGAGTTTCTAAAACAAGCGTGCATGAAAAAAATTCAGTGTTTTAAAAATGTTTAATTTCTACATACATGCATATATATACACTGAAAAGCAATTGAATTAGAGACAGCTGGCGTTAAGGAAATGTGGCGCTGTGGGCGGCCCTGTAAATGGAAACCACATGACGTATGCAGCGATCCGTCAATATAAGGAGTGATGCGAAGGGAATAAGTAAGAGTCAGACGCAGTATGGGTAAGACGAAGGATCTAAGCGCATTTGATCGGGGGCAAATTGTCGGGGCCCGACGAATGGGTCACTCCATCTCGGAAGTCGCACAGGCACTGGGATTTTCACGAGCCACTGTGTCACGGGTGCACCGTGAGTACATCATATCCGGTAAAACCATCCCTGCAAGGGCCAACTGCTGTGGACAACAGCGAGTGGATGAGTGGGGTCATCGTTGGCTAGCTCGCATTGTAACAGGGAATAGATGGACTACAGTGCAAGAAATCGCTCGGCAATCTAACGCTGGTGCACAAAAACGTATAAGCACATCCAGAACCATCTCTTTGCTATGGGGTACAGAAGTCATCGTCCCACGAGGGTACCGCTGCTGACCGCACTTCACAGGGTGCAAAGATTAGCATGGGCGCGGGAACATCGCCACTGGGCCCTAGACATGTGGAAAAATGTTGCCTGGACGGAGGAGTCGAGATTCACGTTGGTACATGCGGATGGCAGGATACAAGTACGGCGAAAACCACATGAAGCGATGTATCCTTCTTGCCAGCAGGGTACTCTTCAAGATGGTTTGGGAGGCTTTCTCGTCCGCGGACTGTTTACGCGGACTGAAATGGGATCCCTGGTACGTGAGACATCGTGCTTCACAGGACAACATTACCGGGATATCGTGGACGACCATTTTCTAACGTTTGTGCGTTTTGAACATCCCACTGGGGACCTCATCCTGTAACAAGACAAACAGCGGTGCCATCGCTCCCGAATTGTATTCGAATGATTAGATGAACACTCCACTGACGTGACCTCCCTTCCTTGGCCAGCTAGGTTACCTGACCTCAATCTCATCGAGCACATCTGGGATGCCATCGAGAGAGATGTTCGAGGCTCTGACCCCCTCCATCGAATCTTCGTGAACTGTGGGAGCTTGTTCAGGGGTCGTGGATCCGTATGGCTATCCAACGCTTCCGGTGTCTTCTCAAATTCATGCCTTGACGAATCGCCGCCGTCATCAGGGCGAAAGGTGGTGCTACACGTTACTAAACAGGAATATCGAATTCAATTGCTCTTTAGTATATATATATATATACTGTATATATATTGTGAGTGTTTTCTGCATATTTACTTTTGTAGCAACACTGAAAAATCAAGAATGTAAGAAATTTCCAGATTAACTATTCATTTTTCCCTAACTTTATATAATGCTGCTTGTTTACCACGTGATTTCAGAAGAGATGCTGTTAGTCGACCGTCGACCGACGTAGAATATTATGGTGTGAGTAGAGCAATGCGATTGAAAAATTGGGAGCGTGATGGGAAAACGGAAGAACTTATCGGACTTTGAGAGAGAAATGGCTGATTGTAGGGAGTTAAAAAGCGGTTGTCTCCATTCTCAAACGGCTGAAATGGTGAGAAATATACGAACCGCCGCAATTATAGTTATCAAGACTGGCGTGAAAATGTTCAAACATCGAGCCGGAGGCAAACTGCACAAGGCAGCGAAAGATGGATGTGAATGGTGTGAGCCAGGTTCGAACCCTCGTACAGACCAACAGACGGAGCACCATTCAGCAATTGACTAACCTATACAATTGAGGTCAACCCGGAACAGAATCTGCCATGATCATGCGTAGCGCGCTGGTACGTATGGGCTATAACAGAAGAAGACCGCGACGGCATAATCTCCTAACCACTGTTCATCTACACAAAAGACTCGCCTAGTGCAAAAACTATTCAAATTGGACATCGGATGATTGAAAAAAATGTTCTGGTCTGAGGAGAAGCGTTTTTTACTCCATTTCGTCTATGGTCGTATACATGCACTGCTCGCCACCCAAAATGCAACACCAAGAAGGAAGCATCCGATTGGCCTGAAATTCGCAGCATGCGTCACCCGCGAGAGGACATGCAAACGATTACCATTGCAAGGAATATCCAAGTCATGTGCGCCCGGCACGCCACCGAGAAGCACTATAAGAAGGGTGCGCAGATGGCGGGGTGTAAGTAGCAGAAGTGTTGTGTTGCCGGACCTGTGCGTGGGAAGCTTCCTGATGCCTCGTCGCAGAATACGGAAGTCATTGCAGCACGTTTCGGAGTTCGACAGAGGACGAATATTGGCTTATCGCGACAGCTGTTTATCGTACCGAGATATCGGCGCCCGTGTGGGACGACATCCAGCAACAGTGATGCGAGTATGGATTCGGTGAGTGCAGGAGGGACGGGCGGACCGACGTGAGCGATTGCCGCAGCTGCGGCACACCACCGGAGGTGAGGACCGGCATGTTGTGCGGCGGGCATTCACGGCTCGTACCGTCACATCACGAACGTTATCGCTGGAATTAGGGTGTGTTGCGCAACAAACTGTGTCAGCACGTATCGTTCGACGTCGTCTGCAGGAGCGTGGACCTTTCGCACGGCGCCCATCGCTCCGATTACCATTGACGTTACACCACCGGCGAGTGCGGCAGCAGTGGGCCGTTGAACGGCGCACCTGGACTACGGAATGGCACGACATTTTCTTCTCCGACGAATCCCGCTTCTGCCTGCTACACCACGACTGTCGGATCCGCGTGTGGCGGCACCGCAGCGAGAGACTGTATGACGCCTGCATTATGCAACGCCACAGCGGTTCGTCGCCTGGCGTTATGGTTTGGGGCGAAATTGGATACGACACCCTCACACATCTGGTACGCATCGCCGGTACACTCAACCGCCACTGCTAAATCTCCGACGTTTTGGAGCCTGTAGTCTTCCCTTACGTGCAGGACCTGCCAGCGGCCACGTTTCAACAGGACAATGCGCGCCTGTACGTTGCACGCATCGTGCAACAATTCTTCACGGCCTACCAGGTGTCCCTGCTGCGGTGGTTTGCCTGTTCTCCCGATATTTTGCCCATCAAACACGTCTGGTCGCTGATCGGCAACCGAGTGGCCCGGCAAGCACCACCCGCGGCTTCGCCTGATGAACTGTGGCAATATGTGGAAGCAGCCTGGACCGACATACCCCAAGACCACATCCAAAGCTTCTTACGTTCGATGCCGCGGCGTGTAGCGGCTGTTATTGCCAGCCATGGGAGCCACACGAACTCTTGCTGTCTGTGTGTTCCGCAAGTCGGACGGGCCTGTGAGCTCAATCGTTTCATCTTTGTATCTGTTGCTATGTGTCCAGTAAATCTGGCTTTGCTATCTCGTGACCTTCTTGGCGTTGCATTTTGGGTGGCCAGCAGTGTATATGGCGCAAACAACATGATACACTCGATCCATCCTTCATGGTCTCCACATTGCAAGCCGATGGAAGCGGTTTTATGGTGTAGGGCATGTTTACCTGACAGGCACGTGGACTCCTGGTCCAGGTGGAGCAACGTATGAATAGTGTGCTCAATCGTGAATTCCTTGCTGACTCTGTATAACCAGCAGTGTTGCATTTTTTCCCAAATGGCAACAGTGTTTTCCAAGATGAAAATGCGCCAAGCCGCAGGTCCCGTATTATGCAGCAATGGTTTTAGGAACACAGTTCATATTTCTAGCATGGGTTTGATACCGGGGGGTTTATACTCCGAAACCCCCGATATCAATCCCATAGAGTACTCGTGGAACACTGCGGTCTGGCATATGAGGGTTCTATATACAACAATCATCTCCACACCTGCACTGAAAGCGGCGTTACACAGAGATGGCTAGGCAATACCTCCCAACTTATTCCGTCATTGCATCGAATCGATGCCACGTCGTATAGCTGCTGTACTGAGAACGAAAGGAAGACCTACGAAGTATTTGGTCGGTGGTCATATAATTCGGTGATCCCTCGATGTGTATGAACCCAAATTCTAGGTTGTGGTGTAAAATATGAGAGCATTTTGCACGTCTTGTCCTTGAAGACGTCATGTGAAATGTATTCTCCACTTTTTGCCTTCGTTGTAAAGTTTCTCTTTTTCTTTCAACGTTTTTTTAATTCCTATGCGCATCGGTTACTTCCTTGCTGTTTTTCAAATTTTCGTTTCTTTCTCTCCACCCTTCCTTCTCAGAAAATTTTGACTTTAGGATTTCTCATTGTTTGGTAGTTTAACGACGACCGTGAGCATCTCCATGCCTTATAAGCCTTCTCCCGTCCCTAATTAAAGGCCACTAGTTCGTGGGAATTAAGACAGCCAGTGCCGAAGGAAAACCTCCAAGTCCGTCACTTACCAAGAGTGAAATCCAGCCCCATTCTGACGAATGGTCACAAGCCTGCACTTAACCACTACGCTACAGAAGCGGACTTTAATGTTATATTAAATTGTTTTCTTCCCTTCAATCGTTTTTTTTTTTTTCAAATGTGGCATGTGTTGATTATTCCTATGTTCGTTGAGTATTTCTTAGAGGCTTCTGGAGGTCATCACGCTACGGTCATTGTAACAGATCCAAAGATACTACAAGCGTAAGCATAAATTCTGCATTAATACACTGCTGGCCACCTAAAATGCAACACCAAGAAGGTCACGAGATAGCAAAACCAGATTTACTGGACACATAACAATAGATACAAAGATGAAACGATTGAGCTTACAGGCCTGTGCGAATTGCGGAACACGCAGACATCAATAGTTCGTGTGGCCCCCGTGGCTGGCAATAACGGCAGCTACACGCCGCGGCATCGGACGAAAGAAGCTTTGGATGTGGGTTTGCGGTATGTCGATCCGGGCTGCTTCCAAAATTTGCCACAGTTCATCTGACGTAGCCGCGGGTGGTGCTTGCTGGGCCACTCGGTTGCCGATCAGCGACCAGACGTGTTCGATGGGCGAAATATCGGATGAACAGGCAAACCACCGCAGCAGGGACACCTGGTGGGCCGTGCAGAAGTGTTGCACGATGCGTGCCACGTGCAGGCGCGCATTGTCCTGTTGAAACGTGGCCGCTGGCAGGTCCTGCAGGTAAGGGAGGACTACAAGCTCCAACCCGTCGGAAATGTAGCGGTGGCTATTGAGTGTACCGGCGATGCGTACCAGAGGGGTATGGTTGTGATATCCAATTGCGCCCCAAACCATAACGCTAGGTAACGGACCGGTATGGCGATGCATAATGCAAGCGTCATACAGTCTCTCACCGCGCTGCCGCCACACGCGAATCCGACCATCGTGGTGTTGCACGCAGAAGCGGGATTCGTCGGAGAAGACAATGTCATGCCATTCCGTAGTCCAGGTGCGGCGT
Source organism: Macrothele yani (assembly GCA_039090855.1). Classification (NCBI taxonomy): domain Eukaryota; kingdom Metazoa; phylum Arthropoda; class Arachnida; order Araneae; family Macrothelidae; genus Macrothele; species Macrothele yani. The sequence continues at coordinate 30,885,263 of CM077007.1, forward strand.
TCAACGGCCCACTTCCGCCGCACTCGCCGATGGTGTAACGTCAATGGCAATCAGATCAATGGGCGCCGTGCTACAAGTCCCCGCTTCTGCATACGACGTCAAACGGTAAGTTCTGACACATGTTTTTGCGCAACACACCCTAATTCCTGCGATAACGTTCGTGATGTGGCGGTGCGAGCCGTCAATGCCCGCCGCACAACATGCCGGTCTTCTCTTCCGGTGATGTGCCGCGGCTACAGCAATCACTCACGTTGGTCCGTCCGTCCCTCCTGCACCCACCGGATCCCTACTCGCCTCACCGTGGCTGGATGTCGTCCCACACGGGCGCCGATGTCTCGGTACGATAAACCGCTGTCGAGATAAGCCACTATTCTTCCTCTGTCGTACTCCGAAACATGCTGGAATGATTGCCGTATTTTTCGACGAGGCATCAGGAAGCTTTCCACGCACAGTTCCGGCAGCACAACATACTTTCACTACTTACACCCCGCCTTTTGTGCACCCTTCTAATAGTGCTTCTCGGTGGCGTACTGGGCGCACAAGATTTGCATATTCCCTGCAATGCTAATCGTTTGCATGTCCTCTTGCGGGCGACGCATGCTGCGAATTTCAGGCCAATCGGATGCTTCCTTCTTGGTGTTGCATTTTGGGTGGCCAGCAGTGTATAAACACAGAGTTAGCTTTGCAATAGAAACACCTATCTAATAACATGGTGGTCCATTTTTCTGTGCAATCACGGCTCGCAACGCCTATGAACAGATTCTACATAGTGTCGATCATCCTCTATCCGTAACTTTACCCATATCCGTTGCAGCATATCAGTCAGTTCATGCTCATACCTTGGAGGGGTATTAGTAGTTCACACATCCCGGTCTATCATATTCCACAACTGTTCGATTGGATTAAATTCTGGGAAGTTCGTAGTACAAGGCATTTTGACGAATACGTTGTTGCGTTCCCCCAACCACTGAATAGTTATGCGAGCCCGATAACACAGTGTGTTTTCCTGTTGGAGAATGACATTCTGTTCCGGGTAAACATCCTGCAGATATGGATGGATATGGCCGGCTAGTAGGTCCCTTTAGCGTCATTTACTGTTTGTGAGATAAAGAGCAACGGACCTATGGCTTACCACGAAGAAACTCACGAGATCAAAACACGACCTAAACAGGCCTGTTGAACCCCAACTGTGCAACCAGGGTTTAGAGTTTCATACTCTTTTCGCCGGATACTCATCACTCCAGACGACCCTGTTCTCTCTGTTTAGAGTCCATCGCCAAAGATCTTTGGCGCATGAAAGGCGTTATTTACGATTATTGGTCATCATCCTTGATACCATTTTTAGAGTCCTTGCTGATATACCAGTCTTGACACCCAAAGCCTACCTCTAGGATCAAAGATTTTGGATATCATCCTTGGTACCATCTTTAGAGTCCTTGCTGAGATACCAGTCTTGACACCCGAAGCCCACCTCTAGGATCAAAGATTTTGGATATCATCCTTGGTACCATATTTAGAGTCCTTGCTGAGATACTAGTCTTGACACCCGACGCCCACCTCTAGGATCAAAGATTTTGGCGACCTCGACAGGTGGATTGGACATCATCCTTGGTACCATCTTTAGAGTCCTTGCTGAGATACCAGTCTTGACACCCGACGCCCACCTCTAAGATCAAAGATTTTGGATATCATCCTTGGTACCATATTTAGAGTCCTTGCTGAGATACTAGTCTTGACACCCGACGCCTACCTCTAGGATCAAAGGTTTTGGCGACATCGACAGGTGGATTGGACATCATCCTTGGTACCATCTTTAGAGTCCTTGCTGAGATACCAGTCTTGACACCCGACGCCCACCTCTAAGATCAAAGATTTTGGATATCATCCTTGGTACCATATTTAGAGTCCTTGCTGAGATACTAGTCTTGGCACCCGACGCCTACCTCTAGGATCAAAGATTTTGGCGACCTCGACAGGTGGATTGGACATCATCCTTGGTACCATCTTTAGAGTCCTTGCTGAGATACCAGTCTTGACACCCGACGCCCACCTCTAGGATCAAAGATTTTGGCGACCTCGACAGGTGGATTGTTTCTTTTGGATTGGAGGTTTAACGACGAGCAACTCAGTAGTCTATAAGAAGTCGTTCGTCCCTAATTTAGGGCCACTGGTTCCATGGAAGGGAGAGATCCAGGGCTGTAAGACAAACACAACATCCATGCCTCCCCGGAATTTGAACCTTGGCTCATCTCGGGCGAATGATCAGAAGCCATCGCTTAGACCACTGCGCCACCGGAGCGCCCGACAGATGGAAGAAGGTCGTCTGAAGTGATGATTCCCGTTTCCCTGCGTAAACAGTATGAAACTTTACATGTCCATGTCCTTGCTGAGATATCAGCCGTGACACCCGACGCTCACCTCTAGGATCAACCGTATGTGGATGACCAATGTGAGCCCTACTGCTGGATGTCTGTACATAGTTAATCCAATCCTGATACACCCTTGATACAGCAGTACGGGAACATCGAACAAGTAAGACTGTTTCAAAATAACTGGCACCTGCCCAGAGAAAAGGTGCCAGTAATTCAAATTTTCTTAAGTCATCACCTTTCCCCATTACTCGTGAACGTTTACTTATTGTACACAATTTATAGTAGCCATACGTGACGTTGATATCACGTGGTACTTCGTTATGGCTCCGAATATATGAAATGGCGACTGGGGTGTCCCTAATTCGAAGCTAAATCAGTGTAGAGAAATTTAGTTAGAGTTTGGTGTGTCACAGAGGTGTCAAAGTCGAGAGAGAGAACATGGAAATTCTTTTCAATTCGTAAGACACTGAAGAAAAGCTAGCAAAATTTATGCAGCGGAACGGATGACATCATTGCTAATTCTCTTATTCTTTCTGGCTTTAACGACCACCTTGTGTAACTCTAAGACTACAATCAGCAGCCAGTCCCTAATTTAGGAATACTGAGTCCAGGGATGAAGAGAGCCAGCAACGTGGTCCCATGACTCCACGAGGTATCGGGAACAGTTCCAGCTCGGTCAACTGGCCGAAAGCAGGGCCTTTGACCGGCGGGATACCGGAGGAAATTCAACATAAACAGCGGAATGACTATTGTAAACATGTGACATACTATACAAAAAAGTATGAGAAACCTGCATGCTTTCCAAAGAGGGCAAGTTATTCCATCCAGATTAATAGTGTGTTCCTGACTAGAACTGTTAATTTATTCAATGTTTCCACAGGAGTAATGAGCGTAGCATAGATAGCCTCATTCGCGAACGATTGGAAAAATAACGAACCTGTGCTGGACGTCGTCATGAGGACGTTGGCAAATACTAAGGTCATAGAAACACAAAAGCAGTACAGCTAAAATAACCACAGAAAAAGCATGAACATCAAAGATCTAATTTCCATGTGCACGGCAATGCTGTAGGCAAAATTTATGTAGCATCTGTTACGGCTGAGCCATCTGTGACAATACCAACTCTCTTAATCGGAAGGAATATATAATGGGCTTTTGTTATGCATGAGGTCTACATCAAAGGAACAGCAGGCATTTTTTGCTATTCGAGGGCAGCCGTAGTGAAGGTGCATACGGAATAGTCCTAACAGGGACACACTCGACCCAACTTGCCGGAAAGGAGGTGCCACTAGTGTTTAACAGGTGGAAAGTTCGTCAAATAAACGTCAGACGGCTCCCGTTCCTCAATTAACCGCAGACTAAAACTAAACCGGGATGCAGAAACGTTTCGGAGAGCACAGTGCAGTTAACGTGCTTGCGATGTCCTGGACGTGTTCATGAGCTAAAAGTCACCAACCGTCATAGACAGCTTTGTTACAGGGCACTTCACTGAATTACGTTTCAGTGTACTGTTTTAAAGTTTCGTTTAACCTTAGCTTGTGAATGGCTTTAGAAGTTCTGGGGTGTTACTTGTACTTTTCCCCCGTGACGAAGGGTTACGACCTGTTTGAAAGCTTGTCGAAACTTCACAGGACAAGGGAGGTTAACTGGTTTGGCCCTTATGAGCATCCATAAGGATATGCTGTACACTATATTACTAAATGTATTGGGACACTACCAAATATGTGCATAAGTGCAAAGAAAGGTTGTGCGGGAAGGTGCGCTGTGAGTAGGGGAGGTACGTATATGAAGATGAAATATTCTGTAGTGTTATCAGCAACATTGGAGTGCATATGCCGCGTGAACGTAAACTCACCGAGTTGCTTGCAGCGTGGGCTGGTCATTGGATGTCATTTGACTAACGAGTCTATAGGGAGCATTGCTGCCAAACTAAACATACTAAAATGGAGTGTATGTGATGTCGTGAAAAGATGAAAGCAGGACGGTGTAACTACAGAAAAAATGGCGTTTGGGAAGGCCGCACAAACTGATGGAACGTGACAGAAGAACCACGGTTTGAAATGTTTAGAAATCCCGTTCTTTCTGAGCCGTTTCCATCGTTGCTGAAGTAGGAAATGCTTTTAATGGTTTGATTACCATAACTATCCTTTGAGAGTTGCAAAGTATTGGTTGTTAGAGTGAAGCAGCGGCACACAAGCCACACATCACTACCGTGAATGTAAAGCGCCGTTTGGAGTGGTATGTCTACTGTTGACCTTGGACTGTAGGCGACTGGAAAGCTGTTTTTTGGAGTGATGAGTCACTCTTCTCAATTTTCCAATATGATCGTCTTGTTTGGATTTGGCGACAGCCCGGCGAACAATTTCTGTTGGACTCTGTTCCTCCAACTGTTAAGTTCGGCGGTGACTCCGTCATGGTATGAAGTTGTTTATCATTGATGGCTAGGCCCATTGGCTGTTATACCACAAACTCTGGAGTGCGCCCTCGACTTTCGGATAATTCTGACTTACGATTTTTCGATAATTCTGACTCACGATTTTTGGATAATTCTGCCCTACTAACAATGTGGCAATATTATGGAAATGACCGTGGTCTCTTCCAACACGATCGACCTCCTTGCCACACTGCACGGCGTATACAGGACTGGTTGCTTGAAAACGAGGCGAAATTGTTGGACGACTTGCCTGCTCAGTCTAACAATTTCACCTGATTTTCAAGAAACCAGACCTGATATTAGACTTGCCTCTGGGTTGAAATGGAGCGACGTACACTGACGGAAAAAAATCCCAACACCACGAAAAAATAGTTGTAGAGGAATGAAATGGCGGCAATACATTTGTATAGGTAACATATTTAATCGATTAAGGTTTCAAGATCACAGCTTAATGTAAGCGCGAGAAGAGTCATTTTAAATGTGAAATGCTGGTACATTAATAACCGGTGTAACCACCAGAATGTTGAATGCAAGCACGCAAACGTTCATGCATTGTATCGTTCAGGTGCTGGATGTCAGTTTGTGGGATGGAGTTTCATGCCTGTTGCACTTGGTCGGTCAATACAGGGACGGTTAATGCTGGTTGGGGGTGACGCTGGAGTTATCGTCCAACGATGTCCCATACGTGCTCTATTGGTGAAAGATCTGGTGATCTAGCAGGCCACGGGTACATGTCGACACTCCGTAGAGCATGTTGGGTTACAACAGTGGTATGCGGGCGAGCGTTATTCTGTTGGAAAACACCCCCTGGAATGCTGTTCATGAATGGCAGCACAACAGGTTGAATCACCAGACCGACGTACAACTGTGCCGTCAGGGTGCGTGGGATAACCACGAAAGTGCTCCTGCTGTCATAGGAAATTGCTCATCAGACCATAACTCCAGGTGTAGGTCCGGTGTGTCTCGGCCGCAGACAGGTTGGTTGCAGGCGCTCACCTGACCTCCTTCCAACCACCACACGGCCATCACTGGCACCCAGGCAGGACCGGCTTTCATCAGAAAACACAACAGATCTCCACTCCGTCCTCCAATGAGCTCTAGCTTGACACCACTGACGTCGTAAACGGCAGTGGTTTGGAGTAAGTGGAATGCACGCTACAGGGCGTCTGGCATGGAGCTGTCCTTCAAGTAACCGATTTGTAACAGTTCGGTGTGTCACTGTGGTGGCAACTGCAGCTCGAATTGCTGCCGCAGACGCGGTACCATGCGCCACGGCCATACGCCGTACGCGGGGTTCTTCCCTCTCAGTAGTGCCACGTGGCTGGCCGGAACCTGGTCGTCTTGAGGCAGTACCTTCCCTTGACCACCGCTGCCAACAATCATGCACAGTGGCTACATTCCTGCCAAGTCGTTCTGCAATATTTCGGAAAGAAAATCCACTTTCTTGTAGCCCTATTACACGACCTCTTTCAAACTCCGTGAGCTATTCATAATGTCTTCTTTGTCTTCTTAAAGGCATTCTTGACTAACATCAACACCCTACGTCGAATCTCAAAGATAACTAACGCTCACGAACGTTACAGCGCGTATTTACAGCAAACCTGCTTTGCATGTTCCGAGGGGCGCTACTAGCGCCGCACGTAGGCGCCGAGCGCGAAACTTTCCAAGACGTCATCTTACAGATGTACTCTCACCGACTACCACCTGTCGTTTATCTAACACAACTCCTTCTTGGTGTTGGGATTTTTTTTTCGGACAGTGTATATAAAATCGATCCCAACGAGTGTCTTCGCTCTTCACTATGGCGGCAGCTTTTCAGGGCAAATGGCCAGCCAATCCCAACAAGCCCTACTAGAAATTGGTCGATAGACGTGTTGCCGCAGTTATACGAGCAAAAGGTGGACCGACTAACTACTTATTGCGACAATAAACACATTTGTCCCAAAACATTGTGCTGTCCGAATACTTTTGATAATATAGTGTATATACATCAGTCCCTAAGATGCCGTTAAAGATTTGCTGAATGAAAAGAACGACGGCTGGCCTTAGTTCTACTTTGAACTTTGCGCAACTGCAATTCATGACAAGCAGCTGTATTATATGTTGCTAAAGAAAAAAATGTAATGTATGCAATCCTAATTCTTTACTTAGTATATTCACGTTCAATTTAATAACAAACAAGAAAAATTACCCCGAATTTTCGGTTGTAGTGAGTGCGTATTTTGAATCCGTTCTGACACGAATTAAATTTATCAAAGCTATTCAAAATCAATGGAGCCGGTATGGAAAACAACTATATCTGACCAAAGAAAGAAGTTTTCCAATCATGTCTTTCATTCCATTTCATTTCGTTTATTTTGTTGTCGCATCAAGATATATAGCATATACACTGGCGGAAAGTGAAAAAAGAACACCAAGAAGGAATTGGCGGACGATTGTGAAACTTACATATGTTAATGGGGTCGAGTTGAGGAGGTGGGATGTTAATTTCGGGACCAACCGGTGAGCGCTTACGCCACAGCACGGCATAATATGCAAATTATCGTCGGTAGTATTTAAGAAGTACGGCGAAGTGAATGTAATCAGTCGTCGGCGTACGGACACGTGCGAAGACCCTGAAGAAGCTGCAATGCCTGGACATGGAAGACGTGTACGATTTCACCAGTTATCGGACTTTGAGCAAGGTCGTCTAGTCGGACTCCGCGAGGCCGGGTGGTCGTTTCGTCGTATTGCGGAGCGAATTGGACGGGAAGTATCGGTGGTGGTACGATGGTGGCGTAGATGGTCCGAGGAACTTTCCCACTCGAGAAGACGTGGAACCGGGAGTCACAGACGGACTGATGAGCGGACCGATCGACGCATACGAAGAGCGGCGTTGTCAAGCAGAACATCCACTGCGACGCAAATCCGAGCTGCCGTTGCCCCTGAGGTAACTGTGCGAACAATCCGCAACCGTTTACTGGATGCAGGACTACGTGCACGTGCGCCTCTCGCATGTGTACCTCTGACTCCGGCCCACCGTCAGGAACGGCTGCAGTGGTGTCGTGAACGTCTGCACTGGAGAACGTAATGGTGATCTGTCGTGTTCAGCGATGAAAGCAGATTCTGCTTGGGAGCCTCCGCTGGACGTATGCGTGTTCGCAGGCGCACGGGGAAGCGTCTTCACCCTTCTTGCATCCGCCAGCAGCACACAGGTCCTACACCTGGTCTCCTGGTGTGGGGAGCGATCAGCTATCACTCCCGTACACAACTAGTATTTGTACCGGGTACGTTAAACAGCACCTCCTACATCAACAACATCATTCAGCCCGTTGTTGAGCCGTTTGTAAGGTCGGTCCATCGCTGTGTTTTCCAGCAAGATAACGCACGCCCACACACGGAACGTGCAACGCAACATGCACTTCAGGGTGTGAGATAACTTCCATGGCCTGCACGTTCACCGGATTTGTCCCCCATTGAGCACGTGTGGAATTTTATGGGACAACGACTTATCCGGTCTCCACGGCCAGCCACGACCATTCCCGATTTACGCGTCCAATTTGAGGATGCTTGGAACTCAATACCCCAAACTTACATCCAACATCTGTACGACAGACTCCATGCCAGAATTGCACAGTGTGACGCAGTTCATGGCAGTTCAACCTCGTACTAACCATGTTACATGGAAATGTTATTTTTCAGTTTACCAGCTAATACAGCGGTATTTTGCCATAATGTTTTGATCAGGTTATCCTCTGTATTCCGTTATTATGCTGTATAAATTTCGTTGGTATCAGACGTCTCCTTGATGGTGTTCTTTTTTCACTTTCCGCCAGTGTATATTAACGTGGCAAATAATGATTGTTGCGAACTTGCAAGAAAGAAGGAAAAGGCCATTAGGCCTGACATTGCTCTCTTCTCCCTGAAAGAAATAGTTACAGATATTAAGGCAAACCAGCAGGTGATAACATTTAATTACATAAAGAAAATTAGTTCCCCCCGCACCTCTCTCCATAGTCCGCCTCCCAACCATTAACCTCCTCCCTATATTTCTCAGTGTCAAAACCTAAGTTAATTTCGATTCGGATCAAACACTCCCAGATCGGAACACTCAACCAGAGACCAAATGTTATTAGTACAAAGTTTCAATACATTTCATTTGGCATTTTCTGTGATACCGTCCAAAATTATTATTTAATTAAATTGTCCCATAAGATATAAATTTAGGTTTTTCTTAAATAGGTCAATGTTATTTACAGATCATAGGTCAATAAGCAATGCATTCCACAATTTAGGACCAGAGTAGTTTATATTCGTTTTGGCCGACTCCATCTGGGGAAACATTGGAACACGTTTTGTTCTGTTTCTAGTTTCATGTTGATGTGTACGGATATTTAGTGATATTAAATCGCCATGGAGATTATTTTTGATTCTTTTGAACATCATTTTACCCAGGTTGTAATCATATAGTTGTTTTACGGTAAGGACATTGTATATATTGCTGTAAATGGAATCGTCAACTTACGCCATCTGGTTGCAGACCTCTGCGTTAAGAAATATTTGAAATATATGAGAAACACTTCGCAGCGGAAACGCTCTGCAAGAAAGAAATGATTTTTCAAATCGGACTCTTAGAAGCAGAGACATGAACAAATGCAAGGTATGCATCTACACCAACTGGCGAGAAAACTATGTAATATTTTAGGAAGAAATAATTCTCAAAAGGTTTTTTGATGTGAGCGTAGTGGTTCCAGGAAAAAATATTAGTTAAGGTTTCAGGAACTCTGATTTTGCTGCAAATACATCAGAAAGAGAAATTAACTTTTATGTCCACTGGTAGACAACCCATTCCTTACCAAATATTAGAAACTATATGAAAAACATTTCCCATACGTAGCTGTATGCGATACAGGAAGTTTTCAAATCGGAGTTTTAGAGCAGAAATATCGGGAAAAACGCAATTTACCTTAACGCCCCCTAGCGGAAAGTCTATGATTTACTTGAAAATTTTGAAATTATATGAAAAACATGTCGCACCGGAAACTATCCAATAAAGGAGGGATTTTTCAAATCGGACCATTAGAAGCGCAGATATTGACAAAAATAAGATATATATCTCGACAACCCCTGGCGGAAAAACCATGCAATATTTTAAGAAGAAAATATTCCTAGCATGTTTATCGCCGTGAGTGGCATCGGTCGGCGAAGAATTTTTCGATCGAGATTTTAGAAGCTCAGATTTTGTGGCAAATACATCAGAAACAGAAATTAACACTTGCGCCCCCTAGTTGCCAAACTATTCTCTACCAAAAATTAGAAATCATATGCAAAATATTTCTCACTAACATCTATATCCTCTGAACAAAAAAGTTTTCAAATAGGAGTTTTAGAAGTAGAGAAATCGGGGTAAATGCAATTTACTTTTACGTCCCTTAACGGAAAATCTCTACGTTACTTGAAAAAGTGGCTATATCTAAAGTACTCCTGGGCATAAATGGAATCCAAAGATGAAAGAATTTTTTTTCAATCGGATGTTTAGAAGCAAATATATGGAACAAAATGTATTTTGAATTCGATACCACCTGCACTTACGCCATCTAGCAGCGAAATTGTACATCATAAACAAAAAAAAAAAAGAAATGAAGGATCGTCATTTGTATATTTCAAGCTTCTCAATGCAAAAAAGAATATTTCAAATCGGACTAATAGTTGCAGAGAGATGATGTCAACAGACAGACAGACAGACGGACGGACGGACGGAAAAAAACCGATAACATAAGCACGATATTTTTATACAAAAGACGTCTAAGAAGATATTGGGGCATACATCGTACTTGAATTAAGAGAGTGTAGATAGATCCATATAAGTATTATTACATATAAGTCCATATTTGAAGAATGTAGAGTATTAAATAGAAGAATTTCGCGGGCAAATTAAATGCGCCATAGAAAAAACTATGCATATGTATAATTTACGGTGAAACTTAGCTTTCGTATTCAAAAACCCCCTCGGGAAATTCATCTGGGCTACGGTCCTATTGATCTTGTTTATTGCAATGATGTTACTGAACTGTTTGCCGAGTTAGGGAGGGACCATATTCCTGAAGAATGGCGTCTCTTCATTGATTCTTCCAAACTAAGTTTAAAGGTTACACAATGAAAAGATTTACCCCGTCGGTACCACTTGCCTATGCTGCGCACATGAAAGAAACTCACCAGTGGAATAAGGGGATCCAGTAATTTTCGAAAGAACAATCTCCTTAAATCAATCAGTTACTGCGAACACGTGTGGCAAATATGTGGGGACCTCAAAGTAATTGGACTTCTTATAGGATTGCCACCAAGGAAAAACCAAAATGTGGTGTTTTTTGTGAGAGTGAAATAGTCCAAAACACCCTGAAGATTAAGAAAGCCTCCGAACTGGTCTGTGAAGTCAGAGCTAGTGGGCCGACCGACTCGAGCTTCGAGCTCTCCGCTCCTGAAAACGCCGACGAAGTACCGCGGTGTTTACGCAGAGAAATAGTTTCTCGAGTGCCATACTAGACAAATCGAGCAAACAGCAATATACTGACCGTTTTTTTCTCTGTATTTTTTATCCTTAGATATCAAAAGATTAGATCCTTAGCTTTCATTTATTTTCTCAGTTTTCTGCAATGATATCTGTGAATCGGGGAAGTCCAAAATTTTGCTCTTGTGCTAGGAAACAATTTCATGTACGGTTCTTAAAAATAAATATATCAGGAAATTTTTCCTTTACTCTTCAATTTGGCTAAAGGAGCACAAACATAATAGTTTTTTCACGCATACCATGAAAAGCCCAACATTTTACGTCAAGCATTTTTGCAACTATGATTTTTTTTTTTTTTGGTGCGTGAATGGCAAATTTGTAGGACTTTATGAACATAATCATTTCACTTAAAACTTTTAGAAATTCCTTTTGTGTTCGATTTATTAAAAAAAGACCGTTCTCTAATTACGTATCGAACGCGAAAGCAAAATTTTTGATTTAGTGAGTATATTTCCTGAAAATTCGGTAAGCCGTGTGCTCAGATCTTGCAACTACTTCAAGAAAGAAAAAAAAACATTATAAATTAAAATCCCACAGGAAAAAGGTCTTTGTTAGATGAATATGGAAGATATTAATTTGGGTATGTTCGAATTTATGCACATAGCATTGCAAATTTGTTGCTGTGAAATCAGAAAGCCACATCCTTTTCCCCCCAACTTTGTAAAAACAAATTTCACACAAAATTACACAAAAGGTATTAATTTTCTCCAGCAGTATATAATCATTGTAGGGCAAAGCACTTTTTCTTTTTTTTAATTTTTCAACTAAGACAGATATTGAAAATTTCGATTAACACATTAACAGACTCCCCCAAAAACAGAAAACACAAGCATCAACAAATGTATTCCTTCGTTATGCATAATTAACTTCTTTTTTGCACGATGTGCTTCTTGCAGATAGAAACGTCTCACTGCCAATATTCTTGAAGCTATCCTTATATGTACATGTGAATGATGTGACTATGAATTCAAATAGGAATTAAAGTGCTACTTTGTAGAAGAGTTCCATGTAGACAATGCAAGTTCATAGTTCTCTAATCGGAACCTCAAGTTAAACTTACTTTAACTTAAATTGTACGCAGAACATTTTATCGTGAGAACAATTAGGCTTAACTAACCTTTGAATTCACGGTGGGTTCAAAATGCTTTATTGGTATGGAAGAAATCAATCTTCTTTGAAGGCTTTCATCTTTAGGAAAGCTGAAAACAGTGGCTTTTGGACGTGCTTTGTAATTAGATCTACATAAAGGCACCCGATACTTTCCACGCATGTTGTATAAAAACGCTAATTCATGTGCACGACAACCGAAAGCTCAACGCTGCATCAACGCGAAGCTAATATTGGCACCCCCTTACGTTTGCCCTTTGACCTCTGAGTAGAGAGGGATTGCGATGGCCTTCTGACGGTGACGTTACACCCCTTCGCATTTTGCGCGCTGCGGGGCTTTCTCTCCAGGGGGTTTTGGATAGTTGGGATAGGGAACATCATTATGAGATCACATATTGGCCTTTGAGAGAAAATTTGGTGCCTTAGGAAAAGAGTGTGAAATATAATTTTCTCGTTGATTCCGACGAAAATTTATTGTTCCCACTCCACATAAGGTTACGCTTGATGAAAAGTTTTGTCAAAGCTATGGATGAAGGCCGCAGTGGATTTTGTATAAAAAAATCCCTGGATGGAGCGAAGCAAAATTAAACAAGGTAATTTTAGGACCACAAATCCGGACTATCATGGAGCACCCTGTGTTCGCGGGCAAAACTTACAGAAACTGAAAAAGCGTGGTTTGAATTCAAAGCTAAATGCACGAATTTTCTGGGAAACGTTAAGGCGGAAAACTATTGTACACTAGTAGAATCTATTATAAAGACATGTAAGGTTATGGAGTGCAATATGTCCCTTAAAAAACGCTTTCCTAATTCACACCTGAACTTCTTTCCGCTAAACCTATGTGTGGGAAGTGACAAGCACGGGCAAAGATTCCTCCAGGATATACACTGAAGAGCAATTGAATTAGAGATACCTGTCTAGTAACGTGTAGCACCACCTTTCGCCTTGATGACGGCGGCGATTCGTCTCTGCATGGACTCGACAAGACACCGGAAGCGTTCGGGAGCAATACGGATCCAGGACCCCTGAACAAGCTTCCACAGTTCACGAAGATTTGATTAACGGGAATAAGAGCCTCGAACATCTCTCTCGATGGCATCCCAGATGTGCTCGATGGGATTGAGGTCAGGTGACCTAGCTGGCCAAGGAAGCAAGGTCACGTCTGTGGATTGTTTATCCAACCATTTGGGTACAATTCGGGGGCGATGGTACGGTGCGTTGTCTTGTTGCTGGATGAGATCCCCAGCGGGATGTTGAAGACGCACGGGAGCAAATGGTCATCCAGGTTATCCCAGTAACGTTTATCTGTGAGGGACGATCTCACACGTACCAAGGGTTTCATTTCAGTCCACGTAAACAGTCCCCAGACGAGAATGCCACCCCCACCAGCTTCAAGACTACCCTGCTGGCAAGAAGGATCCATTGCTTCATGTAGTTTGCGCCGTACTCGTATCCTGCCATCTGCATGTACCAACGTGAATCTCGACTTATCAGTCCAGGCAAGACTTTTCCACATGTCTACCGCCCAGTGGCGATGTTCCCGCGCCCATGCTAATCTTTGCACTCTGTGATGTGTGGTCAGCAGCGGTACCCTCGTGGGACGATGGCTACTGTACCACATAGCGAGGAGATGGTTTTGGATGGTGTTACTGTTTACACTTTTATGTGCACCAGCGTTTCTTGCACTGTGGCCCGTCTATCCGCTGTTACAATGCGAGCTAGCCGACGAAGACTCAGCTCATCCACACGCTGTTGTCCATGGCAGTTGGCCCTTGCAGTGATGGTTTTGCCAGATTCGATGTACTCACGGTGCAACCGTGACACAGTGGCTCGTGAACATCCCAGTATCTGCAGGACTTCCGAAATGGAGTGACCCATTCGTCGGGCCCCGATAATTTGCCCACGATCAAGGTCCTTCGTCTTACCCATACTGCGTCCGACTCTTACTGATTCCCGTTGAATCACTCCTTATATGATCAGATCGCTGCATACGTCATGTCGTTTACGTTTACATGGCCGCCCACAGCGCCACATTTGCATAACGTCAGCTGGTTCTAATTCAATTGCTCTTCAGTGTATATCAAATGGGAAGCTGGGTACAGGAAGGTTGTCACCAGCTTCCCATTGAAATTGTGGTCACCATATTTTTCATATGGATTGTCTTTTCTTCAAACCTATGTGCGGGAAGCGACAAGCACGGAGAAAGATTCCACCAGGATATATCTCAAATGAGACGCTGCTGTCAGGGAGGTCGTCACCAGCTTTTCATCGAGATTGCAGTCACCATGTTTTTCATATGGATTGTCTTTCCTCCAAACCTATGTGCGGGAAGCGACAAGCACGGAGAAAGATTCCACCAGAATATATCTCAAATGAGACTCCGCTGGTGGACGTAGTGGTGGAAACCAGCTTTCCATTGAGATTGTGGTCACCATATTTTTCATATGGATTGTCTTTTCTCCGAACCTATGGAGGGAAGTGACAAGCCCAGAGAAAGATTCCATCAGGATATATCTCCAATGATACGCTGGTGTCAAGGAGGTCGTCACCAGCTTTTCATTAAGATTGTAGTCACCATGTTTTTCATATGGATTGCCTTTCCTCCAAGCCTATGTGCGGGAAGCGACAAGCACGGATAAAGATTCCACCAGGATATATCTCAAATGAGACGCTGGTGTCAGGGAGGTCGTCACCAGCTTTTCATTGAGATTGTAGTCACCATGTTTTTCATATGGATTGTCTTTCCTCCAAACCGATGTGCGGGAAGCGAGAAGCACGGATAAAGATTCCACCAGGATATATCTCAAATGGGACGCCGCTGGTGGACGTGGTGGTGGTCATCAGCTTTCCATTGAGATTGTGGTCACCATATTTTTCATATCGATTGTCTTTTCTCCGAACCTATGGACGGAAGCGACAAGCACAGAGAAAGATTCCACCAGGATATATCTCAAATGATACGCTGGTATCAGGTAGATCGTCACCAGCTTTTCATTGAGATTGTAGTCACCATGTTTTTCATATGGATTGCCTTTCCTCCAAACCTATGTGCGGGAAGCGACAAGCACGGATAAAGATTCCACCAGGATATATCTCAAATGAGACGCCGCTGGTGGAGGTGGTGGTGGTCACCAGCTTTCCATTGAGATTGTGGTCACCATATTTTTCATATGGATTGTCTTTTCTACAAACCTATGGAGGGAAGCGGCATGGTTACCACCTTTCCATTGAGATTGTGGTCACCATATTTTTCATATGGATTGTCTTTTCTCCAAACCTATGGAGGGAAGCAACAAGCACAGAGAAAGATTCCACCAGGATATATCTCAAATGATACGCTGGTGTCAGGTAGGTCGTCACCAGCTTTTCATTGAGATTGTAGTCACCATGTTTTTCAAATGGCTTGTCTTTCCTCCAAACCTACGTGCGGGAAGCGACAAGCACGGATAAAGATTCCACCAGGATATATCTCAAATGAGACGCTGGTGTCAGGGAGGTCGTCACCAGCTTTTCATTGAGATTGTAGTCACCATGTTTTTCATATGGATTGTCTTTCCTCCAAACCTACGTGCGGGAAGCGAGAAGCACGGAGAAAGATTCCACCAGGATATATCTCAAATGAGACGCCGCTGGTGGAGGTGGTGGTGGTCACCAGCTTTTCATTGATATTGTAGTCACCATGTTTTTCATATGGATTGTCTTTCCTCCAAACCTATGTGCCGGAAGCGACAAGCACGGATAAAGATTCCACCAGGATATATCTCAAATGGGACGCCGCTGGTGGACGTGGTGGTGGTCATCAGCTTTCCATTGAGATTGTGGTCACCATATTTTTCATATCGATTGTCTTTTCTCCGAACCTATGGACGGAAGCGACAAGCACAGAGAAAGATTCCACCAGGATATATCTCAAATGATACGCTGGTATCAGGTAGATCGTCACCAGCTTTTCATTGAGATTGTAGTCACCATGTTTTTCATATGGATTGCCTTTCCTCCAAACCTATGTGCGGGAAGCGAGAAGCACGGATAAAGATTCCACCAGGATATATCTCAAATGAGACGCCGCTGGTGGAGGTGGTGGTGGTCACCAGCTTTCCATTGAGATTGTGGTCACCATATTTTTCATATGGATTGTCTTTTCTACAAACCTATGGAGGGAAGCGGCATGGTTACCACCTTTCCATTGAGATTGTGGTCACCATATTTTTCATATGGATTGTCTTTTCTCCAAACCTATGGAGGGAAGCAACAAGCACAGAGAAAGATTCCACCAGGATATATCTCAAATGATACGCTGGTGTCAGGTAGGTCGTCACCAGCTTTTCATTGAGATTGTAGTCACCATGTTTTTCAAATGGCTTGTCTTTCCTCCAAACCTACGTGCGGGAAGCGACAAGCACGGATAAAGATTCCACCAGGATATATCTCAAATGAGACGCTGGTGTCAGGGAGGTCGTCACCAGCTTTTCATTGAGATTGTAGTCACCATGTTTTTCATATGGATTGTCTTTCCTCCAAACCTACGTGCGGGAAGCGAGAAGCACGGAGAAAGATTCCACCAGGATATATCTCAAATGAGACACTGGTGTCAGGGAGGTCGTCACCAGCTTTTCATTGATATTGTAGTCACCATGTTTTTCATATGGATTGTCTTTCCTCCAAACCTATGTGCCGGAAGCGACAAGCACGGATAAAGATTCCACCAGGATATATCTCAAATGGGACGCCGCTGGTGGACGTGGTGGTGGTCATCAGCTTTCCATTGAGATTGTGGTCACCATATTTTTCATATGGATTGTCTTTTCTCCGAACCTATGGAGGGAAGCGACAAGCGCAGAGAAAGATTCCACCAGGATATATCTCAAATGAGACGCTGGTGTCAGGGATGTCGTCACCAGCTTTTCATTGAGATTGTAGTCACCATGTTTTTCATATGGATTGTCTTTCCTCCAAACCCATGTGCGGGAAGCGACAAGCACGGAGAAAGATTCCACCAGGATATATCTCAAATGGAGAGCCGATGTACGGGAAGGTGGTCACCACGTATGGTTGCTGACTGTTGGGTGTTTCTTATAACAGACATTTCGGAGTCCAGTTGCAAGTGAAAGTCTTCCAGAAAAACGTTTTAAAATGTGAGTAAAACATTTACGCAAGTTTTTTAGATTTTTGAAATTTTTTCACAAACATCTTGCATTTATAAACTTTTTATCACATCTTGTATTTATAACCTATTTATAAACCTTAGGGCATGCTAATTAGTCAAACTTACCTACCTTTGTTTCGGGGCAAGAAATAATGTTTTAATTTGTTTTAAGTGTTATCTAAGAGTTCTAATCGATGGGTTAGAGATTGCACACAATATTTTTGAAGTATAAATAGAGTTTGTACGAGTAGCATATGTTATTTTTCTTCCATAGCTACGTGAAATAGATGTGACCATGTTTTACAATACCAAATAAAACAAAAAACAAGAAAGATGACACCGAATTTTCGGGTGTAATAAGCAAGTCTTTTGAATCCTTTCTGACGCATATTAAATTTATCAAAGATATTCAAAGTCAATGGAACCGGTATGGAAAACAATAGTATCTGACGGAAGAAAGAAGTTTTTCAATCGGGTTTTTAATATCTCATATATTGCTGTAAACGGAATCGTGAGCTTCAACTCTTAGAAACAGAGATATCGACAAAAATAAGATGCGACTTTACGTCCCTTGGTGGGAAAACCATGCATTATTTTAGGAAGAAAGTATTCACAAAAGGTTTATCCATATGAGCGGTATCGGTCCAAGAAAAAAAATTTAGTCGAGTTTTCAGGAGCCCAGATTTTGCTACAAATACATCAGAAGTAGAAATTAACACTTATGACCCCTGGTGGCCAAATCATTCTTTACCAAACATTAGAAATTACGTGAAAAATATTTTCCGTTAGGTCTTGTATGCGATACAGGAAAAAATTTTCAAATCGGAGTTTTAAAACCAGAAAACGCAATTTACCATTGTGCGCCCTAGCAGAAAATCTATGATTTACTTGAAAATTTTGGATTGATAGGAAAAACATTTCGCATCGGAAACACTATATAACAAAGAAGGAATTTTTCAAACCGGACTTTTAGAAACAGAGATATTGACAAAAAGAAGATATACATCTACGCCCCTGGCATATAAACCATGCATTATTTCAAGAAGAAAATGTTCCTAAAATGTTTGTCGACATGAGTAGTATCGGTCCACAAAAGACTTTTTTTCAATCGAGATTTTAGAAGCTCATATTTTGCGGCAAATACATGAGAAGCGGAAATTAAGACTTACGCCACCTGGTGGCCAAACAATTTTTTACAAAAAATTGAAATTACGTGCAAACAATTTCCCATCAGGAGCTGTATCCGGTGCAGAAAGAATTTTTCAGATCGGAGATTTAGAAGCAGAGATATACGGGGAAACGCAATTTACCATTACGCCCCCTAGCGGAAAGTCTATGAATTTCTTGAAAATTTTGAATTTATAGGAAAACCATGTCACATTAGAAACACTTTCCAACAAAGAAGGAATTTTTTAAATCGGACTCTTAGAAGTCAACATATTGACAAAAATAAGATATACATCTACCCCCCCCCCTAGCGTAGAAACCGTGCACTGTTTGAAGAAGAAAATATTTCTAAAAGGTTTGTCGACATAAGTGGTATCGGTCTACAAACGATGTTATTTTAAATCGAAAATTTAGAAGCTCATATTTTGCTGCAAATACATCAGAAGCGGAAATTAAGGTTTACGCCCCTGGTGGCCAAACCATTTTTTGTACAAAAATTAGAAATTATGTGCAAACGATTTCCCATCAGCAGCTGTATCCGGTGCAGAAAAATTTTTCAGATCGGAGATTTAGAAGCAGCAAAATAGGGGAAAACGCAATTTACCTTTACGTCCCCTAGCGGAAAGTCTATGAATTACTTGACAATTTTGAAATTATATGAAAAACATGTCACACAGAAAGCACTATCCAACAAAGAAGGAATTTTTCAAATCGGACTCTTAGAAGTCGAGATATTGACAAAAATAAGATATACATCTACGCCCCCTGGCGGAGAAACTGTGGAATATTTTAGGAAGAAAATATTCCGAAAAGTTTTATCGGTGTGAGTGATATCAGTCCACGAAAGAATTTTTTCAATCGATATTTTAGAAGCTTAGATTTTATGGCAAATACATCAGAAGCGAAAATTAACACTTACGCCCCCTGGTGGCCAAAGTATTCTTTACCAAACATTCGAAATTATATGCAAAAGATTGTGCATGAGGAGATGTAACCGCTGAAAAAATGTTCAAATCGGAGTTTTAGAAGAAGAGTTATCGGAAAAAATGCAATTTACTTTTACGCCCCCTAGCGGAAAATCTATGCGTAGTTGGAAAAAGAAACTATATGCAAAATACTCTTCGACATAAATGGAATCGAAAGATCAAAGATTTTTTCAATCGGATGTTTAGAAGCAAATATGTGGAATAAAACGTATTTTTGAATTCGACGTCATCTGCCTTTACGCCCTCTAGCGGCAAAATTGTACATCGTAAAAAAAAAACGAAATGAAGGATCATCATTCGCATATCTCAAGCTTTCGAATGCAAAAATAATTTTTCAAATCGGACTAATAGTTGCAGAGATACCGTGGGTACAGGCGGACGGACAAACCGATAACATAAGCACGATCTTTTTTTACAAAAGGCCTGCTACAAAGGGAACAAACGTGCGTTTTTATATGTATGTTAGAAAATAAATATGCAGGCGGTGGAAATGAAAAAGGAAGCATCTATTTATTTTTTTACAAAACCTTGCTGAGAACATGCATTTATGGAATTAGGTACTCATCAGTCAAAACATTATTTTGAAATTTCTAATAGCGTGTTGGGTCACCATTTGCCGTTATAATCGCAATCATTCAGAGTAGCATCGACTCACTAGATAGTAAAATGTGTCTTCAGTTACTCTGTGCATCTGGATAGGATGGCGTCCAGAAATTTGAAGCAATATGTCCAGAAGCTCGAGACATTCCTTGATTCAGCGAATTTTGTGTTCCACGTCCCCCACAATAATTTGATGTTATTTAAATCGGTGGAAACTGGACGCCATAGGCGCGCACGTCACGCTTGGATATGATTCTCGGACCATTGTTGCATAGCCAAGTCATTCGACAAGTGTCCAATGCACTACAAAAAGATGGTCATCATGCAGAACAACACTTCTTTCGAAACATTGCATGGGAATGATCTGGAGGCGGTATATTAAAAGGGAATGGAGGGATCCAGTGATTTTTAAAAGGACGATCTTTATTTCACGATACCGTTGCTTTTGACCTATTCCTGTGTAACCGTAAAACTTGGTTGGGAATAAGGGGATCCAGTAATTTTCAAAAGAACAATCTCTAATCCATTATACTTTGACCTTTGTCGTATTCCTGTATAACCGTGAAACTGGGTTGCAGTTGTTCTTCGGCGCGAGGCCCGATATGGAGCCATTCTTCGGCATGATGAAGCTGGAATCTGAACTCGTCGGACCAGGCGACACTTTTCATGTCTTCCAGTGTTCAATCATGGTGCTATCGTACCCGCTTACACGGAAGCTGTCACCAGGGGGATCACAGATTTTCACAAGAGTAAACTTTAATAACCATTTTGAATATGGTGTGTTTAAATTATCGCCCTTTTCCTTTTTTAGCGATTATTTGGAAATTACTCTTTTTCCCCAATTCCGTTCAGCTGGGTTAACGGAATCGGTGAAAAAAAGGCCATTGAATTTCAGTGTTGTACAGTGTGTGAAAACACAAAGTTAGTCAACAGAAGTACGCACGCGCAGTCTGCTCCGGCACCAGCCTGTATGTTGGCTTCTGTGCATTGCATGTTTTTCCTGCGTGTTTTTGCGCTAGGTCTCACTGAGCCTTAACTTCTTCTCGTTAGATATTCTTTGTCCCAACTAAGCTACACGGACGGAATGTATCGCTGCAGATATGTCATCTTGACACGTGCACTACCTCTTTAGTATGTCACGTTATCTCCCTCTTAATTTCTTTTTTATTTGACGCGAAGTACGAATTTTTTTCATTAATTTCAGACGATGTTTGGAACAAGCATCACATATTTTTCGAAGAACCCAAAGGCCATTAAATCTTTTTGTTCTTTCGGGTGCTAATGTGAAAACACAAGTTTGTCCATGACGGGAATCGTACTCCGTGCCCCCTCGCTCCGGAGTAAGTTGCTCTCCCAACTAAGCTACACGGACGTAATGTATCGCTGCAGATTTGTCACCTTGACACGTGCACTACCTCTGTAGTATGTCACGTTATCTCCCTCTTAATTTCTTTTTTATTTGACGCGAAGTACGAATTTTTTCATTAATTTCAGACGATGTTTGGAACAAGCATCACATATTTTTCGAAGAACCCAAAGGCCATTAAATCTTTTTGTTCTTTCGGGCGCTAATGTGAAAACACAAGTTTGTCCATGACGGGAATCGTACTCTGTGCCCCCTCGCTCCGGAGTAAGTTGCTCTCCCAACTAAGCTACACGGACGTAATGTATCGCTGCAGATTTGTCACCTTGACACGTGCTCTACCTTTGTAGTACGTCACAAGTGTTATCGATCTTAGGATCCGAAATTAAATTCCACGAAAAACGTAAGCAAGCCTCTGAAAAGAGTGCTCAAATAAATGGCTCCTAGTTTTAGGGTCAGAAAAAAAAGTATCAAAAAGAAACGAAAAATCCCCAGCGCCATCAGGAAATGGCTGTCTGAAGTTTTGAGCCTTTCAAGCTGCATTTAATTAGAAAGCTGGGTCGTTTTAGGAGAAAAAAAAGCTTCTGAAATATTAAAACCTGGAAACAAGAAATATCCAATTTCTTGCTTTACGTTAGACCAACTCCCGATGAGCAAGAAAACAGAAATAGCAAAAAGAATAACGAAAAAATAAAAAATAAAGGTAAGTTCAGCTTCCGTTCCAACTTCTTCTTTTCTAACAATATTTTTCCGGCTGCCTTTCACAAATATGTAGTCAAGGAAGTTTGGCCGAAATAATCTAGAACTAAGTTGAAACGCCATTCCAGTACAAACAGTACTTTTGACGTTATATCTCAATGTCGTTTTTTTTTACAATCATTAGATTTTCCGTCAATGATATCTGCATCTTACTTAAAAACGAAATGGCATATAGAAAAATTGCAAAGCATTCTCTCTTTTTTATCAATGTATTCCACGTAGTTTACCAAGCAGATTACGACATTTGCGGTTTAAATTTCGAACGAACAGTTGACCTAAAGCTATAATTTGCTGGCACTGTTTAAAAAGAATAACGGGCTTGATTTTTCGTAAATTCTCGGTTTCGGAAATGAGTTTTTACGCAGAAGACAAGAGTTTTCTTTACTTCGACGCCCCAATCTCACTGTTGTATGGCTGCTAAAAATAAATTGAAGTCCCCTTAATTTTTTTACATGCTTTTTTTTAGAGGTGGGACGAATCCTTAATTTTCTTGATCCGAATGCGATTGAGAAAAAAATATGATTGAGAAATTCGAGATTCGGGAGATTCGAGTGCTTCGAGAACCGAATCCTAAAAGGTTCTCGAATCTCTCGGGTCTCGAATTTCTCGAATTCTTCATATAAGAATAATAATAAGAAAAAAGTTAAAACAGGCGTCTACTTAAAATTAAAAGTTTTTAATTGAAAGAAAATTTTAAATCTGTGTTTATTGAAAAACAATTCGAAGAATATAGTTTTAAAAAAAATATACCCATACTTATTAAGATACAAATTAAATTTATAATTTACATTTACTAAATGAAGTACATAAATAACTCTTAAGTCTTGAGGTCCATTTCCATTTTCTGAACATACTTTGACAAAAAAAATATTTGTGTAACAATTCTAATATTTGACATTTTTCTTTAATAACAAAGGTTCCAAAACCTTTTTAAATCAAAGCAAGTGTAGAGGTGGGAGGATTATTTCAAGAGGAAATGTAGATGAACACTAAACATGGAACACTAAATTAAGTAAATTATTTCCAGGAAATTAAGAAAAATCATGAACGTGTTTGTTTTAAGAGTTAATAAAAACACTAAACACTGAACGTTTCCAGGGGAATGTAAAAAAATCAGAAACCTTTGACGGAGATTTTTATTTTAAAAACACTAGCATTCGAACTCCCTCTGATTCTAGCCTACTTCGTTTTTTATCAGCTATGACACCTGATGTGCTGTTTAGTTTTTCTGACATTACTGTCGATGATGGTATGATTAAAAACTTTTTAGAGATTTTACTCAAATTTTGGAAATAACGAGCTATTTCAAGTAGCTGTGTACACACTGTACACGATCTTCTCCGATAGTTTTCTAATATCAGAATTCGTCACGCTGACAAAAATTCGAACAAATATCGCTCTAGAACAAGCACCAAACGGCAAGCTTTTTAGGTTCAGATTCGAAAGATTTAAATGACGAAAAATACGCGAAAATTCGAGTTTTTGAATCTCAAATCGTTTTCAAGATTCGCGGGATTCGAGGGCTTGTATGTCACATCCCTACTCTTTGTTTAAACGTCTGGAACTCGACAGTGTATCCTCTTCACTCTGTGCTGTCTGCATTCGCACAAAATAAAACCGTAACACGGTTTTTCGCATTATAACTTGTGATGCCTCTCGGTTTTTTAAATTTCAAAGACTGATCACGAGTTAAAACGAAAAATTGGTGAAGATAGATCACCTCGTACAGACTTTCGTAAGTATTTTGTCTCGAAAATATTTACTTCATTGTGCATTTTTTCCTGTTTCCGTATAGTAGATGTAGTTGAAGTAGCTAAACTGACCTCACGATAAACGTCGGTTTGATTCGTTTTATGTCTTTTGCTACAAATTGTAACGTCCCACCTCCGTACCTAAGATCATAGGAAGTTTTTTTACTCTTAGTATGGGGTCGGTGGCTTCAGGGAGATGAAAGGGAACGCAACCTACAGACATCTCATTGCAGATATAGGTCAGGGGACAGCTCGGGCAATTCGCTAAAAGCCCGTACCTCTGACGACACAGATGTCGGCATTGTTTTTTCTGTTGCTTGAAAATGATATACAGAGTGTCCGATAATTATTGGACACATTAAAAAATTATGTAATTATATAAAACGAAACATTAAACAGATAGAAATAAACTGACTGTACTAACTTACAATGTAACTACACAAGTTAATAAATTTCGATATGAGATCCCTTGGTTGCTCGTAGTACGTCTAAGCGATACTCGATTTCATGCCATGTATTGGCAAGCATCTGAGGAGGTATGGAATTAATGGCCGCTGGGATACGCGGCTTCAGTTCCTGCAAATCAGTTCAAGGCGTCTGATAGACACGATCCTTCACATAACCCCACATGAAATAATCCAATGGAGTTAGATCTGGAGAGCGAGGAGTCCACGGAATGGGACCACCACGCCCAATCCATCTGGTGGGGAAATGCTCATTTAGGCACTTACGTACACGCGTTGACCAATGCGGAAGCGCGCCATCTTGTTGGAAAATGACGTTGTGAGATCTTTTGATCTGGGGTATAGCAAAATTTTCTAGCATATCCAAGTAAATGTCACCATTTATGTTTTTTTCGCAGAAGAAGAAAGGGCCACTCAGTTCTCTTTTTGATAAAGTGCACCACACATTAACTTTTGAAGAATCACGTTCCAGTTCAATAGCAACATGAGGCAGTTCACTGCCCCATATCCTACAGTTGTGACGATTCACGGTACCTGATACATGAAATGTGGATTCATCACTAAAACTTACAGTACTGAGAAAGATTCATCGTTTTCCACTCGATTCAGCATATCCACAGCAAAATCGTATCGCAGAGTGTGATTATTTACCTGCATATTTCTCACTATTTGAATTTTATAAAAATGAAACTTTAATTTCTTGTACAAGATATCGTGAACTGTCGCTTTCGGAATGCACAGTCCTCTGCTTGCTTTACGAACGGCTTTCCTGGGGCTTCGTCGGAAGCTTTCATTAACTTGGTCAACCGTCTCACCGCTGAAGCTAGGCTTACCTGCTCCTCCACGATGTTCCACATTGCCAGTTTCTTTAAAATCTTTCATCCACCGCTTAATGGAATTCGTTGACGGAGGATTACAACCATACTCGAAACGGTACCGTCTATTAACTTTAATAATACTCACTGTTGGCAACCCAAAATGCAACACGAAGAAGGACACAAGATTGCAAAGCCAGATTTACTGGACACATAACAACAGATACAAAGATGAAACGATTGAGCTTACAGGCCCGTCCGACTTGCGGAACACACAGACACCAATAGTTCGTGTGGCCCCCATGGCTAGCAATGACTGCCGCTACACGCAGCGTCATTGAACTAAAGAGGCTTTGGATGTATGCTTGGGGTATGTCGGTCCAGGCTGCTTCCACACGCTGCCACAGTTCATATGGGGTAGCCGTGGGTGGTGCTTGCCGGGCCACTCGGTTGCCGATCAGCGACCAGACGTGTCCGATGGGCAACACATCGGGAGAACAGGAGGGCCACGACAGCAGTGACACTTGGTGGGCTGCGAAGAATTGTTGAACGATGCGTGAAACGTGCAGGCGCGCATTGTCCTGTTGAAACGTGGCAGCTGGCAGGTCCTGCAGGTAAGGGAGGACTACAGGTTCCAAACCGTCAGAGTTGTAGAGGTGGCTGTTCAGTGTACCGGCGATGCGTACAAGGAGGGTGCGGGTGTCATATACAATTGCGCCCCAAACCTTAACGCCAGGCGACGGACCGGTATGGCGATGCATAATGCAGCCGTCATACAGTCTCTCGCCGCGGTGCCGCCACACGTGGATCCGACCATTGTGGTGTTGCAGGCAGAAGCGGGATTCGTCGGAGAAGACAATGTCGTGCCATTCCGTAGTCCAGGTGCTGCGTTCAACGGCCCACTGCCGCCGCTCTCGCTGGTGGTGTAATGTGAATGGTAATCGGAGCAATGGGTGCCGTGCGACAAGACCCAGCTCCTACATACGACGTCGAACGGTACGTGCTGACACAGGTTGTTGCGCAACACACTCTAATTCCTACGCTAACGTTTGTGATGTGGCGGTGCGAGCCGGCAATGCCCGCCGCACAACATGCCAGTTCTCTCGTTCGGTGGTGTACCGCTGCTGCGGCAATTGCTCACGTCGGTCCGTCCGTCCCTCCTGCACCCACTAAATCCATACTCGCCTCACTGTGGCTGGATGTCGTCCCACACGGGCGCCGATGTCTCGGCACGATAAACACTGTCGTGATAAGCCACTATTCGTCCTCTGTCGAACTCCGAAACGTGCTGGAATGACTGCCGTATTCTGTGACGAGGCATCCGGAAGTTTCCCACGCACAGGTCCGGCAGCAGAACACACTTCCACTACTTACACTTTGCCTTATGAGCACCCTTCTTATAGTGCTTCTCGGTGGCGTGCCGGGCGCATATGATTTGCATATGCCCTGCAATGCTAATAGTTTTCTTGTCCTCTCGCGGGCGACGCATGCTGCGAATTTCAGGCTTATCGGATGGATGCTTCCTTCTTGGTGTTGCATTGTGGGTGGCCTGCACTGTACTTTAATTCCGCAAGCCATAGCACACACATCGCTTTATGTTGAACGCATGACATGACTACTGATTGCACATTTCTCATACATTCCTCTTCAGGCCACACCTAGCGCCATCTATCGGATTCTGGGAATAACTATTCTGCAGAAACAAATTATAGAAACCGTGTTACTAATACGTGGCATAGAAAAACAGACAATGGTCATTGTCTTTTTGTACATAATTTTATAATGTGTCAAATTATTCTCAGACACCCTGATTCTCTTTATTCTCTACTTTTAAACGTTTTCTGTTGACGTTAGCTGTGGGCATAAGGAAACGCTTTCGGTATTTTAAAGACTTAAAGATCCTGACTAGTGTTTAAGGCCCAAACTCTTAAAGACAGATCTATCAACAAAACGAGAAAAAAACTAACATTTCTATCCTAATCTACGTAACACAAATACGTAAAGCGTTCAAAATACTCTTGTTTATCGTCTGTAGTTTTGTCTTCGGGCCACCAAAATTAATGAGTTATGTCCTATTGGAAAGCGTTTCTAAACTTTTCATTACGTGTTCACAACAATGGTCATATCAACATTTCTGTCTTGGTTAAAGGCTCCTAAAGTTCGACCTCTAGTTCCGTGGGATTTTGCTAAAAACAGATGAATTTTCGTGCAAATGTTAACTGAAGGATTGGTAAACACTGTATGTGTACGATGAATTTGAAGTGATGGCGGTACTTCAATGAATAAAATCTATTTACTAAAACACAACTAAGTTAAAAATATATACGAGTTAAGAAAACTTTGCACAGTAGGCTAAAACACTAGATATTTCGTACTAGCAACTAACACATCCTCAGGTGAAAGACTATACAGTGGGTACAGCAGTACAAGTCATGTATATACAGTTAATGTCAAATGTGACCACGTGTCACCTTACGCAGATGACGTGCTCATAGATGTCACGACTTCTACTCCTGGAGTGCCACGTGGAAGAAAACCAAATGCAATATGGAAACAGTTAGATATTATCATTCAGTACTTGTTGTCGCAACAGGAGTTTCCAAACATCAGAAGTAGCGAAAGGCATGTCATCATTACAACGTCCATGACAATATAAATTAATATAAATGCTTTCCAAAAATAACATGGATTTCTTGTTCGAGATATTGGCCAACAGTTGTGCAGATTCTCAATCAGGAAAGTATGTGTACCTTCTGCAAACAGGCGAGAAAGAGATGTAGAGACAGACCCAGTTTTTATACTGTTTTTTGCTCCGCCAGTCTAATCGCCAAACTACGCATGGTATATCTAATATACAGGGTGCCCACTAAAGTCCTTTCTCAGCCCTGTAACTTTCGAACACTGACAGCTATAGTCATAAAAACGGTGTCTAGGTACAGTAAAGTGGCTATGTGCTAAGCGATGAGACCGCTTACAGCGCCTCCTAGCGGCAAAGTCAGGAGTTAGCGTGCTGATCTCGAAACCTATACGAGATACGGGGAAATAGTCCAATACAAAGTCGTAGAGCAACATCGATTTAATACGAAAAGACACCTTGCGCTCATGAATGCTAAGAAATTGAACGCGTACAACGCTCGTTTGTTTGTTCGCGATGTCTAACACTGTTACGTCACGAAACGCGTCAGAAAGGAAATAATACCGTCTGCCGCAAAGCACTAGCCCGACTCAACTTTGGATCCAACATGACGGTGCCCCTCCGCACTAGCCATGAAACGTAAGAAGATACCTGGTCGAGACATTAGAGCAACAAATTATCGGCTATGGTGGTAGCGTAGAGTGGCCTGCACGCTCACCGGAACTCACCCCATTGGACTTCTTCCTGTGGGGCTACCTCAAAGAGCAAGTGTATCAGACCCCTCCGACAACGTTGCAGGACCTTCGAAGCCGTATAACTGTTGCTTATTCCAGTGTGTCACGTGACATGCTGCAAAATGTGCAGCGTAAGATTCAATCTACAGTCCAAATGTGTATTGTGGCTGACGGAGAACACATTGAGCACCGACGCTAAATGTGCCTAATGACAACTAATTGTTCCTTTCTGACGCGTTTCGTGACGTAACAGTGTTCGACATCGCGAACAAACAAACGATCGTTGTACCCGTTCTATTCTTAGCCTTCATGTGCGCAAGGTGTCTTTTCGTACTAAATCGATGCTGCTCTACAACTTTGTATTTGACTATTTTCCCGCATCTCGTATAGTTTTTAGATCGGTACGCTGACTCCTGACTTTGCCGCTAGGAGGCGCTGTAAGCGATCTCATCGAATAGCGCATAGCCACTTTACTATACATAGACACCGTTTTTATGCCTATAGCTGTCGGCGTTCGGAAGTTACGGGGCTGAGAGAGGACTTTACTGGGAACCCTGTATGTGCTATCAAGCAAGCCGGGCACAATAGAAGGTAAGGGGATTCAGTATACCCCTGGTTCGCTATTTTTTGGGGTGATGTCCCGATTACAACGTATAATAGAAAAAAGGTTATGGGTAGTAATGCCGAAACTGATTTGATAACGGTGACATAAATTAGCTAAAATATTGCATGTGGGTGGATAATAATCCAGGGAGCCCACGTATGTGCTTACTCTCACATCGCGGTTTAAGGTAGAAGATGTTGTTCTCAAGAAGCGTTTTATGAGGCAAGTTACACAATATTTATGGTAACCAAACATCTCGGCCATATCATAGATTTTACGAAGTTCCTGACGTAGCAGGCTAGCAGTAAACGGATGCGTAAACAGGCGCTAGATTAATTAGGATTTGAATATAAGATTTCAATTAGAATTCTTATATTGCCAAGGGTGAGCGAAGCTCATACAAATCAGACAAGGAGAAGAGGTAGACTTCCTGTATCAATGATCATGCCCAGTCTTTCTTCACTTCCGTCTGCATAGTCTTTCACCTGAGGATGTGCTAGTTGCTAGCAAGAAAGATCTAGTGCTTTAACCCTTTAACGACCATGACCCAAAAATATTGTATCTCACAAAATACCATAACGCTTGAAACTGTCTGATGTTTTGCTTCCTTGTTTAATAAAAACAATAGTGGCTGAGGTGACTCTTGCTGATCCCTCATAGATCGAAAAAAATTGAAGAACAAATACCGGGAGGAAATCTGACTCACTCTAGACAGGTGTTTCGGGCGGCTATGGCAGTTTGCATGTACATGCGTTTTGGGCGTTATGGACGTTAAAGGGTACATAGTTTTCTTAACATGTTTACAGTTTTTAACTTAGTATTGTTTTAGTAAATAAATTTTATTCATTGAAGTATCGTCAACACTTCAAATTCATCGTGAACAGACAGCGTTTCCCGATCCTTAAGTGTGAGTTTCCTATGGATCTTTGCAAGTCGAGAAAATATATTTACATTTTCACAAGGATGCAACTTGGAAACGACGCGAAAACAAAAATCATGCAGATATACAAAAAGGTACCTGGGTCATACGTGTTGACATGGCATTGTTACCAGATGTTTGCTCAAATAGCGAGAGGAACAACAGAGCTGCAAAGACTCCTCTTCTGCAGGGAGACCGAAGGAGCCCATAAAGAACGGGATCATCACTGCTGTTTGTGAAATAATTATGGAAGACTCTATCACCACTCTTTAGAAAATAAGTTAAAATATCGGTTCATCGATTGGTAGAGTGTAAACAATTATACATTGATATTTAAAGTTCCTCAAGGCCTCTGCTAAATCGGTACTTCTGTAACTGACCGATCAGCAAAAGGAGCTAGAGTCAACTCTTACAATGAGATTCTGGCATGATTTCAACTTGGTGGCCCAAAATGATTACCACACATTACTTCAATTGATGAGACGTAGTTTTATTAGCATACGGGTCGAAGAAACGTGGATAAATGTGTCTCGTTTGCGAAAAATCAAAAATCTTCTGAAATCCTGACACGAGCTTAACTCACGAAAGAAAGATGTTCACTATTATTTTCAATTCCCCAAAATGCTAGCGGACACATGATGCGAAAAGATGACAATAAATGGTTAATTCTACAAAAGACCATTACAATAGTAGGCAATTTCCAGCTTATGAGGTGTAAAAAAATCAATCATCTATCGTATTCTGTATATTTACCGGAGCTTGTACCCCGCGAATTTTAGTTTCCAAAATGTAAAGTGAAACTTGCTGGGAAGCCTTTCTCAAGGGCGCTAGTTCTTCCAAAATGCCTTCATTCAGAGTTACGGAGTATTGGCCCAACAAGAGTATCACCAAGTGTTCTAGAATAGGCGCTGGAGTAGCCAGTTCGGCATACATGCTACAGGAGAGTATTTTGAAAGACACAAAAATTCCAATGAGGTTTGTGTAATGGAGTTTATACAGTAGATGGCTGTCGAGAACTTTTTGAGAGACCACCATAGTACAGGTACACCCTCTGTGTGATAGCAAGAAATTGAACTCCGACAGTTCGTGACAGATAAACAGCATAGTGTCTGAGAACTTCAAATCGAAAGGGGGAAACCTATAATTTCTTCTCGTTTTAGTGTTTTCTCCTTCGCAGATCGGGAGGTAAAGTATTTTACCTCCCGCTTGTATTGTGTTGTGAAAAAAAGTAATATCTGCATATGCAAGGCAAAAGAAAAGTGCTAATTACAGTTGTGAATACAAAATTTGGTCCACACCGGGTATCGAAGTCGGGTCCCCTCACTCGGGAGTAAGTCGCTCTCCCAACTGAGCTACGCGGACATGTGCTCTCATTCCTATCTGCTTATGTCTCATGTGCGTCCATGTAGAATTGTGGCAGCTTGAACACAAAGAAGTGAATAAGTGCGCGTTCAGCATCGTCCCGGTTGGTAAACAGCTGTGCCTCGAGGAAAACTGCAACAACCGGAAAACGGGGAGTCGCTTGACGAAATATCCGGGGAACAGGCAAAGTGCGGCATCAGCTCCCAGCCCAGGTCACCCGTGCTATGCGAGGTCTCGCTCTATCCTACTGCAGGTGGAGACCCTTGCGGTTCAGTAGTGCTGGTCGTTTCGTTATGAGGGATGCGTTAAGATCGTCGATACGACGGTAGTATACAATGGCGGTAGTGGTGACGTTGTCCAGCAGTAACTCAAAAAACCCGACACCCGGCATGTCCCACCAAATAGACGGCAGGACCTTGCGTGGGTGTATGCCGACTCTTGGTGTCGGCAGTGGGTCCAACCACTGTTTCCGAACGATAGCATTGTCATGCAGGACACATTTCTTGTCACCTGCCACAATGTGGTTCAAGAATGGTTCAATTTCGTCATGTACAAGCACGGTAACGTATGCACTCACGTGATTTGCTTTCTGATCAACTGTGAGTTAATGGGGTACCGAAACTCCCCTCTTGTGCATCTTCCCAAGTCGACGCAAATGCGTGATAATGCTCGTGTGGGTTGTCCCTAGCTGTTCGGCAACCCACGTGTGACCGCGCGGGTCGGTCTTCAATTAGGTCTTCAGGATGCCCATATCCCCCGTTGCGGGACTTCAGGCTTTGGTACGGCCCGACAGGTCAAAATTTCCCTCTTGAAACCGTTCGAACGAACGACAGCACTGACGATGTGATTTGGCATTCAGGAACACACTGGAAATGTTCCTTACAGCATTTGACGTGGTGTTACGGCGACGAAACTCATACAGCATACAATGGCGAATGTGTTCCTTGTCCATTTCCATGTTGGTTCGCCTTCTGACAACTAACTGCTACTGATATAAGTTACCTATCTGCTGATGTCATGCAAGTGTGCTGCACAATCTCAGTGGCCAATGTACGCCGTGACCGGGCCTTCGACTTCGGGTACCTCGTCATCGGACATTACTCCTTTTCAATCCAATACATTGCTATTGTAAATTAGTGGAAAACTGTTCGCATCACAAAATGTCCCAGGTTTTCGTTTTTTAACCCTTTAACGACCATAACGCCCAAAATGCCTGTACATACAAAATACCATAGTCCCACGAAACGCTTGTCTAGAGTGAGTCAGACTTCCTGCACGACCTATGAGTAATAAGGAGGTGTCATCCCCAGTCATTACTGTTGTTACTAAACGAAGAAGTGAACCAAGAGACAGTTTCGGGCGTTATGGCATTTAGAGTAATATAAGATTTTTGGGTCATGGTCGTTAAACGGTTAAATGATAGGAAGTAAAAACAAATCAACAGAGATTAGCGATTTAACTCGTCTTTGGTCGAACACTGTGAAATGTTTTCAAGCTTCGCGTATAAAGAGCGCCATTTATTTGAAAGTGAGTCTGAGTGTCCTACTGCAGAGAGCTCTAGCTGACATTTAGAATCTTCTTCTGTTCTTTTCCGAACATAGTATATGAGTCATGCTATAATTTCATTCCGGCATATACACAGTCGAGCCATATTATTCTAACTGTAGCCAATGAAAGGAGGCACATGTCGTGAGCTTGATTCGAAGGTATATATGGTGTGCTGTTCGCATTCTGAAAAACATATCATTCGTTGCACTCATGGAAAAAAGGAGCGATTTATCAGCTTTGCAAAACGGTATGGTTATCGGCTTTCGGGCCAAAGATGGCAGTATTTCTGGAACAGCGCAGTTTGGGAAATGTTCTCGTGCTGCTGTGGTTAAAGTGTATCGTGATTGGAGAAATGGGACCATTGCGAATAAGAGACGTGGAAACTGTGGAGCACCACGTGCCATTGATGTGAGAGGTGAAGGTCGGCTTCATAAGTGCGTGAAGGCCCATGGACACGCTACAGTGGTGCAACTCGCTAGCCGAATGAAACAATAAACTACCGGAAGTGTGCTTAAAACGACAATTTAACAAACCCTGCTGCTTATGGGGCTCCGATGCAGACGGATGGTCACTGTACCTATGCTAAGGAAATTGCATCGGCAGAAAAGTCTTACATTTGCACGGCAGTATCGGAATTGGACCTCCGCTGATTGGCAAAGGATTGCCTTTTCCAGTGAGCCACGTTTTCTGCTTCATCGAAAGGATGGACGTTGGCGTATAAGGAGAGAAAATTCGGAGAACAAACACACTTCAACTATTACTGAAAAAACACAAGCTGGTAAGGGCAGCGTTATGGTCTGGGGAATGTTTTCGTGGCTTTATCTCCTACCTGTGGAAGGCACTAGGGACCGAATTCGTTATGAGTCCATCCTTTCAAACCACGTTCACCCATACATGCTGATTGTCTTCCGTACGGCTAGTGGGATCTTTCATCACGACAATGCGACGCGTCGTACAGTAAGAAATGTCCGAGAGTGGTTGGAAGAGCATGATGAAGACTTCAAAGTACTTCTCTGGCCACCTAATTCCCCAGGCTTAAACCCAAGTGAGCATCTGTGGGACCACTTCGATCGTGTTGTTTGCTCTATGGATTCTCCACCACACACCCTCCAGCAGCTGTCAGATGCACTGCAGTCACATGGATCCACACACCAGTACCTCATTCAGTCACTCCTAGCCCATCTAGCCGCTGTCCGCGCTGCACACGGCGGTTACTCTGGGTATTAGCTGGTGTCACAATAATGTGACTCGACTGTATGTCATTCAGAGCTAAATACCAAGGGAAATTACACAAGTAATATATCATTGTATTTACTTCAGCTTTGATAATCATGTATAACACATTTTATCACATTCAGTGGCTTACATTCCAGACCAGCTGGTATACCCGGGTAAATCAAATAAAAACCCCAACAAAAGTATTTGCGAATTCATTTTCTTTTACTAAGGAAATCGAATCTCGCTATTAATTATTATCAATAAAATCGCTAACTCGATCATCTCCTACGCACTGCCTTCTCAGACTGACTGAGAAGATTTTCCTGTAAATAGCAGATAGCATGGAAGGTAATACTTCACGTATAACAGTTTGGCTAACTTTTATAATGCGAGTCAAGTCAGGTACTTGACTGTAGGCAGGGAATACTTAATCCCTTATCTGTTCCGCCCACTAATGTTCCAGGAAATTCGGAAATGACACGTGACTTGAAGATCTTTTTTTAACT
Source organism: Macrothele yani (assembly GCA_039090855.1). Lineage (NCBI taxonomy): Eukaryota > Metazoa > Arthropoda > Arachnida > Araneae > Macrothelidae > Macrothele > Macrothele yani. The sequence continues at coordinate 30,920,300 of CM077007.1, forward strand.
TTAAAAAAGAAATAGAACGATTTGTAGCGTAATTTTCCACTACAAGCTACTTTATTTTGTAGCTGCTACTGCTACAACGACATTTTTTTTTCTATTTGCAGCAATGCTATACGCCACGCTACTCTGAATGCAGCGTGCTACAGTAACAGCGATACTTTCTCATCACTGGCCTCTTCCACTCGTTAGCTTCATATAGATAATTCTGTCACACTGATTTTGGAAGTCATGGGCCTATGACATTTTTTGTGAGAATCTGTAAAAAAATATTTGAACACCGAAAATACGACTACAGAACGTTAAATACAACAACTGAGCCTCTTTCATTTTCCCGCAGAAAGCGTAAGGAGAAGTAATCCCTTGACAGACAGGAATGCTGTGACTAAACAGAAAGAATATTCTAGAGTAAAGTGATTCTTAAAGCGATATGATGTATTCTTGACAGACAGGAATGCTGTGACTAAACAGAAAGAATATTCTAGAGTAAAGTGATTCCTAAAGCGATATGATGTATTCTTGACAGGAGACAGGTTAGAGAAAGTTCAGTTAATGGGCTGACACCATAAAGGCCCGTTTCACACAAGCGGATGTTTTCCGACGAAGCAATAGACCTCCCACGGCTGTCCTACCGCTTGTTTTAAAGCGGATTATAGAATTATACCGAGACTTTCAGCGGCGCGGACGTAATAGAAATTCCGACGCGGTAGCCCCTCAACTTCCGCGGGGTCCACTACAAACCGGACGGCGAAAATACCGTCCAAATTCAGAGAAGGTAAGGCAAGATGTTTACACAAGGGGCCAGCCGACCGTCAGCTACAGAAAAAAATCATTCCTGTGCGAGGTGGTCGGGAACAAAGTGCTGTTGCACAAACTGCCACAGATTTGGTTCCAGCCATCCGTCGGGCGATTTTTTCTCCGTTCTAGCAATAAAACGTGCCCGTTTCACAGAAGCGAATTTTTCCGCAGAAGCAATAAAACCGTTCTGCAGTGCAGTTTTTGGCTACCTTTACAGAATCGGTTTAATTGATAGAACGGAAAAAAACCGCCTGAAGGATGAGCGTAAACCGAAACGGTGGTTCTTTGTGCAACAACACCCTGTTCTCCACCCATTCTCAAAAAAGTGATTATTTTTTTGCACTAGCGGATAATCGGCTGCCCGCCTGTCTGTACTTCAAACTTTACACCTACGTTTCTCTAAATTTGGACGGTAATTTCGCCGTTCGGCTTGTAGCGAACCCCACGTAAGCTGAGCGGCTACCGCGTCGCAATTTCTACAGCTTCCGCGCGTCTGAAAGTTTCGGTTTAACTGTATAGGTAAGATAGCCGGGAGATTTATTGCTTCGGCGGAAAAATTCCGCTTGTGTGAAACAGGCTTAAACGTCAGATAGAAAACTGCATTGTGGGATAGTTTTATTGCTTCGGCGGAAGAAATCCGCTTGTATAAAACGGGCCTAAAGGTGGCCACAGACACGTACTTCTGAATGTCACGTTTGAGTATCACGCCAGCAAGTGGGGAGTTTTGAGCCTAAGGCGGCATGTAGCGTGGAGTAAAGAGGATTTCAAGCAGGTGTTGAAAAGTTTCACTCCTGGTTCACTCCACAATACATGCCGGACCAGGAGCGAAACTCCTACATTTGCTGGCGTGTTACTCAAACGTGGCATTCATAAGTACGTGTCAGTGGTCACCTTAAAGCCTCCCCTCCCACACACACACACACAGACTTTCACCGAGGTTTTTTTCACCTCAAAACCGTCGTTAGCACTTAAACCTGTGTGTATGGGCAGGGTGAGGCGCCCTGAGGCGACGCGTGTAGAGGGGTGCGGACTTTTTCAGATTCGTGGCGGTGTTCGAATTTTGGACCTTCAGAGTGACGAAACGCCGATTTTAAACGCGTGTGCGTGGGCAAATCCCTCCAATGCGGAGTTGTTGTTTTTTACACTTGTGGTACAGACAGGAGATAGGTGCTACCAAAGGATTTTTGTTTGATTTTGTTTGTTAGATGATATATATCATCATCATCATCATTGTCAACCATTATCAATCCACTGCTGGACGAAGGTCTCCCCAAGTTTCCTCCACAACGGTCTGTCTTGTGCCAGTCTCCTCCATGTCACTCCTGCATACTTTCGAATTTCATCCACCCATCTTCCATGTGGTCTTCTTCTGGGTCTTTTCCTGTCCCTTGGAATCCAATCTAAAATTTCGGCTGTCCATCGATGGTCTGTCTTTCTGGCAGTATGTCCAGCCCATTGCCATTTCAGGGATTTAACTCTGATCATGATGTCTTCCACTCTTGTCATTTTTCGGATCCACGTGTTCCTCTTCTTATCTCTCCTGGTTACACCAAACATGCACCTCTCCATGCTGCTTTGAGTTGTCTGCAGCCTTTGTATGTCTCTTTTAGTTAAGGTCCACGTCTCTGCACCGTACGTAAGCACTGGAAGGATGCATTGATCAAACACTTTTCTTTTAAGACATAATGGCATATTGCTCTTGAAAATTATGCTGTTTCTTCCAAAAGCTCTCCAGGCAAGTTTTGTACGCCGATTAATTTCTTCATCAATGTGACCCTTACTTGATATCTGCTGTCCAAGATAAACGTACGTGTCTGTTATCTCCAGCTTTTCTCCATCAATCGATAGATCTAAATTTCTTGTAAAAGCATTGAACATCACTTTTGTCTTCTGAAAGTTCATTTTTAATCCCACTTCTTTACTCTTGTCAGCAAGTTCCTGGATCATACACTGTAGCTCTGATGGGGTAGTTGCAAAAATGACTATGTCATCAGCAAAACGAAGGTGGGTTAGATAATCTCCATTAATCTTTATCCCTTTGTTTTCCCAGTTCAGTGATTGAAAGACATTTTCCAACGTGGCATTAAAGAGCTTCGGAGATATGGTGTCACCTTGTCTCACTCCTTTTCCAATTTTTATATATGAGATGATATTTATATATCATCATCATCATCATTGTCAACCATTATCAATCCACTGCTGGACGAAGGTCTCCCCAAGTTTCCTCCACAACGGTCTGTCTTGTGCCAGTCTCCTCCATGTCACTCCCGCATATTTACGAATTTCATTTACCCATCTCCCATGTGGTCTTTTTCTGGGTCTTTTCCTGTCCCTTGGAATCCAATCTAAAATTTCGGCTGTCCATCTATGGTCTGTCCTTCTGGCAGTATGTCCAGCCCATTGCCATTTCAGGGATTTAACTCTGATCATGATGTCTTCCACTCTCGTCATTTTTCGGATCCACGAGTTCCTCTATATATATATATGTGTGTGTGTGTAATTATTATGGTGTTAAATATTTAAATTTATGGTTTTAAATATTTCAACTAATAATAAATTAATAAATGAAATTGAGTAAATATCGTAATTTATGGTATTAATTACGGTATTAACTAATATAATTTATATTTATACATATACCATCATTTTTGAACTTCAATACAATCCATACACATTGGTCCTTGTTAAATTATCTTATAAAAGAATAAGTAGCTCAAAAAATGAGAGCGTGATTTAATTTGACGCAGTAATTTCCTGTGAAAATGTTTGCCGCAGTATAGATTCGTGTTACGTTTGTAAACACATTCAAACATTTCTGTAATATCTCAAATAATAGTAATAATTATTATAAAAAATATATACAATAATGGATATCCAAAATATTGCTATTAATTTATTTAAGACATCATTTTCCAAATTTTCATACTAACATATTTTGGATTCAAAATATCACCATCAATAACTTCCCTGACAACTCCAACACTTAACAATTCTAAATTAGGCATTTAGCACCATTTGGTCTTACCAAGGTACTTTTCCTCTGTTATTAAAATAATCCAAATATATATTATGGCTTTGTTTATCTGCGTCAGTAGAATTTTTAATTTGATTTTGCAAGTCAGAGAGGTACTGTGGCTGCGTTCTCCAGTCTCCTTCTGTCAGTTCACAAGTTACTACGTTCTCCCGGTCAATCAGGCGAGGATGCATATATGTACTTTTTGAGTTTCATCGTAGAAAGGTTGGCACTACGCATGCACCAAGCAAAATGTAGCCTACGTTTTTCAGAGAAACATTTATCTTTGTGTGGAAAAACCTGAACGTCGAAGCCAAAATTCTAAAAGCGTTTTCCGACACACTTCTCGCCCTCGACAACCAGTACTTGAAAATTCGTTTATATATACTTTCATTTATTATTATTTTTTCGAATGTCAGAATTATTGCTGCTAACGCTTTTCTCTTTTCTGCGGAAAGGAAAAACGACATTTTGTAGAGTTCTGCTGGAAACGAAGTTTGACTGAGAAACTTGGGAATCAAAAGTGCGAGGTTTTTTAATTTTTATCTAGGCCAAACCTAGTCAGTGGGACGATCCCTCTTGGGACCATAGATGGTCAACTGTAATCCAAGCGAAGGTAAAAGTCTGTGTGGGGGGGGGGGAGAGGCTTAAGGGAAAGGATACAGTAGGAGGGAGTTAGTACGACTGCGTTAAAACTTTAACGATCAGGATCCGTAAATCCTTTGTCTTTCAGAATACCATAAGACCCTAAGCAGTCTGATGCTCCTATCAAAATTTCTTCCCTCTCCTTTGCAAGTTGACAAAAGAAGGATTAGTGCTCAGTTACCACCCATAACTTTGGTCTTGATGACCTTCAGACGTTTCCCGGGGGCAAACACTGCATTCATCCACGGATAGGACACTAGATGTTATGAGACATAAGTGATATCGCCTCGGAAGATACCAGCACAAGCTTTGTTTATTTGTTCAGAGAAAACAACGGTGACTGAGGAGGACGTTCGCTAATACCGTAGAGGCTGAGTAAATTCAAAGAGCAAGTGGGTGTTGGGAAATCGTACTCACTCTTGAGGAACGTTTTCGTGAGTTCGTGGTAGTTTGGATGTAAAGGTGGCCACAGTTTTGAATGTCACGTTTGAGTGTCCCGCCAGCAAATAAGAGAGGTTTGTGCCTGGGGCGGCATGTAGCGTGGAGTGAAGAGAATTTCAAGCAAGCATTGATAAGCTTCACTCCACGCTATATACCACCCTCCGGCACAAAACTCCCCCATTTGCTGGCGTGACACTCTGACGTGGCATTCACAGGGACGTGTCTGTGGCCCTATTAAGGGCGTTTCGGAAGTTATGGTCATTAAATGGGTTAATAGTGCAACTCGAAAACAATGGGGTTGGGAACTGAACACAAGTTTAGTTGCGTGACGGCGTCTCTGCGGAACAGATATGAGAACTAGCAGAAACCTAAAATAATCTAGGGAAAGTTTTAAAATGTAGTACCAGGACGGGGAAAATTCAGGAACAGGGTTACTAAATGCAAGAAAGTAAGAACTGAACTTGCAATGGAATCAACGCGTCCTCCAGACTTAAGGACGTAATTTGGAAACTGATCAAGGTTATACCAAGAACCGAAACTAAGAGCGGAAATTTAATACGCTGGGTGTTTTACGTCTTACAAAATTCCGGCAGAGAGTAATACCTAATCGAAGTTATTTGTGGACAAGGAGAGGCTGCCGAATGTCAACGACCTTGCGTCCTGCGAAGGACAGAATTCACCCAGCTACGAGAGAATGTTATTCGAAAATTCATGAAAGCCTTCAGGCGTTGAGATGTAAATTGTATGAGTGCGTGAGCGACAAGCAACAACAAGGAACGGACATCACAATCCTTTCCCGACCGCTACCCCCAGTTGACAGAAACTTCTCTGACGCGGGTCAAATGCGCGGACGAGGCAAGCTCTGGGTATACAGTAGCTGGAGGCAAGTGAATCGGTCTATCTGTGCTTGATTAAGTGTATAATCCTTGCATCCGAAATGAAATGCAACTGCTGTGAGCCGCATGATAAGAGAAGTAATCTTAATCATTGGGGTCAGCAAGAAGCTGTGCCTGATTGGATAAACAAAGCTTTGAAGGGAAGGCTTGTTTGTTAGTACAGTCTGCATACTCTTCCTACAATTTCCTCCAACACCTCTTGCGAATAGGAGCTAGTTAACGCTACTGGCCTTAACTTTTAATATATTAGAACAGTTCATTTGACACGCGATTTTCGTTCCCCATAGGATAGAAATCTGAGCTTATACACCAATGACCTATTACACTGTGACCACCCCCAACTTAGAACAAGAAAGATGACACTGAATTTTCGGGTGTAATAAGCACGTCTTTTGAATCCGTTCTGATGCAAATTAAATTTATCAAAGCTACTCAAATTCAATGGAAACGGTATGCAAAAAACAATAGTATCTGACGGAAAAAAGATGCTTTTCAATCGGGTTTGTAATCCCTCAGATATTGCTGTAAACGGAGTCGTCAGCTTACGCCCTATGGTTGCAGACTTGTGCGTTAAGAAAAACATGAATTTATATGAGAAACATTTCACACCGGAAACGCTCTCCGACATAGAAATAATTTTTCAAATCGGACTCTTAGAAACACAGATATCGACAAAAAAATGATATGACTTTACACCCTCTGGTGGGAAAACCATGTATTATTTTAGGAAAGAAAGTATTCCAAAAGATTTTTCCATATCAGCAGTATCAGTCCAAGAAAAAAATTTAGTCGAGTTTTCTGGAGCCCAGATTTTGCAAGAAATACATCACAAGCAGAAATTAACATTTATGACCTTTGGTGACCAAACCATTCTTTACCAAACATTAGAAATTATGTGAAAAATATTTTCCATCAGGTCTTGTATGCGATACAGGAAGAATTTTTCAAATCGGAGTTTTGGAAGTAGAAATAACACAGAAAACGCAATTTACCTTTGTGCCCCCTAGCGGAAAAGTCTATGATTTACTTGAAATTTTTGAATTTATAGGTAAAACATTGCGCATTGGAAGCATCGTCCAACAAGGAAAGGAATTTTTCAAATCGGTCTCCTAGAAGTAGATATATTGACAAAAATATGATATACACCTACGCCCCCTGACGTAGAAACCATGCATTATTTCAAGAAGAAAATGTTTCTAAAACGTTTGTCGACATGAGTAGTATCGGTCTACAAACGACGTTTTTTCCAATCGGGAATTTTGGAAGCTCATATTTTACTGCCAAATACATCAGAAGCGGAAATTAAGACTTACGCCACCTGGTAGCCAAACCATTTTTTACAAAAATTATAAATCGTGTGCAAAGGATTTCCCATCAGGAGCTGTATCCAATGCAGAAAGAATCTTTCAAATAGGAGATTTAGCAGCAAAGATGTAGGGGAAAGCAATTGACCTTTACGCACCTTAGCGGAAAGTCTACGAATGACTGGAAAAATTTTGAAATTACATGAAAAACATGTCACACTGGAAACACTATCCAACAAAGAAGGAATTTTTCAAATCGGATTCCAAGAAGTAGAGATATTGACAAAAATAAGATATACATCTACGCACCCTGGGAGTGAAACCATACATTATTTTAAGAAGAAAAAGGTTTGTCGACATTAGTACCATCGGTCTACAAACGACGTTTTTTTCCATCGAGAATTTAAAAGCTCATATTTTGCTGAAAATACATCAGAGGCGGAAATTAAAGTTTACGCCCCCTGGCAGCCAAACTATTTTTTTTACAAAAATTATAAATCCATGTGCAAAGGATTTCCCACCAGGAGCTGTATCCGGTACAGAAAGCATTTTTCAAATCGGAGGTTTAGAAGCAGAGATATAGGGGGAAACCCAAGTTACCTCTACGCCCCCTAGCGGAAAGTCTATGAATTACTTGAAAATTTTGAATTTAAATGAAAAACGTGTAAGATTGAAAACACTATCCAACAAAGAATGAATTTTTCAAATCGGACTACTAGAAGTAGAGATATAGGGGGAAACCCAATTTACCTTCTACGCCCCTAGCGGAAAGTCTATGAATTACTTGAAAATTTTGAAATTTTATGAAAAACGTGTCACATTGAAATCACTATCCAAAAAAGAAGGAATTTTTCAAATCGGACTCCTAAGAAGTAGAGATATTGACAAAAATAAGATGTACATCTACGCCCCTGGCGGAGAAACTGCGGAATATTTTAAGAAGAAAATATTCCAAAAAGGTTTATCAATGTGAGTGGCATCAGTCCAGGAAAGAACTTTTTCAATCGATATTTTAGAAGCTCAGATTTTATGGAAAATACATCAGAAACAAGAATTAACACTTACGCCCCCTGGTGGCCAAAGTATTCTTTGTCAAAAATTTGAAATTAGTTATGCAAAAGATTTTCCATCAGAAGTTGTATCAGCTGAAGAAAAAAATTTTCAAATCGGAGTTTTAGAAAAAGAGTTATCGGGAAAAATGTAATTTACTTTTACGCCTTCTAACGGAAAATCTATGCGTAATTTGAAAAAGTAACTATATTATTATATCTAAAATACTCTTCGACATAAATGGAATCGAAAGATAAAAGAATTTTTTCAATCGGATATTTAGAAGCAAATATGTGGAATAAAACGTATTTTTGAATTCGACATCATCTGCATTTACGCCATCTAGCGGCAAAATTGTACATCGTAAAAAAAAAACGAAATAAAGGATCATCATTCGCATATTTCAAGCTTCCGAATGCAAAAAGAATATTTCAAATCGGACTAATAGTTGCAGAGATACCGTGGGTACTGAGGAGGGACGGACGGACAAACCGGTAACATAAGCACGATCTTTTTACAAAAGACGTGCTAAAAATGAGCGCACCTGGAGACCGCACGATAGCGCAGGTGAAGTTTACAGAGCAATATATAAACAACCTGAGGACCGGCTTTCGGTTAGTAGAGTGTTCGGTGTCCGAATGGGAAAAGCTGCCGATTTATCGGAGTTGGATAGAGGACAAATTATGATGGCATGACGCCTCCGAACTACGATCTCCTAAACGCCGCGGCTTGTGTCCCGTGCCGCTGTAGCGAGTACGTATCAAAAGTGTTGCCCAGATGGCCACACGATGAACCATCTTCCAGCCGTTTTTCGTCCGCAGCTCATTGATGTAAGAGGGGAGCGGAGACTGTCGCGCATTGTTTACAGCGTACGCAGGGCCATAAGTCCGACAAATCACCCGCATTTTACAACGATGGTGATCAGCGCAATGTTTCACAGCACACAGTTCATCGCAGCCTTCTGCGCATGGGCCTGCGTAGCCGAAGACCCAGACGGGTCCCCGTGCTCTCTGCACGTCATCGCCAATAACGCGTGAAATGGGCCCATGATAATCGACATTGGACCGTGGATGATTGGAAGAAAGGGCCTTTGTCTGACCAATAAAGATTCCTGGTGCATCACGTAGACGGCCGAGCACGGATACACCGATTACTGACGGAGGCTACAGCACTTGGATGCACTGTTAGGCGGAAACAAGCCGGCGGCGGCGGTGTTACACGTGGTCGATGTTTTTTTTTGGAACATTTTAGGCCCCATTCACCCAATAGTACAATCCCTGACAGCTGTCAAGTATTTGAACATCGTTGCGGACCAAGTTCACCCATTCATTGCGTTCCCTGTTGGTGATGTCCATTACCAACAGGATAATGTGTCATGCCACACTGGTAGAAACGACAAGGAGTGGTTCGAGGAACATGCTGGTGACCTTCTTTTAATGCCCTGGCTTCCGAATTCACCTGACATGAACCCAATCGAACATTTGTGGTTCGATTTGGAAAAGCGGGTTCGAGCTAAATCCCCCGTCTTTCCCTCCAAAGCGTACGGAAACTGGAGGACCTGTTGTCGACACTATGGTAACAGATACAGCAGGACACGTATCGCCACCTCATCGAACCGATGTCTCACAGAGTGGCCGCTGGTTTTTTAGGTAGGTGGTCATAATGTAATGGCTGAATAGCTTACCTCCGGAATGTCTTCTTTTGTTTTAAATATTAATCACAGGTGTAAATAGCGGAAATTATTACTCACATGATTTGGCCTGTGTTCTGTAATTGCCGATTGGCGTCATCTTCCGTTAATTCGTCCTTTTGTAGGAACTCACGTGTCCAATCTTACCATAATAGTAGCAATATTATAAAAAAATAATATGTTGTAGCGTATGACACCCCATTGCCGCCCCGGTGGCGCAATGGTCTAAGGCGCTGGCCTCTGATCATTCGCCAGTAAGGGGTCCGGGTTCGAATCCCGGTCAGGCATGGATGTTGTGTTTGTCTTACGGCACTGGCTCTCTCCCTTCCCTGGAACCAGTGACCCTAAATTAGGGACGGGCGATTGCTTATAGCCCATTGAGTTGCTCACGGTGGTCGTTAAACCTCCAAAAAAAAAAAAAAAAAAAAAAAAAAGACACCCCATTGCTACTCTGCCTTCTCCCAATGACTTAATAGGAAAATAGATTATTAATTTTTGTAAATCCACATTCACATTTATTTAAATATGAAATTAAGTAAAACAAAATTAAGACACGTTTTTCTACACCAATTCAACAGTTAAGCCTCTCGAAGAGGAAAAATGTGCTGCCAAATCTCGTCAGCGTCAGGTTTAGCTGTTCAGTTGTTTTACGGAAATAAATTGAAAATTAAATAATATTTCAGAAATTTGGATTTCAAAAAGGAGGCTCCGAAGTGCACACGCCCAGGTACTTTTGTTGCAAATTTATACCAAAATTAAAACCTGTGCGATCAGTAGCATTCTCGGCAGGAGACCGAGTGAGACACAGACAGAGAGGTTATTTTATTATTATTCTAGGTTAGGGCGAGTGAAATGTCCGGTGGGAACGAGCAGTAGAGTGGAGACAGGCCTCCACCACAGCGAAATGAAGCCACCCACAGGTGCTGCTGGTATTACTTCACAGAGCTACTATAAATACATGTAGCTAGCATGTGTGTGTGTGAAGAACAAAGTTCAGGCGTGGTTTGTTTGAACGTAACGAAACATGCAGACGCCGGATTCGAGAGTCATCTTCCTGTATGAATTTAAGCTGGGCCATTCTGCAGGAATTGCCACTCGAAACGTTAACAAAGCGTTTGGGGAGAATACAACCAAACGAACGAACCATTCGTCGGTGGTTTGTGAAGTTTCAAAGCGGAGGTACGGACCTGCAAAACGAAGTACGTGGTCAGCGACCTGTAGCTGTTTCTGACGATGTTCTGTTACGTTTAGTTGAAGCGAATCCCCGAAAAATGTGTCGTGAGATAGCCGCAGAGGTAGATGTCCACCACACGACAGTTGTTCGGCGTCTGGCTATGCTAGGTATGGTCAAAAAAGCGGGATATGGGGCTGCCGCATGAGAGCACAAGTGCCAACATGACTGGGAGTTTGGAAGTCGGCACGTCGCTGATTGTCAGGAATAAACAGCAACATCTACTGCATCGAATCCTCACCTGCGACGAGAAGTGGATCCTTTATGATAATCGGAAACGCACAATGGTTAAGCAAGGCTCAGTCTGCTGGACAGCATCCCAAGCCACCCCTGCACACCAAGAAGATGATGCTCCTTGTCTGGTGGTCCACCGCCGGGATAATTCAGCAGAGTTTCTTAACAAGAGGCCAAACCATAACAGCAGAACGCTATTGTGCTGAATTACACCAGATGCACCGAAAACTGCTGCAGAAACAACCAGTTTTGTTCAACAGACATGGTGTTCTTCTGCTCTAGGACAACGTCCACCCTCATGTCGTGCAACGAACGATGCTGACACTAAGTCCTTTGGGCTATGAAGCAGTGCTTCATTCTGCTTATTTCCTGGACTTGTGTCCGACAGACTATCATGTGTTTCGTCGCCTGGATCACTCCCTTTACGGGAAACAGTTCACGACAGACAACGAGGTTCAACGTGCAGTTGATTACGTCTTCGGGTTCCAGCCACAAGACTTTTTGCGTTCCGGGATCATGGCCTTGCCGGAGAGATGGCAACTATGCGTCGATGCAGAGGGGGATTATTTTTCCTTGGTAAATTGTCCTACTTTTACGTTCTCGCCGTCCACGTGTGCTGGTCCTTTGCGGGATATTTTATTCGCACCAACCCAATAGACTACTGTGAATGTACGACTGGTTTTGAAAAATTAAATCCCTATCCTAGGATTATTAAAAGATCTTCAGCTTTAACCTCTTCCTGGGTTAACTAATTTTTTTTATAGATTCAATTCTTTGTATAATATTCATCTTCATTAATTTAATATTTTACACCTTATGTATTGGGTTGGAAAGAAAGTAATGTCTGCTAATGCAAGGAAACAGAAATGTGCTAATTACCTTATACACAAATACAAATCAGTCCGAAATATAGTCGCCATCGTTTGCCACGCTCTTCTCCCATCTTCTGGGCAGCTGGTAGATAATCTTCTTGTAGAATTGTAGTGGCTGGGACGCAACGAAGTGAGTGAGTGCACGCACGACATCGTTCTAGTTAGTGAAACGTTGTCCATCCAGAAAATTCTGCAACGATCGGAAAAGATGCGAGTCTCTTGGGGAAATGTCCGGCAAATAGGCTGGGTAAGGTAGCAGCTCCAAAACTACATCCTTGATCTTGTGGCGAGTCACCCGTGCTGTATATCTCGTTCTACTCTGATGCAGGAGGACGCCCTTGCGGTTCAACAGTGCTGGTCGTTTCGACGTGAGCGAGACGTGCAGATCGTGGAGCTGACGACAGTACACATCAGCAGTGATAGCAGTTTTGTCCGGCAGCAGCTCAAAAGCACGACACTCCGCATACCCCGCCGATCAGACAGCAGGACCTTACGTGAATGTAAGCCAGCTTTGGGAGTCAGAAGGAGGGCGTCTTTGGGGGTCAGAAGGAGGGCTTCCTTGGGGGTCAGAAGGAGGTTGTCCTTGCGGTTCAGCATTAGGGGTCAGCATGTGTTCACCCAGTCTTTCAGGGCACTGGCATTCTCATACAGGACCCGTTTCTCGTCACCTGTCACAATGTGGTCCAAGAACGGTTCAACTTGTTGTCGTCCAAGCAGGGAAACACATGCACTCAAGCGATCGATTTGTATTCTGCTCACTGTGAGTTGATGGAGTACAAAAACTCCCCTCTTGTGTACCTTCACAAGTTGACGCAAGTGCCTGATAATGTTCGTGTGGGTTGTCCCCAGCTGTTCGGCTAACTCCTGCGTGATCACACGTGGATCGGTATCCGCTAGAATGCCCATATCCACTGTTGCGGTTCTTCGAGCATTGGGAGGTCTGACAGTTCAAAATTTCCCTCTCGAAAACGTTCGAAACAACGACAACACTGACGATGTGATATGACATTGGAGTACAGACTGTTAATGTTCCTTATAGCACTTGCGTGGGTGCTGCCGCGACAAATTTCATACAACATGCAATGGCGGATGTGCTTCTCCTCCACTTACAAGTTTGCAGACGCTTACACTCTTTGCCTTTTGACGGTTAACTGCCACTGACGTAAGCCACCTACCTGCTGATGTCATTCGGGTGTACTGCGCAGTCTCAGTGGCCAATGTGCGATGAGGCCGGGGCTTTAACTTCTGGTACCTCGTCATCGGACATTACTTTATTTCCAACGCATAATTTTCTTCTGATGCCTTTTCTGCGTATATATGTACATAGGAAAGAAAAATGTTTTACTGCTGTTTTAAAAGAAAAGTAATATACTACAGATTTTTTAATTAACCCTATCGCGAACACGATACTAAAATGTTTTGTCACTCAGAATACCACAGCGCCCGAACATGTCTGCTACTCCTTTCCGAATTTCGTTCCCCCGCCCTTTGTCAGGCCAACAAGAGAAGGATTAGTGTTGGATCACCACTCGAACCTTCCGATCTCTAGGTTTGCTATATGCACTGACCTTCGGACGTTTCCCTGGGGAAATCAGTGCATTTTTCTACTGAGAACCTGAGACAGATGGAAGTGGCAACAACTGAAAAATCTTGTTTATTATACATTCCTCTTTTGTAGTTTTTTCTTTTAAAAAATGTGTTCTCAATCCGTTTATTTGGATTGGGCAAAATGAAATAATTTTTTCAAAAATTTTCTCTCGTAAACTCCGTTCTTGGAACATAGTAAAATATCACAGACAAACGAGCGAGTGTCAACAAAGCAAGAGTTTTACTGAGCGACGTCAGAAGGCTAAATCATATAGCCCCTGAACGAACCAACTCCTGGTGCACTTCTTTGTTTAGCAACAACAATGACGACTGAGGGTGACTTCTAATCCCTCGGACGCCGTGCTAATTCAACGAACGTCTGGGGTAGGAAATGCTACTCATGCTATCTGGGACAATTGAGCGCACGCTTGTGGCTGTCTGCATGTCCGGGCGCGTCGGGCGTTGTGGTAGCGAAAAGGTTAAAGAGCTAAACACCGTTAGTGTAAGTTTTGAAGTTATTATGTAGTTTACGTTCCAGAGAAAAAAAAGGTGAACAAGAACTGTAAAATGAAACAAACTCAAAGCAAGTTACGATGGGCTAAAATAGAAGTCATTTTTTTGAAATTACCTGCATATGCTTTTCTCCCTTCTTGAAAAACCTGTCAGTATCAGCAAAAAGGAATACTCCGTGTTTGCAATCGAGATTTCTCATTGTGGAAACAAAATAAGATATAAATACCATGCTAATTCCATTTAGTAACACTAAAAAGTGCTAACTGGTTTCAAGAAAAACTATATTTTTACTGAAATATATAATAAGAATTATGTAAATGCAGCAAGAATTTAATTTGAACGACATTCTTCATTAGATGCAGAACTGTAGTTTAATATTATTTTATCTAACCATTTTGGAAATTAAGGAAGATATACTCTTAAGAAATGCATGGGAAATCCACTACTTTTTTGAAAGCAATAAGACGTGTAGTTGGAACCGGCAAATCAGTACACAATTCTGATTGCTTTGAATAATCAAGCCATTTTGTCACAACATACATTCTTTATCTGATTAAAATGGTCTGGGCATGTAATTAAGATTTAGAGGTGTAACGAGTAAATTAAACTTTGTCTTCAGTTGGCGTTTGGCTAGTCAGAGAAAGAAAATGTTGCAACATGTTATTCCTGAATCCTAATGTAATATTAATGAACTAATGAATTACGAGAAACAGTACATCAATTATGTATAAAAGAGTAAACTACAAGCAATCCCATTTATTGTCGCGCGAATATAAATAAGCGTTTCCCTGCTTTACCACATCACCCAGAAAACTTTTCAAGGAAGATAGTCTTTGCATATCTTCCTTGGAAAAGCCATCTGGTTGATATGCGAAACCGTGGGAAACTTTATTAATATACGGTTTACCTTTATAATACACGGTTTTTTTAGTGAAATAACTGACTCAAGATTTCAAAGCCTAAACACAAGAACTAATGCTTTTTGCGAATCATTATTAAAATTAACCATTGCTTAATATCGCGAATTATTATTAAAATTAACCATTGCTTAATATCAAGGGCGCTCTTGTAACAGAAATGTAAAACGTATTGTATTAGCAGCAGCGAATCAAAAATTAAGATTACAATAAAGTACGGAAGTTTTATGCACGGTCTTTTGTTAAACTTTATCGAAAACAGGAAATAAACTACTAGTAAGTCTTACTTAATTTTTGTTATTATTTCACGCAATGTCTTTGGAGTTAGTTAGGTATTGTACTGCTGTGTAGACAAAGCGAGTCAAATTTTTGTTTCATAGTTATCCACCAAGTGTTTTCTCAGGCACAATAGAGCAACGGCAATTAAATTATTCGCCTGAATCGGATAAAATATGATATTCACAAAAGTGCATTTTTGTCAGATTATAACACTGATTAATATTTTTATTTTTTTGAATTCCCAAACTGTTTCAAAACATTTCCTGCCAAGAAGTTTCGCTTATATTTGACGAAGATAAAAAATGTATTAGTTAAAGTTCATTTGTGTTAAGTGGCGCAAGTGAGCTAATTGTTCATAGATAGATAGATAATATCGAAGCACCAAGATTTCATTCGGAAACCAAGGAATTAATTTAGAACTATCTACGTGAAAAATAATACTCTGTATTACCAACATTCACATACCATCCCATACAGCACAAAACGTTTCAGATATGTATCAGGAATGTTACAATATCTCATTTTCTTTACACTTTCAGATATATCTCGCAATTGCTTTCAGTAACTTCTATTTTGGAACATAACTCTTTGTACATTACGGTAACGCTAAAAAAACACTCACTGATACTTCTGTTTTATAGTACATTGTACATAATTGCTACCTTGATGTTACATACTGGCGATATTTAAGATTTTTGGTTTGGCAACGGCGTGGATGCGCATGCACATTTATGCCATTTTATCACAGCACTCTCGTAGGCGTATTTCCACGTTCTACTGGGATAATCTTTGATGACACTGTTGTACTCGAGTTAGCTAGTTAGTTGATTTAATATTTCATCTTTTGTTTTGTAATTCAAGATCATCTGAAAGTAATTCCTTTTGATTCTTATAATTTTTAGATTACAAAAAGCACTTTATTAAATCTAAGTAGATGGCTGGGTTTGTATTAATATTCTATACCAGCATCTTCTTCTCTTACTTGAAGCTGAGAAATTTCATATTGGTTGGTATTTCAAGAAATGACGAATTTAATTTTCTTTCTTTTTTTCGCTAAAATGTAGTCTATTTCACATGTGTAATAGAAATTCGACACCCTCAATTGGGACCGATTTTTATTTCTTTTGTTATCAATATATAACACCGTTACTATTCCGAATGGACAGCGAACTGCGTTGAACCTGCGAAAACGTAAACAACTCGTAATACGACAGTTGTTGCGTTTAATGTTGAATGTAATATTGTTTATTGTGATTTTACAAAGTTTATTTAAACTATAATGTTCAACGTAGTAAATACGTAATAGTAATATGATGATGTCACAAATATCTTTCAAATAAGTATCAATTATGTAACGAAGTTACAAATATCTTTCAAATACGTAACAGTAACATGAAGTTGCTATGTTGAAGTTACAAAGACCTTTCGCTGTAACGTATTGATTATGTTTCAAAGTTATGTAACGTTTGAGGGCATTTTGACGTAACCGTAAGGTTTCTAAAACATTACTGTTACACTGAGCAACGTAACTGAAAAGTCTCAATGTTTCAGTGTTACGTACCTGAAACATATACGAAATATTTCGTGCTGTGTGGGCGGTAGTGCCCAAACCCTTTGCATTTAAAGCAGCGAGCTTCTCTCATGAATTCTCGTAAGCTGAAAATTCTCCAGGCAAGACATGCTTTGCCTTCTTTCACTATGGATTTGAAGTCCATTGGGGCTATTTCAATCAACAAGTGGACTTTACTCTCTTTTTCCCTTGATTAGGAAGAGTGCTTTGCAACGTTCCGGTTCTCTCAGATGGTTCTGCAATGAAATGCTGCACTACTAAACCGGATATCGTAAATTGCATGCCTACACCTAAATCAATATTTGACCTAAACTTTTTTGACGCCTTTCATACACTCATTGTCATAAAAATCCGCGCACCAAGAAAAAACTGTGCGATGGCCGCGAAACTCGGCAAAAAGCTCCGGGGAGCGCAGACATGCAAATTAATTAAGTTTCGTGCTATTCCACATGCCCGCGCGTCCACGATTGGCGCTGCAATCGCAATCCTTGGGGCTTATAAGGCGCCGCGTAGGTGACTCCACATTCATGCTACTGTGCGCGGTAAGAATCAGGTGAGATCCCTGAGCGATAAACATACCGAGGAGCCGCCGTAGATATGCGTGCGGGCAACTGACGGAGTTTGAACGTAGCCGTATCGTCCGGATGAGAGTGGCAAGGTGGCTGGCGCGCCGAATCGACCCCCATTTGGTCCGGTCGGACGGTACAGTGCGATCGTGTTGGGAGCAATGGACACAGGAAGACACCCAGACACGGCGGACTGGTAGTGGACGACCCGGACACACCACCAGCAGAGAGGACCGTGGGATCGTGAGAGCTGCACGCACAAATGCAACGGCGTCCTTGTCTAATATCCAGAGACATGTGAAGGCTGTATAAGATACTCCTTTGTCCGCCAAAACCATTTCCAGATTCCTGGAGGAGGCGTTCCGAACTGCAGACGTGATGTTCTTGGGGGGCTATCGCGTACGACAGCCGAACTCCTCTCACAGTGATCTGAGAGACGTTGACAGCCCAGCGCTACGTGCAAGACAGCCTGCGGCCCCATGTGCTGCCTTTCCTGACGGGGCGGCCCTTAGCCAATTTCTAACAAGATGACGCCCGTTCGCACAAAGCGCAGGGTTACCCAGGCATGCCTACGTCGTGCTCTGACGCTTCCGTGCCTGGCAGATCGCCTGATCTCTCGCCCATCGAGCAACTGTGGAAACAGGTGGGACGCCAGCATTCTCCATGTCCTACTGTTCGTGATTTAGAGCGTCAGTTGCAAGAAGTGAAGGCCAATCTGTCTCATACGGCGTCTCTTTCACTCCATGCCGGACCGTATCACCGCATGTATCCGAGCACGAGGTGGTCCGACGCGGTACTAAAGCTGACCTGAATTGGTACCGTGTGTCAGCGGGAAATCGTCCTGCTGCTGTGATATTGTATTAACTTCTGTCCTTGGTGTGTACCATCTCACTACTAAAATCTCATTTCAATCCGACGCCTCCTACTTGGGGCGCAGATTTACGACAATGAGTGCATATTTCAAAACCGTAATAACCTGGTAAGCGATTTATGGTCATCGGCATATCTATCAAGCTCATGTAAAGCACTCATTAATCTGCCATCTAATGGCCGCACGAGACGTTTGACACGTGAAATTGGAAACATCATCAGAAGCAAGAAATGAAAACACTTAGTCCTGAAGAAGCTGAACCATAGCTCTCAGTGAAACTACTTAGTAGACTTTAAATTGTGAAAATTGCATTCATAAGCGTTATTTTCTTAATTAAATGAAACATAATTATGCAATGCCTGCAGTTCAATTATTTCAATAATACTATAACTAATTAATAAACAGGAACTGTACACCAACTACACTCAAAACAGTATAACTACACTAGTGATCCGAATTCTTAGAGTAGAATCGAAATCAAAGTACCAATCTTTCGCACATTAACCACATGGCTTTTTCAAGAAAGGTAGACAGCAAACTATAAACTGAATAATAGAACACTGCAGCAATTTGGGCCCGGTGATTTGACTAGATAATAAATAAATTGACGCAAATGTAATTATTCATTCACAGAAACAAGGCGTCATGCTGGTTAGGCACGCGGTACCATGGGAGAAAGCAAAGCATTATATGACGAATTGGTTCCAAACTCGTGGCAATTCTAGAGAGACGCTATCATTGTACGCCGCACTTTTGGTAATGATCTCTAAGGTTTCGCGAATGTCAGTAGATTTAGGCGTGAAGTAGGAAGCTAATTACTTTGTATCATCCGACATAGGAACAGTGGACTTGAACGTGACTTCTCTGGACAGTGAACTGGTTACTTTTCCGTCTCTTGTGTCCCTTTTATGTTCTTTGAGTCTAATTCTGATCGAACGCTTGGCCATTCCGATGTAGTATCGCATGGAGCCGTCCGGTTACTGTAGTGGGATGGCATAAATACATACTTCGTTGAGAAGTGGGGTCTTGTCAATATTTCTCTTAAGCATGGCATATAAAGATGCAGTAGACTTCATGCCGACACCGAAGTTCGTCCTCCTGAGAGCGGTCTTGAGTTGTCTCTGTTATGTTAGTTGAGTCTAATTCTAAACGAACGCTTGGTCATTCCGACGCAGTATCGCATGGAGCCGTCCGGATATTGTGGTGGAATGGCATATAAATACACACCTCGTTGTGAACAAGGGACTTGTCAATATAAGAAAAGGGGCTTAAGCATGGCATTTAAAGACGCAGTAGATCTTATGCCGACACCGAAGTTCATTCTGCTGAGGGCGTTCGTGAGGTTTTTTTCTTTTTTGCTTAATTGAAGGTTTAACGACTACCGTGAGCAACTCAATGAGCTATAAGCAGTCACCTGTCCCTGATTTAGGTTCACTGGTTCCAGTGAAGGGAGAGAGAGAGAGAGAGAGAGCCAGTGCCGTAAGACAAACACAACATCCATACCTCACCGGAATTCGAACCCTGACCAGTTTTCCGACGAATGACCAGAAGCCATCGCTTAGACTACCTTTAGATGCCGTAGACCTTATGCCGCATTTAAAGATCTTGTGTTGATAGGAAACATTTTGTATGTAGCGAATTGAGCCCAGATAGCTTAGTTGCGGCGCTGAAGGATTAACCCAAATACACTGCAGATCTGGATTTTTTAAAACAACTTTTCTATCTGGTTATCTGGTTCAGTGGCAAATTCGATTATGATATATTCGATTATTTTTTATGTGGTTCAAGGTGTATCCTGCTTCAGTTGCGAATTCGATTATGTTATTTAATTCCCATTGTCTAGAGTGAACATCGGAAGAGACAGCAAAGGCTCTTCTAATTCGAGGAAGCTGTCTTGTAAGAATCAGGGCAGAATGAACTGCGGACAGTCAGCTTGGGGACGGAGATGGGTTTATAATCACTAGTTGAGTTATACTATTTTGAGAATAGTATAACTATACTAATAATACGAATTTATTGCCGTAAAATAAAAATAAAAAATTTCCAGGCTTTCGCACATCAACCAGATGGGTTTTTCAAGGATGATAGAAAGCAAACTGCAAATTGAATAATACAAAGCTTAAAAAATTTGAATGCGATGACACAACTAAACAGTAAATGAATAGATGTCAATGTAATTATTGATTCAAAGAAACAAGACATGGCGTTTTTTGGGCATGCGGTACCGTAGAAAGAAAAACAGCATTATGTGAAGAACTGGCTCCAAATTCGTGGCAATTCTAGAGAGATGTTATCATTGCAAACCTCAGTGTTGGTAATGATCTCTAACATTTATCGAATGGCAGTTGATCTGGAGTAGGAAGCTAATTTCTTTGTATCAACCTAAAAAGGATCAGTGGGCTTGGTTTCTCTGGATAGGGAAGTGGTTGCTTTTTCCCATGTATACATCCAACGATCAACTTCACTATGGAGCTGGAAAACAACAGTGCCTTACCTTATCTGTACGTCTTAAGCGTACCTTGCACGTTCAGTAATACTGTCATTACTTGAAAGTAATGGCAGAATTATTGAACGTGTAAGATCGCTGCAAATGTGACGACGGAAAATAATGATGCGGTAAAGGCGCGGATACGGATATTCTGATATCAGACGTCAGTATTAGCGGTTGAAGGAGATATTGTCATTATTACTGATGGTATCAGGGCACGCGAGTAGTTACTCCAGCATTACCCACTTCGAATTCCTAATATCCAGACATTTCCGAACAAGCGATTGTGCCACTGAGATGATTTTCTCCTTTGTCCTTAATTTAATTTAGACTTACGTAATTATTTTACTTATTTGTCTGAAAATGACTGTTTATCATTTGCGTATTCTTTGGTATTTGGTTAGTTTCGTGGTATCTTATTAAATGACCTCCTTTTAGAAGTTCATTGGGATATTGTACCGCTTTTTATAAAACAAAAATTGATCAATCTGCGAACAGCGTTTAACACGGTCGAGTCACATTATTGTGACCACCAGCTAATATCCAGAGTAACCGCCGTGTGCAGAGCGGAAAGCTGCTAGACGGCTGGGAGTGACACAATAAAATGGTGGAAGTTGTTCACAGGTATGTGGAGCCATGCTAACTGCAGTGCATCTGACAGCTGCTGGAGAGTGCGTGGTAGAAGATCCATAGAGATAACAAAACGATCGAAGGGTTTAAGTCTGGGGAATTAGGAGGCCATGGAAACACTTTGAAGTCTGCATCGTACTCGTCCAACCACTATCGGACATTTCTACCCGTGTGACACGTGGCATTGTCGTGCTGGAAGATCCCATGCGCCTCAGGGAAGACAATCAGCATGTATGGGTATACTTGGTCTGCAAGGTTGGATTCCTAACGAATTATGTCCATAGTGCCTTCCCCAGGCATGCGTGGACCCAGGGAATGCAACGAAAACTTTCCTCAGACCATAACGCTGTCCCCACCAGCTTGTGTTCTTCCATCAATGGTTGAAGAGTGTTTGTTCTCCGATGTTTCTTGCCTTACACGCCGACGTCCATCCGTTCGATGAAGCAGAAAACGTGACTCGTCGGAGAACGCAATCTTTTTCCAATCAGCGGAGGTCCAATTCCAATACTGCCATGCAAATGTACCCATTTTCTGCCGATGCACTTCCGTTAGCATAGGTGCAGTGACCATCCTTCAGCATCGGAGCCCCATATGCAGCAGGGTTCTGTGAACTGTCGTTTTAGACACACTTCCGATGGCCCCCTGGTTCATTTGGCCAGTGAGTTTCTCTACTATAGCGTGTCGATCGGCCCTCATGCACATTCAAAGCCGACGTTCACCTCTTACATCAATGGCTCGTGGTGCTCTGCAGTTTCCACGTCGCTTATTCGCTATAGTGTCATTTCTCCAATCACGATACACTTTAACCACAGCAGCACGCGAACAGTTCACAAACTACACTGTTTCAGAAATACTGCAACCTTTGGCCCGAAAGCCGATAATCATCCCTTTTTGCAAATCTGATTAATCGCTCGATTTATCCATTAAAGCAACGAATGATATGTTTTCCAATCAAATGATCATATGTAGAGGATTTTAGGAAGTGAGTGCCTGACCCCAGGTCTTAAACAACCCTTAGAAATAGGAAACTAGGAGATGTGGGCTAGAGCGCCCGATAGGAAAGCGACACGGAAGCGAAGTAGGAAGGGGAAGGAAGACGCCCTTATTTATTACCAGGGGGCCAGTACCCGGGGTCCGACGGCTTAACGTGCCCATCCGACGCACGGCGGATATTTAGTGGATCGAGCATCCGTACCCGCTTGGGATCGAACCTGAGGCCCTTTCCGTTGCAGTCACAAACGTTGCTCACTAAGCCACCCGTGGCCCGATATGTTTTCAGAATGCCTACAGCACACCTTATATACCCTTCAAGCCAGCTCATGACACGTGCCTTCATTCATTGGCTGCGAGCTGTTGACGTTAAAAGTAGGAGATGGTCACAACAATGTATTTCTAAAGTAATAATCTTAGTAGGTTAATTAATAACTTTATTACATCAGATATTTTTCTATGCCAAGTTTCTGTTCAAAATAATCTTTACAGGCGGGCGTCGTTTCTGACTCCGAAAACTGAAATCCTGTTTGGAAATATTTAAGAAAGTATTGTCTGACCCATCTCTGAAGCTTTGATTTATTTTACGAGTTACGGAGCGGTGAGTTTCGAGTTTTTACGTGGTCCAAAAAAAGAAGTGAAATCCTGGATTATCTGGCATAGGAACACAAGCATTGACTTTCCTGATTTGTTAGCAAACTTAAAAAAAAGAAACCAGAAACTCGTGGATCAGGAAAATGGCAAGAGCTGATAGCATCACCATCAAAATAAATAACCTAAAGTGGCAATGAGCTGGATAGATTGTTAAAAGAACTGACCACCGTTGAATAACTGAAATACAATGCTGGACACCAAAGAACAGGAAAACACCCAGAAGAGGACCACATGGGAGAGGGGTGGATGAAATTCGAAAGCATGGCGGAGTGACACATGAAAAATAAGTCCTCAAGGCAGAGTTGTTGAAGAGACTTGGATAGGTCTTCCTCCAGGTCTATCTAAGTCTCTATGGACAGTTATAACGTTTTTTTAGCTATTCCTTCATACAACACCTTCGCTTAAAACGTTTCGTTCTTGAAGCTAAAATCATAGCTAAACGTGCTTTTCTTTCAACATCCATTCTCGGATACAGGCAAAATCGGTGTACTCTTTGTGGCTACTCGACTGGTACTGAAGCAAAATAATGACGCTTAATAATGAGCGTGTGAGGTATGAAAGTAATGACTGAATAATGTGGAATAATGACGGCGCCATAATGAAGTGAAATAATGACAGTATTATCGAGTGTGTTAGCTTCGCTTTAGTATGTAAATCGTATGACAACCGCTTTCACATACGAGTCTATTATAAACCCACATCCGTCCCCAACCTGGTGCAGTCCGGAGATCCTCCGGTGCCAGTCACGTCGATAAACCCTTTCGGAATATTTTCTTCTTAAAATATTGCATGGTTTATCCGCCAGGGGGCGTAGATTTGCATCTTATTTTTGTCAATATCTCTGCTTCTAAGAGTCCGATATGAAAAATTCCTTTCTTGGACAGTTTCCGGTGCGACATGTTTTCATTTAATTTAAAAATTTTCAAGTAATAGAAAGACTTTCCGCTAGGAGGCGAAGAGTAAATTGCATTTTCCTCGATATCTCTGCTTCTGAAACTCCGGTTTGAAAACCTCTTTCTGCACAGGATACAGCTCCTGATGGAAACTCTTTTGCATATAATTTCTAATTTTTGGTAAAAAACAGTTTGGCTACTACGGGACGTAAATCTTAATTTCTGTTTGTGATGCATTTGCAGCAAAATCCGAGCTTCTAAATTCTCGATCGAAAAAAACTCGTTCTTGGACCAATACTACTCACGTCGATAAATCTTTGCGGAATATTTTCTTGTTAAAATAAAGCATGGTTTCTCCACCAGGTGGGGTAGGTTTGTATCTTATTTTTATCAATATCTCTACTTCTAAAAGTCCCATTTGAAAAAAATCCTTCTTTGTTCGATAGCGTTTCCGGTGCGAAACGTTGGTCGTATAATTTCAAAATATTCAAGTTTTTCATACATAGACCTTCCGCTAGGAGGCGTTGTGGTAAATTGCGTTTTCCCCGATATCTTTGCTTCCAAAGCTTCGATTTTAAAAATTATTTCTGTATCTCATGCAGCTCCTGATGAAAAATGTTTTCCATATAATTTCAAATATTTTGAAAAGAATGGTTTGGCCCCCAGGGGTGGCGTAGGTGTTAATTTCAGCTTCTGGTGTATTTGCAGTGAAATTTGATCTCCTGAAAACTCGATTGAAAAAAAAATCGTGGAGAGAAACCGCTAACATCGCAAATTTTTTTAGAATACTTTCTTCTTAAAATAATGCAAGTTTTTTCCGCCGTTGGGCATAGATGCATATCTTATATGTGTCGATATCTCTGCTTCTAAGAGTCCGATTAAAAAAATTCTTTCTTTGTTGGAGTCCGATTTGAAAAATTATTTCTTTGTTACATAATTTCAAATTTTTGTTAATGCAGAAGTCTGCCACCAGAAGGCGTCAGTTCGCGTTTCTGTTTACAGCAATATCTGCGGGATAAAAACCCGATTAAAAAGCTACTTTCTTCGGTAAGATACTACTGCTTTCCATACAGGTTCCATCGACTTTGAATAGCTTTGATAAATTTAATTCGCATCAGAACAGATTCAAAAGACGTGCTTATTACAACCAAAAATTCGGTGTCATCTTTCTTGTTTCTGTTGTGATCAGGTAGTTCCCAGCAATCACAGTCTTTCTGGGCCAGCACTGGACCATTGCTGGCAGCCAGCCAGACTGCCAGCAATGGCCCATCACTATGTTGCCGCTGCCGAACCGTTAATAAAATGTCCGGGCGGCCAACAGAAAGGCCAGCAGTTAAGGCCAACAGCTGGCTAACAGTTGGCACCCCATCAGTTGTCATATGCCAGAACAGGGCCATCAGTTGTCCGCCACAGGCAGTTGCTGCCACAAGTCGCCCTTCAGCGGCCCTGCAAACACGTGCCAGAAATGATGGCTAGCCTAATGTGGTCCGCTAGTGTGCCGTTAGTGGCAGCCGGCAACCACGTGACGCAACTGGTGGCTTGCCGAATCTTGTCCGCCAATTTCCAGTAGTAACCATAAAAAAAAAAATCAAGGATAACCGCAGTTCCCCAAAAGCGACAACTTTTTTTTTTCTGCCCTTGCAAAACTTGTGAATTTTAGCAATGCGCTGGAGAAATTTTCTGAACAGACCGAAAAAACGCCCGTTGTCTGATCAGATATGAACCAGTGCCGCTCGTGTTGAGCTGAGCCCTCTACCGACCGGACTAATTTGCCACGCACTCGCGTGTGCCTGAAGCTGTCTGTTTTGTGCGGAATATGTAATCGAATTGTTCCCTCTTTCATTTTATAATATGGCGAGGTATTTTTCATAAAAGTCAGTTTCATATAATTCATGAATTTATTTTTTCAACGTAATGATAGTTTTTTTTTTACCTTAAGGGAACTTCACTCATTTTCAAGGCGTGTTCATACTTAGAGTCGCTTTCCAAAGTTTTGTACTGTCCTTGTCGTCTTGAAAGGCGATTGTTGAATTAATATATATTTACCCGGGTTCATGTCACATTCTGTTACATTTTTAACGTTGTATCTTTCCTTTCCGTTGTCCGAAGCTACATTTGTTTTAAAGAGGAAAGATATTTTATTTTACTTCTCGTTATTTTTAGAAGCGAATTCCTCCCAGTCTTGTGTATTCAACCCATGGATGGGTACATTATATCCGCATAGCGTTGTTTTTTTTTCTTTCAAATAATGTATACATTTTGTACGCGTATATTTCTTTTTTTTTCCAACAAACGTTTTTTTAATGGTCTTCCAAGACATTCGCTTCAAGCGGTTTCAATTTTTTCTTGTTATTCACCCACTCCATTCCATGAATTGTTATTCATGGGAATGGAGTGGGTGTATTTCATGGCTGTAATCTAGTATTTCATAGCTTAATTTGATATCTTCGTCGACGTAGAATTTCATTGGGAAATTAATTCGTTTCTCTACATATGGATTTTTTTCTTAACCTCCACTAAAATAACACAATGGCGATAGCGTCGTCTTCAACTAACTGGTACCATGAAAGACACAGCAAGTGTTGCTTCTGCGCATGCGCAATTCCGTTTCTTCCACCTGCTGTTGGGGTTGCATGGGTTGCCAGCAACGGGCCACTAGTGGCACTTGCTTGGAGGCCCACAATTCACGGCAATGCTGCAGGGCCATCACTGGCTCGCCAACTGATAGAACTGTCACCAACGGACCGCTACCGGGCCGTGAGCGGCAGATTTCAGCAAGCAGTGACCCATCACTGCCAGCTGGTGGCCAACAGTTTTCCAGCACTTCTGTTTTTGCTGGGTTGTAATTTGGCGCGCGTTATGCAGAACTATTCAGATACTAATAGCAATTAAGAATTCAAAAAAATCGCTCTCCAAATGTTAACAATATATAGTTTTTTAAGAGTACACAATTTGTAACAAATACCACAGAAAAGGAGAATAACATCAGTGCAAAACACTATTTAATAAAAAGTTACAGTAATGAAAATGATTCAGTAAATATGGCATTAATGAGGTATTTTGAAATGAAAATGGATATTTATAAAAATGTTAATCACTTTCAGTTCCCAAGTCGCAATTTCTGCAAATGTAAAATGTAAGATCCTCACTGTCAGCACATTTTTCATGAGTCCATTGCTTACATTGAACGCATTCAAGCCATTTTTTCAGCAACTTTGGATTCTGAGAACGGTTGGAGGCAGTTAAGGTAAAGCGCGTCTTCATTTTCTGTTTCTGAACTTTCTTATGGGTGTGGTACTCTCTTTCCTCTTTCCATCTTCTTTCTCAGTTTTTCTGTTGACTTAAGACTACGGTTTTAGCAGAAAATTATTTATTTATTGGTCTTTGGCTTGTCTGTTTTTTTCTCTTTCTCTCTTCTCTTCTGAGTTCAGATCTGATGGCTTATTTTTCTGATATGTCAGTGAAAATTGCTCATTTCCTCTTCTTTGCTCATTTCCCTGTCATTTGATTTCGTATTGGTCTAAGATCGTCTGGAGTGTCACGCTCTGCAGGTTCTTGGAATCCATTACACTGTAACAACTTACCACAGCGCGAGTGCATCAACAAGCCCCAAATGCCGCCATTATATTCTACTGAAAATTCTAATGGGTTATAGCTGTGTTCACAAACTATAAACAATCGAAAAGAGAGGCATGAAGTCACAGAATAAGCCGTCTGTTGCACGATTTCTTCAGATAAAACCACTCTTTAATATTAAAAAAATATGTTAAAAACACATTAAAGACATTAAAAAAAGTAGCCTAGTGGTCAACGTACGTGACTGCCACAGAGAAGCCCTCAGGTTCGATCCCAAGCAGGTACGAACGCTCAAACCACTAAATATCCGCCTTGCGTCGGATGGGCACGTTAAGCTGTCGGGCCCCGGGTACTGACACCCGGTTATAAATAAGGGCGTCTTCCTCCCCATTTCTACCTCGCTTCCGTGTCACTTTCCTATCGGGCACTCTAGCCCAAATCTCCTAGCTTCCTATTTCCGAAGGGTTGTTTAAGACCTGGGGTCAGACACTAACTTCCTGAAATCCTCTACATATGATCTGATCTAAAAAGGGATGATATATTACGGTGACCGCGTCAGTCCCTTCATCAGGTCATATACACTAAGCAATAGAAATGAAAAGTTCAGTGACTTAAATATAGAATGAAGATATCATAATATGTATATAAGTCATATAGAAGTCATATATAGGTAACCCAACTTTTAATTTCTATTGCTCAGCGAGTATGATCTGATGAAAGGACCTACGGGGTCTCCGAAAGGTATCGTCCCTTTTTTATGTTTTTAATGTGTTTTTAACATAATTTTTAAATATTAAAGAGTGGTTTTATCTGAAAAATCGTGAGGGCTTATTTTGTGACGTCACTTACTTAGCACGAACACTTTACGAATTTATGAAAATAGAGGCTTTATACGAAGCTAAAGCAATGGCTATAAGATATTAAACATACCTTTCTTCGTCAAAGCTGAATAAGAACGAAAGATAATCTTCTTTTATTTACTTTTTCTGTCAAAAAACAAACCTTTCATACGACGCATTCACGTGCGCACTCATTCCTTCTTAATACTTTTGCTGGTGAATCATGCATGGATGATCATTTCACTGCTTAGTATAGTGACCTGCCACCAGGTAGAGAGGTTCAGAACATCAATGTAACAACTTGCTCTGTGTAACAACTAGCCCCAATCTCCCCTAAAGTTTTGTTATCGCAAGCCTACGTCAATTTTGACTTTTGTATTAACTTTTTATTCTAATTTCATTATAAAAACTAGTTTAAGTAATTTCATACGATTTCAAATTTTAAGTATATGAAAATAAAAAGACTTACTGGTAAAATGCTAGGTAAAAAAAATCCCAATACGATTTTTGTTTTATATTCAATATCGTATTATATATCCTCTGCTTATAAGCAACGCGTTTTTCAAAACAGTTTGCCGACTATTTAATTTATCATTAGTCCCGAGTAGAATATGAACTAAGTTTTGCGTGTTTCAAATTTCTTGAATTCAGAAAAAAAAAAAAAAAAAAAAACAAACTGTGAACGGTATTTAGTTACATCATTTATTTCATGGCTACAAAAAAACGGATTACGCATAATCAGAGAACCGTGTATTTTGGATAATCTGAAATTCAAAAATTTAACGTAGAGCTGCAAAAAAAGCATAAAGGAATTACGTATAACCAAATTGAAAATTCGATTGGAAATACAGTGAAATATCGAAACCAGAGCAGAATGGCGTATAAAAGTGGAAAAACGTGTAACTGAATAATGTATAAATGAGGTTTTACAATATATTGCTGGTTTTGCTTCAGTTAAAATGAAAATATGTTTGATATTTTGAGTGACGAACTTTAAGATACGGATTTGATGTCCATCAGATAAATTCTAGTTTTATCAAACTCTCATGAACACTGACAAAAAAGCAAGTTCTGGAGAGAACATGACGTTCCAACTGAACTTACATTCCTTCTACAGTACTGGAAAAACATATTTTGGAACCTCTTCTGAAGAGCTTCAGATAAATGACCTGTCAAGTGTAATCTCTTCCTTCGGGATTCTTATCCATGTAGACGACAAAGGCTTTCTTCAGCTATATTAAACTTTGCATGACTTTCAGAAGAACAAAATTTCAAAACTATGTTCAGGTATTTTATGGCCCTTGAGAAAGGATAACATCGTTTTTCATCCCCTATTTTTGAACAAATCACCACCACTCCAACATAAACTGATCTGAAGTGAATGCTCAAGGATCAGTGCCTCCTTCAAAAACGGGATATGTATCGTCTGCTTTTATATTAAAACTTTTGGATACTTTGCAAAATATTTCTTCATGGATATGTTGACTCGAGATTATCGCCGACGTACTGAAAGAATTCTAGAGTTTCTATTTTCTGATATCAATTTTTATGGTCGTGCCATATCCCATGTTGGGAGTTAATATTTTCAAACGCTTAATTTGCAGCACGACTAAAATTTTAAATAATTTTAGGGGAATTAATTTTAATATGGGTGTATGGATTAATATTCATGGTTTTTTAGATATTGAGAAATGTGGCAATACGGATTATTAGGATTTATGTATAAAAGAATGAAGAAGAATGGATACCAGCATTTAATTCAGCTGAACACTGTGGGTCACGATTATCAAATAAGAATCAGAAATGCATTTCTGTTACCAATACCTAACACTTTAACCCAACAAAGATTTATTGATTACCAGGGATTGGTGTAATGGAATATCCTACCTTGTCCACTAACATATATTAATAATTATACACTGAAGAGCAATTGAATTAGAGACAGCTGGCGCTATGCAAATGTGGCTCTGTGAGCGGCTCTGTAAACGGAAACAACATGACGTATGCAGCGATCCGACAATATAAGGAGTGATGCGACGGGAATCAGCAAGAGTCGGACGCAGTATGGGTAAGACAAAGGATCTAAGCGCATTTAATAGTGGACAAATCGTCGGGGCCCGACGAATGGGTCACTTTATCTCGGAAGTCGTGCAGGCACTGGGATTTTCACTAGCCACTGTGTCACGGGTGCACCGTGAGTACATCTAATCAGGTAAAACCATCTCTGCAAGGGCCTATTGCCGTGGACAACAGTGTGTGGATGAGCGAGGTCATCGTCGGCTAGCTCGCATTGTAACAGAGGATAGACGGGCCACAGTGCAAGAAATCACTCGGCAATTTAACGCTGGTGTACAAAAACGTGTAAGCAGCCATACCCTTCAGAACCATCTCCTCGGTATGGGTTACACAAGCCATCGTCCCACGAAGGTACCGCTTCTGACCGCACACCACAGGCTGCAAAGATTAGCATGGGCGCGGGAACATCGCCACTGGACCCTAGACATGTGGGAAAATGTTGACTGGACTGATGAGTCGAGATTCACGTTGGTAAATGTGGATGGCAGGATACGAGTACGGCGCAAACCACATGAAGCGATGGATCCTTCTTGCCAACAGGGTAATCTTCAAGCTGGTAGGGGTAGCATTATCGTCTGGGGACTGTTTACGTGGACTGAAATGGGATTCCTGGTACGTGTGACACAGCACAGGTCAGTCGTTCCTTACAGGTCAACGTTACCTTTATATCCTGGACGACCATTTGCTCCCGTTTGTGCGTCTTCAACATCCCACTGGGGACCTCATCCTGCAACAAGATAATGCACCCTGCCATCGCTCCCGAATTGTATCCGAATGGTTCGATGAACACTCCGCCGACGTGACTTCGCTTCCTTGGCCAGCTAGGTCACCTGACCTCAATCCCATCGAGCACATCTGGGATGCCATCGAGAGAGATGTTTGAGGCTCTGACCCCCTCCATCAAATCTTCGTGAACTGTGGGAGCTTGTGCAGGGGTCGTGGATCCGAATGGCTTTCCAACGCTTTCGGTGTCTTGTCGAGTCCATGCCGAGACGAATCGCCGACATCATCAGGGCGAAAGGTGGTGCTACACGTTACTAGACAGGTATCTAATTCAATTGCTCTTCAGTGTAATTATTTTCGAAATCAAATGAAAAAAAATATTTGCTAACAAACTAAAATATAAAATTTAATAGTTGAAAATTATTAATCAGACCACATATGCATAAATTTTATATTTGCAGGAAGTTTGGCTTGAATACTAATAATTGAAATGAAACTTAGATTGTACAATCGGTGTTTTTTGCAAAAACCTTCCTGAACTATATTAAAAATCAATAACTTTACCTTGATGTTGTGGTAAGGAAACGTGGCGCCACCTGTAAGCAAGTATCATAACTACATCGAAGTAAGGTTTTTGATTTTTCATGTAGATCAGAAAGTCTTGCGGTTTCGACTAACAACTGTACAAAAACGAGCAGATCTATAGCAATGCGGTTTGTGACATTTGAAAGAATAAGTATTCGAGTTTTTATTGTCATCTCTTTCCAACAGATGGCGTTACGTGCTAGCAAATACCTACACCGACTGCAAAACAACTGAAAATATCGTTGTCGCAGGAGAACGTAATGTGCGTGCATTGGTATTTTGAGACGAAGTCTCTGATTACAGTACAAAAAAAATTACCGTCGGACATATGGGAAAGACCCACAGATTGATTTCAGTATCAGAGCGTGGCAGAAGAAATTCTTGGATAATGGTAGCGTCCTGGACCGGCAGAGAAGTGGCAGACCCTCTGTCAGTGAAGAAACTGTGCAGAGCATACAGGAGATTTTCTCTCGCAGTCCTAGCTAGTCCAGGAGAAGGGCCTCTTTACAACTGAATGTTCCATGATCCACATTGATGCGAGTGCTTCACAAATGCCTGAAATTAACCGCATACAAAGTGCAACTCCTACACCAGATTAAACCGAACGATGGATCCCAACGCTTGGCATTCGCTCGGGATATGTTGCAGCAGCTGGAAGTTGAAGAAAGATTCGTACGCCGTATAATGATCTCGGATGAGGCAACTTTTTACGTGCACGGAAAAGTCAACACTCAGAACGTTCGTATATGGGGTAGTGAAAACCCACATTCAGTCAGGGTGCTCGTGGCGCACATTTCAAAGTTGAATGTTTGGTTTGGGCTCATGCATAATCGTGTAATTGGGCCATTCTTCTTCTCCGAGCCCACAGTACAAATGAATTATTACCAGGACATGCTTCAGCGGTTTCTCAACTACAGGATTTGCAATCAAACGTCATGCTGCACCAAGATGGAGCTCCCCCAAATTGGGGACTTGACGTTCGTGAATACCTGAACCATGAGTTTTCCGACAGATGGATTGGCAGAGATGGTCCCATTATTTAGCTACCCCGGTCACGGGATATCGCTCCTTCAGACTTCTTCCTCTGGGACTATGTCAAGAACATGGTTTACCGGGAAAGATTAAAAAGCCTTCAGAACCTCAAACAGCGCATTACGGCAGTGTTTGATAGAATCGATCAAGACATGTAGGAGCGCACATGGCAAGAAATTGAATACCGACTGGATGTGTTACCTGCCACCAAAGGCACACATGTACAGGTGTATTAAGGTAAGATCATTAAATGTGAATATTAACATTTTCAAATACCGCAAACCGCATTGCTGTAGATCTGTTCGTTTTTGTAAAGTTCTCAATCGAAACCCCGTGGGGACCTGTCGACCACGCTGTAAGTTACGTTTTTCTATCAGTGTGACAATCTTTATGTATAGGAAATTTTTCTTCGCCGAGGAAATGAGGTCGAATTTTTTTCATTGGAAGTATAGGGAGCAAAATCAATAGACATCTACCTTAAAATGATTGAAAACAAAATTTCAGACACAACTTGCTACTGTGTATCAAGTTTATTACCGAAGTTTGAAAAATTTGCTGCAGCAGAAGGTTTTCGACCGTAAGGCTGGCAAGAAATCATATAATAATTCAAATAACTGTCTCCCTTCGATTTTTTACGGTTTTCTTTTTCTTTGTTCTCTTTTCTGTTCTTTAGCACAGATTTTGAAAAAAAATCACGTGCTTATACGTAAAATCCCTATGTCTGTCCGCCCATCCGTCCGTCTGCGAACATTATACCTCTGCAATAATCTAATTTGAAAAAGTACCTATTTTTGCCATCGAAAGTGTAAACTGATTCGCACACTGGGATATTTCAGGTACATAACCTGGTCGTTAGGGACGTAACAGCACATGCTTTTAATTTCAAAAT
This sequence comes from Macrothele yani, assembly GCA_039090855.1. Lineage (NCBI taxonomy): Eukaryota > Metazoa > Arthropoda > Arachnida > Araneae > Macrothelidae > Macrothele > Macrothele yani. Next base: position 30,954,146 of record CM077007.1, read on the forward strand.
GTGTTTTACTCTACATAATTGCTTAAAAAAAAAAGAAAAAAAAACCCGGCTGATTAGGAAAATTACTTTTACCTTCCGATACCTTTTACCACGTTTAAAATAGTAATGCGTGTTTTCACCACGAGGGGGCGGAAATGTGAATCGTATTTTTCCCGAAATAATTTCTTTTAAAACCCGGATTTAATTTTTTTTTGCCTTAGATACAGATTAGGACTTAGAATAGTTTGCAGGCATTTTACACTAATTTTAGAAAAATGTGTTTTGCCACAAGGAGGAGTGAGTGCATATTTCTGTTTTCAACATGTTTGTAGTCCTGTCTCACTTGAGGATGCAAGCGCGGCTTTCCGTGTGCACCATACTTGAACGTATTTACGTTTTGAAGAACACGATATGAAAATACCACTTTGCCTAGGATATCTTCCGTGATTAGAAAAGTTTTTTTGCTCAGTTTTTGATTTTTCGTGGTACACATTTCAGCCGATAATGACCGAAAGAAAATAGTTCAATTTCGGATGCTTTACCGATTCTATATCAATCCAGTTGATATTGTAATTGATGTAAAAAATATTGATATTGTTATTGTAATCGATATCGGAAACTGGACGCGTTCAACGCGGAGAACTTTATTTATTGAAACATTATTTGCAGCACTCTGAAGTGTTTTTTCCTAAAAGCTTTTGGAATTTATCGTCACCCTTCGTAGCTTCTACTTCTCATCTGTAATATGCGCACAGAGAGAAAAGGGTCAAGACTCCTTTTAGCAGATAGTTTCGGATATGCGAATTACGATTTCTGCTAACGGCTACTCATTAGCGATGATGTCGTTTTGCCCATACGTGCAGAAAGGCTTCCTTTTCTTCGTTGGACGCTTCACGTTTCTATTTCGTAAGGACTTGCCACCGGTTCAGTATACTAAGAAGGACACTGCTTGCTTTGCGCATTTTCAATGTAACGCAGATTTTCTTTAGTAGGCGCAAATGCTTTCTCTTTTTCGTTGATTTCTTATTTTTTTTTCTAAAAAACTGCTTTGAAACATTTTATTCTTGTCAGAAGCGATTCAAAAGACGTGCTTGCCGCAGTGGTCTAAACGCTTGCTTCCCTTTATTCGTCCGAGGTAGGTCTGGGTTTGAATCCCAGTGAGGCATGGATTGTGTTCTTGTCTTACGGCACTTGCTCTCTCTCTCTTTCCTGATGCCAGTTGCCCAAAATGTGGAACGTGAGGCTGCTTATAGCCCATTGAGTGGATCACGGTGGTCATTACGCCCTCAGTAAAAAGAGGTGTGCTTATTATACCCGAAAATTCAGTGTCATCTTTCTTGTTGTTTTTTTATGCTACTGTGAACTCTGATGATGTGTAAAAAATTGTTGATGAATATGCAAATTGGTCTAAGCAGAAATATTCCTGAATCTACAGTCTGTCTGCTTATTGGATTACACAAGGTAAGGAGGGTACTGAAGCAAATATGCACTGTGCTGGTATTGCATTGCAAACACCCCTTTGTATAGAAAAGGTCTAGTGTATAGCTCTGATGATGACAGACTGTGAACAACGACTAATACAAGATCTTAAAGCTCCCACGTGGCGAACAGTTTTTACGTTGCTTCCAGGAAGAATGGTCGGTGCCAATATGTTTACATCTATAGAACGTGGGATCATTCTGTGGGTGCAACGTCGAGCATCAACAATGGTCTAAATGGTGATTTATATCCGCTATGTCCTATCACGCGTCTCCCCAGACTGGCTGAACAGCTGTTGAACAATAAGCCAAAGGCCACACTTGAAATGGTTGCATGTGATAGATGTCCTGAGGTGAGAACCTGGTGTTTTAACTCGAAATATACCATGAATGCAGTACAGCAGCCTAATTAACCACCAAGTACAACGTTGCATAGGTAAGCCATACATTCTGTAGACAAATCTATTCGGAAACATCCACATAGAAAAAAACAAGCTGCATTTAACGAACGAGACACGCAAGTGTGGGATGTGTTGGTTACTGTACATGAAGCGGAGTTTTGGCTCCCCTGTCAAAGAGCACGGGAAGCTACTACACCGCGCTCGGTGATGAACTGAAGGACGTTGAAAGCGGAATGGTCGGTGGACGCCGTCTGTGGAAGTAAAGAGTGCATATCAATGCCTCTCTTCTACAATTCCCCAAATCAACTGATGATGATGTTCCTCTTTGATAAAAACAGACGATGCCAGTACAACAAATCCGCGCTCTGTGTTGCCGCACAAATTTGTGATCATGGCAAAGGAAACTTACTTCAGAAGGTGGAGAAGACACGCACGTCCTTACCCACAAACCTTCCCGGTGACGTCTCAAAATCTACTAAAACAGCTATTTTCAATTCCGTTGGGAATTGCATGGCCACAGTTACAAAGCTAGATTAGCTGGGTACGAGCACAACAACACTCCAGACAACTCCTGATGACAACTGAAGTGGGGAATCACTTGCTGTTTGTGGAAAACAGAAGAGTGGACACTGTTGCTGTGGTATGATGAATCATGCTACTCACACTTTGGTTTCGATGGACGTAATTGTGTGTAGTGGTTTCCAGGATAACGCTGTCAGGCTGACTCTATTTAACCTACAGTGATGTTTCGAGGGAGATCTTCAACGCTGTGAGGCTGTTTTTGCTAGAAAGACAAGGGACTTTATTTTTGGTGCGCTTCAACATAACAACCGGTAGGTGCGAAGATAGTTTGAGCAATTCCACACGATGTACGCAGTGCCTTAAATTGGCACAAATTTCTGCCGGTTTCGGTAAGCTCCAGGTCTTTACCACAATGCATGGTGTATCCAGGCTAGTTTCCGGATTAGGGTGTCGAAGTGTTGGATTGTCTTGCCAAAAGTCCTGATATATACACAGTCGTATCAGAATAATACAACCACAACCTGAATCATAGTGTACCCACCCAGCCGCATCACACAGTGAACGTGGCAAGGTCGACCACTCGAAGATATAAGCGACCGGCCAGGACAGATGAGCCATAGTAGGTGACGTGACCACAATAGGCAGAGGTAGTGATTTGACGGACCTTCAAAAAGGATGGATCATCAGCTATCGTGCCAAGGGTGGAAGCATCTCAAAAACAGCAGACTTCGTGGGCTGTTCGCGAGGCGCTGTAGTAAGGGTGAACCAAAGCGAGTACATGGTAAGCGTAGGAACTCCAATGGAGATAGTGGATTCCCGAAACCTCAGCGCCATCTAGTGGTGATGGGGCAAACCAACATGGTCACATGACAGTCCTAAAACACTAGGAACAGATTACAGATCTTTGATTAGAAGTTCACGGTTTGCATGCAATCTGGTGAATGATTATATCAATATGGTGAAAAAACGTTGTCAGTATAAGGATTGTTAAGTTACAGATGAGGACAAATTACGCCTTTTTCGATTTCCCAAGCGAAAAGATCGTCAAGTGTTTCTTTGGTATTTATTTCTTTAGTAATAATTATTTGTCATCGTTGAAAAACTCACGTGGAGCTTGTGTGAAGCTGATAGTATTGAATCCAAAATGAATCCTATGAGGTCACTTCGAGAAGCGAAGGTTGCTGTAGAAGTTTATCCGCAAGAGGAATAAAATTTTTTTTGCAGAATCAAAAAGAATAATTAATAAAGTATAATAATTGTAATACACGCGTGACCCTAGCTCCGGCTCAGCAGACATGCGCTCCCACAATGCATTGCGGGGATTCTGTTTTGCTCCCTGGCCGCTGCTTCAATTAGCGCTGCAAGCGAAGAATTCTTGACTCTCGAGGCTCTCGTTTTTAACTCTAAGTTCCCTCGCTTACTCTTGTACTCGCTTTGGAGTGAACTGAGAATGGGCCCCCACCGAGTACCTCCCGACGTCATAACTGTGGAGCCTCAAAAGCCACCGACCCCCTAGAGGAAAAGTCGCCTCCGCCGACTGGTAAAGGGCAATCGAGGAGCAACTGTGCAGCAATTGACCACGCAAATGAGCGCTGGGATACGCATGTACTTGTCCCTGATTACAGTAGAGCGAATCCTGTTACGCATGGATCTGTGGAGTCGAGGCTGAGTCAAGCAGCCCATGTTAACCCAGGTCCAGCGGCATTGACGCCTGAAGTTCGCTTGGGACTACCATCATTGGACAGTAAAAGAGTGGAAAAAAGTTGCCTTCTCCGACGAATTGAGGCTTCTACTTCACAGAAGTGACGGGCGGTGGTGGATACGGCGTACGACACATGAGAACCAACACACGGGCGGCACACTTGTCGGTCAGGTACAGGCCGACAGTGGGAGTGTACATGCATCAGGAATATTTTTCTGGTATGATCTATGACACCTGGTACCGATGAAGGGGTCTCCGAACGCCAATGGGTACCTGTTCATCCTTGCTGACCACATGTATCCCTTCATGTTGGACATTTATCCTGTTGATGATGGTGTCTATCTACAGGACAATGCGCCGTGCCACGTCGTTAAGGAGGTACGTGACTGATTCCTTGGCGGGAGAAATCGCCCGATCTCAATCCCATAGAGCACTTTGTGGGAGTATTTGGATCGACAGGTTCGACGTGCAGACACACAATCACGTCATCTCTAGGACCTTAGTGCTCTGTTGCAGTCCGAATGGGTGCGCGTGCCTCGAGCAACCTTCCGGGCAGGACCTCATTGCCTCCACGCCACGCCGTTTCGTCGCTCTCATCCGGGCCAAGGGAGGTTATTCCCTTTATTAGGTAGATGGTCATATTATTCTGATACGACTGCGTATATTCTCATGATGTTCTCACGAGTAATTTGAAATTTTCAATATCTGAAATTTGATGAGGTCTTTCCTTTTTAATTATAAATATTCGATGGTAGAAAATTTCCTGATATATTTACTACGAGAATTAATTTTATTGATTTCAGAGCAGCTTTAAATCTATTATTTTCTACATGAAACTGAATTTTTTAATCTTGCTTTCTAAACTATAACATTTGTTGACAGCCATTTAAGCAAAAGTGCTAGATGGACATAAAATTTACTTTTGTAACGAGAGATAATTAAAAACGTAATCAAGGAGAAGTAAGTGAATGACGTTACTTTTTTACTATCATCATATTGTGATGGTGTGATGACAAAGTTTGGAACTTATAATTGAAGTAACTTATTGCCAATAGCGTTAAGTATTTCAAATTAAAATTCAAACTCAGTGCGTAATTTCGATACGATTTCCAATTTTCGATAAAGCTGTTGAGCTTTTCTAAAGAAGTTAGTAAACTCATGCAATGCATTGATTATGATATGCTTTCCAACATACCAGAAATCATTATTCAAATTATGAGGATAACGGCCGTGGAATAAATCTCGCTCCTGTACCCAGATCTTTGACCCTATTTCTATGATATTGAACCGAATCGGTTCAGTATACCTCCGGAACAACATACTAAAGTTTTGTCGCAATACAAGCTTTTTTAGTTAAGTTATGAGTATAATGATTGTGGAATAAATCTCACTCCTGTGCCCTGACTTTTAACCCCATTTTATTAATTTTCAAGAAGGTTCCTTCCCAGGTTGTCCCCTACCACAAATTAAAATTTCGCCGAAATCGAACCATTTTTACGCGAGTTATCGTGCTGACGGACAGACAGACGGAAAAAGCTGGAGCATATACACTTCCTTAAACTACTGTTGGAAAAGCGTAAAAACGCATAAACGGAGTTACTTAAGATCTTTAGTATTCAAATAGTTTCGTCTTTAGGAATAGCAAATAATGAAATCAGTAGTTAAAATTGTCGTTAAAATTTCATATGGCTTCGGAAATCAAAATCTTTTTATCGTAAAGTATATTTTGTAGAATTCCTCTTGGAGACGAGACCCCTTTTCACACTTCAACATCAATGAGAATATAATTATTTACAAGAAAAAGTTATGCATGTTTGAAACACAATATGTATTTTATGTGCTGACATAACGTAGGCATGTTGTCATCTGCTTTCATAGTAAATGCCCTGAAGCAAAAAGCATCGTTCTTCGAAATGTCGTTCGTAATAATAGCCATGGGAGTAGGAGGCGTATGACGTCACAAAAATCTATATTGGTCTTCATTATCAAGTCTTTTGTGGCTCAACAACCAATATATCTGTGATAATAGGAACCACGTGACAAAAAAGTAAAAGAAAGCAATTGGAAAAGAGAATAGGACTTTTTTTGAGAAATACACGCAAATCGTGATGTTTGATCTTTTGTAGTTTATGAGTTAGTTTGATCAATCGGAGTTTATATTTACTGGCAACTTCACTAACTGAAATGCAAGAAAGTCATTGAAGTTGTGCTATTTTAAGTGAAAAAAATACATTATGGATTTTTACAGAATGTTTTGCTTCTGTATTTTGACAAGTGCTTTCTTATGTCTTTGGATTTGATTGCGGTAAATTCTGATTAATATTTATGCCAAACGTACACAGGTTTCTACACACACCTGCCACTGATTTAGAAACCTTTATGCAATTGTGTCTAAACGAGACTTAAGCAACGTATATACAAAAAGCGTGGTCAGGTGCGTCTCGACGTGATATAGGGAACTACGTAAGACTGCTGCTCCTGTCTGATATACTTCAGTAGGGTTCAACACAGTGGGAAAAACAAAAGTCCTTTCGGAGGGCTTATAGTAGGTGCCCGTCTGGCTGGAACGACGATGTCGAAAACGGCAGATCTTACTGGTTTCTCGAAAGGTGGCGACATTCCATATCTTTAATATATGGGAACAAAATCACACTGCTTGTCTAAGAGATGCAACTGTGGTGGGGTGACAATCTGTCAGGAACGAGACCGCCGTCATCTGAGAAGGCTTGTATGGATAAACAAGTCTTTCTGTGTACAAAACTTCACCGAAAAATTCAACGAAGTAAGAACACAACCCTCGTGCAAAATAACTATACTACTAAAACAAGTTACTAAAATCATGCAATACGTTGATTATGATACGCTTTCCAACATACCAGAAATCATTACTCAAGTTATTACTCAAGTTATGAGGATAATGGCTGTTGAATAAATCTCTCTGCTGTGTTCTGACCTTTGATTCCATTTTAATGATATTCAACAGAATCGGTTCAGTATACCTACGGAAAAACATACTAAAGTTTTGTCGCAATATAAGCATTTTTACGTACGTTATGGCGCATAAGAGCAATGGAATGGATCTCGTATCTATGTCTTGACCTTTGACCACATTCCGGCCATTTTCAACAGGATGCGTCCCCAGATGATTCCCTACCACATATTAAACTTTCATTGAAATCGAACCATTTTTACGTAAGTTATGACACATAAGAGGAATGAAATGAATCCCGCTCTTATGTCCCGGCCTTTAACCCCATTTCGTCCATTTTCAACAGGGTTCGCCCCCAGGTGATCCCCTACCATATACTAAAATGTCATTGAAATCGAACCATCGAACCATTTCAACGCGAATTATCGTGCGGACGGACGGACAGACCGACAGACAGACAGAGAGACGGACAAAGCTGGAGCATATACGCTTCTTCAACCTACGGTTGGAATGCGTAAAAAACGGCGCCGTCTGTGCACGATATACACTAGGGCTAACCGTGGAACCTCCAGTTACTGTGAGCCCTAGTGACGTCGTCTGTGCACGATATACACTAGAACCTGCAGTGTATTTTTATTCAACGTAACTGGAGGTTCAACGGTGAACTCTAGTCTATATCGTGCACAGACGGCGTCATTTTATTAGTATAGAATCAATGAAGGCTGTTCACGACTCATATCTCATCGAACTATGCGCAAGAAATTGAAAAGGATCAGCATTGGCAGAGACATACCTGCACGGAAACCACTGATTTCTGAGAAGAACCGGGAAGTTAGCCTACATCAGGGTCAGGAACACTGTGTCTAGATACTACAGTAGAAAACTGGAAAAAGTCACGTGGTTCGAAGAGACGCGTTACACTTTTTCTGTAACCGATGGTATGCAGAGAGTTAGGGAGCCCCATGACGCAATAGACCTAGCTTGCCTTGTACACACAACTCAAGGTTCTGGAGGCGATGTAATTGAATGGGGCGGGATGTGTTGGTACGGAACCGATCCCCTCATATTGCTGGTATGTCGCGTGTCCTCCAAGGATTATCAGAACAACGTTGCCAATCAATTTTATCCTGCAATTTTGACGTTTAATACAAGGTGACGGCTGTTTCATGGAGGCAATGCTACCGTAAATCACGCAAGATGTGTTCTTCACTAGTTCAGCGAGCATGACAGCGACCTTCATGATCTTCCCTGGCCAACATAAGGCCCGGATCTGAGACCCATTGATAATGTAGGGAACATGTTACAAAAACAGATCAGGGAGTAATGTCCTGTTTCGTTAAATCTGAGCCAGTTAAAGAACTGTCTGGTGAACGTCTGGTATGTAGTAGACATAGATTAACCCCAACACCTAGTAAGTGCTAGTGTCGTACGACAAACACCTCATTACACAGGGTTGAGACCTATACGCCGCCAGGGCTGATAAAATTATTGTAAAATACACGGTCAAGTCACATTATTGTGACCACCAGCTAGAATCCAGAGTAACCGCCATGTGCTGCGCGGGCAGCAGCTAGACGGGTTGCACGTGACTCAGTAAAGTGCTGGAAGGTGTTCACAGGTATATGGAGCCATGCTAACTACAGGGCATCTGACAGCTGCTGGAGGCTGCGTGGTGATGAATCCATAGGACAAACAACACGATCGAGGTGATCCCACAGATGTTCAATTGGGTTTACGTTTGGGGAATTAGGTGGCCAGGAAAGTACTTTGATGTCTTCATCGGGATCTTCCTGCCACACTCGGGCATTTCTAGCTGTGTAACATGTCGCATTGTCGTTCTGAAAGATCCCATCCGCCCCGCGGAAGACAATCAGTATGTATGGGGGTACGAGGTCTGCAAGGATGGATTCATAACGAATTCGGTCCATAGTGTATTCCACAGGTATGAGTGGACCCACAGAATGCCACGAAATGAAAACCTTTCCCAGACCATAACGCAATCTTGAGTTCAGCCAGAGATGGTTGAAGAGGGTTTGCTCTCCGATGTTTCACGCATTATACGCCAACGTCCATCCGTTCGATGAAGCAGAAAACCTGATTCATCGGAGAAGGCAGTGCCTTTCCAATCAGCGGATGTCCAATTCCGATACTGCCGTGCCAATGTAAACTTTTTCTGCCTATGCACTTTCGTTGGCATAGGTGCAGTGACTTCCTGTCCGCATCGGAGCTCCAGACGCAACAGGGTTCGCTAAAATGTCGTTTTAGGCACACTGCAGGTAGTCCCCTGGTTAATTCGGCGTGTGGGTTGAACCACTGAAGCGTGTAGATCCTGCGTCACGCACCTTCGAAGCCGACGCTCACCTCTCACATCAATGGCACTTGGCGCTCCACAGTTTACACGTCGCTAATTGGCAATGGTGCCATTTCTCCAATCACTATGCACTTTAATCACAGGAACACGCGAACAGTTCACAAACTGCGCTGTTTCAGAAATACTGCTGCTCTTGGCCCGAAAGCCGATAATCATCTCTTTTGCAAATCTGATAAATCCCTCCTTTTATCCATGACAGCAACGGGTGATATGATTTCAGACTGCATACAGTACACGTTATATACTCTCCAAACCAGCTCACGACACGTGTCTTCTTTCATTGGCTAAGCGTTGTTGACGTCAAAAGTAGGAGGTTGTCACAATAATGTGACTCGGTTGTGTATAGGAGTATGATATAGACTGCACAAAGTAAAATGTACACTACTGTTTTTGAAAATTGCAACATCATAAAGGACTGCTGTGTTACCTTAAAACTTAAATGATATTTATAACAGGTACATATCATTAACGTCAGTGAAAATGACGTTTAATCATTGGGTTTCGGAGCAATGCTCTCTGAACTAACCAGTCAAATGTAATAAAGAGCTGGTTCAAAACGAAATGCTGCAATCAGTGAAGATCTGACATTGAATCAAAGGGATGTTTCTTGTGTCTCACTTATGCCCGTCGTCGAAAAAGGTCGCATTTTATGAACACCTGACGGACTTTGAGCGAGGAAGGCTTGTTGAGATGAGAGAAGCTGGATTTTCCGAAATTGCCACGGGCACGGGACGAAACTCCAGTAGAGTGATGCGAAGAACATGGCCTAAGTGGACAGACGAGGCTCGGACACACAGAAATCTTGGAAGCGGAATGCAAAATCGCTCGACACACACGGGATGACAGATACGTGTACCTTCAACTACAGACGCCTCAAGGTTATGAGGCATGGCAGCGCTAATTGGAAATAGGTCGTGATTTCTGACGAGCCATGATTCAACCTGCACCATGATGGTCACATATATGTTCCAAGACATCATGGTGAACGGCACCTTGCAGCGTGCATTTTGCAGTGTACATTTTTCAGCGTGAATTTTCAGCGTGCAATTTGCAGCGTCATACTGGCCCAAGGCCAACGTCATGGGTTGGGGCACATTTGGTTCAATTCGCGATCACGCCTGACACGAATTGAGGTAACCCAAAACAGACAGGGATACATCAGGGACGCTTCAGAGGCAGAGATGATGCCCTTCCTTCAGAATTATCCAAGTTTTATATTCCAGCAGGACAGTGCTCGGCCACATGTCACTTGGAATGTCCAAGGCCTCTTCCGTGCATGGCAGACTCCGCTTCTTCCCTGAACGACAGTTTCCCCGGATATGTCCCGATCGAACATGTCTAGGACATGGCAGCTAAGCAAATGCCTTATCAAGCGCCTCCACCAGTCATCACAAATGAACTCTGATCTCGCACAGGAACAGTCTGTAACGTTATGTCTCAGGAAGATATCAAAAATCTCTTCCATTCAGTGCCACGCCATGTAGAAGCTGTTACGGGTATTGTTGCTCGCAGTGGCTTCAGAAAACACTGAGTTTTGAACCGAAAACATCTTATACAGCTTTACAAATGTAAGCAATTATCTCCTGTAACACGAGGAATCTGCGGTATAAATTTTATTCAAATTGGGCGATTGTTTCTTGGTGTTATGATTTTTTCAAACAGTAGTGTATTAGAATTTTATTCGGCAAACTGTCGAGTGGCGGGGGGCCATGATCTCTATAAACGTTTTCTTCTATTCGCGTCTCGTTACAGAATCTCTGTAATTGGAAATTTGAATATTTACTACAAAAATATAAATATGTTTACAGGGTAAATTTACTTCGATATTTTTATAACAGCTACTATAAAAAATATTGCAGTAGTGCCATCCCACGACTGCTATTTCTTGCTGTAAAAATGCGCAATTTTGAATTCAGTGGGTTCAATACATGGTACATGGAAAATGGTACCGTTGTTCGGAGGTTACCGTTGTTCGGAAGTTACCATTGTTTTTCGAGATTGTTCGTTGCTCGGAGGTTACCGTTGTTCGGAGGTTACCGTTGTTCGGAGGTTACCGTTGCAAGGAGGTTAGTGTTGTTCGGAGGTTACCGTTGCTAGGAGGTTAGTGTTGTTCGGAGGTTACCGTTGTTCTAGGAGGTTACCGCTTGCTCGGAGGTTACAGTTGTTCGGAGGTTACCGTTGCTACGAGGTTGCTGTTGTTTGGAGGCTACCGTTCTTCAGAGGTTATCGTTGTTCGGAGGTTACCTTTGCTCGGAGGTTACTGTTCTTCGGAGGTTACCGTTGTTCGGAGATTACCATTGCTCGGAGATTAACGTTGTTCGGAGGTTACCGTTGTTTGGAGGTTACCGTTGCAAGGAGGTTAGTGTTGTTCGGAGGTTACCGTTGCTAGGAGGTTAGTGTTGTTCGGAGGTTACCGTTGTTCTGAGGTTACCGCTGCTCGGAGGTTACAGTTGTTCGGAGGTTACCGTTGCTACGAGGTTGCTGTTGTTTGGAGGCTACCGTTCTTCAGAGTTTATCGTTGTTCGGAGGTTACCTTTGCTCGGAGGTTCCTTTGCTCGGAGGTTACTGTTGTTCGGAGGTTACCGTTGCTCGGAGATTGTCTTTGTTCGGAGGTTACCGTTATTCGGAGGTGTCCGTTAATGGAGGTTTCACTCTGCTTATTACTCGCAGTATCAACGTGAATAATATTTCGAGAACCCTCTTTAACAGCTGTATATACGGCATTATTTTTAAAGTGTTGGTTTAATCCTACTCTGATGTTGTTAGTATACTTCACAATAAATTACAAAAATGTGTTTTAGGAGTTATAGGAAGCTGGGTTGTAATTCCAGTTACGTTAAAACTGGTTTTTTCATGTTTGTAACTTGGCCCATCGCAAGGGGTTCGATCAGGCTAATGTAACCTGACTGACATAGAAAATGCCACACTAGGAAATATTTGTTGGAGCGCCATACAAATTGGTGGGCATGTGTCATTAATGGTATATGGTTATCTAAATAATTGTAATTGCAAACCAATCACGGGAGAGATGAGGGAGGCAAAGGGGAATAAATAAATACATCGCTCTTTCAACGTTCCAGAAACACATAGCAACCGAAAAATTGTTTGATGTCCGAAACTGACTTAAAAATACACATAGCACCGTAGATTGTTGGCCACCATGGTGTAAAGGTAACGCGCTAGGCTAGATATCGAGAGTTCCGTGGTTTAATTCCACGGCTGCGGCTGCAAACAATTTTTCGGTTGCTTTGTGTTTCTGGAACGTGGAAACAGCGGTGTATTTATTTATTTAATGACGCCATGTATTTGGAGGATTTTCACCTTGGATCTTGCCCTTTGGATTTAACTGCTATAATGTAAATAGCCAGTGCCGTTAATGTCCACCAGATGGAGACGTCTCAGTAGCTGAGCCCATCTAACGGATTTATGATGTGAGAAGCTGACTTAAAAATACACATAGCACCGTGTATTGTTGGCTAACGTTGTGTAAAGTTAACGCGCTCGGCTAGATATTGAGAGTTCCGTGATTCAATTCCACGGCGGCGGCTGTAAACAATTTTTCGGTTGCTATGTGTTTCTGGAACGTGGAAAGAGCGATGTATTTATTTATTTACTGACGCCACGTATTTGTAGGATTTTCACCTTGAGGTAAAGGGTTAAATTGGCTCGGTTAAACTATGTTTGGTCTTCCTGATCTCGACATGTGGTCCACAACGTCAGAATGGTCTCTGTGGCAAAAGTACGTGTGAAGAAGGGAAATGCCCGAGGGACATCATATCGCATTAACACCTTTACCGTAGTTTTCATCATATGGTATGTACAGCTTGTATCGTGGCCGAAATTCATCCGAACGCAACAACAGTCTGCACAATGTGGAGACAGTCGAAGGAGAAAGGTAACATGTGTCCGGGTAATGGGACTTGGTACACGCAGGCGGACGATCAACACCCCGATTACAGCATTTAACAGAAACCCACAGCATCTCCCCAATATACAGCGCACGATATTCGACGAAGAGTAGAGGTAGCTATGTAAATCCCCATATCGACAAGGACCGTGAATCACAGATTGACTACGGTAAGCTTGATCTCTCGCCAACCATTGGCGACGACAGCCATTTATCGCAACGCATCGTATAGTGTTGCATGGTTCCATTCTATCATTCGTAACAAACATACCTTCAACCATTCATAACAAAGATGTCCCTACTTGAGTTTAAATAAGTAGTCTTACTGCGTTGTGCAGTGGTATGCATAGGTACGTACACCAAGGAGCAAAAACATTATGACCAGCGCTGGTTTACGCAAATCTAAACGACGGCGCGGTAAACGACGGCCTTTAGACTGCAGGTAAACGACGGAGCGTATGAAGGTCATGAAACGGTATGAATAACACTTGATACTGAGCTCTGTCGATCAGTGTTATTCTTGTTCTTCAGATGGGGAAGACAACGTACTTGAACGAGTTTAATAAAGGCCAAATTATTATGGTCAGTCGGCTGTGTCCGAGCATGTACGACACGGCAAGACTTGTGGGGTGCTCAAGAGTCAGCCAGCTTGTGAGGAGATCACGGTCAGCCGGCTTGTGGGGTGCTCCCGGTTAGACATCTTGTGGGGTGTTCGCGGTCAGCCGGCTAGTGGGGTACTCCCGGGTTGCGTAGTTTCAGGTAGCTCTTAGCGCCTGAAGCTATTGGTTTGCCATCGAAAGCGCCTACAATGGGTGCGTGGGCATCCAAATTAGACTTTGAATGACAGGAAGAAGTCGTCTGGTCCGATAAATCTCGTTACCTGCTGCACCATGTGGAAGGCGGAGTACACGTTTGGAAGTTTTGGCACCAGAATGGACCGTGGGGTAAAAACAAACTGATGGAGGAAGTGTACTGTTTTGGCAATATTCTATTGGAACAACGTTTGTTCAGGGATTCATGTGCAGGAAACTATGACGTTTACCACCTATCTAAACATCACTGCAGTTCAGGTACATCATTTCACGGGAAAGGTATTCACCTTAGGTAGTGCCCTCTTTGTAATAGATAATGCCCCATGCCATACTGCCTGGATTATTCGAGAATGATTCTCGGATAATGAGAAAGATTTTAAGGTATTTTCGAGGCCTCCAATTCCTCCCTAACATTAATTTAATCGAGCATTTGTGGTTTGCGTTGGATCAGAAAATCCGATCTGCTGCAGCCCAACCACGTAACTTACAAGAGTTAAATGATATGCCGGTAACGTGTTAGTACAAGATACCACAAGGTACCTTTAGTAATCTTGTACCGTTCAGGCCTTTTGGGTAGGAGCTGTTTTAGTGGCACGTGTAGTACCAACATCACACTAGGCAGGTGATCACAGTGTTTCGGCTGTTTTGTGCATACAGACGTTCATCTTACGGTCGCTTCGGTTAAGCAGTGGTCTAAGCGCCAGATTCTGCCCATTCGTCCGAGATGAGTCTGGATTCGAATCCAGGTGAGGCGCAGATATTGTGTTTTTCTAACGGCTGTGGCTTTCTCCCTTCCCTGGAACCAGTTTCCCTAAATTGGGATTGGACAACTGCTTATAGTCCATTGAATTGCTTACTGTGGTTGTTTAATCTCCAAACAAAGAAAAGTTACCTTTCGTTATTCAAACACTATCTACCAATAAGTAATTGGACACCCCTGCAATCGACGATATCTGCGGTCCTGATACACGTCACGGCCGCCGCCGTTAAATATCGTGTGGGAAACAACAACGCAACCAGTCGCATGCAAGATACCACGCAGTTCGGAGCTCTCTGATTTTGAGAAAGGTGTAATCGTCGGGTATCACAGAAATGGCCGATCCATACGTGACATATCCAGAGAGTTGAAGTACCCAAAATCGACAGTGGCCTACGTGATTGGCAAGTGGAAGATTGGAGGTGACTGTCGGATAATGTGCCCCGACCCAGCAGACACACAAAACTGGGAGTTAGAGACCGACGGGTGCTGGCCAGAGAAATTCGGAAGAACCGCACCAATTCAATGGGCCACATCCGCGAGGAGTTTCAACAGGCATCCGGGAGTGTTCTTTCGATGAATATCATACGTAAGGAAGCCCATCTACTGTGTTATCATGGACGTGCTGCCGCCCACAAGCCTTTGATCACCAAGTCCAATAGCGCTGCTTGGCTAACGTGGTGCAAAGAACGTCGACAGTGGACTGTTGAACAGTGGAAAACAGGTTCTCTGGAGCGACGAATCTAGGTTCACCCTCTACCGCTCGGATGGCAGGGTCTGGGTTTGGCGTCTGCTTGGAGAACGCCTCCTGCCGGAATGTATTGTGCCAACTGTGAAGTTCGGCGGCGGTGGAATTATGCTATGGGGGTGTTTCTCTTGGTATGGCACGGGACCCTTGGTCGCAATTCCTAGTAGACTCAACGCCGAGACCTACTGCACCATTTTGGATGACCATGCGCTTCCTACGTTGTGGCAGTTTTACGGGGTAGGCCCATGTTACTTTCAGGATGACAATGCCACCTGTCATGTTGCGAGGTCCACCATGGCTTGGTATGGTGACAATGGGGTTAATCGTATGGACTGGCGTGCGCAGAGCCTGGACCTTAACCCTATCGGGCAATTCTAGGACGAGTTGGAGCGTCGACTTAAGGGGTGCCCCTCCGTCCGAACGCGGTGAAGGAACTGACCTGTCTTCTCAGAGCCGTGTGGAAGAAAATACCGCTAGCCGTCGTACAACGCCTGGTTGAGAGTATGCCCCGGAGGGTCGCAGCTGTAATCGCCGCTCGTGGAGGTTCCACCAACTATTGAAGGTGAATAAACTTCGTTTTCCTTTGGTATCACAGGTGTCCAATTACTTGTTGGTAGATATTGTATATCCTATTATAGAAATATTACGCAACTGGAATTCGCCACCATCATTTTGCTCCTAGTATTTGATCTGTGCTTTTCTGCGTATTTCTATCTATTTTATTTCTTTGGGTTTTCACGAATAATATGGCACTTATTGGTAACATTGTTTGTTCTGCTAACATTGCTTTGTTTTAGATCTAACACTGTGACACACAAACAGAACTTTATGTATCAGATGAGAAATAATGGTGCTGTTCCGAAGAATCCCGGAATACACGCTGTCAAACTCAACTGAATGAAGTGCAAGATGATATCGTAAGTTCAGAACAGGTTGTTACTGAAAGGTTGACGGTAATAATAAAAGGTCTAGAAGTCTTGTAGTGGTCGGTGTTACTTTTCAGCAGAACAAATTTGTGACGAGATATAGAAATGTCGGAATTTCCACAGTCAGCTGCAATGCTGAATCCACTGAAGTCGATGTCTTGTATTAAATCTCATGTGACCCACTCCCGCCTGTCAGAGAAAATTCGCGTTTTTTGCGAAATCAAATAAGGAAAAATGCGTTGAAAAGAAATGGAATATAGATTTCGCATTTTTGTATGTGCTTTTATATTGGCATATTTTTAACGTTACTTATAGTTATTTCTGCTGAAATGGCGCGTTTACTTAATCAGGTATAAGGAGAACAAATTAAACAATTGTTATGTCGCTGCTGGCCCACTCCCCTAATCAAATTTGAGAAGCCACACACAGGATGCGACTTAAACGGTCGGATTCAGCTTCTCGAGCAGAAGACAGTTAAGAAGACATATTTTTTTGAAGGTTTAGCAAGCACCGTGAGAAACTCAATAGGCTATAAACACGTTCCTAATTTACAGCCACTGGTTCCAGGGAAGGGAGGGAACCAGTTCCGTGATCCCAAAACAACATCCATGCCTCACCATGACTTAAACCCGGATCCTTTTTGGACGAATGGGCATAAGGCAGCGCTTAGACGGCGGCACCACCGAGTCAGCAGAAGACAGTTGGAACGCAAATATTTATCGAAGTAGGGGGAAATATTTAATCACTTAAATAGTGGTCTAAACGAAATTAACTCAGCACAATTTTGCTAATACAGCTTAAGGTTTAAAAACACTCAGAGCATATTCTTCATTCATTTCGTGTCATAAAACCCAAAGTGTGATCCACGAACCACTACTATTTCTCACCTGAATTCGTCATGATCACGTCACCAGTTCTCAGTTTTAGGACTCGCAACGCTCTAATGGAATTTATCATAAACAATAGCAAACTCTGGCGAACGGATCCTTTCTCACTCCTTCAACACACTGGTGGCAACGCACAAAAGAGCTGCAAATCTTGACTTGCAGCAAAATATCGTTTATAGGAAAGCCAGCAAAACACATGACCACTACTAAGACGTTGCTTTTATATTTCTACTTTAAAATAAAAAAAGGAATTAAAATATTCGCAACACCATGCTTGCTTCAATATGTCGAGCAGAAAATTTGTGGTCTACCGGTCAGGCAAATTAAAGTACATATTACATATGATTTTTTTTTTTTTTTTTTTTTTTTTGGATATCATGGAACTCGAATCAGATTCCTGTTTAACATGACTGATGTACTGCAGTTTTTAGTGTCCTAAGTATATCCGCAGAATTATTATATATCATCATCACCATTCTCAAACATTATTAATCCACTGCTGGATTATTATATATCATCATCACCATTCTCAAACATTATTAATCCACTGCTGGATGAATGTTTTGTATGTTTTGAATACAAAACATTCATCCAGCAGTGGATTAAAAATGTTTGAGAATGGTGATGATGATATATAATAATTTTGTATTTATATATATTGCAGTTGTGGGATGTGAAGCAAGATGTTGTTAGCAAGGTGGAGACCAATGCGCTGCAGTGGTTTGGCCATGTTGAAAGAATGAGTGATGAAATGCTTACTAAGAAAATATTTTCAGACCAAGTGGCAGGAAGGAAAGGCAGAGGAAGGCCAAGGAAGACATGGGTGGATCAGATTCAGGAGTGTCTGCATGAGAAAAAGGTTATGAGTATGAAGTATCAAAGATCTTGTGTACGGCGTGTAATGGATATCAGTGAAGCACGAGTTGTATGTCAAGATCGCTGTAAATGGAGAAGTTTGATACGACCACAATAAGTAAAAATATCTGGAAGTTTGTATTTCTTTTTGAAGCTAACCTCTGAATCTCAGAGAACAGCTTAGAGATATGTATGCATGTATGTATGGATGGATGAATGTTTTCTTAAGTTTTTCCACAACTATCTGTCTTCAGCCAATCTCCTCCATGTCAATCCTGCATGTTTTCGAAATTCATCCATCCATCTCCCATGTGGTCTTCTATGGTTTTTTTCTGTCCCTTGGTATCCAGTCTAAAATTTCGGTTGTCCATCGGTGGTCCGTTCTTCTGGCAACATGTGCAGCCCATTGCTATTTCAATGATTTTACCCTGATCATGATGTCTTCCACACTTGTAATTCTCCTTATCCACGAGTTCCTCTTCTTATCTTTCCTGGTTACACCAATGACATTTTGCTCTTGAAGATTGTACTGTTTCCTCCAACATCTCTCCAGTCAAATTGTTTTTTAAATCCTTCGACAATGTGACCCCCCCCTCTCTATTATTTTTTTGATTGAAGGTTTAACGATCACCGTGAGCAACTCAATTGGCCATAAGCAGCCGACCGTCCTAAATTTAAGCTCACTGGTTCCAGGGAATAAAGAGAGTCAGTGTCGTAAGACAAAACAACACCCATCCCCCACCGGGATTCGAACCCTGACCTTTCACGGACGAATCGCATAATCCAGCGATTCGATCACTGAGCCACCAGGGCGGCAATGTAATTCTTGCTTGATATCTGTTGTCCAATTTAAATGTAGGTATCGGTTACCTCAAGATTATCGTGTGGGAAACAATAACACAACCAGTCGCATGCAAGATGCCACGCAGTTCGGAGCTCTCTGTTTTCGAGAAAGGTGTAATCGTCCGGTATCACAGAAATGGCCAATCCATACGTAACATACCCAGCAAGCTAAAGTACCCAAAATCGACAGTGGCCTACCTGATTGGCAAGTGGAAGATGAGAGGTGCCTGTCGGAATGTGCCCCGACCCAGCAGACCCACAAAACTGGGAGTTAGAGACCGACGGGTGCTGGCCAGAGAAATTCGGAAGAACCGCACCAAATCGATGGGCCACATCCGCGAGGAGTTTCAACAGTCATTCGGGAGTGTTCTTTCCATGAATACCATCCGTAACGAATCCCATCTGCTCGGTTATCATGGACGTGCTGCCGCCCACAAGCCTTTGATCACCAAGTCCAATAGCGATGATCAGCTATCGTGGTGCAAAGAACGTCGACAGTGGTCCGTTGAACAGTGGAAACAGGTTCTCTGGAGCGACGAATCAAGGTTCGCCCTCTACCGTTCGGATGGCAGGGTCTGCGTTTGGCGTCTGCTTGGAGAACGCCTTCTCCCGGAATGTATCGTTCCAACTGTCAAGTTCGGCATGCGGTGGAATTATGCTATGGGGGTGTTTCTCCTGGTATGGCACGGGACTCTTGGTCATAGTTCCTGGTAGACTCAACGCCGAGACCTACTACGCCAATTTGGATGACCATGCGCTTCCTACATTGCTGCAGTTTTACGGGTTGGACTCATGTTACTTTTAGGATGACAATGCCACCTGTCATGCTGCGAGATCCACTATCGCTTAGTATGGTGATAATGGGGTTAATCGAATGATCTGGCCTGCGCAGAGCCTGGACCTTATCCCTATCGAGCACCTCTGGAACGAGTTGGAGAGTCGACTTAAGGAATTCCTCCACCGTCCGAAATCGGTGAAGGAACTGACCTGTCTTCTACAAGCCGAGTGGAAGAAAATACCGCTAGCCGTCGTACAACGCCTGGTTTAGAGTATGCCCCGGAGGGTCGCAGCTGTAATCGCCGCTCGTGGAGGCTCCACCAACTATTGAAGGTGAATAAACTTCGTTTTCGTTTGCTATCACAGGTGTCCAATTACTTGTTGGTAGATAGTGTATATATACATATTTACTTAGCTGTAGTTCTTGAATATTTTTCTTTGTTTTGTGATCATCTTTTTTCTGATCGGCTATACTGAGTGGCCACTTTATTATGACCACCTTACAGTTTTAAGGAAATGAGCTATGGCTGCACGCTTTTGGCACCAGAGGGCGAGGCTAGTATAAAAAGAGAAAGCTGAGTGTCTGCGACAATAGTAGAAGGGATTTTTGGGTAACGAGATGGGTAAAAAATGCGATTTGACGGACTGTCAACGTGGTATTGCAGGAGTTCGAAGACATGGAGCGAGTATCACCGATACCGCCACATTCATGAAATGTTCCAGAGCAGCTGTTGTTAAAGTGTTTAAAAACTGAACTGTCAGCCTAAAAACTGGGTCTCTACGTGCAACGTGAGGTCGTTATCGACTAGTGACTGCTCAGGCGGAACGGAGAGTGTCCAGACTGGAAACAGACAACAGAAGGACAACAGTATAGCAAATTACAGACCATTTTAATCAAGGATCCCTCAAATGATCTCTGCACGCATTGTTCGCGGTACACTGCATCAGATGGGATATGGCAGCCGAAGGCTTGTTCGAACACCTTTGCTGTCTGCAGTTAACAAGAGAAAACGTCTCCAGTTCGAACAGGAGCACAAGGATTGGACAGTCGTTAAATGGAAACAAAGTATGTGGTCCGATGAATCACCTTTTCAGTTGCACCATGCCGATGGCCGAGTGAGAATTTGGCGGAAACTGCATAAAAGCACGGACACGAAATGCAATGCCACAACCCTTCAAGCTGGTAGAGGCAACGTGATGGTTTGGAGAATGTTTACCTGGCATGGTTTGGGCCCTTTAATTCGTGTTGATCAAGGTCTGACTGGAACATCATATCTAAACATCGTTGCGGACCAAGGACATCCTGTTATGGGGATGGTTTATCCCAATGGCGATGGCTTCTTTCAACAAGATAAAGCGTCCTGCCATAGTGCTCGTATTGTACAGGATTAGTTTCAGGAACATGCCGGTGAGTTTACGTTGCTTAGGTGGTCCCACAATCTCCAGATCTCAACCCCATTGAGAATTTGTGGGATGAAGTTGAACAAGCCATCAGACAGCTGGATCCACAACCCTGCAATCTCACACTCCCGGAAAGTGCTATTCATCAAGCATGGTCACAGATTCCACAAACCACATATCAACATCTCGTGGAGTCCATGGCACGAAGAATCGACGCAGTATTAAAGGCAAAAGGTGGCCCAACAAAGTACTGAGCGGGTGGTCATAATAAAGTGGCCACTCAGTGTATATATATACCACCATCATCGTCATCATCATCATTGTGAACCATTATCAATCCACTGCTTGACGAAGGTCTCCCCAAATTTGTTCCACAACGCTCTGTCTTGTGCCAGTCTCCTCCATGTTACTCCCGCATACTTTCGAATTTCATACGCCCATCTGCCGTGTGGTCTTCTTCTGGGTCTTTTCCTCTCCCTCTGAATCCAGTCTAAAATTTCAGTTGTCCATCGATGGTCTGTCCTTCTGTAAATATGTCCAGCCCATTGCCATTTCAGGTATTTTTTTCTGATCATGATGTCTTCCACTCTTGTCATTTTTCATATACACGAGTTCTTCTTCCTAACTCGCCTGGTTAAACCAAGCATGCATCTCTCCATGCTTCTTTGAGTTGCTGCAGTATTTGTATGTCTCTTTCAGTTAAAGTTCACGTCTCTGCACCAAATGTAAACAAGGGAAGGGTGCATTGATCAAACATTTTTCTTTTAAGACGTAATGGCATAATTGCTCTTGAAAATTATACTGTTTCTTCCAAACGCTCTCCAGGCAAGTTTTATATGCAGATTAATTTCTTCATCAATGTGACATTCACTTGATATCTGCTGTCCAAGATAAATGTAGGTATTGGTTATCTCCAGCTTTTCCCCATCAATCGATAAGTCTTTAAATCTTCATTTCTCGTAAAAGCATTGTACATCACTTTTGTCTTCTGAAAGTACATTTTTAATTCCACTTCTTTACTCTTGTCAGCAATTTTCTGGATCATACTCTGCAGCTCTGATGGGGTAGTTGCAAACATGACTACGTCATCAGCAAAACGATGGTGAGTTAGCTAATGTCCATTAATATTTATCCTTTTGTTTGCTCAGTTCAGTGATTGAATGGCATTTTCCAATGTGACATTACAGAGTTTGGGAGATATAGTGTCAGATTGCCTCACTTACTTTCGACTTCTTATGGGTGCTGTATTCTCAAATAGCCGAATCTTTGCACTTGCATTTTCATAGATGTTATGAATAATATTAATGTATGCATCTTCAAAATCGCAGGATTTCAAAGCCATTGTAACTGCTGTTGGTTTCCCCGAATCAAAGGCCTTTTCATAATAAATAAAAGCCATGCATAATGGAAGTTCATATTCCCTCGTTCTTTCAATTAGTTCTCTCAGTACGTGGATATGATCTATAGTGCTGTAGCTACTCCGGAATCCAGCTTGTTCTCTTGGTTGAGCCATGTCCATTGTCAGCTATATACAGTATACGCATATATGTACCGACCACATGTTGGAGCATATATAAATACGTATATATATAAGGTCAGGTGATGCGTAACATCACAGCCTCTCCTTGACAAATGTCAACCCCGCCTTCTCGTGGTGCAACCTGTTCCTACTAAAGGGGCTCTGACGACCGCCAATAGCGGTATAACTATACCATCGGGATTAGAGAAAATTCTATCCCACGCTCACCAACCCGCTTGGCCAGCGTGGTGAGTTATGGCCAAACACCTCCAAAATGACTCCACAACTTAAATCTTGGCCCTCAGTCTCCGGCAGCTGGAATGTACCTGGCCAAGGCAGCGGCCAGAGCGACATGAAGGCAGAGGGTGCTAAGAATCCCCGGAGGACCGGACTATGCTGCCATCTGATGCTGACCTTGGCAACGTACAATGGACGCTCCCTATCTTCTGATTCAAGGCTTCTTGAATTGGAAGAGGAACTACAAAGGATCAAGTGGGACATCGTGGGGCTAAGTGAGGTAAGGAGAAAAGGAGAAGATCTCATCGAACTGAAAAGTGGACATCTCTTCTACTATCGTAGGACAGATACTGGCAGAACTAGTGGTGTTGGATTTATAATAAACAAGAAACTGAAGGATAAAGTTGTAGAAGTTCAAAGTTCCTCTGACAGAGCTGCACGACTCGTTATCCAACTCTCGAGAAGATACAAGGCTCAGATTATTCAAACTTATGCACCCACCACAAGTCATCCTGAAGAAGAAATTGAAGAACTTTATGAGGAAATTGGACATATAAATAATAAAGGTAAGCAGCACTTGAAGATAATTATGAGAGATTTCAATGCAAAAATAGGGCAACGGCAACAGAATGAAACTTCAGTAGGTAAATTCTGTCACGGCAACAGAAACCAGCGTGGAAATATTCTCGTTGAGTTTGCAGAGGCAGAAGGGTTTTTCATCTTGAACTCCTTCTTCAAGAAAAAGCCACACAGGAAATGGACATGGAGACATCCAAATGGGACGACAAGTGAAATTGATTTTATTATGTGTAACAAAAAATTCGTCATAGAAGACTGCAGTGTGCTAAACAAGTTCAACACAGGCAGTGACCATAGATTGGTGAGATGTAAGATGCACCTCAACACTAAACTTGAACGTGGCAAGCTCATAAGACAAACAAAATCTATTGACATAACCAACCTTAAAAAACACCATAATACCTTCAAGTTGGAACTGAAGAACAGGTTCTCTACTTTAGAAGGCCTAACATCGGAAGAAGTGGACATCTCTGAAGTTAACAGAAAAGTAACCAAAGCTCTTATGGAAACAGCAAAAAAATTAGCTGGGTCTAAGAACAAGTTGCATGTAAATAAATTATCAGGAAAAACGAAAATGTTGATGCAAAAAAGAAGAGAGATGAGGACAACTAAAGAAGATGTGACTTCCAAAGTGGAATATATAGAGCTATGCAAGACAGTACGAAAAAGTATCACTGAAGACGTAAGAAAATTCAACTGTGAACTAGTGAGGAAAGCAATTGAAAACAACCAAAGCCTAAAGATAGCAAAGGGACATCTCAGTAAATGAAAAAAAACAGATTATGGCACTGAGAAAAGAAGATGGTTCTGTAACAAGAAATAGAGGCGAAATTTTGACAAGAGTGAAAGATTTCTACTCCAAATTATATGAAAGGGATGATACATGCACTCCAGACATCATGAAAGATTTCTACTCCAAATTATATGAAAGGGATGATACATGCACTCCAGACATCATGAAAGATACCAGTACCAGAATTCCTCCAGTCCTTCCAGCAGAAGTTGCACATGCAATCAAGAACATGAAGCCGGGAAAAGCTCCAGGAGAAGTTGGAATTACTGTAGACATCATACAAGAAGCAAGTGGAGAAATCGAAACAGTACTCGCCCAAATTTTCACTCGATGCCTAAATGAAGGAAAGATTCCTGAGGATTGGAACACCGCTACAATGATCCTGCTAAATAAGAAAGGTGACATTGAGGATCTCGGAAACTACAGACCTATCAGCCTCCTATCAGTAGTTTATAAAATCTTCACTAAAGTTCTTTCACACCGCTTGAAGGTAACACTGGACATGGCTCAACCGAGAGAACAAGCTGGATTCAGGAGTGGCTACAGCACAATAGATCATATCCATGTGCTGAGAGAACTAATTGAAAGAGCGAGGGAATGTGAACTTCCATTGTGCATGGCTTTTATCGATTATGAAAAAGCCTTTGATTCGGTGAAACCATCAGCAGTTACAATGGCTCTGAAAACCTGCGGTATTGAAGATGCATACATTAATATTATTAATAACATCTATGAAAATGCAAGTGCAAAGATTAGGCTGTTTGAAAATACAACACACATAAAAATTGGAAAGGGAGTGAGACAAGGTGACACCATATCTCCGAAGCTCTTTAATGCCACATTGGAGGGTGTTTTTCAGTCACTGAGCTGGGAAAACAAGGGGATAAAGATTAATGGAGATTATCTAACCCACCTTCGTTTTGCTGATGACGTAGTCATTTTTGCAACTAGCCCATCAGCGCTGCAGAGTATGATCCAGGAACTTGCTGACAAGAGTAAAGAAGTGGGATTAAAAATGAACTTTCAGAAGACAAAAGTGATGTTCAATGCTTTTACAAGAAATGAAGATTTATCGATTGATGGAGAAAAGCTGGAGATAACAGACACGTACGTTTATCTTGGACAGCAGATATCGAGTTAGGGTCATATTGATGAAGAAATTAATCGGCGTACAAAACTTGCCTGGAGAGCTTTTGGAAGAAACAGCATAATTTTCAAGAGCAATATGCCATTATGTCTTAAAAGAAAAGTGTTTGATCAATGCATCCTTCCAGTGCTTACGTATGGTGCAGAGACGTGGACCTTAACTAAAAGAGACATACAAAGGCTGCAGACAACTCAAAGAAGCATGGAGAGGTGCATACTTGGTGTAACCAGAAGAGATAAGAAGAGGAACTCGTGGATCCGAAAAATGGCAAGAGTGGAAGACATCATGATCAGAGTTAAATCACTGAAATGGCAATGGGCTGGACATACTGCCAGAAGGACAGATCATCGATGGACAGCCGAAATTTTAGATTGGATTCCAAGGGACTGGAAAAGACCCAGAAGAAGACCACATGGGAGATGGGTGGATGAAATTCTAAAGTATGCAGGGGTGACATGGAGGAGACTGGCACAAGACAGACCGTTGTGGAGGAAACTTGGGGAGACCTTCGTCCAGCAGTGGATTGATAATGGTTGACAATGATGATGATGATGATGATATATATAATACAATTCTTTACCTGCCCATTTATTTCGCAGGTGCAAAATTTTTTTCTGAAGTGCAGTCTGTTGCTTTTTTTAATTTATTTAAATAAAAAAATTATTTCGGAGCTATAATTCAAGCCAGTAAAATGGATCACACTTAAGTTGTTGTCTTTGAGCCCATTTGAATGCTACCTAATTTTCATCGAATTTAATTTATTCATAGTTCTGTTTTAAGAAAAGTTAAATCTAAAAAAAAAGAGAAACGAAACTATCAATAGAGGCTGTTAAAGCCTTTATCTCCTCAATTAAATGTATTTGAGGCATATTTAAGAATTGGTTTTAAATATTAAATCTTTCAGAAGCTACAAGAAAACTCAGTTTCTTGCATTTCGGAAACTTAAAGCGGTAATACTTGCGATGTCTGGCAGTTGCGTAGGACGTACCTCTGGCTCACTTCTTGTCTACCGAGCAGCAAGTGAATGCTCAGATAGCGATGGAACGGCTGAGATGATCAGTGACAGTGGTATAGGAGCGAGCTTTTCTGAAGGTTTGTTTCTTATGGCAGTATTTAGTGAGCAGGAGACAAAGTTTTCTGCAGAAAGCAGTGAAACAAAATGCATTTAAGAAAACGACAGCGCACGGTTAGATGAAAGAAGAAAAGGAAGGCAGGAGGCAGGACATCATGCAACTATGCTCCAACATGCGATCGACTAATTTCGATTTTTAGACTAGAAGCCAAACTACGCATCCAAGGGACCGTACAGCAATCTTTCAGGCTAGAAGTCTTTTCTGTTTCCGCGAAACTGTGTATGTATCACACATCGTTTATACCGTGCTGGTGGAAGATTTAAGCCTAATGTGTGAACTAGCAAAGTAAGTAAGTAAGTGACACATGCACGACTCCACGGGCGGGCTGGGGTGAGCAACCCCAGCCTGCCCGTGGGTCACATACTTAACCCCAACTTTCCATTAAGCCCCCCCCCCCCCCCCCGACCGTACAGCAATCTTTCAGGCTGGAAGTCTTCTCTGTTTCCGCGAAACTGTGTATGTATCACACATCGTTTATACCGTGCTGGTGGAAGATTTAAGCCTAATGTGTGAACTAGCAAAGTAAATACGTAAGTGATACATGCACGACCCCACGGGCGGGCTGGGGTGAGCAAACCCCAGCCTGCCCGTGGGTCACGTACTTACCCCCAACTTTCCTTTAAGCTGTTGGAACATATGGCTTGTGCAACCGTTGAGGGTTTTAGTGAACTTGAATAAATTTACATGGATTTTTCGAATTCACAGGAATTTTGTTATATAAAATAAACGTTTTGTTAAATTGTTAATGTACTTCTGGGAACTGGATGCAGACCTCTCAGGGAATTTCTAAGAGACTAGTAGAAACACACGGTTTTTATAATTCTAGTTTAAAAGATGAGAGAGCGAGAGAGAGAGAGAGCGAGAGAGAGAGAGACAGAGAGAGATTCCTTGTAAGGTTACAAACTAAAATTCATAAACAGCTTTATGACAGAAAGAAAGAAAGCAAGAAAGAAAAACATTACGTCAGTTATCTAAAATTGCGAAGAAATAGCAACTTGCCATAAAGCTTCATAGCCATGGCCCCCATACTATGTACAGTATGCACCGGAACATTATTTTTTTACTAGTAATAACATTATCAACGTCGAGAAAAATCCACATGAACGGAATGTTTTGTCAAAATTTCTGGGTATTACTTCAAAATCTATGCCCTGACCATCATGCTTAGCCCCCCTAATAGTCCACTCAGTTCTGGGCGGCTGGCGTCGCCACGTCATTTACCACGAAACAGAAAGTATTCCACTACGAAATTTCCCGAGGTAACATTGTGTATTACCGCCGCAATAACAATGTTCCTCCGCTTAAGTGAAAATTGGGTGACATTTTACAAACCTAGGCAACGGCATCAGTCACGGTCCTGATTTGAACCTGATACTTCCGTGGAGTCTTTACCTAGTGCAGATTTGGATGAGCGTAAAAACTTACTATAGTCTTTAGCATAGATATTTCCCGCATGACTTTTTGGAAGACATATGGTGAGATCATCACCATGACACAGGAATGGTATAAGTAATTTCTAGCGGAGAGCATCCCAGCATGAGAACTACGGCATCTTGTACTGCTGTTTGTCCTCATACACGACAACGCACGGCCGCACCAGGTTCGAATTCATCGGCTGTTCATTGAACAGAAGGGTTGTTCTGAGCTGCCCCACCCACCGTATTCACCGGATACAACTTGAATTTATATGGAATTTAAACTTGAATTTTAAGAAGATGTCTATTATTCGTACAACAACAAACAGGATTTGTATCTCCGAATGCAGACATTATTCACAAACGTAATTATTCTTGTAATTTTTAAGGGCTACCGGAAACTGCCAGACGTTTAGTGCGTATCATTAATAATTACGGGAACTACTAATAACTAACCTCAAATATTGTTATCATTGCTTTGGTATTACGGGAATTATGGTAAACTTAAAATGTTCATTTACTACCCGAACGATCTAAAATTTCCTTCACGCTTTAGTTGCTTTATACAGCTGTTTTTCTTTTCTTTTTGTGTTATAGCATTTCTTTTCTTTCTAACATTTCCATGCTTACCCCATTATTTCAAATTTTGGGTATCTTGAATGTGGGGATACGAGTATTTTGAAGTTGCAGTAAATCATTCGGCAACATGGTGTGTTACATAGAGAACCTTTTTATTGAATGAAAGTATTTTTCCCACTTGGAAGTTTTTGAGGAAATATTGTATTGCAATAATAAAAAGTCCGTGCAGTATATTAAATCAAAAGAGCAGTTTATTTGAGAATTCCGAATATTCCACGTTAAAATGGTAAAATTCTTTATTTTGTTGATGCATACCGAAATATCGCATATTTCTATGGTTTGCTATCTCAAGGACAGAATCATGTCAGCCTTTTGATTTCCATTTTCCGTACGACGAAATCTTAAGGTGGAAGTGAATGAATTGGGCTGTATCTAGCATATCCAAATGCGAAAACTTCTCGGTTCTTAACTTGCCTCACTTTGAGTATCTGTAAATTGACATAACAATCACAAAATTGATCGTAAAGTTCTTTTAACATAATCTAAGACCTGTAATACAGCTGAAGAGTCTAGTGATTTCTTTAGTCCATGATTACATCGTGAAAATTCGTAGATATCACTTTTTTTATTGGAGGTTTAACGACCACCGTGAGCAACTCAATGGGCTATAAGAAGTTACCTGCCCATAAATTAGGGTCACTGGTAGTAGGAAAGGGAGAGAGCCAGCGCCGTAAAACAAACACATCACACATGCTTCACCGAGATTCCAACCATGGCCCTTATCAGAAGAATTTTCAGAACTCGTTACTTAGACCACGGCGCCACCGGGACTGCAGATGTAATTTAATACACGGCTGAATCACGTTATTGTGACCAGCAGCTAATATCCAGAGTAACTACCTTGTGCATCGTGGACAGCACCTAGACGGGCTGTGAGTGACTCAATAACGTGCTGAAATGTGTTCATAGGTATGTGGAGCACACGCTGATTGCAGTGCATCTGACAGCTGCTGGAAGGTGCGTGGCGGATGATGCATAGAGTGAACAACTCGATCGAGATGGTCCCACAGATGCTCATTTGGGTTTAAGTCTGGGAAATTTGGGGACAGGGAAGAATTTTGAAATCTTTGTCGTGCTCTTACAACTACTCTCGGGCATTGGATGGATCTTTCGGCATTGCCGTGATGGAAGATCCCATCCGCCCCAGGGAAATCAATCAGCATGCATGAGTGTACGTGGTGCAAGGATGGATTCACAAATAATTCGGTCCATAGTCCTTCCACAGGTATAAGTGGACCCGGAGAAAGCCATGAAACATTACCCAGGCCATAATGCTGCACCAGCTTGTGTGTTTCCAGCAATGGTTGAAGAGTGTTTGTTTTCCGATGTTTATCGTCTTATAAGCCAACGTCCATCCGTTCGATTAAGTAAAACACCGGACGCATTGGAAAAGACAATCCTTTGCCAATCAGCGGAGGTCCAATTCCGATACTGCCGTGCAAATGTAAGCCTTTTCTGCTGATGCATCTTCGTTAGCATAGGTGCAGTGACCATCCGTCTGCATCGGAGTCCCATACGCAGCGGGGTTCGCTGAACTGCCATTCTAGACACACTTTCGACAGTAGCTTGGTTCATTCGGCCAGTGAGTTGCTCCATTGTGGCGTGTCGATCGGATCTCACGCAACTTCGAAGCCGACGTTTACCTCTCACATCAATAGCACGGTGTGCTCCTCAGTTTCCAAAATGCTTAGTGGTAGTATTTGTTTTACAGACTACTTTTATTTTACCAAGCATGTATTGAAACAATTTTATTAAATTTTACGGCTCCATTTTTAACAGAGAATCCACACGTGTTAGAAAAAATTAAGAGTGTCGGTGTGAGTCATAAGCAAATTTAAGTGGTAAATATTAGTTCAAGCGCATCTTTACGTTGAGAATGGAATAAATTATATGTATAGAAGTACTGGTAGATCACATACTTCAGAATCCCACCTTTTTCCTACAAATTATGTATTGCAGAAAATCTGTTGAAAAATACGGCGCCTTTTAAAAAGAAATTTCATACTTTTAGAAGGTTCAAGGTGAGTGTGATTAACCAGGAAGTTTATGTTGCAAATATTAGTTTAATCACATCTTAAATTGAATAACAGCGATTTAATCCATACACGCTTCTGAGTGGCTGTTAAAAGCACATGCTTCTTAAAGGAATTGATATTAAATATTAACAACTTCCAAAGATAAACAAGATACATGATCGTATAAACAATGAACCTATGTATTATTGTGACAGAATTTAAGCTCATATTGTAATTACAACTCATTAGATATGACCGTAATAAAATAGAGTAACATACATAAATAAATACATGTGTCTCTTAGATATTTATTTTTTTATTTATAGACGAAACCCGTCGGAAACGACGGTTAGTTTTTTTAATAAATAAAATTATCTAAGAAACAATTTTTATTTCATAGAAATAAAAATTTGATACCTTGAGAATATAGGTATAGAAATATTTGCAGCATCATCCCCATAACAAAGAAAAAATAAATAAATAATATTACAGCTACCACCGCCTTAATACAATTCCAGCCTGACAAAGCCAATCAGAATGAAGTAAGGTATGGGATCACAGCTTACACAGTGTAAACCTAAGACAATGCATACGCTGTACAAACTCTAATTTTTCATCACTTATATATTTTTATCTTCTTTTCTGAACTACTGTCCGTTTCGTATTTTAGCGGCGGTTCGACATACCACGTCACTACCCTACCGTCTGACAGAACTGATTTCAGTGATCATTCAGGCGACTAAACATTTAGTTTAGTCGCCTGTGGACTTAGGAGCAGTTAAAATGTGTTCTGTGGAGTAATGAATCACTGCAAGTTCGACGGACTGGTCCGGATCAGGAGAGTGCCAGATGAACAATACCTTTTTGAAAGCGCTGTGCCAATTTTTGTTGTGATTTGTTTACTTATATAAGAGCTTAATTTAACTCGATTTACGTAAAGAACTAAAGAGGCAAGCAATATGCGTCGGAAACTGTACTGAAAGTAATGCAACTGGTTAGTTTTTTGAGAAATAAGAACAACATACACCGATCATCCAAAACATTAAAACCACCTTCGCGTTACGCAAATAGCGCGCGTGCAGCTAATCAGCGTCACATGCAAGGTCGCGAATAATATACACTGAAGTGCCAGAAAAACCAGTACAGACGAGCTTATGCAAAATACATAGCAACGTCACCTATGTGCGTACTCGGTTGCATCCGCCAGTGCGTATATAAAGCGATGTACATCCTTGCCAGCTGTCATAGCTGTTTTCGACATTAGAATGACAAGTAATTAAGATTTAAGCGATTTTTAACGCGGTGTCATAGTTGGCGCTCGTCAGATGGGCCATAGTGTTTCGGAGGATGAAACGAAGTTCGGATTTTCACGGACGACTATTGCAAGGGTGTACCGTGACTACAAGAACTCCGGCAAAACGTCCAACCTACGATACCAGTGTGGCCGTAAAATGGCATTGGGTGAACGTGACCATCGTTGGCTGTCAAGAGTCGTTTCACGCGGTAGGCGTGCAACACTCTCGCAGGTATCATCGAAATTCAATGATGGAGCCTCAACAAGCATCAGCGTCCGGACTATGCAACGTACCCTGCATGATATGGGTTTCGGGAGACGACGATCAACTCGAGTCCCCTTGATGGGTACACGACACATAGCTACGCGCCTCTCTTGGGCATGGCAACACCGCCACTGGACACTTGATGACTGGAAACAAGCAGCCTGGTCGGACGAGTTGCGTTTCCAACTGTATCGAGCAGATCAAAGGATTCGTGTGTGGCGCAAGCCACATGAAGCCACGGATCCCGCCTGTCAACAGGGGACTGTACCAGCTGGTGGGTTCCGTAATGGTATGGGGTGTGTTTAGCTGGACTTCACTGGGACCCCTGGTACATCTATAAACTTCTGTGACCGGCCAACATTATGTGCGCATCCTTTCTCACGAGGTAAACCCGTTCATGTCCTGCATTCATGCAAATGGGTTGGGCCTGTTCCAACAGGACAATGCACCTCCACAGAAGTGTCGGAAAGTCACATTATGATTAGAGGAGCGTTCATCTGAGTTTGGAGTGTTGCCATTCCCACCCAAGTTCCCAGATCTGAACATGATAGAACGCATTTGGGATGCCATGCAGCAAGCTATGGAATACAGGAATCCGAGATCTCGGAATACACCCGAATTGTGGAACACTCTGCAGGAAGTATGGTGTGCAATGCTTACAGCATATTTCCAAAAGCTAGTGGAGGCCATGCCCCGTCGTATTTCTGCAGTCTTGCGGTCCCGTGGGGTACCTACCAAGTATTACACTGGTGTAACAGTTTTTCTAGCACCAGTGTATATTAACTGGGTCGGAGCTCTCTCAGTCAGTATTTCGTTTCGTCACAACATGGGAAGAACAAAGGACTTATCTGATATTGACAAAGGCTGAATTGTTTTGGCAAGACGTAAGATTATCTTCGAAACAGCGACGCTGATTGGCTGCCAACGCTATGCAGTAGTTAGTATCTATCAAAAATGGTGGGTAACAGGCGACACTTCGAGCCGTCGAAAAGGCGTGACGCCTCATTGATGCGAGAGATCAGCGCAGCATATCTCGTCATATCAACAGCAACAGCAGGGATACTGTGGCGGACTTTACCCATGATTTCATTATTGGTTAAGAGGATGTGGGTATCCGCAGCAGTAGATTCATTCGTTTGCATATGCTCACAGCCGTTCAACGCACGCTCTTGGATATGGGTATCCGCAGCAGTAGATTCATTCGTTTGTATATGCTCACAGCAGTTCATCGCACGCTCTTGGATATGGGTAGATTCATCAGTAGATTCATTCGTTTGCATATGCTCACAGCCGTTCACCGTCGTTAATCTTTACAGTCGGTACGTAATCACCGACAGTGGATCATAGAAGACTGGATGAAGGTCTCATTATGAGACAAATCCCGTTTTTTGTTCCACCATATCGACAGGCCGAGTAGTGTGCGACGTTTAGACATGTGAGGAGGAAGCCTTCTCATCTGGATGGACTGTGGGGGTGGATTCAGGCAGCTTGAGGGAATGTAATGGTCCAAGTCATCTTTTCTTTGAGAACACTTGGACCCATTACCCTGTGGAGCAATCTCTGACATCTGTCGCGCACCAGAACATCGTGACTAACTAAGTACACCGCTTTTTAACGACTGCTCTCTTTGGCGGAGATGGCGTGCTTCTGCACTACAATGCTGTAATACCACACTGCTAAGAACGTTCAGCAATAGTTATAAAAATATGAAGATAAATTTCATTTATTGGCATAACCCCCAAAGTCGCCGGGCATGAATCCTCTCGAGCACCTGTGGGTTGAGCTGGAGAAACGAGTACGAGCAGCATCAACCAAACCACGTGTTTTACGGAAACTGCTGGATCTTCTGTTGCAGTAAAGATACCTATTATCAAAAGACACTTACCAACATCACGTTAAATCTATATCTTATCGGGTGAGTGCTCGTTTTTGCTGCGAGAGGAGGACCTACATCATATTATGTAGGTGGTTTTAATGTTTTGGGGGATCGGTGTAGTACTACGGCTCTTCAGCACATTAAAGCTTGACTGTATTTAACAGCATAGTCACCAGAGTAAAAACCTCTTCTAAACATTTTTAGTCAGCAGATGATGTCATTTGCATTGAAACGAGATACACAGACAATAAGTTTTGATGTACATACACACCCATTTAATTACGTCTGTGCCCACCTTTTCTGTCTATGATACATAATTTGATGTCTGGAAGGGCCATACCCACCCTGCCGTAGGAGTGGACACAGGTTTTTGTTTCATCAGTAAAGTGAAAAATTCGCCGCCCCGGTGGCGCAGTGGTCTAAGCGAAGGCCTCTGATCATTCGTCCGTAAGGGGTCCGGGTTCGAATCCCGGTGACGCATGGATGTTGTGTTTGTCTTACGGCACTGGCTCTCTCCCTTCGCTGGAACCAGTGACCCTAAATTAGGGACGGGCGACTGCTTATAGCCCATTGAGTTGCTCACGGTGGTCGTTAAACCTGCAATCAAAAAAAAAAGTGAAAAATTCCAAGTTTGAGCCGCGCCGGGCCTGCCTGGATAAGGTTACCGTTTTATCCTGGATTAAAGAAAAAGTTTCGATTCGCAACACGAAGCCCGACTGTTTAAGTAATCAGATGGAGAAGATGAATGATTGAAACGATGGGCATGAAGAAGTATATCCGCCACCGGATGCGCTGCTTAGTTGCAGCTTAGGTCGACAAGCTTGGATTTAAACTGAGAAAGTGAAATGTGTCTGTTAGTTTCTTTAAAAGTTGAAATCAAATTCAGTTTTCTCTTCGATGTCTTTAACTTTCTTTAACACTATAACCGAGGGGATGGTCGCGTATTTGAGTAATTACTCTACGTACAATTTTCGCATACGATACAATTAGTTCAAGAGTTTTAAGATTTCGTTTGGAAAGGCAATTCAACTATAACCACTTATATGTAGAAGTGCGGCAGCTGTTAGCTTGACTGCTAAAAAATGTCTTTGTAAAATTTGATATATACTGTGGATTGGATAGTAGTCATAGTTTGGATGTCATGCAACTCTTGACTGTCTTTTTCGGGCGATGTTTATACACGCAGAGTTAGTGACTAAATCCTTGAAATTTTACTTATCCGACTTTTTTCATGTGTTCACTGATATCGAAATATTTACTGTTGGCATTTGTTTATCGTGTTCATTTGCATATGTTCTGTGAACATCCTAACATTTCTTTGAACGCTATGGATTATTTGCCCGTTATTACTTTCCTAATTTTAATTTTGGACACCAGAGTATTTATTGCCCGCAAGGCAGTTGGGCTGGCCTCATAATTGTGGTGAGGTAGTGAAGGTTTGTGAATAGATGCAGCATATATAATAACTTCTGCTTTCTCTATGTGGTGTGTTAAAATTTTGTTAATAAATCACTTATTTAAAAGCAAAAAATTCTCCTTTCTTTTAAGAGGACAACCGAAGTTTTTGCATGATTTTGATTCACTTTAATTATAAATCCCGCTTCAAACTTGCTGTTGAATTATTCTGTAAAACAACTAATGTGATATTTTTGTCTACCATATGTAAAAACGAGAAATTTGACATTTATATTTTAATATTTCTGACTACAGGAAGCTGCATTTTAAAGATAAACTTCGGTTATCCTCTCTTTTGCAGGATTTTGTTTCACTTTAATTATGAATCCCGTTTCAAACTTCATATTGAATTAATTTGTAAAAGAACTAATGTGACATTTTCGTCTACCATATGTAAGAACGAGAAATTTGACTTTTATGTTTCAATATTTCTGACTACAGGAAGCTGAACTTTCTGTTTGATGGAATATAAATTGACACTGTGGATGCATATGATGACAATTTTACATCTGCATTCGTCATTTTTCTACATGATATTAAACAGAAATATCTTGAAAATCAACCAGTTGTAAAAAATCAGTAACAAGATCAAAATAGCGACCTCTGCTTGTCAGCGCTTAATTTCTTTTGACGCAGTTCTCGCAAAATGTCACATTGGTGCAGTCATATTTTCTTTCTGTTGTTTGTCTTAGCGAAGAGGAAAAAGCAATTTCTTTTGATGATTTCTCAGAAAATATCGTTTCCCACTGTCCCTTCTTACTTATTTCACTGCTCTTACAGATATTAAAAAAATCGATTAGAGAAACACAATAGCTCACAGCACGTCCCAAGGCGAATCAAAAATGAAAAGTGAAAGTACTTGAGACCCGAGGGAATGTTAAAATGAGATGAAATGCCATGTGCCGGGAAAGATTTAAAAATTTCGTAAATAGATGGAGTCCAACTGCTTTGAAGTTGTGCTAAAAAAAGATCAAATAAAAGAAGATATAAAAAGCTAAAAGAAACTCGATTTAAAAGGGATGTGTTAGAAAATACACGTTTTGCACACGACTCTCCCGAGCTCTCACCGATAGAACAATGTATGGGATATCATGTAACGTAAACTATGCCCATCTCGGAACGTCGGGAACTGGCCCGCCATTTGGGCACTATCTGGCATGTTAACATGACGGTACCTGTGAACTCTATGCGTCTATGTTACGCCAGGTAATTATCTGTAACCGAACCAGAAGTGGTGCCAGAACGAACTAGCATGTACTACTCGTGTAGCTGTTTCATCCGAATAAATGATCAAACTGTTCCACAATTGCAAAGATTTCTTTTCTTATGCATAAACACTCTAATGACAAAAGTCACCGGACACGTAGAAGAGAAGCACAACATAGCATTTATTGGCATACATTAGTACGGTGTTGGTCCACCTTTGGCCTTAATGCATACACTGACCCTTTGAGACATGCTTTCGATAAGGTTTTGGAACACAGCGATAGGTATGCGCTTTCATTCAGTACATCATGCTGCCGCTAACTGTTGCTTATTAATAGGCCTTGGTCCCAAACTTTTTTTTTCGGCGCTCTAATTCATCCCATAGGTGCTTTATGGAATTAAGTTCAGGGCTCTGTGCTGGCCAGTCCACACACGATACGGAATTATCGTCAAACCACGCCGTAACAGTCCTTGCTTTACGGCTCGCTGCATTATCCTGCTGGTGCCAACAAAGCTCGATTCCACAGTATTGCCCCAGAGATGGAATGGCATAATTGTCCAGAATACTGAGGTAGATGTGCTGATTAACAGGTTTGTCCACGATAACCAATGGGCCGTGACCATACCACGAAAAACATCACTACACGAGTACACTGCCAGCTCCAAACTTGACCGTAGGAACAATACACTGTGGTAAACAGCGTTCCCTCTGATGCAGCGCTACCCACACACGATCCTTCAGACTGATGGATTGTGTATCTGGATTCATCAGTCCATAGGACCTGTTTCCATTGATCTACGGTCCGCGATAAATGTTCTTTACACCATGCTAAACGATGAGTAGCATTCCGAGTGGAGATGAAAGGCTTATGCGCAGCCGCACCACTACGGTAACCATAGAATGAAGTTATCTGCGAATTGTACGTGTACATACCGAGGTTCCAGCATTTTTACTCACCTGTACACTGAAGTCTTGTGCAGTATTCCGTCAATTACCTGTAAAGACTCTCATGAGACTTCGACGTCCTCTATCACTGATTTTCTATAGTTTGCCGATACGTTTTTCTCCTTCAAGCACGCCATGTGTCTTGCACTTGTTCGGTACATCTAAAACAGTTGACTTGGGTATGTTTAAACGCCTCTTGGCTTCTATTTATTCATAACGAGGAATCTCTACTCCGGAATCAAAGAATTAACGAGACTTCTTTTTTTTTTTTTTTTTTTTTTTTTATTGGAGGTTTAACGACCACCGTGAGCAACTCAATGGGCTATAAGCAGTCGCCCGTCCCTAATTTAGGGTCACTGGTTCCAGGGAAGGGAGAGAGCCAGTGCTGTAAGACAAACACAGCATCTATGCCTCACCGGGATTCGAACCCGGACCCCGTTCGGACGAATGATCAGTAGCCATCGCTTAAACCACTGCGCCACCGGGGCGGCAACGAGACTTCCAAACCTCGGCTAATTCTTAGTGATTCAGCTGGACTTGAAGACAGAACTTTATGGTCCCAAGACGAGAAGGCAGCCCCCTTCCAATAGTGACTTTCATGAAGTAGAAAGTCGGGCAATTAGAACATCCTCAATCAGAATTAATATTCAGTTTTAAATTAATGGCAATCTCACCCCCCCCCCCCCAACAAAACTAAAAGGTGTTTTCAATCTATTATTCCAAATTTTTTGTTCTATTAAAAGCTCTTCCAATTGAATACATTGAATTATTGATGTAAAAGAAATTGCAGACATCTTTAGTGGGATGATCTGGGGCTTGGGCAACACGTGATCATACGCTTTGGGTAGCTTTATTTCCATCCTTTGAAGATTCAACTATAAGTTGAATCTTCAAACACAACATAGCATTTACTGACATACATTAATATGGTGTCGGTCTACCTTTGGTTTTAACGCATGCACTAACCCTTCGAGACATGCTTTTGACAAGGTTTGGGAACACAGCGATAGGTATGCGCTTCCATTCAGTACATAATGCTGCCGATAAATGTTGTTTAGTAGCAGGTCTTGTTTCCAAAATTCTTATGCGGTTCTTTAATTGACCCCATAGGTGCTCTATGGGATTACGATCAGGGCTTTGTACTGGCCAGTCCACACACGATACGGAATTATCGTCAAACCACACCGTAACTGTCCTTGCTTTATAGCTCGGTGCATTATCCTGCTGGTACCAACAAGGCTCGGTTTCATAGTATTTCCACAGAGTTCGTAGGGCATAATAGTCCAGAATATCGAGGTAGACGTGCTGGTTAACAGGTTTGTCCACAATAACTAATGGTCCGGGACCATATCACGAAAATCAAAACCACAGGAGTACACTGACAGCTCCAAACTTGACCGTAGGAACAGTACACTGTGGTGAATAGCGTTGTCCTAACTGCAGGCATACCCACACACGGCCATCGGACTGATGGATCGTGTATCTGGATTCATCAATCCGTAGAACCCATTTCCATTAATCTACGGTCCACGATATATGTTCTTTACATCATCCTAAATCACGAGTAGCATTCCGAGTGGAGATGAAAGTCTTATGAGCAGCCAAACGACCACAGTAACCCATGAAATGGATTTCTCTGCGAATGGTACTTGTATTGGGTTGTCGGAAAAGTCATGACGTATTTTGGCACCCGATGGCGGTTGGGAGGTTTTGGAAGTACTAGAGGCATGCGCAGCGCTGTTATCGCTATGGCATTCAGCAGGTGCCAAATCTAGCTGCAGTTTAAAAGGAATAGTGAGCGATCTGGTGGATTTGCGGATTTTTGACATCAAGTTGAAGATGGAAGACCGAACTTTGCATTTTCGCCATATTTTACTATTTTACTTCCACAAAGGGAAGAACGCGCGTCAAGCTTGTGAAACGTTCAGTAAAGTGTACGGTGATAAGGCTCTACAAGAACGTCAGCGCCAGCGGTGGTTCGCGAAATTCCGTGCTGGTGATTTTAACCTCAACGATGCACCTCGATCCGGGAGGCAAACCGAGGTTGATGCCGACCAATTCAAGGCATTGATCGAATCAAACCCACGTTACACGACACAAGAGATTGCAGACACATTGCACATCCATCATTCAAGCGTTCACGATCACCTGAAGAAGCTGGGATACGTAAGCAAGCTCGATGGTAGGGTTCCTCATGTACTCAAAGTAGCTCAATTGACGGCGCGTATAAACATCTGCGATATGCTCATTAAACGTGAGGGAAACGATCCTTTTTTGAAGCGACTGATAACTGGTGATGAAAAGTGGATTGTGTACAACAATGTGCTGCGCAAACGGTCTTGGTCTGGACGTGCCGCTTCGCCTCAATCTACATCCAAACCAGATATTCATCAGCAGAAGGTTCTGGTCTCAGTGTGGTGGGATTTCAAAGGTGTCTTGTTTTTCGAGCTCCTACCACGGAACCAAACAATTAATTCGAATGTGTACTGTCGGCAATTGGACAGTTTGAACGTATCCATCAACCAGAAACGCTTAGAGCTCGTTCATCATAAAGGTGTTGTGTTCCATCGGGACAACGTGAGACAACACAAGTTTGATCACCCGTCAAAAATTATTGGAGCTTGAGTGGGATGTGTTGCCACACTCGTCATACTTGCCTGACCTTGCGCCGTCAGACTTCCACTTATTTCGCTCTCTTCAACAGTCCTTGCGTGGTATAACGTTCAATTCAGATGAGGCTGTAAATCAGCACCTTGTACAGTTTTTCAGCACGAAAGACATGTCCTTCTATGATCAAAGCATTCTGTAGCTCTCTGGAAGATAGCAAAAGGTTATCGAACAAAACGGCCATTATACCATTGATTATCCTCATGAACTCAAAGAAGCTCAATTGACGGCACGTATAAACATCTGCGATATGCTCATTAAACGTGAGGAAAACGATCCTTTTTTGAAGCAACTTATAACTAGTGACGAAAAGTGGATTGTGTACAACAATGTGCTGCGCAAACGGTCTTGGTCTGGACGTGCTACTTCTCCTCAAACGACATCCAAAGCAGATATTCATCAGCTAAAGGTTCTGGTCTCAGTGTGGTGGGATTTTAAAGGTGTCTTGTTTTTCGAGCTCATACCACGGAACCAAACAATTAATTCTAATGAGTACTGTCGGCAATAGGACAGTTTGAACGTATCCATCAACCAGAAACGCTCAGAGCTCGTTCTTTTTTTTTTAATTGGAGGATTAACGACAACCGTGAGCAACTCAATGGGCTATAAGCAGTCGCCCGTCCCTAATTTGGGGCC
Organism: Macrothele yani; assembly: GCA_039090855.1. Classification (NCBI taxonomy): domain Eukaryota; kingdom Metazoa; phylum Arthropoda; class Arachnida; order Araneae; family Macrothelidae; genus Macrothele; species Macrothele yani. The sequence continues at coordinate 30,995,263 of CM077007.1, forward strand.
ACTGGCTCCAGGAAAGGAAAGAGCCAGTGCCGTAAGACAGACACATCATCCATGCCTCACCGGGATTCGAACCCGGCCCTCTTTCGGATGAATGATCAGAGGCCATCGCTTAGACCACTGCGCCTCAGGGGCGGCCAGAGCTCGTTCATCATAAAGGTGTTGTGTTCCATCGCGACAACGTGAGATCACACAAAAGTTTGATCACCCGCCAAAAATTATTGGAGCTTGGGTGGGATGGGTTGCTACACCCAGCATGCTTGCCTGACCTTTGGCCGTCTGACTCCCACTTGTTTCGCTCTCTTCAACAGTCCTTGCATGGTATAACGTTCAATTCAGATGAGGCTGTAAATCAGCACCTTGTACAGTTTTTCGCCACGAAAGACATGTCCTTCTATGATCAAGGCATTCTGTAGCTCTCTGAAAGATGGCAAAAGGCTATCGAACAAAACGGGCGTTATATCATTGATTGATATTTGTTTTTTCTATCAATAAATGACCTTTGCAAAACATGGCTATACATACCGAGGTTCCAGCAGTTTTACTTACCTGTACACTGATGTCTTTGGCAGTACTGTCTAATGATTGTACTGAGGATTCGACGACCGCTATCACTAATTTTCTTTTGTCTGTCGGTACGTTTTGCTGCTTCAGGCATTTCATGTATCTTCCAGTTATTCAGTACATCCAAAAAAGTTGATTTGGGTACGTTTAAACGCCTCTGCGTTTCTCTTATGGACAACCCACTAACATAACGCCCAGTAATATTTCCTTCCTCAAAGTCAGTTCTCTCCCGCCACGACATTTTCACTCAACCTCAGAGTGCGATATGATCGCGGTCAGCGGTCGGCTTGTGTTTATACTGTGTGCAGCCGTACCCCGCACCTTAACAACACAGCGGATCCGTTCATTTGCTTTTGAAGGGATGTGTGGGGACTTTTGTCAATATAGTGTATGTACACCATTTCTCTACCTTATACGGTTCCCACACAGTTATTTCTCAAGGGCACGAGTCTCGTAAGGTTTCTTTACTTAAGAACGCGCGCTCGTAAGTCAGGTACAAAAAAGTTCATTTCTGCAGTTCCCACAACTGAAATTAGTGCCGGTATGTACATTCCGGGTACAAAAGGTTCCGGTAAGAAATTATAGGGAAAAGAAGTGCCGGTATGCTATACCAGCGTATACCGGCCCATTTCGAGCAATGACAGGGTCACAAAGCACTTTAAATCTTATGTTTTTGAACATTTCTGTAAACGTTCTGGGTATGTTTAAACGCCTTTAGCCCTTTTTCAAAAGAAAATTGCCAGGATAATTGAAAGTAGAAAGAAGAAGAGGTACAACATTACATGACTTGAAAAATGGTTGGGATTTATCTCACGAGCGGCAAAACCTATTACAGCTATAGTCCTGAGGAATGGTACTACCCAAAAATTTGACTTATAATTTCCTTTTATTCCTTAGGAAAAAAACATAATTAGGAGACATTTATAATACAAAAATCCTTTAATTACAGAAACAAGTTATGATTATAATACGCTTTCCAACACACCAGAAATCTTTACCAAGTTATTACTAAAGTTATGAGGATAATGGCTGTAAAATAAATTTCGTTCCGATGACCTGACCTTTGACCCCATTTCGATGATATTCAACAGAACCGGTAAAGTATACTTCCGGAACAACATGATAAGGTTTGTCTCAATCGAAGCATTTTTACGTAAGTTATAACGCATAAGGGCGATGGAATGGATCCCAATCCTATGTCTTGACCTTTGACCCCACTTCACCCATTTTCAATAGGCTTCGTCCCCAGATAGTCCCCTACCACATACTATAATTTCATCGAAATCGAACCACATTTACCCACGTTATGACGCATAAGTGCAATTTAATGCATCCCGCACTTATGTCGTGACCTTGGACCCGATTCGTCCCATTTTCAATAGGGTTCGTCCCCATGTGGTCACATACCACATACTAAAATTTAATCGAAATCGAACCATTTTGACGCGAGTTATTGTGCGGACGGACAGACGGCCGGACCGACGGACAGACGGACATAGCTGGAGCATATACGCTTCTTCAACCTACGGTTCGAAAGCATATAAAACGGAACTTACTGTCCGGACTCATCTCATCAGAGCCGTCTCGAGTACTAGAAGTCTAAGCCAACGCGATTTTCCCTTTTCTGTTGTCAACAACCGGGTCAAGACAAACCAAACCCGCTACTATTGAAAGAGTGTGTTTGCTCGACGTGTGTCTTATACTGACAATGCTGAAAACCTGATGTGGGTTTCAAAGAGAAGTCGATATTTTTATTAATTTAGATTACATATTTCTTATGAATTGATGAACTAGATTTTTTTTTTGCTGACGTAATAATTCCCGCGAAACTAAGTAGGCTTACGCAGTGTTTCATGTACCATTAGGTTTGGGCAACGTCCCTTGAATCATTAGGCTTAGCAAATTTTTATTAATCATTGTCCGTTGTTTTTCTGTCCAGTGGGGTTTCTTGCCTCCTACGAAATATTTAAAAATATACTTTTCCGACGTCATGTTGAAATAAAACAAATATGTATCAGTCGTACATTGTTTTGCTGAAAGGATATAGAATTACCATATCAATAGCGGCAATTTTAATGCGATACATGAAACGCTCCTCATTAACTTATCAGAAAAATTTTGCCTCTTTTTTTACCTTAACTTATTTATATGAAATACAATGTAATTTATTAAAAACTGTAACACCGGGGTATTTCTGCAAAACAGCAACAAATTGATGCAAAAAGAAAATGTTAAAGCTCTTTTATATCTGAATTATAAAGTTTACAAATAAGTAAGTTTTAAAGCGTTTTTGTGTGACGTATACCGCTAATTTACGGGTCTGGTTCATTTGCCCGACGTTTACTGCACCGAAGGGTCACTTGACCGAAAAGATTGTTTCACCGAAAGATCACTTCATTGAAACGTTCATTTTACCGAAGGGTCACTTGACCGAAAAGATTGTTTCACCGAAAGATCACTTCATTGAAACGTTCATTTCACCGAAGGGTCACTTGACCGAAAAGATTGTTTCACCGAAAGATCACTTCGTTGAAACGTTCATTTCACCGAAGGGTCACTTGACCGGAAAGATTGTTTCACCGAAAGATCACTTCGTTGAAACGTTCATTTCACCGAAGGGTCACTTGACCGAAAAGATTGTTTCACCGAAAGATCACTTCATTGAAACGTTCATTTCACCGAAGGGTCACTTGACCGAAAAGATTGCTTCACCGAAAGATCACTTCATTGAAACGTTCATTTCACCGAAGGGTCACTTGACCGAAAAGATTGTTTCACCGAAAGATAACTTCATTGAAACGTTCATTTCACCGAAGGGTCACTTGACCGAAAAGATTGTTTCACCGAAAGATCACTTCATTGAAACGTTCATTTCACCGAAGGGTCACTTGACCGAAAAGATTGTTTCACCGAAAGATCACTTCATTGAAACGTTCATTTCACCGAAGGGTCACTTGACCGAAAAGATTGTTTCACCGAAAGATCACTTCATTGAAACGTTCATTTCACCGAAGGGTCACTTGACCGAAAAGATTGTTTCACCGAAAGATCACTTCATTGAAACGTTCATTTCACCGAAGGGTCACTTGACCGAAAAGATTGTTTCTCCGAAAGATCACTTCATTGAAACGTTCATTTCACCGAAGGGTCACTTGACCGAAAAGATTGTTTCGCCGAAAGATCACTTCATTGAAACGTTCATTTCACCGAAGGGTCACTTGACCGAAAAGATTGTTTCGCCGAAAGATCACTTCATTGAAACGTTCATTTCACCGAAGGGTCACTTGACCGAAAAGATTGTTTCGCCGAAAGATCACTTCATTGAAACGTTCATTTCACCGAAGGGTCACTTGACCGAAAAGATTGTTTCGCCGAAAGATCACTTCATTGAAACGTTGATTTGACCGAAGGGTCACTTGACCGAAAAGATTGTTTCGCCGAAAGATCACTTCATTGAAACGTTCATTTTCACCGAAGGGTCACTTGACCGAAAAGATTGTTTCGCCGAAAGATCACTTCATTGAAACGTTCATTTCACCGAAGGGTCACTTGACCGAAAAGATTGTTTCGCCGAAAGATCACTTCGTTGAAACGTTCATTTCACCGAAGGGTCACTTGATCGAAAGGTACATTTCACCGAAGGGTCACTTGAACGAAAAGTTCATTTCATCGAAATGTCATTCCACCGAAGGGTCAGTTTATCGAAAACCTTGGATTTCATTACAGGATCTGTTGAAGCATGGTACAAGTTCGCCAGACAGACCACCGAAACGTTAGGGGATCATACTCAAATTGCACTTTTGATTTCTCAATGTCACAAAGAACGCTATTATTTAGTTTTAAGACAAAAAACAATTAATTTCAAGTCCCTAGGCCTCGGCTTAGGCCTTTTTAGCAAATTTTAATCATGCTCATAAGTTTTACGTAAAAGTCATGGTCAGTGCTCATGTTCATAACGTTTACATAAAAAGTCAAGTTAATAATGTTGCACATTTATTCAGGCAAAATGAGTCAATTTCAGGGTCCTAGGCATCGGCTTAGGCCTTTTTAGCAAATTTTAATCGAGCAAGCTCATAAGGTTAACATAAAAAGTAAAATTGCTTATGTTGCATATTTTTTCAGGCAAACTGAATCAATTTAATCGTGCAAGCTCATATTCATAAGATTTGCATAAGAAGTCAAGTTACTAATGTTGCATATTTTTTCAGGCAAAAAGAATCTATTTTAGGTTTCTAGTCCTCGGCTTAGGCCTTTTCAACAAATTTTAATCGAGCGAGCTCATATTCATAAGGTTTACATAAAAATGTGCAACATCAGTAACTTGACTTTTTATGTAAACCTTATGAACATGAGCTCTCAGGATTAAAATTTTCTAAAAAAGGCCTAAACCGAGTCCCAGAGATATAAAATTGATTATTTTTGCATGAATATTAACTTGACAACATTATTAACTTGCCAACATTATTAAAAAAGGCCTAAGCCGAGTCCCAGAGATATAAAATTGATTATTTTTGCATGAATATTAACTTGTGCAACATTATTAACTTGCCTTTTTTGTCAACTTTATGAACATGAGCACGCACTCTTAAATTTTTCTAAAAAAAACCTAAGCCGAGTAGCCTAGGGACCTCAATTTGATTTAATTTGCCTAAAAAAATATGCAGCATAAATGTAACTTGACTTTCTATGTAACCCTTATGAATATGAGCTCGGAGGATTAAAATTTGACAAAAGGCACAGACCTAGGCCTCGTAATTAATGTTAAATTTCGAAAAACCTACTCATGGGGAGGTGTTTCATAGAAATTAAAAGTGTATTTTTTTATACAATCCGATAATGTTTAGGTGGTCAGTTTTTCAAAAACCCGCATCACACTCCAACAACAAAATTCTAAGTTTTCGATAAACTGACCATTCGATGAAATGATCTTTCGATATAATGAACTTTTAGGTAAAGTAATCCTTCGGTAAAATGAACTTTTCGATCAAATGTCCTTTCGATGAAATGAACTTTTAGGTGAAGTGACCTTTCGGTGAAATGAACTTTTCGGTCAAGTGACCCTTCGGTGAAATATACCTTTCGAGCAAGTGATTTTCGGCGAAGTGATTTTCGGTCAAGTGATCTTTCGATCAAGTGAACGATACCCCTAATTTACATATCAGACATTACCCCGCGTTGTTGTCGTGTGATTGTAACAGCTGCAGAGTATAGAATGTGACACAGAAATTTGCCCAACAGTCAAACGCACTTGCACATCAGTAAGTGAAAGATGGCAAGCGATACCGCATTTATTCGACACTGCATTCGTTACATATATCATCAAGAAAAAGTGCTGCAAAATCATGTGCATTGATCTGTTCTCTTCTGTGGGAGAATATTGGATCGAAAACCACTTGTGAGTTTTTGGTTTAGACGGTTTAAAGCAGGTGATTTTGATGTTAGCAATCGTGAACGTAGCTGTTCCCCGCAGAAGTTTACACATGAGGAACTGCAAGCATTGCTTGATGAAGATTAGTCTCAAACGCAAAAAGAACTAACTGAACAGCTGGGTGTAACTCAACAAACCATTTCCAATCGTTTACGCGCAATGGGAAAGATTCAGAAAGAACGAAAATGGGTGCCACATGACCTGAGCCAGAGGAACAGTGATGAGCCTGTCATGAAGTGTTTGAGTCTGTTGAATAAAGAACACAAAAAGTCTTTTCTGTGGAAAATCGTTACGGCTGATAAAGAGTGGATATGGTACGACAATCCCAAACACAAAAAACTGTGGCTAAACCCCGGTGAAGCAACGGCTTCGACACCGAAACGCAATACTCATTCCAAGAAAGTTTTGCCGTGCATATGGTGGGATATGAAGGGTGTGCTCTATCATGAACTATAGGAACAGGGTCAAACTGTTACTGCTGATCGCTACAAGCAACAATTGCTGCGATTGAACCAGGAAATCTGTCGGAAACGTACATTCACAGGCAAAGGGTTGCGTCCCGTGAAATTACCGCATGAAAACGCTAGGCCGCATGTCTTATAATCGGTCAAGGAAACGTTATAGACGCTTGGCTAGGAAGTTTTGGAGTACCCGGCTTATAGTCCCAACATAGCCCCTTCAGACTGTCATTTGTTACAAACGATGCAACATGGTTTGTCTGCTGTACGGTTCCGGACATCTGACGAAGTGCAAAAATGGGTTGACGACTTCCACGCGTCACACAACAGTGTATTCTTCATGGCTGGAATCCATCAGCTGTCCGACCGATGGCGGAAGGTAATAGATAACGACGGTGCATATTTGAATTCGTAAAGTTATTGTTGTTTTCTCTCAAATTGCGTGCTGCATTGTCTTAAAACGCTTTAAAACTTATTTGTACAACTAATAGTTTGTAGGTATAAAATAATCACTGAATTCATCGCTTCCATGGGTCATAAAGTGTTTGTGTTTTCATTTTTACCAAATGTTTTGTATTTACCGAAATTTATAATTTTTTTTTCGTCGATATTGCGAAGTTGCGAAAACTTTGAATCCTCATATCGCCTCGTTGTAACTTCGCTGCTAGCTTAAGATGGCGGTCACTGCAGCGTTCTTTTTTATGACCCTGATGATGACGTCACAAATCGAGGACTAAGACCTCTAGTACTCTAGATGGCTTTGGTCTCGTACAGTAAAATAATTGGCGTCATGTCGTTATCTGCAAAACATATAAATTTCAAGCGTTACTCTCCAAGGATATGAACAAATTCTGAATTAGAAAACTGATATTTGTTTTTCGCCGAAGTTTGCAGAACGCAAATAAATGGATGGTATTCGTAACTAGTTTCCCTTTCATTTCAGAATCCGAATGGAAAACGTTTCTACAGATAACATAATTCGCACATTTGTTTAAAGGCAATAAGTCAACATCTACGCGTTTGATTCTCCTTTTTAATAAAGCAATTCCAGAAGATAAGTGCAACGTGAAATATCGATCCCAAAATCCCTTGCAGAAGTGATACGTTCGCTAAAATCTAATTATTTCAGTCACCGATGTTTCTGCACTTCTTGCAAATTTATATTACCATACAGTTGTGCACACGCATCATTTTGAAGAAGAGTGTTTCCTCTTATCTCTTGGGAGCACGCATGTTGGCTTATCACCATCCTATCGAAAACATTCATTCAAAGCGAAATACCGGCATACAAGTCCAAGAGTTAATGCCGCGTGTTCCCACAACCACGGTTTCGTCTATTGAATTCAATTACATTCCTTTGCTTTTCTGTTTATCTCATGAGTTTTGTAAAAATAGAATCAGATCAAACATGCAGTTTCAAATAAGCGACTTTACTCCCGTTTCCTGTATCAAAATCCTCTGCAAAAGTTTAAAAATGGTTTATATTGGAAAGATCTGTTCTACTGCAGAGATAGAAATTTTTGAGTTCTCTTATTATCTCTAGAAATTGGTTAGATATGATCCAGTTTCTTTATGTCTTGATATCATTTCAGAATGTGACAACCCTGGCTGCGCACAAAAGCGCCGAAACTTTAGAGGTTCGAGGAACGGATGTTACTGCGAAGGAAGGAGGAGATGCTTTACAATTATCTGTCTAGCGGCTCACACAAATTTCTCACGTGTAGAGATCAGTATTCTGTAATTTATTATTTTATTGAATTCAGTTACTTTTCTCTGCATCTCTGTCTATCCGATAAGTTCTATTAATTGAAATAATATCAAGGTTGGAGTTCCAAATAATTAAATGTACTGCAGTTTTCAATATCAAGAATTTCTGCAAAATTTTGAAGATGCTTTTTAGTGGAAAGAGCTAGAATGATGCTCTGAGAGAAAATTTTGAGTCCTAATATGATCTCCCGAAATTAGTTAGACATATTCCAATTTCTTTCTGAATTTATGTTTTGATATAATTTCAGAGTGTGTTAAGAGCTCCTTTGCCCAAAGGCACAACAATTATAGGAAATTTAGGAGCTCACACAAGTCTCTCATGTATTGAAGAGTTGTGTGGAAAATCTTCAAACATTTCAAACACAGATAAATTCTTCTTTTATAGAATGGTGTTCATTGAAATAATCAGAATATGCTTTACGCTACATTCCTTGTAGATCCACATTCCTTGTAGATCAGTGTGCACGGTAATACATGTTTGCTTCAAAACATCTTGGCGCGAAGGACAGACTGCGCCACTTTTGCTCTAGCACAAGATGTACGCTATGCAAGATATACAGTGTGCATATATATATATATATATATATATATATATATATATATATATATATATATATATATATATATATATATATATATATATCATCATCATCATCATCATTGTCAACCATTATCAATCCACTGCTGGACGAAGGTCTCCCCAAGTTTCCTCCACAACGGTCTGTCTTGTGCCAGTCTCCGCCATGTCACCCCTGCATACTTTCGAATTTCATCCACCCATCTCCCATGTGGTCTTCTTCTGGGTCTTTTCCTGTCCCTTGGAATCCAATCTAAAATTTCAGCTGTCCATCGATGATCTGTCCTTCTGGCAGTATGTCCAGCCCATTGCCATTTCAGGGATTTAACTCTGATCATGATGTCTTCCACTCTTGTCATTTTTCGGATCCACGAGTTCCTCTTCTTATCTCTCCTGGTTACACCAAGCATGCACCTCTCCATGCTTCTTTGAGTTGTCTGCAGCCTTTGTATGTCTCTTTTTAGTTAAGGTCCACGTCTCTGCACCATACGTAAGCACTGGAAGGATGCATTGATCAAACACTTTTCTTTTAAGACATAATGGCATACTGCTCTTGAAAATTATGCTGTTTCTTCCAAAAGCTCTCCAGGCAAGTTTTGTACGCCGATTAATTTCTTCATCAATGTGACCCTCACTTGATATCTGCTGTCCAAGATAAACGTACGTGTCTGTTATCTCCAGCTTTTCTCCATCAATCGATAAATCTTCATTTCTTGTAAAAGCATTGAACATCACTTTTGTCTTCTGAAAGTTCATTTTTAATCCCACTTCTTTACTCTTGTCAGCAAGTTCCTGGATCATACTCTGCAGCTCTGATGGGGTAGTTGCAAAAATGACCACGTCATCAGCAAAACGAAGGTGGGTTAGATAATCTCCATTAATCTTTATCCCCTTGTTTTCCCAGCTCAGTGACTGAAAAACACCCTCCAATGTGGCATTAAAGAGCTTCGGAGATATGGTGTCACCTTGTCTCACTCCCTTTCCAATTTTTACGTGTGTTGTATTTTCAAACAGCCTAATCTTTGCACTTGCATTTTCATAGATGTTATTAATAATATTAATGTATGCATCTTCAATACCGCAGGTTTTCAGAGCCATTGTAACTGCTGATGGTTTCACCGAATCAAAGGCTTTTTCATAATCGATAAAAGCCATGCACAATGGAAGTTCATATTCCCTCGCTCTTTCAATTAGTTCTCTCAGCACGTGGATATGATCTATTGTGCTGTAGCCACTCCTGAATCCAGCTTGTTCTCTCGGTTGAGCCATGTCCAGTGTTACCTTCAAGCGGTGTGAAAGAACTTTAGTGAAGATTTTATAAACTACTGATAGGAGGCTGATAGGTCTGTAGTTTCCGAGATCCTCAATGTCACCTTTCTTATGTAGCAGGATCATTGTAGCGGTGTTCCAATCCTCAGGAATCTTTCCTTCATTAAGGCATCGAGTGAAAATTTGGGCGAGTACTGTTTCGATTTCTCCACTTGCTTCTTGTATGATGTCTACAGTAATTCCATCTTCTCCTGGAGCTTTTCCTCGCTTCATGTTCTTGATTGCATGTGCAACTTCCGCTGGAAGGACTGGAGGAACTCTGGTACTGGTATCTTTCATGATGTCTGGAGTGCATATATCATCCCTTTCATATAATTTGGAGTAGAAATCTTTCACTCTTGTCAAAATTTCGCCTCTATTTCTTGTTACAGAACCATCTTCTTTTCTCAGTGCCATAATCTGTTTTCTTCCCTTACTGAGATGTCCCTTTGCTATCTTTAGGCTTTGGTTGTTTTCAATTGCTTTCCTCACTAGTTCACAGTTGAATTTCCTTACATCTTCAGTGATACTTTTTCTTACTGTCTTGCATAGCTCTATATATTCCACTTTGGAAGTCACATCTTCTTTAGTTGTCCTCATCTCTCTTCTTTTTTTGCATCAACATTTTGGTTTTTCCTGATAATTTGTTCACATGCAACTTGTTCTTAGACCCAGCTAATTTTGTTGCTGTTTCCATAAGAGCTTTGGTTACTTTTCTGTTAACTTCAGAGATGTCCACTTCTTCCGATGTTAGGCCTTCTAAAGCAGAGAACCTGTTCTTCAGTTCGAACTTGAAGGTATTATGGTGTTTTTTAAGGTTGGTTATGTCAATAGATTTTGTTTGTCCTATGAGCTTGCCACGTTCAAGTTTAGTGTTGAGGTGCATCTTACATCTCACCAATCTATGGTCACTACCTGTGTTGAACTTGTTTAGCACACTGCAGTCTTCTATGACGAATTTTTTGTTACACATAATAAAATCAATTTCACTTGTCGTCCCATTTGGATGTCTCCATGTCCATTTCCTGTGTGGCTTTTTCTTGAAGAAGGAGTTCAAGATGAAAAACCCTTCTGCCTCTGCAAACTCAACGAGAGTATTTCCACGCTGGTTTCTGTTGCCATGACCGAATTTACCTACCGAAGTTTCATTCTGTTGCCGTTGCCCTATTTTTGCATTGAAATCTCCCATAATTATTTTCAAGTGCTGCTTACCTTTATTATTTAGATGACAAATTTCCTCATAAAGTTCTTCAATTTCTTCTTCTGGATGACTTGTGGTGGGTGCATAAGTTTGAATAATCTGAGCCTGGTATCTTTTCGAGAGTTGGATAACAAGTCGTGCAGCTCTGTCAGAGGAACTTTCAACTTCTACAACTTTATCCTTCAGTTTCTTGTTTATTATAAATCCAACACCACTAGTTCTGCCAGTATCTGTCCCATGATAGTAGAAGAGATGTCCACTTTTCAGTTCGACGAGATCTTCTCCTTTTCTCCTTACCTCACTTAGCCCCACGATGTCCCACTTGATCCTTTGTAGTTCCTCTTCCAATTCAAGAAGCCTTGAATCAGAAGATAGGAGCGTCCATTGTACGTAGCCAAGGTCAGCATCAGATGGCAGCCTAGTCCGATCCTCCGGGGATTCTTAGCACCCTCTGCCTTCATGTCGCACTGGCCGCTGCCTTGGCCAGGTACATTCCAGCTGCCGGAGACTGAGGGCCAAGATTTAAGTTGTGGAATCATTTTGGAGGGGCTTTGGCCATAACTCACCACGCTGGCCAAGCGGGTTGGTGAGTGTGGGATAGCATTTCCTCTGATCCCGATGGCATAGTTATACCGCTATGGGCGGTCGTCAGAGCCCCTTTAGTGGGAACAGGATGCACCACGAGAAGGCGGGGTTGACATTTGTCATGGAGAGGCTGTGATGTTACGCATCACCTGACCTTACATATATATATATATATATATATATATATATGTATGACCTATCTGCATAGTGTACAGATACACCCTATGCAGATAGGTCCTATTATTTATGAATACAATGACATATACCTGTACAAGCTGCTGTAACACAAGATATACACAGTGCATATATTTTACATAATGCAAGATATGCGCTACGGAGATCAAGAAAGTACTATGCAGATAATAATGAAACGCATAAAGCGTATTAAATCCGTTTATTTTTGTAGTGTAGTCAGCACAAAGATTCGCCAAGCTTTTGCACTCCACTGGGAAGCTTGATGAATCTTTGCGCTGACTACAAAACAAAAATAAACGGATTTGATACGCTTTATACGTTTCATTATTATTCAACTCAGGTGTATTTAAAATAAAGTACTATGCAGAAGTATCTGTACAGTATGCATTACTTATCTGCATGGGATATAGATATACACTATCGAAAGGTCATGATATTTATAAATATCATAACGGCATAGCTTAAGGTATTTATAAACACCATGACCTATACCTACCTAGCTATATATCATGGTATATTCGACTTATACCTAGGTCGAATGTAAAAAAGATAATTTATTAGCCAAAAAGAGCACATAGGCGGCCCATGTTTGGTGCTTATTACAGAAACTACCCGTCTAGCTGTACTCTACACGAGATACAGGTACATATGTATTTAAATTTTCCTCCGTTTCTCCTGCAAAGTTGTTGCTAGTGTCGCAGTCTTTAGTGTCTTGCAGGCTGAGATCAGAACCGGCGTTTTTTCTCGTCCTGTAGAAGATCTACTGGATTTAGATCGAGACTTGGGAAAAGAGAGAATTTATTAGTCGAAAACAGTACATAGTCGGCCCATGTTTGGCACTTATGACAGCAGCAACCCTTCTACCTATCTGCTTGGTGTACATATACATTTATACGCACAATTGACGTGGACTAGGAACATCAAATAAAAATCATCACTCTTTCCACGTTTATAAGTGAATCATGGAAAATTTCTCATTGGCCGCCACCGGGAATCGAACCCAGTGTTTCCAAGTTACGCGCCGGACATGCTACCACTGCACCACACTGCCCTCGAATTCTCCAGACTCACATGCGACTAACTGCTAAGCCACTTGGCAGGTTGCTTCTTGCAGCACCGCAGAATGCTGGGGATTCACTAAAGATGGAAGAATTCCGATGATAATTTTTCCGTTACTCACTTATGAACGTGGAGAGAGCGATGACTTCTATTTGATATTCCTAGTCCACGTCTGTTCTGTGTATTAATTATTTATTCGCCTCCTAGTTATTTGTTCAGTTGCTGCTTTACATCTTTGGTGAATCCCCAGCATTGTGCGGTGCTCCAAGAAGCAACTTGCCATGTGGTTTGGCAGTTAGTCTTATGTGAGTATGAATAGTTCGAGGCCACTGTGGTGCAGTGGCAGTATGTTTGGCGTGCAACTGTAAATCCCAGGGTTCGATTCCAGGTGGCGACCGATGAGAATTTTCCCATGACTCACTTATAAACGTGGAAAGAGCGATGACTTCTGTTTCATGCACAGATATACACTATGCGGATAGGTCGTGGTATTTATAAACACCGTAGCAGTGTAGGTCATGGTATTTATAAATACCATGACCTATAGCAACTAGGGTATATTCAACCTATATCAAATTATATTCTTTTCCATTCGACCTAGGTATAGGTCGAATGGAAAAAAGAGCATTTATTAGCAATAAATAGTGTATTTTTGGCCTATGTTTGGCGCGTATGACAGCCAGCAACCCTTCTAGCTATATTCTACACAAGATGCACGTATATTTGTACCTGAATTTTGTTCCTAACTTTTTCTTATGTCCTCGAAACTAGAAGGAATCTCTGAGTTAGAAGTGGCAGCGATTGATACATAATGCAGTTTATGTTCTTTTCTCTGTTTCCTCTTTCTAATTTTTTGGGGTTTCCTGTACATCCACTGATCCAATCCTTCTGATTCTTCAATATGAGAACTTTAGTTAATCGAATGGATTTTTTTCGATTTCTCACAGATGCATGTGATTCATACTGGGCGAACACAAGAGACATATTTTTGTTACAAATGTAATCCAGCGTCATAGGGCACTTTCCTACCGCAACATCAAAAAGTGCCGTAGAAACTTTTTAAAACAGTCAAGCTCGCTTTGAAGGTTTGGTTTGATTTTGTCCCAGTTTTAATACTTCCTTAATTTGTAATATTTATGATGGCATGCCTTAATAAACAGTCCTATTCTATACTGAAATACTGTAAGGATGCACGCTTTATTAAATATAGATTTTTATTTTGTTTGCCACTTCCACCACAACAGATTAAAAGTTAACGTTCTCATTGTTACATACCAATGCCAACTGATGTATCTCTTCAAAACAGCACCTAATTACATTAACACCTGCAGGCAGTTTACTTGGAACAAAATCTTTTGGATAACTAAATAAAGGACAAATACATTTTTTCTCTCACATGTTTAGTGCTCCTTCCATTATTTTAAAACACTCAATTAAACTGTGTTATCACAAGGTAAAGATAGCTACTTACTCAAATAATGACACTGGACTAAATTCAAACTGTGATCATACAGGTTGCGAGCTAGCTCCAGAATGGCCGAAAGAACGGCGGGTTTGTAATGGTCGACACGTGTGTCAGCAGAATATGACATATTTTTCAAGGTCAAGGTCGAGAGATCTCAGCTGCAAGTGAGTGGAAGGGGAAGAATTTGATACTCAGAACGAATCTCGTACAAATCTCTAAATTTGTGGAATTTCTGTAGTTCTGAACGTCATGCGTGAACGGAAAATGTTGTCCTAATTCAAAAAAATGGTTTTTACTTTATATTAAATATAATAGAGACAACTTTTCTGCGCCGTAGCGATTCGATTGTATCTTTTTATTGCTTACAAAAAAATAAACAATAAAATTGCGTAAGATTTGGAAATTTCTATAATTTCGATCGCCATTCGCGAACGGAAAATATTATCTGATTTAATCATTGTTTACATTATCTTTAGCTATACCAAAGGCAACTTTTTCACAATATAGCGATTCGTTCGAAAACATTTCAGTATTTTCGACCGATCCTAATGTTAAATACGTTCATTGTTACTAAGAACACTGCGTACGGTAACTTGCCAAAAAAGATATGCCCTCGACAATACGTGCTGTAACAGGAAGAATAAACAAGAAAGATGACACCGAATTTTCGGGTGTAACAAGCACGTCTTTTAAATCCGTTCTGACGCAAATTAAATTTATCAAATCAATTCAAAGTGAATGGAACCGATGGAAAACAATAGTGTCTGACTGAAGAAACAAGATTTTCAATCGGGTTTTTAATCCCTCAGATATTGCTGTAAACGGAATCGTGAGCTTACGAACTCTTAGAAACAGAGATATCAACAAAAATAAGATGTGACTTTACATCCCCTGGTGGGAAAACCATGCATTATTTTAGGAAGAAAGTATTCTCGAAAGGTTTATCCATATAAGCGGTATCGCTCCAAGAAAAAAATTAGTCGAGTTTTCAGGAGCCCAGATTTTGCTACAAATACATCAGAAGCAGAAATTAACACTTATGACCCCTGGTGGCCAAACCATTCTTTACCAAACATTAGAAATTATGTGAAAAATATTTTCCATCAGGTCTTGTATGCGATACAAGAAGAATTTTCCAAATCAGGTTTTCAGGAGCAGAAATAACGCAGAAAACGCTATTTACCTTTGTGCCCCCCAGCGGAGTGTGTATGGTTTACTTGAAATTTTTTGAATTTATAGGAATACCATTTCGCATCGGAAACACTATCTAACAAAGAAGGAATTTTTCAAATCGGACGCTTAGAAGTAGATATATTGTCGAAAATAAGATATAAATCTACGCCCCCTGGCGTAGAAACCATGCATTATTTCAGGAAGAAAAATTTCCTAAAAGTTTTGTCGACATGAGTAGTATAGGTCAACAAACGACTTTTTTTTCAATCGAGATTTTTGAACCTCATATTTTGCTGCAAATACATCAGAAGCGGAAATTAAGACTTACGCACTCTGGTGGCCAAACCATTTTTTACAAAAATTAGAAATTATGGGCAAACGATTTCTCATCAGGAGCTGTATGCGGTACAGAAATAATTTTTCAAATCCGAGATTTAGAAGCAAATATATAGGGGATAATGCAATTCACACTTAAGTCCCCTAGCGGAAAGTCTATGAATTACTTGAAAATTTTTAAATTATATGATCCACATGTCACACACTAGGAACACTATCCAAAAATGAAGGAATTTTTCAAATCGGAGTCCTAGAAAAAGAGATATTGACAAAAATAGGATAAAACCTTTACGCCCCCTGGCGTAGAAACCATGCACTATTTTAAGAAGAAAATGTTTCTAAAAGGTTTGTCGACATGAGTTTTAACGGTCAACAAACGACGCTTTTTTCAATCGAGAATTTAGAAGCTTATATTTTGCTGCAAATACATCAGAAGCGGAAATTAGGTTTTACGACCCCTGGTGGCCAAACCATTTTTTTACAGAAATTAGAAATTACGTGCAAACGATTTTCAATTAGGAGCTGTATCCGGTGCAGAAAGAATTTTTCAAATTGGATATTTAGAACCAGAGATACAGGGGGAAATACAATTTACCGCTACGCCCCTAGCGGAAAGTCTATGAATTACTTGAAAATTTTGAAATTATATGAAATTCATGCCACACGGAAAACACCATCCAACAAAGAAGGAATTTTTCAAATCGGACTCCTAGAAGTAGAGATATTGACAAAAACAAGATGTACACGTATGGCCCCCTGGCGGAGAAACTGTGGAATATTATAGGAAAAAATATTCCAAAAAGGTTTATCTATGTGAGTGGCATCAGTCCACGAAAGAATTTTTCAATCGATATTTCAGAAGCTCATATTTTATGGCAAATTTTCAGAAGCAAAAATTAAGTCTTACGCCCCCTGGTGGCCAAAGTATTATTTACCAAAAATTTATTATTATACGAAAACGATTTTCCATCAGGAGATGTATCCGCTGAAGAAAAAATATTTCAAATCGGAGTTTTAGAAGAAGAGTTGTCGAAAAAAATATAATTTACTTTTACGCCCCCTAGCGGAAAATCTATGCGTAATTTGAAAGGTAACTATATCTAAAACACTCTTCGACATAAATGGAATCGAAAGATAAAAGAAGTTTTTCAATCGGTTGTTTAGAAGCAAATATGTGGAATAAAACGTAATTTTGAATTCGTAATCATCTGCATTTACGCCCTCTAGCGGCGAAATTGTACATCGTAAAAAAGAAACGGAATGAAAGATCATCATTCGCATATTTCAAGCTTCCTAATGGAAAAAGAATTTTTCAAAGCGAACTAATAGTTGCAGAGATATCGTGGATAGAGACGGACGGAAGGACTAATGGAGAAACCGATAACATAAGCACGAACGTTTTTTACAAAAGACGTGCTAAAAAGCATCCTATTATGCGTTGAGTCCAGATCTGGAAAACATTCCGATGCTTGGAAACGAATCTGAGGAGCTCAGGTATAAGTGGAAGTCAGCATTTGAGAACATGAGGAATAAGCAGCCGTTTCGACTTCTTCTATGGAGAACCTCACCGGTAGTTGGCGATTTCTTGTCTTTATAACTTCAGGAACAAGAGGCAATCATCGACTTCGTGTCCGATGAACCTCAGGAATAAGTAGCAGTCGGTTACTTTGAGATGTGACGTACTACAGAGGTGAAGCACATGTCCAGACAGCAAAGTTGCGGTGATAAATTATCTCGGTGTAGCTTAATTTGTAAAGAATTCTACTCCGGAGCTGAAGAATGCAACTTCGATTCCCGCCACCGCAAATTTATTTTTCACATTGGTGACCGATTGAGGCAATAGTTCTACTGCCAGATTGGTTCTTCGAAAGATGTGTCACCTTCCTTCCACACATCGTCTGGAATGAATGAGAATGCCATCTTCTTCAGCGAGATACTTCAAGCATGATTTGCCAACTGACCCGGAAAATAACGCTTTCCCGTCACAGCCCTTTCTCAAGGGATCGGGGGGGGGGGGGTGACTATATATCCCATGTAGTATACCTTAGCAATTTAATGTAGGCCCAACACTGAGTCACCGTCTTTTGGAATAGAAGACAGTGGCTCAGTGTTGGGCGTACGTTAAATTGCAAGGCTGTGCTATTTGGGATGTGACGCACAACAGAGGTGAAGCACATGTCAAAAGGGCAAATTTGCAACGATAAAATCCGTTGGTTTCAGCTTCTTTGGAAAAACATTCGGCTGCGGATTCGCACTACCGGCAAATTTGTGTTTTCGCTGAGAATGTTAGGGATAAGCGGAAGTTGGACGTATCTTGTTTTGAAAACGTCAGGAATAAGCGACAATCGGCGCCTTTGTGTTTTTCTAAAGAACCTCAGGTACAAGAGACAGTAACTGACTTCGTATCTGAAGAACCTCAAAAAATAATCGGCAGTTGGTGGTTTCCCGTCGGAAGAACCTCAGGAATATGCGACAGTTGACGACTTCTTGTTCACAAAATTTGAGAAACAAGAGGCCTTCGCCGATTGCGTGCTTTAAGAATCTCAGAAATAAGCGCCAGTCAGCTGCTATATTTTTAGATAACCTCAGAAATCAATAGCAGTCGACGACTTCGTGTACGGATATCCTCACAAATAAGCGGCAGTCGACAACTCCCTGCCTGGAGAAACTCAGCAATGATCGACAATCGTCGAATTCGTGTTTTAGGAACTTCAGAAAAAAGTGGCAGTCAGCGACTTTGTGTGGATTACATCAGAAATGAACTACAGACTGCTTCTTCATGCCTGGAAAAACCTCAGGATTAAGCGGAAAACAGCATTTGCGCCAACCTGTGCATCCGTACCTCGGCTGCTCATTCACGTGGGGAGAGCAGATCTGCTTCGATATCCTCAAAATTATATATGGTTATTAAGCACACATGGACGGCAGTTCTGCGAAAATGTCATTATTGGGTGTACGGTGACACTTTTTCGCGCTGCTGCAGCAATTGATTCCTCTTCGCGAATGATAATGCGCGAACTCATTGAGCTCGCGCAGTTGCTCACGAACTCGATAACCGCGAAGTTAAATGTTTACGTGCAAGGTCGTCTGAACTTTGAGCGCTGCTGTTATGCCTTGCAAAAAAGTTTAGAGCGGGTACAACACCAGGACCTTACGACACTGTCAGAGTGTAACGTTTGGTCTTATCTCTGGGAGACTTTTCCAAATCTAGGAGAATCATCTCATCTGCAGTAACGCACGGAGGATCCAAGTGGTTCTAAATGACAGAGAAGGTGTCAAAAAAGTACTTAATGACCAAGGTCAGCCTCGTGTGCTTCGTATTCCCTATGAGTAAATTAGGTGTTTTCTCGTTAAAATGATCGAAAAGAGAAGACATGAGTTTTATGTCTTCTTTTTATTATGCAAATTATGTTGTCGATAATTAAACGTATACGTTCGTTTCACGTGCTGTCGATCTCCTTTACTCTGTAATATCCCTAACTTTCCATGAATAGAAATATGATATGACAAAAAGGCATCGTTTTGTTTTAAATATTATAACTACATTAATAATCCGAAATACTTGGCGTAGAATAGAAATCAAAGTTTCCAAGCTTTCGCACATCAACCCGATAGCATTCTCAAGGAAGTTAGACAGCAAACTGAATAATAGAACACTTCAAAAATTTGAACGTGGTAACTTGACTTGGCAATAAACGAACAGTTGCGAATGTAATTATCCCCTCAAAGACCCAAAGCATCATGTTCGTTTAACACACGGAATCATGGAAGGAAGCAAAAGGCATTCACTATTTGAAGAACTAGTTCTAAACACGTGGCAACTCCACCGAGATGATATCATTGCGTGACTCGCTGCTGGTAATGATCTGAAAAGTTGCACGAATGGCAGTAGATTTCGGGGGAGAATAGGAAGCTAATATATTTATGACAACCCTCATAGGAGTGCCGGACTTGAACTTGACTTCTTTGGATAGAGCCGTTGTTATTTTACCGTTCTTTATGTATCTTTCATGTTCGTTGACTGTAATCCTAAATGAACGTTTATTCATTCCAATGTAGTATCGCTTGGAACTGATAGACATTCCAATGACATAGTTTGTCTATTGTAATAATTTACTTTTACTTTTAAGACACGAGCTTCAACAGTGTTATATTTAGAACTTTTGTATTACGAAAGCGTAATTTGTTTTCGGGAAAACGTTTAAAAATGAAGATATAGAAATAACTTCTTTTGGTGAAATATGCAAAATTTCCTGTTCAGCCATACACACTGGTGTTCAAAATTAAAGCAAACCAACACGAGAAATGTAGGGAAATAAATACCAATGAACAAAAAAAAATGAAAGTTGTGCAAGCTGGGTGCTGTATTATGTCATATCCTGGGACACATGGATAGAAGAATGTACATGCATGTAGACACGAATTATGTTCTTGTGCAACTGGATATCATCTCACATCTGGAGAGAATGATGGACAAAATCATGTACGAGAACAAAGGAATATTTCGTATTTGTTACAGGTACGTAGCACTGAAACATAGAGACTTTTCAGATACGTTGCGCAGTGTAAAAGAAATGTTTCAGAAACCTTACGGTTACGTCGAAATGTCCTCAAACGTTACATAACTTTGAAACATAACCGATACCTTACAGTGAAAGGCCTTTGTAAATTTAACATACCAACTTCATGTTACTGTTACGTATTTGAAAGATATTTGTGACATCATCATATTACTGTTACGTGATAATAGGTGGTTTCTGTATATAAAGAAGCCGTCCACGTGCTGACTCAAGGACGGGTGTGGGTGATTCCTGGTCAATCATGACGTCAGTCGCAGCCATTTGTTTTCCACGTGATCTACCCGACCATCTTCAGATCATATGTAGAGGATTTTAGGAAGGGAGTGTCTGACTCCAGCTCTTGAACAACCCTTAGAAATAGGAAGCAAGGGAGATTTGGGCTCGAGTGCCCGATAGGAAACGGAAACAGAAGCGAAGTAAAAAAGGGGAGGAAGTCGCCCTTATTTATTACCGGGGAGCCAGTACCTGAGGTCCGACGGGTTAACGTGCCCATCTGACGCACGGCGGATATTTAGTGGATCGAGCGTTCGTACCTGCCTGGGATCGAACCTGAGGTCTTTTCCGTTGCAGTCACGAACGCGTTGCCCACTAGGCCACCCGCTGCCCACTAGGCCACCCGCTGCCCAACCCGACCATCTCCTCTTTGTGTTCAATCATAACATTTTGTGTGTCACGTGGTCTTACCGAACATGTTTTGTTTGCCATTTTTTTTTACCGCCCCACATACTGGTCTCACCGATATCTTTTGTACGCCATTTTGTTTTTCCTAATCAGGAAATTTTACGGTGTGACGTCACGACGCTGTGGAAATTTTCTTTCCAAGGAAATACAGATCCTCGAGGATCACGCTAGGCTCGAACCCCTGTTTCTAGGCAGATGCATTATCAAGCTAGGCTCGAACACCTGTTTCTAGGCAGATGCATTATCACGCCAGGCTCGAACCTCTGTTTCTAGGCAGATGCATTATCCCACTCGACCACGGGGTTTCTAGGAAGATGCATCATCCCACTCGACCACGGGTCGCCTCGCTCTTATGGCGTTGTGTTGGAACTAACGAGAAAGCCAATGCTTTGCGAATACGTTATTTAATAGAAATGAATTATTTTTTCCACGGATCATTTTATTTTTCTGTAGGATGATTTAAATTTTTTCATGATTAATCAACGAAATGTACCTTTTAATGTATATCTTAATCTAATTTTTTCTAAACTTGCGTAGTCGTTAAACCTCTCATTATATCAACATTATGTTTTCCTCTACCTTTGCAAACTAACAGCTACTTTTATTGAGACGTTTTTTAGGACGTCTTTTGTAAAAAAAGGTCGTGCTTATGTTCCCGGTTTGTCCGTCCGTCCGCCTATACCCACGATATCTCTGCAACTATTAGTCCGATTTGAAAAATTATTTTTGCATTGGGAAGCTTGAAATATGCGAATTACGATCCTTTATTTCGTTTTTTTTTACGATGTACAATTTCGCCACTAGAGGGCGTAAATGCAGATGATGTCGATTTCAAAAATACGTTTTATTCCACATATTTGCTTCTAAACATCCGATTGAAAAATTATTTTATCTTTCGATTCCATTTATGTCGAAGAGTATTTTGGATATAGTTACGTTTTCCAATTACGCATAGATTTTCCGCTAGGGGGCGTAAAAGTAAATTACATTTTCCCCGATAACGCTTCTTCTAAAACTCCGATGTAAAAATGTTTTCTTCAGCCGATACATCTCTTGATGGAAAATGTTTTGCATATAATTTCTAATTTTTGGTAAAGAACTTTAGCCACCAGGGGGCGTAAGCGTTAATTTTTGCTTCTGATGTATTTGCCATAAAATCTGAGCTTCAAAAATATCGATTGAAAAAATTATTTCGTGGACTGATGCCACTTACATCGATAAACATTTTCGGAATCTTTTCTTCTTTAAATATTCCACAGTTTCTCTGCCAGGGGGCGTAGATGTATATCTAATTTTTGCCAATATCTCTACTTCTGGGAGCCCGATTTGAAAAATTCCTTCTTTGTTGGATAGTGTTTCCAGTGTGACATGTTTTTATATCATTTCAAAATTTTCAAGTAATTCATAGACTTTCCGCTAGGGGTCGTAGAGGTAAATTGCGTTTCCCCCTATATCTGTCCTTCTAAATCTCCGACTCGAAAAAAAATTTTCTGCACCGCGTACAGCTCCTGATGGGAAATCGTTTGCAGATAATTTCTATTTTTTTGTAAAAAAAATGGTTTGGCCACCAGGGGGCGTAAATGTTAATTTCCGCTTCTAATGTATTTGCAGCAAAATATGAGCTTCTAAATTCTTGATTGAACAAATTGGTCGGCTGTAGACAGATAGTACTCATGTCTACAAACCTTTTAGAAATATTTTCTTTTTAAAATAATGCATGGTTTCTACGCCAGGGGGCGTAGATGCATATCTTGTTTTTGTCAAACTCTCGACTTCTAGGAGTCCGATTCGAAAAATTCTTTCTTTGTTGGATAGTGATTCCAGTGTGATATGTAGATCATATTATTTCAAAATTTTGAATTAATTCATAGACTTTCCGCTAGGGGGCGTAATGGTAAATTGCTTTCCACCGCTATATCTCGGCTGCTAAATATCCGATTTGAAAATTTCTTTCTGCACAGGGTACAGCTCTTGATGGGAAATCCTTTGAACATAATTTCTTATTTTCGAAAAAAAATGGTTTGGCCACCAGGTGGCGTAAGCCGCAATTTCCGCTTCTGATGTATTTGCAGCAAAATATGAGCTTCTAAAATCGCGATTGAAAAAAAGTGGTTTGTTCACCGATACTACTCATGTCGACAAACCTTTTAGGAACATTTTATTCTTGAAATAATGCATGGCGTCTACGCCTGGGGGCGTAGATGTATTTCTTATTTTTGTCCATATCTCTACTTCTAGCAGTCCGATTTGAAAAGTCCTTCTTTGTTGGATAGTGTTTCCGATGCGAAATGTTTTTCCTATAAATTCAAAATTTTCAAGTAAATCCCAGACTTTCCGCTAGGGTACACAAAGGTAAATTGCGTTTTTTGCGTTTTTTCTGCTTCTAAAACTCCGATTTGAAAATTTCTTCCTGTATCGCATACAAGACCTGATGGAAAACATTTTTCACATAATTTCTAATGTTTGGTAAATAATGGTTTGGCTACAAATGGGGTCATAAGTGTTAATTTCTGCTTCTGATGTATGTGTAGCAAAATCTGGGCTCCTAAAAGCTCGACTAATTTTTTTTCTTGGACCGATATTGCTCACACGGAAAAACCTTTTGAGATTACTTTCTTTCTAAAATAATGCATGGTTTTCCCATCATGGGACGTAAACTCACGTCTCACTTTTGTCGATATCTCTGTTTCAAAGAGTCCGATTTGAAAAAGTCTTTCTATGTTGGAGAACGTTTCCGGTGCGAAATGTTTCTCATATAAATTCATGTTTTTTTTAACGCACAAGACTGCAAGCAAAGGACGTAAGCTCACAATTCCGTTTACAGCAATATCTGAGGGATTAAAAACCCGATTGAAAAACTTCTTTCTTCTGTCAGATAGTATTGATTTCCATACCGGTTCCACTGGCTTTGAATAGCTTTGATTAATTTCATTTGCGTCAGAACGGATTCAAAAAGACGTGCTTATTACACCCGAAAATTCGGTGTCATCTTTCTTGTTCTAATTCAAAACCAACAAACGCACTAGGATATTATACACCGATGTGCAAAACTTAAGGCCTGAGACTAGCTAAATCGAGTACGACAGTATCACCAAAGACTATTCCCAGCAGCATGTGAAACGACTACGAGGCTGCTTCGGTGAAATGGCATAAGTGCGCATGAGCATCCACGCCGTTGCCAAACCCAAAATGTTAAATATCGCCGGAATATAACATCAAGGTTGCAGTTATGTACAAAGGAAACAGTAAAGTAGTAGTATCGCTAATGCTATTTTTAACGTCACCGCAATGTACAAAGATTTATGTTCCAAGATAGATGTTGCTGAAACGTTATTGTAAGATATCTCTGAAAGTGTAACGAAAATGAGAGATTGTAACATTTTTGATACTTATCTGAAACGTTTTGTGCTGTATAGGTGTACCGATTGAAGAAGATGAAATGAAGCTTAATTAAACGTTACAAAAACTGAATAGAAAGGGTAAAATATATGGACTAAAGATGAACGTAGAAAAGACAAAAACAATGGTATTTGGCGCAAAAGAAATCAGGAAAAAGATAATTCTGTAAGGCAAAGAACTTGAAAATGTGGAAAAATTCACTTATCTCGGAAGCTGTAAAACATATGACCTAAACAGCAAAACTAAATTTTAATTAGGATTACAAAGGCTATAACACTGTTAAAAGCTATGGATAAAATTTGGAAGAGCAGAGCCTCAAAACTAAGTTAAGCATTCTCGAGACATGCATCTTCAGCAGCATGCTGCACGGATGCGAGATTTGTACATTGACAAAGAAATCTGAGAGAAGGATACTTGCTTTTGAAAGAACGTTCTATCGTAAAATCTTACTAATTGGGTTGACCCAGAGGATAAGAAATGGAGAAGTGAACAGAATAATACAACTGAAAGAGACCCTGTTCCAAAAAAAATCATACAGAGAAAACTAAAATATTTTAGACTCATCTGCAGAATGAAAAATGTCAGAAAGATAAAGACATTAGTGTTTCGCTTAATGAACGGATAAGAGCACGCCCTCAGCGTGTGTCTACTGATGATATTAAAGACTGGTGCGGTGGAACTGTCCGAGAACCGGGCCACTCTGAAACGAACAGACCAATGGGATAATGTAGTTAAAAAGGCAACACACACCTGCGGGAATTGTACCCATGGTTGATGATGACAACCGGATTGAATGAAATATGGCTTAACGCATCCCTCCGTCACCTCCAAGCTGGTTTCCCGAGAATTGGAATTAAACGCTGTTCCTTATTCTCTTCATGTGAATATCTGCCGAGAATAATGCAAGCATAATCTTGACACGTTAGTGAAAATCACATTCTGGAAGGTGACAAATGTCTTCTTTCATTAGTCTATGAATCTGCATTTGTAGGTACATGTGACAGTACAGGGTGATTAAGCTAACCGTGTACAAACTTCTGGTAGAGGTAGGTTACACAAAGACAAATCAGAATCACATATAAATGTAGGGTCGGAAACGCCGTCTTCATGAGGTAGATGGCGTTGTTCGGCCGCGAGAGTGCTCGTACGTTCTTTCAGGATACCGTCATTTACACGGGAAGGTTGCTTCAATGCACATAACGCGCGTGTATTGGCGGTGGAGAACCCCCATGCTGTACGACCACGTGCAGCACAAAACCGTTTTGCTGCTAATGTTTGGACCGGCATTGTCGGCGACCACTTAATTCGCCCATACCTCATGCCCCCTCGTCTGGACGGAAGGAGTTACCGGATATTTCTGGAGGACGTCTTTCCAGAGCTATTGAACGAACAACAGGTCCCTCAAATCGCTGCGCCGTGCAGTGGATTCCGGCACGATGGGGCCCCTCCCATTTCAGCAATGATGTTCGTCATCACTTAAACATGACACTTGGACATCAGTGGATCGGGCGTGGTGGCCCTGTTCATTGACCTGCAAGATCGTCGGACTTACAATGCCTTGAGTACTACTTCTAAGATTACATCAAAGGATTTGTGTATGACACCCCCGTTGAAATTGATGAGGACCTTGTAGCACGCATCTCTGTAGCTGCTTCGGAAGTCCAAGACACGCCAGGAATTTTCCAAAATGTACGTGATTCCATGCGCCGATAGATGTCAAGCGTGTGTTACAGCTTATGGTCGCAACTTTGAACACCTTCTGTAACCCCAATGCATTTCGCAAATGTCTT
This sequence comes from Macrothele yani, assembly GCA_039090855.1. NCBI lineage: Eukaryota > Metazoa > Arthropoda > Arachnida > Araneae > Macrothelidae > Macrothele > Macrothele yani. The sequence goes on from CM077007.1 coordinate 31,021,826, forward strand.
GTGAGTAATAAAAAGTATTTTGTTCTCTTACGTGCTGCTTTTTCATTTCTCGTCCTCTATACACTAGCACATGAAGATGGCGTTTCCGACCCTGCATTGCTATATGATTCCGATTTATATGTACCCCTCCCAGAAGTTTGTACACGCTTTGCTGAATCGCCCTGTATATAAGATGATTTCTTTGAAGCAACCCGTTGGTGCTTTAATTTTTCGATCTCTTGCTCTAATTCTGAGCACTCGTATGAAATATTGACTACCCAAGAGATTGGCGAAATTCAATATTTTTTGGATTGCGGTTATACACTGAAATTTCAACGTTGAGGCAGGAATCTCCTTTTTCAATTTCTTCTATAGTTCCATTACTTCACAGGAAATAACACTGTCAGATGCATGTCCTGTATCAATGTCACACTTTTTGATGATCACTAACTTATTTTTGTGAGAAAGAGCTGAACCATTTTAAGACACAAGGAAAGGTCGTCCAAAGCGTGAAATACATCACCTTGAGGAAAGGAAAGGCGATATCTTTGAAAGTATCTGAAGAAAGGTGGTAAAATTATTGGGCGGGGGAGAATTTCGATCGAAGATGTAAGTTTTCGGGACAAAATAACATTTTTCTGCTCTCCTTATGACTTTCCCGATATCACCACTTCACCAAAGCAGTATAATCAGACGGGTCTCCTGCAAACTTACTCCAAACTCGGAAAGTTATGTAATCAATCAGTGTCAAATCATCGAAATCGATGTTTCGACGTTCATTAGCTAGAAAGTAATTTTAAACTTAGAGAAACTGAATATTGTGAGTTTAAAATGTTATTTGAATATTTCTATGCGGTAAAATCTTGTCAATAAAGGCAAGAACGTTTTGCGTTAGAACTATAAACACGTGGATATTGCGTATTGATTATGATAACGTGGGTTGAATCAGATTCATTGAACCCATCAGCAATCTTGTATCGTGGTTTGCAGCTGTTTCACAACTATTGTTTATGCAATTTGTTTCATCTGTCCGCTTGCAAATTTCACACTCCGGACTGATACAGGAATTAGGTGTGTTGTTTTATAATATTTTATATAATTTTTTGGTTTATCTACCTTACAAACGACCCACATGTCCAGACGGTAATGTTGCAACAACAAATTCGTCGGTGTAGCTTATTTGGGAAAACATTCTGCTCCGGAGCTGAATGGTCCTGCTTCTATAACCGTCACCGACAAATTTTGTTTCTGCAACGTTGGCACCCTACGATAAAATTAATCTCCTGGCTGTTCGGTTCTTCGAAAAAAGTGCGATGTTCGTTTCACATATCACCTGGAGTTTATGAGAATTCGTTCTTTTCCAGAGCTCTCCTTCAAGCGTGGTTTGTCGGATAACCCGGAAACTTATGATTCTCTCCCAGCACTTTTTCAAGAAAGGGATATGTGTGACGTACCTACCTCAAAGGGCACGCACAAATCAGGACGGCAAAGTTGCAGAAACGAACTTTATGGATGCATCTTAATTTGCAAAGCATTCGGCTCCGGAGTAGTGAAACAAGGCTTTTTGCCGGTTGTTCAATTTCCCGTTACCCGCAAAAGGGGTTATTTCATTATACAAAGGCTGTACTATAAAAACTAAGAGTAATGTTTTTCGAGTTGGCAACAGTGCGAAATGGAAAAAAAATACACGCAAACAACTAGCTGAATTAAAGCAACAGTTATTAACCATAGCAGACGATTCTGGTTTTGTTATCGCGGAGTTGTTTAAGGTACGTCTGCATTTCGCCATATAGCTATAGAGACGATTGATTCAGAAATAGGAAGTGTAATGTGTTGTGCGATAAAATTTTGATTATCGTTTGTGTGAAACGGCTCCAGAAACAGTTGATTTATTGAAAAAAAATTACAAAGATTAAATGTTTGGGTGAGTCAACAATTTTCTGATTGCAGCATGATTTCAAAAAATAGCGCATATTGGCAGAACTCGCTCCTAGGTCTGGTCGACCTGAAAGTGTTGTTACGGAGCGTATCGTTAACATTGTATGAACAATCTTACAAGAAGATCGGCGAATGACGTGCGAAGACATAGGGCATGAACTAATATTTCAAAAACGTCGGGATTTCGCATTCTAAGCGACAAATTATTGCTGCATCGTGTGAGTTGCAGATGGATATCTCATCACCTGACGAGAAAACAATTGTTAGCCGGGGTTCAGGTGTGTCATAGGTCGAAACATATGATTGCAAAGGATCTAAACTTTCTAACTGCAGTAACAACTGCTGATGGAACATGGGACCACTAATTCAACCCCCTCACAAAACGCGCTCGACGAGCGCCTGGTAACACACAAGCTCGATTCCTCCGACAAAAGTCCGCCAAACGAAATCAGCTAGGAAGGCAATGATGATCACTACCTTTGATCACAAATCTGTAGTCTACCTGTATGCCGTTTCTCCACAAATTACTGTCAACGCTGAGTATTACATTTCAGTAGTGAAGCGTGTGCGACGAAGTGGACCCTACACCATGATAACTCCCGCCCACATGTGGGTGCTCGTGTTCAACAGTTTCTTAAGCAATGCAGTATTGAAATCATGCCACAGCGTGCCTACCGTCCTGACCTCGCCCCGTGCGATTTCTGGTTGTTTCCAACAATGAAGGAGAAGTTCCGCGGTGCAACATTTAACACAGATGCTGACGTTATTCAAGCTCAAGAGTAGTCGCTAAAGCAGCTTCCACAAAATGCCTTCGCCACATGCTTTGAAAAGTGGACTGAACGATGGAACTGTTGCATATCATCGAGGGAAGATACTTTTAGGAACAATAACGTGTATTTTGCTGTACCTATATTTCTTCAATTTGTGTGATTTTACTCACATTTTTTATGGAACGGCCGTTGTACATGTCGTAAATTAATTTTACCTTCCAGACTGAATTAGGATTAGTTGCTTTTCTTTTCTGCATAATTTCCTCTTTACTCCGAAGAATTGTATCAACACTTCAGAAGGGATTTTCCTTAATTTATAAAATTTAAAGTCTTTTCAAGACGTTAACGGTATTAAATATTTTTAAGAATATCATTTTCCGCGTGGACTTGCCTTGAAATGGACGGTGGAGATGTGGCAACATATAGCGCCTGAGATTTAAAAAAATTCCCTTTCACATACAACTTTATCTTTCTATGAACAAGATTGTCATCAAGATAAAATTATGATGATGTAGTCTGCAGTGTTTAGTAGACAAAAGAATAAACAAGTTAGTAAAGTCATGCAATGCATTGATTATGATACGCTTTCCAACATACCACAAATCATTAATCAAGTTATTACTCAAGTTATAAGGATAATAGCTGTGGAATAAATCTAGATCCTGTGTCCTGACCTTTGACCCCATTTCGATTCTATTAAATAGAATTGGGTCAGTATGCCTCAGGAACAAGATGATAAAGTTTTGTTGCAATCGAAGCCTTTTTACGTAAGTTATGACGCATAAGGGCGATGGAATGAATCCAGCTCCTATGTCCCGACCTTCGACCCCATTTCGCTCAGTCTCAACAGGGTTCGTCCCTAGGTGGTCTCCTATCACATACTAACATTTCATCCAAATTGATCCGCTTTTACGCAAGTTATGACACATAAAGGCAATGGAATGGATCCGGCTCTTATGTCCTTACCTTTGACCTCATTTCGCCCATTTTCAAAAGGGTTCGTGTCCAGGTGGGCCCCTACCACATACTAAAATTTCATCCAAATCGAACCATATTTACGCAAGTTATGACGCATAAGGTCGACGGAATGGATCCCGCTCCTATGTCCTGACCTTTGACCCCATTTTGTCCATTTTGAATAGGGATCGTCCTTAGTGGTCCCCTATCACATACTAACATTTCATCGAAATCGAATCATTTTTACGCAAGTTATGACGCATAAGAGCAGTGGAATGGATTCCGCTCCTATGCCCTGACGTTTGACCCTATTTCGTCCATTTTCTATAGGATTTGTTCCCAGGTGGTCGCCTACCACATGCTAAAGTTTCATTGAAATCGATCAATTTTTACCCAAGTTATGACGCATAAGGGCAGTGGAATGGATCCCGCTCCTATGTCCTGAACTTTGACCCCATTTTGTCAATTTTCAACAGAGTTCATCCCCAATTGGTCCCCTACCACATACTAAAATTTCATCGAAATCGAACTTATTTTACGCGTGTTATCGTGCGGAAGGATAGACGGACAGACAAACAGACAGACAGGCAGACTGACAGACAAACAGACAGGCATACAGCGAGACATACAAACATACAGATAGACGGAAAAAGCTGGTGCATATACGTTTCTTCAACCTACGGTTGGAAAGCGTTAACAAGTTAGTAAAATCATGCAACGCATTGATTATGATACGCTTTCCAACATACCAGAAATCATTACTGAAGTTATGAGGATAATGGCTGTAGAAGAAATCTCGCTCGTATCACCTGCCCTTTGACCCCATTTCGATGATATTCAACAGAACCGGTAAAGTATACTTCCGGAATAACATGATAAAGTTTTGTCACAATCGAAGCATGTTTACGTAAGTTCAAACGCATAAGGGTGATGGAATGCATCCCGATCCTATGTCCTTACCTTTGGATCCATTTCGCCCATTTTCGATGGGGTTCGTTCTCAGGTAGTCCTCTACCACATACTAAAATTTCATCGAAATCGAACCATATTTACGCAAGTTATGATGCATAAGGACAATGGAATGCATTCCGCTCCTATGTCCTGACCTTTGAGCCCATTTCGTCCATTTTCAACAGGTTGCGTCCCAAGGCAGTCCCTTACCACATACTAAAATTTCATTTAAATCGAACCATTTTTACGTGAGTTATCGTGAAGACAGGTGGGCGGACGGACGGACGGACGGACGGACGGTTTGGACAACAAAGCTGGAGCATATAAGCTTCTTCAACTTACGGCTGGAAAGCCTAAAAAGCAAAAATCGGCTTACAAACTTACTAAATTGTATTGCGTAACAAAACGTTATGACCTTAAAATTGTGAAGTGCTTAAATATTATGTATCACTACGGAAAAAAAATTGTCCTTAGGGACTAAGGCTATCATACCACTGATGAGTTATTTTTACAAAATCGAACCTCTGCTGCTGTATATATGGGTAAATATACAGCAGCAAATGTTTAATTTTGTGTTTATTGGTATAAATGGGACAAATATTTTTTCGTACACGCTATTTGTACTACTTTTTCTGACTGCCTCATTCCTGATTATGTTTGAATTTATTTTTCGTGCAGTTTAGGAGACATTTGTCATTCCTTCTACACAGGAGAAAATTAATAATGTGAGTAAGAATCATAGCTTTCTTTGTTGCGACAACTTTACAGTCAAGTTTATAGAATTGAAACACTTTCTTTTTCCTAAATAATGAATGAAAAAATACTTTAAACATGACTAGAAATGGAGAAAATAAATTTTATAATGTAAGCCTTAAGTCATATCACACTTTAAGGTAAAGTGTTAGCATTGAAGACGCAATCGAAGCTGGATTTACGCTTTTACAGAAATGTTAATCAAGTTTATGTAACACAATTTACTAATGTCTAAATTTAAGACGCACTAAAATGCCTCACCTCAAAGAAATACTCATTTATAGCCGCAATTTTAAAACGCCCTCAAACGCCTGACCTCAAAGAAACTCATTTACAGCCCACATTTAAGACGCAATCGAACGCCTCACCTCAAAGAAACATTCATTTATAGCCGCAATTTTCAGACGCACTCAAACGCCCCACCTTAAAGAAATATTCATTTATACCCAAATTTAAGACTAACTCAAACTCCTCACCTCAAAGAAATACTCATTTATAGCCGCAATTTTGAGACGCACTCAAACGCCTCACCTCCAAGAAATACTCATTTATACCCAAATTTAACACGCAATCAAACGCCTCACCTCAAAGAAATACTCATTTATAGCCGCAATTTTATGACGCACTCAAACGCCTCACCTCAAAGAAATACTCATTTATAGCCACAATTTTAAGACGCACTCAAACGCCTCACCTCAAAAAAATACTCATTTACAGCCGCAATTTTAAGACGCACTCAAACGCCTCACCTCAAAGAAGTACTCATTTATAGCGGCAATTTTAAGACACATTCATACGCCTCACCTTGAAGAAATACTCATTTATAGCCGCAATTCATTTTCCTCAGGTTTCATTATGGGGATATTTGTCAGTTAAGTCAATGTCGACGGATGTCAATTATTTGTCATATTACAAAACGAAAGAATCTAAAATTCTTAGGACCACTCTGATGATAGTACGTATTAGAAAATCATTTGCAAATTTTGTTTCACAAATAACCGATTGGAATCACAGAACTACGTCAGTTAGGCTACGAAATTTTAGATTCACAGGTTGGGTCGACTACAATATAAAAATCACTGATTCGTATCATTAGAGCGATCACGATACAAAGATTTGCAGGACTGGAACTATCAAAGTACAAATGCGAATTCATTGACTGGAAGAATTTACGGGGAAGATTGTTATATTAACAAATCACTGGTTAATTAGACTAGCTAATCGTATTGTAAAATCCCGTGTTTGAAAGAGAGAAACTCCTAATATAGATGGAGATTGTGGAAATAATATTCTTCGCAAAACACTGCCGGCAACCCAAAATGCAACACCAAGAAGGATGCATCCGATTGGCCTGAAATTCGCAGCATGCGTGTCCCGCGAGAGGACATGCAAACGATTAGCATTGCAGGACATATGCAAATCATGTGCGCCCAGCACACCACCGAGAAGCACCATGAGACGGCTTCGCAGAAGGCGGGGTGTAAGTAGTGGAAGTGTGTTCTGCTGCCTGACCTGTGCGTAGGAAGCTTCCTGATGCCTCGTCGTAGAACACGGCAGTCATTCCAGCACGTTTCGGAGTTCGACAGAGGACAAATAATGGCTTATCGCGACAGCGGTTTATCGCACCGAGACATCGGCGCCCGTCTGGGACGACATCCAGCCACAGTGAGGCGAGTATGGATTCGGTGGGTGCAGGAAGGACGGGCGGACCGACGTGAGCGATTGCCGCAGTCGCGGCACACCACCGAACGAGAACACCGGCATGATGTGAGGCGAGCATTGACTCCCCGCACCGGTACATCACGAACGTTAGCGCAGGAATTAGGGTGTGTTGCGCAACAACCTGTGTCAGCACGTATCGTTCGACGTCGTCTGCAGGAGCGGGGACTTTTCGCACGGCGCCTATTGTTCCGATTATCATTGACGTTACACCACTGGCGAGTGCGGCGGCAGTGGGCCATTCAACGCCACACCTGTACTACGGAATGGCACGACATTGTCTTCTCCGACGAATCCTGCTTCTGCCTGCAACACCACGATGGTCGGATCCGCGTATGGCGGCACCGCGGCGAGATACTGTATGACGCCTGCATTATGCATCGCCATACCGGTCCGTCGTCTGGCGTTATTGTTTGGGGCGCAATTGCATATGACGCCCGCACCCCTCTGCTGCGCATCGCCGGTGCACTCAACAATCACCCCTACATCTCCGACGTTTTGGAGCTTGTAGTCCTCCCTTACCTGCAGGACCTTCCAGCGGCCACGTTTCAACAGGACAATGCGCGCCCGCACGTGGTACGCATCGTGCAGCAATTCTTCACGGCCCACCAGTTGTCACTGCTGCCGTGGATTGCCTATTCTCCCGATATGTCGCCTATCGAACACGTCTGGTCGCAGATCGGCAACCGAGTGGCCCGGAAAGCACCGCCCGCGGCTACGCCTGATGAACTGTGGCAACGTGTGGAAGCAGCCTGGACCGACATACCCCAAGCCCACATCCAAAGCATCTTTCGTTCGATGCCGCGGCGTGTAGCGGCCGTTATTGCCTAGCCATGGGGGCCACACGAACTATTGATGTCTGCGTGTTCCGCAAATCCTACGGGGGCAAACAGAATAGCCATTGCTTTGCTTACTGTTCAACATGGAACATTAACATCAGAAATCGTAAAAATTACATTACCCTGGAATGGGATGATGTAATTCTCAGAGTTTTTTTATGTTAATGTTGCATGCTGAAAAGTAAGCAAGGCAATAACTATTCTGTTGGTTGTAGTTGTTCCATGTATTTGCAAAGAATATTTCTTCCGCAATATCCGAGTTTGGAATACTGGTGATTTAAAAAAAGCTACGGGGAAGCAGAATTTGCTTTGACTAGCAAGAAACAAAGAAAGTTGTGATTCTTAACACTCGTAATACTTGGCAGTTCGTCGTTCTGGATGGTGTAACGTATAGCAAGATCAAACCGAAATCGGGAAGTGCGACTTTGAAAACCGCTCCAGGCGATGTCATTTTCGAGTTTCCTGATGTTAAAGTTGCATACTGAACATTAAGCAAGGCAATAGTCATTCTGTTTGACGCCCTAAAAATTCATGATATAGCATATCATAAACTCACAGATTCTCTGGACGTGATGACTGCAGACATAACAACATAAAATATCTATAATCACTATATAGTATAAAATAAAGTTCCCGGTAGGCGTCTGTCTGTTTGTTCGTGCTAATCTCGAGAATGCTGGATGGATTTTGATGCGGTTTTCATCATTCTATAGAGCATTGGACGAGGAAGGTTCAGGTATATGAAACATTAATCTATGACAAAAAGTAGCCAAGCAGTAACTATTTTAGCGACGAGTCAAAGAAAAAATGCCGTTCGCATTCTTTCGTGGCTTCCACTGCCTAAACAACGATGCGCGGTGACCGGTTTACCAAAATCGTTTTGCTCATTTGCAAAAAGACGCAAGGTGGTCGGTCTGACAGCATGTAAGGCCACAGACTAAATGCGTAGTTACATCGGACGCTGAAAGAGAATTGCTTTATCGGCGTTCGCACAGACTAAATGCGTAGTTGTTTTCGTCCACACGGATGCATCTCTTTCAGTAGCTTTTTAATTAAAATTTAAATAATGTATTAACATTATGCCGAGACGAAAATCGAATATAGGTCGTACTACATCGGACGTAAGGTCAGGATGTGTAAGGTCAGGTGATGCGTAACATCACAGCCTCTCCTTGACAAATGTCAACCCCGCCTTCTCCTGGTGCATCCTGTTCCCACTAAAGGGGCTCTGACGACCGCCCATAGTGGTATAACTATACCATCGGGATTAGAGGAAATTCTATCCCACACTCACCAACCCGCTTGGCCAGCGTGGTGAGTTATGGCCAAACCCCTCCAAAATGATTCCACAACTTAAATCTTGGCCCTCAGTCTCCGGCAGCTGGAATGTACCTGGCCAAGGCAGCGGCCAGTGCGACATGAAGGCAGAGGGTGCTAAGAATCCCCGGAGGACCGGACTAGGCTGCCATCTGATGCTGACCTTGGCAACGTACAATGGACGCTCCCTATCTTCTGATTCAAGGCTTCTTGAATTGGAAGAGGAACTACAAAGGATCAAGTGGGGCATCGTGGGGCTAAGTGAGGTAAGGAGAAAAGGAGAAGATCTCATCGAACTGAAAAGTGGACATCTCTTCTACTATCGTGGGACAGATACTGGCAGAACTAGTGGTGTTGGATTTATAATAAACAAGAAACTGAAGGATAAAGTTGTAGAAGTTGAAAGTTCCTCTGACAGAGCTGCACGACTTGTTATCCAACTCTCGAAAAGATACCAGGCTCAGATTATTCAAACTTATGCACCCACCACAAGTCAACCTGAAGAAGAAATTGAAGAATTTTATGAGGAAATTTGTCATCTAAATAATAAAGGTAAGCAGCACTTGAAAATAATTATGGGAGATTTCAATGCAAAAATAGGGCAACGGCAACAGAATGAAACTTCAGTAGGTAAAGTCGGTCATGGCAACAGAAACCAGCGTGGAAATACTCTCGTTGAGTTTGCAGAGGCAGAAGGGTTTTTCATCTTGAACTCCTTCTTCAAGAAAAAGCCACACAGGAAATGGACATGGAGACATCCAAATGGGACGACAAGTGAAATTGATTTTATTATGTGTAACAAAAAATTCGTCATAGAAGACTGCAGTGTGCTAAACAAGTTCAACACAGGTAGTGACCATAGATTGGTGAGATGTAAGATGCACCTCAACACTAAACTCGAACGTAGCAAGCTCATAAGACAAACAAAATGTATTGACATAACCAACCTAAAAAACACCATAATACCTTCAAGTTAGAACTGAAGAACAGGTTCTCTGCTTTAGAAGGCCTAACATCGGAAGAAGTGGACATTTCTGAAGTTAACAGAAAAGTAACCAAAGCTCTTATGGAAACAGCAACAAAATTAGCTGGGTCTAAGAACAAGTTGCATATGAACAAATTATCAGGAAAAACCAAAATGTTGATGTAAAAAAGAAGAGAGATGAGGACAACTAAAGAAGATGTGACTTCCAAAGTGGAATATATAGAGCTATGCAAGACAGTAAGAAAAAGTATCACTGAAGACGTAAGGAAATTCAACTGTGAACTAGTGAGGAAAGCAATTGAAAACAACCAAAGCCGAAAGATAGCAAAAGGACATCTCAGTAAGGGAAGAAAACAGATTATGGCACTGAGAAAAGAAGATGGTTCTGTAACAAGAAATAGAGGCGAAATTTTGACAAGAGTGAAAGATTTCTACTCCAAATTATATGAAAGGGATGATATATGCACTCCAGACATCATGAAAGATACCAGTACCAGAGTTCCTCCAGTCCTTCCAGCAGAAGTTGCACATGCAATCAAGAACATGAAGCGAGGAAAAGCTCCAGGAGAAGATGGAATTACTGTGGACATCATACAAGAAGCAAGTGGAGAAATCGAAACAGTAATCGCCCAAATTTTCACTCGATGCCTTAATGAAGGAAAGATTCCTGAGGATTGGAACACCGCTACAATGATCCTGCTACATAAGAAAGGTGACATTGAGGATCTCGGAAACTACAGACCTATCAGCCTCCTATCAGTAGTTTATAAAATCTTCACTAAAGTTCTTTCACACCGCTTGAAGGTAACACTGGACATGGCTCAACCGAGAGAACAAGCTGGATTCAGGAGTGGCTACAGCACAATAGATCTAATCCACGTGCTGAGAGAACTAATTGAAAGAGCGAGGGAATATAAACTTCCATTGTGCATGGCTTTTATCGATTATGAAAAAGCCTTTGATTCGGTGAAACCATCAGCAGTTACAATGGCTCTGAAAACCTGCGGTATTGAAGATGCATACATTAATATTATTAATAACATCTATGAAAATGCAAGTGCAAAGATTAGACTGTTTGAAAATACAACACACGTAAAAATTGGAAAGGGAGTGAGACAAGGTGACACCATATCTCCGAAGCTCTTTAATGCCACATTGGAGGGTGTTTTTCAGTCGCTGAGCTGGTGAAACAAGGGGATAAAGATTAATGGAGATTATCTAACCTACCTTCGTTTTGCTGATGACGTAGTCATTTTTGCAACTACCCCATCAGAGCTGCAGAGTATGATCCAGGAACTTGCTGACAAGAGTAAAGAAGTGGGATTAAAAATGAACTTTCAGAAGACAAAAGTGATGTTCAATGCTTTTACAAGAAATGAAGATTTATCGATTGATGGAGAAAAGCTGGAGATAAGATACACGTACGTTTATCTTGGACAGCAGATATCAAGTGAGGGTCACTTTGGTGAAGAAATTAATCGGCGTACAAAACTTGCCTGGAGAGCTTTTGGAAGAAACAGCATAATTTTCAAGAGCAATATGCCATTATGTCTTAAAAGAAAAGTGTTTGATCAGTGCATCCTTCCAGTGCTTACGTATGGTGCAGAGACGTGGACCTTAACTAAAAGAGACATAGAAAGTCTGCAGACAACTCAAAGAGGCATGGAGAGGTGCATGCTTGGTGTAACCAGGAGAGATAAGAAGAGGAACTCGTGGATCCGAAAAATGACAAGAGTGGAAGACATCATGATCAGAGTTAAATCCCTGAAATGGCAATGGGCTGCACATACTGCCAGAAGGACAGATCATCGATGGACAGCCGAAATTTTAGATTGGATTCCAAGGGACAGGAAAAGACCCAGAAGAAGACCACATGGGAGATGTAGTGGATGAAATTCGAAAGTATGCAGGGGTGACATGGAGGAGACTGGCACAAGACAGACCGTTGTGGAGGAAACTTTGGGAGACCTTCGTCCAGCAGTGGATTGATAATGGTTGACAATGATGATGATGATGACATCGGACTCTAGAATCTCGATTGACAAATGATGGACAAAGAATGGCTCTACAAAGTGAAAGACAGTCGCCTGTTGAACGCAATAATCGCTTCTCTTTAGATTCGCCGTAAATTCAAATTGCTACCGTGCGAAGCCGAGCCGGGTCGCTAGTATCTCATATATAAAGTTGAATGTTTGTCAGCTATGCAAATCCACAGTTTTGAATTTAGAACCAACAAATTTGGTATACTGTCCGATGGTACTCTAACTTTGACCGTAAATTGTTTTCGGAAGGAGTCGGAACCCGGGGTCAAGTGGGGCCCTCATACAACATTCCCGTAAAAAGTTCCATTTTTTACTTTTTTATTTTGAATTCGAATTTAATACTTCTTGCTCTGATAAGTGCAAGCGCCTGCAATTTCCGATTCGTCCAGCCATTGCCATGCCCATCAACAAAGCGCAAAGCCAGTCATTGGCAGGTGCTGGAATTAATTTGGAGAATCCCTGCTTTTCACACGAGCATCTGTATGTCGCCTGCTCGAGGGTTGGCAATCCTAAAAGTCTATGCACTTTTGCTCCCAATGGAAAAACCAAAAACACTGTTTACCAAAAACCAATAACCTAAATGAATTAAAATAAATTTACTAGAAAACCACAGGAGTATCTTTTTCATTTATAAACTTTCACCAGCTGAACTTGGTGTTTCCACGAATAGCAATATTTACGCTTGCTACATGTATATGAAAAACAACAACAAAAACCGCAAAAACTAAAAATACTGTGTGCCTAAAGACTCTACAGATAATAAAATTCAAATTCAATGAAGAAACGTAATACAGTATTAGGAACGTTTCGTGTCGTAAAAACATTATGATTTTCATTTGATTTGTACAAAATTTAGATCATGAATAACCACCAAATTCTCCCGAGCAATGCACAGCAATTCAGCTAGTAGTTGATATATACGAGTTTATGAATTAAATATATTTTATGTTACTACACCGCTGGCCACCCAAAATGCAACACCAAGAAGGAACCATCCGATTGGCCTGAAATTCGCAGCATGCGTCGCCCGCGAGAGGACATGCAAATGATTAGCATTGCAGGGCATATGCAAATCATGTGCGCCCGGCATGCCACCTAGAAGCACTATAAGAAGGCTGCACAGAAGGCGGGGTGTAAGTAGTGGAAGTATGTTGTGTTGTCAGACCTGTGCATGGGAAGCTTTCTGATACCTCGTCGCAGAATACGGCAGTCATTCCAGCACGTTTCTGAGTTCGACAGATGACGAATAGTTGCTTATCGCGATAGCGGTTTATCGGGAAAAGACATCGGCGCCCGTGTGAGACGACATCCAGCAACAGTGAGGCAAGTAGGGATTCGGTGGGTGCAGGAGGAACGAACGGACCGACGTGAGCGATTGCCGCAGCCACGGCACCCCACCGAACTGGAAGACCGGCATGTTGTGCTTCGGGCATTGACGCTTATGCCTGAAACACCACGATGGTCGGATCCGCGTGTAGCGACACCGCAGCGAGAGACTGCATGACGTCTGCATTATGCATCGCCATACTGGTCCGTCGCCTGGCGTTATGGTTTGGGGCGCAATTGGATAAGACACCCGCACCCCTCTGGTACGCATCGGCGGTACACTCAACAGCCACCGCTACATCTCCGACGTTTTGGAGACTATATTCCTGCCTTACCTGCATGACCTGCCAGCGGCCACGTTTCAACAGGACAATGCGCGCCCGCACATGGCACGCATCGTGCAACAATTCTTTACGGCCCACCAGGTGTCACTGCTGCCGTGGGCCGTCCGTTCTCCCGATATGTCTCCCATCGAACACGTCTGGTCGCTGATCGGCAACCGAGTGGCCAGGCAAGCACCACCAGCAGGTAGGCCTGATGAACTGTGGCAACGTGTGAAAGCAGCCTGGACGGACATACCCCAAGCCCACATCCAAAGGCTCTTTCATTCGATGCCGCGGCGTGTAGCAGCCGTTATTGCCAGCCATGAGGGCCACACGAACTATTGATGGCTGCGTGTTTTGCAAGTCGCACGGGCCTGTAAGCTCAATCGTTTCATCTTTGAATCTGTTGTTATGTGTCCAGTAAATCTGGCTATGCTATCTCGTGTCCTTCTTGGTGTTGCATTTTGGGTGGCCAGCAGTGTATATGTACAGTCGTCGGCGTCGAAGTTTTTATACGGCACCGATGAGCAATTACAAAATATCCACCTACCTAATAAGCTGTATGACCTTCTTTAGTCCGCAAAACAGCAGCCACTCGGCGAGGCATTATTCAATGAGATGGCGATAGGTATCCTATTGTATCTGGTACCATAATATTAGCAGCAGGTACTCCGGTTCCCGTACATTTCGGGGTGGTGGTGATATAGCGCGAACCCACTTTTCCAAGTTGAACCACAAATGCTCGATTGAGTTCATATCAGGTGAATTTGGAGGCCAGGGCATTAACAGAAATTCACCAGCATGTTTCTCGAACCACTCTTTGACGATTCTGGCAGTGTAGCATGGCGCATTATCCTGTTGGTTATGGCTATCACCAGCAGGGAACACAGTTGCCATGAATGGGTGAACGTAGTCCGCAACGATGTTCACATACCTGACATCTGTCCGGGATATTGCTGTTGGGATAATAGGGTCTAACGTGTCTCAAGAAATCATCGCCCACAGCACAACATCGCCGCCGCCGGCCTGTTTCCCCCAATATTGCATACGGGTGCCATGGCCTCCGTTAGTTATTGGCGCATCCGTACACGGCCGTCTACATCATGCACCAGGCCACTTTCTACCAATCATCCGCGGTCCAATCTCGATGATCTGGGTCCCATTTCATGCGCTGTTGGCGATGACATGCAGTGAGCATGGGGACCCGGCTGGATCTTCGGCTACGCAGGCCCATGCGCAGAAGGCTGCGATGAACTGTGTGCTGTGACGCATTGCCTATATCTCCACTGCTGTAGCTGCAGGTGATTTGACACTCTGTGGCCCTGCGGTCGCTGTGAACAATACGTGACACTCTCTGCTCCAACTTCCACCCATCAGTGAGCTGCAAATGACATACGACTGGACGACGGTTCGTCGTTTGGCCATCCGTACACCAATTTTGATACGTACTTACTACAGTGGCATGTGAACAACCCACAAGCCGCGCCGTTCCCGAGATTTAGTTTCGAGGCGTCATGCCATCACAATTTGTGGTTTATCAAACTCCAATAACACGACATCTTTTCCAATGCCGACTCCAAACACTCTACTAACCGAAAGCGGGTCCTCGCGTTGTGTATGAATACTGCTCTGTAAACTTCCCCTGCACCACCGCTCGGTCTCCAGGCGCACTCATTTCTCTAGGCTGGGGGCCGTCATAATGGAATAGCTCATCGGTGTATACACCTGGAATGTCACTCATTAAACTTTGGCCCGACACGGAAGGCAAACACTGCATCTATTCGTCGTGGCATAGAGTCATCCAATATCTGGATCTCTATAATTTTGCTCCATTCGTCCATCAAATACCGGATCAGTTATTCAGATTTCGTAGCAAAGTGAAAAAGCTATCGGAGGCGTCGTTCCAAAATTTTCCATACATGTTCAATTTGATTTTGGTACGGAGATTGCGATGTCCTGGGTATACAAACAACTAAGCGACCGCTCGATAAACGGGAGCATTATCATGTGGAATTACAGCAGCGGCGAATTAATCAAATGCTGCAGCGGGGGATGCAGATGATCACTCAGGTGTGTAAAATAACGTTTAAGATCGATCATGCCGTCTGTGGCAAAGAGTGGGCCAAACCTTGTGTCGAGAATGCAACTCAAACCATGTTAGAACTCTCAGAACCTTTCACAGTAGGTAACAACCACTCTGTGTTGTAATATTCCTTCGGCTATCGCCTCAGGCGCACGAGTCCATTTGCCGGGAAAAGCATGAAAGCCAATTGGTCGGGGGAGGGCTGTTTTTTATTAATGAATTTAACCATACTAGTAATTTTATTGAGCATGAATTTTATATTTTTTTCTGTGTGTTCCACTTTTGTTGAGTTCTCTGCTTGAGCGCATTGCAGCACAGGACGTGCCGACGTGCTTTGGCAGGAGTAATTCACGGCTTCTGCAATGCTACACGACCATGAAACTCAGAGCTGTACAATTCGCTACGAAATGTTTTAATAGGTGTACCACGTCATTCGTTGAACTTTGCACATTTACACCGCTTCGAGTGCCCACCCTCCTTTTTGTCTTGGTACAGGTCACTTATGCTTGAAAGTTCCTCTCTTGCAGCATGCGCTTTTCACCCACTATTGCATTTCGCTGACGATGTTTGCCAAATGGCTTCCATGCTGACATAACCTCTGGGAAATTTACTATTGATAGAGTTGTTAATATTGAGAGAATTATATTTATAAACCGCCATCTCTTGACGCTGAGAAGAAACGCAGTCAAATATGTCCTATTATCATACATTTTGCAAAATATTTTGCAACGGGCTTATTTACAAGTTTAAGTTGAAATCACCCATGAAAGATCAGACAGTTCATGGCATCTTGAGAAAATTGACAGCTCGTGTCTACACGGCTGAGTTTCAGAAGATAGGACTGCCACATGCATGCTCACATTTTAATTGTCCTACGAACAAATTTTCAACTAGTTAACGTATCAATCAATTTTGAGATTCCAGCCGCTGATAAAAATCCGCACTTGCATGATATCGTAACAAGATGCATGATGCATGTAAAATGTTGCATCAACAATTCTGAAGCATCTGGAAATGTTTCCCAAGCAATTTCAACTGGAAACAGCAAAGAATGTGAATAACCATCTGTTGTATCGAGACTCTTAGTTGCCACAGGTGACGTACGACAAACGAAAATGGACAACAGATTCGTAGTGCGCTACAATCCGCATCTGCTGTTAAAATGCAACGCTCACATTAACGTCGAAGTTTGCGCCAACTGTTTCTACAAGAAATCCTCAGTTGAGCGTATATGTATTGCACAGCATATATGTATATGCTCAACTTGAGTATATATGTATTGCACAACTGAGGATTTCTTGCAGAAAGAGCTGAAGTTTTTAAACGAACTGAAGTACTGTGACGTGCCTGCCCAGCAGGACGCACACGACATAAAGGCAGATAGCAGTCAGAACGACCGTCCGCGTAGCTCAATTGGTAGAGTGACTTATTCCGGAATTAGGGGATCCGGGTTCGAGCCCCGGCGTGGACAAAAATGACGGATAAATTTACTTCGTTATAATGGCGCCCAAACTTTCCTGATGATCCGGCCGTTCAAAATTTCGCAATGGTGTGATGTTCTTTCCACACCGCGAGAGAGGAAAAATAAAAGAATCTCTTCTCCAGCGCTTCAAAAAAAATAAATGTGTGTAACGTTGCATTTCACACACTAGATTGACTGGGAGTTCTCAGGTGCACGTTCTACAGCGGATGGCTGCCTGCAACGACTCATGGTCACGGCTGACCCGTGGGCCATGCCCCCGGCCCTCTTTCGGGGGAGGAGATGTGACGTGCCTGCCCAGCAGGACGCACACGACATAAAGGTAGATAGCGGTCAGAACGACCGTTCGCGTAGCTCAATTGGTAGAGTGACTTATTCCAGAATGAGGGGACCGGGGTTCGAGCCCCGGCGTGGACAAAATTGATGGAGAAATTTATTTCGTTATAGTACACAGAGGATATATCCCTTCCGTTATAGACAAAGCTGTCGACAAATTTAGAAAACCGAAGCCTGTCTGCTCGCTCACCCGAGAGACCACTCAATACGACAGAATTGGGTACTTATCTCATTTGCTACCGAATTTCAAAAATTCTAAAAAGTTTTAGTTTCAAATTTATTTTTAAATTCGTAAACAGCATACATTTTAAAGGAGAAAAAGTCTACGTCGAAGACATAAATTCCTGGGGAATTCATGAGATACCTTGTGAATGCGGACTTTCATACACAGGACAGACCCACAGGGCTTTAAATTTCCGTGTGAAGAAACACAAGACCTACGTACGGAATTGTAAACTGAAGAGGTCGTCTATAGCCCTACATTGTCACGAAAATAACCATACATATATGTTTGGAAACACTACAGTCATTGATAAACCACATTCAACTATCAAGCTCAATGTATTAGAAGCTTTCCAAATATACCGGAATTCTTCACGGCTTGTCAATGGCATGACGTCGACTCCATTCCTTCAGCGGGTTTAAACAACTCACAAAGAACCGTGACCACAATGATTATTATTATTATTATTTTTTTGATTGAAGGTTTAAAGACCACCGTGAGCAACTCAATGGGCTATAAGCAGTCGCCCGTCCCTAATTTAGGGTCACTGGTTCCAGGGAAGGAAGAGAGTCAGTTCCGTAAGACAAACACAACATCCATGCCTCACCGGGATTCGAACCCGGACCCCTTCGGACGAATGCTCAGAGGGCATTGCTTAGACCACTGCACCACCGGGGCGGCCACAATTATTTGAATGTTTACGCTCCATTCGTCCTGATGATGCCGAGCCAAACACTCTGCGAAACTATGGTCGACGTATAATAAACCTTTGACTGTGGCAAACGTTGGTATTTTTATTTTAACCCACTTAAAAATATGACGTTTTTTGTGTGAGATCGATTTTTAAACAATCCGCGTGCCGCAAATAACAGGAGAAGTCGTATATCTGAAGAATTACCAGAAATGCGTTTAAGCAGGAAAATGTAATGCAATGCTAAAATGGAATTCCGTTAACAGTTGGAAAAAAGTTGCCTTTCGTTTTTACCTATGAAAATTTTGACAGAAAATGCGATAGAACGAAAGGGATATTATTTGCTCGTGCAATAGGTCACGTGCTCTGGGGAACCCACGTCATAACCGTTCATAGGTACAGCAGGACGAACTAAAGAACTGTATACAAGGGAATATTACTATAGAACTGTCAAGTCTAAATGCGGAATTGCAGTAGTGCTGAGAAAATCATAATTTTCGCTCTTTATTCGCTTTAAAGTAATAGAAAAGTATTTAAAAATGACGGTTATGTTTTTTTAATAAAAAAAATCGGGTTTTCAACTATTTCTTTGGGCTGCTGATTCATCCCATGAATCGCACCTTTTCTATACTATAACGAAGTAAATTTCTCCGTTATTTTTATCCACGCCAGGATTCGAACCCGGATCCCCTCATTCCGGAATAAGTCACTCTACCAATTGAGCTACGCGGACGTTTTATTCTGATTCCTATCTGCCTTTATGTCGTGTGCGTCCTTCTGGCAGGTACGTCACATCTCCTGGTACGTTACATCATCTCCCCCTTATTTTTTTTTTTTTTATTATTATTATTTTTTTCAAAGTGCTGGAGAAGGGATTCTCTTATTTTTCCTATCTCGCGGTGTGGAAATAACATCACACCAATGCGAGATTTTGAACGGTCGGGTCATCCGGATAGTTCGGGCGCCATTATAACGAAGTAAATTTCTCCGTCATTTCTGTCCACTCCAGGATTCGAACCCGGATCCCCTCATTCCGGAATAAGTCACTCTACCAATTGAGCTACGCGGACGTTTTATTCTAATTCCTATCTGCCTTTATGTCGTGTGCGTCCTTCTGGCAGGTACGTCACATCTCCTGGTACGTTACAATACGAAATGATAGTTCGGGATTAACATCGCTGGTAACAGGGATTATTCGACAAAATTTTTTCTGAATTTTGCGGCCTGTGGATTATAAGAAAGATGTTTTTTTCTCATTTCGTGAATCTCACGGTCTCCGTATTAAACGTCGCTGCGGATAGCCAAAACATACGGTACTTAATAAATGTCTAAACCTTTTTGTTATAACATAAATTTGATAGATTTTTAGATGTATTTTAAACAATATAGTTTTAAAGCTAAAAAATGTCGCTTCTCCGAAAATGATATATGACAGATTTCAGGTACATATTAAATTTGTACTCAGTGGTTTTCCACAAACTTAGTCTTAGCGATGGAAAGATTATATTTTATTAAAAAAGTTAGATACATGTACTTGGAGTGCCACTTTTCCAAAATAAGAAATCAACGCTGCCAACGTTTTGTACAAGTTTTGTACAGTTTTGTACACCCAAAAGAAAATTTTGTACACCACCGGAAGTGGTACTTTTCGGCTCTTTAAAAGTGGCACTCCAAGTACATGCTGGAGTGCCACTTTTTCGAAATCGAAAATAAATACTGCCAAAGTTTTGTACTAGTTTTGTACAGTTTTGTACA
The DNA here is from genome assembly GCA_039090855.1 of Macrothele yani. Taxonomy (NCBI): domain Eukaryota; kingdom Metazoa; phylum Arthropoda; class Arachnida; order Araneae; family Macrothelidae; genus Macrothele; species Macrothele yani. The sequence goes on from CM077007.1 coordinate 31,042,293, forward strand.
CCCAAAAGAAAATTTTGTACACCACCGGAAGTAGTACTATTCGGCTCTCTAAAAGTGGCACTCCAAGTACATGCTGAGTGCCACTTTCTCAAAATCGAAAATAACTACTGCCAAAGTTTTGTACTAGTTTTGTACAGTTTTGTACACCCAAAAGAAAATTTTGTACACCACCGGAAGTAGTACTTTTCGGCTCTCTAAAAGTGGCGCTCCAAGTACATGCTGAGTGCCACTTTCTCAAAATCGAAAATAACTACTGCCAAAGTTTTGTACTAGTTTTGTACAGTTTTGTACACCCAAAAGAAAATTTTGTACACCACCGGAAGTGGTATTTTTCGGCTCTTTAAAAGTGGCACTCCAAGTACATGCTGGAGTGCCACTTTTTCGAAATCGAAAATAAATACTGCCAAAGTTTTGTACTAGTTTTGTACAGTTTTGTACACCCAAAAGAAAATTTTGTACACCACCGGAAGTAGTACTTTTCGGCTCTCTAAAAGTGGCGCTCCAAGAACATGCTGAGTGCCACTTTCTCAAAATCGAAAATAACTACTGCCAAAGTTTTGTACTAGTTTTGTACAGTTTTGTACACCCAAAAGAAAATTTTGTACACCACCGGAAGTGGTACTTTTCGGCTCTTTAAAAGTGGCACTCCAAGTACATGCTGGAGTGCCACTTTTTCGAAATCGAAAATAAATACTGCCAAAGTTTTGTACTAGTTTTGTACAGTTTTGTACACCCAAAAGAAAATTTTGTACACCACCGGAAGTAGTACTTTTCGGCTCTCTAAAAGTGGCACTCCAAGTACATGCTGAGTGCCACTTTTTCAAAATCGAAAATAACTACTGCCAAAGTTTTGTACTAGTTTTGTACAGTTTTGTACACCCAAAAGAAAATTTTGTACACCACCGGAAGTAGTACTTTTCGGCTCTCTAGAAGTGGCGCTCCAAGTACATGCTGAGTGCCACTTTCTCAAAATCGAAAATAACTACTGCCAAAGTTTTGTACTAGTTTTGTACAGTTTTGTACACCCAAAAGAAAATTTTGTACACCACCGGAAGTAGTACTTTTCGGCTCTCTAAAAGTGGCGCTTCAAGTACATGCTGAGTGCCACTTTCTCAAAATCGAAAATAACTACTGCCAAAGTTTTGTACTAGTTTTGTACAGTTTTGTACACCCAAAAGAAAATTTTGTACACCACCGGAAGTGGTATTTTTCGGCTCTTTAAAAGTGGCAATCCAAGTACATGCTGGAGTGCCACTTTTTCGAAATCGAAAATAAATACTGCCAAAGTTTTGTACTAGTTTTGTACAGTTTTGTACACCCAAAAGAAAATTTTGTACACCACCGGAAGTAGTACTTTTCGGCTCTCTAAAAGTGGCACTCCAAGTACATGCTGAGTGCCACTTTCTCAAAATCGAAAATAACTACTGCCAAAGTTTTGTACTAGTTTTGTACAGTTTTGTACACCCAAAAGAAAATTTTGTACACCACTAGAAGTGGTACTTTTTGACTCTCCTTTGTAGCCCTCGAGCATGTACTTGGAGTGCCACTTTTCCAAAAACAAAAATAAACACTGCCAGAGTGTTGTCCTAGTTTTGTACAGTTTTGTACACCCAAAAGAAAATTTTGTACACCACAGGAAGTGGTACTTTTTGACTCCCCTTTGTGGCCCTCGAGCATGTACTTGGAGTGCCACTTTTCCAAAAAGGAAAATAAGCACTGTTTTAGTTTTGTACACCCCAAAAAATATTTGTACACCACCGGAAATAGTTCTTTTTGGCTCTCCTTTGTGGCCCTCGAGCATGTACTTGGAGTGCCATTTTTCCGAAAACGAAAATAAACACTGCCAGAGTGCAGTCCTAGTTTTGTACAGTTTTGTACACTCAAAAGAAAATTGTGTACACCACCGGAAGTAGTACTTTTTGATTTTTCTTTGTGGCCCTCGAGCATGTACGTGGAGAGCCAATTTTCCAAAATTGAAAAAAAAAACACTGTTAGAGTGTTGTCCTAGTTTTGTACACCCAAAAGAAAATTTTGTACACCACCGGAAGTGGTACTTTTCGACTCTCCTTTGTGGCCCTCGAGCATGAACTTGGAGTGCCACTTTTCCAAAATTAAAAAAAAACACTGCCAGAGTGATGTCATAGTTTTGTACACCCAAAAGAAGATTTTGTACACCACCGGAAGTGGTACTTCTTGACTCTTGATTTTCGAAGCAGTAGCTTAAATGGTTAACTAATTTGATTAATATTCCTAGTTTGTTGCATATAAAACACACTTTTGTAATAACCCAGAAGCCGAACGGCCAAGTTGGAAGAATCACCAAAAGAATTTATGCTTAAAATCTCCTTTCCCTTAATTTTCCACTCAATGAAAGTTCGAAGGTCATCTTTATAAAAAAATCGTCACATTGTGATTCATCATTTGACACAAAATAGCTCTTAGATCAACATATAGCAACAATACGTATTCGTTTAAATCTCTTTCTTTATATCAGTTCCCCACAATTACTTGCAATGTTTCTCTCTACACCCTCCCCCCATTTTTACAATCAAGGTTGTCTATAAATTTTGCTGTGACTCACTGTCAGTGTCGCTAAAATGTACAAGCTGTTAGAGAAGTAGCGGACTCTTCAGTGTGAAAATCTTTAGTTTAGAAGCAACTCGAAAGGAGGGTTAAGTTACAGGTATAAGTCACAGACTGAAATTCAAGCAATTTGAATTTCTGCGCAATGTTTTTTCAATCTAGTGGTTTTCAGTTTAAACAAAATTTTTATATTTAAGCATTGCTTTGTAGAAATAAAAAGATATTCAGTGAAACTTCGGCTATGCGTACTCCAGTTATATTTTTTGATATTTATACGTAATTCTGCATTAGTCCCGATATTTTACTGTATTTTCTAAGCTTTTCCAATTCGATAATAGCTAATTAATTCATTTATACGCTTTTTGCGATGTACATAAATTTTGTAATTTCTGATTATCACAAACTCACAGTTCTTTGATTCGTTTACGTAACCGGTATATCACAAGTTTGAGAGAATCGAGACAGCGTTACTGAGTTCTTGGTGCAGCCAAAGTTGAACCTTCATCCCATCAAAGAAGGGTATGCTGTTTACTTTCGGTTAGCGTTCTTGTGTTCCTTCTTCGTGCAAAGTTGAACCTTGACCTCATCAGAGAGGGATATGTTGTTTAGTTTCGGTTTGGATGAAAAATTTATTTCGCAATCTTTGCTCTGAATAAAACGTGCACTTAGGCAAGCTACAACTCTTGGCATGGTGCGGACGTCTTTTTGTTGTTGTAGTTCAGAGGTGCATTTCACCAGCCCCCCACCACGGAATTTTTTAATTTTTCAGACAAAATTCGTTTGTACCACGTATGAACCGGAATGAACTCGGTTTTTTCGTTTGAACCGCAAAAGTTTTGGAGATATTTAAAAAACAAAGTGGTGTGTGGGGAGGACGATAGCCCCCCCCCACCACCATGGAATTTTAAAATTTTTTGCACCATTCGTTTGTACCACGTATGAACCGGAATGAACTCAATTTTTTTCGTTTGAACCGCAATAGTTTTTGAGTTATTTAAAAAACAAAGTGGGGGGGCTGGTGAAATGGTACCCCCTAAAAATAGATATTTCAAATTTCAGCATAGCCATTCGTTAATAAATCGTATGAACCGGAATGAACTCCATTTTCATCGTTTGAACCACAATAGTTTTTGAGATATTTAACAAATAATATTGAGAATTTGCATATAAATATAGGAGGCCGACCATTTCACCAGCCCCCCCCCCCCCCCATGGAAATTCAAAATTTCGAAATAGCCATTCGTTAGTAAATCGTATGAACCGGAATGAACTCCATTTCTATCGTTTGAACAGCAATAGTTTTTGAGATATTTAAAAAATAATATTGAGAATTTGCATATATACAGAAAGACCGACCATTTCACCAGCCCCCACCATGGAAATTAAACATTTCAAAATAGGCATTCGTTAGCAAATCGTATGAGCCGAAAAGAACTCCATTTTCATCGTTTGAACCGCAATAGTTTTTGAAATATTTAATAAATAATAGAATTTACATATACGCACAGAGACCGACCATTTCACCAGCCCCCCACCCCCATGAAAATTCAAAATTTCAAAATAGCCATTCGTTAGCAAATCATATGAGCCGAACAGAACTCCATTTTCATCGTTTGAACCGCAATAGCTTTTGAGATATTTAAAAAAGAATGTCACAGGCCTACACCATTTACCCCCCCCCACCCCCATTTCATCATGGAAATTCAAAATTTCAAAATAATCATTCGTTAGCTAATCGTATAAACCGAAAAGAACTCCATTTTCTTCGTTTGAACCGCAATAGTTTTTCAGATATTTAACAAATAATGTTACAGGCCGACCATTTCACCCCCCCCCCTCATCATGGAAATTCAAAATTCCGAAATAGCCATTCGTTAGTAAATCGTATGAACAGGAATGGACTCCATTTTTATCGTTTGAACCGCAACAGTTTTTTTCTTGGAGATTTAACGACCACCGTGAGCAACTCAATGGGCTATAAGCAGTCGCCCGTCCCTAATTCAGGGTCACTGGTTCCAGGGAAGGGAGAGAGCCAGTGCCGTAAGACAAACACAACATCCATGCCTGACCGGGATTCGAACCCGGACCCCTTACGGACGAACGATCGAGGCCAGCGCCTTAGACCACTGCGCCACCGGGGCGGCTGGGGAGACCTTCATCCAGTAGTGGATTCAAAGCAGTTGACAATGATGATGATATATATATATCATTGTCAACCATTATCAATCCACTGCTGGACGAAGGTCTCCCAAATTTTCTCCACAACGGTCTGTCTTGTGCCAGTCTCCTCCATGTTACTCCCGCATACTTTCGAATTTCATCCACCCATCTCCCATGTGGTCTTCTTCTGGGTCTTTTCCTGTCCCTTGGAATCCAATCTAACATTTCGGCTGTCCATCGATGGTCTGTCCTTCTGGCAGTATGTCCAGCCCATTGCCATTTCAGGGATTTTACTCTGATCATTATGTCTTCCACTCTTGTCATTTTTCGGATTCACGAGTTCCTCTTCTTATCTCTCCTGGTTACACCAAGCATGCACCTGTCCATGCTGCTTTGAGTTGTCTGCAGTCTTTGTATGTCTCTTTTAGTTAAGGTCCACGTCTCTGCACCATACGTAAGCACTGGAAGGATGCATTGATCAAACACTTTTCTTTTAAGACATAATGGCATATTGCTCTTAAAAATTATGATGTTTCTTCAAAAAGCTCTCCAGGCAAGTTTTGTACGCCGACTAATTTCTTCATCAATGTGACCCTTACTTGATATCTGCTGTCCAAGATAAACGTACGTGTCTGTTATCTCCAGCTTATCTCCATCAATCGATAAATCTTCATTTCTTGTAAAAGCATTGAACATCACTTTTGTCTTCTGGAAGTTTATTTTTAATCCCACTTCTTTACTCTTGTCAGTTCCTGGATCGTGGATCATACTCTGCAGCTCTGATGGGGTAGTTGCAAAAATGACTACGTTATCAGCAAAACAAAGGTGGGTTAGATAATCTCCATTAATCTTTATCCCTTTGTTTTCCCAGTTCAGTATTGAAAGACCTTTTCCAATGTGGCATTAAAGAACTTCGGAGATATGGTGTCACCTTGTCTCACTCTCTTTCCAATTTTTATGTGTGTTGTATTTTCAAACAGCCGAATATTTGCACTTGCATTTTCATAGATGTTATTAATAATATTAATGTATGCATCTTCAATACCGCAGGATTTCAGAGCCATTGTAACTGCTGATGGTTTCACCGAATCAAAGGCTTTTTCATAATCGATAAAAGCCATGCACAATGGAAGTTCATATTCCCTCGCTCTTTAAACTAGTTCTCTCAGTACATGGATATGATCTATTGTGCTGTAGCCACTCCTGAATCCAGCTTGTTCTCTCGGTTGAGCCATGTCCAGTGTTACCTTCAAGCGGTGTGAAAGAACTTTAGTGAAGATTTTATAAACTACTGATAGGAGGCTGATAGGTCTGTAGTTTCCGAGATCCTCAATGTCACCTTTCTTATGTAGCAGGATCATTGTAGCGGTGTTCCAATCCTCAGGAATCTTTCCTTCATTAAGGCATCGAGTGAAAATTTGGGCGAGTACTGTTTCGATTTCTCCACTTGCTTCTTGTATGATGTCTACAGTAATTCCATCTTCTCCTGGAGCTTTTCCCCGCTTCATGTTCTTGATTGCATGTGCAACTTCTGCTGGAAGGACTGGAGGAACTCTGGTACTGGTATCTTTCATGATGTCTGGAGTGCATGTATCATCCCTTTCATATAATTTGGAGTAGAAATCTTTCACTCTTGTCAAACGTTCGCCTCTATTTCTTGTTACAGAACCATCTTCTTTTCTCAGTGCCATAATCTGTTTTCTTTCCTTACTGAGATGTCCCTTTGCTATCTTTAGGCTTTGGTTGTTTTCAATTGCTTTCCTCACTAGTTCACAGTTGAATTTTCTTACGTCTTCAGTGATACTTTTTCTTACTGTCTTTCATAGCTCTATATATTCCACTTTGGAAGTCACATCTTCTTTAGTTGTCCTCATCTCTCTTCTTTTTTGCATCAACATTTTCGTTTTTCCTGATAATTTATTTACATGCAACTTGTTCTTAGACACAGCTAATTTTGTTGCTGTTTCCATAAGAGCTTTGGTTACTGTTCTGTTAACTTCAGAGATGTCCACTTCTTCCGATGTTAGGCCTTCTAAAGCAGAGAACCTGTTCTTCAGTTCCAACTTGAAGGTATTATGGTGTTTTTTAAGGTTGGTTATGTCAATAGATTTTGTTTGTCTTATGAGCTTGCCACGTTCAAGTTTAGTGTTGAGGTGCATCTTACATCTCACCAATCTATGGTCACTACCTGTGTTGAACTTGTTTAGCACACTGCAGTCTTCTATGACGAATTTTTTGTTACACATAATAAAATCAATTTCACTTGTCGTCCCATTTGGATGTCTCCATGTCCATTTCCTGTGTGGCTTTTTCTTGAAGAAGGAGTTCAAGATGAAAAACCCTTCTGCCTCTGCAAACTCAACGAGAGTATTTCCACGCTGGTTTCTGTTGCCGTGACCGAATTTACCTACTGAAGTTTCATTCTGTTGCCGTTGCCCTATTTTTGCATTGAAATCTCCCATAATTATTTTCAAGTGCTGCTTACCTTTATTATTTAGATGACAAATTTCCTCATAAAATTCTTCAATTTCTTCTTCAGGATGACTTGTGGTGGGTGCATAAGTTTGAATAATCTGAGCCTGGTATCTTTTCGAGAGTTGGATAACAAGTCGTGCAGCTCTGTCAGAGGAACTTTCAACTTCTACAACTTTATCCTTCAGTTTCTTGTTTATTATAAATCCAACACCACTGGTTCTGCCAGTATCTGTCCCACGATAGTAGAAGAGATGTCCACTTTTCAGTTCGATATAAACGAACGAAGAGTTACATCCGCAGGTGTGGCTGAATTAGCACGCATCCCATTGCTTGGAAAGACGACGCATCCCATTGCTGGGAAAGACGACGCATACCGTCTGGAAAGAGGAACTTTAGTTTCTCCTTGAACCATTTGGATCTGTCAACATGAAAGTCACATGTTGACAGATCCGGGCTATAGGCTGGGTGGTGCAGAACCTCTCACCCTTTCCGTGCTAACGCATCCTGCATAATGTGTGCAACAGAATCACACCACGCGAAAGCATGCCAGGTCACCCATTCTTGATTGCTTTATGCAGCTTGTCCACTGTGTCGATGTAGTGGTTGGCATTGCTGTTCACGTGAGGCTCTTTAAAGTCCACCAACAAAAGCCCTTCATGGTCAAAAAATGCGGTCAGCATAACCTCCCCGGCGGAGTCCTGTGACTTGAATTTTATGTGTTTTGGTGATCCGGGATGTTTCCATTGCATGCTCGCTGGTTTGCTGGATGGCTCAAAGTGGTGGCACCGCGATTCGTCACCTGCCACTATGCGCGATATAAATGCATCACCCTCTGCTTTGTAACGCAGCAAGTGGTTCAAACTCCAACCCATACATTCTTCCTTATGGTGGTCAGTCAGCATCCGCGGGATTAATTGTAAACATACTTTCCGATATTGCAGTATCTTCGTAACCACAGTTTGAACTGTAACAAATGTCATAGCAAAGTCCTCCATTTGCGAACGTCAGCCCCGACGACGGTTTTACATGCATTTCTTTCTCGGTGTGGGCGCATTGTTTGTGTTATTCGCACGCTCCCCGCCGATCAAGGTGATCGTCCTTATTTAGGCTTCCGATGCCAAGCCTTAGTTCTCTTCCCTGATATGGACTCCATTACTTCCTGCCCCACTGCTTTCCAGGTGCTTTGTGTTTATCACAATGTCGTTATAAACGTGTTCACTGCGTATCATTGCTTCTCATGTAAAACGCCTGGTCATCATCGCTTGCAGTGTCCGCTCACCTCTTCTTGTTCTTCCTCAACGGCTGCTCAAGTGCCCATCACAGAACCCCCTTCTTCACTTCCGGGCACCACGCCTGCGCTTGTTTCGCTTCCACCTTCTTAGTCTTCATCTCTATTGTCGTTGCCTTCCTCTGCAGGTCTTTTTCCTTCTCCACTAGCGTTGCCTCTTGTGGATACATCTGGATCTACTGCTCCTGCTTCGGTGCCTTCGTCTGTCTTGCTTTCTTCTTCGTCGTCTGTTGTCTGTGCTTTGTCACATCCCGTTGCCGACCTTTCTCCGCCTGTTCAGGTGCTGCCTTCTTTGTTTTCGCACGTCACCTCGTCAATCCCAACCCCAGGATTCTCTGCTCCATCATCTTCGCTGTGTACGTCAGCCTCGTCGCCCTCAGACGTTCATCCTTTCTTCAGCCGTTCCAGTACTCCGGTGTGTTCTCCGCCCGTTTCACCTTCTCCGAGCTCTTCTGATGCCTCTAGTATTGTTGCCTTCCTTTCGATTTCTGGTCCCGTGATCGGTCCCCGCTTTCCAGCACAGCTACTCTTCTGGATTTGTGTGAAGCCTCACCTTCACCAGCTCCTGTTGCCCCATCAGTTGCCTCTTTGCTTGCGTTATGCGCACATGATCCAGATCTTCCTTGTCAGACTTCTCACTTGCTGTCGGTTACTTTTTCTTCATCACCACGTCCCTGTTGGTACTGCTTCTAATAAGAAGTGCCGTCGTCGCTCTAATCGAGAGACTCGTACTAAGCGAACCGCGGTCGCTCAGCCTTCTCTTCATCGTTCTTCAGGTTCCGCTCCTAATTCTACTGTTGCTGCTTTCGCCGACCTTATTGGTACTCCCTCCGTTTCCACTGCAATTGTCGCTCGCCTCCAAGCTGTCCCTGGGTATTCGAAGATTCTCTTCCCAGATGCTGCCAACCCTTGTTCTTTGCCTCTTCTTGTGACGCTGGTTTGGATCCCCTTCTTGACTCACATGATCCAGCTGATTACTCGAATATGATCGAGGATATTCGCTGCTTCCTCCAAGTTTTCGTTGACTTCACGAGATCTTACCCCTGAGATATTTCGTTATTAAAGTTTTTTTAATTGCTACCTTGGTGATACTCAAAATCGCCTCATTGATCTGGTTCTGACCGATTAGTTTCTGTCTGCACTTGCATGATGTTTCGCTTCCTGTCGTCTTTGCCTTGCTGCTGTTCCGTCTAACTCCTTTGCATGTTTCTGTTATGCGTTGTACCCAACCTTTTTCTTTCCGTTGTATCCTATGTACCGCCATGTTTTCTCCGTTTTCTCCACATCTCGGTTCTTTCAAACATCCGCCCGGTGCCTACTTCCGTGAACCCGTCACATCGTTTTGTTCACAGAGCTTCTTCCTATGTGCATTGTTATGCGCGATTCGTCTCTTATACCTTTCGTCACTGTCCTGGATTGCTCTATGTTGCTGTTCGCACCCAGTTAGTTTTTTCAGGTGTTCCGTGGGTTTGTTTTTCCTGTCTCGTCGAGCATTTGTCTTATGTCATGCCATGTGCCTCAGCATACCTTCTACTGTTGTGCTACGTTACTTGCTCATCCAGTGTGACTCATCTCGTCCGATACTTATCGTTATTGCTTTGCCTCATGCTAATTGATTGCCCCGTGCTGTTACCTACACCATGCCATCTTTGCAAGTGTTATCTGTTGCACCTCGTTTTCTGCTTTTCATGCTGCGCCCCGGAGCATGAAAAGCAGCTTCCAGTTCGATGTATTCTCCATCTCCATGTCCGTCGTTCCTTCTGCTCAGTGACTGTTCCAGTGTGCTTCGCCTATCACAGATTGCCTTGTGCTGCTCGTTCAGCTTCGTTTATCTTTGTATGTCCTGATTGGCTTTTACAGACTGCTTTGTGCTGCTCGTCCAGTACCGTTATTCTTATTGTTTTATCATGCCATTTATTTTCCGTTCTCCTGTGTACTAGTCCTCGATACCTAATAAAGCAACGTCACGTTGTTTTTGGAATGTCTTTTTCAACTGCTGGGGTTCCAAGCTAGAAACGGGGAGTTCTTTCAGCTAATGTCAGGAACGAATGAAAGACTTTGTGCAAAACAAATTACTTCTTCATTATCCTCCATTACCCTTATTACAAATATCTCAAAAACTATCAAGATTCGAACGATGAAGAAGGAGATCTTTCTGATTCACACCATGCTAACGAATAGCTATCCTGAAATGGGAAATGTCCAGGTTGGGGTGGGCGGGGGGGGAGGCAGGTGAAATCGTGGGCTACTAACATTCTTTTTTAAACATCTCCAAAACTATTGCTTTTCAAACTATGAAAATGGCGTTTATTCCGGTTCACACCATTTACTAACGAATGACTATCTTGAAATTTTTAATGAATTTACATGGTGAGAGGGGGGGGGGTGATGGTCGGTCTCGAATATATATATACATAAGTTCTCAATATTGTTATTTTTTTCTCAAAAACTGTTGTGGTTCAAACGATGAAAATGGATTTCCCCTCGGTTCATACGATTTGCTAACGAATGGCTATTTTGAAATTTTGAATTTTTCCATGGGGGTGTGTGCAATGGTCGTCCCCCAATTTTCTCAAACTTTTTTTTTTTTAAATCTATCAAAAACTGTTGGCCGCTCCGGTGACGCAGAGGTCTAAGCGACGGACTCTGATCATTCGTTCGAACAGGGTCCGGGTTCGACTCCCGGTTAGGCATGAATGTTGTGTTTGTTTTACGGCACTGGCTCTCTCCCTTCCCTGGAACCAGTGACCCTGAATTAGGGACGGGCGACTGCTTATAGCCCATTGAGTTGCTCACGGTGGTCGTTAAATCTCCAATAAAAAAAACTGTTGCGGTTCAAACGATAAAAATGGAGTTCATTCCTATTCATGCGATTTACTAACGAATGGCTATTTCGGAATTTTGAATTTGTTGTGTGAAATGGTAGGCCTGTAATATTATTTGTTAAATTTCTCAAAAACTATTGCGGTTCAAACGATGAAAATGGAGTTCTTTTCGGTTCATACAATTTGCTAACGAATGGCTATTTTGAAATTTTGAATTTTCATGGTGGGGGGCTGGTCTCTCTGTATATATGCAAAATCTTAATATTATTTTTCAAATATCTCAAAAACTATTGCGGTTCAAACGATAAAAATGGAGTTCATTCCTGTTCATACGATTTACTAACGAATGGCTATTTCGGAATTTTGAATTTCCATGATGAAGGGGGGGGTAAATGGTGTAGGCCTCGGACATTCTTTTTTAAATATCTCAAAAACTATTGCGGTTCAAACGATGAAAATGGAGTTCTTTTCGGTTCATACGATTTGCTAACGAATGGCTATTTTGAAATTTTGAATTTCCATGGGGGTGGGGGGCTGGTGAAATGGTCGGTCTCTGTGCGTATATGTAAATTCTATTATTTATTAAATATTTCAAAAACTATTGCGGTTCAAACGATAAAAATGGAGTTCATTCCTGTTCATACGATTTACTAACGAATGGCTATTTCGGAATTTTGAATTTCCATGATGAGGGGGGCGGGTGAAATGATAGGCCTGTAACATTATTTTTTAAATATCTCAAAACCTATTGCGGTTCAAACGATGAAAACGGAGTCCTTTTCAGTTCATACGATTTGCTAACGAATGCCTATTTTGAAATTTTTAATTTCCATGGTGGGGGGCTGGTGAAATGGTCGGTCTTTCTGTATATATGCAAATTCTCAATATTATTTTTTAAATATCTCAAAAACTATTGCGGTTCAAACGATAGAAATGGAGTTCATTCCGGTTCATACGATTTACTAACGAATGGCTATTTCGAAATTTTGAATTTCCATGGGGGGGGGGCTGGTGAAATGGTCGGCCTCCTATATTTATATGCAAATTCTCAATATTATTTGTTAAATATCTCAAAAACTATTGTGGTTCAAACGATGAAAATGGAGTTCATTCCGGTTCATACGATTTATTAACGAATGGCTATGCTGAAATTTGAAATATCTATTTTTTGGGGGTACCATTTCACCAGCCCCCACTTTGTTTTTTAAATAACTCAAAAACTATTGCGGTTCAAACGAAAAAAATTGAGTTCATTCCGGTTCATACGTGGTACAAACGAATGGTGCAAAAAAAAATTTAAAATTCCATGGTGGTGGGGGGCTATCGTCCCCCCCCACACACCACTTTGTTTTTTAAATATCTCCAAAACTTTTGCGGTTCAAACGAAAAAAAACCGAGTTCATTCCGGTTCATACGTGGTACAAACGAATTTTGTCTGAAAAATTAAAAAATTCCGTGGTGGGGGCTGGTGAAATGCACCTCTGAACTACAACAACAAAAAGACGTCCGCACCATGCCAAGAGTTGTAGCTTGCCTAAGTGCACGTTTTATTCAGAGCAAAGATTGCGAAATAAATTTTTCATCCAAACCGAAACTAAACAACATATCCCTCTCTGATGAGGTCAAGGTTCAACTTTGCACGAAGAAGGAACACAAGAACGCTAACCGAAAGTAAACAGCATACCCTTCTTTGATGGGATGAAGGTTCAACTTTGGCTGCACCAAGAACTCAGTAACGCTGTCTCGATTCTCTCAAACTTGTGATATACCGGTTACGTAAACGAATCAAAGAACTGTGAGTTTGTGATAATCAGAAATTACAAAATTTATGTACATCGCAAAAAGCGTATAAATGAATTAATTAGCTATTATCGAATTGGAAAAGCTTAGAAAATACAGTAAAATATCGGGACTAATGCAGAATTACGTATAAATATCAAAAAATATAACTGGAGTACGCATAGCCGAAGTTTCACTGAATATCTTTTTATTTCTACAAAGCAATGCTTAAATATAAAAATTTTGTTTAAACTGAAAACCACTAGATTGAAAAAACATTGCGCAGAAATTCAAATTGCTTGAATTTCAGTCTGTGACTTATACCTGTAACTTAACCCTCCTTTCGAGTTGCTTCTAAACTAAAGATTTTCACACTGAAGAGTCCGCTACTTCTCTAACAGCTTGTACATTTTAGCGACACTGACAGTGAGTCACAGCAAAATTTATAGACAACCTTGATTGTAAAAATGGGGGAGGGTGTAGAGAGAAACATTGCAAGTAATTGTGGGGAACTGATATAAAGAAAGAGATTTAAACGAATACGTATTGTTGCTATATGTTGATCTAAGAGCTATTTTGTGTCAAATGATGAATCACAATGTGACGATTTTTTTATAAAGATGACCTTCGAACTTTCATTGAGTGGAAAATTAAGGGAAAGGAGATTTTAAGCATAAATTCTTTTGGTGATTCTTCCAACTTGGCCGTTCGGCTTCTGGGTTATTACAAAAGTGTGTTTTATATGGAACAAACTAGGAATATTAATCAAATTAGTTAACCATTTAAGCTACTGCTTCGAAAATCAAGAGTCAAGAAGTACCACTTCCGGTGGTGTACAAAATCTTCTTTTGGGTGTACAAAACTATGACATCACTCTGGCAGTGTTTTTTTTTAATTTTGGAAAAGTGGCACTCCAAGTTCATGCTCGAGGGCCACAAAGGAGAGTCGAAAAGTACCACTTCCGGTGGTGTACAAAATTTTCTTTTGGGTGTACAAAACTAGGACAACACTCTAACAGTGTTTTTTTTTTCAATTTTGGAAAATTGGCTCTCCACGTACATGCTCGAGGGCCACAAAGAAAAATCAAAAAGTACTACTTCCGGTGGTGTACACAATTTTCTTTTGAGTGTACAAAACTGTACAAAACTAGGACTGCACTCTGGCAGTGTTTATTTTCGTTTTCGGAAAAATGGCACTCCAAGTACATGCTCGAGGGCCACAAAGGAGAGCCAAAAAGAACTATTTCCGGTGGTGTACAAATATTTTTTGGGGTGTACAAAACTAAAACAGTGCTTATTTTCCTTTTTGGAAAAGTGGCACTCCAAGTACATGCTCGAGGGCCACAAAGGGGAGTCAAAAAGTACCACTTCCTGTGGTGTACAAAATTTTCTTTTGGGTGTACAAAACTGTACAAAACTAGGACAACACTCTGGCAGTGTTTATTTTTGTTTTTGGAAAAGTGGCACTCCAAGTACATGCTCGAGGGCTACAAAGGAGAGTCAAAAAGTACCACTTCTAGTGGTGTACAAAATTTTCTTTTGGGTGTACAAAACTGTACAAAACTAGTACAAAACTTTGGCAGTATTTATTTTCGATTTCGAAAAAGTGGCACTCCAGCATGTACTTGGTGTGCCACTTTTAAAGAGCCGAAAAGTACCACTTCCGGTGGTGTACAAAATTTTCTTTTGGGTGTACAAAACTGTACAAAACTAGTACAAAACTTTGGCAGTAGTTATTTTCGATTTTGAGAAAGTGGCACTCAGCATGTACTTGGAGCGCCACTTTTAGAGAGCCGAAAAGTACTACTTCCGGTGGTGTACAAAATTTTCTTTTGGGTGTACAAAACTGTACAAAACTAGTACAAAACTTTGGCAGTATTTATTTTCGATTTCGAAAAAGTGGCACTCCAGCATGTACTTGGAGTGCCACTTTTAAAGAGCCGAAAAGTACCACTTCCGGTGGTGTACAAAATTTTCTTTTGGGTGTACAAAACTGTACAAAACTAGTACAAAACTTTGGCAGTAGTTATTTTCGATTTTGAGAAAGTGGCACTCAGCATGTACTTGGAGCGCCACTTTTAGAGAGCCGAAAAGTACTACTTCCGGTGGTGTACAAAATTTTCTTTTGGGTGTACAAAACTGTACAAAACTAGTACAAAACTTTGGCAGTAGTTATTTTCGATTTTGAGAAAGTGGCACTCAGCATGTACTTGGAGTGCCACTTTTAGAAAGCCGAAAAGTACTACTTCCGGTGGTGTACAAAATTTTCTTTTGGGTGTACAAAACTGTACAAAACTAGTACAAAACTTTGGCAGTATTTATTTTCGATTTCGAAAAAGTGGCACTCCAGCATGTACTTGGAGTGCCACTTTTAAAGAGCCGAAAAGTACCACTTCCGGTGGTGTACAAAATTTTCTTTTGGGTGTACAAAACTGTACAAAACTAGTACAAAACTTTGGCAGTAGTTATTTTCGATTTTGAGAAAGTGGCACTCAGCATGTACTTGGAGCGCCACTTTTAGAGAGCCGAAAAGTACTACTTCCGGTGGTGTACAAAATTTTCTTTTGGGTGTACAAAACTGTACAAAACTAGTACAAAACTTTGGCAGTATTTATTTTCGATTTCGAAAAAGTGGCACTCCAGCATGTACTTGGAGTGCCACTTTTAAAGAGCCGAAAAATACCAATTCCGGTGGTGTACAAAATTTTCTTATCGGGTGTACAAAACTGTACAAAACTAGTACAAAACTTTGGCAGTAGTTATTTTCGATTTTGAGAAAGTGGCACTCAGCATGTACTTGGAGCGCCACTTTTAGAGAGCCGAAAAGTACTACTTCCGGTGGTGTACAAAATTTTCTTTTGGGTGTACAAAACTGTACAAAACTAGTACAAAACTTTGGCAGTAGTTATTTTCGATTTTGAGAAAGTGGCACTCAGCATGTACTTGGAGTGCCACTTTTAGAGAGCCGAAAAGTACTACTTCCGGTGGTGTACAAAATTTTCCTTTGGGTGTACAAAACTGTACAAAACTAGTACAAAACTTTGGCAGTATTTATTTTCGATTTCGAAAAAGTGGCACTCCAGCATGTACTTGGATTGCCACTTTTAAAGAGCCGAAAAATACCACTTCCGGTGGTGTACAAAATTTTCTTTTGGGTGTACAAAACTGTACAAAACTAGTACAAAACTTTGGCAGTAGTTATTTTCGATTTTGAGAAAGTGGCACTCAGCATGTACTTGGAGCGCCACTTTTAGAGAGCCGAAAAGTACTACTTCCGGTGGTGTACAAAATTTTCTTTTGGGTGTACAAAACTGTACAAAACTAGTACAAAACTTTGGCAGTAGTTATTTTCGATTTTGAGAAAGTGGCACTCAGCATGTACTTGGAGTGCCACTTTTAGAGAGCCGAAAAGTACTACTTCCGGTGGTGTACAAAATTTTCTTTTGGGTGTACAAAACTGTACAAAACTAGTACAAAACTTTGGCAGTATTTATTTTCGATTTCGAAAAAGTGGCACTCCAGCATGTACTTGGAGTGCCACTTTTAAAGAGCCGAAAAGTACCACTTCCGGTGGTGTACAAAATTTTCTTTTGGGTGTACAAAACTGTACAAAACTTGTACAAAACGTTGGCAGCGTTGATTTCTTATTTTGGAAAAAGTGGCACTCCAAGTACATGTATCTAAAAAAGTTGTCCTCTGAGAGCTGTTGAAATAATCTACGTAGTGCAAAAGAACATATTTTAAAGAAAAGTAGCAGATTTCATTTCATTTGATTTATTTTTTGTCATGGGGTTACATTTGACCTCGTTACATTACAAAATTAAGTTTATAACATATAATACTAAGAAAGAAAACAACGTACATAATATGAATACCTATGTACACTGTACATAGGCATTGTACACTGTACAGGGTAACCACAGAACATGAAATTGAGTAAAATGCTCTGAGTGAATCCAAATTCTCCTAAAGTAGGTAGCATCCTGCACATATAAATTTCCGCATATGTAGTCTGATTAATAAATTTTACTATTAAATTTTATATTTTAATTTGTTAGCAAATATTTTAGTTGCTTTCGAAAATTATTATAATTATTATTATGTGTTATTTGACAAGGTAGGTTATTCCATAACTTCCATCCCTGGCAATAAATAAATCTTTGTTCAGTTAAAGGTAACGAAAATGCATTTCTGTCTTTTACATGATAGTCATGACCCACAGTGTTCAGCTAATTAAATGTTTATACCTATATTCTTTTTTACTCTTTTATACATAAATCCTATGTGACGTATATTCTAAATTAACTTTCCTTTTTTATTTTCTTTCCCTACGTAAATCTTGAGTTTGTTCTCAGTTATATTTCACACTTAACGTGATATCTTTTCTCTCAAACGAATACTGTTGGCAACACAATTGAGGTTGAATGAACGTGACGCATGCCTGTTATGAGATAAGAACGAGAGATATAAACTACGATACAATAGTTGCTCGAGTGTGGTGGTGGAATGTAGAGTGTTGATTTGTGTTACGTGATTTGTATACTATCCTGAAGTGCTATAAAATGTGCTTGAGAAATAAAGCCAATTTCCGTAAGTTTCACTTCTGTTTTAAACGTTTCGTCTGGCCGTTAAGATTTAATTCAGGAACTATTTCATCGTAAATTTATGTTATTTAAAATAACGTATCAGTACGAAAAGACATTTACGTTGTACTTATCAACCTATATTGCCATAATTTCTCATTACCAAAAAATTCCGAAACATTAATCCGTACCACCATATTCAAATTAATGTCCCTAAAATTATTTAGAATTTTGACCATCCTATGTTGTAACGATTGTAGTTTATATAAATTAGTCAAATTAATTTCCCTAAAACATATTGTTTATTAGTATAGTTTGACCCTATACTAACAAACAATATGTCAAACATGGATAAATCAGACTGTAATATAAAATTTTTAATGTTTTAATTGGTAAATTATCTGAAATGCTTGTAATTAAACACAATACCCCAGAAATTATTTTTACAATACTTTGAATATTAACATTCCATTTTAAATTATTCACAATTGTTATTCCCAAATATTTATTATTATTGACTATTTCAAGGGTATAATATCAGTTAACCCTGAGCTTTCCAATTATCAAAGTGAAAACCGAAGTACTTGTATTTGTTTGATAAATTACTTTAAAATTATGGCAGTTGCCGACACAGCAGCTATCACCTACTGCTCAGAAAAATGGAGTGATTATTTAAAATTTTGTTCGCGGGAACTCTTCTACCCTGTCTCCTGTTTCTCAGATATACGTTAAGCCGGGAAAAGCTCCAGGAGAAGATGGAATTACTGTAGACATCATACAAGAAGCAAGTGGAGAAATCGAAACAGTACTTGCCCAAATTTTCACTCGATGCCTTAATGAAGGGAAGATTCGTGAGTATTGGAACACGGCTACAAAGATCCTGCTACATAAAAAAGGTGACATTGAGGATCTCGGGAACTACAGACCTATCAGCCTCCTATCAGTGGTTTATAAAATCTTCACTAAAGTTCTTTCACACCGCTTGAAGGTAACACTGGACATGGCTGAACCGAGAGAACAAGCTGGATTCAGGAGTAGCTACAGCACAATAGATCATATCCACGTACTGAGAGAATTAATTGAAAGAGCGAGGGAATATCAACTTCCATTGTGCATGGCTTTTATCGATTATGAAAAGGCCTTTGATTCGATGAAACCATCAGCAGTTACAATGGCTCTGAAATCCTGCGGTATTGATGATGCATGCATACATTAATATTATTAATAACATCTATGCAAATGCAAGTGCAAAGATTCGGCTGTTTGAAAATACAACACACATAAAAATTAAAAAGGGAGTGAGACAAGGTGACACCATATCTCCGAAGCTCTTTAATGCCACATTGGAAAATGTCTTTCAATCACTGAACTGGGAAAACAAAGGGATAAAGATTAATGGAGATTATCTAACCCGCCTTCGTTTTGCTAATGACGTAGTCATTTTTGCAACTACCCAATCAGAGCTGCAGAATATGATCCAGCAACTTGCTGAAAACAGTAACGAAGTGGGATTAAAAATGAACTTTCAGAAGACAAAAGTGATGTTCAATGCTTTTACAAGAAATGAAGATTTATCGATTGATGGAGAAAAGCTGGAGATAACAGGCACGCACGTTTATCTTGGACAGCAGATGTCAAATGAGGGTCACATTAATGAAGAAATTAATCGGCGTACAAAACTTGCCTAGAGAGCTTTTGGAAGAAACAGCATAATTTTCAAGAACAATATGCCATTATGTCTTAAAAGAAAAGTGTTTGATCATTGCATCCTTCCAGTGCTTACGTATGGTGCAGAGACGTGGACCTTAACTAAAAGAGACATACAAAGGCTGCAGACAACTCAAAGCAGCATGGAGAGGTGCATGGATGGTGTTACCAGGAGAAATAAGAAGAGGAACACGTCGATCAGAAAAATGACGAGAGTGGAAGACATCATGATCAGAGTTAAATCCCTAAAATGGCAATGGGCAGGACATACTGCCAGAAGGACAGACCATCGATGGACAACCGAAATTTTAGATTGGATTCCAAGAGACAGGAAAAGACCCAGAAGAAGACCACATGGGAGATGGGTGGATGAAATTCGAAAGTATGCCGGAGTGACATGGAGGAGACTGGAACAAGACAGACCGTTGTTGAGGAAACTTGCGGAGACCTTCGTCCACCAGTGGATTGATAATGGTTGACAATGATGATGATGAGGAGGATGATATATGTTCACAGGAAATATACACTGACGGAAAAAAAAATCCCAACACCAAGAAGGGTTTGTGTTAGATAAACGACAGTTGGTAGGTGGTAAGAGTACATCTGTAAGATGACGTCTATGCAAATTTCGCGCTCGGCGCATACGTGTGGCACTATTAGCGCCCCTCGGAACATGCAAAGCAGGTTTGCTGTAAATACGCGCTGTAACGTCCGTGAGCGTTAGTTATCGTTAAGATTCGACGTAGGGTGTTGATGTTAGTCAAGAATGTCTTTAACAAGACGAAGAAGCCATTATCAACAGCTCACGGAGTTTGAACGAGGTCGTGTAATAGGGCTACGAGAAGGTGGATGTTCTTTCCGCAATATTGCAGAACGACTTGGCAGGAATGTAGCCACTGTGCATGATTGTTGGAAGCGGTGGTCAAGGGAAGGTACTGCTATAAGAAGACCGGGTTCCGGCCGGCCACGTGGCACTGCTGAGAGGGAAGACCGCCGTGTACGGCATATGGCCGTGGCGCATCGTACTGCGTCTGCGGCAGCAATTCGGGCTGCTGTTGCCACCACAGTGACACAACGAACTGTTACAAATCGGTTACTAAGGACAGCTCCAAGCCAGACGTCCTGTAGCGTGCATTCCACTTACTTCAAACCACAGCCGTTTGCGACGTCAGTGGTGTCAAGCTGGAACTCATTGGAGGACGGAGTGGAGATCTGTTGTGTTTTCTGATGAAAGCCGGTTCTGCCTGGGTGCCAGTGATGGCCGTGTGTTGGTTAGAAGGCGGCCAGGTGAGCGCCTGCAACCAACCTGTCTGCGGCCGAGACACACTGGACCTACACCTGGAGTTATGGTATGGGGAGCGATTTTCTATGACAGCAGGAGCACTCTCGTGGTTATCCCACGCACACTGACGGCACAGTTGTACGTCGGTCTGGTAATTCAACCTGTTGTGCTGCCATTCATGAACAGCATTTCAGGGGGTGATTTCCAACAGGATAACGCTCGCCCGCATACCGCTGTTGTAACCCAACATGCTCTACAGAGTATCGACATGTTGCCGAGGCCTGCTAGATCAACAGATCTTTCACCAATCGAGCACGTATGGAACATCGTTGGACGACAACTCCAGCGTCACCCCCAACCAGCATTAACCGTCCCTGTATTGACCGACCAAATGCAACAGGCATGGAACTCCATCCCACTAACTGACATCCAGCACCTGTACGACACAATGCATGAACGTTTGCATGCTTGCATTCAACATTCTGGCGGTTACACCGGTTATTAATGCACCAGCATTTCACATTTAAAATGACTCTTCTCGCGCTTACATTAAGCTGTGATCTTGAAACCTTAATCGATTAAATATGTTACCTATACAAATGTATTGCCGCCATTTCATTCCTCTACAACTATTTTTCGTGGTGTTGGGATTTTTTTCCGTCAGTGTATATATATCTGAGAAACAGGAGACAAGGTAGAAGTGTTTCCGCAAACAAAATTTTAAGTAATTATAAAATAAGTATATATTTATATACTAACTTATAGTTACTTACTATAATTACTTGTGCTGCCGGACCTGTGCGTGGGAAGCTTCCTGATGCGATGTCGCAGAATACGGCATTCATTCAAGCACGTTCCGGAGTTCGACAGAGGACGAATAGTGGCTTATAGCGACAGCGGTTTATCGTACCGAGACGTCGGCGCCCGTGTGGGCCAATATCCAGCCACAGTGAGGCGAGTATGGATTCGGTGGATGCAGGAGGGTCGGACGGACCGACGTGAGCGATTGCCGCAGCCGCGCCGCACCACCGAACGAGAGGACTGGCATGTTGTGCGGCGGGCATTGACGGCTCTCACCGCTACATCACGAACGTTAGCGCAGGAATTAGGGTGTATTGTGCAACCACGTACCGTTCGACGTCGTCTGCAGGAGCGGGGATTTGTCACACGGCGCCCATTGCTCCGATTACCATTGACGTTTTACTACCGGCGAGTGCGGCTGCAGTGGGCCGTTGAGCGCCGTACCTGGACTACGGAATGGCACGACATTGTCTTCTCCGACGAATCACGCTTCTGCCTGCAACACCACGATGGTCGGATCCGCGTGTGGCGGCACCGCGGCGAGAGATTGTATGGCGCCTGCATTATGCATTGCCATACCGGTCCGTCGTCTGACGTTATTGTTTGGGGCGCAATTGCATATAACACCCGCACCCCCTGGAACGCTTCGCCGGTACACTTAACAGTCACCACTACATCTCATACGTTTTGGAGCCTGTAGTCCTCCCTTACCTGCAGGACCTGTCAGCGGCCACGTTTGAACAGGACAATGCGCCCCCGCACGTGGCACGCATCGTGCAGCAATTCTTCACGGCCCACCAGGTGTCACTGCTTACGTGGTCCACCTGTTCTCCCGATATTTCGCCCATCGAACACGTCTGGTTGCTGATCGGCAACCGAGTGGCCCTGCAAGCACCACCCGCGGCTACGCCTGATGAACTGTGGAAACGTGTGGAAGCAACCTTGACCGACATACCCCAAGCCCACATACAAAGCCTCTTTCGTGCGATGCCGCGGCGTATAGCGGCCGTTATTGCCAGCCATGCGGGGGGGCATACGAACTATTGGTGTCTGCGTGTTAAGCAAGTCGTTTGAGCCTGTAAGCTCAATTGTTTCATCTTGATATTGGTTGTTTTGTGTTCAGTAAATCTGGCTTTGCTATCTCGTAATCTTCTTGGTGTTGCATTTTGGGTGGCCAGCAGTGTATTTAAAAAAGTATCATCATCATCATCATTGTCAACCATTATCAATCCACTGCTGGACGAAGGTCTCCCCAAGTTTCCTCCACAACGGTCTGTCTTGTGCCAGTCTCCTCCATGTCACCCCTGCATACTTTCGAATTTCATCCACCCATCTCCCATGTGGTCTTCTTCTGGGTCTTTTCCTGTCCCTTGGAATCCAATCTAAAATTTCGGCTGTCCATCGATGATCTGTCCTTCTGGCAGTATGTCCAGCCCATTGCCATTTCAGAGATTTAACTCTGATCATGATGTCTTCCACTCTTGTCATTTTTCGGATCCACGAGTTCCTCTTCTTATCTCTCCTGGTTACACCAAGCATGCACCTCTCCATGCTGCTTTGAGTTGTCTGCAGCCTTTGTATGTCTCTTTTAGTTAAGGTCCACGTCTCTGCACCATACGTAAGCACTGGAAGGATGCATTGATCAAACACTTTTCTTTTAAGACATAATGGCATATTGCTCTTGAAAATTATGCTGTTTCTTCCAAAAGCTCTCCAGGCAAGTTTTGTACGCCGATTAATTTCTTCATCAATGTGACCCTCACTTGATATCTGCTGTCCAAGATAAACGTACGTGTCTGTTATCTCCAGCTTTTCTCCATCAATCGATAAATCTTCATTTCTTGTAAAAGCATTGAACATCACTTTTGTCTTCTGAAAGTTCATTTTTAATCCCACTTCTTTACTCTTGTCAGCAAGTTCCTGGATCATACTCTGCAGCTCTGATGGGGTAGTTGCAAAAATGACTACGTCATCAGCAAAACGAAGGTGGGTTAGATAATCTCCATTAATCTTTATCCCCTTGTTTTCCCAGCTCAGCGACTGAAAAACACCCTCCAATGTGGCATTAAAGAGCTTCGGAGATATGGTGTCACCTTGTCTCACTCCCTTTCCAATTTTAACGTGTGTTGTATTTTCAAACAGCCTAATCTTTGCACTTGCATTTTCATAGATGTTATTAATAATATTAATGTATGCATCTTCAATACCGCAGGTTTTCAGAGCCATTGTAACTGCTGATGGTTTCACCGAATCAAAGGCTTTTTCATAATCGATAAAAGCCATGCACAATGGAAGTTCATATTCCCTCGCTCTTTCAATTAGTTCTCTCAGCACGTGGATATGATCTATTGTGCTGTAGCCACTCCTGAATCCAGCTTGTTCTCTCGGTTGAGCCATGTCCAGTGTTACCTTCAAGCGGTGTGAAAGAACTTTAGTGAAGATTTTATAAACTACTGATAGGAGGCTGATAGGTCTGTAGTTTCCGAGATCCTCAATGTCACCTTTCTTATGTAGCAGGATCATTGTAGCGGTGTTCCAATCCTCAGGAATCTTTCCTTCATTAAGGCATCGAGTGAAAATTTGGGCGAGTACTGTTTCGATTTCTCCACTTGCTTCTTGTATGATGTCTACTGTAATTCCATCTTCTCCTGGAGCTTTTCCTCGCTTCATGTTCTTGATTGCATGTGCAACTTCTGCTGGAAGGACTGGAGGAACTCTGGTACTGGTATCTTTCATGATGTCTGGAGTGCATATATCATCCCTTTCATATAATTTGGAGTAGAAATCTTTCACTCTTGTCAAAATTTCGCCTCTATTTCTTGTTACAGAACCATCTTCTTTTCTCAGTGCCATAATCTGTTTTATTCCCTTACTGAGATGTCCCTTTGCTATCTTTAGGCTTTGGTTGTTTTCAATTGCTTTCCTCACTAGTTCACAGTTGAATTTCCTTACGTCTTCAGTGATACTTTTTCTTACTGTCTTGCATAGCTCTATATATTCCACTTTGCAAGTCACATCTTCTTTAGTTGTCCTCATCTCTCTTCTTTTTTGCATCAACATTTTGGTTTTTCCTGATAATTTGTTCACATACAACTTGTTCTTAGACCCAGCTAATTTTGTTGCTGTTTCCATAAGAGCTTTGGTTACTTTTCTGTTAACTTCAGAGATGTCCACGTCTTCCGATGTTAGGCCTTCTAAAGCAGAGAACCTGTTCTTCAGTTCTAACTTGAAGGTATTATGGTGTTTTTTAAGGTTGGTTATGTCAATAGATTTTGTTTGTCTTATGAGCTTGCCACGTTCAAGTTTAGTGTTGAGGTGCATCTTACATCTCACCAATCTATGGTCACTACCTGTGTTGAACTTGTTTAGCACACTGCAGTCTTCTATGACGAATTTTTTGTTACACATAATAAAATCAATTTCACTTGTCTTCCCATTTGGATGTCTCCATGTCCATTTCCTGTGTGGCTTTTTCTTGAAGAAGGAGTTCAAGATGAAAAACCCTTCTGCCTCTGCAAACTCAACGAGAGTATTTCCACGCTGGTTTCTGTTGCCATGACCGAATTTACCTACTGAAGTTTCATTCTGTTGCCGTTGCCCTATTTTTGCATTGAAATCTCCCATAATTATTTTCAAGTGCTGCTTACCTTTATTATTTAGAGGACAAATTTCCTCATAAAATTCTTCAATTTCTTCTTCAGGATGACTTGTGGTGGGTGCATAAGTTTGAATAATCTGAGCCTGGTATCTTTTCGAGAGTTGGATAACAAGTCGTGCAGCTCTGTCAGAGGAACTTTCAACTTCTACAACTTTATCCTTCAGTTTCTTGTTTATTATAAATCCAACACCACTAGTTCTGCCAGTATCTGTCCCACGATAGTAGAAGAGATGTCCACTTTTCAGTTCGATGAGATCTTCTCCTTTTCTGCTTACCTCACTTAGCCCCACGATGTCCCACTTGATCCTTTGTAGTTCCTCTTCCAATTCAAGAAGCCTTGATTCAGAAGATAGTGAGCGTCCATTGTAAGTAGCCAAGGTCAGCATGAGATGGCAGCCTAGTCCGGTCCTCCGGGGATTCTTAGCACCCTCTGCCTTCATGTCGCACTGGCCGCTGCCTTGGCCAGGTACATTCCAGCTGCCGGAGACTGAGGGCCAAGATTTAAGTTGTGGAATCATTTTGGAGGGGTTTGGCCATAACTCACCACGCTGGCCAAGCGGGTTGGTGAGTGTGGGATAGAATTTCCTCTAATCCCGATGGTATAGTTATACCGCTATGGGCGGTCGTCAGAGCCCCTTTAGTGGGAACAGGATGCACCACGAGAAGGCGGGGTTGACATTTGTCAAGGAGAGGCTGTGATGTTACGCATCACCTGACCTTACATCCCTAAAAAAAAAAAAAAAAAAAAAAAAAAAGTATATATATATATATATAATTCGGAGGTTATAGAGGGTGAATTTCCGAATATCTATCCTGGCTCTCTTGACTTGTGTAAAACCAACTACAGTAATCGGGAACTGGATTTCCTAAACTTGGGCATCAAAGTTAGCTGTGGTAACCCGTCCATCAGCCTTTTTGATAAAGGAGTTAATTTTTCTTTCAGGGTGGTAAAATATCTGCGCTGGAACAGTGATGTCTCTACCAAAGTGGTTGAGAATGTATTGGTTTCTCAGGTTCTTGGATTTTCAAGAATTTGCAGCAACAATTTGGATTTCAATGGCCATATTGGAATCTTGTTGAACTGTTTTCTGGTAAACGGGATTCCAATTATTTTCATCAAAAGAACTTTAAGAAAAATTGTTCTGAATAATAGAGTTGGGTTGGCAGATCTGTTTTAATTTATACACAGTTAATAAAATGGTTCTGGCCAATGAAAGCCTTTTGGAAGTTGATCTGGAGGATGCATATTGGCTACAAGGAACCTTTGGTGCTGTGGACGGGACAGTCCTATTAGGGATGAGAAATAAAAAATGCAAATAAAATCACACAAAAAAGTGTTTGTAATTTGATTGAAAGGCAAAATAGAGATAAATAAAGGGTGGGCTGGGTATTCGCTCACTGGAATAACTGTCCTGAAAATAGAAAAACTTACGTTGGAGTAAATGGGATCTTGAGGTGTCTGTGTAGGTGCACTAGGGTGGTTAAGTGCATATAGGTGTTATTGAATGCACTACGGGTGTATTTGATAATATTTTTCATGTGTTCTGGAGAGTTGTTCTGCTCTGTCTGGACGGGCAGGACTTCATTCTTGGTTGTATAATTCTCTTGGTGGAAATTTGACGGGCAGGGTCTTGTATGCGGAGTAGAGTTTGGAGTATCCCCCACCGCCCCCTGCTTCTGGGAGCGGCCGAGAAAAGAGTTCCACCATTTTTTTAACACCCGACTGCAAGTGTGGTTTGGAAGGTGGGCTCTCATCTTTGTTCTTAATCTCACTTCGTTCTGGGTTTAATTGGAGAGCATTCTTGGCGGAAATTTTAGATTTTTAGCATCAAGAATTAGGGGCAGGCATTTTTACTAACTTCTTGAGTTTTTTCTCTTTCACTTAACTTGGAATATTAGCGTGATTTTGGGCGCTTTGTTTGAGTGATTGGCCGTTTTGTTGTTCTTGTTGTCAGCGGTGTTTTTTCATTGTTGGTGGGAACTTGATGTCTACATGATTGTACTTATGAAGCACTGCTGGAATATTGGTAAGTGTCGCAACTGGTTGTTGACTTAGTGTAATTATTTCCAGGGCACCTTTTTATTTTTTTATTTTTTTATTTCTTGTTATGTCGGTTGTTGAGTGGGTTGTGGGTACCGAGGTCCTGTTTCCTTTTGGGAATCTCATTATAAAAACTTTTTCGTTCTCTTGTTTTTGTTTTATGGCATTTTGGATGGAGCATTTTTCACCACAGGGCATGGGACTTTGTGGTGCTTTGGTGCTGTTGTTCATGTTTAGAATCTCTCTTTGGCGGCTGGGTTGCTTGGCGACGTGTTTTTTGGCTGAGTAGTTCTGATGGCTTGTTCAGACACTCTCACAACTTGTGGTTTTTGCAATCGTTTTTATGTTTTTTGTGGCAGATGACGAGCGTGGGTTGGGCCAGGAAAGTTATAGATGCATGCAAAAACTTTAACTGGGTGATTCCTCATGCAACTCTAGGAGGGGGGTTATGTTGAATATAAAAATATTTTCGTGGGCTTTAAATTTGCATCTATGGCTTTGTAGAAACCCATTTCCAACTAGGTCTTTGTGGCAGTGAGAAAATGCAGAGTTTTGCTGGTCCTTGATAAAGCCGGGAATCGGCATTCTCGACACTTTCTGCATTCGGGTTTCTGTTGCTTTATCTTCTTTTTACTCATACCTGTTGGTTTTTGAATGTTCACTGGTTGTTTTGGTACCAGATAAGGAATTTTTGGCATCTGTCTCTTCTTGATAGTATGTGAATTCTGAAAATTCATAACTGCTGAGTTGCGCGTCATGATCTTCATGTTTTTTAGCAAATTTTGTTTTAAATTCTTGGGTGAAATTTTATCTTTGACTCTGCTTTCTGCCGCTCGTAATTATAGGGACAGTATAAGTACACCATAAATACTAGTGATGCACAATGCAAAATAACTGCCGGAACAGGAAAACCTTATATTTACGTTTTAAAGACACAACATAGCAGAAACATTATTCTGTATTTGTTTTTGTTTTTTTCATTATAATTACAAGAAACAAAGCAGATGAAATTTGGACGCAGGTCCAAAATTATAAGGACAGCTTGCCCTTCCATGTGAAACATAATTAATTTTACAATATTATTATCTTTAATAGGTGGTATGGTCACCTTTGTTCTAGAGACACTGAGCCATTCGGTTCGGCTTACTTTCAAAGCGCTCCGTAAATACTGAGGAGTGATTTTGTCCTATGCTGCTAAGCCTTCCTTTTTCAATTCAGTAACAGTAGAAAATTGTCTGCCATTAGCATATACCAATCTAGCCATTACACCAAAACATTTTCACTGATGTTCAAGTCTGGAAAATTGTGTGGCCAGTTCTAAACGCGCATGTGATTGTCCAAAAACCATTGCTTACAAATTCTAGATGTGTGCGATGGAGCATTGTTTCGCTGAAAGATGAAATTATCACCACTTAAAGTCCACGAATATGCAAACAGTTGTTGATTTAAAACTTCGATATATCGTTCAGAATTTATACTTGACAGAATTAGGAATAATCGGTCTTCCCATTAGCAGAACCACCATCCCAGAACATTAATGACGGACCATCTTGATGTCGCCTCAATGTCACATCTTTTTCTTTGCGGAGATCATGCCAGTAATAATGTATGCCATCTGGGCCATCTGAATTAAAACATTTTCCGTCGGAAAAAATTAATGTACCCAGCCTGATAATATTCTACATCCACTGGAGTACAGCTGTTTTCCTCATCCCTTTATGTCTTCTGGTTAAGGCGGGTTTCGCTTTCGTTTTCAAGTATTTGGCAACAGTTGAGCTGAGCAGCACACGTGAAACAGTTTGACGGGAAACATTGACGGGTATGGAGCCAGCAATTTCTTTAAAAGACATATTTTTTTTGGTTGCCATGGCGCGTTGAATATACCTTGGCAAGAGCTTTCGTATGCGATCGGAATGCTTTTTAACGAATCCCTTTATTCTTCTTTTGATTGCATTTTCTACCGCACCTTTTGACATTTTAATTGCAACAGCTATTTCACGATATGATTTCCCCTCACCGAGAAGTTTCCATATCTTTCGAACCTCTACTGCGGTTCACTATTTTCCAGGAGGCATTCTGTTATTACACAAAACGACATACGCAGCGTCTTCGAGAACACGTTCACCTACGCAGACATTGCTCTTGTTAGAATAACACATGCACGTCATGGACGTTTATTCGTTTTTCTTGTAACATCTTTTCGTGTCCTTATATTTATAGACACTATAACGAAGTAAATTTCTCCGTCATTTTTGTCCACGCCGGGGCTCGAACCCGGATCCCCTAATTCCGGAATAAGTCACTCTACCAATTGAGCTACGCGGACGTTCGTTCCGGCTTTCATCAGAAATCACAACAGATCTCCACTCCGTCCTCCAACGAGCTCTAGCTTGACACCACTGACGTCGCAAACGGCAGTGGTTTGGAGTAAGTGGAATGCACGCTACAGGACGTCTGGCTCGGAGCTGTCC
This sequence comes from Macrothele yani, assembly GCA_039090855.1. Taxonomy (NCBI): domain Eukaryota; kingdom Metazoa; phylum Arthropoda; class Arachnida; order Araneae; family Macrothelidae; genus Macrothele; species Macrothele yani. The sequence continues at coordinate 31,071,945 of CM077007.1, forward strand.
TTCAAGTAACCGATTTGTAACAGTTCGTTATGTCACTGTGGTGGACTCTGCAGCTCGAATTGCTGCCGCAGACGCGGTACGATGCGCCACGGCCATACGCCGTACACGGCGCTCTTCCCTCTCAGTAGTGCCACGTGGCCGGCCGGAACCCGGTCTTCTTGAGGCAGTACCTTCCCTTGACCACCGCTTTCAACAATCATGCACAGTGGCTACTTTCCTGCCAAGTCGTTCTGCAATATGGCGGAAAGAACATCCACCTTCTCGTAGCCCTATTACACGACCTCGTTCAAACTCCGTGAGCTGTTGATAATGGCTTCTTTGTCTTGTTAAAGACATTCTTGACTAACATCAACACACTACGTCGAATCTCAACGTTAACTAACGCTCACGAAAGTTACAGCGCGTATTTACAGCAAACCCGCTTTGCATGTTCCGAGGGGCACTACTAGCGCCACACGTATGCGCCGAGCGCGAAATTTGCATTGACATCATCTTACAGATGTACTCTCACCGCCTACCAACTGTCGTTTATCTAACACAATCCCTTCTTGGTGTTGGGATTTTTTCCGTCAGTGTATATGTATATATCTGAAGGCAGACTGTGATAAGAATCTCCAGAGGACCGGACTAGGCTGCCATCTGATGCTGACCTTGGCTACGTATAACGGACGCTCCCTATCTTCTGATTCAAAGCTCCTTGAATCGGAAGAAGAACTACAAAGGATCAAGTGGGACAACTTCGGGCTAAGTGAGGTAAGGAGAAAAGTAAAAGATCTAATTGAACTAAAAGGTGGACATATCTTCTATCATCGTGGAACAGATACTGGCAGAACTAGTGGTGCTTGATTTATAATAAACAAGAAACTCAAGGATAAAGTTGTACAAGTTGAAAGTTCCTCTGACAGAGCTGCACGGCTTGTTATCCAACTCTCGAGAAGATACCATGCTCAGATTATTCAAGCTTATGCCCCCACCACAAGTCATCCCGAAGAAAAATTGAAGAATTTTACAAGAAAATTTGGAATCTAAATACCAAAGGCAATCAGCACTTGAAAATCATTATGGGTGATTTAAATGCAAAAATAGGGCAACGGCAACAGAATGAAACTTCAGTAGGTAAATTCGGTCACGGCAACAGAAACCAGCGTGGAAATACTGTCGTAGAATCTTCAGAGGCAGAAAGGTATTTCATCATGAACTCGGTTTTCAAGAAAAAGATGCAAAGGAAATGGACATGAAGGCATGCCAATGGATTGACAAGTGAAATTGATTTTATTATGTGTAACAAGAAATTTGTCATGAAAGACTGCAGTGTGCTGAACAAGTTCAGCACAGGTAGTGACCAGTGAATGGTAAGATGTAAGATGCACCTCAATGCTAAACTCGACCGTGGCAAGCTCATAAAACAAACAAAGTGTATTGACACAACCAACCTTAATAAACATCATACTACCTTCAAATTGGAAATGAGGAACAGATTCTCTGCTCTCGAAGGTCTGACGTCTGAAGAACTGGACATCTCTGAAGTTAACAGAAAACTAACCAAAGTTCTTATGGAAACAGCAACAAAAATAGCTGGTACTAAGAACAAGTTGCATACGAACAAATTATCAGGAAATTATCAGGAAAAACGAAAATTGGAATAAAATTATCAGGAAAAAACAAAATTGGTATCAAATTATCAGGAAAAACCAAAATTTATATCAAATTATCAGGAAAAACCAAAGTTGGTATCAAATTATCAGGAAAAACCAAAATTATGATGCAAAAAAGAAGATAGATGAGGACAACTAAAGGAAATGTGACTTCCAAAGTTGAATAAATAGAGCTATGCAAGACGGTACAAAAACGTATCACTGAAGCTGTAAGGAAATTCAACTGCGAACTAGTGAGGAAAGCATTTTAAAACAACCAAAGCCTAAAGAGAGCAAAGGGACATCTGAGTAAGGGAAGAAAACAGATTTTGGCGCTGAGAAAAGAAGATGGTTCTGTAACAAGAAATAAAGGTGAAAATTTGACAAGAGTGAAAGATTCTACTCAAAACTATATGAAAGGGATGATACATGTACTCCAGACATTACAGAAGGTACCACAGTTTTTCCAGTCCTCGCAGCAAAAGTTACACATGCAATCAAGGACATAAAACGGGGAAAAGCTCCAGGAGAAGATGGAATTACAGTAGACTTACAAGAAGCAATTGGAGAAATTGAAGCAGTATCACCCAAGTTTTCACTCGATGTCTTCATGAAGGGAAGATTCCTGAGGATTGGAACAATACTACAATGATCCTGCTACATAAAAAAGGTGACATTGAAGATCTCAGGAACTACAGACCTATCAGCCTCCTATCAGTGGTTTGCAAAATTTTCACTAACGTTCGTTCACACCGCTTGAAGGTGAAAATGGACATGGGTCAACCGAGAGAACAAGCTGGATTCAGGAGTGGCTACAGCATTATAGATCATATCCACGTACTGAGAGAACTAATTGAAAGAGCGAGGGAATAGGAACTTCCATTATGTATGGCTTTTATTGACTATGAAAAGGCCTTTGATTCGGTGAAACCATCAGCAGTTACAATGGCTTTAAAATTCTGCGGTATTGAAGATGCATACATTAATATTATTCATAACATCTATGAAAATGCAAGTGTAAAGGTTCGGCTATTTGAGAATACAGCACCCATAAAGATTGGAAAGGGATTGAGACAAGGTGACACTATATCTTCCAAACTCTTTATTGCCTCATTTTAAAATCTCTTTCAATCACTGAACTCGGAAAACAAAGGGATAAAGGTTAATGGAGATTATCTAACCTACCTTAGATTTTCTGATGACGTAGTCGTTTTTGCAACTACCCCTCAGAGCTGCAGCGTATGATCCAGAAACTTTCTGACAAGAGTTGTAACGTATACTCTAGATTCAGTTTCTTTTTGATTTTACTATCTCTTGTTATTTTATTTTCCTATGCAAATTATCTTCTCACTTAACGAGATGTTGTTTCTCCCGCTGAATTATATGTGGCAACGAGTGTAAATCATGACGTGGTGGTATGCAGTATATATAGGCGCGCTCAAGTATACCAAGGAGCTTCGTTTTATATGTGATAGGTTCTTCCTGATTATTGATATGCGATTTACCTACGTTTCTACGATATAACGATAGTACGAAAGTTCGGGCTATCAGTAGTTGTGTTATTTTGGAGTGTGTATTTGAGTAATACCAGGAGCTTCCCAATAAAAGGTTAAAAGTGAGTACGTTTTCTTAGTTCATTTTATTGTCAGATCTCTGTCTGGCCGTTAAGTCTATTTCATCGAGTGTTTTCGTTAAGTTCAGGGTATATTGTGTTTACCGCTCTAATAAGGAGCCTTCAAGGTACTAATGTACTAAAACCGAAGTTATATTACTGATATTCAAGATAATGAGGAACGCTGAGTAAAAATAAATTCCATATTCTTGGAATTTATTGCACGTGCGTGTCTTACCTAAACAAACTCTAGCACTTTGAAGATTAAGCACCCTTTAGCTACGTCAAGTAACCTTTCAATAACCCTAACGTGACTTAACGTAAGCTTTCCTGCACTACACGTCCAGCCGGAGAATTTTATTCATTATAGAGTAAAGAAGTGAGGTTAAAAATAAACTTTCAGAAGATAAACGTGATTTACAATGCTTTTACAGGAAATGTATATTTATCAATTAATGGGGAAAAGCTGGAGATAATCAATACCTACATTTATCTTGGACAGCAGATATCAAATGCATTAAATAAATAAATACATCATTCTTTCCACGTTCCAAAAACACACAGCAACCGAAAACATGTTATCAGCCGCCGCGGCGGCGGCTGATGACAATTTTTCGGTTACTGTGTGTTTCTGGAACGTGGAAAGTTCGATGTATTTATTTATTTACTGACGCCACGTATTTGGAGAATTTTCATCGAGGGTCACATTGATGAAGAAGTTAATCGGCCTATAAAACGTGCCTGGGGAGCGTTTGGAATAAACAGTATAATTTTCAAGAGCAATATGTTATTATGTCTTAAAAGAAAAGTGTTTGATCAATGCATCCTTCCAGTGCTTATATATGGTGCAGAGACGTGGACCTTAACTAACAGAGACATACAAAGGCTGCAGACAACTCAAAGAAACATGGAGCGATTCATGCTTGGTGTAATCAGGTGAGATAAGAAGAGGAACTGGTGTAGCAGTAAAATGACAAGAGTGGAAGACATCATGATCAGAGTTAAATCCCTGAAATGTCAATGGGCTGGACATATTGCCAGAAGGACAGACCATCGATGGACAGTTGAAAATTTAGACTGGATTCCAAGGGACAGCAAAAGACCTAGAAGAAGACCACATGGAAGGTGGGCGGATGAAATTCGGAAGCATGCGGGAGTAACATGGAAGAGACAGGCATAAGACAGACCGTTGGGGACGAAACTTGGGGAGACCTTCGTCCAACAGTGTATTGATAATGGTTGACAATGATGATGAATGATGATATATATACACTGCCGGAAAGTGGAAAAAGAACACAAAGAAGGAATTGGCGGACGATCATGAAATTTACATATGTTAATAGGGTCGAGTTTATGTAGGTGTGATGTTAATTTCGGGACCAACCGGCAAGCGCTTACGCCACAGCATGGCATAATATGCAAATTATCGTCGATGATATTTAAAGAGTACGGCGAAGTGAATGTAATCAGTCGTCGGCGTACGGACACGTGCGAAGACCCTGAAGAAGCTGCAATGCCTGGACATGGAAGACGTGTACGATTTCAGCAGTTATCGGACTTTGAGCGTGGTCGTCTAGTCGACTCCGCGAGACCGGGTGGTCGTATCGCCGTATTGCGGAGCGAATTGGATGGGAAGTATCGGTGGTGGTGCGATGGTGGCGTAGATGGTCCGAGGAACATTCTTACACGTGAAGACGTGTAACCGGGAGTCACAGACGCACTGATGAGCGAACCGATCGACGCATAAGAAGAGCGGCGTTGTCAAGCAGAACATCAACTGCGTCGCAAATCCGAGCTGCCGTTGCACCTGAGGTGACTGTGCGAACAATCCGCAACCGTCTACTGGATGCAGGACTACGTGCACGTGTGCCTCTGGCATGTGTACTTCTGACTCCAGCCCACCGTCAGGAACGCCTGCAGTGGTGTCGCCAGCGTCTGTACTGGAGAACGCAATGGAGATCTGTCGTGTTCAGCGATGAAAGCAGATTCTGCTAAGGAGCCTCCGATGGCCATGTGCGTGTTCGCAGATGCACAGGAGAGCGTCTCTACCCTTTTTGCATCCGCCAGCGGCACACAGGGCCTAGACCTGGTCCCCTGGTGTGGGGAGCGACCAGTTATCGCACCCGTACACAACTAGTGTTTGTACCGGGTACGTTAAACTGCACCTCCTACATCAACAACATCATTCAGCCCGTTGTTGCGCCATTTGTAAGGTCGGTCCATCGTGGTGTTTTCCAGCAAGATAACGCGCGCCCACACACAGCACGTGCAACACAAAATACACTTCAGGGTGTGAGACAACTTCCATGTCCTGCACGTTCACCGGATTTGTCCCCCATTGAGCACGTATGGGATTTTATTGGACAACGACTTATCCGGTCTCCACGTCCAGCTACGACCATCCCCGATTTACGCGTCCAGGTTGAGGATGCTTGGAACTGAAAACCCTAAACTTACATACAACATCTGTACGACAGACTCCATGCCAGAATTGCACAGTGTGACGCAGTTCATGGCGGTTCAACCTCGTACTAACCATGTTACATGGAAATGTTATTTTTCAGTTTATCAGCAAATACAGCTGTATTTTGCCATAATGTTTTGATCACGTTATCCTCTGTATTCCGTTATTATGCTGTATAAATTTCGTTGGTATTAGACGTCTCCTTCTTGGTGTTTTTTTTTTTTTACTTTCCGCCAGTGTATATATTCACAGGAAATCTTTTTACAGATGTTGTAAGAAAGCGAAATATATATATATAACATACAAGAGACTCATCATTCGTTGTCAAAAACATACACAGTACATAGCCTCTCTAGCAAATCTTCGCGTTCTGAAATTTTCCTTGAGGGATAGATGTTTCAAAGCCCACGCAGATCAATCCAACATGTATCTGATGCTTTTTGGGGATTTTGCACAGTTCCGAACGTTCGTATAAAGAGAACGAGAGATTCACAGGGAATCCGTTTACAGATGTTGTTAGAAAGCGAAACGACTCCTTTCTTCCGAACTCGCTGAAGTGCAAGTTAAGATATATATATATAAAGGCTAGTTCACAGACTTTGAAAGGAAGCTATTAGTATACGATAATGCTTCTACAGATTTTTTTGTCTTTTTTTTTTTTTTTAAAACATAATGCACTGTGCCTCTAGAATGGTCATATTATGTCAGCACACAATACATTTGAGATGAAACTTTTCCACAAATGCACTTCAATATTTGCGGAGTTGGAAATAGGATAGCGGGCAGCCATCTTCACCTTGTATTACGTCGCTGAATTCTCAGATTAAAAGGTCTCCTCAATATGCGCTCAAACCATCCCAATGATATGCTTATTATTGTTACGCAGTAGTTGAGATAAGGTTCGATATTTTGCATTGATATATTTTATTATATTTTGAAACTTTCAACTTAAAACATAGATTCACTGTTTTTTGTATTCAAATGCTAGCTTAAAACTGCACCCGGAAGTAATTTGTAACCCTGTAGCAACCATACCCGTGCATGTAAACGACTATTGCCATCCGAATCGCTAGTCTAAAGTGGGTAGAATTTCCTACCCCCACATATTCTTCGAATTTGTACGGCCTTCTCGGCATTAGTAGCAGTTAATTGCTGTAACCAAACAAAGAAATGAACCAGGGGTTGGTTTCTCCTGTGGCAGTATCATTCACTCTCATAACATTGCATCTCGTCTCAGTGGAAGAATGCAGTGATTGCCCCTGGGAAACGTCTGAAGGCCAAACAGAAACGAGCCTACAAATGGGGAGTTTAATATGGTGACCCAGATCGAATCCTTCTTGCGTTCAACTGTAACAGAGGGGACAGAAATTCGAATGATCTCAACAGATAGTTTCAAGTCTTGTGGTATTCTAGCAAATACATGATTTTATGTTCCTAGTCCTTAAAGGGTTCAGATGTAATCTGCTCATTCTGAATATTATTTCTGTGAACGTTGTGTTGAGAGTACCACTTTCTGTAAGCAGCAAAAACGGTCTAAGACGCAATCTGAGGAACTGAAAATACTTTCTATTTTATACATGCCCATTCATGGGAGCCACTGAAATGCAAATATTTGCATTTTTTCATGCTAATTACATATTCTACATAACTAGTGATTACTTAAAAGAATGCATTGTTTGTATACGTACCTTAATCAATTAAAAATCAAATTTCTATTTTTAGCACGACTTTTCTTAAAAAGATCGTGCTTATGGTATCACTTTGCCAGTCCGTCCGTCCGTCTGCGGACATCATATTTCTACAACTAGTAGTCGTCTTTGAAAAATACTTTCGAGAATCTTGAAATGTGAGAATGATGATTCTTGCATTCCGGTTTTTTCCGATGACACAACTTAAGCGATAGAGAGGCGTAAATGCACCTGATATCGATATCAAACTATATTTTATTCCATACATTTACTTCGTGCATATAGACGACCACGAATAGAAGAAAAAGCTAGGTTGGCACTTGCACAGTTGGAATTATGGAGTTCTAAATATAAAGTGACCTTCGCTCCAGAGAAGACAACATTAATGATTTTCACCAAAGGGAGAAAGATGAAGACGCCTCTAAAGTGTCGATTCATGGGTATCAAAAATCAAGCCAGTTGATCACTGAAATATTTGGGAATTGTTCTTGCCCATGCACAATAGCTTAGGGAAAAGATATTGGTTTTAGCCAACAAATTTTCTTCAATGAAGTTCTCTGGAAGAACACAAAAAGCAGTTTATAAGCTCTGTTTCGAGCGCATTATCTTATATGCATGCGATGTTTCGTTCGTTTCAACAAAAAAAAACTTGGAACACAGTTAGTGCAGATTCAGTGTGTGGTTCTGATTTTCATTACTGGATGCTACCGCACCACGGCTACTACCACACTCCAAGTCCTAGCCGGATGTGAACCTATTGATATTCTAGCAGAAAAAGAATCAACTTTATATAAACTAAAGCTGGGTACTTCATCGATTGAGTGTTTTAATGAGATTTTCTATTAATCGAATTATAAGCTTGTTCAATGTGGAGACTTAGTTCATCCCGTAGCACAATTTCGTATTTTGTTGGATATCAAAAATCCTTCGGGATACGGAAAAGAAATTTGTACAGATGGTTAAAAGATTGGTCAGAGAGTGGGTGCTGGATCCTATACCACATCTGAGGGCAATTCAGTCTGTTTGATATCATTTAGACTATCTGACAATACTACTGTCTTTCAAGCTGAACTATTTGCGCTTCCTGGCAGGTTTGGAATGGATTTCTTCTGGTGATTCAGATTCAGTTATCCATTTAAACTCACATTCACAGTCAGATCTTGCATCACTATGTGATCCTCATAGTTCGGAGACTCTTATTACATCCATTCGGAAGTCGATATGGAGAATTTCACCTGATAGACTACGGTTCCACTGGGTACCTGGTCACAAGGGTTATGAAGGAAACGAGATATCGGACTCCTTGGTCAAGCAGAGAACACAAATAACTGAGATTGATATTCTGATCAAGTCATCATTGGGACTTTTGAAACGACGCCTGCGGATTTGTACGCAAGAAATATGGCAACAGAGATGGTCGGACTGTGATACTAGGAGATACCCATATTAAATCCTTCCAGCGGTATCAACGACTAGATGTTTGACAGATAGATACTTTAATCAATTCCTTACTGAGCATGGCTCGAGTTCGGCGTACTATATCCGTTTTAATCTTAAGAATTCTAGTTGTAGAAGTGGCCTTAGAAGGGCGACAACGTATCACTTGGCTTATCAGTGTCCTGACATTAGTGATCTCAGGTCCTTTTTCCTGAGTCAAGTTTTCAACACAGATATTAAGAAAATATTAGGTATGCTTTAGCTCCGGGAAAAAATCTCGGAATTCATTAAGTTTTTTAAGTTTAATGAAAACCAAGCTTTGTATGTTTATGTCTTCCGATTCTTTGTTCGACTTTGATCTCTAAGGATATTTCATTTTTCCGTTTTAAATGTTCCGATGGAATCAGCAGCTCTTTTTGTTGGCTGTTTGAAGATTGGCTATGATGTTCGATTTTAATGTGTAGTTTCAATTTTGATGTTGTTCTTGATGTCATTGTGCTATCGTGTACCTTGTGCATAAAACTCTCCTTCTTTTTATGCTATAATATTTGTCTGTTTGGGTATTTGTGCGCTGTTCTTTGTTTCATTGCGTTTTTATGTTTCCATATTTATTATTATTACTATTATTAATGTCACTTGTAAGTTTTCCCTGTTGTATCGGATTCGCTCTATAATGTATAATTCTTAACGATAATTTATTTTGTGTGTTGTATTGAACCCGATAATATTATTAATTTCGAGGGCCACGATGTTGGAAATTGTGAGGTAGTATGTTGTTACTATTTTAATTACTAATATCAGTTGTTGTAAATTTATTGTGGTTCTTTATGTATTGTGTTTGTATTGTAAATAAAGAATCAAGTTGATCCCTTTCGTGTGGCATCTGTTCTCCAGTCGGGGGATGAGTGGGGCTTAGGGGGAAGGTTCCCTCGTAACATGTTTGATTGAACCTATTAGGGAGTTTCATTTATCCCTGCGATGTTTCATCCGGCAATTTATCATCGGATCATACGTGTACTTCTAAACATCGGGTTGAAAATTTTTATTTTTCCTTTTGATTCCGTTTATATCGAAGACTATTTTAGGTACAGTCTCTTTTTCAGGTAGTTCATAGATTTCCCGCTAGAGGGCGGAAAATTAAATTGCATTTCCCCGATATCTCTGCTTCTGAAAGTCTGATTTGAAAACCATCTTCTTGCATCGGATACAGCTCCTGATGGGGAATGTTTTGCATGCAATTTTTAATTTTTGGTAAGTAATGGTTTGGTAACCAATGGTCGTAACCAATTTTTTCTGCCTCTGATGTAATTGAAGCAAAATCTGATCTCCTGAAAAATTAGACTGAAAAAATGTTTTCGTGTATCTATACCGATGATTTAGGATAACCTTTATGCAGGGGCGTAGATGTATATCCTATTTTTGTCGATATCTCTGCTTCTAAAAGTCCGATTTGAAAAATTATTTTTCGTTAGAAATCGTTTCCGGCGCGACATGTTTCCCATATAATTTCAAATTTTTGTTAACGCAGAAGCGTGCCACCAGAAGGCGTAAGTCCACGTTCCCGTTAACAACAATATCTGCGGGACTAAAAGCCCTATTCCAAAATTAATACAGACCCTTGACGTGGACTAGGAACATCAAACAGAAGTCATCGATCTTTCACGTCTATAAGTGAGTCACGGAAAAATTCTCATTGACCGCCACCGCGAATCGAACCCAAGGTCTTCCAGTTACGCGCCGGATATGCTTCCACTGCATCACAGCGGCCTCGAATTCCTCCAGACTCACATAAAATGAGCATTTTTCCGTGACTCACTTTTAAACGTGGAAAGAGCGATGACCTCTGTTTGATGTTCCTAGTCCACGTCATTCGCCTGTATTAATTATTCATTCGCCTTCTAATCTTTTGTTCAGTTGCTGCTTACCATCTTTGGCGAATCCCCAGCAATGTGCGGGGCTCCAAGAAGCAATCTGCCATGTGGCTTGGCAGTTAGTGTATGTGAGTCTGGAGAAATTCGAGGCCGATGTGGTGCAGTGGAGGTATGTCCTGCGCGTAACTGGAAGACCCAGGGTTCGATTCCCGGTGGCGGCTCGTTGCATTTCTTCGGAACTTGAGAAGCTTCGTCCCTCAAGCAAACTCTTCATCCGGGAAAAAAAGGAAAAAGTCACACTGGATGAGCAAATAAAGAAGATAGCTGTCTAAGCACGAACACTTTAGCTCAAACCAATTACAACACTCAAATGAAGCTAAGACGTATCACCGGTATCAAAAGTATACACAGTTAAAACCATGAGGACACAAATAACTCATTCCATTGAGGTTTAAAAAGGTTTAATGTTAAAAACTTGCGAGATCTTTCGAACCTACGACTTATCGGTTCATCATCAGGCACCAAAACTCGCAAGGTGCACATGAAACGTAGTGGTTATATACACGTGTGGTTATGGGCAAAGACCGCGCATGCGTACAAGTCGGGACAGTATGAGGTCATAAAATACATACATTTAAAATAACCTGTAGGGTAAAAAACACATAATGGTTGTCATAAATATAAGAAATATAAAATGAAGGTCAAAGTTCCCTCGCCTGAGTTTTATATATGTACAATAAAAACAATGGTTGTCTAGTCTTGTTTCTTGGTTTTTCAGTAGGTATCGCCAAGGTGCTGGTATATTGGGTGGAGCTTCATCATTACAACATTGTTCATTCAAATGATAAATATACAAGCTCTCGAGAAACAACAGGCCATTTTTAGTTTTGGTCGTCGATAACAGTTTTACATTGTCCCAGTCAGGATAGTGCTCTCCTTTTAGTACCTCTCGCGCTAAAGAAGTTGTTAGGGCATGTGTACGAACACTGTATTTGTGTTCTGTAATTCGTGTCTTTAATGATCTACAAGTGGATCCCACGTAAGAAGTAGACTGTGAGGTAGTTGAGAAAGAGTTCAGTGGTACCGAATAAACGCCGTATTTATCTAAGATTGATGTCGGATCTCGGTCTGATTTGGTTAAATTGAACAAACTTTCCGAAGAAACACCAAAGGAACAGTCGTATTTTTTGCATGAATTTTGTAAGATCGGTACAATGGTTGGATGGAAGGGAATGGATGCCACGTATTTTATGGTTACTTCATCACGTATTGGTTGTAACGTTGTGGAGATCCGTCCGTGATACCTGCGTAACAATTTTGTAAATAGATATCCGGGATAACCGGAAACCTTTGTTAGATTGAAAATCCTGTGTAATTCTAGTTTTAAAGATCTTTTGGTGGATGAATGACTATAAGCCCTACAGATTAAAGATGAAATAGAACTATGTTTATAGGGAAGTGGTGTGTACGAATTGTATGGAATGAGGGTAGGTGAACAAGTGGGTTTTAGGTAGACGGAGGTTTGAATGTCATTAGATGGGGTGCGTCGTAATAAAATATCTAAGAACGGAAGGGAGTTGGAATATTCTAACTCTTGGGTGAAGGAAATAGTGGGAAAGACGGTTGATAAAGAGGCAGCAAAAGTGTCTAATTTACTAAGTGAGTATTGCCAAAAAACTAAAACATCGTCGACATATCGTATATAGAGTAATGGTTGGAATGTACCATTATGAAAAACTGTATGTTCGACGTGTTGCAGTACTATTTCTGCCAGGACGGGGGAAAGAGGTGACCCCATTGGGGTACCGAAATCCTGGCGGTAGGTGATGTTATTAAATTTAAAATAAGTCCGGTTCTTGATAAGGTTCAGGGCTGAAACTATAGCAGTGGATTCAGTAGAAGAGAGGTTTAAGGATGGAAGTAGTGGGGTAATCAGGTCAATGGCTACATCCACAGGGACATTGGGAAACAGGGAAACTACATCGAGACTGGCCATTTTAAATGGAATACCCGATGTAGCGGAATGGATCCGTTCCAGGGCGGACTTAGAACTCTTAATTGAAAAAGGTGAAGATGTGGTTAAGGGGGAAAGGACTGAGGCAAGTGATTTTTCCAGATTTCGGGTGGGGTTAGTATAGCCTGATACTAAAGGACGGATGGGGTGTTCCGGTTTATGAAGTTTAATTTTGCCAAACAAATCTGGTATACGAGGACCAAAAGGAGGTTGCATATTATTTGAAATGGCTGGGGGTAGTGTATTACTATTTTTTAGTTTTGCAAGAGCAGTAATAGTAGCTGGGATAGGGTTACGAGATAATACTGTATGTGGGATCTGATTTATAACTGCGGTCATCTTGTTAATATAGGTAGATTTATCAAGTATAACTATTTGGTCCGATTTATCTGCAGAAACAATTGCTAATGATGCATCTCCGGAAAGAGATAACAAAGTAGTACGCTCATATTTTAGTATATGTTGAATTTCAGTTAGTGGTAGTTTTGCAAGAGCAGTAATAGTAGCTGGGATAGGGTTACGAGATAATACTGTATGTGGGATGCGTCGAACATACACAGTTTTTCATAATGGTACATTCCAACCATTACTCTATATACGATATGTCGACGATGTTTTAGTTTTTTGGCAATACTCACTTAGTGAATTAGACACTTTTGCTGCCTCTTTATCAACCGTCTTTCCCACTATTTCCTTCACCCAAGAGTTAGAATATTCCAACTCCCTTCCGTTCTTAGATATTTTATTACGACGCACCCCATCTAATGACATTCAAACCTCCGTCTACCTAAAACCCACTTGTTCACCTACCCTCATTCCATACAATTCGTACACACCACTTCCCTATAAACATAGTTCTATTTCATCTTTAATCTGTAGGGCTTATAGTCATTCATCCACCAAAAGATCTTTAAAACTAGAATTACACAGGATTTTCAATCTAACAAAGGTTTCCGGTTATCCCGGATATCTATTTACAAAATTGTTACGCAGGTATCAACGACGGATCTCCACAACGTTACAACCAATACGTGATGAAGTAACCATAAAATACGTGGCATCCATTCCCTTCCATCCAACCATTGTACCGATCTTACAAAATTCATGCAAAAAATACGACTGTTCCTTTGGTGTTTCTTCGGAAAGTTTGTTCAATTTAACCAAATCAGACCGAGATCCGACATCAATCTTAGATAAATACGGCGTTTATTCGGTACCACTGAACTCTTTCTCAACTACCTCACAGTCTACTTCTTACGTGGGATCCACTTGTAGATCATTAAATACACGAATTACAGAACACAAATACAGTGTTTGTACACATGCCCTAACAACTTCTTTAGCGCGAGAGGTACTAAAAGGAGAGCACTATCCTGACTGGGACAATGTAAAACTGTTATCGACGACCAAAACTAAAAATGGCCTGTTGTTTCTCGAGAGCTTGTATATTTATCATTTGAATGAACAATGTTGTAATGATGAAGCTCCATCCAATATACCAGCACCTTGGCGATACCTACTGAAAAACCAAGAAACAAGACTAGACAACCATTGTTTTTATTGTACATATATAAAACTCAGGCGAGGGAACTTTGACCTTCATTTTATATTTCTTATATTTATGACAACCATTATGTGTTTTTTACCCTACAGGTTATTTTAAATGTATGTATTTTATGACCTCATACTGTCCCGACTTGTACGCATGCGCGGTCTTTGCCCATAACCACACGTGTATATAACCACTACGTTTCATGTGCACCTTGCGAGTTTTGGTGCCTGATGATGAACCGATAAGTCGTAGGTTCGAAAGATCTCGCAAGTTTTTAACATTAAACCTTTTTAAACCTCAATGGAATGAGTTATTTGTGTCGTCATGGTTTTAACTGTGTATACTTTTGATACCGGTGATACGTCTTAGCTTCATTTGAGTGTTGTAATTGGTTTGAGCTAAAGTGTTCGTGCTTAGACAGCTATCTTCTTTATTTGTATATCAATCAGCACGATAGTCTTTTCATCATATCTACACTGGATGAGATCAGGGGAATACGCTGGTTGTGGAAGAACGGAAATGTGATGTTTGGACATGTAATCGGACACCAGAAGATATCTGTGAGACGGCGCATTATCGTGATGGAGCACTCACGAGTTGGTCTTCAAAAGATCGGGTCGCTTGCGTCGCACTGATTTTAAGAGACGTTTCAGGAGATTGACGTACTCTTCTTTAGTCACTGTACGACCATGATGAAGGAATTTCTTGTTTACCACCCTATTGCAATCGAAGGAAACTGTTAACAAGGCCTTTCCTGTGGAGCGGTCAGCCTCCAAAGGAAAGGTCTAAGGTCGCCCTGAACTCTCATCCTTCTTGATACTCTGTCACACGTTTTCGAATCGCCGTTGCCTCTCATAAACTCTAGTTCCACTCATTGCACTCTCACAGTACGCTGACTTAATCATTTGAAAAGTCTCAGCGAAAGATTTTCCAAGCATAACACAAAGGTTTACACTTGAACGCTGGTCAAAATTCGAATTCATTGTCCTCGCAACGGAGAGCCTCGAATGCCTGTAATCACGAACTACGCACATACGCTGTACGTGTTGGATCTGGATTAAACCGGTTCTGGCTGGTCGGTCACATCACGCTCTTCGCTTGCTCAGCGGGGAATGACTTAATTTACTAACATTTGGCAAATATTCAAAAAGATCCAGACCTTTTTTAACGTAGTAATATATATATATATATACACTGCTGGCCACCCAAAATGCAACACCAAGAAGGACACGAGATAGCAAAGCCGTATTTACTGGACACATAACAACAGATACAAAGATGAAACGATTGAGCTTACAGGCCCGTGCGACTTGCGGAACACGCAGACATCAATAGTTCGTGTGGCCCCCATGGCTGGCAATAACGGCCACTACACGCAGCGGCATCGAACGAAAGACGCTTTGGATGTGGGCTTGGGGTATGTCGGTCCAGGCTGCTTTCACACGTTGCCACAGTTCATGAGGCATAGCCGCGGGTGGTGCTTGCCGTGCCACTCGGTTGCCGATCAGTGACCAGACGTTTTCGATGGGCGACATATCGGGAAATCAGGCGGGCCACGGCCGCACTGACCCCTGGTGGGCCGTGAAGAATTCTTGCACGATGCGTGCTACGTGCGGGGGCGCATTGTCCCGTTGAAACGTGGCCGCTGATAAGTCCTGCAGGTAAGGGAGGACTACAGGCTCCAAATCGTCGGAGATGTAGCGTTGGCTGCTGAGTGTACCGGCGATGCGTACCAGAGGGGTGCGGGTGTCATATCCAATTGCGCCCCAAACCATAACGCCACGCGACGGACCGGTATGGCGATGCATAATGCAGGCGTCATACAGTCTCTCGCCGCGGTGCCGCCACAAGCGGATCCGACCATCGTGGTGTTGCAGGCAGAAGCGTGATTCGTCAGAGAAGAAAATGTCGTGACATTCCGTAGTCCAGGCGCGGCGTTCAACGACCCACTGCCCCCGCATTCGCCGGTGGTGTAACGTCAATGGTTATCGGAGCAATGGACGCCGTGCGACACGTCCCCGCTCCTGCAGACGACGTAGAACGGTATGTACTGACACAGTTTGTTGCGAAACACACCCTAATTCCTGCGCTAACGTTCGTGATGCGGCGGTGCGACCCGTCATTGCCCGGCGCACAACATGCTGATCCTCTCGTTCGGTGGTGTGCCGCGGTTGCGGCAATCACTCACGTCGGTTCGTCCGTCTCTCCTGCACCAACCGAATCCATACTCACCTCACTGTAGCTGGATGTCGTCATACACGGGCGCCGATGTCTCGGTACGATAAACCGCTGTCGCGATAGGCCACTATTCGTCCTCTGTCGAACTCCGAAACGTGCTGGAATGATTGCCGTATTCTGTGGCAAGGCATGAGGAAGCTTCAAATGCACAGGTCCGACAGCACAAAACACTTCCACTACTTACATCCTGTCTTCTGTGTACCCTTCTTATAGTGCTTCTCGGTGGCGTGCCGGGCGTACATGATTTACATATGCCCTGCAATGCTAATCGTTTGGATGTTCTCTCGCGGAAACGCATGCTGCGAATTTCTGGCCAATCAGATGCTTTCTTCTTGGTGTTGCATTTTGGGTGGCCAGCAGTGTATATATGATCTGGGTAGGGTGTCCGATCACTGTGTAGTGTGATCGGACCCCACAGATTTTGAAACATTGTTACAAAACTGGGTGGAACTAAGTATATGTTTCTATTTCTGAATGCTTAATCGATTGTAGAAAGCTGGTTAATTTCTTTTCCGTACGGGTTCCACCACTGAATTCAAATAATTTAGATTAAACTTATTTATGCCACAAAACGATTTAAGAGACATGCTCATTACAACCGAAACTTCGGTGTCATATTTCTTGTTTATATTAATCCATCATTGCATTCTGCATAGTAACGCTTACAATATGACGTTCAGTGACTTCTTGTCTGCTACTCATTAACAGAAGTAATTCAGAGTCACTTCGGAGACTGTCATAATCTTGAATGTCCTGAATATTTTGCAATGACTGATGACGTCTTGATCTTAGATGTGGTTTCTTACCTCATCTATTTCATCATCTTTTTTACTATTGTTTTTTACCACGATTTTGTTAATATGTTCATTTCAAGGTTTAGTTGTAACGTTTCTGTTGATCTGTTACCAGATCAGATAAGATCATATGTAGAGGATTTGGGGAAGGGAGTTTCTGACCCCAGGTCCTAAACAACCCTTAAAAATATGAAGCTAGGAGATTTTGGCTAGAGTGCATGATAGAAAAGTTAAACGGAAGTGTGGTAGAAAGGGGAGGGAAGACGCCTTTGATTATTACCGGAGGGCCAGGACCCCGGGTCCGACGGCTTAACGTACCCATCGGACGCAAGGTGGATATTTAGGGGTTCGAGCGTTCGCACCTACCGGGGATCAAACTTGATGTTCTTTTGTGACAGTCACGAACGTTGACCACTTGTCTATTCGCGCCCCATGATCTGTTACCTCTGAGACACTGCTCTGTTATGTAGTCTTTTCGCTTTAAAATGTTATACACTTCTATTTTCCCCTCGCTTAACTTCGTTGGCATATGCTTGACACTCACACATTCTTTTTTGTGCATTTCAATAACTTTAACTTTTGTGTCCAAACTGAGAACTTCCTCCATGACAAGAAGAAAACAAAAAACAAACAAACAAACAAACAAAAAAAAAACGGATGCAACTGACAACGAGCAAAGGCTGTGAATGATGATCTCAATGAATAAATGTTACGAATCAAAGCGTCTCGTTGAAATCCGTATGAAACAGCCAGCTGCGACGGCTTTCGACTGTGCATCCAGCAAAGAGAACATCACATAACCTAAACCTGGGTCGCTTTAAGCTTAAGGAGAAAACAAGCAGTAGAAGATGTTCTTGAGTGGGTATTTGTGTAAACAACCCATAAGCTATCTCTCCGTTTTATTATGTTAACTTTAACGTCAAGCAAATCCGTTACGTGTGAATTCGTCGTTACGTTTTGTACTCAATTAAAATACTTGACACGAGAACATTTGAGAACTTTCCATTGTTAAAAGGTTCATTTAACAATGAGGTCATAAAATACATACATTTAATGAAGTCATAAAATACATACATTTAAATACATACATCTATGAGGTCATAAAATACATACATTTAAAATACCCTACAGGTTATTTTAAATGTATGTATTTTTCTTTGCCCATAACCACACGTGTATATAACCACTACGTTTCATGTGCGCCTTGCGAGTTTTGGTGCCTGATGATGAACCTATAAGTCGTAGGTTCGAAAGATCTCCCAAGTTTTTAACATTAAGCCTTTTTAAACCTCAATGGAATGAGTTATTTGTGTCGTCATGGTTTTAACTGTGTATACTTTTGATACCGGTGATACGTCTTAGCTTCATTTGAGTGTTGTAATTGGTTTGAGCTAAAGTGTTCGTGCTTAGACAGCTATCTTCTTTATTTGTGTATCAATCAGCACAATAGTCTCTTCATCATATCATTTACTCTCTTTCCCTGTCAATTTTCCATTTAGGCAGGTTGTATTGTAGACAGGTTAAACAGAAAGAAATTATCTGTGCTTTGTTTCGAGACCAAAGAAAAGTTTACTTTTGGGTAATTTTCATTTTACACAGGTTCTGCGTCAAGCAGGCTAAACTCCATTTGGAAAACATGAATACGTAAAGAATTTCAGTTATAAGTTTATAATACCTCTTTGTATACGAGGGAGGGTATGCTGAAAATTTCTCCTCTACTTGAGCAAAAAATTAATAGTAAAAGCTTTGTCAAAGTAAACAAAATCATTTACGAAGTTTTATCTGTTACAGTGGAATCTCTGAATAACATTCACCGCTCGGATAGGAAAAGAGTGGCCGCTAATGAGAGGTGGCAGGTGTTTGTAAGTTGAGCCAGGTTCGAAAGTAGAGGTGATGTTAGTGTTGTTTAAAGTTGTGTTTGGTCTCAGGAAATCCAGTGCGGATTTACAGACAGTTGTCGTTGGCGACTGTAAGGATGCGTAGATCGGAATGCAGTTAAATGGAACTGACTGTTTATTGCCCAATATTTTAACCAGCAATTGCAGTCTAACTGCAATAGACATTTTTTCGTTATCTCCACCTATTGTTTGCTAGAACTCGATGACCTACAGCTAAATTTTAAAAAATAACCATGGTGTAGAAGGATTTCAGGAACTTAGCTAACTCTTGATTGTAAACAGCCCTGAGAAATAACAAGCTAGGAGACTAGGATCAGCAGACCTTATAGGTAAAAAAAAAACGAACAATTTTAGAGATACTGAAGTTGCCGCCCCGGTGGCGCAGTGGTCTAAGGCGCTGGCCTCTGATCATTCGTCCGTAAGGGGTCCGGGTTCGAATCCCGGTCAGGCATGGATGTTGTGTTTGTCTTACGGCACTGGCTCTCTCCCTTCCCTGGAACCAGTGACCCTAAATTAGGGACGGGCGACTGCTTATAGCCCATTGAGTTGCTCACGGTGGGTTAGTCGTGTTTTTCTGTGCTCCTCAAGTTTTCGTCGGTGTGTGTTATTTTTCTTCGTTGTCAGTGTTCTATTTCGTGTGTGTGTTGTGTGTGAAGGTCCCGTGTTTCTTTTTATATGCCTGCCGAGCTGGTAAGTGCTTATTTTGATTAGTTATCCTTATTTTTCTGCCTTGGCCAAGCTGGCTAAGGGCTAAGCTTCTCCTCGCCATTGCAAATGGCGGCTTCCGGGGAGAATGACGTCCTAACCCTTGCTACCGGAAATGATGATCTCCCGATAACAGCTTCTCTAAATACTACTACCAATGACGTGTCTATCTCGATAAACCACTCCTCCTTGCAGCCTTCTGTTGCTGCCTTACCATCGGATATCGCCTCTTCTTCCAAGTCTCCCAGCGGTGATACGATGTCCTCTCTGAAAGCTAATGATGACGCCATGGATGTTTCGCACTCCATGCCGGAATCACCTCCAAAGCAACGTACATCTACCCTCTCATATGCTGACGTAACCGCATCTAAGTCGGGACCTTCCCAGTCTTCTTTTTCTCCTGGACAATATGTGATGACGCATAATGCCGAAGTCATTGAGGTTGTCCTTAAAGAAGATACCCCTTCTGGGCTGAAATTCCTTCAAACTATGGAGAATGGTGTTGTGTTTCCGAGCCTGAGAAATACAAAACTCACTGCATATACTGCTGCTCTTCGAGAGATTGTTCCTGCATCAGCCATAACTCATGTGGGCAGGAAGCCTTACAAAGTAGTTGTTTACTTCTCTACTCCTGCCCATTCCCTACATGTACTGACCAAGGGCATCTCAATTGGTGATCGTCACATCCATGCCGAACCTGTTTCACAGAGTTCCGTTGTTGTAAGTTTCTCACCAGTTCCACCTGAAGTTTCAGATGATCTCTTGATTGCCGCTCTTCTTCCTTATGGCCGGATCATTGGAGGTGTAACTACCTACTCTTCGTTTCCAGAGGTGCCAGAAGACAGATACCTACTCGGGTTTCGCCGCAATGTTCGTGTGGTCTTCCCTTCAGAGGAGCACATGCTGCGTATTCCACCCACTTTACGTGTACGCTGCTACACGCACATTAGAGAGATATTCATCACAGTAGGCTCCGTCTGTCCGAATTGTAAAGGCACGGGACATCCCCGCGCTCTATGCCCTCATAATGCGAACACTCTTTCCAAGTCAACAGCACGACCTTCTTCCTCTTTGTCACGTCAATCGGCTTCCTCTTCTGGTGCTAAAGAATAGCAACAGCAGACTTCCTCAAAAAGTAGTGATGCAGCAGTTGGTCAACCGACGTCTACAAAAAGTAGTGAGACAACCGTTGGTCGACCAACGTCTACCAGAAGTAGTGAGACAGCCGTTGGTCAGCCGACGACGCCGACGTCTACCATAAGTAATGAGACAGCCGTTGGTCGGCCGACGTCTACCAGATGTAGTGAGACAGCCGTTGGTCGGCCAACATCTACCAGAAGTAGTGAGACAGCCGTTGGTCAACCGACGTCTACGGGTAAACCCTCGACCTCGGGTGATGCATTGGCGCCCCCATCATCTCTTCAGTCGAAAGAGGCATCAATTGTTAATCCCAAGTCTCCTATAGAGATGGTTGATGACGATTCTGGTCATACTGCTACACCGGCCGTTGAAGTTGTTTCTTCAGCTCCTTTTAAATTGCCGGAAGTTCCAATTTCGGTTACAGCACAAAGTCGTGGACGGGCAAAGCGAAGTAGAACTTCACGCGCCCAGAATAAGAAGTTTAGAATGACAACCACCCTTAGGGCAGGACGTGATCCTTCTAGTAGTCAGATGCTCACGCCTGAAGGCTCTATGGAATCTGATACAGATGATGGAACAATTATTCCGATCTCCGGTGAAAACTTTTTACATATTCTAGAGGCATCCTCTCTTCCACAGACACCTGTGTCTGGAGAGAAGGTGTATGCGTTCCTAATAAGTCCTCGTAGAGACAAGCTGTCTCGCAATTTTTTGGAAGGTTACTCCCACTGTCTGTCTGACACCATGAATCAAATGTTGGCGATACATTCTCATTTACGCACCGTTCCGGGCAGAGATCTGGGTGGTCCCTACTGGGCAAAGACGTTCCGTAGCCGTCTGGCCAAGTTACAGAACGCAGCCGACAACATCCTCCAACCATCATCAGACTATTCTGTTCAAGACAGTCTCACTGAATAGTAGGGGTATGTGTACCCCTTTGGCCAATGCTTTAGCGTATGAAGACGTCCATGCCGCCCCGGTGGCGCAGTGGTCTAAGGCGATGGCCTCTGATCATTCGTCCGAAAGGGGTCCGGGTTCGAATCCCGGTGAGGCATGGATGTTGTGTTTGTCTTACGGCACTGGCTCTCTCCCTTCCCTGGAACCAGTGACCCTAAATTAGGGACGGGCGACTGCTTATAGCCCATTGAGTTGCTCACGGTGGTCGTTAAACCTCAAATCAAAAAAAAAAAAATGAAGACGTCCACCACCTCAAAGCAGATCTCCTACTTTTGCAAGAGACAAATTGTCTCTCCACTTCATCCTTCCATCGCTGGAGGAGATGGGACTATCAATTTCATCACGCATATAGGCTCTCTCTTCGTGGAGGTTTAGCGAGGGTCTGGTTCATTTGCCCGACGTTTACTTCACCGAAGAGTCACTTGACCGAAAATCACTTCACCGAAAAAATTGTTTCACCGAAAGATCACTTGATCGAAGCGTTCATTTCACCGAAGGGTCACTTGATCGAAAGGTACATTTCACCGAAGGGTCACTTGATCGAAAAGTTCATTTCACCGAAAGGTCTCTTTACCTAAAAGTTCATTTCATCGAAAGGTCATTTCACCGAAGGGTCAGTTTATCGAAAACGCTAGATTTCATTACAGGATCTGTTGAAGCATGGTGCAAGTTTGACAGACAGACCACCGAAACGTTAGGGGATCATACTCAAATTGCACTTTTGATTTCTCCGTGTCACAGAGAACGCAAAGATTTAGTTTTAAGGCAAAAATAATTAATTTTAAGTCCCTATGCCTCGGCCTAGTTCTTTTTAGCAAGTTTTATCATGTTCATACGTTTTTCATAAAAATCATGTTCAGTGCTCATGTTCATAAATAGTTTACATGAAAAGTCAAGTTAATAACGTTGCACATTTATTCAGGCAAAAAGAATCAATATTAGGGCTGTAGGCCTCGCTTAGGCCTTTTTAGCAAATTTTAACCGTGCGTGCTCATGTTCATAAGGTTTACATAACAACTCAAATTAATGATGTTGTACACTTATTTAGGCCAAAAGAATCAGTCATAAAGCCCACGGCCTCGGCTTAGGCCCTTTTAGAAAATTTTAATCCTGCATGCTCATATTTATAAGGTTTACATAAAATGCCAAGTTAACAATGTCGCACATTTATTCAGGCAAAAAGAATCAATATTAGTGCCGTAGGCCTCGCTTAGGCCTTTTTAGCAAATTTTAACGGTGCGTGCTCATGTTCAAAGGTTTACATAAAAAATCAAGTTAATGATGTTACACATTTTTTCAGGCAAAAAGAATCAATTTTAGGGCCCTAGGCCTCCGCTTAGGCCTTTTAGCAAATTTTAATCGTGCGTGCTCATATTTATAAGGTTTACGCAAAAAGTCAAGTTATTAATGTTGCACATTTATTCAGGCAAAAAAAAATCAGTCTTAAAGCCCTTGGCTTCCGCTTAGGCCTTTTTAGCAAATTTTAATCGTGCGTGCTCATATTTATAAGGTTTACGCAAAAAGTTAAGTTAATAATGTTGCACATTTATTCAGGCAAAAAAGAATCAATATTAGGGCCGTAGGCCTCGCTTAGGCCTTTTTAGCAAATTTTAACCGTGCGTGCTCATGTTCATAACGTTTACATAACAACTCAAGTTAATGATGTTGTACACTTATTCAGGCCAAAAGAATCAGTCTTTAAAGCCCTAGGCCTCGGCTTAGGCCTTTTTAGAAAATTTTAATCCTGCTTGCTCATATTTATAAGGTTTACATAAAATGTCAACTTAATAATGTCGCACATTTATTCAGGCAAAAAGAATAAATTTTAGGGCCCTAGGCCTCCGCATAGGCCTCTTTAGCAAATTTTAATCGTGCGTGCTCATATTTATAAGGTTTACGCAAAAAGTCAAGTTAATAATGTTGCACATTTATTGAGACAAAAAAGATTCAATTTTAGGGCCCCAAGCCTCGGCTTAGGCCTTTTTAGGAGCTCTAAACGAATTTCGCGAAAACGTTCCATGTAAGCCAAGCGAGAATTGTGCTTTAATTTGAAGAAATTAATTGCCGATGATCCGAGGTACACTTGGTTTGAGGGAACTGTACCCCGAACTTCCGTAGTATTATATTTTGTGCCGCTGGAGTCTGTCAGTGTATCCAGGATGTTCCCCTTGAAGTGTCTGCGAAGTCCGTGAGCTTTGGGAGGGGGCTTTCCCCCAAAATGTTAAAATGGACGTAGAGCTGTAAACATTAGAACCTTGCTTTATATAATGATTCTGTACACGATCACGAATTTTCAGGAGGGTGGGACGAATTCACCCTCCCCCAAGTTTCTAAGAGCGCAGACAGGTGTTCAAGGTAAGGGATTTGCTCGCAATTTCTATGCTTCATGTTGTGTTTAGTGCCAAACTATGTATGCCCTTCCCCCTCCCCCAGAAATTTGGTGAAGTCTGTAAAAGGGATACGAGGTGCTTGGTTTTGAGGGCTCTACCCCCAACTTCCGTAATTTTATATTCTGGACCTCAGGAGTCGGTCATCAGTGTATCCTCGATGTTACCCCTGAAGAGCTCTTGGAAACGGGGGGGGGGGGTTCAGTTTCACTCCACATTCCTGAAAATTCGTGGTCGTGTACAGAATCATTATATAAAGCATGGGTCTAATGTTTACAGCTCTACGTCCATTTTAACATTTTGGGGGAAAGCCAACCCCCCCAAGATGACGGACCTCGCGGACGCTTCAAGGGGAACATCCTGGATACACTGACAGACTCCAGCGGCCCCGAACATAATATTACGGAAGTTGGGGGTACACCCTCCCAAAACTAGGTGCACCTCGGATCCTCGGCAATTTTCTTCTTCAAATTAAAGTGCAATTCTCGCCTCGCTTGGCTTACATGGACCGTTTTCGCGAAATGCGTTTGGAGTTCCCAATTCAGTTCTCAATATATGCCCAGAAACGGCAATCTTTAACCCCCCCCCCTCTTGATTTTTTTAACTTGACATTTTATGTAAACTTATGAACAAGCAAGATTAGAATTTTCTAAAAACGCCTAAGCTAAAAAAAAAAAAAAAGCCCTAAGGGCAATAAAATTTATTCTTTTTTGCCTTAATAAATGTGCAACATTATTAACTTATTAACTTGACATTTTATGTAAACTTATAAACCAGCAAGATTAGAATTTTCTAAAAACGCCTAAGCTAAAAAAAAAAAAAAAAAGGCCTAAGGGCAATAAAATTGATTCTTTTTTGCCTGAATAAATGTGCAACATTATTAACTTGACTTTTTACGTAAACCTTATGAATATGAGCACGCACGATTAAAATTTGCGATAAAGGCCTAAGCCGAGGTCTAGGGCCCTAAAATTGATTATTTTTGCCAGAAAAATGTGTAACATTATTAACTTTACTTTTTATGTAAAGCTTATGAACATGAGCAAGCACGATTAAAATTTGCTAAAAAAGGCCTAAGCGAGGCCTACGGCCCTAATATTGATTATTTTTTGCCTGAATAAATGGGCGACATTATTAACTTGACATTTTATGTAAACCTTATAAATATGAGCACGCACGATTACAATTTTCTAAAAAGGCCTAAGCCGAGACCTAGGGCTTTAAGACTGATTCTTTGGGCCTCAATAAGTGTACAACATCATTAACTTGAGTTGTTATGTAAACCTTATGAATATGAGCACGCACGATTAAAATCTGCTAAAAAGGCCTAAGCCGAGGCCTAGAGCCCTAAACTTGATTCTTTTAGCCTGAATAAGTGTGCAACATGATTAACTTGAGTTTTTAGGTTAACCTTATGAACATGAGCACGTACCGTTATTATTTTCTAAAAAGGCCTAAACCGAGGCCAAGGGCCCTAAAACTGATTTTTTTTTTTTTGTCTGAATAAGTGTGTTTACATAACAACTCATTAACTTGAGTTGTTATGTAAACTTCATGAATATGAGCTCGGGGGATTAAAATTTGGCAGAAAGGCACAGGTCTATCTATGAATTATAATTAATGTTATATTTCGAAAAACCTACTTATGGGGAGGTGTTTAAAAGAAATTAAAAGTGTATTTTTTATACAATCCAATAATGTTTAGGTGACCAGTTTTTTAAAAACCAGCACCATACTCCAACAGATCTATAACAACAAAATTCTAAGTTTTCGATAAACTGACCATTCGGTGAAATGATCTTTCGATATAATGAACTTTTAGGTAAAGTAATCTTTCGGTGAAATGAAATTTTCGATCAAGTGTCCTTTCGATGAAATGAACTTTTAGGTGAAGTGATCTTTCGGTGAAATGTACCTTTCGATCAAGTGATTTTCGGCGAAGTGATTTTCGGTCAAGTGACCTTTCGGTCAAGTGAACGATACCCGTTTAGCGATTGGTGTACATAATAGATTTCGTTAAGCACTCTCCTCTGTTAAAGTTCATAACCTGTGCTGAGATTTATTGCAGCGACTCACTTTCGTCCTAGATGGACAACGATATTTAGTTTTCAACATATATATTCCATGTTCATCTACACATCTAACGTTGTTATTTTCGTCGCTCCGTACAGCACTTCAGTCAGCATTACCATCAGATCATGTGCTCATTGGAGGAGACTTTAACTGTACACTTCAACCAGAGCTCGATCGCGCTCCTTCGAGGATTGAACATCGTTCACGTCTTGTGGAGCAATTGCGATCATTAGTGTCTGATTTTGATTTACATGACGTGTTCCGACGATTGCATCCGACATCCATTTCACATACCTGGAGAGCTGCATCTGCATCCTCCTCTCTTTCTGCCAGGCTGGATCGATTTTACGCTTCTGCTCCGTTATTGCCCATTACAACGGATTGTATGCACTCTCCTACAACTTCATCGGATCATTGTGCCATCACTATCTCCTGTAACTCTTCATCTCGTCTGCATGTTAGGTCTCGGTCATGGACACTGGACACTTCTCTCCTAGCTGATGAGAATATATGCACCGAGATCAGAGATCTTCTTGATCATATGCGAGAGGGCCTGTCCACTGCACCTTGTGCCATCAATTACTGGCTCGAGGTAAAATCTTACCTAATTTATCTTCTTAGACGTCATTCCTTCTCCGAAGGCACGAAGCGCTCCATGGAATAGCAAAATCTCCGAAACATCCTGTTACAGCTTGGTGCGAGTCATCTCATGTATACAGCTTACCAAGCGGATCTTAGAGCACTTCTTGAGCCTCGTGCACGTCAGGTAATTCTTCGTCTCCGTCTACAACATCTATCACCAGAGGACTGCTCCTTTGAGTTTCTATCCGCGCTAGAAGAAAAACGCCGCTCGTCGCATCAGCTTCGACTACTTCGGCGGCCTGATGGTGAAATCATCTCTGATTCGGATGCAGTTTGCTCTCAGGTTCGTCGGTATTTTACTATCAAATACAGTGAAACTCCTCAGCCTTCTGCTTCTGCTACTTTACTCTCTGCTCTTCCCCAAGTTCCTTCCAATCTCTCTGATTCCCTTTTACAACCTATTTCGCAGACTGAACTTCGGACCACTCTAGTCTTTCTAAATTCCCGTGCTGTCCCAGGTCCAGATGGCCTTCCGCTCCTTTTCTACCGTACTTTTCTCCCTTCGTTGCTTCCATTTCTTCTCGCCGCTTTCAATGCTGCTCTTTCTTCCTCTTTTCTTCCGAGGGGTTTCACAGAGGCTCATATGGTGTTATTTCCCAAGAAAGGCGATCTGCTTGACTTGGGAAACAGGCGTCCTATCTCGCTACTAAACATTGACTATAAACTCTTCACTAAACTCCTTTCCAGTCAACTCAACCAAGTTCTTCCATTTCTTCTTTCTCCCGACCAGACCTACACGGTTCCTGGTCGGTCCATCACTTCTAATCTCGCCGCCCCGGTGGCGAAGTGGTCTAAGGCGTTGGCCTCTGATCATTCGTCCTTAAGGTGTCCGGGTTCGAATCCCGGTCAGGCATGGATGTTGTGTTTGTCTTACGGCACTGGCTCTCTCCCTTCCCTGGAACCAGTGACTCTAAATTAGGGACGGGCGACTGCTTATAGCCCATTGAGTTGCTCACGGTGGTCGTTAAACCTCCAATCAAAAAAAAAAAAAAAAACTTCTAATCTCAATCTCCTTCGAGATCTCCTACATCTGGCTCGTACTAACTCTGAACCACTTGCCCTCTTTAATCTTGACCAAAGAGCAGCTTTCGACAATATCTCACATTCGTATCTTTCTGCTGTTCTTATTGCTTTCGGCTTTCGTTTTGCTTTTGTTACCTCTATTCTTGCCCTTTATCAGGACGCTGCTTTCCATGTCAAGACGGCCGCCTTCTTGACTGCACCTATTCCTTTTCGGCGAGGCATTCGGCAGGGTTGCCCACTTTCTGGGCAGCTCTTTGCCATTGCTTTTGAGCAGTTTCTTCGGTCTGTCCATCGAGCCTTTATAGATGCACTGCCACTGCCTACTGCAAGTACTAGGCACTTTTCTGTGACATACTCTGCATATGCCGATGACGCGACCTTTTGTGTAAGGACAGGCGCTCAATTCGACATCTTGCTCCAGATTTACGATCAATATTCTTCATGTTCAGCGGCTTTACTTAATACATCCAAGAGTGCAGGCCTATGGAGCGGAGTGTGGGCCTCTAGGACTGACACCCCGTGGGGCGCCTCATGGACTGCTTCATCCCAAAAATTCCTTGGGGTCCATCTCGGAGTCCGTCTTTCTGCTCAAAATGAAACATGGAATGCTCTCAGAACACGCCTTACTCGAACTTCCGCATTCTGGCGAGGTTCCCAGTTTTGTACTTCTTACTTCTCAAGAGCTAGAATAGCTCAGACTTATATTCTTTCACCATGCTTATATGCATGGTCAGCAGAACGTATGCCGATTTATCACCTCAATGAAATCACTCGAATCATCTCAACGATAATATGGAACAGGTACCATTGGATCCAGGTCTCCACTCTCTGTCGTCGAGTCACTGATGGAGGTATTTCACTGCTGGAAGTTCGCACCTACTATAAAGCACATAAAGTGGTTTCTTTCCTGCGGCTACTAAGTGCACCGGAGTCGCCAATTACGCTCGTTAGAGATGTCATGATATCGCCTAGGAATCCCCGAATCACTTTCATCACGTATCTTCTAATGGATCAATCTCCTTTTTTTCATTCTAAACTTTCCCCTTTCTACAAAGAGGTCCTTTCCTTTCTCCATTCTCTACCCCTCTTCCGTGCTCCACCGGCTTCCACCACTGAACTATTAGCTGAGCCCCTGTTCTTTTCTTCCATCCTTCATCCCCCTAATGCTCCCTACTTTACTGACCTTTCCTGGCTCCCCGCCGGAATAGTATCTGTTCAGGATCTAATTTCTCCAGATCTTTCTTGGAAACCCTTCTCTGATCTGTCCCCCCACATCTCCCCTACCTCTTCCTCTCTTTCGCTGTATGATTCCTTCCGTTCTTCAATCATTACCATCTTCCCTAACCTTGCCTCTCAAGCTGGGTTAACTCTTGTTCCCTCTGCCTCTCTTCTTCTTCCCTTTTTCCTTTCCGTTCGGGGCTCATCACTTCCTCTCTCCAGTTTTTCTGTCTCGTCTCTTTACCGTTGTCTCATTGATCCACTGTATGCTACACCATTGATGATTCCAGATGTTCCGAATGTCGCCCTTTCACAAGTGTGGTCCATGTCTAATTCGCCACTATCTATTCCAGCAGAAAGAAACATCCAATGGTTGTTTCTTCATCGGCGGTTACCAGTTCCTACCAAATTATTCAGGATGACGCTTGTTGATTCGCCTAACTGCATGTTTTGCTCTACGATTGCGGATGTAGATCATGTGTATCAACATTGCACAGTGCTTCTTCCCTTGCTACATCTGACCTTCACTACTGCACAGTGCCTTAGTACTAATGATCTCTCCTTCTCAGCCTATAGCACGCTACTCAGTTCAAGTACTCCGCCTATTCCTATATCAGAGTCATGTGCTTATGTATTCATATTAGCAAAACATGTGATTTTTGCTACTATCAACAGCTACGTTCTACCCCTATACAGCCTACCATCTTTCAGGCGGGAGCTGCGATGTGCAGTCAGTTCCGGAACAGAATGATTTCACGCTTGAGGCTTGCTTTCACTGTTGCTAAGGCTGCGAATCGAATCCCACACTTTATGTCAGTGTGGTCACCTTTTCGTCAATGGTTTTCTGGTCCATCAGAAGACCTTAGACTTTTGTTCTGACGTCTGTGAAATTGTTTGGACTAATTGAAGTATAGTTTTGTGATTATCGTGTTCTTAGGTGCCCTTGTCATAATCGCTTCTTAATGTTACTGCACGTTTGCATGTTTCTCACCAACAAGGTCCTGTAGGTGAGTTTCTTGTTATACCACAGGCACTTAGAATAAGTTTAAAGTTTTTTTTTTCGGCACTTTCCTTATGTCTGCCGGGCTTTATAATATATGGTTTTTGCTCACGGTGCTAAGCAACTGTTTGATAGTGTTTAAATTGTCTTATTGATTTTGCACAGTGTGGTTTCTGATCATGTTACATGTACATAAAGGGATATGATCAGTCGATTACACCATGTTCTGCAAGGTTTAGCACTTTTGTAGTGCAGGGGGTAATTGTTCATCATTCGGTTATTTGTACTGTACCTGAAGTATAGTTGCTATGCCAAAAGCTCAGTTTTGTATATACTAATGTACTTTCCTAATTGCACTGTAAAATTTATGTTTGGCACATTTCGCATGTTGGGTCACGGTTACATGTCTTAAGTTTTATGCTCATGGTGCGGAGCAAACGCTTTGATAGTATTTCAATTATATGTTAATGTTACACAGTGTGGTTTTTTTCATGTCACATGTGCCTACCAGGAAATAATCAGTCTTTTACATAATGTTCTGCGCTGTATTGCATATTTGCTGTACAAAGAGTCAGTTTCATATTTTCATTATTTGTATTGTACTCGAAGTATAAATTTTCTGTAAAACGCAAGTTCTGTTTGTACTAATATAATTTACTCTTTGCACTGTGAAATTTACAGTTGTACCATGGAATTGTAATTCCTTATTAGTGTCTTCCCTATGCCGTTGCATCTTGTGTACATATGTTGTTTTTCATTACAAGTTAATCTATAGCACTGTGATTGAGGCACTTGTTTAAGCCTAAGTAATAGTTCTTTTTGTAATTTGACAGCGTTTCACAAGAGAGATATTGCATTCAATTTGTATAGAGTTCACACCATCATTGTGGATAGATCATTTATTCGCTTATCTTTCAGATACTGAAAAGTATAAACCTTCTGCTCTTTTCTTCTCTTTTCTTCTTTTTTTCAAGATTGCTCAAAATATACATGTTTGTTTTTGCACTGTAAAATTTATAGTTATACCTTGTACTGGTGTTCACCTATTAGAGATGGCACTCTGCTGATGCACATTGCGAACATATGTTGTACATAGAGTAAGTCAACCCATCAGTCCAGTATTGTCAGTGTTATGAATTTGCTTACATTGTATATAGTGCATCCACATAATGTAAATATCTCATTGTCATTGTAAATAGGTCATCCACTTGTTTATCTTTTGGTAACTGTTAAGCACAGGCCATCTGTATCTTCCTGTCCATGTTTGCTCCAAATAAAATATTGTTGAAGCTCACGGTGGTCGTTAAACCTCCAATCAAAAAAAAAAAAAAAAAAGACACTGAAGTCCGACGAAACAGTTTGGCGGCCGCACGCGACAAGCAGGAGCTAAACAAACACGGATCAAACCAACAAGTTAGTAAACATCATGCAATGCATTTATTATGATGCAGTTTCCAATATACAAAAAAAATCATTATTCAAGTTAGGAGGATAATGGCTGTGGAATAAATCCCACTCCTCTGACCTAACCTTTGACCACATATCGATTATAATATCAGCAAAAACAATCTTGCTGGCCCAGCACTATGTTGCCGCTGCCGAACCGTCAATAAAATGTCCGGGCGGCCAAAAGAAGGACCAGCAGTTCAGGCCAACAGTTGGCTCCCCATCAGTTGTCCATCACAGGCAATAGCGGCCACAAGTGGCCCTTCAGTGGCCCTGCAAGCACGTGCCAGAAATGATGGCTGGCCTAATGTGGTCCGCTAGTTTGCCGGTAGTGGCAGCCGGCAACCACGTGACGTAACTGGTGGCTTGCCGAATTTTGTCCGCCAATTTCCCAGTAGTAGCCATAAAAAAAATCAAGGATAACCGCAGTTTGTCAAAGTTACAACTTGTTTTTTTACCCTTACGGAACTTGTGAATTACAGCACTGCGATAAGGTAATTTTCTCAACAGATCGGAAAAACGCCCGTTTGGACCTGAGCAGATACGAACCTGGGCCGTTGAGGTTGGAACTGAGCTCTCTATCGACCGGACTAATTTGCCACGACCGCGCGTGTGCTTGAAGCAATCTGTTTCGTACGGAATATGTAATCGAATGATTCCCTCTTTCATTTTACAATATTGCGAGGTGTTTTTCATTAAAGGCAGTTTCATATAATTCATAAATTTATTTTTTCAACGTAACGATAGTTTTTTTTTACCTTTAGGAAGCTTCACTTATTTTCAAGGAGTGTACATACTTAGTCGTTTTCCAAAGTTTTGTACTGTCTTTGTTGTCTTGAAAGCAGATTGTTGAATTAATATATATTTACCCGGGTTCATGTATATATCTCCCAAAGCGACTAAGTACGTACACTCCTGGAAAATAAGGAAAGCTCCTTTAAGTTAAAAAAAATATCGTTATATCTCCCAGTCTTGTGTATTCAACCAACCCATGGATGAGTTTACATTATATCCACAAAGTGTTGCGGTTTTTTTTTTCAAAAAATTAATAAATTTTGTACGCGTATAATTATTATTTTTTTTAACAAACTTTTTTTAATGGTTTTCCAGGACATTTGTTTCATCCGGTTTAAAATTTTTTCTTGTTATTCACTCTCTCCATTCCATGAATTGTTATTCATGGGAATGGAGTGGGTGTATTTGATGGCTGTAATCTAGTATTTCATGGCTTAATCTGGTATCTTCGTCGACGTGGGATTTCATTAGGAAATTAATTCGCCTCTCTAAATATGGATTTTTTTCTTAACATCCACTAAAATAATACAATGGCGATAGCGTCGTCTTCAACCAACTGGTACCATGAGAGACACAGCAAGTGTTGCTTCCACCTGCTGTTGGGGTTGTATTGGTTGCCAGCAACGGGCCACTAGTGGCACTTTGCTTGGAGGCCCACAATTTACGGCGATGCTGCAGTGCTATCAATGGCTCGCCAACTGACAGCGGCCACCAACGGGCCGCTACCGGGCAGTGAGAGGCAGATTTCAGCCAGCAGTGACCCATTACTGCCAGCTGGTGGCCACCAATTTCCCAGCACTTGTGTTTTTGCTGAAATTAAACAGAATCGGTTCACTATACCTCCGGTACAACATACAGATTGAGAACATACCTACGGAACAACATACAGATTGAGAACATACCTACGGAACAACATACAGATTGAGAACATACCTACGGAACAACATACAGATGGAGAACATACCTC
The DNA here is from genome assembly GCA_039090855.1 of Macrothele yani. NCBI lineage: Eukaryota > Metazoa > Arthropoda > Arachnida > Araneae > Macrothelidae > Macrothele > Macrothele yani. Next base: position 31,105,500 of record CM077007.1, read on the forward strand.
CGGAACAATATCCAGATTTTGTCGCAGTAGAAACATTTTTAATCAAATTATGAGTGTAATATCTGTGGAATACATATCGCTCCTGTGGCCCGACCTTTGTCTCCATTTCGATGATATTTAACAGAACCGGTTCAGTATTCCTCCGGAACAACATATTAAAGTTTTGTCGCAATCGATGCATTTTACATAAGTTATGACGCATAAGTAAGGGCATGGAATGGATCCTGCTCCTACGTCCTGGTCCTTGACCCCATTTCGCCCATTTTCAATAGAGTTCGTCCCCAGGTGGTCCCCTACCACATACTAAAATCTCATCGAAATCGAACCAAACGGACAAAGCTGGAGCATTTGCTCTTCTCTAATCTACGGTTGGAAAGCGTAAAAAAGCACTGCGGCGAACGGGCAATATTCCATATACCAGCAACCTCCCGCGCTGGCTTCGGTGATGAAATGAGACATACGAAGGGGCTGGAGTATGTTTCATTCCCCCACTGGCCTCACGTAGTTAGGGTCGAATTAATTTCTAACTTTTTTCTTTTCGCTTAAGCGCTCAAGTGTTCCAGCCGTATTGCAACCCATCGTACCCAGCTCCTTCAGCAAAAGTTTTGTTATCTCATGTTACTCACCCACTTAAGTCCCCAATGGGCTCAGTATAATCCTGAGAGAAAAGATGTCCGTTAATCCTACTTCCAGACTGAGTTAGTTGTCCGTTGAACGTTCTTCAGAAATTTCCTTTTTCAGATGTCAGCTGTGGAAAATATTTCACTGCTGTGCCCTGACCTTTGACGCCATTTTGGATGATATTGAACAGGACCGGTTCAGTATACCTCCGAAACAAATTGATAAACGTTTGTCGCAATCGAAGTATTTTTTCATAAGTTATGAAACTGCAATGGAATGGATCCCGCTCCTATGTCCTGATGTTTGACCCTGTTTCGCCCATTTTCAATAGGGTTTGTCCCCAGGTGTTCCCCTTACACATACTAAAATTTAATCGAAATCGAACCATATTTACCCACGTTAGGGCGCATAAGGGCAATGGAATGGATCCCGCTCTTATATCCTGACATTTGACCCCATTTCGTCCATTTTCAATAGGGTTCGTGCCGAGGTAGTCCTACGTGAGTAATCGTGCCGAAAGATGGACAAAAGTGAAACACATACGCTTCTTCAACCTACGGTTCGAAAGCGTAAATAAAAAATCATGCCAAGAATTCGAGGTCAGCACTAAAAGAAATTTGTGTTCTGTTCCTGAACTACTAGCATACTGCGGACGTTACTTTTTCGTCAGTGTGAAGTTATAATGAATTAGCTTTGCTTACCTTTTTGCTAAGCTAATTATTATGAATGAATAATGCTCTAAGCTTCAAAATGATGAATTCCCAAAAGGGTGTTGTTACTCGTTAATTATGAACTTAAACAAAGTCTCAACGCTGGTTATTTATATTAAGTAATCAAAGTCATAAACCTAACAGCCAGACAGAGGTCTGACAAAACTAAGAATTGAAAAAGACTGAACTTACAGAACAACTTGTTTATTATGATGACTCCTGGTCAACTAAGGCACTCATATATCACTACTACACAACAACACACTGCAACGCAACACCAACCACCCTCAACTCCAACGCAACAACACAACTACAACGCAACCACACAACTACAACGCAACAACACAACTACAACGCAACAACACCACTACAACGCAACAACACCACCACTCACTTCTCGATGAACGCGCCTATATACGAGCTACCACCACGTCATGACTTACACTCATTGCCAGATCTCATTCAGCGGGTGAAATAATATTCCGTTCAGTAGGAAGATAATTTACATAGTAAAAATAAAATAACCAGAGATAGTAAAATCAAAGGAAAGTGAATATAGAGTATACGTTACATCATCTCCCCCTTAATTTTCTTCTTTTTTTTTCTTTTTTCTTTTTTTTTTTTTTTTGGTTTCCGAAAAATCTATCAATTTTGGAGTGTAAGTCTTACATTTAGATGATTGACGTTTCTCGATCTTTTTTTGATTTGTTGTTTGGTGGTAGCCGTATTTACATTATCAACTTGGCATAACAATTTACGAATCTGTATTCGACTGTGAAATTTGTAGTGTAGAACAAACCAAACCTGCATCGGCATACTTTCCTTTTATTCTGCCTAGCAGGAATCACTTTTTTAATTTCAAATTACGTGCCTCATTCGTTGTAATACAGAACAACTGTATCAGCAGCGAAGATTGCCTGAAGCTGCCTAACAGTAACAATTTTATTATTTTCATTTCAAATTACGTTTGCCCCATGCGTGGAAATACAGAACAACTGTATCAGCAGCGAAATTTACCTGGAGCTGCCTAACAGTAACAATTTTATTATTTTACCCCTAAGCACATAGATATATACAAAAAAAAGTGGATTAGTAGATGGACATAGAAGAAATATAAAAAAAAAAACACACATATATACACAAAAAGAATGCATAGGCCCACACGAAAAAAGAAATTCTGACACGCCAACTGGTAGAGCAGGAAAAACAATAAACTGAGAAAAGAACCTGTCCACGAGAACTTACTTATCTCGAGGACGCATAAAAAATTCTAGTGCGAAAACGTTTTCCAGGCCTAATGGGACTGGGGAAATCAGGTGGCTTGGATCTCTTCCGGGACGGTAATGGAACATCGGTCTGTTGTCGGTCAGGAATCTGGCGGTCTGGAAATCCCTGCGGCTGAGAAGAACGGTCAGGAACGTCAGAAGTCTGGCGGTCCGGAAATCCCTGCTGCGGCTGATAGGAACGGTCAGGAGTCTGGCGGTCTGGAAATCCCTGCTGCGGCTGATAGGAACGGTCAGGAGTCTGGCGGTCTGGAAATCCCTGCGGCTGAGAAGAACGGTCAGGAACGTCAGAAGTCTGGCGGTCCGGAAATCCCTGCTGCGGCTGATAGGAACGGGCTTCCCAGGCTTTGGATATGAAGTCCCTTGATGCTGGGGCCCGTTGTGTCCTTCCAGTATCTTTTTGGAGGGACGTGTCTCCGGCCACATCGCTTGTTTTCGTTTACGCCCACGGGGCATGATAGTAGTAGCAGGCATCGGCCCTGTTTGCCCTGAACGGAGGTTCCAGGGGCGAAACCCGGGCGGATGCAAAGATTTCTGCCTTCGTCGCTGTTGCGGCGAAGCAGATTAAGGGGAGACAAGTGACGTTTGCGCCCAGCTTTTGGTGGTGCTGGACGGTGTGGAATATTAAATGTTGGATTCATAACTGACAAATCCGAAATGTCCGACGCCTCTGAGTCGCTGCTGTAATTCAGCGGTCGTGCAGGGCGATGTTTGGATTTGCCTATAGGGAATACTTTCCGATGAGGTATTCAAAGAAGAAGTATCCCGCGTTGGTGCAGAGTTAGCCGGAAACGGCGCAGCAATAGTCTTGGCAATGGTTGGAGGGAAAGGAACGATACTAGTATTCGACGAACGCGAATCGAGCCTTGGTCTCACGGGAGAATCAGGTTGCGTGTGTAGAAACTCGTCTGGAGGGGGAGGGTGAAGGAAAAATCACTGGTGATTCGTCAAAAATGTTCGGTGGGTCGTCCACAATTTCTGGCGGTTGAACATGAGATATAGATTCTCGAGTCTGTGGAACAGAAGGTTGAGTAGGATTGATAATGAACTCGATATCCCGTTCGTGATACTTGCGACATTGATCAACATGTACATAATGAAAATTGTTGTTCGGTTTCTCCAGAACAATATTATTTTCAAAGACATTTGCACCACCCGATATGGACCTTCGTAGCTGGGTGCAAATTTCTTCACTAAAGTATGCGAAACAGAAGACTGGAAGTGCGTTTCCACGAGTGAGATCTCCAACGACAAGATCTGGTTCCCTACGCCTAGAATTATAATATCGTGCTTGAGCCGCTTGTGCTCCTAGCATTGCAACACGAGCTTTTTCTGCCATAATGTGTACTGATTGCGGAGTTGGTCGCTGGTTTAATTCGTCGATAATCCCCGTTAAATTTTCTAAAGGGGTTTTAATTTTTGACAGAAAAAGTTCTGCAGGAGTAATTTTAGTAGACTCGTGGACAGACGAGCGGAGGGCGAACGCAAAAAGTTCTAAATGTTCATCCCATCTTTCATGGTGGTCCATTACGAAAGTCGCAATCATTTTCACTAGCGTTCGGTTAACGCGTTCTGCAGGATTACTCTGGGGATGATATGGGGAAATGAATTTATGTTTAATGTGTAATCTCGCACACATTCTTTCAAAAAATATCAGAAATAAATTGAGGACCATTATCCGAAACTACTTTATTAGGTGCACCATATCTAGAAAATACTTCATTAACTAAGACATTACAAATAATCTCAGCCGTAGCGGCTTTAATGGGAAAAACTTCAACCCATTTAGAAAAATTATCAGTTAGTACTAAAACATAACGAGCTTTATTTTTAACAGATAATGGATAAGGTCCCAATAAATCTATGGAAATAATATCAAATACATGAGAACTTGAACTAGATTTCAAGTGACCGGCCGGTCTTACATTACGGTAATTATTAATCTGACACAAGTGACATGATTGAACGTATGCGAGCACACTTTGGTACATGCCAGGCCAATAGGCAACATCCCACAATTTACAACGGGTCTTGCGAATACCTAAATGGCCTGCAAGAGGTTTGTCATGAAATTCATTTAAAAGAGCCATTCTAAGGGTTCGCGGAATACATGGGCGAAACTCTGCCCTAGTAGTCCGAGACTTTGTATAATAAAGAAGACCCTCTATTACTTCAAAATGTTGTGACCTTCCAGCCAGAGAAGGATCACTTGGTAGGGGCGAACCCGCAAGCAAAAAATTGTAAATATCCCCAAAATCTGGATCATTTATTAATTCTGTAATTATCTGCTCTCTGGATGTGATATCAGCTATCAGAAGTAAAGGCTGACATCCAGGAGTAGTTTCGGTGGGGACCCCACTAATCGGAACGCGAGATAATGCGTCCGGTAATTGATTCTTATTACCTGGCTGATACGAAATTTTGATATTGCTCTCTTGTAACTTCAGAGCCCACTTCATAAGTCTTTGAGATAGGTGCTTAGCAGAATTCAAATACTGAAGGGCAGAATGATCCGTAATTATGTTAACTGTCAATTCGTTAAGATAACATTGAAATTTATTCAGTGCATACACAACAGCAAGACATTCACGTTCCGTAGCTGAATAATTGCGTTCAGCTTTAGGCTAAAGTACGAGACGCAAAAGCTATTGGATGCCCAGCTTGTGACAAAACGCAACCAAGACCAACTCCGGATGCATCAGTATAAATATCAAATTCTTTAGAATGATCCGGGAAAGCCAACACCGGAGGCTGAGTCAATGCAGACTTCAGTGTTTCGAATGCAGCGTTAGCTTCAGGTGTCCAAATAAACTTCTTGTATTTACGCTTTAAGGCATACAATGGCTCACATATTGTAGCATAAGCGGGGACGAACTGCTGATACCATCCGGTCATTCCCAGAAAGCGGGATAGTTCTTTTGCTGTTTTAGGCCGAGGAAAGTCAGCAATAGGCCTAATTTTTTCATTATCAGTGAATAAGCCGTGGGGAGTGATTTTCAACCCCAGATATACAATCTCGTCCCGCGCTATCTGGCATTTACTAGGTTTTAACGTCAAGCCAGCATTGTATATAAGTTGGAACACCTGTTTGAGCAGAGAAAGGTGCTCGTCAAAAGTCTCTGATGTTATAATAATATCATCCAAATAGACATGCACATGGGGACCCAGGACAGGTCTGAGAACCGTGTCCATAAGCTTTTGGAAAGTAGCAGGTGCAGAAGCTAAACCAAAAGGCATACGTAAATATTCATAGGCCCCAAAGGAGTCACAAAGCCTGTTTTATCGACCGAGTCCGGATGTACTGCCACCTGCCAATATCCACTCGCCAAATCCAAAGTTGACATCCATTTGGTTGACGACAAGTCATTTAGAATATGTGACATGACAGGTAGGGGATAATTGATTGTTTTTGTGACTTGGTTGAGTTTGCGAAAATCTGTCACGAAACGAAATTCATTTGGTTGTTTCTTTGGAACCAAGAAGGCAGGAGCCGCCCAGGCGCTTGTTGATTCCCTGATTATGCCTTGCTTAATCATTTCCGCAATTTGACGTTGCATTTCCTGTTTTTTATGTGGAGCACAAGGGTAAGGTTTCGTCGCAATGGGTTTCGAACCATCAGTGTCAATAACATGATAAACCACCTGTGTGAAACCAGGTTGATCCGAAAACAAACCAGGGCTTTCCTGCAAAAGGAGAAAAGCTGGTCTCGTTGCCCCTCATTCAATTGGTCACTCAACAATAAACTCGTAATATCTACAGGAACCGTCGGAATCATTTCGACAGGTTCCGGAAAAGGAAATCACATGTTGTACAAAATTCAAAGTTATTTGAAACTTGTTAATAAAGTCCATACCCATGAGACATTTCACGGGTAGCTCGTCTATAAGCAGGAAAGAATGTGTAAAACGAGCTTTTCCCAGCCCTAAAGATAATGTGACAGTTCCTGCGATACTGAAGATTTCGTTATTTGCACCTCGCAAATACTGCGTTGCAGGCTGAACATGGATTGCAGAAAAAACATCATTGCAAAACTTTGTATTTAGGGCTGATATCTCAGACCCAGTGTCGAACTTTGTCTCGACAATAATGTCTTCAAGTGTCAAGAATACATCAGGCAACTGAGGAGTTTGAACAGTCACTAATACTGTTTTAGGGTCAGGATGTTTGGTATCAGGAAGCAGGACCGACCCTTCGTCTACTTCCTGTGGAAGTTTAAAGGAATTCTGGTGGTGTTATCATGTGGTCGGAAACCTCGACCCTGCCGGGTATCAGGGAAAATTTTCACGATAAGGAAAATTGCGTGCACCCTGCGTCGGGAACTCCGCGTGTCTGTTGACATTTTCATATTCGTTACGTCTGCCCTCAGCACGGGCAGAAAAATTATTATTGCCCTGAGCATGATAACGTTCCGAATGCTGCTGAGTGGAACGGGGTCGAGCATACTGTGCATTATGACGATACCCCGTAGCTTGCTCCGAAACTCGTTGCTGGTTCGCCACTCTTCTGTGTGGTGGAACGTATGAAGCTTGGGTGGGCACGTGTGTATGCTCGCGCTGAAAGTTTTGTCTATTATGCCGCTGAGGGTTTTCGGAATAAGCCTCGCGGGGTGCCCGAGCATGGTGAGTTGAACCATGTTTGCCATGTCGCTCTTCATACGTGCGTATGAGGCGAAGGCATTCATGAATAGTGGTAGGGTGTCGAACCTCAAGAAAATCTTGCAAGAATGGGTCGAGCTGCTGTACGAGGGTATCCAACATGTCAACATGACTGGCATGTGGATCCCATAGATTATATAGGCGTGTAGTTTCCAACGCAAATGCAACAGGGCTATCATTGGGACCCTGCTGACGAGAAAACAGCTGTTGAGCAAGGCTAGCTCGACTGAGGCCGAAAGGAAAGACCTCCAAGAATTCTGCACGGAAATTCTCATAATGAGAATCCGGGTTCGACCCTCGCCACTGCCGATACCAGGTCTTGGCGGTATCTCTCAAGCAAGTTCCGGCAATTTGGACCTTGCAGTCTTCCGGAATATTATATAAATCAAAATGGTCTTCCAGATCTTCGAGGAACTTTAAAGACCCCTCCAAACCATTGAAATAAATTGTTCCTGCATGCGGCACGAAATGGGCAAGCATTCTGCTTCGCTGAGAGGATTGAATTCCCTCAGCTACGACCCGCGACTCAGAGTGATAAGAAGCTGGTGCATTCCGAAATGGTGAAGAATGCTTGGGTATGTGTAGATTATTCATATCCAAGTCAGAGCCACAGAGCTTCGTACAAATTGTCCAAACAAACACCATTACCCTCGAGACTTGCCGGAAGGTGGAAATTTGCAGTTGTCTCAGGTAAGGAAGCCATGGGTAATAATAGTCAGGATCTCGTGTTCGAAAAAAGTTCGGGCGCCAATTATAATGAATTAGCTTTGCTTACCTTTTTGCTAAGCTAATTATTATGAATGAATAATGCTCTAAGCTTCAAAATGATGAATTCCCAAAAGGGTGTTGTTACTCGTTAATTATGAACTTAAACAAAGTCTCAACGCTGGTTATTTATATTAAGTAATCAAAGTCATAAACCTAACAGCCAGACAGAGGTCTGACAAAACTAAGAATTGAAAAAGACTGAACTTACAGAACAACTTGTTTATTATGATGACTCCTGGTCAACTAAGGCACTCATATATCACTACTACACAACAACACACTGCAACGCAACACCAACCACCCTCAACTCCAACGCAACAACACAACTACAACGCAACCACACAACTACAACGCAACCACACAACTACAACGCAACCACACAACTACAACGCAACAACACCACTACAACGCAACAACACCACCACTCACTTCTCGATGAACGCGCCTATATACGAGCTACCACCACGTCATGACTTACACTCATTGCCAGATCTCATTCAGCGGGGTGAAATAATATTCCGTTCAGTAGGAAGATAATTTACATAGTAAAATAAAATAACCAGAGATAGTAAAATCAAAAGGAAAGTGAATATAGAGTATACGTTACAAAGTCATGACCCCTCAAATATGCCTTTAGTTTAGGAAACAAGTGAAAATCTCTAGAACAGCGAGATCTACGTTATACCAGGAAGGTGGCAGCAGAGTAAACCATAGGTGGCCGATGGCGACAACTATCGCAGCGTTGTTGTGGGGATTAATATCGTCGTGTTGAGGAAGTGTATGATCACTCTTCTCTGCTTCCATTCAGGTATGACTCTTCAGTTTTTTCAGAGTGTCAATGTAGCGTTCAGAATATATTGTGGTTCCCATTTCCCCAAAATATGGAAGAACAGCTTCGTTGCACCTCGGTTTGTCACTCAAATTTGCTTTCTCCATTTCTTCATGTTTACATTGTTTTACCCATCGTCTCACAGTACTCATGTCAGCACAATGATGCCGAAAAAAATGTTGTCAGTATTTGACGAATGCCGATGGGAGCAAATGTTTCTGCACTAAGGATTCACTGATGACTTGTGTTTGAACCACATGGCCGAACAGACTTCCATTGTGATTCACGCTGAACAGGAACTGCGCAAAGATAAATGATCCCCTCTCCGGCAGAAATAATGTGACTGCTCAGTTACTTTTGATTCTCCTGTTCAAAGAGATAAGCGAAACGTAAAATATCGATCCGGTATTTCCCAGAAGAGATAAGTTTGCTGATATCTAATTATACTAGTCTGCAGTGTTTCTGAACTTCATAGAAATTTACGTAGTTGTACAGTTGTGCAAAATAATCATTTTAAAGAAGGGGTTTCTTCTTATCACTTGGGAGCTCGCATGTTCGCTTATCACTTTCCTACCGAAAACATTCATTTAAATCGAAGAACCAGAAAACACGCTGAAAGTTGTTGCAACGTGACCTAAGAGGATCAGCTTCGTATATTGAATTCAGATGCATTCCTTTGCTTCTCAATTTATCTGACGTGCTCTTTAAAATATATTATGTCAAGCACCCAATTTCGAAATAATGATTTTATTCTCATTTCCAGTATAAAAATTCCGTAAAATTTTAAAATTCCTTTGCATTTGAAAGATGCCGACACATGCCACGAAAGTAATTTCTGAGTTCTAATATCTCTCCAAATAGGTTACATCTATTTCCAGTTTCTTTCTGAATTTATATGTTGTCACCGTCTCGTAATATGATATCTCTTCCTGCATTCAAATGCACAAAATCTTTGGAGAAACGAGTGAGGAGCTGACGCTACTACGAAGAAAGGAAGAGATGTTTTAAAATGACTTGCATAGATGATCGCATAAATATCTCGTGTGTAGGGAACAATATTCTGTGCAGTGCGTTTTTACGCAATTCAATTTTTTCATCTGCATCTGAGTTTATATTTGAATTTAAATGGTATCAAACTTGCAGTTTCAAATATTCGAATCTACTCTGGATTTCAATATCAAGAATATCGGTAAAATCAAAATAATTTTCATTAGAAAGGACTCCGATAATACTGTGAGAGAGATTCTTCAGTTCTAATACACGGTCGAGTCAAACGCCGTGTGTAGCGCGGACAGCGGCTAGACGGGCTGGGAGTGACTCAATAAAGTGCTGGAAGGTGTTCACAGGTATGTGCAGCCATGCTGACTGCAGTGCATCTGACAGCTGCTGGAGGGTGCGTGGTTGAGGATCCATAGAGCGAACAACACGATCGAGGTGGTCCCTCAGATGCTGAATGGGGTTGACGTTTGGCGATAAGAGGGCCAGGGAAGTACTTTGAAGTCTTCATCGTGTTCTCCCAACTATTATCGGACATTTCTAGCTAGGTCACACGTCGCATTATCATGCTGAAAGATTCCATCGGCACCAGGGAAGTCAACTAGCATGTATGGGTGAGATGGTCAGCAAGGATGGATTCATAATGCATTCGGTCTACAGTGCCTTCCACAGGTATAAGTGGACCCAGAAAATGGCACATTTCCCAGACCATAACGCACCCCCCACCAGCTTCCAGCAATGGTTGAAGAGTGTTTGTTCTCCGATGTTTTTCGCCTTATACGCCAACGCCCATCCGTTCAATGAAGCAGAAAACGTGACTCATTGGAGATGGCAATCCTTTGACAATCAGCGAAGGTCCAATTCCGATACGTCAGTGCAAATGTATCCTGTGCATCTTGTATAATTCAGCACAATAACGTTCTGCAGTGATGGCGTGGCCTCTTGCCAAGAACCTACGATGAATTATCCCGTCTGTGGACTACCAGACAAGGAGCATCATCTTCTTGGTGTGTAGGAGTGGCTTAGGATGCCATCCAGCAGGCTGTGCCTTTTTTAAACCGTTTTGCAGATCATTTCCGATTATCGTAAAAGACCCACTTCTCGTCGTAGATGACGATTCGATGCAGTAGAGGTTCCTTTTTATTCCTGGCAAGCAGTGACGGGCAGACGTCCAAACGCCTATTCTTATTGGCAATTGTCAACTCATGCGGCAGCTACATGTCCAACTTTTGTACCATACCCAGCGTAGCCAAACGCTGAAGAACTGTCGCGTGGTAGACACCTACCTCTGCCGCTATCTCACGACACGGGTTTCGGGTATCCGCTTCAACCACACGTAACAGAACATCGTCAGAAACAGCAACATGTCGGTGACCACGTGACATGTCGGTGACCACGTGACATGTCGGTGACCACGTGACATGTCGGTGACCACGTGACAGGTCCGTGACCACGTGACAGGCCGGTGACCACATGCTACGCTTTGCAGGTTCGTATCTCCGCTTCGAAACTTCAGGAACCATCGCCGAATGATTCATTAGTCGGCTGTATTCTCCTCAAACGCTTTGTTAACGTTTCTAGGGGCAATTCTTGCAGAATGGCCCAGTTTAAATTTATACAGGAAGATGACTCTCAAATCCGGCGTCATGCATGTTTCCTTTGCAAGTTATGTTACGTCCTAACAATCCATGCCTGAACCTTGTTCTTCACACACCTGCTAGCTATTTATAGGAACTCTGTGACGCAATACATGTGGGTGATTCCATTCCGCTGTTATGGGGACCTGTTTCCACTGCTCGTTCGCGCTGGACATTTCATTCGCACCAACCCAATACTTACTGTTCTGGAGGCTCATCTTCCCAGGCCTATGTACCTTGACATGCTGTCACACACACGCACACACACACACACACCCTTAGCTTGAACAGGTGAATATTCTACATATGAGCCACTGTTACGCAGGTAAAGGTGATTCCAGCGATATTCCGCCATATGTCTATTTAGCACAATAAACAAACAGACAGGTCTCGGCTTCTTGGACGTCCGCTCTTGATGCGTTTAAGAGAGGAAGAGTTTACAGAGCTACACCTAGAAGCCTCGGGTGCTCATGGACTCCTGCCCTTCAAAGTTTTATTAAAATATATCTTTCTTTTGGCCTTGCAGATCCTCATTGAGCCGATCTCAGCTCGCTTTCGCCACCGGCGTCTGGTAAGACACCCTGACGGGGAAATAAACTTCACTCAGTGGTTGCCTGCTGAGCACTCGTCTGCTAACGTTTTCATCCGTTGGTTGTGGCGAGCATGATTTTCTTTTATCTCACAGAAAGCAAAGCTCATTATCTCTACTTTGTGAGATTGTTACGGGTCTGTCAGATGATTGTTCTCAGTAGCCTTTACTGCAGTGTCTATGCCTTTTTTTCTGCTATACATTCCAGAAGTGTTCCACACCAACCCTACGGTCTTTTCTCAGCTGGAGGCCGTGGAACGACTTGAGCCATCAGAAGGACTTATGTTTCTCTAACTGTTTGTCCTTTGGATGTTTCCGATGACCCTTAACACACCTTCCTAGCTTTCTTCGTCTCGCTCATTTATGTTCCTGTCACAAACAGAACACTTGATCTAAAAGTTACAAGTATGTTTTGACTAACTTCCAAATTTCTGTTTCTAACCCAAACATCCTAATTGGTTTGTTTTTGTCTGGAAGAGCTTTTCATTGACTTCGCTTTCTCGTCGTTCTTCGTATGAAGTTACTTTCAATTGTGTACGTTCTCTCCCAAGTGCATTCCCGGTAAGTTTTGTACGCCAATTAATTTCTTCCTCGATTTGACCCTCGCTCGATATATGGTCCAATTGTGGGTATTATTCACTTTTAAAATTTCTCTATAAACCTCTTCGGTTCTTGTAAAAGTATTGTACACCAGTTTAGTTTTATGTAAGTTAATTTTTAATACCACTTATTTATTCTTGTCATCAAGGTCCTGGAACATACTCTGCAGGACTGATAGCTGGTTGATCGGTAGGAAGTTCCTGAGATCCTCGAGGTCCATTTATATGTACGTATAAGGATTACTGTAGCTTTTTCCAATCATCAGGAATCTTCCCTTCCTCAAGGCATCGTGTGAAAACTTGGCAAGGAAAATTAATGTCTGTTTCTTCAATGATGTCTTATAGAGTGCCCATGATAATCCCATCTCACTCTGGATCTTATTTTTACTTCACGTTCATAAATGCATGGGCAATTTATGAAGTATTTGTTATGACATGCGCAAATATTATATGATATATTTCAACTTCAACACTCGATTTCATCATCAGCACTAGTTTTTATTCCTGCGTTGTTGCTCAAATGTGTGGAACGGCATATAAAGAGATTTGTTGAACAGTATTATATTCAATGTCTCTTAGGAAATTTTTTTACGAAATTTAGATCTTTAGTTTAGCGCATTTCCTGTAAAAAAAGTAGGATATGATGAAATGATATACGCACTCTTCTTAATCGCAGCTCATGTCAAAATACCCACATTCTGGGAATTTCCTCTCGTATGACCAGCAAGTTCCTCTTCCGTGACCGGTAATTTTGCGTGAAATTTAAATCCTTAGTTTAACATTTTTATGCTGAAATGATATATGTACTCCTCTTCTTAATCCTAGCTCGTATCAAAATACCCATATTCAGGGGATTTCATCTCAAATGATCGGGGATTTCCTCTTGTATCGCGCGTGGTTTCCTCTTATACGGGTATAACCGGTAAATTGTTTACGTAAAATTTGGATCCCTAATTTAACATATATATTGACAGAAGAAAGATGCATTTGCTGAAATGATGCATCTACTCTTCTTAGTCGTAGCTCATATCAAAATAACCAAATTCTGGGAATTTCTTCTCTTATGACAGGTAATTTCCTCTTGTATGACCGATAATTCGTTTGTGTGAAATTTAGATTCTGAGTTTAACACATTTCAGGAAAACAAGAAAGATAGATATGCGGAAATGATATATATATATATATATATATACACTATCTACAAACAAGTAATTGGACACCTGTGATAGCAAAGGAAAACGAAGTTTATTCACCTTCAACAGTTTGTGGAGCCTCCACGAGCGGCGATTACAGCTGCGACCCTCCGGGGCATACTCTCAACCAGGCGTTGTACGACGGCTAGCGGTATTTTCTTCCACTCGGCTTGGAGAAGACAGGTCAGTTCCTTCACCGATTTCGGAGGGTGGGTGAACACCTTAAGTCGACGCTCCAACTCGTCCCAGAAGTGCTCGATAGGGTTAAGGTCTGGTCTCTGAGCAGGCCAGTCCATTCGATTAACCCCATTGTCACCATACCAAGCCATGGTGGACCTCGCAACATGACAGGTGGCATTGTGATCCTGAAAGTAACATGGGTCCACCCCATAAAACTGACATAACGTAGGAAGCGCATGGTCATCCAAAATGGTGCAGTAGGTCTCGGCGTTGAGTCTACCAGGAATTGCGACCAAGGGTTCCGTGCCATACCAGGAGAAACACCCCCATAGCATAATTTCACTGCATCCGAACTTCACAGTGGGCACAATACATTACGGCAAGAGGCTTTCTCCAGGCAGACGCCAAACTCAGACCCTGCCATGTGAACGGTAGAGTGTGAACCTTGATTCGTCGCTCCAGAGAACCTGTTTCCACGGGTTCTCTGGAGCGACGAATGAAGGTTCTTTGCACCACGTTAGCCGAGCAGCGCTATTGGACTCCGTGATCAAAGGCTTGTGGGCGGCAGCACGTCCATAATAACCGAGCAGATGGGCTTCCTTACGGATGGTATTCATCGAAATAACACTCCCGGATACCTGTTGAAACTCCTCGCGGATGTGGCCCATCAATTTGGTGCGGTTCTTCCGAATTTCTCTGGCCAGCACCCGTCGGTTTCTAACTCCCAGTTTTGTGGGTCTGCCGGGTAGGGGCACATTCCGAAAGTCACCTATCATCTTTCACTTGCCAATCACGTAGGCCACTGTCGATTTTGGGTACTTCAACTCGCTGGATATGTCACGTATGGATCGGCCATTTCTGTGATACCCGACGATTACGCCTTTCTCGAAATCCGAGAGCTCCGAACTGCGCGGCATCTTGCATGCGACTTGTTGCGTTGTTGTTCCCCACACGATATTAAACGGCAGCGGCCGTGGCGTGTATCAGGATCGCAGATATCGTCGATTGCAGGGGTGTCCAATTACTTGTTGGTAGATAGTGTATATCAAAATACCCATATTCTGAGGATATTTTCCCGTATTACCTGTAATTTCCTCTGGTATGATCGATAGTTTTCTCTTCCATGACCAGTAATTTCCTCTGGAGTGATCGATTGTTCCTTTGCGTGAAATTTATATTTTTGTTTAACTTATTTCAGGAAAACAAGAAAGATTGATATATTAAAAGGATGCATTTACTCTTCTTAATCGTAGCTTTTTCCCAAAATACCCATATATACGGAATTTTCCCTCGCATAACTGGTGATTTCCTCTTGTATGACGCGTAATTTCTTTGTATACAACAGGTGATCTCCTTAAGTACGACAGGTAATTTCCTTGGTGAAATAGTTTGGTAATTGCAAGTTAAAACTAGCAAATTCACACACGAGACACCGATGGTAGACATTTTCTTTATCATTATTTTATCTTGCCACGTTTGGATATGTCTTCATAACCTACACTGTAAAAATATTACTGTAGATTTTACGGCTTTAAACCGTTTTCCAGGGTGCCAACACAAAACCGTAAAATCTACAGTTTTATGCCGTGTTAGAGCAAAGCTATAGCTTTGCTCCAACACAATCAACACATTCGTTCCAGCCAAATGTTTGTGTTTTCGTGATTATTTAGACTGTGACTCGCTCCAGCAAAATTCTGTGCTATTTTCTTCATTAAATGCGGTGTTGGAGCAAAGCTATAGCTTTGCTCCCACACGGCATAAAACTGTATATTTTACGGTTTTGTGTTGGCAACCTGGAAAACGGTTTAAAACCGTAAAATCTACAATTTTTTTTACCGTGTAGGTTTATTTGTTTGTCATTGCGTGAGGATTAGACGGAATGACAGGGATTAGTAATGTGGAAACATCGATTATCAAAGTTCCTACAAAATACAAAACTTCCAGTACACGAATAAAATTATGTTTTGACTAAACATAATCATAAGAAAAATATTTCGGATTTATTTCCCACTTACACTAATGCTTTTTTTGGATAACAAATAATCGACCAAAATGTCACCGCAGCCTAAGAAAGACTTCATGTTCTTTCCAAAATAGGAAGACGTTTTATTTTTCCGGAGAAAATTTTTACAAAATTGAATTTCTATTTTTTTTATTTTAATTATTATTCTGCCATCTGACGAGTCGTCGCTACTAGATATTGTTTCTTTCTCGCCTAAAATTTTTTATGCCTTGGGATTCACTTAATAAAACTAACAATACAATTTACAGCTTCTTCCCTTTCAGAATACACCCGAAGCTTCAAGATGGCGCAGTGTGATCTAAGCATTGGCTTCTGACCATTCTTCCGCTCGAGACAGGTTCGATTCGACTAGGGGATGAAGCACGATTAAGGTTCGTATGGCGTTACGGCACAGGCACTCTCCCTTCCCTGAAAATCAGTAATCCTCAATTGGTGATGGGGTATTGCTTTTAGCCCATAGAACTGTTCACGGTCGATGTTAAGCCCGCAAAGAAAAAGAAAAAACCCGCTCTGATAGTGCCAGTGGAAAGTATGTGCAGACCAAACCCAAAGTTTAAACATTTTAGCGTCAACAAATGTACACTCACCGTCAAAAAAAAAAAATAGTTGCACCCAGATGGAAGCAACCGACAGGAATGAAACTTTGTGGTTATGTTTGGCACCGTGAGACCTGCAAATGATTCAATTATCACGCCCGGCCGCGCGTGTGACACAATGAAGGAGGGGTCGTAGAAGTGCCTTAACGGCTATATAAGGTCGTCCCATTCCGCGTGCTTGCCATTCTGAACCGTGCTGTGGTGTTGGTTCCATTCTTTGCAAGTGAAGTATGCCTCGGAGGAAAGTTTGGAAGCAATTCGAGCCGTTGGAGGAGCTCGAGAGGGGACGCATCGTCGGTCTCCGGGAAGCGGGATGGTCTTATTGCAGTATTGCGCGCCATACCATCAGTGCGGATATCACCAAAGCACGCTGTTGGCGGCAGTGGATAGAACAAAGCACGCAGCAGCGATAGGAAGGGTCTGGGAGACCTAGACGAACCACGGAGAGAGAGAGGACCGACGAATTGTCCGACATGCGCGGAATGACCCAACAGCCACTGTTTGCGGCATGCACCGTCCGATTAGTGCCAGCACCATTGGCAGATGGCGGCATGACGTAGGACTATACGTACGCAGACCGTTAGGACCACTGCCCTTAACACCATTGCATCGTTGCCAAAGCCTGCAATGGTGTCGTGCCAGACTGTCACGGAGTCACTCAGAATGGCAGCGGGTGATGTTCAGTGACGAGTCCCGCTTTTGTCTTGGAGAAGACGACCAACGAATCCGTGTGTGGAGACACTGTGGTTAGCGCCAAGATGAATGGTTTGTTCTCGAGCGTCACACGTCCAGAAGGCCTAGTGTCATGGTATGGGGTGCAATTGCTTACGATGCCTGATCCCCTTTGGTGTTCATTACAATCACTTAAACAGCCCAACGTTACGTTAATGAGGTCCTGCAACCAGTGACCCTACCTTTACTGAACGCTCATTCCGGTGCGATTTTCAAACCGCACAACGCTCGTCCGCATACTGCTACTCTCCCGAGAGCTTACCTTCACGGCACTGACACTCTATCATGGCCAGCTGCATCTACAGACCTATCGCTGATTGAAAATGTGTGGGATGTTATTGAACGCGCTATCCACATTCCACCCCTACCGTACAATTTGCTGGAACTGAGTGAGAAGATTAAAGCTACGTGGGATGGCTTATCGCAAGACAGCATCACGAACCTGTACAACTCCATGCCGAGACATCTGACATGCTGTGTGAGCAAACATCGCGGCCCGACACCATGCTGAGAGACACTGCTTATTGGCTTGTAGCTCAATAAATATTAGCTCAATGTTTAATCATTTGTTGTTCTTGGTAACCTTTACCTTCCTCCAGAATAGCATTGCAATCCGACGACTATAAGTGTATTTTGTAATGTCATTTGACATAAGTGTATTTTGACGATAAGTGAATTTTATATTGTCAGAAACAAATTTTGCATAAATAACTTTCACGTGTCATCGTTCGAATATAGAAAACACAACTACACACAATGTATTGATTATGAACTGGTTGCTTGTAGAAATATACATTATTTTAGGAATATATTTTGTGATTATATTTTGCGTGCAATCAGAACACAAATAAATCTTAAAGCAACATCAGTTTTCGGTACTACATGTTATGGAAGGAATCAACAGATTTTTTTTCAAGATTACTGAGAAGAATAACAGGCCAATGAAGGTGTTAAAAATCTTGAGGTGATTTAGATTTTCGTCTTTTTCGTCAGATTGCTTTGATTTTGATTTTCGTCTTTGCGTTCCCGTTATCCAACTTACCTTTCACTTGTAAGAACTTTTATCGGTTGCAACGAAACAATGCTGCGGATTCCCACGTTGACGCGTATGTGACAATCAAGGAATATGAGAAGCGGATCTATGAGCTTAAAAAAAATCTCATCATGCAGACTACTTGGTTGTTGGGTGTACAGGAATTCCGTTGGGTGGTGCTTCTTCTTTCTAACATTTCATTTTCCTGACTAGTAGTGTTTCACGGCATAAAGGTTAAAACTAGTGCATCATAATGTTCACTATCTAGTTTGTTAGCGTCTTTCTTACCTTATTATTTCCTAAGGCTTAGTTGCAACGACTACATGCCTTACATCTTTCGCAACAGTTTTACGAGACCTTTATTATTCAAATGAGCTTAAACATATGCTCAGGCAATTAGTTTACGCCACGTATATTCGCAGAGATTTGGCTTATAACTTTTCCGTACCCATTCCACCGTTAATTAAAATTCCGCCCGTGCACTACTTGCCCTTTGTCGCTCACACGCTTTAGATTTGATGTTTATTTGCCACTCATGAGTATCTGACTCAAAATTCCGGTCATAATTCGGTCAACTAAGAAACATCACGTATCTCCTTATTGCAGCAATATGTTTCCTGGAATTTTAATCATTTGCTCAACTTTCTACGGACCTTAAACACAGATCTGAAACTAATATAGAACGTATGTCTTAACCTGCTCTTATATTTGTATCCAAAAATATCCTTCAACACCGCATTAAAGGATTATATTTTATACGGGGTCACTTCATAAAGTGAGAAGTAAACATTTGTATAGGAAAGAGAAGCATTGATAATAAGTATTTAGCTGGTGCAGATGAAATATCTGCGTTCAGCGGATGTACACGTTTCGTACTTCAAGAGGATTGGTATCTTACTGCCACCTCTCATGGCATAGACACACTTGAGCTTTCCTGTGTAATGGTGTTTTACAGCAACCCCACAGTATATATCTAATGTACCTATTGTGAGCCTTATTTCATAACAAGGTAAGCACACCGAGCAAAACATAAGTCAGTTCTGTCAGAACTTACCTAATAACGGCTGACTCTTGCCTTGATAACAGCATGAATCCAGTGTTGTAGAGAGACCACAAGGTTGTGGATGTATTGAACATCGATTTGCAATTTCTCGTGATTCAGTTGGTCCCGAAGATCCACCAGAGTACGTGGGTGTCTGTTCCGGCGTTTCACTTTCTGTTCCAAATGGTCACATAGATCTTCAATAGGATTTCATTCTCGGCATTTGGCGGGCCAGTCGTGGTAAGACAGTGTTGCTGATTGTTCGTAGTGCCACTCAGACACAGTTTTAGCCCTGTGAAAACTGCAATTGTCGTCTTGTAAGACAGGAGTGCCAATGTGATGCTACCAATGGAGATGTAAGGCAAATGGCAACACTTCGTCATTCAGAATGTGAAGGTACGCATGCTGGTTCAACTTCATCGTCACTGCAACGAGAGGGCCCGTTTTGTGGTACGAAAAACATTCCGAAAACATCACAGAACCGCCTCCAGCTTGAACAAAACATTTGGCACAATCAGGATTAAACGTTTCATTGGACTTGCGATGCACTCGTCGCTTCCCATCATTGGAGTACAACCAAAAACGAGACTCATCAGACCCTTTAATTACTCGTTTCTAATCCTCCACAGTAAAGTCTTAGTGCCTCTGAGCTCATTGACAACGTGCGACTTTGTGACGTAAAAGAGGCCTCTTCTGTGGTACTCTGCTACAGTTGTCCATCGCATGCAGTTCTCTTCGCAATGTCCTTTCCAAAATAGATTGGAGTTGACTTTCATTGACTGTTTGGAACAATTGTTGTCTGGTTTGAAACTGATTTGCAGTTACTAGGCGTGAAACATGGCTGCGGTCCCTGTTGGTGAGAATCGTTTTCCGGCCATAGTAACGCCGCCGATTTTCAGTAGTCTGTGAACTACACCACTGTTTGCAGACCCGCTGTACAGCATGCTTCGAAACACCAACAAATTGGGCGACTTCATTCACTTTGTGTCCGTGGGCACGGCCAAACACGATAGCTCCTTTCTGTCACTCAGTCATGTCTGTCGTTTGACCCATATTACAGAATAAATTCAACACACACGCTGCTCTTCGTCACTGCACGAGTGAGAAATGATCCTGTAAACCACGTCAGTGCTATTTATCTCCCACCGATGCTATCACGATGTCCTCTATGCAACCTGTAACTTCTTAATTAATAAATAATTGCTAACAAGGAACGATAAACCATATTAGTGCGGCGTTTGAGCAGAGCTTTTGTGAATTAACGAACCGTTCAATCATGCTTCCCGAAATCTCAAGCTGGAGACAAATCTCTAGCGGATACAAGATCACATATTTATCGAGAGCAAACTAATCTCCCTTTTTCATAGCTGTTATTTGGAGACGGTCCCTTTTCCCCCACCTACGTGTAGCTGCATTAAAGATGCGGGACACTCACTTTCGGCTCTTTGCTGTCCCATCCGCGGGAATCGCCGGGTTCGGTTTTATGACTATTGCTCTCCGATGGGGTGAATGGCAATGATCTTTGCATGGAGTATCAAGACAGACTCTTGTATTCAGCTTAATAGATACTGTTTTTAACGGTGGGTCGAAGAGCTGTTGATAGGTCAGGGGATTCATCAGCAGGAAAAAGCCGCGAGGAGGCAATTAAAAGTAACTTCCTGGGATTTCGGCCAAGAGCTCGACTTGGAGGTAAAAATGGAAGTCACGGGGTTACCGAGAGGAGAACGAATAGAAGAAAAGGACTTTTGATCGGGGCTTTGGAAAAACGCTGTTTGTAAGAACCTTCTCAGGGTCGTGATGATGGCGGAAGAAGGAAAATGATGGAAAGTACACACAGTCGCATCAGAATATATAAGATCACTCCCGGAAAAACAGTGTACCCACTCAGGCGCGTAACAGAGTGCAAGTGACAAGGTCGACCACACGGAGACATAAGCGGCCGGCCAGGACAGATGATACATAGTGCTTCACGTGAGCACAATGGGCAGAGGTAGTGATTTGACGGACGTTCAAAAAGAAATGATCGTCGGCTACCGCGCCAAAGGTGGAAACATCTCAGAAACAGCAGACTTCGCGAACTGTTCGCGAGGTGCTGTAGTAAGGGTGTACCAAGAATGAACCTCTGGCACACCGAGTACTTCCCGACATCGTAACTGTGGTTCCTCAAAATACATTGACCCCAGAAGAGAACGTCGCCTCCGTCGACTTATAAAGCGCAATCGACGTGCAACAGTGCAGCAATTGACCACGCAAATGAACGCTGGGGCACCCAGGTACGTGTCCCCGATAACAGTAGAGCGAACTCTGTTACGCATGGGTGCCCTGTGTCAAGGCATCCATGTTTACCCAGGTCCATTGGCAACGACGCATGCACTTTCAATGGGACTACCGTTATTGAACAGTGGTAGAGTGAAAAAATCGACTGCTCGGACGAATCGAGGTTTGTGTTCCACAGAAGTGACGGACGGTGCCGAATTCGGTGTCATACACACGAGAACTAACACTCGGAGACGCTTGTCGGTCTAGTACAGGCCCGCGATTCCACTGTGCATGTATGGGGAATGTTTTCCTGGTAAGATATGGGAAACTGGTTCCCTCTAGATGGGTCTCTGAACGTCAATGGCTAGCTGTCCATCCTCGCTGACCAAATGTATCCCTTCATGTTGGACAGTTACCCTGGTGGTGATGGTGTCTACCAACGAGACAATGCGCCCTACCGTTTCGCTAAGGGGGTGCGTGACTGGTTTGAGGAACATGAAAGCGATGTCCCCATTCTCCCTTGGCCTGCGAAATTGCCCTGCCTCAATCCTATAGAGCACTTGTGGGACTATTTGGGTTGACAGGTTTGACTTACCGACCTACACCTACGTCATCTCCGGGACGTCCACGCTATTTTGCTGTCCGAATGGGCACGTGTGCTTTGGGTAACCTTTCAAGGCTTCATTGCGTCTATGGCACGTGGTCGAGCCGCTGTCATCAGGTCCAAGGGAGGGCATTCCCGTTATTAGGTAAGTGGTCATATTATTCTGAGACGACCGTGTAGGTTCACGGATGTCCGATGCCGAAAAATGAGACCGAACAGAAGTTAAATTTGGACACGAAAACTAAGGAGCGAAATAGCTGAAGAAAAGGGGATCCTCGAATTAATAATACCACGAAATCAGGACAAAGCTGAAAGATTTTTCCGTGCAAAGGAACTACTATTAGTTTTATCTGGTATTTGCTTTATTTATTGGTTTTAACATAAAGGAATGGTACAGGTACAACCACGGAATTTCTGAATTCTATCCAACGGAAAGTACAGTAGTATCAATCCTTAACGCAGGACATAATTTAGTGAACTTTCCTGAATCCAGTAACTCACATAGGCGCCCAGTAATCGTCCTCTGGTAGCTGTAACAGATGAGGGGCAGAAGAATAGCGCGCAAGCTGACCCACGGCAAATGCCCGTGAGTTCACAGCGAAGGTCCTAGTTCCTCATTCGACGTTTGTCCACCACCTGAAAGTCCTGGAGAAGTTGAAAAATCTGTATGTCTGGTTAGAGCTCGAATTCAAATCAACCAGCAAGACACATCGAATGGAGGTGGGCATTCCCTCTTTTTCAGGCTCGGATGTGAGGGATTCCTTTATCGGATCATAACTACGATGAAACTACGTCCTACATAACAACAGAAAACGGTCAGCACAGTTATTCGATACTACGGAGACACCTATACACTGTACAAACCTACCCCTAGAGGAGCGAGAAGTGCTTGCTCTCGTTTGGGACTCTTCTGTCTGCTTGATACATTATTCATTTCTACGATCAGATGAGACCAACAAGTCAGAGAGCCAATGTACTGAAATGCAATAGACACAGAAAAAAGCTCAATACCAAGTAACCAGTTTTGGTCAACAGGCACGGGGTACTGCTATTGCTCGACAGCGCGCGCCCATACATGTCTAACAGAGGATCTTTTAAATAATCCACCAGTTGGACGACATAACTCTGTCACACCTTAATATTCCTAATAATTGCTCCCAAAGATTATCACTTCTTCCGGCATTTGGACCATTTCTTTAACAGAAAAGACTTTCCCAAACGTCCAAGCTTCGTTCCAGGCAGTTACAACTGCCTTTTCCTCTGAACTGCGGAATTGTTTCGCCATGGAATCCACAGATTTGTAATCCGTTGTCAGAAGTGGAGAAAAAGATACTTCTGACTGGGCTGGGTACTGACAGTAGGCAAATAGTTGGGCGGGAGCCCCATGATGATCAATGAACCCAGATTGCATTGCAAACATAATTTAAAGTTCTTCAGTTGGGGTCATGGTGTACTGCGCGTTCTGTTGGTATGCAACCCTGATAGTGTTGGATGGTCGGGTGCCCTCCGAGGGTTATGTAAACATTTTTATAATAGTATTCCAAATTCATTGATGTAAAATAGAACTCAAAGTTTTCAAGCTTTCTCACATTAACCAGATGGCATTTTCGTGTAAAGTAGACGGCTTTCAATTTGTTGTCTACCTTCCTCGAAAAAACCATCTGGTTGATGTGCGAAAGCTTGGAAACATTGAGTACTATTTTATGCCAATGAATTTGATCTACTATTATAGTTTTACTATTTTAGTTATACTTGATGTACAGTTCCTTATTATTTATCTGAACATTGTGGGCGATCAAGTGCATCCTGAAATATTCACTTTTTATCCAGAAGGTGGCGGCTATTTCATGGAAGACAAGGTTGCCCATCACTAAAGATGTGTTTAGCAGTGGCTCAAAGAGCATCCATCATCTTCCCTAGCCACCACAAAGGCTAGATTTGAAACACATTGAGAATGTATGAGGCTTGTTAGAAAAGCAGATCCGGGGGCACAGTTATCTTCCGTTAAAATCTAGCCAGTTAAAGGACTCTCTAGTGATCGTCTGGTATGCTGTATACGTAGATGCACTCCAACACCTTGTGAAATCTATGCCAATTCGCATACGTGTTATGATTTGAGCTAAATGAGGTCCGACCCTGCATTGAATAAAACTTTCCAATTCAATACCAAGTGTGTACATGAGTAACAGAGAAATTCCGCGAAGGTCAGTTTGTTTGCTAATTCTCCCCTTTTCTTCGAGGTTTAACCCCTTAACCGACCGGAACGAATTAACTCGGGGTTATCAAAATTAGCTGTAAACAGCTCAAACAAATATATTCGCTGGATAAAACGTGTGTCGAACGCGTCTGGAATGAGTGAACTTGCTATTATCAGAGAGCGATGCTTGCTCTTTAGCTTCTCAAAGTGGTCATTTAGTGGGATGTTTGACATTAAATGATCGCCCGTAAAGGACAACTTCGTTTTTCAAAGTGGTCATTTAGGAGGAGGGTTGACACTTATCCGTTCTAACCGAGTATGTGCTAAAAGGGCTATAGCAATATCGACTAACCTAAAAACAAGAAAGATAGACGATGCTAGAGGCACTCGTTTCTACCCAGTAGCACGTTTTCCTTGCCAGGGGACCAAGCCCTTCCCCATCAAAGTCTAGGGTCATGGAGCAGACTATAGAAGCGAGATCTTATCAGAAGCAGCAAGTTTATGTTCCGTACTTCTGACGTGGGATGGATAAAGGTATTGATTTCTCGTAGCTCTCGTAGAATCCAGTCGCTATGTGAACAATTTCTGTCTGGGAAGCTTAGAAAAGGTTGGGCACAACTTGATTCAGAAACATAGGCCACTGAAGATACACAGTTATAGGGAGTAGCACTTTCTTGATTTGAAGGAACTGGTTCCAGGAAATACCATGGCATCTGACCATTTTCTTACGTATGACAGGGATTGAGTCCCTGATAAAGCATAGGTGTTTTCCATGCCTAATGATGCAGGCTCTACCCCTTCCCTCAAACATCTAGCCCTAAATTAAGAACGGGAGTATGCTTATAGCCCTACGAGTTGCTCGTGATCGTCATTCATAATAGTAAGAAAATATGCGCAGGTCACAACCTAATGTTTGGTCACAACTCTGTATTATAACCCAATTTCTCTGACGATTCGAGTACGTCATTGTCTTGGTAATTTAAGCCCTTTCGAAGCCATAATATGCACCTTATAGTATTTTCAAAGAACTGCTTTTATGCAGAGGAAAGAAAATATCTTCATCCAAAATAATTCTTATGAACACATTGTTTCCTACCTTTTATGAAGAAGAAGGAAAGTTTATTGCGAAGAAGGAAAGTTTATTGAGAAATCTGTGAAAATATATTTAACAAAATTATTCGTTTAAACTGAATCAAATTTATTTTCACTTAAATTCTCTTTTTTTCTTTGAAGAGTTCTACCCCAAGGATCATGTCGTTACAGGAGGTGAATAAGGCAACACTGTGGGGGAGCTTCCTAAAAATAACTCGGAGGTAGATAAGTATGTTTTGGTTGTACACCTACCTCTGTATACGTTGAATACTAAAAGGAATCACCCATCGTTAATCCAGAAGAAAACAAGGAGAAGAACTAACAAAGAACCGTGTCTCACCCAAGATTAGTAGAAAAGGCCACAGAGGGAAACGTTAGATTCGTAAGCATGTAAAAACAAGATCAGAATTACGGAGCGTGGAAAGGAAGAGTTAACAGATCGGAACACAGAACACGTACACGAAAACGGTGGGGGATCTGTTTGCACGCAACTTGGGTTGTTTGAAAGCTCTCCTTAACAGAAATGCGGTAAAAGTAAGTGAATGTAATCTCTTCGCAATACAAATAAAGGGTGCACGAACAAAAAACTGATAAGTGCTGAAACTAAGCAACAGTCGTTTTCATTTTGCACGAAGAGAGCGAAGATTGATTTCGTTCTAAAGAGCACCTAAGGCTGAAATGCGTCTCCCATCCCTAATGTGCTGCCACTAATCGCAACACATGGACAAAATAAGCCACGAAGGATTACTACAACATCGATTCCTTGTACACGACTCGAACCCGCACTCAACTCTAGCGACAGGCCAGAAGCGAGCAACTTCTTCACCGAAAGGAATGAAGAAATAAGGTCTAGATACATCTTTCGCATTCACAACAATAGCAGTGTGTCGAGATACGGATTCTACCAGGTGATGGAAACGTTCCGATGAAACTGAAGACCATGATTCTATAATAGCCGTCCATAATACGTCGAGTGCTGCTGGTGGTTGGTTTCGCGGTGAAATGTATTACTCCACAGAGCATTTGTGGGACAACCCCGCAAATGCTCAGTTGGGTGCATATCACAGGAGTGAGAGGATCATTCGAGGTTTGCGAACTTACCGCAATGCTCCTCCAATCAGCTCACCGCCAACGAGAGCGATAAAAACACACGATATCTTCCTGAAAAAGGTATTCTGCTGAGGAAAATTGTCAGCCGTTGAAGGGGTGTAGTGGTAGGCGAGCGGGTCAATATATCATTGTGAAACGATGGTGGTCTCAGTGGGTATAGGGAGCATAAAGGGAAACCAGATAAACACGCCTCAGAATAGTGTACTGCCTTCACTGGTCTGG
Source organism: Macrothele yani (assembly GCA_039090855.1). Taxonomy (NCBI): domain Eukaryota; kingdom Metazoa; phylum Arthropoda; class Arachnida; order Araneae; family Macrothelidae; genus Macrothele; species Macrothele yani. The sequence goes on from CM077007.1 coordinate 31,132,470, forward strand.
AATAAAAGAACGTATAATAGAACGTATAATTCTGACTGCAGTGCACCAAGAACCAAACATAAAAGAGGACTGTTTGGGAGTTTAACGCCCACCGTGAGCAAATATGACAGCTTTAAACAGCAGCCCTTCTTAATTCGGAGACAATGTTCCAACTAAGGGAAAAATCTAGTGACATACTGTACACGCCGCAAGGTGCACACTACTAGTGTGTATCATGCGGAACTCAGCAGGCACAGCACTACTTGAACGAATGGTTAGAAGCCATCATTTCGAATAGTACGCCCCGGGATGGGCGATGGGTTCTTGTTAGAACAGCAATTACGTGGCTTCCTTGAGGAGATATACACTGAAGTGCGAGAAAAACCGGTACAGACGAGCATATGCAAAATACATAGGAACGTCACATATGCGCTTACTCGGTTGCGTCCGCCAGTGCTTATATAAAGCGATAGACATCCTTGCCAGCTGTCAGAGCTGTTTTCGGCATGAGAATGACAAGTACGAGTTTTCATAGCGGTGTCATAGTTGGCGCTCGTCAGATGGGCCATAGTGTTTCGGAGGTAGAAACGAAGTTCCGATTTTCACGGACGACCGTTGCAAGGGTGTACCATGAATACAAGAATTCCGGCAAAACCTCCAACCTACGATACCAGTGTGGCCGTAAGAAGACATTGGGTGAACGTGACCATCGTCGGCTGTCAAGAATCGTTTCACGTTATAGGCGTGCAACACTCTCGTAGGTATCATCGGAATTCAATGCTGGAGCCTGAACAAGCATCACCGTCCAGACTGCGCAACGTACCCTGCAAGATATGGGCTTTGGGAGCCGACACCCAACTCGAGTCCCCTTGTTGGGTGCACGACACAGAGCTATGCGCCTCGCTTGGTAACGGCAACACTTGATGACTGGAAACAAGTCGACTGGTCTGACGAATCGCATTTCCAACTGTATCTTGCAGATGGAAGGATTCGTGTGTGGCGCAAATCCCATGAAGCCACGGATCCCGCCTGTCAACAGGGAATTGTACCGGCTGGTGAGGGGTCCGAAATGGTATGGGTGTATTTAGCTGGACTTCTCTGGGACCCCTGGTACGTCTACAAATGTCTGTGATCTGCCAACGCTATGTGCGCATCCTTTCTGACGAGGTAAACCCGTTCATGTCCTGCATTCATGCTGGTGGGTTGGTCCTGTTCCAACAGGACAATGCCCCTCCACACAAGTGTCGGGACGTAACATTATGGTCAGAAGAACATTCATCTGAGTTTGAGGTGTTGCCAATCCCACCCAAGTCCTCAGATCTGAACGTAATAAAACACATTTGAGATGCCATGCAACGCGCTAACGAACACAGGAATCCAAGACTTCGGAATACACCCGAATTGTGGAACACTCTGCAGGATTGCCTACAGCATATTTCCAGAAGCTAGTGGAGTCCATGCCCCATCGTATTTCGGAAGTCCTGCGCTTCCGTGTGGGATAAACCAAGTATTAAACTGGTGTACCAGTTTTTCTGGCACTTTAGTGTATATGTACACCATTCAAGTAACTAGGCTCATGCTGTGATTCAGATATTCATCTCTGGTAAGTCATGCCAACTTTGATGATGAAACGCTGCACTCGTTACTGTGTCGTCCGAAGTGCTGGTTTATATCAATGATTAGAGTTGTGTGCCGGTTGGCGTTTTGAATAAAGCATGGATAGTGTGATTGACCTGCAGTCACACATTCATGTCTCATTCAAGACTCTATCTATCCCTGGTGTCAGGGGCTCCCAGATTATGTAGCTCCAACTCCTTTAATAAAAACTTAGAAACCGGGAAGGTCATCAAACTTCCAAACAACAACTACGAAAAAAATGATAGTGCTGCTGTACATGGCATTAAATGCGTAGATTTTCTGTTGAAGGAAAAGAAAACGAGACGTAACACGTCGTATTTCCTGCACAATGACATCAATGTTTCTGAGAGACTACGATGAGTTTTTTGAAACAGTGTGAAGAGGAGAGTCTCTCATCCTCCTTCGGTCATGGAGCTTGAAAATGTCCTTGACGAAGGTAAAAATGGCCAAATATTCCTCGAGCGATTGTTCAGGATATTTTGGAATAGGTTACATCATAACACATGAAGTATTACGCACAGTTGGGTGTTCAATGACATTTGATATACAAATACAGTATTCGTTAAAACGTTTTGTATTATTTTCAGCCACTATTTCTTCTTCTACTTACGTAAACCAACGAAAACCCATGGATTACAAACTTTCCCGTCTCTCACAATTGTTGAGAACTCCTGTATGGCATGGATCTCTGTACCAAGTTGAGAGGAAAATTTATTGAACGTTAGTCTTCATTCATTTTTGGTGAATATGTTTTCCCATTTCAACGGCTCTCAGTAGTAGACACACTGGTTCATTGGTTTGTTAGAGATATTCGTATTCCATCTTGTTGATGTGCGTCATGTACCAATCAAGAGTACTGGGATCTTTAAAGAATTTACTCTAAGCGTACTATGGTTGCTCGTTGATATCTTCCATTGCCCTATCCTTTTTAGCGCATGCTCAATTGTTATACATTGAATATACGTTGTGGCGTTCACAGCATCTTGACAGAACAATTAAGCTGATTGCAGCATGTTGACAGAACGGTCAAAATGATCGCAGCACCTAGACAGAACGATTAAGCTGATCGCAGCATCTTGACAGAATGATTAAGCTGTGTTGCAATAACCTCACTTTTCCCATAGCAGCTGCCAAACGTTTCAAGGTTCACTAATTTTAATTCATCATTTAAAGCTACAATGAAATGGCAAGTTTATTAAAACCACCTACATAGTCTAAAAGAAATGGAGCTAAGATTGTAGGTGGAAATGACATTGTGGAGAAAACTTGATGGAAACGTATTTGATTCTTATATTAAAATTTCAAGATTTTGTAGCTACTGGAGGGAAATGAAGTTCCACGAAATGTTACTTATCATGTCCTTTACACATCTGAAGGACATGATAAGTAACATGAATTCGAAAAAAAACTGGGTGACAACAATCTCGAAGGATATTGAACATGGATAACACTGAATGACGAGCTGATTGCGTCAAAGGAAGTTCCAAAGATATTATGTATTATACAGGGAACATACGTAGGTAATTTATCAGAATTGAAACTGTGGAAGATTGAACTTATGACTCACAGTAATTATGCATTTCCTTACATTGCACCCAATTTCATTTTTGCTAGCAGTATCTACCCTAAGTATACTCACAAGCTTTTATCCGAACTTCGGGATAAGAAAATTCACAAATTATATCATGCAAAAATGTATTATATTTGCCTTCATTTTTAGAAAGTAGCTAAAGTAATTATTCTTCTCCATTCAAAGGACGCTTAATTGCAAAAAGCTATTAAATTCTCCTACATTTAAAGAGAGTTTTTAAAGTAATTCTTAGTCTCGATTTAAAGAGAGTTTGACTGCAAAATAGTATTATTATATTCTTCTCCATTTACAGGTAACTCTTAAAGTAGTTTTTATTCTTCATTTAAAGAGAGCTAGACTGCAAAATGGTATTATATTCTCGGCCCTTTAAAGCGTGTTCTTAGAGTAGTTCTTAGTCTCCATTTAAAGAGAATTTGACTGCAAAATATTGATGCAAACGTGCCGTGCCGAGCGGTATAATTTATACATGCTTCACTTATTGATAAAAACGAGACTTGAAGGTTCTTTTTAATTCGGGAGCTGGTATAAATGGGCGAGAACGTTATGCTTGCTGAAATACAGGTAAGTAATACACCAGAGCCTATAGAATGAACAGAGCAAGATTAACCATTGAATTCCTTTATTTTCTGAGGAGACTCTATCCCGGGGTCTGGGCCCACGGAGATATAAATACTGATATTGTTTTTTTATCATGAGCCAAAATAATTTCTACTCGAAATTCCGAGATCAGATTTTTAGCCTCCAAAAAAGGGCGTTTAACAGTTCTAAATTTAGAGTCCGGTATCTATTAAAGATTACAGTTCCTCCGCTCAGTGATAGGATAACACAGACAAATAAAAGTACTCACGTATGGTTGACTGTTGTGATATAATAATCCAGGTGGTTTTTCGAAGCACTAGTTTTTTTTTAGTAGCACTCTCACCTACACCACGCGCCTCTGTAACAGTAGTGGATGATGGTTTCTTTCTCACCTGAGTGTCACAGAGGGTAACAGAGTGTCATCAGTAATGTGTTGGTTTCACCCTCTTTCTTTCGAAGTCGCTGATAATTTCTCCGCTCTTCCCCGTCAGCTCGTGGGATTGGGGAAAGCACAGCTTACTCCTCTTTGCTGGAGATCTGTCTAGGAAGTTTCCTCACTCCGAACTCCGCATAGTGGGCTCTGGCTCTGGCGGCAGGGGAATTTCTCCTCGAAATCCTTCAAGAAAGTTCTTCTGCAGGAAAGAAACAACGTCAAACAATGCTCCGGAAAGGTCGGTGACCTCCCTCTATGGAATGAGACGGCGAGTTCGCTCTTCGTGGAAAGAGAGTCTCTCTCGCGACGTCCTGGTCGGTCTGTCATCAGAGTACGGCCTTTTATACGCAAATATCGCAGCTCTTTTCTGCGGTAGTTGAACCTTCCTCTTAAGTTCACGAATTTTACTATACCTGGCGGGCTTTCCTCCGGCCACCAAGTATTAACTAAGCCCTTTTTGTTCCATCGTACTTTTGCAGCTTATACTGCGCTTAAAATTACCGTGCTACCATCGGTGTGAGTCGGACTTCAGGTTTCGTACCTAGCGGGTTCATTACGGCTGACAGCTGCGTAAAGCCCCTCCTGGCGAGGTTTTTCTCTCATGGCAATCTCTCGGCCCGGCTCACAACTGCGTTCTGAGATGATTCCTAGCGAGTTTTTCCGTCTGTCCTCCTGCCAGCGTACCGAGATCACAACTGTCTTTCTTTTCCTACTTTTTGCCATTCCCTGCCACGTGGGTCTCATCTGTTTCTCTTCACTCGACACTTAGAGATTTCTCTCGTGCCTCTCCCACGAAGCGTCGTTGCCTCTTGCCCCTCATAATTATAATTTTCCTCGTTCCCTACCGATTTTTGGCATTAATGGCCCATTCGAAACCGTCTTTATGGGAGTCTGAGTGCTTCTCAATTGCCGTCTGGTTGGGTCCCATGATGCTCACAGACCCCCAGAGATGATCCACTAATTCCTTTGTTTCCTCCCAGAAAAAGAGAATTACAAGACTTCCCTAATTAAAATAAGTTAGTTTTCCAATAAATTTGCAATAGGTCAAATATTTAATTATCAACATAATTTAGCCACGCCTATTAAGACCGTCCCCCCTTTTTAATAGTGATTAATTTAGACCCAATTTTCGCATCAATATTGTTATTTACTCCTCCAGTTAAAGAGGATCATTAAAGTATTTCTTAGTCTCTATTGTCTCTATTTAAAAAGAGTTTGACTGCAAAATGGTAGTAGTTCAAGAATTCACTCAAGATCTAAAAAGCCCATTTTCTTTTTTTTTTTTTTTTTTGATTGGAGGTTTAACGACCACCGTGAGCAACTCAAATGGGCTATAAGCAGTCGCCCGTCCCTAATTTAGGGTCACTGGTTCCAAGGAAGGGAGAGAGCCAGTGCCGTAAGACAAACACAACACCCATGCCTGACCGGGATTCGAACCCGGACCCCTTACGGACGAATGATCAGAGGCCAACGCCTTAGAACACTGCGCCACCGGGGCGGCATCTAAAAAGCCTTAGATGAATATTAAAAGCTTTACTGTTTTCTCATTAAGTGATATAAAATAATATTATGTTCCTTCCGATAACGCATATTTATGACAATAGATGGCGTGAGTGCATATTTCTGCTTGTAAATACACCAAAGACACCTAAAAGACCGCTTAAAAAACTGACGCGGATCTAGTTAAAAAGATTCTTAGATGATCTCGTTAAAATATTCTTAAAGAAAGAATTTAAAAGATTCAGTTTCTTGTAAAAAATCAAAGATCTCATGAATCAGACATAAATCTTGTTTAAGAGAAAAGCATATGCACAAAACAACCAAATAATTTCTCTGTAAAACTCAATGAATTAACGTGTACAATGAATTCTGAGCTTCTGTCTCAGATTATTGATCGTACATTTTATTATATATAGCAGGACGCACACGACATAAAGGCAGATAGCAGTCAGGATGAACGTCTGCGTAGCTCAGTTGGTAGAGCGACTTATTCCGGAATAAGCGGACTCGGTTTCGATTCCCGGCATAAACCAGAAATGACGGAGAAATTTACTTCGTTATACACGTTTCCTAATGTTCATAGGGATTTCATTAAATATTCTATCGCTAACAAAGTATTTAACTTTCCAAATTTAAATAAAGCATGATTTTTTACGGTTATTCTCCCTGATGAGCATGCGCGGTAGATGATATCACCACGAAAACGATTGGTCTTCACGATATGTTTAACTGCTGCCAAAAATATCGGTTTTGATATATCCGTCAACCGCGATGTAAAAATCCTTTACAATAGGGCATTAACTTCCTCAACTACGCATATATATATTTTGATGCCTTTATTCGTATATTTTAATGAATTTTCTTAGTGAAATGCAAGTTTCCCGTTCGTTTTAGTCTATTTTTGGTAACAACAATTAGTGGAGAATTTTTTAAAGCAAAATTGAAGTTCAAATCGGTATTGCGTAACTATTCTGCGGAGAGAAACAACTTTACAGTTTCAAAAAGATCACGTCGCTTTGAGATAAGATAGGGAAATATAAATTTTAAGCTCTTAATTCCTTGCACGTCTTCGGTGAAGTTGTGAAAATATTTGCCAAATTAATGTATAAGGATTTATATATTTCACGCTCCAATTTTAGAAGCACTGATAGTTTGAGCAATTTTCTAAAAATCCAACAAAAGAAAAGCATTTGGGAATTAGCTACTCTCTTCTCTTAAAGCAGCTCTTTGATTTCTGATAAATCTTTTAAGTAACTATATTTCTTGTTGGATTTTTGGCAAAAGCTAAAGAAAATATTGCTTTTAAAATTTTCACTTAGAAAAATAGTGTACCTATTCACCTCAAATGCTATACTGCTTTAAAAAACATGCAGAGAGAATTTACCTGCTAAGACACTCTAGTGGGGATCAGAAATGATTCATTTTATAAATAACTGCACACCGACAATATAAGAAAGGTAACCTATTCCAATCCCTGATAAGAAAAAGTAAGATACTTTCATATTTTCGATGCTGAAGATTTTTTGCGTGCTTAACAAAACTACAAGCAAGCAAAAATAACATGAAACTATTACGAGTATGAAATGAAGATCTCTGTTTCTATAAATGCTTGATGATATTGTAAACAAACAGTTTTACTTTATCTTTATTTAAAGAGTTTAACGACCACCATGAGTAAAGCTGAGCAATACTAGGATGAAAATTCTTACTTCGCACCAAATAAAAAAAATTAAGAGGGAGATAATGTGACGTACTACAGAGGTGAAAACATGTGTCAATATGACAAATCTGCAGCCAGAGATTCTGTCTGCGTAATTCAGTTGGAAGGGCGACTTACTCTGGAGTGAGGGGACATGCGTTCGATGTCCGTCGCGGACAATCTTATGTTTTTACATTAGCGCCCGATTGTAGAAAATGGATCCACTGGCCGTTGGGTTCTTCGAAAAAATGGTGGTTTTTGTTCCACATGTTGTTTGAAATTAATGAAAAATTCCTATTTCGCGTAAAAAAAAATTAAGAGGGAGATCATGTGACGTACTAAGGTGAGAACATGTGTCAAGACGACAAATCTGCAGCGAGGCGTTCTGTCCGCGTAGCTCAGTTGGGAGAGCGATTTACTCTGGAGTGAGAGAGCACGGGTCCGATGCCCGTCGCGGACAAATATGTGTTTTCACAAGTGAATGGCCTAGCGGTCAACATTCGAGATTGCCACGGAAGAGTCTCAAAATCAATTTCAAGCTGGAACGAACGCTCAAACAACTAAATTATCCGCCGTGCGTCGGATGGGTAGGTTAAGCTGTCGGTCCCGGGTATGATCATATGTAGAGGATTTTAGGAAGGGAGTGTCTGACCCCAGGTCTTAAAAAACCCTTAGAAATAGGAAACTAGGAGATTTGGGCTAAAGCGCCCGATAGAAAAGTGACACGGAAGCGAAGTAGAAAGGGGGAGGAAGACGCCCTTATTTATTACCGAGGGGGCCAGTACCCGGGGTCCGACGGCTTAACGTGCCTATCCGACGCACGGCGGATATTTAGTGGATCGAGCTTTCGTACCTGCCTATGATCAAACCTGAGGCCCTTTCTGTGGCAGTCATGAACGTTGCCCACTAGGCCACCCGCGGCCCTCGGTCCCGGATACTGGTGACCTCGATTATAAATGAGGGCGTCTTCCTCCCGCTCTCTACCTAGCTTCTCTGTGCCTTTCCTGTTGGGCACCCTAGCCCAATTGTCCTAGCATCCTACTTTTGATGGTTGTTTAAGATCTGGGATCAGACAGTCCCTTCACAAAATCCTCTGCAATCAATCTTTAATGTGAGACCACATGTTAGTGGTAGAGGAAGGGCCCAGCGCCGTAAAACAAGAGCAACAGCCATCTCTCATCTGGGACCATCTCAGACGAAAAATCAGGAGAACTCAACCAATGGGGAAGATTTTATTTTTTAAATGGTGTCAACGCTCATTGCTGGACGGGATTACCGTACGTATTGGGGTATAACACGCACCTTAACTTTAAGAAGGAAGTTTGAGAAAAAAAATTAAATTTAAAATAAATGACTTGGGAGTACTGGACGTTTTTTAGATAACTCAGCACACATGTTTATTAATAGCTATACCACTTATAAGGCAAAAAATACGAAAGAAAAAGCATCTGCTTGAACGAAAAAACTTGGATATTAGACCTGTTACAAAACTGTTAATTAGAATCACCGCTACAGGATGACTCAAAAGTCCCCGAACTCTATTTTTAAAACGTGTTTGCTGTAAAAATATAAAAGATATCCGAGTATCGCTGCTTGTGGCCGGTATTGTGTGTGGCCTTCCGGAACGAGCTGCGCCACGTGATAGCACCACGTGACACTACGCTTACGCGGGAGCTGGCAAGCAGTAACGTTCAGTCAGCCATGAGTCTCACGCAAGAACAGAGAGTCGTTTTGTTAGAAGTTTATTTTGCGGAAAAGTCTTACGAATTCTGTATCCAGCTCTTTCAAAGGAAGTTTCCTGATGCTCCTATACCAGAGAAAATAACTGTGTATGACTTTGTGAACCGGTTTCACGAGACAGACAGTGTTCAGGATAACCCTAAAAGCGGCCGGCCGGCCGTGGTGACGACCACGTTTCTGCAGAGAATTCACGTTTCCTTGCAGCAGTTTTCCCGGAAGTCACTTCGGCGGCTGTCTGAAGAGTTGGGGTCATTGTATTCAGCCTGCCAGAGGGCTACTAAACGTCTAAAGCTACGGCCGTACAGCATTCGAGTAGTGCAAGAGCTACGTCCTTTGGACTCGGAAAAGCGCATTGCCTACTGCCAATGGTTTAAGAGTTTCACGCGCAACAATGTGACTAACCAGCTTAACAAACTTTTTTCAGTGACGAGGCATGGTTTCATTTCAATGGATATGTCAATAACCAAAACACTCGCATATGGGCTGGGGACAATTCACACGCAGTGCATGCGAATAGACTTCACTGTCAAAAATTTGGAGTGTGGTGCGCCATATCTAGACGGCGAATTGCAGGGCCATTTTTTTTTTCGACACAACTGTAAATTCTGCTGTGTGCAGACATCATCCATCATTTTGTAGCGATGCTGGAAGAACACGAACGCGTTACTGTTGGTTTCACCAAGATGGAGCAACGTGCCTCATATCAAACGACATGATGACCATGCTCCGTGATTTCTTCCACGATCGATTAATCTCGAAATAACTTTGGCGCCTAGCTCACCAGATATTGATTTGTAGGGCCATGTGAAAGATACAGTTTACCACAACAACCCTAAGACGGTACAGGACCTGCGGAACAACATCATTACAGCGGTGAGGGACATACCAGCCAACACGCTGAAAAGAGTGTCCGCTAACATGTGTTGTAGGATGAATTTGTGTCTTCAACAGAATGGTGTACAATTCCAGCATCTATTGTAAAGTTGTTTTCGTTACCTGTAAGTATGAGTGTTAATATAACAGTATGTAAAAATATTCTATTAAGAAGAGACCTAAGCAAACAAATATTTTTGACTCATGCCAAGTAAAACATAGAAAAAGTTATGTATCTACCGGTGTGAGTAAAATGAGAAAAAATAAAAATATAATAAAACAACTGAATGTAGAAAGTGTCGAGAATACTGAGCCTTGGCTTCATCAAGGACCAGCAAAAACTCTGCATTTTCTCACTTCCACAAAGTCCTAGTTGGAAATGGGTTTCTGCAAAGTCATAGATGCAAGTAATAAGCCCACCAAAATTTTTTTTTTAAATCATCATCATCATCATTGTCAACCATTATCAATCCACTGCTGGACGAAGGTCTCCCCAAGTTTCCTCCACAACGGTCTGTCTTGTGCCAGTCTCCTCCATGTCACTCCCGCATATTTACGAATTTCATCCACCCATCTCCCATGTGGTCTTTTTCTGGGTCTTTTCCTGTCCCTTGGAATCCAATCTAAAATTTCGGCTGTCCATCTATGGTCTGTCCTTCTGGCAGTATGTCCAGCCCATTGCCATTTCAGGGATTTAACTCTGATCATGATGTCTTCCACTCTCGTCATTTTTCGGATCCACGAGTTCCTCTTCTTATCTCTCCTTTGTTTCTGCAAAGTCATAGATGCAAGTAATAAGCCCACCAAATTTTTTTTTTAAATATATATATATATGTCATGACCTCCGCAGAGTTGTATGACCTAGCTCTAGTTAACAATTTAGCTTGCATGCATAACTTTCATGGCCCGACCCATGCTCTTCATCTGTTACTATTAAACAGAAAGAAGAAGATTAAAGGATGTCACTCTCACAACTTGAGTTTTCTTTAATCTTCTTCTTTCTGTTTAATAGTAACAGATGAAGAGCATGGGTCGGGCCATGAAAGTTATGGATGCAAGCTAAATTGTTAACTAGAGCTAGGTCATACAACTCTGCGGAGGTCATGACATATATATATATTTAAAAAAAAAATTTTGGTGGGCTTATTACTTGCATCTATGACTTTGCAGAAACCCATTTCTAACTAGGTCTTTGTGGAAGTGAGAAAATGCAGAGTTTTTGCTGGTCCTTGATAAAGCCAAGGCTCAGTATTCTCGACACTTTCTACATTCAGTTGTTTTATTTTATTTTTATTTTTTCTCTTTTTACTCACACCGGTAGATACATAACTTTTTCTATGTTGTACTTGGCATGAGTCAAAAATATTTTTTTGCTTAGGTCTCTTCTTAATAGAATGTGAATTCTGAATTTTCATAACTGCTGCGTTGCGCGTTTTGATCTTCAGGTTACTTTGCAACTTTCGTTTTAAATTCAAAAGTTTTTCCTTTGTTTTCAGCTTTGCTCTTCAGTATGTAAAAATAGTTATACATCACTACATTCGTGGTAGAAATACTTGAATTCAGAGTTCGGGCTTTTTTGAATCACCCTGTATCTTGGAAAGTGATGAAGCAGACTAAGAAAATAAAAACATCCAGAAGTCTGGGTTCCTTAAACCGACGCTGTTTGCCGGTAATGCATTGTCATCGTCGCGAGAAATGATACCCTCGAACCAGCTCGACAAAACCACGCATACAATAACGTTTTTTAACACCAACCGTCAGCCACGGATTTCGGAAGTCACCGGAAGTTACGTCATATGTTCCTCGAGCAGCTGCTACTTTAGCAAGTTTTGTCGTGAAAGCAGCTTAACGAGAGCAGACGCTTAGGTTTAACCTGGCAGCTCGCGTTCGCTGCCGAAGCGAGTGAGTTTACTTTCGGGCGCTTAAAAAGGTAAATCAGGAATCTATCTGAATTTTTTTTTTCGAATTTTCTTTCCGAAGAACTGAAGATTATATTGATACCACTTTTAACAAGCTCCGTCAGAAAACAGAACAGAAGGTATGCATTAAAGAAGCGTCTGCAGTTAGAGTAAAGTGATACCCAACCGTTAACATTTGGCAACGTCGGGATGCGTTACACTCTGAAGCAGAATTCATTTTATCTAAGTTTAAATAAAAAAATTAGTATACGCGTATAACACGCAGGTAGAATATTCAGCCCTAAATTTTAGGAATAACAGTCCGTGTAATACGCTGATAAATACGGCACATGGTTTTATATTTGAATTATCTCGATCTTTTCAGTGTTAGTATGTGACGTAACACTAAGTTGATCCAGGAGTCATAACGGCAAGCTCCAGCGATAAGCCAAGGTCGGTGTGTTCAGTAGGGAGAATATCCGCACCAAGTGCGGGGAGAGGTGGTCATTGGATTTCCACCACTGGCATCCATATGCCATTTCATTTTCACATTGCCGCCCAAACGCAAAGATGAATATCATGGCCTCCAGGTTCCAAAGCAAACGTGTAATATTCCTTCCACACATTGTCTAGAATTAATGAGAATTCCTTCTTTAAAGCTTCGAAATATGTGTGATGCTTCTTCCACAAATAATCCGGAATTAATCAGAATTCTTTCTCCTGCAGTGAGTTGCTTGAAGCATGGTTTGCGGCGGACAAGAAACTTGAGCTTTCATGCCCCGGCTGTTGTCAAGGCGGGGATACGTGCAAAGAATATCTAACGAGAAAAAGTTAAGCCTCAGCGAGACGTAACTAGCGCCACCATATCTTCAGGGGGAAAATGCAGTGCACAGAAGCCAACATACAGGCTGATCGGCTAATGCCGGAGCAGACTGCGCATGCGTATTTCTGTTGACTTCAATTCTTTGGGTAAAGAACAGTCAGCTGAGCTACTCAGACTCACAGCACGTGATTGTAACCTTCTCGGTAGCATAATTGTTTCGCAAATCGGATATGTTAGTTTTGTTACGCCAACCGGGTTAGTTAAAGCTTTTGTTTGTTCTTCAGTTTTTCAGAAATATTTACAGTAAAGCCAAATACTAGGGAATGTCTGCATTTTGTATGTATCCTTAGGCCTAACTGTAATATATGCTGAACTTTAATTTAAGTAGTAATACTAATGTTATTGCATATTTTTCTCACCAAAATAAGGGATGGACGGGATATCAGAAAGCAGCAACACCAACAACAGAAAACTGCTCTAAGCAAATAGTCATCAGATCGAAGGAAACTATCGTGGATCAAAGAAAAGCTTCACTGCCGTAGTCCCCCTACGGTGTTTTGCTCCTGAATGTTAACTTTCCCGCAGAGCATATTGCCTCTTAAAATGTGGTGGCGCTGTTGCAGCCTGTTTTACGTTATCTCTATGAGAGTTGACCTTCTTTAAGCGTTAGATATTCTCTGATACGTGTGACATACTAATGACGTGACGGTAGAGTCAAAACAGCAACTTGCAGCAGTAAGTCAAAGTCCGTGTTGTTCAGTCGGGAGAAAAACCGGTCCGGAGCGGGGACAGACGGTTTCGAATTCCACCACCAGCAAACAAGGTTTTGAGCTACAACACCTGTGAGGTAAAACTTTTTAATTGATCTTTAAAGTCTCCCTCAAACTAGAAAATAGACTTGTTTGAAAATGGAATACATTCAGGGGAGGATTGGTAAAACTTTCAATAGAAGACGTACATTATATTGACAAAAGTCACCGGACACCCCTTCAAAAAAGAAAATGAACGGATCCGCTGCGTTGTTAAGACGCGCGGTACAGCTGCAAACTATATAAAAACAAGCCTGCAGCTGACCGCGATCATATCGCACTGTGAGGTTGAGTGAAAATGTTGCGGCGGGTGAGTACTGACTTTGAGAAAGGATATATTGTTGGGTGTTATATTAGTGGGTTATCCATAAGAGAAACCGAGAGGCATTTAAACATACCCAAGTCAACTGTTTTGGATGTACTGAATAAGTGGAGGACACATGGCGTGCCTGAAGCAGCAAAACCTACCGGCAGACCAAAGAAAATCAGTGATAGAGGACGTCGAAGCCTCAGGAGAGTCGTTACAGCTAATCGACGGAGTACTGCAAAAGACGTCAGTGTACAGGTGAGTAATAATGCTGGAACCTCAGTATGTACACATACCTTTCGCGGAGAACTTCATTCCGTGGGTTACCGTGGTCGTACGGCTGCTCATAAACCTTTCATCTCCACTCCGAATGCTACTCGTCGTTTAGCATGGTGTAAACAACATTTATCGTGGACCGTAGATAAATGGAATCGGGTGCTATGGACTGATGAATTCAGGTACACGATGCATCAGTCTGATGGCCGTGTGTGGGTATGGCGGCAGCCGGGGAACGTTATTTACCACAGTATATTGTTCCTGCGGTCAGGTTTGGAGCTGGCAGTGTACTCGTGTGGGGGTGTTTTTCGTGGTGTGGTCCCGGCCCATTGGTTATCGTGGACAAACCTGTTAACCAGCACGTCTACCTCTATATTCTAGACAATTATGCCCTACCAACTCTGTGGCATTACTATTGAACCGAGCCTTGTTGGTGTCAGTAGGATAATGCACCGAGTCATAAAGCAAGGAAGGTTACGGTGTGGTTTGACGATAATTCCATATCGTGTGTGGACTGGCGAGTCCAGAGCACTGATCTTTTTCCCATAGAACACCTATGGGATAAATTAAAGCGCCGCATAAGAAGTTTGGAACCAAGGCCTACTACTAAGCAACAGTTAGCGTACTGAATGTACTGAATGGAAGCAAAAGTTAGCGTACTGTATGTACTGAATGGAAGCAACAGTTAGCGTGCATTATGTACTGAACGGAAGCGCATACCTATCGCTGTGTTCCAGAACCTTGTCGAAAGCATGTCTCGAAGGGTCAGTGGACCAACACCGTAGTAATGTATGTCAAAAAATGCTATGTTGTGTATCTCTTCTAGGTGTCCGGTGACATTTGTCAATACAGTGTATAACTTATAATTTAAATTCACAGAAATCACATTATGATGCGATGAAACAAAGAAAGCATATCATTAGAGAAAAAATAAAGATAAATTTTGGAGAATAGTAGCTTGTTCATCTGTAGTCCGTGATGGGTCCGGGTGCGAACAATGGTGACGGATGGATGATGCGTTTGTCTCTTCCGGTTTTGGTTCTCTCCCTTCCCTGGAGCGAATCACCTTCAATTGGGGGCGCGGCATAGCCCATTGAAATGCCCACGATGGTCACTAAACCCTCAAACCAAATATAAAAAGAGAAAGATTGCAAGAAAACTGAAGAAAATTATTAAAATTAAAATCATTACAAACCCTAAAAGTGTAACGTTCAGCACGAGGAAAAGTACGTATTTTAAAATTTAAATAAGTAAACACTCATGAAGGACATCCCTGGCGTTCTTCTCGTATCGAAGCCTGGATACATCAATTTTCTTCCTACAGATTAATTTGTGAAGAAGGTTTTTCTGTTAGACAAGATAAAAATGTGCATCGACTGGGAAGATAAGACTTTCCTGTTTCAAGGGCATTAGACTTTACCTACAAACTACACTTATCCGCAAAAGCTCAGCTGTAAACTCAAAATATCTGAGTTAACAAACAAACTTTTTGTTGATTTAATGAAACTTGAGGAAGCTGTGTTTTCCGCTCGGCAAACTCAGTTCAGACGGCCTAGCGGCAGTGCACGTTCTCAGTAATATTGCAGGGAAGGGAAGAAGCAATACGTGTTCAGATAGCGTTGCAACCAGTGAACAACAACATCTTCTGAGAAAATATTACGGAATTTCTCTTCGCAGGATCGTAAGAGCTGCGGCTCTGTTGAGAAGTTTCCTGCAACTGAAATTAAATTCTAAGTAGTAGCTCGTGGTACTTTCCACTTACACTGGCATCTCAATCATGGAGGCATTACATCAGCGAGCTGTACAAAAAGAAATCAAACACAAATAAAAACGATACGTAGAATTTTAGAGCAGTTTTCGACCGTAAAAACCGAATTTTTCGGTAGTCAATATTTCAAAACGTCTGCAAAATGTATGGAAAAGTATTATTTACAGAAATAAATGAAAAACGTTACTTCGAACTCCCAAATGCAAAGCAAAACGTTCGATAAATAAAACAAAGTCTCGAAGTCTGCGAAAAATGTAATTTTTTCAATTGGTTGGAAGCGTATACACAGTCCTATCAGAATAATGTGACCACCTACCTAATAATGGGAATAACCACTCTTGGTACTTATGACGCATCGAGATGGCGTGGCATGGACGCAATGAGGCCCCGGAAGTTTGCCCGAAGCACACATGCCCATTCGGACAACAGCAGAGCACAGAGCTCCCGGAGATGACGAAGTTGTGGGTCGGCACGTCGAACCTGTCTATCCAAATAGTCCCACGAGTGCTCTATGGGATTGAGGTCAGTCAATTTCGGGGGGGGGGGGACAAGGGAAAACGGAGACATCGCTGTCGTGAACCTGGAATCAATCACGCACCCCCTTAGCGACGTGGCATGGCGCATTGTCCTGTAGGTAGACACCATCACCACCATGGCAAACGCCCAAAATGAAGGGATACATGTGACCAGCGAGGATGAACAGGTAGTTATTGGCGTTCAGGGACCAATTCAGTGGTACCAGGGGTTCCAGGTTACACCAGAAAAACATCCCCCAGACATGCAGACTGCCACTGCCGGCCTGTACTAGACCGACAAGCGTGTCCGGGTGTTAGCTCTCGTGTGTCTGACGCCGTATCTCCCACCTCGCGTCAGCTCTGTGGAATACAAACCTCGATTAGTCGGAGAAGACAACCTTTTCCCATTCTTCCACTGTCCAATGACGGTAGTCCCACGAGAACTGCACGCGTCATTGCCAATGGACCTGGGTTAACATGGGCGTTTTGACGCATCATTGGCTCGTGAGACCCATGCGTAACAGGGTTCGCTCTACTGTTATGGGGGACACGTACCTCTGTGCACCATCGTGTATTTGAGTCGTCAATTGCTGCACTGCTGCGCGTCGATTGCTCTTTACCAGTCGACAGAGGCGACGTTCTCCTCTGGAGCCGTTGGCCATTGGAGCTCCACAGTTATTACGATGTGTGGTACTCAGTGTACCAGCCGTCTATTCTTGGCACACCCTTACTAGAGCACCTCGCGAATAGCTCCCGAAGTTTGCTGTTTCTGAGATGCTTCCACCCTTGGCGCGGTGGCCGATGATCATTCCTTTTTGAACGTCTATCAAGTTACTTCCTCTGCCCATTGTGCTCACGTAACGCACTATGGCACATCTGTCCTGGCTGGTCGCTTATATCTCCGTTTAGACTACCTTGTCACGTGAACTCCGTGTCGCTTCTGACCCGGAACACTGTGATTCCGGAGGTTGTCATATTATTCTGATATGACCGTATCATCATCATCATCATTGTCAACCATTATCAATCCACTGCTGGACGAAGGTCTCCCCAAGTTTCCTCCACAACGGTCTGTCTTGTGCCAGTCTCCTCCATGTCACCCCTGCATACTTTCGAATTTCATCCACCCATCTCCCATGTGGTCGTCTTCTGGGTCTTTTCCTGTCCCTTGGAATCCAATCTAAAATTTCGGCTGTCCATCGATGATCTGTCCTTCTGGCAGTATGTCCAGCCCATTGCCATTTCAGGGATTTAACTCTGATCATGATGTCTTCCACTCTTGTCATTTTTCGGATCCACGAGTTCCTCTTCTTATCTCTCCTGGTTACACCAAGCATGCACCTCTCCATGCTTCTTTGAGTTGTCTGCAGCCTTTGTATGTCTCTTTTAGTTAAGGTCCACGTCTCTGCACCATACGTAAGCACTGGAAGGATGCATTGATCAAACACTTTTCTTTTAAGACATAATGGCATATTGCTCTTGAAAATTATGCTGTTTCTTCCAAAAGCTCTCCAGGCAAGTTTTGTACGCCGATTAATTTCTTCATCAATGTGACCCTCACTTGATATCTGCTGTCCAAGATAAATGTACGTGTCTGTTATCTCCAGCTTTTCTCCATCAATCGATAAATCTTCATTTCTTGTAAAAGCATTGAACATCACTTTTGTCTTCTGAAAGTTCATTTTTAATCCCACTTCTTTACTCTTGTCAGCAAGTTCCTGGATCATACTCTGCAGCTCTGATGGGGTAGTTGCAAAAATGACTACG
This sequence comes from Macrothele yani, assembly GCA_039090855.1. Classification (NCBI taxonomy): domain Eukaryota; kingdom Metazoa; phylum Arthropoda; class Arachnida; order Araneae; family Macrothelidae; genus Macrothele; species Macrothele yani. The sequence goes on from CM077007.1 coordinate 31,150,665, forward strand.
TCATCAGCAAAACGAAGGTGGGTTAGATAATCTCCATTAATCTTTATCCCCATGTTTTCCCAGCTCAGCGACTGAAAAACACTCTCCAATGTGGCATTAAAGAGCTTCGGAGATATGGTGTCACCTTGTCTCACTCCCTTTCCAATTTTTACGTGTGTTGTATTTTCAAACAGCCGAATCTTTGCACTTGCATTTTCATAGATGTTATTAATAATATTAATGTATGCATCTTCAATACCGCAGGTTTTCAGAGCCATTGTAACTGCTGATGGTTTCACCGAATCAAAGGCTTTTTCATAATCGATAAAAGCCATGCACAATGGAAGTTCATATTCCTCGCTCTTTCAATTAGTTCTCTCAGCACGTGGATATGATCTATTGTGCTGTAGCCACTCCTGAATCCAGCTTGTTCTCTCGGTTGAGCCATGTCCAGTGTTACCTTCAAGCGGTGTGAAAGAACTTTAGTGAAGATTTTATAAACTACTGATAGGAGGCTGATAGGTCTGTAGTTTCCGAGATCCTCAATGTCACCTTTTTTATGTAGCAGGATCATTGTAGGCGGTGTTCCAATCCTCAGGAATCTTTCCTTCATTAAGGCATCGAGTGAAAATTTGGGCGAGTACTGTTTCGATTTCTCCACTTGCTTCTTGTATGATGTCTACAGTAATTCCATCTTCTCCTGGAGCTTTTCCTCGCTTCATGTTCTTGATTGCATGTGCAACTTCTGCTGGAAGGACTGGAGGAACTCTGGTACTGGTATCTTCCATGATGTCTGGAGTGCACATATCATCCCTTTCATATAATTTGGAGTAGAAATCTTTCACTCTTGTCAAAATTTCGCCTCTATTTCTTGTTACAGAACCATCTTCTTTTCTCAGTGCCATAATCTGTTTTCTTCCCTTACTGAGATGTCCCTTTGCTATCTTTAGGCTTTGGTTGTTTTCAATTGCTTTCCTCACTAGTTCACAGTTGAATTTCCTTACGTCTTCAGTGATACTTTTTCTTACTGTCTTGCATAGCTCTATATATTCCACTTTGGAAGTCACATCTTCTTTAGTTGTCCTCATCTCTCTTCTTTTTTGCATCAACATTTTGGTTTTTCCTGATAATTTGTTCACATGCAACTTGTTCTTAGACCCAGCTAATTTTGTTGCTGTTTCCATAAGAGCTTTGGTTACTTTTCTGTTAACTTCAGAGATGTCCACTTCTTCCGATGTTAGGCCTTCTAAAGCAGAGAACCTGTTCTTCAGTTCTAACTTGAAGGTATTATGGTGTTTTTTAAGGTTGGTTATGTCAATAGATTTTGTTTGTCTTATGAGCTTGCCACGTTCAAGTTTAGTGTTGAGGTGCATCTTACATCTCACCAATCTATGGTCACTACCTGTGTTGAACTTGTTTAGCACACTGCAGTCTTCTATGACGAATTTTTTGTTACACATAATAAAATCAATTTCACTTGTCGTCCCATTTGGATGTCTCCATGTCCATTTCCTGTGTGGCTTTTTCTTGAAGAAGGAGTTCAAGATGAAAAACCCTTCTGCCTCTGCAAACTCAACGAGAGTATTTCCACGCTGGTTTCTGTTGCCGTGACCGAATTTACCTACTGAAGTTTCATTCTGTTGCTGTTGCCCTATTTTTGCATTGAAATCTCCCATAATTATTTTCAAGTGCTGCTTACCTTTATTATTTAGATGACAAATTTCATAAAATTCTTCAATTTCTTCTTCAGGATGACTTGTGGTGGGTGCATAAGTTTGAATAATCTGAGCCTGGTATCTTTTCGAGAGTTGGATAACAAGTCGTGCAGCTCTGTCAGAGGAACTTTCAACTTCTACAACTTTATCCTTCAGTTTCTTGTTTATTATAAATCCAACACCACTAGTTCTGCCAGTATCTGTCCCACGATAGTAGAAGAGATGCCCACTTTTCAGTTCGATGAGATCTTCTCCTTTTCTCCTTACCTCACTTAGCCCCACGATGTCCCACTTGATCCTTTGTAGTTCCTCTTCCAATTCAAGAAGCCTTGAATCAGAAGATAGGGAGCGTCCATTGTAAGTAGCCAAGGTCAGCATCAGATGGCAGCCTAGTCCGGTCCTCCGGGGATTCTTAGCACCCTCTGCCTTCATGTCGCACTGGCCGCTGCCTTGGCCAGGTACAATCCAGCTGCCGGAGACTGAGGGCCAAGATTTAAGTTGTGGAATCATTTTGGAGGGGTTTGGCCATAACTCACCACGCTGGCCAAGCGGGTTGGTGAGTGTGGGATAGAATTTCCTCTAATCCCGATGGTATAGTTATACCGCTATGGGCGGTCGTCAGAGCCCCTTTAGTGGGAACAGGATGCACCACGAGAAGGCGGGGTTGACATTTGTCAAGGAGAGGCTGTGATGTTACGCATCACCTGACCTTACACTGACGGAAACAAAATCCCAACACTAAGAAGGGGTTGTGTTAGATAAACGACAGTTGGTAGGCGGTGAGAGCACATCTGTAAGATGACGTCTATGCAAATTTCGCGCTCGGCGCATACGTGTGGCGCTAGTAGCGCCCCTCGGAACATGCAAAGCAGGTTTGCTGTAAATACGCGCTTTAACGTTCGTGAGCGTTAGTTATCGTTGAGATTCCAAGTAGTGTGTTGATGTTAGTCAAGAATGCCTTTAAGAAGACGAAGAAGCCATTATCAACAGCTCACGGAGTTTGAACGAGGTCGTGTACTAGGGCAACGAGAAGATGGATTTTCTTTCCGCAATATTGCAGAACTACTTGGCAGGAATGTAGCCACTGTGCATGATTGTTGGCAGCGGTGGTCAAGGGAAGGTACTGCCTCAAGAAGACCGGGTTCCGGCCGGCCACGTGGCGGTACTGAGAGGGAGACCGCCATGTACGGCGTACGGCCGTTGCGCATCGTACCGCGTCTGCGGCAGCAATTCGAGCTGCAGTTACCACCACAGTGACACAAAGAACTGTTACAAATCGGTTACTTGAAGGACAACTCCGAGCCAGACGCCCTGTAGCGTGCATTCCACTTACTCCAAACCACTGCCGTTTGCGACGTCAGTGGTGTCAAGCTAGAGCTCACTGGAGGACGGAGTGGAGATCTATTGACTTTTCTGATGACAGCCGGTTCTGCTTGGGTGCCAGTGATGGCCGTGTGTTGGTTAGAAGGATGCCAAGTGAGCGCCTGCAACCAACCTGTCTGCGGCCGCGACACACTGGACCTACACCTCTATTTATGGTCTGGGGAGCAATTTCCTATGACAGCAGGAGCACTTTCGTGGTTATCCCACGCACCTTGACGGCACAGTTGTACGTCGGTCTGGTGATTCAACCTGTTGTGCTGCCATTCATGAACAGCATTCCATGGGGTGTTTTCCAACAGGATAACGCTCGCCCGCATACCGCTGTTGTAACCCAACATGCTCTACAGAGTGTCGATATGTTGCCGTGGCCTGCTAGATCACCAGATCTTTCACCAATCGAGCACGTAATAGACATCATTGGACGACAACTCCAGCGTCACCCCCAACCAGCATTAACCGTCCCTGTATTGACCGACCAAATACAACAGGCATGGAACTCCATCCCACAAACCGACATCCAGCACCTGTACGACACAATGCATGAACATTTGCGTGCTTGCATTCAACATTCTGATGGTTACACCGGTTATTAATGTACCAGCATTTCACAATTAAAATGGCTCTTCTCGCGCTTACATTAAGCTGTGATCTTGAAATTTTAATCGATTAAATATGTTACCTATACAAATGTATTGCCGCCATTTCATTCCCCTATAAGTATATTTTCGTGGTGTTGGGATTTTTTTTTTCGTCAGTGTATATATACACTTTATGGTTAAATTTATAAGGGCACTTAGCTATCCGCAAACTCGCTGTAATAGGAAAGAAATTAATACCGGTGTGTCCACCCTTTGCGGCTAGAAAGCCTACCCCACAGCCTCCACTCTGGTGGAAAGGCTTTCCACTGGATTTTGGTAAGTTGCTGGGTAAATTGCCTTCCATTATGTCGCAAAAGTATTACTCAAATCGGTCATCGATGGCAGGGGGCCGGACTGGCTTGTAGACGGCGTTTTAATTTATCCCAATGTGTTCCATACGGTTGAAATCGCGCTCAGGCCATTCATGTTGTTCTAGACCATGGGTGCACAAGCTTTTAACACCTACGGGCCAATTTCAGATTGATTGAATAACCGCGGGCCGCAAAGGTGTACCCCCAAAAAAGATTCCAAAAAAAACATATCTCTGAATCTATTAGTCGGATTTGAAAGAACAAAATTTGGTCTGGGAACTACAGAATATGCGAATGATGATCCTTGCATTCCAGATGCACAACTTTGCCACTAGCGACCTTAAATGCAGATGATATGGAATTTAAAATATATTTTATTCCAGATATTTCTTTCTAAATATCCAATTGGATTTTTTCTCTTCCAATGCCATTTATATCAAAAATTATTTTTTATACTGGCTATTTTTTTTTTCAGTAATAAACAGATTTTCCACTAGAAGGCATAAAGGTAGATTGCGTTCCTCTAACATCTCTTCTTTTAAAGTCCCATATGAAAATTCATCCAGCGTCGCTTACAGACCCTGATGAGAAACGTTTTGCCTATAATTTCTTATTTACGGTGGAGAATGATTTTGGCCACCAGGGGGCGTAAGTGTTTATTTCTGCTTCTAATGTATTTACAGCAAACTCTGTACTTCTGAAAACTCGATTGAAAAAATTATTTGTGGACCGATATCGCTCACTTCGGAAAACCTTTCGGGAATACTTCTTGCTTAAACTAAAGCTGTGCATTAGTGCACAGCTTTTCTGCCATTGGGCGTAGGTGCATATGTCATTTGTGTCCATATCTCTGCTTCGAAGAGTCTAATATGAAATATTATTTCCTTATTGGAGAGCATTTCCTTTGCGAAATGTTTCTCATACAATTTCAAAATTTACTTAACGACAAATGTGCCACTAAGGGGCGTGATTTCACGTCTCCGTTTACAGCAATAACTGGGGGACTAAAAACCCGATTGCAAACATTCTTCTCCGGACAGATACTAAAATCTATGAAAACCCTTTGTGTGCATTTTGTACACTAAATAATACCCAGTTTCGACGCCAGGGGGAGCAAATGTTTAATCTGTTTGCCTCAATATCTCTGCTTCTTAATGTGCGATTTGAAAAGTTTTTTAAACAATGGATACCTTTTACGTTGTGGAACACTCTAGGTTTGTATCTGAAGAGTTTTGTAGTTCACAGTCCTGCCGCTAGGATGTGTTTTTGCTGTTACTCTGCTTGCAGCTGTATCTCTACTTCTAAAAACCCAATTGAGAAATTTCATTTTTACTGTATGCCGTTCGCTACAGTACAGATGTGGAACCTTATCCTCTTTGAATAATGCTCAAATTTTCTGCTAGAGGGCGCAAGAGGTGTGAAAACACAGGTTTGTCCACGCCGGGCATTGAATCCGGTGCCCCTCACCCCGGAGTAAGTCGCTCTCACAACTGAGCTACGCGGACGTATGCTCTCGCTACTATCTGCGTTTATGTCATGTGCGTCCTGTGGCGCAGGACGTCACGTATCCCTTCCCCCGAAAGACGGCAGGGGGCATGGTCCACGGGTCAGCTGGAACCATGTGTCGCTGTAGGTAGTTTCCGATGAAGAACGTGCATTTGAGAAATCCTAGACAATTTGGTGTGTGGAACGTAACATCACACACATTTATTTTTTTCGAAGAAGGGATCCTCTTTTTTCGTCTGGCGTTGTGGAAAGGACATCTTAACGGCCGGGTCATCCTTGTCGTTCGGGCGCCAATGTGAAAACACAGGTTTGTCCACGCCGGGCATCGAACTCGGGTTCCCTCACTCCGGAGTAAGTCGCTCTCCCAACTAAGCTACGCTGACATGTGCTCCCACTGCTATATGCCTGTATCTCATGTGCGTTCCGCGGCGCACACACGTCACACGGGGTCAATACCTCTTTCTCACTATCTCTGCTTCCGGGAGACGTATTTGAAAAGTTCTTTCGCTTTAGCAAAGCTTCTTCTATGAAGAATAATTTTCACCCATTCCTAACTTTACCATTATGCAAAATTATTCAGCTATGAGACGTAAAAGAATATTATGTTTCCTTCAATATTTCTTTTTTTTTTTTTTTTTTTTTTGATTGGAGGTTTAACGACCACCGTGAGCAACTCAATGGGCTATAAGCAGTCGCCCGTCCCTAATTTAGGGTCACTGGTTCCAGGGAAGGGAGAGAGCCAGTGCCGTAAGACAAACACAACATCCATGCCTGACCGGGATTCGAACCCGGACCCCTTACGGACGAATGATCAGAGGCAAACGCCTTAGACCACTGCGCCACCGGGGCGGCCTTCAATATTTCGTCGTTTAACTATTATCTTTCAAAATCTCTTTTTCTCTGATACCTCTTTCCTCCCATGAGAAACTATTTTGTGCGCCGTTTGGCAATTTTCGTGACGTACTTTTTATCCGCTGGTGGAAATAAGTAGCTGTTTCTATTTCTGGTGTTTTATCGACTGCAGAAATTCCGTTCGATTTTGTTTTTTTAATCGGCTGCATTGATTTTGAATAACTTTCATAAATTTTATTTGCATCGGAAAAGATTCAAAAGACGTGTTCATCACAACCGAAAATTTGGTGTCAACTTTCTTGTTATACCTGTATGCAGTGGCGCCCATATGAATACTTTTAGGAGGGGGGTCTAAGAAAACCCTTACCTCCTTCAAGGCTGTCAACATTTTAGTAAATGTACAAGATACTAAAGTTAAAAAAAATTGATACTGTTTGACGATTAGTAAATAGCTAAAAAGTACCTTATTTTAAAAAATGTCTATCAAAAACGCACATAATTTTTTTTTTCAGTTCTGTTCATTATATTTATTTATAAAGTTACAAAAAAAAACTGAACCAATGAATGTTTTAGCTGATTTAAAAAATTGTCATTGCAACTTCATATTACATGTGTGATGACGGCATGTAAAAACTACCTTTAAAATGAATTAAAAGTCTGTAGCAATTTTTTTGTCAACGCAGATGTTATCACTGAACTAAACAATTAAAGTTATAATTACGGTTTACAACATTGTGATGGAAAAAGTTAATTCCACCATGATATCTAGTACTTTTCAGAGAAAGCAAACTGAAGATTTCTCTTGTTTTTAGAAAACTTATGTACAGCCAATTCTACTAAATTCAGCTCTTTCTCTTTTATTCTGTCTCTGTGAACTCTTAATAAGTACAAAGTTGACCTCAGCCACTCTCCCTCTCCTAAATGCATTACTGATTCATCGGTTCGCACTTCGTAATCAGAAGAGTTGAAACTGTCCCCTACAATTCATTGCCGCATTTTTGAAAGTAATAGCATAGCAGAATTGGGCAAATCAAAATTTTTAAATAAAGAATTTGGTTAATTGCTATCAATCATTAACATCATATTATTTGCAGAAATGCTTTCAAAAAAGGTTTCCTCTATTTCAGTGTTTTAAATTTATCACACATTTGGGTATACCAACGGCTAGGATGGGGGGGGGGGGCTCGAGCCCGTCTGCCCCCTTATGGGCGCCCTTGTCTGTATGGGACATGGATCTGACGTGTATTGGGCAAATCGTCTTCTTAAAAGGGACGTCGTCGTTGTGCTTTTGATAAGACAGTGTAGTTGTGAGCGGAAATATGTATTTGTGTCTGCATAAACAAACGATTTTCGTCACTGAAAGAAGTAAATCTGACCAAATTGTTCCCCTTAACGAAGGTTGTCTATCGCAAAATGAAATTTTACAGTGGAATTTTAAAAGTTCTATTATGGTCCCAAATTGAAATATAATTCTGTATGGCCCCAACTGGAACAAATTGTTCAAGTACGAAATATAGGTAAATGTTTGCCATTCTGACAGCCAAACGATTCAAAGGATTTTTGATATTTGCCTGTTGGATATTTGTCCTAGTCTGCCGTGAGAAATATCTCTATTTAATAATGCGCTTGTCATAAAAAGAGGCACTTACGCTGTTGGGAGACAGAATTACACACTTCGGAAAAGTACAATACATTCATGAGGTATTTCTCACAGTAGAAGCTTTCAGACGTAAGAAGAATTTTTCAAACCAGAGATTACATTCACTCCCTAGATCTAGAGAACTGTAAATTATTTATAGTAGACAACATGAGCAACATACGCATCGTAACAAACAGTGTATAATGTACATTCTTTAAATCATGAAAGAAATACTGGATTACGCCATATAATACAAATTTTGAAGATGACAATCCGATTTTTGGCGTAAATGTGACAAGGATGGTAAGTCAGATAATATCCGAAAACTTGAAAATTACTCAGGCGTTTTCTGGGAGACGCGGGTTCGTGTCTCGTTCCAGGACGATGAACATTTTCAAGTTTTCGGATATTATCTGACTTACCATCCTTGTCACATTTACGCCAAAAATCGGATTGTCATCTTTAAAATTTGTATTATATGGCGTAATCCCGTATTTCTTTCATGATTTATCTGCTTCTCCGGGCAAACACGGGATAAGATTCTTAACCTCCAGATTCGCTAAACGTGAATGCCGGTTGCTTCGACTAGCGAATCCTGTGATGGTTATATTCAAATTGATCGGAAACTTAAAACTTGGTCGTTCTGGGTGGTGTAGTGGTTAGCATACTCAGGCGTTTTCTGGGAGACGCGGGTTCGGGTCTCGCTCCAGGACGATGAAAATTTTCACGTTTTCGGATATTATCTGACTTACCATTATTGTCACATTTACGCCAAAAATCGGATTGTCATCTTCAAAATTTGTACATTCTTTAGTTTGGCAAATTAATATTAAGAAAGAGAGAAACGGTAGCTAACAGTAACATTCACTTTTGCCACCTAGAGGCAAAAATGTTCATTACAAACAAGCAGAAAATTTTTGTATAATGGAAGTCATACCTTAGGCATTTCTTTTCTTTCAAATATGACTCTTGAAAGAAGAATTGCACGATGGAAATCAAATATACAACTACACCGCCTAGCGAAAAACTACACATTTTTAGAAGCAGAAAGTGCATGATGACATACAGGGTCATTGCAAATCATCTTTCCGATTACAAATATTTTTGTGAGAAATATATTCTTATAAATAGGAAACAAAGACAAACAGAAATAGCTACTGACAAAGTTTGAAATTTTGCATGCAAAACGAGTTGAACTTGCGCACTTTTGTACTCATCAAAACGTTAGATGTCCTCGTTCCAAACATTCTTCAGCAAGTCCAAATGTATCAGGGCAAATGATTTTGCTATGTTAACCTTCAAATAGCCATTGGTTGTAGAAAATAGTGGGGGGTGGTGCCTAAACTTGAATTTTAATGAAGCCCCCTAGGATAAGTTATGGCTGCACAGTTTTTACAGATTCACACGAGTGAAGTTTTGGCACGCAGAACACCTTTTGCACCTTACTAGCCATTTCCACGCTATGCTGTAAACTAGCGCCGCATATCGGTTCTACGTAATTACAACAGGGCGATTAGAAAAAACAAAACAAAAAACATTGGGTTGCTCTTCACACGATATGAGCAACTTCAATGAGCATTGAATTGTCACTTCACACATATTTTTTATCATCGGTAAGATCATTTATCGTCACAATTAATTTGTTTAAAAGAAAGGTATAGAAAAACAGCGCAAATTATTTACATTGAGGTTTTGGAAGCAACATATGGTATCGAATAAATATCAATATGAACAATTACGTGCGTTTGCGACCCGTACAGGCCAGTCTATTTATCGTAAAATAAAACAAACAATAGTATTTGATCATAATTTCCACAGTTTACCTCGCTAATCGGAGAGAAGAAAAACGTTTTTCGAACTCGTACATTAGCTGAGAAGGTATGGTATCTGCAGATGGCAGGACATACCAGTGAAGATACCGAAGCATACAGCATAAAATTTCATATAATTTCTACTCCCAAAATGCATCTCTTGTACTCTCACCCCAGGTGTTGCGTATATAATTAGAACGTCGGTGTAAGATTTTCCAACACCATTTAGGGCTAAATATTGCAAAATTTCTTATAATATTCTCGTTCACTCCTGCATTTCTTTGTTTGCACCTATTTCAACAGCAACTGCGATCGACACAGGCATGGTCTCCTGACAGGAAGGTGCCAAAAGACAAGGATTAACAATATTTGCGAACAGGTGAACAATATTAGGTTCCCAATCAGAACAGCGATATACGCTAATGCATATTATATATTTTCTAGTGTGTTGCATTGATGTGTCGGACGCTGTTTGCCGTTTTGTGACAGTGAGTGGGAGAACAAAGCCGTTTCTCCTCGATATAATCAATGATATACATCTTGCGATCAGTCTCACTTTTGAGCTCGAACACAATGGCGCCTTACCTTATCTGGATGTATTACTAAGCAGATCGCTTAACAACCGCCTTTGTACACAAGTCTATTACAAACCCACGTCCGTCACAAATCTGATGCTCCGCAGGTCTTTCTCTCCCGAGGAATACAAAACAGCTTCTGTTATTGAATTGGAAGAACCTTTGCCGTTTCCTCCGATGCCCAGTCTAGATAAAGCGAACAAAAAAAGCGTCATCGAACTGGATACTGATCCAGGATACACCTCGAATCAGATACAAATCTTCGTCAAAAAAAGCCAAAATCAAACTTTTTAAATGATCAATGCTACCTAGGATCATTTTCTTTGCATACCAAATATTTCTTACCAACTAAAGAATGCGCTCAAGAAGAGGAACTACACCGTGTCGGCATACGGTCTACTGTATCTTTATATACCACGTTTAAAAGAAATACTCAGAACCCCTCTTTCCAACAAGGTAGGTGTTTATACGGTCCACCTCAAATATTCTGACGGCTCCAGACGGTACTACATCGGAATGACCAAACGTTCCTTTTAAATTAGAATCAACCAGCATAAAAGGTACTACATCGGAATGACCAAACGTTCCATTTAATTTTTAATCAACCAGCATAAAGGCCAGAACTAAAAATACCATCGGCGGAACCTCCGAAATAGCGGCAGAGCAAAGTCCTTCAATGAAATCAGAAAGAAATTGAAACAAAGTACCGCAAAAGTCCAACAGGGAGTTCACCAGGAACGAAACAAAAATTGTAAACAAGCCGCCATTTTGGAATCGAAGCAGACATCCAGTACGCCATTAAAAACATTAAAATATTCGCATTTAGTGCCACAACTATTTAAGTAATTTGTCTACAAAACAGTAGCACATTTCATTTATTTCGTGCGGCGAATTTCAAAGTTCCCATCAGCTGGAATTCTAACCGAAAACATCGCAAATACTTTTTCAGTTTCGTTTAAACATTAGCATTTCTTTCATTTTGTGTAAAACTTTTTCAAAGTAATTTTTTAACTAAATATTAGCACATTTTATTCATATTGCAACACAGCCTTCGAAGTTTCCATCAGTGCACGTTTTATGAAATTCTCCCACTACCCTGACACATTTCCGATTCAGCAAACTACTGATAGCTTAGACGACGCACACACGGTAGCTAGGAGCTGGGATTCAGTTGGTCACATGACCACAGTGACAGCCGTTTGTTTCAGGGCCTCTTCTTTCCAGTAGGCTATGATCGTTACCAGACTGGCATCAGAATTCAGTTCAACAAAGCTTTTCTTTTCCTGGTGAGTTACCCTACAGGAGTTCAGATCTTTTTTTTTTTTTTTTTTTGATTGGGGGCTTAACGACCACCGTGAGCAACTCAGTGGGATATAAGCAGTCGGCCGTCCCTAATTTTGGGTCACTGGTTCCAGGGAAAGGAGAGAGCCAGTGCTGTAAGACAAACACAGCATCCATGCCTCACCGGGATTCGAACCCGGACCCATCGCGGAAAAATGATCAGAAGCCATCGCTTAGATCTGAACGCCGCCCCGGTGGCGTTCAGATCTTCTGAGAAGAGATTAGCGATCAAAGCCTCCTTTAATCTTCCGCGACAGGTGTTGAAAAAAATTAAATCTAGATTTCCTCTTACTTTGACTCCATTTAGATTCAAAAGAGGAATACGTAAATTCACTCGTTTCTCACGGACCGGCGGTTGGGAAAAACTGGCTTATCCCATTCATAACAGTGCGTACGGCCTAAGCACTGATCGCCATATATTTATTTCATTATTAAAGTTTTTAATGCAAAAACTGATGTTAATACGCTGCTCGTGAAACTTCTCCATCTTGAAAGTCGCAGAACACGCGCACGAAGCTCATAAATAGAACGCTTCAGTATGATGACTAATCACAACAGAAAGACGCGGTAAACGTGAGAACCACTTGCCGAGGTCACTGTTGGGCAGCGACACCTACCGCACGTTGGTGTGACATCGTGCTAACGCGCTATCATAAAAGTTCTGTAACTTTTCCAACAGACCTCCTATCTCTTCTAGCCCCTATACCCCGCTCTAACTTGTTGCGTAAAACATGTGTCTTTGACTTCTTTCTTCTTTACTTCCGCGAAATTGAATGCAGACATTTTTCACTGGGTCCCTCGATCTTTGGAATAAATTGATCCACTGGGATCGCATTACCTGCCAAAATCCGACCAAGAAATTCGGCTTCATACCAAACACTGTGAAAACACAAATTTATCCGTGACGGGAATCGAAATCGCGCCCCCTCACTACGGAGTAGGTTGCTCTACCAACTAAGCTACACGGACGGAATGCATCGTTGCAGATTTGTCGTCTTGACACCTGTTTTACCTCTGTAGTACGTCACATCATTTCCCTCTCATTTTTAGCACGTCTTTTGTAAAAAAAGATCGTGCTTATGTTATCGGTTTGTCACTCCGTCCGTCCGTATGTATACACCGTATCTCTGCAATTATTAGTCCGATTTGATAAATACTGATAAGAACGTGCCGAGCGGTGCAATTTATTACCACTTGTCACCAATAAATAAGAACGAGACTTGTAGGTTCTTTTAGTTCGGGAGCTGGTATAAATGAGCTAGAACGTGATGCTTGCTGAAAACACAGGGATTTAATACAAGGAATTATCTACAACACCAGAGCCTATAGAATAAAAAAAGTAAGATTAATAATTAAACTTCTTTATTCGTAGGTGGAAACTCTATCCCGGGGCATTGCCCACGGTGATACAAACACATGTTACGCTCCCTATCGGAGCTAATATCATCTACCTAATTAATTAGTAATAAGACTACCGCCTCAAAAAGGGCGTATCAAAGTTCTAATTTAGAGTCTGGTAATATTTAAAGTTCTCAGTTCCTCCGCTCAGTGACAGGATAGCAATAGACCAAAAAAGTACTCACGTGGTGTTGACTGCTGTTTTTTTATCATTCGTGTATTTGGAACACTCTTTCCGTATCCTGCACACACACACACACACACACACACACATGCGCCTCTGTAATAGTGGGGGGTGGTTTTGTTTTCACCTGTGAGTCCGGAGGGTCTTCACTGATTTCTTGCTTTTACACACTTGAAAAATGACAACCAGCGCTGAATCTTCTTTGCCCAGCAGGCGGGGGGCTGTCGGATGAACAGGAGTATTTCTTTCGCACTCTGTCAAGGAAGTTCGTCGACCACAAGGAAGCAAAGGTTACGTCGAAAGGTCAGCGACCTCCACACTTGGGATAGAGACGGCGTTTTAGGAAGGCTGGTTCGCTAGTCATATGGAATTGTATCTCTAGCAAGAGAAACTCTCCCGAAGTTCCGATCGTTCTGTCATCAGCGCCTAGCCCTTATACGCAAATATAGCAGCTCTTTTCGGCGGTTGTTGAACCGTCCTCTTAGGTTTTCGATTTTACCATACCTGGCGGGCTTACCTCCAGCCACCAAGTACAAATTTAGCCTGGTTTTTCTTTGTAACTATATGTCTTACGGAAGCGCGTCAGGTACCGTGGACTCTAACCGGTCTCACTGGACGTCGGCCCCGCAAATCCTTATGCTAGCGTCTAACAGCAGCGCCGAGCATTATTGCGTATATTCCCTTTGTGGCTGGGTCTTGCGTGCGACTTACTACCGCGTACGGCGATAACTAACTGTCTTCTTCTCCTACTTTTTAGCCATTCCCTGTCACGTGACTTCATCTGCTTCTCTTCACTCGTCACTTGAGATTTCTCTCAGGCCTTTCACACGGAGCGCCGTCGCCCTTGCAAGAATTGTTCAGCCGCTGACCCTCGCCCCCTCATTATCGTAATTTACAGCGTTCCCTACCGATTTTTGGCACTAATGGCACACTTGAAATCGTATTTATGAGAGTCTGAGTGCCTCTCAATTGCAGTCTGGGTGGCCCGCTGCTGCTCACAGACCCCCAGAGATAATCCACTAATTCCATTGTTCCCACTCAGACAAAGATAATTACACGACTTTCCCAATTAAAATAAGTTAGTTTTCCAATTAATTTGCAATAAGCCAAATATTTAATTTAATTATCAACATAGTTTAACCACGCCTATCAAGTCCGTCCCCCTTTTTTAATAGTAATTAATTTAGACCCAATTTTCGTATCAATACTTTTCGAATTGGGAAGCTTGATATATACGAATGATGATCCACCATTTCGTTCTTTTTTTTAACGATGTACAATTTCGCCGCTAAAGGCCGTAAATGCAGATGATGTCGAATTCAAAACACATTTTATTCTACATATTTGCTTCTAAACATCCGATTAAAAAAATTCCTTTATCTTTCGATTCCATTTATGCCTAAGAATATTTTAGGCATAATTACTTTTTCAAGTTACGCATAGATTTTCCGTTAATGGGCGTAAAAGTAAATTACGTTTTCCCCGATATTTCTTCTTCTAAACCTCCGATTTGAAAAATGCTTTCTTTAGCGGATACAGCTCCTGATGCAAAACCTTTTGCATATATTTCTAATTTTTGGTAAACAATACTTTGGCCACCATGGGGCGTACGTGTTAATTTTTTTTACTGATGTATTTGCCATAAAATCTGAGCTTGTAACATCCCGATTGAAAAAAATTATTTTGCGGACAGGTGCTACTCACGTCGATTACCCTTTTCGGAATATTTTCTTTGTAAAATATTGCATGGTTTCTCCGCCAGGGGACGTAGATGCATATCTGATTTTTGTCAATATCTGTGCTTCTAATGTTTCGATTTGAAAAATTCCTTCTTTATTGGATAGACTTTCCGGTGTGACATGTTTTTCATATAATTTCAAAATTTTAAAATAATTCATAGACTTTCCGCTAGGGGGCGTAATGGTAAATTGTGTTTCCCCCGATATCTCTGCTTCTAAAACTCCGATTTCAAATATTCTTTCTGCACCGGATGCAGATTCTGATGGGAAATCTTTTGCATATAATTTCTAATTTTGGTAAGCAATGATTTGGACACCAGGGGGCGTAAGTCTTAATTTCCGCTTCTGATATATTTTGAGCAAAATCTGAGCTTCTAAAATCTCGGTTGAAAAATATTCCTTTGTGGGCCGATACTACTCACGTCGACAAACCTTTTAGAATTTTTTTCTTCTTAAAATAATACTTGGTTTCAGCGCCAGGGGCGTTGATGAATATCCTATTTTTGCCAATATCTCTACTTCTAGGAGTCCGATTTGAAACATTCCTTCTTCGTAGGTGGTGTTTCCAATGCAAAATGTTTTTCATATAAACTCAACTTTTTCTTACTGCACAAATCTTCAAACAGATGGCGTAAGCTCACGATTCCGTTTACAGCAATATCTCCGAGATTAAAGACTCGATTGAAAAACTTCTTTCTTCCGTCAGATACAATTGTTTTCCATACCGGTTCCATTGACTTTGAATAGCTTTAATAAATTTAATTTGCGTCAGAACGGATTAAAAAGACGTGCTTGTTACACCTGAAAATTCAGGGTCATTTTTCTTGGGGTTTTTTTTTTTCCTTTTGAAGCGAAGAACGAAGTATTTATTTAATTCCAGACGATGTGTGGAACAAACATCAAACATTTTTCGAAGAACGAAGTTTTATTAATTCCAGACGATGTGTGGAACAAACATCAAACATTTTTCGAAAAACGAAGTTTTATTAATTCCAGACGATGTGTGGAACAAACATCAAACATTTTTCGAAGAACGAAGTTTTATTAATTTATCCACTTTTACGTTCGGGCGCCAATATGAAGAAACAAATACATCCACTTTTAAAGTACATACACTTTTACGTTCGGGCGCCAATATGAAGAAACAAATTTGTCTGTGACGGATATGGAAGTCGCGCTCCCTCAATCCGGAGTAAGTTGCTCTCCCAATTAAGCTACAGGGAACAGAATGTATCGCTGCAGATTTGTCGTCTTGACCAGTGGCGTAACTACCACCCCCGCAGCTGCGGGGGGCGAAGGTAACGAAGGGGCGTACTGCAGCTGACAGTTATACACTGCCGGACAATTGCTAAGGACAGATGACAATAGCAACGATAGCAATCATAAAATGGAAGGCAGGAAAATGTGGAAATTAGCATAAGTGCGGGATACAGTAAGACGTGTTGTGCGTATGCAAATTTTGGATTGCCGAACTTGTTCGTGACGTCATAGCGCTGATAAAAGATATAAAGGATTTGACGTGTATTGACCGTTGTTGTTCAAACGCAAAGTTGAAAGGGAAAGAATCAATTGACGAACTTGCAATTTTCAGTATGTCTTCCGACATCACCTAGAAGATTTTTCGCATGGCCGTATTATTGGCAAGATTGAAGAAAGGCGAAAAATAACAGATGTTGCCAGGGAGTTCGACGTCAGCCACGGTGTTGTTTCAAGGCTTTGGAAATCATTTCAAACAAATGGAGAGTGTAGGAAACGTCACGGGGAAGGTCGTGTTCGCAGTACGACACCTGCAGAAGATCGGTACATAGTGCTATCAACAAAAAGACACCGGCGCAGCACAGCTAGTGAGGTAGCAAATCAGTTTACGGCTGCTACTGGCAAGCGGATCTCCCGAAAAACTGTCGCCAGACGTTTGCATGAAGGAGGACTATACGCCCGCCGTCCTGTTGTGTGCATCCCATTGTCCAGACGTCACCGTACCGCCCGTTTGCAATGGTGCCATCAACATCGCAATTGGACTGATAACGACTGGTCTGCTGTCCTCTTCTCAGATGAGAGTAGATACAGTCTATCGTCTGATTGACGACGACAACTGATCTGGCGTGATAGTGGTACTGCACATTGTCCAGCAAACATACAGGAAAGGGACCGATATCCAACATGTAGTGTCATGGTATGGGCTGGCATCATGGTCAATGGCCGTACGTCCCTCTATGTTCTTCCAAATGGGACTATGACTGACCAACGATGCATTAATGATGTTCTGCTACCTCATGTTCGCATGTTCCGTGGTGCTGTCGGTCATAGATTCATTTTCATGGACGACAACGCAACATGCCATCGAACAGTCGCTCTCCAGGAGTGTCTTGAGAGCGAGGATATTCGACGCCTCGTATGGCCAGCACGTTCTCCAGATCTGAATCCCATTGAAAATGTGTGGGATGCTTTGGGGAGGAGTCTTGCTGGTCGCCAATGCCCTCCAATAAACAAGGACACCCTCATCCGTGCACTGACAGAGGAATGAGATAAATTACCCCAACAGCTGCTTGATAATGTTGTGCAAAGCATGACACGACGTGTGGAATCTTGCATCGCCCTCCATGGTGGCCATATCCCGTATTGAGATCTTACGCCGGAACGCCTGCGGACGGTAATTGCATTTTTTTCACGTTTACGTATTCTGCATAAAATGGCCTGTTTGTCCCTTGAACACGTTCCAAAGCCTTCTGGATTTCAGAGCACAATAAATTGTCTTTCTTGTAATGTCCTGGCATTCTGACATTATTTTATTTCACTTGGCATCCAACCACACTTACCTTTTTATGCGCTATATAGCCGTTTATGATCCGTCCTTAGCAATTGTCCAGCAGTGTAATTTCATGAAACAATTCGAACACATACAATAATTAACCCAAACATTCATATTTTGCTCTAAGTTATATTTAGCTTTGCCTAAACAAATGCATAGTTTCCCTTTTAAAACACTGAATGTCCTACAGATTGAGAGTGTTCGACTGTTTGACTTCGGGTCGTAATACGATTGCTCTCCAATCGTCCTCTCTCTGCGCTGCTGAGGAAACGTTCCCTGTGGAGGATCTGGGAAAACAGTCAGTTACCTAGGATTACGAGCACGACAGACGTCAACATTTATTCACAGCAGCAGCAGATCTGCCATGTGTAAGAGGGTGATTTATTATAGTTTTAGACAAAGCAATTACATGTATTGTCAAATCTATTACTACAGGGCTCTAGGTACCACAATTAATTTTTCAGACACTCTTCCTGAATCCATAATTCCCCCCTCCCACCAACCACTACATAGACACACCGCAAAAAAAGCATCCTCTCTCATGTTCGATAATCCTGGGATAATAACTGCGCTTAGGAGTGCTGAACTAAATCTTGCGGAGGGGCGTACGTTGTGCTAGTTACGCCACTGATCTTGACACGTGCTTTACCTCTGTAGTACATCACAAAACCAGTACGTAGCATGCTTAGACACATCTGTATTTCAAATCGTCAGTAACTAGCTGTGGAACCAATCTCCTACAACATTAGTGTGATCTAAGGTCGGAGTGGCAATACTCTGTACAGATCCAACAGAGGAATTACTGTACATACTCACATGTAAGCCGATCTTGTGAATAAACCGACCCCATACTTCAAGACCCAAATATTTGTGAAAACCTTGACCCGCATATAAGCCGACCTAAAATTTCACGATTTTGGAAAACATGTTTGCTGAAATGAATTATGCAAATTTCTGAGATTATCTTCTGTAAAAACCTTGAAAGTATGATTCACTGTCGGAGTTTCCAGGTAACTCCAGTTACATCCATTGCATTTCTTATGCAGCTGTTTTTGAGATAACTTATAATCATTTCTGGTGAAACTGTATCCCACAATTCTTTCATCGAAGAAGTAACACGGCCGTGTTAGCCTTCTTTCAAGTTACTACCTCTCATTAAACACTATGTCTTTGTTATTCAATATCGCGGATGTAGGAGCGGAAACACGCACGCTTACGCTTGCTGTGAAAACTCGAGAGCTCCTGATGGGAAATCCTTTGCATATAATTTCTAATTTTGGTAAAAAAATAGTTTGGCCACCAGAGGGCGTAAGTCTCAATTTCCGCTTCTGATGTAGTTTCAGCAAGATCTGAGCTCCTAAAATCTCGACTGAAAGAAATTCGATTTTGGACCGATACTACTACTCACGTCGACAAGACTTATAGGCATTTTTTTCTTCTTAAAAAAATGCTTGGTTTCTACGCCAGGGGACGTTGATGAATATCTTATTTTTGCCAATATCTCTACTTGTAAGGGTCCAATTTGAAAAAAATCCTACCCCGTTGGTGGGGTTTCCGATGCGAAATATATTTAATCTAAATTCGAAATTTTCAGGTAAATCATAGACTTTCCGCTAGGGGCACAGGGGTAAATTGCATTTTAGGCTTTATTTCTGCTTCTGAAACTCCGATTTGAAAAATTCTTCCTGTATCGCATACAGTTCCTTGGGCCCGCATGTAAGTAGAACTAAAGTTTCAAGCTTTTGGAAAATATATTTACTGAAGTGAATTATGCAAATTTCTGAGATTATCTTCTGTGAAAAACTTCAAAGTATGATTCACTGTCGGAGTTCCCAAATAAATACAGTTACATCCATGGCATTTCTTATGCAGATTTTTTTGAGATAACTTATAATAATTTCTGGTGAAATTACATTCCACAATTATTTCATTGAAGAAGTAACACGGCCACATCGGCCTTCTTTCAAGTTACCACCTCTCATTAAACACTAAGTCTTTGTTATTCAATATCGCGGATGTTGGAGCGCAAAAACGCACGCTTGCTGTGAAAACTCGAGGGAAGAAAGATACCTGATTGGTTTAACGAATAATTTCCTGTAATAGGGCAGATTCACGGGAACACTTGGGGGTTGGATTAACTGTTAAATTTCCATAATCTGTCGAAGTATTTGATTTTGAAGTTCGGGTCATATATTGTGGATAGTATATCGTATAAATCTTTGTTACTGTGTCACAGGATATTTCTTCTCCCCTTCCCCATTTTGTGCACCAGCTATTATATATTGCGTTACCGTAAGAAACCAGGTACTTAATTCATGGTACAGGTGATTGTACGACGTGTAAGTATCAGTCTGTACAGTCCTTAAGACAAAAGCTACATAACTATCAAGAGTAAATTTTATATTTAGAAGTTTTGTAAAATAATATTATAAAACAGTAAATTGCCCCTCTTAAAGATAATTGAAAGTTATTGTCCGTTTCAAAAAAGATCTGAAATTTCAAATCATTCTGTTGCTTTGAAAAATCACGATACAGAAAATGCTTGGTTTGTAAAAGACCTGCTACAGAAAAAATAAAATTATTACAAACGTATTTAAGAAAATAATAAGCTCCAACAGAAAATAAAATGACTAACTCACTCGCATTAATGGAAAAAAAAATCATCATTGCGCAATTCGTTTTACTTTGAACGGGAGTTTGATACCTTTGACTTTTTGCCTCAGTGGTTAAGACGTCCGGCTTCAACCCTAACGACCTGGGCTCGGCACAAGAGTAAGGGTAGAAATATTCTCTCGCGTAAGGGTAGAAATATTCCGCGTGTCTACTTTTGCGAAATTTGTGTCAAAATAAGGAAAAAACTTGAAACGGTCTTTTTGAAATAAACGGATTTACTGACTACGAAAAATCTGTGAAAACACGAGAGTTAAAAAAAAAGCCGGCAACTTTTAAAAATGGAAGTTCCGTTAAAAATACAGACACTTACAGGCAACTTTGGTGCACGTTATTTTCAGAATTTTTCCGTGAATACGCACCACATATTTTTAACAGTGTGGTTAAAGAAGTATTAACTAAGTTAAAGAGAACTGGGATTAGAGGTGTTGTTCTTAACATGTTTCAGAATTATTTATCGGGCAGGAAGCAGTTTGTCCATTTCCATGATAACTGTTCTAGAGTTGAGTCTGTTTCATTTGGAGATCCTCAATGTTCATTGTTACGTCCTATTCTGTTTTTGTTTTATATAAATGATATTTTTTGAATTCCATCTGGTGCTCATTTGCTATTATTTGCTGATTATGTAAGCCTATTTTTTAGGGGGAATAATCTGAGTGAGTTGATTCCTTGAGTAAATTTCGAAATTAGGGAGTACCTTTGTTGGTTTGCATGTAATCTTTTAACGTTAAATGTTACTAAGACGGGGTGCGTGTCGTTTTCCAACATCAGGCCTCGTCCTTGCGATGTGAGTTGTGTTTACTTAAATGATATGGCATTAAAATTTTAGACCACTGTGAAATTTTTGGGTGTAGTTCTGCATGAATCTCTTAGATGGGATTCTCATGTGGATTAGCTTGCGTCGTGCTTGAGATCTAACAAACGGTATGATTTCGCGGATTTCTGTTTTTTTGTCAGTTAGAATCCTGTTAATTTTATACTATTCTTTTATTTTTCCTGTATTGTCTTACTGCATTTTAACATGGGGTGTGACTACACGGCGTAATATTGTTCGTTTATCTGTGTTGCAGAGGAATTTTGTCCGATTGTTAAATTTGTCGGCTGGTTCGGAGGTTCGTTTTCGTCATTTTCAGATATCAACTATTGAGCAACTACATAAATGCAGATTGCTGCTGATGGTGTATGAACGTATTTTTACAGGAAGATATTCCAACTTGATTGCATTACGGCGTACCACTCACTTCTACGATACTCGTGGTGGGTCGGGTTTTTCTGTTCCGTGGGCTCGTGCAGGTTTAATGTTTAACAATATCAATGTGTTGGGATTGCGTGAGTGGAATGGATCACCGTTGATTAGATCAGAGGCACGTTATCCGGTATTCAAGCGAGTGCTGAGGAGTTTTTTGACGGGAAATTAAATTTTTGAATTTATTGCTTTATGATTCATAAAAGAAATGCATTGTAAAATTGCTTTCGTTGTCTTGACTCAACTGAAGTAATTTATTTTTATTTTAGAGGGGATCAGGGGCTTGTCAGGCAGTAAGTACTTCATCCTTTTTTCCCGGCCCCTTGCTGTGCATTTAATTAATTTTAACATTTAATATTTGATTCATATTGACAATACGTAATTGGTCTATTTAATTGTAATTAATTTTCCATGGAATAAGTTTTGTTCCTGTGCAGAATTTGTAAATATTGTGAAAGTTCGGGTGATTTTTTTTACTTTGTAAGTTTTACTGGTGAATTTGTTTGCTTTATTTGAACAATAGGTTTATGATTGTGGTATATATTGTATTTTTGTGAGCATTATAATATTTTTATATAATATTGTACAGAAGAAATTTCATAAAATAAATAAACAAGTTAGTAAAACCATGCAATGCATTGATTATAATACGCTTTCCAACATGCCGAAAATCATTACTCAAGTTATGAGGATAATGGCTGTGGAATAAATCTCGCTCCTGTACCCTGAACTTTGATCCCATTTCGATTATATTCAGCAGAACAGGTTCAGTATACCTCCGAAATAACATGATAAAGTTTTGTCGCAATTGAAGCATTTTTACGTAAGTTATGATGCATAAGGGCTATGGAATAGATCCCACTCCTGTGTCCGAACCTTGGACCCCATTTCGCCCATTTTCAATAGGATACATCCCCAGGTAGGCCCCTACAACATACTAACATTTCATCCAAATCAAAGCGTTTTTACGTAAGTTATGACACATAATGGCGATGGAAGTGGTTCCGCTCCTATGTCCTGACCTTTGACCTCATTTTACCCATTTTGAATTGGGTTTGTTCCCAGGTGGTCCTCTGCCACATACTAAAATTTCATCGAAATCAAACCTTTTTTACGTTAGTTATGACGCAAAAAAGCAGTGGAATGGATCCCGCTCCTATGTCCTAACCTTTGTCATTTCTTTAAATTTCAATAGGGTTCTTTCCCAGGTGGTCCCCTACCACATACTAAAATTTCATCGAAATCGAACCATTTTTACGTGAGTTACTGTGCCAACAGGCGGACGGACGGACAGACGGAAGGAAAAAGCTGAAGGATATACGCTTCTTCAACCTATGGTTGAAAAGTGTAAATAAAAGAAGTAAAAACGCCTCATTTAGCACTGATTTATAAGCCAATATTATTTTTGATATCAATTCATTAAGCCCTAAATTGGAAACACTACAAGGTTTAGATGCATCCACTTTCTTTCTTCTGCGGGCAAAAAGTTAGAATTTGTTGAATTGTGTTGTTGAAATATATAGTGTGCATTGATTCACAGCCAAGGGGACCTTTGGGATATGAACTTGCCTTTAAAGATTCATCGAAACATGCAAAAAAGGCGGTGAGAACTGCCTCTTCAGGTGGCATTCCCTCTTATGACACAGACTGCGTAGGGGGGCGGGCGAAACTCAATAGCTAGTTTGACGTGTCAAATGACGCGATATATAAACGAAAAACCCATTACATGGATTTCGGATCTCAGGGAGGAGATGACAGCCATGCGTTGCTTCATTTCTTCCCGTGTCGTTGATAACGAAAAGTTCTGGAAAAAAAAAACAAAAAAACATAACAACCTCTGAGCCATTGCTGAATGTAATTCAATTTCTTTCTCGCTTATCTGTTGAAGAGCAATACGGCTTCGAAATTCGATTTTTCCAAGCGGCTTCCGTTTGATGCTTATGAACAGAAATGTGGACTTTCTGATTAGCTCAACTTACATTCGTTTCATTTCACATATGTGTAGGTAAGAACCTTGCTTTTTAATGGGAACGCTATTACGGAGTTTAAAGATATCTAACGGCAATATGTTTTATGGTGATGAAGAAATATTTTACGAGGGAAGTCCGCAGAATTTTGAA
Organism: Macrothele yani; assembly: GCA_039090855.1. Taxonomy (NCBI): domain Eukaryota; kingdom Metazoa; phylum Arthropoda; class Arachnida; order Araneae; family Macrothelidae; genus Macrothele; species Macrothele yani. The sequence goes on from CM077007.1 coordinate 31,174,581, forward strand.
CAACGAGAGATGAATGGTACAAATTACACGAACTTTGGTGAATTAAGAAATGAAGTTGGAAAAATTCTGAGAATACTTTGCGAGGACATTTTAATATGCATATCATGCTTCTTGGTGTTCGATCAACTTAGTTAAAACTACAGGTTTTAATTAAGTAACAAAGAACTGTACACCAACTATACTAGTCTTGGTGTAGAACAAAAATCACAGTTCCCAATGTTTCGAGCATCAAACAGATAAGAAGGTACACAGTAAGCTGCAAACTGAATGCTACAATGTTTCAACAATTTTTTCCGAATAATGCAACGCTTCAGCAAAATACGTTGAAGCGTTCTTTTATTCATTTTGCAGTTTGCTGTCTACCTTCCTTGAAAAAACCATCTGCGAAAGCTTTTAAACTTTGAGTTTTATTCTACACTGGCACGTGGTCTGTTCAGGGAGTCACCAGCCGGACCCAGAGAAGTTACAGGCGGTCAGGGACCTGTTACAGCCGAAGACGAAGAAGGAAGTACGTAGTTTCCTGGGACTCTGTGGTTATTATTGGGAATACGTACCGGGGTTCGCCGAGATCGTGAAACCGCTAACCGATTTAATGGGAAAGAAAGCCGCGGAGAAAGTGAGTTGGACGACAGAAATGGACATCGCATTCAAAAAGCCAAAATAATGTTTATGTACAGCACCAGTACTAGCGATGCCAAGCTTTGACCGTCCGTTCTTATGGTACACGGATGCGAGTTCATTTGCCGTAGCCTGCTGTTTAGCGCAGAGAAGTAACGGGGGAGAAATCCGACCGGTAGCATACGCCAGCCGGAAGTTAAACGCCACGCAGGCTAGTTGGGCCGTCAGTCACAAGGAGGCCTACGCCATAGTATGGGCACTCCAGAAGTTCGAGGAATAAATTTTCGGGCATCCAGTGGAAGTAATGTCCGATAACAAGCCGCTAGTTTACTTGACTAGCGCAGCATCCCAAAGCTCTAAACTACAGAGATAAAGTTTGGCCATCTCCCAATTCAACCTTAAAATAACACACATAGCAGGTAAGCTAATTCCTCACGCTGATGCTTTATCTCGGTTATCTTTTGAGGTAGGTGATCAGCGTCCTGATGAACACAAGAGTATCACTACACAGGTAGAGACTCAGTGAGGCTCGAAGGTGGTACTGTTGTGTAACCAAAAAAAAAAAAAAAAAGGAACTCAAGTGAACAGGACTGACCATGCGAAGTAAGGACCCCGCATGTTTCGTCTCAGGGGCCGAGGCCTGTAAGGGCGAAAAATAATAATGAGATGCATATCAATTAAGATATGATCAAGTGCTAATTTATGTACATAAAAACAAGGAAACAGAAAAGGGACTATGTCACGTGCAGAGGATGGCGAAATGTCGCCCGAGAAAAATGTTTCTTTTACTCAGGAAATAACTTTATTTCATTTACTGTGTGCGTATACAATGCCCAAGGTTAGAAGGGTGCCAGCCTGTCTGGCAGGACTAAATACGTCCTTTATGTGAAAGAATGTCAGTATTGTTGTATGTTTTGTTCTGTTTGTATAGAGTCTGGTTTCCACGTGCAGAAGTCCGTTAGAAGGAATGTGAAATATGCGGTCGTCTGGCACGGAGAAAATAAGCGAGGGCGAGCGAGTTCCAAGAAACAGGAACGGCTGAGGTTCAGATACGAAGAAAGTTGGCCTGCGGACAAAGGTCAGGTTTGCTCCAGGGCCTGACAAGGTCAACGCCTCGTAGTAGGTCAGCGCCTCGTGGTAGAGGGGGGCCGAAAAAAAAGGTGGGGTCTACCAGAGCGAGGGGGATAAGAGATAGCTTCGGAGAGAGGAGCAGGACTGCGAGTTGGAGTTGGAAGGCGGGTAGATGTGCAGAGTTTAAGCTCCGAGGAACGGAGTTCCTGTCGTTAGCGTGAAGCTGGAGGGTTCGGGAGAACGCGATAAAGATTTGCGAGTTGATCTTGGAACACAGATAGACGTGTGGAGTTTTATGCTCCGAGGAACGCAGTTCCTGGTTTTTAGCGTGAAACCGAGGGTTTCGAGAGTCCGCGTGGAGTCGGAACGACTCGGATATTAGAGTGGCGTTAGAGCAAATGATTTGAGATTGAACAATTCGTGACAGACGACGCATGCGACACAAATTCTTTGACGTGGACAATTGGCACCGGAACCAGACTCTCACTAGTACTTTGATTCATTAAATTAATTATCTTTCTTATTCACGAAGTATTTATTGAAGATGATGAAGTGCCTTACTTTAGCCATTCTCTCCCATCCTTGATTCGCGGATAATTACACAAAAAGGCGGAGGAAGAGGGGCCTGGATAATAAATTTATTATTAATAAATTACGAGAGTGAGAACCTCAGATTATTTGCTGTAGGGGGAAGTCGTTAAATTAACTCACTGACGCCTATCAGAAAGAAGGCGGGACTTAGCACGAAAGTCTATGTCTCACCTCTACAGCAAATTAATAAATGGAAAAAAATCGAATTACAATACAGTTATACTATTTTAACTACGGAATTTATTATAATAACTAGCATATAGCCCGTCCTATGACGGTTGGTTTTAAGCTTTAAATATTAATATATAGGAGATGTTTCCCATCATGTGACGGAGTGAAATATTTCATTGAAGCAGATTGAAAACAAATCAAATAGACACCGGATTTCTGTTAGGAAACATAGTAAAAACTTATATAGTAAGAACTCATTTATGTTAGAACTAAAAATGATATGCTATTTATTTCCGTTTTTAAAAAGAAGTGTAAGATATTTGTTGTTTAACAATTGTAGATTAGAGCGTTTAGATGGATCGATATTTTGCAAAAGGTGTAATAAAATTCCCACTAAATTCGGAAATTTGTTTTCGTGTAGACTTACCATAATAACTTTTTCTTTGATATTTTGCGTTAAATGACTTTTTCTCCGGCACACTTGTTATTCGCTGCACGGCTTGCGTTTAGACTGTCCTATTCGACGCTCAGATTGAAACTTCATAACAAAGCTCTTTCTACAAAATAATGCCACATCTGGTATTACAAATCGTAACTATAAATTCTCGACAACGTGCTTTTGATGCAATCTTGCTCACTTTAACATCTCAAGAATTCAATTTTTATTGTAGGTTAGGCGTTTAGATAGATCGATATTTTGCAAATAAAATCAGCACTAAACTCCGAAAGTTAGTTAAATTAAAAAAGTAAAAAATAATTAAAGCCTACAAATTGATATTAGAATTGGGCTAAATTAAATTATTATACAAACGCAACTTCACGGGATATTAAGATTTTAATCCGAATTTTGTGGAACGGATAAATAGAACTCGAGTGCTTGATAATCCAATGCTTTTATTAACAAATTAGCGGTTGATCACCTTGACATCTCAATGTGATCGCGTGCAAACTGAACTTGCTGTGATATTAAAAATTCAATTCGAAATTTTTTGATCGGAAAAATAGAACTCGAGTCATTAATAATCCAATGGTTTTTAAATTAGCACGCGATCACCTTGACATCTAAAAGTGCTCGCGTGCTATTATATAGCAGGCAATCATTTTTACATCGCGAGAGCACACACGAATTTTTCGATAAGTGATGGCGCAACAATGCGGACGTTGCTGTGACGTCAAGTGTTCCTGAGAGACAGACGGATCTGGGTGTTTATATTAATAATGACATTTCGTTTGTAGAATAAGAGTTAGTTTCACGAAAATGTTTATATACTCACAATATCATAAAAACAGAACACCTGAAAGGAGTGTTCGTTTTTTACAAGATATGCTAATCAAGCAATTTCCCAGAAATGATTAGCACTTCGGCGTTATTGGCGCATGTGGACGGCGTCTAGACAAAATCAAGCCGTGCAACGTCCCAGACCGGAAACCGGCCATTCAACGAGCATAAAAGTAACACAAAATACGGTACAGTAACCACAGTCCTATCCAGAGAAGTCATATTAAAGTCCGCTACTCCTATGTGGGATGATATAAAGAAATTAGCTACTTATTTTACCCCTAAATGTACAACCGTTCGAGAAACATTAGAGATTATTGCCAACAGTGATACTTGCAATGATAGAGTCTCACTGGGGTTGGAACGAATTTGGAGCCAGTTCTTCAAGTAACGCCTTCTTCTTACCAGGATACCTCATGCACAAGAAAGTGATGCCTCGTGTCTTTAAATCATATTACGTCGTATCTATTTATTGTCAAGTCAAGTCACCTCGTCCAAATTGTTAAAGCGTCCAATTATTCAGAGTGCCGTTTCTGTCTAACTTCCTTGAAAAAGCATTATGGCCGCTCCAGTGGCGCAGTGGTCTAAGCGCTGGCTTATGACCATTCGTCCGAGAAGGGGGTCCGGGTTCGAATCCCGGTGAGGCATAGATACTGTGTTTGTCTCACGGCACTGGCTCTCTCCCTTCTCTGGAACCGTTGACCCTAAATTAGAGACGAACGACTGCTTATAGTCCATTGAGTTGCTCATGGTGGTCGTTAAACCTTCAATCCAAAAAAAAAAAAGGGGGGAAAAAGCCATCTGACTGATGAGCGACGAAAGTTTGGAAACGATTGTTTCAATTTTCCTACGCCAATAAATAGCGTCTATTTTTGTGTTTCCTTAACCAGAATTGCTGACTGCTGTACTGTATTTTTTTACCGCGTTTTTGTTTTGTACCCTTTATTTTGATGTTTCCTGTTTTTCGTTTTCTCGTGGCATACGTCTTGGATTCCATTTTCGGTTTCCGTTGCCATTTTGTCCTGCCCTTTTGCAGTGTATTTAATTCTTTTTGTCGGTTTCAAATGTTACCCTACCCACTGTTTATATTTGTTTCTTTAGTGCTTGCCATGTATTATCACCTTTTTCTCTTATAATTTTTACCTGTGTGTTACTATCGTGTTTTACCTTAAAAGTGTGCTTCCTTTGCTTTTAGTCGGCTACAGCCGTTTGTCGGCTCTTTTCCTCTGGGCTGTCCTTTCTTTCTTTTTGTTTTCCGTTGGCCTCCGACGTAGGCCAACCTGTCGCTGTTATTATACTCAGTGTTTTGCAAATTTGTTTTTCCTAATGAGTGTCTCCTTTCCTGTACTACATCGTGTTGAATTGTCTTGAATGTGTGTGTATTTCATTCCCAGTGATCTGCCGGGTTGGCAGCCTACCTCCATTGGTACGATAGTAAAGTGATTGCTGTGTTCTACTGCGAAATTCGCTTGCCGGGTTTCGGGCTGTTTCTGCTTTGTGTGTTCTCTATTGCATTTTAGTTTCAACTGCTGCTGCCTTGTTTTTTAGCACGTCTTTTGTAAAAAAAAGATCGTGCTTATGTTATTGGTTTGTCCGTCCGTCCGTTTGTACCCACGGTATCTCTGCAACTATTAGTCCGATTTGAAAAATTCTTTTTGCATTCGAAAGCCTGAAACATGCAAATGATGATCCTGCATTTCGTTTTTTTTTTTACGATGTACAATTTCGCCGTTAGAGGGCGGAAATGTAGATGATGTCGAATTCAAAAATACATTTTATTCCACATTCTTGCTTCTAAACTTCCGAATGAAAAAAAACTTTTATCTTTCGATTCCACTTACGTCGAAGAGTATTTTGGATATAGTTTCTTTTTCAAATTACGCATAGATTTTCCGCTACGGGGCGAAAAGTAAATTGCATTTTTCCCGATAACTGTTTACTAAAACTCCGATTTGAATTTTTTTTTTCAGCGGATACATCTCCTCATGCACAATTTTTTGCTTATAATTTCGAATTTTTGGTAAAAAAAGAATACTTTGGCAACCAGGGGTCGTAAGAGTTAATTTTCGCTTCTGATGCATTTGCCATAAAATCTGAGCTTCTAAAATATCGATTGAAAAAATTATTTCGTGGACTGATGCTACTCACATTGATAAACCTTTTCGGAATATTTTCTTCCTCAAATATTCCACAGTTTCTCCGCCAGGGGGCGTAGATATATATCATATTTTTGTCAATATCTCGACTTCTAGGAGTCCGAATTGAAAAATTCCTTCTTTGTTGGATAGTGTTTTCCGTGTGACATGTTTTTCATATAATTTCAAAGTTTTTACGTAATTCATAGACTTTCCGCTAGGGGGTGTAAAGGTAAATTGCGTTTCTCCCTATATCTCTGCTTCTAAATCTCCGATCTGAAAACTTCTTTCTGCACCGGATACAGCTCTTGGTAGGAAATCGTTTGCACATAATTCTATTCTAATCTTTGTAAAAAAATGGTTTGGCCACCAGGGGGCGTAAACCTTAATTTCTGCTTCTGATGTATTTGCAGCAAAATATGAGCTTCTAAATTCTCGATTGAAAATAACATCGTTTGTAGACCGATACTACTCATGTCGACAAACATTTTAGGAACATTTTCTTCTTAAAATAGTGCACAGTTTCTACGCCAGGGGCGTAGATGTGTATCTTTTTTTTTTCAATATCTCGACTTCTAAGAGTCCGAATTAAAAAATTCCTTCTTTGTTGGATAGTGTTTCTAGTGTGACATGTTTTACCTATAAATTCAAAATTTTCAAGTAATTCATAGACTTTCCGCAAGTGGGCGTAAAGGTAAATTGCGTTTTCCCCTATATCTGTGCTTCTAAATCTCCGATCTAAAAATTTCTTTCTGCACTGGATACAGCTCCTAATGGGAAATCGTTTGCACGTAATTTAAAATTTTTGTAAAAAATTGTTTGGCCACCAAGTGGCGTAAGTCTTATTTTCCTCTTCTGATGTATTTGCAGCAGAATATCAGTTTGTAAAATCTCGATTGAAAAAAAAGTCTTTAGTGGACCGATACTACTCATGTCGTCAAACATTTTAGGAACATCTTCGTCTTGAAATAATGCATGGTTTCTACGCCAGGGGCGTAGATGTGTATCTTTTTTTTTTTTTTTTTTTGTCAATATCTCTACATCTAAAAGCCCGATTTGAAAAATTCCTTCTTTGTTGGATAGTGTTTCCGATGCGAAATGTTTTTCCTATAAATTCAAAATTTTCAAGTAAATCATAGACTTTCCGCTAGGGCGCACAATGGTAAATTGCGTTTTCTGCTCCTAAAACTCCGATTTGAAAAATTATTCCTGTATCGCATACAAGACCTGACGGAGAATATTTTTCACATAATTTCTAATGTTTGGTAAAAAATGGTTTGGCCACCAGGAGTCATAAGTGTTAATTTCTACTTCTGATGTATTTGTAGCAAAATCTGGGCTCCTGAAAACTCGACCAAATTTTTTTTTCTTGGACCGATACCGCTCATATGGATAAACCTTTTGTTAATACTTTCTTCCTAAAATAATGCATGGTTTTCCCACCAAGGGACGTAAAGTCACATCTTATTTTTGTCGATAACTCTGTTTCTAAGAGTTCGTAAGCTCATGATTCCATTTACAGCGATATCTGAGGGATTAAAGACCCGACTGAAAAACTTCTTTCTTCCGTCAGATACTATTGTTTTCCATACCAGTTCCATTGACTTTGAATAGCTTTGATAAATTTAATTTGCGTCAGAACGGATTCAAAAGACGGGCTTATTACTCGCGAAAATTCGGTGTCATCTTTCTTGTTTTTTTTTTGTTTTTTTTTTTTTTTTGTGTGTGTGCACTGTGTGGTGTGTCTAGTGTATTTGCTGCTTATATTCGTTCTTGGTTGTGTTGTTTACATGTCCGCGTTACTGTGCCTCAGTGAGGTTCTTTGTGTTTTGTCGGAGTTTGCCAATGCACTTCTCTCGGCGTCGTGTGCCGTACTTTATTATTTTTTTTTTGTGTGTTGCGGGGAGCGTTCTATTGCTGCCTTGTGGTTTTTATTTTACTGTTAGTTGTTTCGCGTCGGTCACAACCGTTGGCCGACGCACTTGATTCTCCCACGCAAATCTTTTTCGGTGTGTTACTAGTTTTTCTTTTGCCTCTGCAGTTTTGTTACAGTGTGTTTTTACGGTGTCGTGTTATGTATGGCCTCTAATGAGTCGTTTTGGTTATTTTTTTTTTTCTTAACCGGTGAGACTATGTGCATTTTGTTTTCCCAGTGCCTGTAATAGTTTTGTGATATGTTTTTTTTTTAAATAAAAGTCTATTGATTTGCAAGCAAATTCTTATTTGCGAATTCAGCATTCGAAGGTGGGTTTATTACTTTCTGGAATGTTCACGGACGATTTGTACTTCACATAACGATGCATTGACACTAGTTTTGTGCGTGTGTAACATATTTATAAATCCGATTTCTTTTTAAATGTTTTCCTTAGTTCTTTGATGAAACAAATTATTGACATTTTTGGTTAGACAAAAAAAAAATCGCAATTTTTTGTTAACGTTCTATATGTTCTAGGGTGCTATCACCATGCAATCCTTGGTTGCCGCAAGTAATTTGAAACACACTGTTTGTATAACCTATACATGAAATCAAGCTCTATGCATAAATTACAACTCTTATCATTACTTCATGAGCAAAATTTTTTTGCGATCAGGAACCGCAGGCTGTTATAAGAAACGTATTATTCCTGTATCAGAAATCTGGGTATAAATTTATTATGTTCCCCTGTGCATCTAATAAAATGCAGATTCTATCGTGTTCATTGTAAATATGAATCTACAAAGCGAGGCCAAATTATCACTAAAATTCACTGCATCCAACCAAAATAATACACAATGAAGACTAGCATAAAAATACGTCGGAATTATTAAGATATATCAGAAGACAAAAGTGATGTTCAATGCTTTTACAAGAAATGAAGATTTATCGATTGATGGAGAAAAGCTGGAGATAACAGACACGTACGTTTATCTTGGACAGCAGATATCAAGTGAGGGTCACATTGATGAAGAAATTAATCGGCGTACAAAACTTGCCTGGAGAGCTTTTGGAAGAAACAGCATAATTTTCAAGAGCAATATGCCATTATGTCTTAAAAGAAAAGTGTTTGATCAATGCATCCTTCCAGTGCTTACGTATGGTGCAGAGACGTGGACCTTAACTAAAAGAGACATACAAAGGCTGCAGACAACTCAAAGCAGCATGGAGAGGTGCATGCTTGGTGTAACCAGGAGAGATAAGAAGAGGAACTCGTGGATCCGAAAAATGACTAGAGTGGAAGACATCATGATCAGAGTTAAATCCCTGAAATGGCAATGGGCTGGACATACTGCCAGAAGGACAGATCATCGATGGACAGCCGAAATTTTAGATTGGATTCCAAGGGACAGGAAAAGACCCAGAAGAAGACCACATGGGAGATGGGTGGATGAAATTCGAAAGTATGCAGGGGTGACATGGAGGAGACTGGCACAAGACAGACCGTTGTGGAGGAAACTTGGGGAGACCTTCGTCCAGCAGTGGATTGATAATGGTTGACAATGATGATGATGATGATTAGAAATTCTTACCTCTGAATGTCTCTATCAGAGTTGACAGTTCCGAGTCTTTTAACAATGCACTCACTTCGTAGTTAGCCGTAATGCAAAGCGAAATCTTAAGCCCAAAACGAGATTCTTCTGGCCAGAGTCTGGTAGTGCCCGTATGGAGTAGCTAGTAATCACGTGCGCTTTGGCGTAAGGTCGATGCCACCTCCAAATAGTTGAATTAACAAAATATAGCCAAAGAAATAATTTTGTGTTGCCAACAAAACAATTCCGATGGTGTTTTGTTAAAGCAACAAAATAAATCGACAAAACAGCACAACAAAATTATTTTGTTGTTTCAAACAAACTTTTTTCTCAGTGTAGGCACAGCCCAATATATATTTTTCTTTCTCCCTCGGATGATATGCAACGGTCCCATCGTTCAGTTCACTTTTCAGAGCATGTGGAGAAGGCATTTTGTGAAAGATATTTTAGTGATCCCTGTTCAGCTTGAATAACGTCAGCATCCGTGTTGAATATTACGCCACGGAACTTTTCCTCCATTGTTGGAAACAACCCGAAATCGCACGGGTCTAGTTCAGGACTGTAGGCAGGCTGTGGCATGAATTCAATACTGCACACCGTAAGAAAATGCTGAACACAATCAGCCACATGTGGGCGGGCGTTATCATGGTGTAGGGTCCACTTGCCCACCAGATTCGGTCGCTTAATCGATACGTGTCGTCTCAGACGCTTCAAGACTGAAATGTAATACTCAACATTGACTGTAATTTGTGGAGGAACGGCATGCTGGTAGACTACACCTTTATAATACCGAAAATGATCATCATCACTTTCCCAGCTGACTTGGTTTGGTGGACTTGTATGTTTCTAGACACTTGTTGCGTCCTTCCTGAGGGGTTCGAAATAGTTTACCTATGTTTCGTCGGCATTTATTACCGTGTTAAGAAAATTTGGAACCGTTGCCATCATTTGTTTGCACTCATGACACACCTGAAATCTGGCTAACAATTGTTCTCTCGTCAGGTGATCATAGGTACCCATATAGAACACACATGGTGCAGCAGTAATTTGTCGAGTAGAATGCGGAATGCCAACGTTTTCGAAATATTAGTTGACTTTTTTTTTTTTTTTTTTTGACTGAAGGTTTAACGACTACCGTGAACAACTCAATGGGCTATAAGCAGTCGCCCGTCCCTAATTTAGGGTCACTGGTTCCAGGGAAGGAGAGAGCTAGTGCCGTAAGACGAACACAACATCCATGCCTCACGGGATTCGAACCCGGACCCCTTTCGGAAGAATGATCAGAGGCCATCGCTTAGACCACTGCGCCACCGGGGCGGCGAAATATTAGTTGACGCCGCTACGTCTTCACACTTCATTCGACGATCTTCTAGCAGGATTGTCCAAACAGTGTTAACAATACTCTTTGTAACAACAGTTTTAGGTCGACCAGGGAGCGAGTTCTGCCGACAAACGCCATTTTTTTTTTTTGAAATCATGGTACCATCTAAATATCGTTGACACACTCAAACATTTATCTTTGTAAACTTTTTTTATTAAATCAACTGTTTCTAGAGCCGTTTTACCCAAACAATAGGAAAAAGTTTACCGAACAATTTCACTTCTTAACTCTGAATCGCTCCCCATAGCTGTATGGCGAATGCAGACGTACCTTAAACAACTGCGCAATAACAAAACTAGAGTCTTCTGCCACAACTAATAACTGTTGCCATAGATACTTCCTTAATTCCGTCAATTGTTTGTGTGGTTATTTTTCCCCTTCGCACTGTTGCCAATTCAAAATAGTTAATCTCAGTGTTTATGGCACGGCCATTGTATAAACTCACAACCATTTCGTTATCTCTGTAGAACTTCCTAATCATGATCTTTCTGAAATTTCCGCATGCTATCACCGCGAGATGCTGGAATGTGTTTCAAAACTCGGTGATCTCTTATGTGTTTCAAAACTCAGTGAACCCCTAAGGGGTTTAAAACTCAATGTCACATGGCCACGTCCGCCAAATAAAGGTATCTTATGCAATGTTCTTACCAAACAGAACTATCCGCTTTGGAAGATGGCCTCAGATTGCGAGTGACTGCCCACACAGGTTTTACTACATTGAAGTTGAGAGCTGCCTCTCATGCGTGGTGTTCAAGTTTAAGCTCACATACAAAAAAATTACATGGGTTTGGGGGTTATCCGTTGTCCTCCTGAGCGCAGTCTTCTTCGAAGTGATGCTACTTAAGAAATGAATAGTGCTTAATGAGTAGCAGCTCGACACTTTAAATTTTTGTTTCAAAAATCACATTGAACTTATGTTAAAACCAAAATAACCTGCCAACTGTAGGAGTCTGCAAAATACGGCATTTCATCTTCAGCAGCCCCACTTTCGACAGGAATCTTTAAGTGGGTCACAAATCTTCTCACAGAAGTGTAGAAATGCAATGTTTTTTTTTATATCCGTGCGTACATTTGTGACCGCTGTAGCAATGAAGGTGACGTGACGCCTTGCTGAAAATAAACATCACTTGAGTGGAAATTGGGATCCACCTTTACCTGATGAAAAGTAAACCTAAGTGTATGAAATTGAAACATCCAATTTCACCAGCCGAAAAAATGTTCCAAAACTGAACCAATAGCTGGAAAAAAATTGTGCAGACTGGTTTCTGGTGGCGCTCAGGAATTGGAACATTATTAGGAGAGGACATCAGGAGTAAACACTGAACATTACACTTAAATGATTGTTAGCCAGCTGAAGTCCAGAAATCCAAGCAAACGCAGAACACGGTCTGCAAGAATCTTTTCACTGCGCGACACTGCTTGATTTCTTGCTGTACCACATAGTGTTGAAACCCTCTAAGATATGAGCCTTGAGGTACTGGAGCGTCATTTGCATAGTCCTGATCTCACACTTTAGGATTATCATCTGCTTTGTAAAATAAGACGCTTTAGGATAGCCGTCGATTTTCAACAAACTAAGAAGTAAATGAAAGGTCGCATTTTTTTCTCACTGCGTAAAGGAGATAGTGCAAAGCTAGACCAAGTTCATTGAAAGGCAAGAGTATCATTTTGAAAAATGATCTCGTCAGTTCTCAATGGTTGCAATATATGTGCACCTAGCTATTAATCTATTGCACCTCTCTTGAGCTCCATAAGAGCACGAATTCATCTGGGCATGCAGCGTTACAAATGCTGGAAACGTTGCAAAGGGATGCTGTACCATTCTAAAATGTCCAAGATGTGCAGTTTCTGCAAAGAATGACGGTGGCTCATTATACCAGCACACATCTCGTTTTGTCTCATCTCAGAGATGCACGACGGGGATTAACTACAAGGATTGAGCAGACAACTGAAGCAAGGAAAACGTGTCGGTATGTTTCTATAACGATTCAGTGGTAGTGTGTGACTAGTATGCTGGTACGTTATTCTGCTGGACATGTCCATCTGCTTGAGGATAAAACGTAGCTATCAAGGGATGAATTTGGTCAACAACGATGTTCAGATATCCCATTGCGTTCAGATGCCCTTCGATGGATGGCGCATAGGTAGCAATACGTGCCAGGAAAACATTCCCTCCACCAGTCACAAACACACCACAGCCATCGGCCTGTACTATTTACTACTGAGAGGAGAGATACATGGTTTCATGTTGCTTGCGAGAAATTCGAATTCCGTCATTCGCATGATGCAAAATGAACCTTAATTGGTCCATTGAGGCGTCCTTTTTACAGTATTGATGTTCTAACACCCATTGAAAGCGGGCTTTCTTCTTCTGCGCTGAAAACATCGGCATCCAAAATATTGGTCGGCTATTGTATGTAATTCATGACATTGCTCCGATGCGTAGTGGGTTCGCAGTTGACCCTTGTCACATTATTGTTGAATTATGCAGTAATTTTCCGGATTGTGTCTCATCTGCTCACAGGCATGGTTCTCGCCAGTATTCTTTCACCCCTCTGATGCACCAGCTATTTCCGTCCACGGGAACGCCGATCTCTGACAGTTTGTGTGTGTGTGTGTGTGTGTGTGCGTGCGTGTGTGTGTGTGTGTCGGACCATTCACAATAAACCCTTGTCGCTATTACGCTTGAGTTTCTCGCACCTGGAGCTGTCATGCTACACTGAGTTGCTCAATTCACTAGGTTTACCCATTCAGACCCTCAATTTAATGCTCACTGATGCATGATGACTTGGTTTGATTGATTTACATCATACACCGTACCGAAGTGCTGTCTTACACGTTGAATGTGCCATTTGCGACGACAAAATGTGTGCCTGATAAGCTTTGTTTCATTATATTTTACAAATAGGTTTGCGAAATCAGATTAGATAAGATCATTCATAGAGGATTTTAGGAAGGGAGTGTCTGACCTCAGGTCTTAAACAACCCCTAGAAATAAGAAGCTGGGTGATTTGGGCTAAACTGCCAGATAGGAAAGTCACACGGAAGCGAGGTAGAAAGGGAGAGGAAGACGCCCTTTTTTGTTACCGAAGGGGGCCAGTACCCGAGATCCGACGGCTTAACGTGCCCATCCGACGCACAGCGGGTATTTAGTGGTTCGAGCGTTCGTACCTGCCCGGGATCGAACCTGAGGTTATATCAATAGCAGTCACGAACGCTGATCACTAGGCCACCCAGGGCCCTAGGATTGCAAAGTAGTATTTACTCAGGCTTATACACTGAGTGGCCACTTTATTATGACCACCTGACAGTTTTAAGCAAATGAGCTATGGCTGCACGCTTTTGCCACCGGAGGGCGAGGCTAGTATAAAAAGGGAAAGCTTAGTGCTTGCGACAGTGGTAGAAGGGATTTTTGGGCGACGAGATGGGTAAAAAATGCGATTTGACGGACTTTCAACGTGGGATGATTGTAGGAGCTCAGAGTCATGGGGCGAGTATTACCGAAACCGCCGCATTCGTGAAATGTTCCAGAGCAGATGTTGTTAAAATGTTTAAAGACTGGTCTGTCAGCCAAAAAACTGGGTCTCAACGTGCAACGTGTAGTCGTCATCGACTAATGACTGTTCGGGCGGAACGGAGAGTGTCCAGACTGGTAACAGACAACAGAAGGGCAACAGTGCAGCAAATTACAGACCATCTTAATCAAGGATCCCCTCAAATGATCTCTGCACGCACTGTTCGCCGTACACTGCATCGAATGGGATATGACAGCCGAAGGCCTGTTCAAACACCTTTGCTGTCTGCAGTTAACAAGAGAAAACGTCTCCAGTTCGCACAGGAGCACAAGGATTGGACAGTCGATAATTGGAAACAAATCATGTGGTCCGATGGATCACGTTTTCAGTTGCACCATGCCGATGGCAGAGTGAGAATTTGTCAGAAACAGCACGAAAGCATGGACCCCAAATGCATTGCAACAACCCTTCAAGCTGGTAGAGGCTACGTCATGGTTTGGGGAATGTTTTCCTGGCATGCTTTGGGCCCTTTAATTCGTGTTAATGAACTGGCACATCATATCTAAACATCGTTGCGGACCAAGTGCATCCTGTCATGTGGATGGTTCATCCCAATGGCGATGGCTACTTTCAACAAGATAATGCGTTCTGCCATAATGCTCGTATTGTACAGGATTGGTTTCAGAAAGATGCCGGTGAGCTTACTTTGATTAGGTGGCCCCCAGAATCTCCAGATCTCAACCCCATTGATAATTTGTGGGATGAAGTTGAACGAGCCATCAGACAGCTGGATCCACAACCGTGTAATCTCACACTCCTGGAAAGTGCGTTTTATCAAGCGTGTTTTCAGATTCCACAAACCACATATCAACATCTCGTAGAGTCCATGCCACGAAGAATCGACGCAGTATTAAAGGCGAAAGGTGGCCCAACGAGGGGTGGTCATAATAAAGTGGCCACTCAGTGTATACGTCTACGATTCGAGGTATGGTGTCTTATATCAGTTCATCGAACAAATACAGTTGAATTTTTCGTTTTTAATGAGACGTTGCTCAGAGTTAGTATTTCACTCGGATTTTACTTTATGATTAATATTTTAGAAGGCACAGCCTCCTATTAACTGATACACGAGAATGTTTGAGAAATTGCGTTTTTTGCTAAATTTAGCAAGCGCAGTCCGAAATTGCGCAACGCTTTTAATACATTTGCAGCTTTACATCAGATGGAGAAAAAAAACTACATTTTTTTTAAGGAAGATCTCGAAAATTTTAATTTTATAACTCCGTCTGATAGAACGTTTCTCGTGTCAGCAGTTTTGAACTCCTCCCCCCCCCCCCCCATGGTTGCAAATGTTGCTGGAAAAAAAGCTAATGACTCAGAAATTTTGTAAAAAAGATGATGTTCGTCTCCAATTCAGAAATGCTCATGGTCGCTACATTTAAAAGTAATGAATACAGATTGCAAAAAAGTAAAGCAGACGACAAAAAGCAAAATAATGCATTTCAAACGTTCCATAAACGAGAAAATTTTCTTATGTCGAAACTTTGCAGAAGTCCTTGGTAGTTCCTCGTGTGAAATTCCGAGAATTGTATTAAAATACGTTTTCCAATATTTTTTTCTAACAATTCCATTCGTGCGATTTTACGTAGGACGAGACAGTTTCAAAACACGAAAAATGACACTGAATTCCCGGATGTAATGATTACGTTTTTTGAATGTTTTTCCTACATCAAACATAATATTTCAAAACAACTTTATGGAAACAAAAAAAATAATACCTCAGACAAAAAGGGAATGCATTTCTGCACCCTAGAGAAAAGCTGTTTGTAATTTAATGTACGGAATGCCAGCAGTGTTCTTCATAAGGAACGAAATCGGTTACAAGAAAAAACAAGAAATGTTATGCCGAATATTTAGTTGTAATGAGCTCGTACTTTGAATCCTTTCCGACACAAAACAAATATTCGATAGCAGATTCTTTGAAAACTTAAAATTTCAGTTAAAAGAAGCACACGTTTTCATCCCCTAGGGAAATATTAGCATAATTTAAAATGCACAACGTGTGCGAGGTTATTCATAAAGAATAAAAGCGGTTACAATAAAAAAAAAAGGAAAAGAAAAATCCTAATTCTACAATCAAAGAAAAATCCTCATTCTACAATCAATAAAACATCCACAAATAGAAAAAGCTACTTACTCTCACTAAAGAGGATGTTCACACATTTTTAGAACGATTTTGCAGCAAGGTAATTAATGTTTAAAATAAAATTATTTCTTTCTTAAGGTTTCTATCTGATAGCCCTTTCTTTGGACTATGAACCTTTAGTACATCTGGATGTTCAAGATAACAAGGTATTTGTTAAAATTGGTAGAGATATTTTATTTAACTCCTCTTCCACTGCTTTCTATAGATCATCATTGTTTTAGGTCTGCGTTTAGGAAGTGCTGATTTGTGCAGTACGAAGGCACAATAACCCATTGTGACACATCCGGGGACTTTGAAGGAATATGAGCAAAACAAACAAGAAAGATGACACCGAATTTTCGGGTGCAATGAGTATTGGAATCAGAGCTTCTCAGCGATAAAAAAAAAAAAAACGCACATCGTCAGACGGGATTTTTACGGCGCTCCAAATGAATTGCCACGTACCCGGCGCAGCTGTTGTGTACTAAACTACACGCACCTTGAAACGTCATGACGCGGGGATCCCTCTCTCCCTCGTGATCTGTGACATAAGCGAAGTTGCGACGAGAACCTCTCTGTATGCAATCTGCTGTCGTCTTTGCTTGTGTGCGGTGGTGTGCTAATGAAATTCTGCGAGTAATCTTTTTTTTAAATAGAACTGTTCTTTTTAACTAAGGAAGCAAACAATTACGCAAGATGTTCCTAATCTGTAAACTGTGGTACGATTCACGATGTATTGAACGTAGTTTCCTTCCACCAACAAGGTAATTGTGTGTACGCGACTGAAGTGATATATTGTTTTTTGCAAGCATGGCGTCTGTTGGCGTCTGTTCGAATCATCATTTGTCCCAGTAATGGTGCATCTACTTGTCAACGCATTTCATTTAATGGATATCTTCGTGTCGTCATTTGTGTTGTTATTAAATATCATTTTTCTTTTAGCATACAACTGAGGTATGTATATGAATTTATTATTGCTAGCATGAAGAACTGTGTTCTATTTTAATATTAAGCTTACATTCTTCTGTCATGAATGAAGGCTAGCGAAAAATATTTTACTACTGCGTGCCGAGTAATTGGGGTGTTGGTGTTATCTTTTTTAATTTAATATTTCCACCCTCTAAAATCACAACAATGAGCACGTCTTTTTAACCCGTTGTGACGCGAAATAAATTCATCAAAGCTATTCAAAGATAATGGAACCGTATGGAAAACAGCAATATTTGACCGAAGAAAGAAGTTTATCAATCAAGTTTTTAATCCCGCAGATACTGCTCTAAACGGAATAGTGAACTTACGCTCTCTAGCAGCTCACTTGTTGTTAAAAAAATTTGAAATTATATGAGAAACATTTCGCAGCGGAAGCGCTCTCCAACAAAGAAATAATTTTTCAAATCGGGCTCTTGAAAGCAACGATTTCGACAAATATAAGATACGCATCTACGCTCCCTGACGGGGAAAACATTCATTTTTTTAAGAAGAAAGTATTTCAAAAGGTTTTTCGATGTGAGCGGTATCGGTCCAGGAAATAATTTTTTAGTCGAGTTTTCAGAAGCCCAGATTCTACTGCAAATTCACCAGAAGCAGATATTAACACTTATGCCTCCTGGTGGCCAAACCACTGTTTAGAAAATGTTATAAATTATATGAAAAAACATTTCTCATCGGGAGCTGTATGCGATATAGGAAGAATTTTTTAAAGCGGATTTTTATAAAAGCAGAAATATCGAGGACAACGCGATCTACTTTAACGCCAACTAGCGGAAAGACTATACATTACTTGAAAATTTCGAAATTTTATGAAAAACATTTCGCAACTGAAACGCAACGGAAACGCATTCCAAAAAAGAAGGAATTTTTCAAATCGGACTCCTAGAATTAGAAATAGTGACAAAATTAGATATATATCAACGACCCCTGGTAGCTAAAGCATTTTTAACAAATATTATAAATTATATGCAATATATTTCCCATCAGGAGCTGTATTCGGTGCAGAAAGAATTTTTCAGATCAGAGTTTTAGAAGCAGAGATATCGGGGAAAACGTAATTTATGAAACGCTCCCCAGCGGAATGTCTATGAACTACTTGAAAATTTTGAAATTATATTAAAAAATGTCGCACCAGAAGCTATATCCAATAAAAAAGGAATTTTTTAAATCGGGTCATTAAAAGCGGAGATACTGACAAAAGGTAGAAATTGTTTCTTACAAAAGTAAAAAACCATGCAACTCTTAGAATTAGAGATATTGACAAAATAAGATATATATCAACGCCCCTGGTGGCCAAACTATTTTTAACAAATATTATAAATTATATGTAATAGATTTCCCATCAAGAGTTGTTTCCGCTGAAGAAAAAAGTTTTCAAATCGGAGTTTTTTTAGATGTAGAGATATCAGAGAAAACGCAATTTACGTTTATGCCCCTCTAGCAGAAAATCTATGCTTCCCTTGAAAAAGTAACTATACCTAACATACTCTTCGACATAAGTGGAATCGAAAGGTAAACTATTTTTTTCAATCTGATGTTTAGAAGCAAATATGTGGAATAAAATATATTTTGAATTCGATATCATCTGCATTTACGACCTCTAGCGGCGAAATTGCGCATCATAAAAAAATAGAACAAAATCATCATTCGCATATTTCAAGCTTCCCAATGTAAAATAATTTTGAATAAATAAAGACATCGCCCTTTCCACGTCTTAGCAACCGAAAAATTGTTAATCGGTCACCGCCGGGGAATCGAATCCCAGATCTCTCGATATCCAGCTGAGCGCGTTAGCTTTACACCACGGTGACCAACAATGCACGGAGCTATGTGTGTTTTTCTGTTAGCTTCTGACATCATAAATCCGTAAGATGGGCTCAGCTACTGAGACCTCTCCATCTGGTGGGCATTAACGGCACTAGCTATAAATTAATTATATCAGTTAAATTCAAGAAAAGCACACATAGCGCCGCGGATTGTTGGCCACAGTAGTGTAAGGCTAACGCGCTTGGTTATATATCGAGAGATCTGGGATTCGTTTCCCCGGCGGTGACCAATTAACAATTTTTCGGTTGCTAAGTGTTGCTAAAACATGGAAAGAGCGATGCCTTTGTTTATTCACTGACGCCACGTAATTGGAGGTTTTTAAAAAAAATTTCAAATCAGTTAATAGTTGCAGAGATACGGTGTCCACAGCTGGACGGATGGAAACATAAACACCATCTCTTTTTACAAAAGACGTGCTAAAAAGAGACTTGGCACCCGTCTCTTTCTTCATTCTTTTCAAGAAACAGAGGGGTAGATTTGTATATATGACTGATAAAGTTTCTTCGTTCTAGTTGTTCTGTTTGAAGGTTCTGTTGATAAAGGAATGTTATTTCCTTTTTAAATATAAGAGTTAAAACATTTTTTCGGTAACGTATGTAATTGATGTTGACATTCGTTTCAACTTTTGTTAA
Organism: Macrothele yani; assembly: GCA_039090855.1. Taxonomy (NCBI): domain Eukaryota; kingdom Metazoa; phylum Arthropoda; class Arachnida; order Araneae; family Macrothelidae; genus Macrothele; species Macrothele yani. The sequence continues at coordinate 31,194,483 of CM077007.1, forward strand.
CTTTAATTTCCCATTGTACGAGAAACCAGCAGTAATCATGAATCCTTTACTGAAACTTTCTTCGGATTCTTGAAACTACGTTTATGCCTTTTCCAGCTCTTTCGCGACAGTAAACTGACCTTTTTTGTTACAGTCGTGTAGGTAGATCCATGCTTCATCAATAGACACAATAAATTTCCATCTGTCTCCGGCTTAGTGATTTTCATAAAGAAGTCTACACCATGTTCTGCGCTCAGCCACGTGCCGAAGCAAAAGGCTGTGAACTTTATACATATTTTTAGATTCAAATATGTGTTTATTACTTTATTTACATATTACACAGAGATTTTTAACGATTGCTCTTTGGGTCAGTGAATCTTTTAAGACCAGAGGCTTTACTTTTGAAACAGTCGTAAAAGTACGTAGCTTCCTTGCATGGCCGGAGCAAGCTTTTCTTATCCGGCAGGGCGAGTCTTGAAATTATACCTATTTGAGTTTAAATTTTCTTAACTCAGCTCAAATGGTAAGCAAGTGTTTTTTTTTTCCTTTCTCACTACACCGTTAGAATAAAGTATTATGATCGTTAAAAATTTCACTTGCGGTTTTTGACATGCAGTAATCTTACTGAAAATTGAAATATTAGGTAACTACTTAGGAGCCAACAGTTGCAAATATCAAGTAAACGTAAAAATTATGTGAACACCAACAACACAGCTCCTGTTGAAATGCAGAATGAAAACAAACCAACACAGAATGAATGAGTATCAAATAGTGAAATCCACAATAGGAAGATGCTTTCGTGATAGGGATTGGAAATTTTTTCAGGGTTAATCTCTGAGGGGACGAATCATCACTAAGTAACTCTTCGTCCCTACGGCGAATTCGGTTAATTCACGGAAATTAGTCCACATCTTGCTTTATATAGCTAAATCCGCTGTTTCGATAATTCCATTCATGCCTATGAGTGGTCCACCTCTCATGTTGTAGATTACTTTATAATTTGGTTAGCTGTGCATAATGCTGTATGAATCGAACTCAAGTCTTACAAAAAAAAATGCTGAACAGTATAACTTTTTTGAGCTAAAATATTTTCAGTAAATATATTTACACGCTGTGTATTTCTATTTCTTATACCCCTCAAAGCATGAATTTACGTCCCTGATGTGACAATACTGAGAGGGCATCCGCCCTTCCTGCCTTTCCAGTAGCTATGCCCCTGCTTCTTTGGATATATATTTGGTATTCTTTTTTTCGGTTAAAATCATTGCTTGACGATTTTTCCCTCTTTTATTAATAATATTGCTTTTTTTACATTTAGAAAGGGTAATACCATGATTTCCCGCCTTTTTTTAATTACAGAATACAAATATTTATCTTCGTAAATAGCAAAATCATAACCTTCTATCCCTAGCTTGTTTACGTGCGCCATTTTCTTAGATGATGATATTTAACTGCAGCAGATCATGACATAGGAGAAGGATCTATACCATTGCCCTTATGCGTCATAACTTGCGTAAAAATCGTTCAATTTCGAGGAAAGTTTGGTATGTTGTTCCGGAAGTATACTTTTACCGGTTCTGTTGAATATAATCGAAATGGGGTCAGAGGTCCGGACACAAGAGCGAAATTTATTCCACAGCCATTATCCTCATAATTTGAGTGATAACTTGAGTAATGATTTCTGGTATGTTGGAAAGCGTATCATAATCAATGCATTGCATGATTTTACTAACTTGTGTATCTTTATTGAGGGTAAAATTGTCTTACCGCTCGCCGGGGCTGCAGTGACTCAATTGGGAGCAAGTGCGAAGTAATTTTTAGAGGGGAGGAATTGTAGAAAATATGAACTTTAATTTATCTTTTGTTTTTATACTTTATGTATGTTTATACATAGATAATTTCAATTTAACGAATTTCTGCATCTCCATCGATACAGCGCCTACTAGTGCGGGAGCTGCTTACATTGAAGAAAATGAAAGTTAAATCTGAAAACAATAAAGCTTGTTGAAATTACCTTTTTTAATAAATAATGAGATCCTTGAGGCTGATGTTGCGAGACTAAATATTTGATATCTGGTTCGATTTCCGTAAGGAACAAACGAAGATCTCCTCTTTCGTGGATATTCAGACGGTTTCTCTGTTTGGCGATAATATGATTAACAGCACTAAAGCCTGATTCTACAAGATAAGAGGTAGGGAAAAGTATCAATAAATTAAATATCATTTTCCACATATTTGAATATAACGTAGATATTTTTTTTATTTTACTACGCCTGCATCTTTTCATACATGTAGTACTTTGTCAAAGGGGAAACACTTTTATGTTGTTGTTATTCTGTAGCGATAAAAATCGCACAGGAATTATTATGTGTTACTTCTAAGTGCTTTCACACAGGCGTTTGTGTCGTCCACCTTTTGCATTGTGTTGCTCTGCAGATAACATTCTCTGTAAGAATTGAAGTTTTTTTTTTTTTTTGCATTTAATTTCTTCTTATGTTATTTTGTGCGTGATCTACATCATTAATAAGACGTGTTTTGTTTTATCCTCAACACTCTGTATTTACGGATGACCTTGTTTTAATTATTATCTATATTCAAAGTTTACAGATGGAATTCAAAAGTAAATTGCAAAAGTATATTTTAAAAAGTCAAACTCGCGACGTTGTTAGCAATGTATTCCATATATGGCGGAAGAACAAAATTTGTAACAACGAACAAAAACCCCCACCGTCCACCATGAAAGCTTGAATCTCCCATTAGTGGGCGGTAGGGACCAGCTTGACGACCACTGGTCTAAGCACTGGCTTCTGACAGTTCTTCCGTGATAGGTTCGGGTTCGAATGCCGGTGAGATATTTTTATTTTTGTTGGAGGTGTAACGACCTCCGTGAGCAACTAGATTGACTCTGAGAAGTCACCCGTGCCTAATTTATACATACTGGATCTAGGGAATTTAGAGAACCAGTGCCGAAAAACTAATCCAACATCCATGCCTCACAGGGATTTGAAACAGGACCCATATCAGACGAATTGTCATAAGCCACCGCTTAGACCACTGCGCCACCGTGTGTGGCTGGTGAGACATAGATGTTGTGTTTGTCTTACGGCAGTGCCTCTTACATCATTTCACCTAACCAAACTTACACTGTTCTCGGCCGATCTATTTCCCACAACATTCATGTTCTCCGCGATCTCGCTCGTCTTTCTAACCTCCGCTCTGAATCTCTGGCCCTCCTTACCCTTGACCAGAAGTCCGCCTTTGACAATGTCTCCCATACGTATCTTTCTACTACACTCCTTCACTTTGTTTTTCCTCCTCCTTTTGTTTCTCTTCTCCTTTCCCTATATCGGGACACCGTTTTTTGTCAGGTTGCCCACCCTTTTTACTGCTCAAATCCCTTTCCACCGTGGAGTGAGGCAGGGTTGACCACTTTCAGGTCAACTTTTTGCCATAGTGATTGAACCTTTTCTTTGCTCTGTTCAACGCTCCTTCACCGCTTCTCTGCAGCCCACTGTGGCCCGGTCTCGTCATCACAATGTTACCTATACAGGGTATGCAGACGACATTACTTTCCGCATACGTCAGGGTGATCAGTTCAGCAGACTCCTCCAGTTTTATAATGTCCATGCCGCATGCTCCGGAGCCAAACTCAACGTATCCAAGAGCACAGGTCTGTGGTGTGGGTCGTGGACCCATCGCACAGACTTCCCCTGGGGAGCTGTGTGGTCCGCTTCCTTACAACGTTTCCTCGGGGTGTTTATTGGTGAACCTCATACAACATGTGTGGCTACAAGGCCCACGGCTGCTTAGAGCAGCTGCTCTATGAAGACGTGCCCAAATTTGTTCATCTTTCCATCAGCGTGCTCGCCTCACTAACACCTATATGGTTTCCTTGTGCACATACTCCTGGATGGTGACAAAGACTCCGGCTTTCTACCTGCAAGAGCTCACTCGTTAACTGGTCAAAGTCGTCTGGTCCGGCCATCACTGGGTTCGTGTTTCCCAACTCTGTCCGCACCAGTCTCGGGGTGAAATTGGCCTGCCTGATGTGTCATCACTGTACAAGGCGTGCAGATTTTCCTCCTTCAAACGCCTCTTCACAGTGCCAGTCCCTGCAGCGGAAGTTGTTCGTGACGTATTAGTCTTCCCGCGCAACCCTCGTTTTAATTTCCTCTCTCTTTTTCTTATGGACCACTATCCTCTCATTACTCTCCGCCTTCCGCCAGTCTACTCTGAAGCTTTCTCCCTTCTCCGTGCTCTCCCTCTCTCCCGTTACCCTCCTGCATCTACATCTGAACTTCTCTCTGAGCCCCTCTTTTTCACCTCTATTCTGCACCCTCCCCATCCTCCGTGCTTTCTTTGCCTGTCCATCCTGGTTCCGTGCTGGAGTTGTAACAGTCCGCGACCTAACCAACCTCGACCTTTCCTGGAAACCCTTTGCCCGCCTCCCACGCACTCTACGTCTTTCCTCCTCCACTCGCTCTCTTTACGATTCCCTGCTCTCTACTATCATTTCCAAGTTCCCTGACCATGCGTCTCTCTCCGGCGTGAATCTCGTCCTTTCTTCCTCTGTTCCTGTTCCTCTTTTCTTGCCGCTTGGCGACTCCCTCCTCCCTCTCTCTTTGCTTTCCCGGTCCACCCTCTATCGCTTTTTCTCTTCATCCACTACTTTTTCACCCGCTCCTATCGCTACTGTTCCTCTCTCCTCTGCTTCTGCTGTCTGGACTGTGGCCCCCTCTCCTCTCTCCGCTCCTCTTGAAGTCAAAACCCATTGGCTTTTCCTCGACGACCGTCTCCCGGTTCTCTCTATCCTCTACCGCATGACTCTTATATCTTCCCCTCTCTGCGCTTTCTGCGTCTGTGAGGCTGATGTATCACATATATACCAGTATCGCACTGTTGTCTGCCACTTTTACATTAAGCCTTCACTATCGCTCAATGGTCTTGTGCAGTGGACTTTCCATTCAGTGCCTACTAGACGCTCCTCGTCCAGACATCTCCACCGGCTCGTCTGCGTCCAGTCTGTTGTTATATCTTCATCTTCGTGAAGCACGTAATATACGTGTATCATCAGCAACTCCGGACTTCTCTGACGTCTGTCTCCCCGCAACAAGATAGCGCAACGCTCCTGAGCCATTTCCGAGCTCGTCTCCTTTCACTCCTTGGCCTAGAATTCCATACCACCGTTCCTCGGCGTACGGAACAGGTGTTCTACTCTACCTGGGCCTCAGCCACGTCGTGGTTAGCCGGCACACCGTCGTCGCTACACCTCACGGTAGGTGGACATACCTCTCCTAGTTGTACAACATAATTGTAATTTAATGCATAGACCCTTGCACTTCATTTTTTCATCGAATTGTCACGATGTTTTATTGCTGTGCATCAAACTCTATATATTTGTAAATACCTTTTAACCTGTATTACCCACCAGTGAAGCATTATGTTATGATTTCATGAGGCGCCTATGTTTTGCATGTCTCCCCTGTACATACCTTATTGTATTAAAGGCGATTTTGAACTCTCCCCCTTCTGTGGAACCAGTGGCCCTAAGTTGGGGACATGTAACTGCTTATAGCCAATTGACTTGTTCACGGTGGTCATTAAACCACATGTGAAAACACAAGTTTGTACGTGTCCCCTCACTCCGGAGTAAGTCGCTCTCCCAACTGAGCTACGCCGACAGAATGTGTCGCTGGAGATTTGTCTTCTTGACACATGTTTTCACCACTGTAATTCGTCACGTCATCTCCCAAGGTTAATATACAGTAAGGTTTGCTTATCCGGCCTTTCTCGCAGACGAACAATCGTGACGTCACCGTCTTAACATGTGAATCGTAGATCCGAACTGTAGCTATGGAGGAAGATGTCTTGTCAACAATTTTTAAAACTCAAACACGGAACAAAAGCTTATGCAAAAGTACATTTAAACAGAAGAAATTCACCGATATGTGGCTATTTTAGTAACGGCGATTTCAAAAATACCTCCCGCACATTTCTGTTACGTGAAGGGGTGGGAAAACGGTTATACTTTTAAATGTTCATTTAGTTACAAGAAGAATTTTTGCTGCTTTTTTTATAAATTTAGAAGGGAAAACGAACATCAGGACATATTATTGTCATATAATAAATAATTCTGTGCGGTAATAAGAAAAGCATCTCGGCAACATTCCCTGAATTTTTTTAAATAAAAAATTGAAAATGTTATGCATTTAAAATCTAGTAGAATTTATGAATATTATTCGAGTTGTCTTACGAATAATAATTCCAACACGCTGCTATGGTGCAGATAGAAAGAAACGTGGCGATTAGGTTGTATTACGATGGCAATTTGGACAGTGACGTCACAAAGCAATCACAAGAAGTGCAGGAGGAGCATAACCTTGTCATCTTCTAACTTTGATCATCTCCCTCTTAATTTTTTTCTTTTTTTTTTGTCTTTGAAGCGAAGTAGGAATTTTTAATTAATTCCAAACAATGTGTGGAATAAATATAACACATTTTTTGAAGAACCCGACGGCCAGTGGATCTATTTTCCACAATCCGATGCCAATGTGAAAACACAAGTTTGTCCGTGTCCCCTCAATGCTGGGTAAGTCGCTTTCACAACTGAGCTACGCGGTCAGAATGTCTCGCTGCAGATTTGTCGTCTTTTCACATGCTTTTACCTCTGTAGTGCGTCACACACCAATAAAAAAAATAAGAGTGGATTATGTCCAACACAACAATCATTTTTAATTTTTGTTTAATCTGTAAAATGATAATAAAACTGCTATGCCTCCTTCTTATAAGAAAAAAATAATTGGAGGAAGAAACAAACATCCTTTTATAGCATTTGACTAATTTCAATGCCGTATAAAAGAAAATTCATTTCTTTTATTCCTCCTGCTTTTTTTTTGTGTTTTTGTACTGCAAAAACATACATGTGCACCGAAGTACAGTTTCATGGCAAATATTATCTCGTAATAAGGATTTCTTTACAAAGCTTACCTGGAAACATTTAGATATCATGTTTTTATAAAGTATTGCTTATACCCCATTGTTCAGTTTTATGTTATACGTAAAAGTGTTTATTTTGCTCACTTCGAAAAAAGCTATCACTCGTTCCATATATTAATTAAAGTGCCTGAAATTCAACAGTGTCTCAGGAAACTAAGAAAAATTGTTTCCTTTTTTTAGAACGCTTGCTGTTTAGAGTATACTTGTTATTGGAATGCACAAAGAACTCGCGTTACTTATCGATGCAAATTTTAGTCTACAAATGCTTTGAGAAATCCGTGTAACATTTTTTTTAGCAAAATTACCGACGTTTTCCACTTAAAAAAATGAAAGGAAACCAAAGATGCAAAAGGACTTCAAGCAAAACAGTTGCTCTAAACACTGGGTACTTTTAAAGAAAGCATTCTCTGAAGATAACCGCAAATAAATTAAGCTCTTTACGTCTACCATTTCCGTAATTATTTTGCCACTTGCAAAAAAAAAAACAGTTCAACGAAGAGAAGCAATTAAGGAATAAAGCACATACAAACACAACAAAAAGGAAAAAAATCGTTTATATGCCTTCAAGCTTTAGTTATATTGTCAAGACACCAATTTCTTTTAAAAACGGATTTTCGTAGTTCTGAACAAAGAAAATAAATGATGTATCAATTTTCGATACTTACATTTCATTAAAGAATAGAAATTGCGCCGATTTTTGATAAAAAAATCTAGACGCATAAAACGCCCACCTTACGAGATTACGAACGTTACAATCAGTTCTTTCTTTTTTCGTTTAGAAACATCGGCCTGCTTCCAATATCAATCCTAATTGTATTTGTACGTGACATGCCTTCATGATGTACTACGGAGCTGACGCATCAGTCAAATCGACAATAAAGAAGCGAGGAGACTACCGGCATAGTTCAATTGGATGAACAGCCACTTGGGAGTAGAATAACATGGGCTCATATCAACCACCAGCAAAAAAGTCAAACACACTTTTCGAGATAGAAATTGCCCCACCCAGAAGAAATAAATATAGGGGTGATACTGAGCATGCGAATAGCAATACATAAGGGTTTTGCTTGGTGTTATTTTCAGCCACGTACACTGTTTACCAGATGAGATAATGCAGCACAATGGTTACTCCTCAGTAAGTGGTTGCACCGCCGCGAACGCCAATACAAGCTGCAATACGGCCTAGCAACGAGTCATACAGTCGACGGATATCGTTCTCAGGAATGAAACACCAAGTACGGTTGACTTCCTTCCATAATTCATCGAGATCGTGCACAGGCCGATTGAGTTGCAGACGACATCTAATGTGGTCCCACAGGTTTTCGAATGGGGATAAATCTGGCGGTCTCGTTGGCCACGGCACAGGTTGCAAACATTATCTGAAAACCCGAGTGGTCTATAAACGGCGTTATCTTGCTGGAAAAGGCGCTGCTGTCGGCCATTTAGGAACGGTATCAAAATGGGCTGCAGAACCTTGCTCACGTATCGTGCAGTCTCTGTCAGTTTGCCCGTGGTGCAGACAAGAAGTGACCTTCTGTCATGCGCAATATCACCCTATACCATGATGCCTGCCTGACTGTCATTATGGCTTCAGCGAACGAAACCGGGATCCTTCAGCGAATCAGGGTGACAGATCCATCGATCGTCAGCACCCAGATAGAAACGGGATTCATCACTGAAGACCACAGCGGTCCATTCGTGAACCCAGTTTGCATGTCCTCGGCGCCAAGCTAGACGAGCTCTGAGATGGCTGGCCGTCAATAGCAGTCGAGGTAACGGTTATCTGCTGCGTAGGTTTGCCGCATGTAACCTTTGGTTTACAGTTAGGGTCGTTATGGCGATGTCCATGGCCAATCATACAGCACGTGCAGTGCTTCCGAAGGAGCGTGTCGAACAATCCTGCGGTACAGCCATGCTCGTACTGCACCACTGCCGCTCGGTCGCACCTAAGGACCTTCCTATAGAGACTGGTGCCAACAGCGTCCAACAGTTCGTGCATCCCGTTGCACATGCGCAACGATATGACGTGTAAACAAACCCGCTTGACACAGGCTTGCAATTCTTCCTCTCTGAAACGCATCCAAATGGCGATAGACCTGCCGAAGGCGTGTGCGCGGCATTTTAGGCCTTCGCTGAACAATTTCCCAGCACAAACAGCAAATCTGAAACGTCCGCGACACTTCAAACCAGCGACCACACATTACCATCCCTCTTGCTGCTGGCACCTTTATCTCACGTATGTGTGACGTCATCGGCTCCGGCTTAACATCCTTTGCATATCTCGAGTTAGTACACACGCCCTGCGATTTGCATGTTTGTAGCACACCTTCGTCTGAATGGGGCAATTCGTATGTCGAGCAGTGCATCATGCTGGAATCCGAACGAAAGTGAACTCATGGCTTTAGGTTTGAAAGATTTATGTGATTTGTTCTTCCACAAATACACACATAATTGGTAAACTTAATTCTTCAACAGTGAGATGATCCTTCAAGCATGATTGTCTGCTGACCCTAAGCAGTAGCATCATTAGCGGCCACCACCTTTCTCAAAGCGGAATCATGTAACTTACGACTTGATGATGTACCACTGAACATGAGTCAAATCGACAATAAAGCAGCGAGAAGACTTCCAGTGTAGCTCATCTGGAAAAACATCCGCTACGGAGTAGGAGGACGTAAATTCCACCTCCTGCAGAAAGGTTATATGTCATATCCTTTGACAAGTCATTTGATGCCAATAGCCACCATTTTCAAGCTCGCACTTCCTGTGGCGCTTTTTTACGCTTTCCAACCGTAGGTTGAAGAAGCATATATGCTCCAGCTTTGTCCGTCCGTCCATCAGCACGATAACTCGCGTAAAAATGGTTCGATTTCGATGAAATTTTAGTATGCGGTGGAAGCCAGCCAGAGGAGAAACCCTATTGAAAATGGGCGAAATGGGGTCAAAGGACAAGACATAGGAGAGGGATCCATTCCATCGCCCTCATGCGTCATACATGTAACTTACGTAAGAATGCTGCAATTGTGACAAAACTTTATCATGTCGTTCTAGAAGCATACTAAACTGGTTCTGTTGAATATCATCGAAATGGGGTCTAAGATCAGGACACTGGAGCGAGATTTATTCCACTGCCATTATCCTCATATCTTGACTAAAATGCATGTAGTTCCGGAGGTATACTGAACCAATTCTGTTTAATATGATCAAAATGGGGTCATAGGTCAGAGCACAGGAGTGAGATTTATTTCACAGCTATTATCTTCATAACTTGACTGAAAATGCTTCTATTGAGACAAAACTTTAGTATGTTGCTCCGGAAGGATACTGAACCTATTCTGGTTAATGTAATCGAAATGCAGTCAAAGGTCAGGGTTCAGGAGCGAGATTTACTCCACTGTCATTATCCTCATAACTTGAGTAATAAGTTGAGTAATGATTCCGGGTATGTTGGAAAGCGTATTATAATCAATGCATTGCATGATTTTACTAACTTGTTGAAACAACATAGCTCTTTGCTCTCCAAAAGTCCACAAAAATAATACTAGTGCCGCACAGGTGGCGCTGTGGTCTAAGCGCTATAGCTTATGTCCATTCGTCGGAGATGGATCGGGGTTCGAATCCCTGTGTAGCATGGATGGTGTGTTTTTCTTTCGTCACTGCACTCTTCCTTCCCCAAAAAAGAGGCGTACCCTCATTTCTTTTTTGCGTACCTGCATGCTAATTTTTGAATATCGGAGTCTGAAAGAGCGTTAAAGTTTCTAGAAAGCTGATACTTCGAGTTGTTTTTTTACATTTGAATCAGTAGTTTAAGTAAGCAGCAAACGAATTAATGCTCGTAGATAATTTCATTGAACCTAAATCTCACTTCTGAAACACCTACGCAAATAAAAATAATGGTCAAGTTGAAAGAATCGGCGCTTACCTGTAACATCAAATAGTTATTTGTTTTACACTCAATATAACCGTCACGTTGTAATTTATCCGCTCATGCCAAACATAATCTCAAATATCCGGACGCACTTTTAAATATACAGGCTAATTCAAAATGATTCATCCGATTTCATTAGATCGTAGCTCCGTAAAAATCTAGGTAATAATAGCGTACCACACATTAAAATGAAGAGAAATGCACCGAATTTACGAATGCAACCGCAAGATGGCGCAGACCCACATTATGTAATTGAAACTGAGCGCGATTCACACATAAACTCAGTGTGTTCTGCGCGGTTTCTTGTGCAAAGGTTTAACACCACTTCTATTTCCAGGAACAAACAGTAACAAAACATGCGTATTTAGATGTGTTGGAGATATGGCTACTTTCGCAATTAAGTGGAGATTCACGCGGCTACATCTTTCAGCTCGATGGAACATCGGCACATTAGCATCTGGATGTTCCCCGTTACCTTAACAAACAGCTTCCTAATCGCCGAATTGGTCTCTGTGTGCACGACGACAAGGCACTCTACAGGTGGCCCGTCAGGTCACCGGACCCGACCCCCCCTGCGACTTTTTTTTACGGGGTATGTTAAAGATAATGTGTATGTGCCACCATTGTCGACAACGCAAGATATACTCAAAGTTCGCATTCAAAGTGCTCTGCAGTCGTTGACAAAAAACATGCTTGATCACGCATGGCAGGAATTTGATTATCGCCTCGACGTTGTTCACGTGACCAACGGAAATCACATAGAACATTTATAAGGTATGAAAACAAAATTTGGACAGTTTTTTCTTTATCCTACGTACATTTAATCGCTGCATATTTAGAAATACATAAAATACAGTTATTTGAAATCGCATGAATCATTTTAAATGAACCTTAATCATGTGACAACAGAAATGTATTTCTGAGGACCAATATGGCTGCTGATTCAGTGTTGTTGCTATTTGATTATACCTTATTTTTGGCTAATTTTTACAATCTTAACGTCATGAAGTCTGCCAACGAATAAATAGAGATACAAGGCAAAGAAGTAGAAATTAATTTCTTAGGAGAACAAATCAAGGTTGCAAGAATATACCAAGACAATTTTGTGTTCGATGTTTATTTCCCATGTTGCAAGAGAACATCGCCATTTGTCATCATGCAGTTTTTAGTTTAGCATTTCTGTTACACGGTATATTAAATTTTTATGTTCTTGTTGTCAGATATTGGTGAAACATCTGAAGCATTAATTTGGGAACTTTTTTTTTTGGCAACAGCCCTGGCAAATAAGTAATGTGGAAACAAACTAGGGTTCGCACTCTAGGTAATCTGCTTAAAAATTCAATGAATTCGTAGCAGTAAATAAAAGTAAAATTATTTATACGTTTATTTCGTTCTTTGGGGACAAAATGAAGAAACGTAGAATTGAATTCGTAATTCACCAATCCAAATATGCCATCAGTTTTCTCTTTCTATCTTGTTATTTTCTTTGGAAATTGAAATTGGAAGGATGCTACGAGGTTTCGACTGCCTTTGGTTCTTAGTGTCATAATATCCCAAATCCTTTTCGTTAAGGTGGGTGGACACCCTAAAAAATCATTTTTGTTAAAAAAATTGAATTAAAAAAACTCTATATTTCCCACTTATCTTCTTTCGAAAAATGTTAAATGTATGCGAAAAGACCGAGTAGATCATAAGATATGATTTTTTAAAAGTTGTGTATTTTCAATGTTTTCACCGGCAGTGATATTCCATGTTTACCGCAACTTGTACAGTTTTGTCAAATTCAGTTAGGATTTTGTATTTAACTATAATTTCCTTTATTCAATATTTATTAAGTAATAATATTTTGTCTCTGAAGTGGAAACATGGCACTTGTAACCATAACAGGACCATTCTAACCGCAACTGTTTTCGTAGCAACTGTTGTCAATGATTTTTGCTCTATTCGCATGAGAAGTCGAAAGTTGATTTGTTGACATGTTAGCTTTTTATTGAAAATCCATCCAGATAGTTTTGCATTTGTTTTTGTGTATTTTACTCTTTTAAAAATTTATGTACATTGTCAAAAGGTCATCAAATGGTTAAGATTGACATGGACAGTGCCCGAAAGGCGAGAACAGCTGGTGAAAATACCAAAAATCCTTAGTTACACCAAATGTGCATTTGAAGGAAGCGAACGGTCTTCCAAATGATGTACAAGTGAAGCTACATACATGGAACTGTACAGTGAAACGTTTTTATCTAAGTGCCTCCATAGAAAATCCAAAATGCGAATGATTGTTTTAATAGTCTTATATGGCAGATAACACCAAAGATTAGTTTCGTTGGCCTATCTACACTACATTTTGGTGTTAGTGAGGCAGTTATCACCTTCACTGACGGTTATGAAGGACTCCAAGAAGTGTTTACAACACTTGGTTGCACACCGGACTATTTTGCAACTAAGTGACTGAGGTCCCTTGATATTCATTGTTTATACCGAGCCAGCGTTGCTGCAACACCCAAAGCCAAAATGGCTAGAAAAATCTTGAGGAAAAAAAGAAAGGCGGCACTGAACATACACTAAACAAATGAAGGGGAGACCTACAAATATGGTGGCTTTTAAATTCATTCAAATATATTATCCATTGTATTCAACAAGAATAACTCTTATTTTGCTATATTCTCAAATTTGAAAATTTTCATGTTTTGAAATACGATAACAGTGATGTCTTAATAAAAAATGATTCAATCTCAATTTTTTTTTTGGTGTATGTCATCTCTATTATGTCAGTTATGCAATGAACTAAAGGCTTTGTTTTGGAACAAATACATTTGGAGATATATGACATCGCATGTAGAACGTCTACATTTTTTTCATTAAATTTTCAGAAAAAAAATTATATCACTTTGAATAATTGTGTCACAACTACGGCTGTAGTTCATTGCATAGTAAGTATTTTGATTTATTGTTCAGAAAAATAATTATTATTCTGCATTAAACATTTATGAAGTTATTAGTGTTACAAAATACCATTAATTAATTAGCTGCACATTTTATAACTTTTTTTAACAAACATTACTAATTATATACTTTACACGGCCATTCCTTTGAGAATTTCGTCCTTTTCAGAGGAAAATTATGGAAACTTATTCCTTCCACTATACAATTTAGGTGGCAGAATTTGTTAGAACAACCGTGCAATGAGAAAATGTTAGACATTTCGTTAATAAATCTAAGAAAATCGCGATTTTCCTGAACCGCTGCAACATATCGCCATGTTAAGCAATGGAAAAAATCATGTAAACAAATTATTGTTTGTCCGTTGCCACGGAAAAGCCCCTCCCGTGACGCAATGTTAGGTGAATAAAGTCCATTACCCTGTAAATAACCAAAAAATCCGGACATCACTTTGGAGTGGTAAATTTGGCCATATACACTATATTGGCAAACGTCACAGGACACCTAGAAGAGAAACATAACATAGCATTTATAGACATACATTAGTACGGTGACGGTCCGCCTTTAGACTTAATGCATGCACTGACCCTTCGAGACATGCTTTCGACAAGGTTTTGGATAACAGCAATAAGTATGCGCTTCCATTTAGTACATAATACTGTCGCTAACTGTTGCTTACTAGTAGGCCTTGTTTCCAAACTTTTTATGCGGCTCTTTAGTTCATCTCATAAGTGCTCTACGGCATTAAGATCAGGGCTCTGTGCTGGCCAGTCCACACACGATAAGGAATCACCGTCAAACCACGCCGTAACAGTACTTGCTTTATGGCTCGGTGCATTATCCTCCTGGTACCAATAAGGCTCGGTTCCTTAATATTGCCACAGAGTTGGTAGGGCATAATTGCACAGAATATCGAGGTAGACGTGCTGATTAACAAGTGTGTCCACGATAGCCAATGGGCCGGGACCATACCACGAAAAACAACCCCACGCGAGTACACTGCCAGCTCCAAACTTGATCGTGCGAACAATACACTGTGGTAAATAACGTTCCCTCGGATGCAGCCATACCCACACACGGCCATCAGACTGATGGATCGTTTATCTGAATTCATCAGTCCATAGAACCGGTTTCCATTCATCTATGGTCCACGATAAATGTTCTTTACACAATGCTAAACGACGAGTAGCATTCCGAGTAGAGATGAAAGGCTTATGAGCTATCGCACGACCACGGTAAATCCATACAATGAAGTTCTCTGCGAATAGCACGTGTATATACCGATTTTCCATTATTGTTACTCACCTGTACACTGGGGTCTTGTGCAGTACCCCGTCGATTAGCTGTAACGACTTTCCTGAGGCTTCGACGTCCTCTATCACTGATTGCCTTTGGTCCACCGGTACTTCTTGCTACTTCAGCAACCCCATGTGTTTTCCACTTATTCCGTACATACAAAACAGTTGACTTGGATATTTTTAAACGGCTCTCGGTTTCTCTTATGGATAACCCACTAATATAACACTCAAGAATCTTTTCTGTCTCAAAGTCAGTTTTCTCTCGCCGCGACATTTTCACTCAACCTCACAGTGCGATGTAATCGCGGTCAGCTGCAGGCTTGTTTTTATACCGTTTGCAGCTGTATCGCGCATCTTAACAACGCCGTGGATCCGTTAATTTGCTTTTGAAGGTGTGTCCGGTGACTTTTGTCAAAATAGTGTTTGTCACAGCCATGGCCCATAAAAGTGAAGACAGACGCACGTGGCTTGACAAACATAACAGACAAGGGTGAACGAGCCCCATGGCAGAACTCAGTGACTTTCATCATGACACGGTCATACTGATAGGATGTCATCTTAGCAACAAGTCTGTTCGGGAAATTGTTTTCTCATTTGCAGCTTCCCGGATCCGCTGTAAGTGATACTATTATGAAGTAAAAGCGCTTAGGAGCAATAACAGGGCAATCGTGATATGACAGGTCGCGTAAAATGAGGGAGAGGGGCGCCCGGAGTAGTGGAACGGGTGGTGCGACATAATTGCCAGTCCTTGGTTGTAACACTCCCCACCAAATTCCAAAATGCCGCTGGAAACAAAGCCAGCGCCATAACGGTGCACCGAAAGCTAAAAGGAGTAGTTTTCCATGCCCGAGCAGCTGCGCACAACCATAACTGGAAGATCATCTAAGCGTCTTTTGGAATGGTGTGAATCTCGGCACCAGTGGATTCTGGAGCTGTGAAAATGAATTCTCTGGAGTGATGAATCACGCTTCACCATCTGACAGTCCCACGGACGAATCTAGATCTGGAAGATGACATATTAGCTCTCCCTGCGCCATCATGTTCTAGTGCTGTTATTTTGTTTTTCACGGTATGGAATGGGGCACCTGGTTCCAGTGCCTCGAATATTAACGCTGTGTCCTATAATGATATTCGAGACCAGTGGTTTACAACCTTTTTGCAGGCCGGCAAAACGTTGGGAAAACTTTCGCGGACCGGCGATGCAGAAGCAAAACTTTTAAACTATTTTCGAGCATTTGATGTCTTAATATTCTATATTATAATGATCACGACGTACAATCCATAATTTATATACTGGTAATATTATTTAATGATTGATAAGTGCAATTCATAATCAATATAATACAATATTCCCTTTACCGTTAACATAAATGTATCAAGGGTCAATGCGACGTCTGTTGATGCTGCTTCTCGATAATCTTCTCGTTTCTGCAAAGCGAAGTGCAGCGTTAATGTCCATTATGTTCTGTAAGAGGTGAATCACGTGTCATGACGACGAATCTGTAGTGGTGCATTATGTCGGTGTAGCTTAGTTGGGAAAGCAACTTACTCCGGTGTGAGTGGGAGCGGCTTGAATCACCGTCACAAACAAACTTGTGTTTTCACAGTTTCTGTGCATTGGTTTGACTGCCGAAACTGCTGCAAAGGTTCTCTTGCAATAACTACGTTGTCGAAAAAGTTATCAATAATTTTAGAGCTTTGTCGCAGAGACTTATTCTTACTCCAGAATACCCCAAAATTGAGTCAGACATTTGGATCTGAATATCGATACCAGACTGGCATCAAAAGAAAGTTCAACAATGCTTTCTTTTTCCTGGTGAGTTAGTCTGCAGGAGTGCAGATGTTCTGCAAAGCGATTAGCCATGCAAGCTCCATTTAATCTTCAGCGACAGGTATTCAAAAACGTTTGGTCTAAATTCCTTCTTACTTTGACACCATTTCGTTTCAAAAGAATAATAAATAATTTCACTCGTTTCTGGCGGACCGGGAGTAACATCCGTCGCGGTCCGGCAGAAAAAAAATCGCGGAACAACAAAAAAAGTCCTCGCGGGCCGGCAGAAAAAAAAATCGCGGAACAACAAAAAAAGTCCTCGCGGGCCGGCAGAAGAATCCTCGCGGACCGGCAGAAAATGCATTACGGATCGGCGGTTGGGAAACACTGTTCTAGACAAATTTTGTGCTCTAGCATTATGGCAACAGTTCGATGAAGGACTTTTCCTTTATAAACAGCACAATACCCTCGTTCACAAAGCGACATCTGCGCAGGAAAGGGTTTCATTAGATGGATGTGGAAGAATTTGACTGTCTTGCATAGAGCCTTGACCTGAACCCTATGGAACACCTTTTGGAAATTGCCACACCGTCTTCGAGCCACTTCAATGATTATTAGTAATTTCACCTTGATATCTAACAAGCGTCAATGACTTTCTTTACATAAACTCTCCACAATCTATTCATCTTCGGCATCTCTTCAACTCTATCCACAAAATTAACATTCAATGTCCTCTACATTGCTGGCCATTAAAAGTGCAACACCACGAAAGACAAGAGATACCAAAGCAGTACTTATTGTACAGCAAGCAGATGATACATGCGTTGGGTAAATCGATTAAAAATACAGTACGGTGCGACGAGAGGAACACGTTACACTCAGTATATGGTGTAGCCAATATGGGACAAATTACAGCTGCAACACCTCCTGGCATCGAGAGGAACAGACGTTGGATGTGTGTGTTTGGAGAATGCCTGTCCACGCAGTTTCGATACGATTCCACAGTTCCTTCCCTTGTAGCCGGGGGTGGTAGCTAGCGTAGCACATGGTGCTGATCCAGGAAATCTCGGACTTTGCGTGCCACATGCGGTCGCGCATTATCCTGTTGGTCAATGACACCAGACAGTCCCTGAAGATACGGTTCAATACCGGCTCCATCACCGCAATAATGTAACGATGGCTGTTCAACATACCGAAAATGCGGGCGAGGCGAGTGCGGGAGTGGAATTCGATGGCACCCTATACCATAACGCCGAGTGCCTGACCGGTATGGAGCAGCATAATGCAAGAATCACTCAACCTGTTGCCGCGGTACTGCCAGACTCGGATTCGTCCATCATGGTGCTGCAAACTGAAGAGGGATTTGTCGGAAAACACAATGCTTCGCCATTCGCTCTTACATGCGTGACGTTCTTGGCATCATTACAGTCGCAGACGGAGGTAAGGGTAGCCGAAACAATGGGCACATTCCAAAAGCGCCCAGCTGCTGCAGACGACGTCGAATTGTCCGTGCGGGGACTGGGTGTTGTGCCACACATCCGACCTGTTGATTTATGGCGGTACAAGTGGCTGTGTGATCTGTCAGAGCCATGCGCACAAGACGCCGGTCCTCTCGTTCGGTTCTGTGACTGTGCCGTTGGGATTCCGCACGTCTATGCGTTCGTTCTTCCGCTACCCATTGACGCCATATTTCCACCACGCAGCTGCATGCCGTTCCACACGACCACCGATGTCTCGGAATCATAATCCGAAATCCCGATATGCCACAATTGTCCCCCCCCACCCGACCGAAGTCGGAAACCAGCTGGTAGGGCTGGCGTTGTCTTCGACGGAACATGATATGGCTGTCCGTGGCAAGGAACGGCGAGAAAATACATTTCGACTACTTAACACCGGCTCCCTGTTCATCCCTCTTATACATCTTCCAGGGGAAGTTACTGTCCCACATGATTTCCATACGTACTTCACGGTTTATCATTTACATGTGAGCCCGTGTTCTGCCCTTCTGACAAATTTCAAATCCCTGGAACGCGATCTTTTTTTTTTTTTTTTTTTGATTGGAGCTTTAACGACCGCCGTGAGCAACTCAATGGGCTATAAGCAGTCGCCCGTCCCTAATTTAGGGTCACTGGTTCCAGGGAAGGGAGAGAGCCAGTGCCGTAAGACAAACACAACATCCATGCCTCACCGGGATTCGAACCCGGACCCCTTTCGGACGAATGATCAGAGGCCAATGCCTTAGACCACTGCGCCACCGGGGCGGCGAACGCGATCTTCCTGGTGTTGCGCTTTTAATGCGCAGCAGTGTATTTATTTTTCGCCAACTCACTGTCAGATTTTCCGAAATATGCAAGCTCTTCGGGTAAGTAATATGCCCTTCAGTGACAAAATCTTTTACCAAGAACAAACGAAATTCATATAAAACAAGTTAGTAAAATCATGCAATGCATTGATTATGATACGCTTTCCAACATACCAGAAATCATTACTCACGTTATAAGGATAATGGCTGTGGAACAAATTTTGCTCTTCTGCTCTGACCTTGGACCCCATTTCGATGATATTCAACAGAACCGGTAAAGTATTGTTTCGGAACAACATGGTAAGGTTTTGTCACAATCGAAGCATTTGTACGTAAGTTATAACGCATAAGGGCAATGGAAGGGATCCCGATCTTATGTCCTGACCTTTGACCCCATTTAGTCCATTTTCAACAGGTTTTGTCACTACGTGGTTCTCTACCACATACTAAAGTCTCATCGGAATCGAACCATTTTTACGAAAGTTATGACGCATAAGGGCAATGGAATGCATCCCGCTTGTATGTCGTGACCTTTTATCCCACTTCACCCCATTTTAATAGGGTGCGTCCCCTCGTAGTCCACTACGACATACTAAAATTTCATGGAAATCGAACCATGTTTACGCACGTTATGACGCGTAAGGGCAATGGAATGCATCCCGCTCCTATGACCTGACCTTTGACCCTCACTTCATCCATTTTTAATAGGGTTCGTCCCCAGATGGTCCCCTACCACATATTAAAATTTCATTGAAATCGAAATCATATTTACGCAAGTTATGACGCATAAGGGCTATGGAATTGAACCCACTCCTGTGTCGTGAACTTTGACCCCATTGGTCCCATTTTCAATTGGGTTCGTCCCCTGGTGATCCCCTACCACATATTAAAATTTCATCAAAATCGAACCATTTTTACGCGAGTTATTGTGCGGACAGACGGACAAAGCTGGAGCATATACTCTTCTTCAACCCATGGTTGGAAAGCGTAATAAACGGATATTCGGGAAAGGTCAGATAGACGAAATACGTCACACATGCCTTTTACAATATTCGAAAAATGCTAAAATAGTTACTTGTCTAGCTGTTATTTTTCATAACTGTAATGGCATTTTCAGCAAAAAATCTTTTGAAAATGTAATTTCTTGTACTGTGAAAAACACAAATTTGTCCGTGATGACTATCAAATCCGCACACCCCTCACTCTGGAGTAAGTTGCTCTCCAAAACTAAGCTACACGGACGGAATTATCACTGCGGATTTGTCCTCTTGACCCGTGCTTTACCTCTCTAGTACGTCACATCATCTCATTCTTATTAATTTTTTAATTTTGAAGCGAACTAGTAATTGTTTTATTAGTTCTAGATGATGAGTGGAACAAATATCACATATTTTTCGAAGAACCCAACGGCCGGTACATCCATTTTTACATTCGAAAGCCAATGTGAAACCAAGAATTTGTGACAAACATCGAAACCACGCTTCCTCAGTCCGGAGTAAGTTGCTCTCCCAACTAAGACACGGACGGAATATATCACTGCCGAATTGTCGTCTTGACACGTGCTTTAGCTCTGTAGTACGTCACAGCACGACTGTCTCTATCAAGACAGACATACGCCTTTCTACTGGTGCTGGAAATGTAACCAACTTTGTAATGATTTGATTTCTGTAACTGATGTTTGCCAGTCTAGGATTTCTATATAAATACACATTTGCATTTGCGAGGTTTTGTTGAATTCTACATAACATCAGTAACAAATAATTAGAGACGACTAAGGCCGGCTCAGCATCTCTCTCTCTCTCTCTCTCTCACACACACACACACACAAACGCGCACACAAACACACCATCACCCACCCCACTTGGGAATGTATGTTTTGGGGAAGATTGTAGCACTGAAAAAGATTTTGGTCAGTAATATTTCCCAATCCGTATTATTACAATCTCGCCCCAATCCTGAAATATACCTTTTATTTCGCTGTTGCGAAGCAGTTATATCTCTGATGACTTGGATCAGTTATTTATATCTCTGATGACTCGGATCAGTTATACGTATATCTGATGATATCAGTTATATCTTCGTTACTCTGGGTTTGAGTTACCCAGAGAAACAAAGCTGTATGCGTGCTCCTGTAATTTTAATTAATTTGATGTAATATGATATGCATATTTACGATTATTGTGTAATAATCGGAAATACGCATACCATATTACTATGTTCCTATGCTTTTAAGAAGTTTACATTTGCAAACCTCTTAAAAGCATAGGAACTTTGGATTCTCTTGTAGAAGTTTGATCTTTTGCCATGAGTTACACGTTTCTGAAAGTACTCATCGTAAGTTTTCTTCTTTGACCTATTTCATTAATAATCACATTCATTTGAAGAAAGTGACATAACTTGGAAGTGATTTACATCCCCAGAGCTAAAGCTGCATTGCACTTAGTAAACCACGACGAGAATCGAGGCTAAGTAATATTATTTATGTAAGAATGCTCTGGAAAATTTGAATAATTTCGAGATTGTTCATTTTTCTGCGGATGTGTTTGCCAAAGGCATATTTTCAATGATAAACAAAAAGTTTGGCAAGCAGCCGATAAATAGACATTCGTTTTTAACTAATGTCATATTAATACCCCTAAATTTTATTAGGGCTTGTGCACAGTTGAAATTTATCTTGAGTAAAAAACAAGCTAAGTGGAGATTGCTTTATGTGGGAAGAGAGAGTGGGGTTACGAAAGGGTAAGTTGTGTTCATTCCACAGGATCGCCCTTTTCTCTCGGGATAAGACATTTTTATTGCTTTTGTATTTTTCTTTGCTTTTTACTGCGAAAGATCTTGTTGAACTAATGTACCGTTAAATTTAAATTTTTCAATTTGTCCTGCGACCCTTGTACTCAGTGGCGGAATGATTTCAAATTAAACGCTGCGGCTCACACACGCAGCTAAAGTAAACAGTTAACAGCATGTATTCGGACGGATGAAATTTAATTTACTACATACTAATAAAATATGTCATAAGCCGGGGTTAGCTAGTAAAAATGCAAGGCTTAATGTCGGAGGAAAATCTAGGGGGTAAGCATGTATATAAAGTAAAAAAAATACCAGCTAATGGTTTTAGCCACCACTGCTTCATAGTATCCAGATTTGTTTTCAGTGATTATAAGTATGCAAAATATTAATGCGTGTATATACCTTTTGTTTTGCATACTTATAATCACTGAAAACAAATCTGGATACTATGAAGCAGTGGTGGCTAAAACCATTAGCTGGTATTTTTTTTTTTTTTTTTTTTCACTTTATATACATGCTTACCCCTAGATTTTCCTCCGACATTAAGCCTTACATTTTTACTAGCTAACCCCGGCTTATGACATATTTTATTAGTATGCAGTAAATTAAATTTCATCCTGTTCCTACTAAAGGGGCTCTGACGACCGCAAATAGCGGTATAACTATACCATCGGGATTAGAGGAAATTCTATCCCACACTCACCAACCCGCTTGGCCAGCGTGGTGAGTTATGGCCAAACCCTCCAAAATGACTCCACAACTTAAATCTTGGCCCTCAGTCTCCGGCAGCTGGAATGTACCTGGCACAAGGCAGCGGCCAGTGCGACATGAAGGCAGAGGGTGCTAAGAATCCCCCGGAGGACCGGACTAGGTTGCCATCTGATGCTGACCTTCGCAACGTACAATGGACGCTCCCTATCTTCTGATTCAAGGCTTCTTGAATTGGAAGAGGAACTACAAAGGATCAAGTGGGACATCGTGGGGCTAAGTGAGGTAAGGAGAAAAAGGAGAAGATCTCATCGAACTGAAAAGTGGACATCTCTTCTACTATCGTGGGACAGATACTGGCAGAACTAGTGGTGTTGGATTTATAATAAACAAGAAACTGAAGGATAAAGTTGTAGAAGTTGAAAGTTCCTCTGACAGAGCTGCACGGCTTGTTATCCAACTCTCGAAAAGATACCAAGCTCAGATTATTCAAACTTATGCACCCACCACAAGTCATCCTGAAGAAGAAATTGAAGAATTTTATGAGGAAATTTGTCATCTAAATAATAAAGGTAAGCAGCACTTGAAAATAATTATGGGAGATTTCAATGCAAAAATAGGGCAACGGCAACAGAATGAAACTTCAGTAGGTAAATTCGGTCACGGCAACAGAAACCAGCGTGGAAATACTCTCGTTGAGTTTGCAGAGGCAGAAGGGTTTTTCATCATGAACTCCTTCTTCAAGAAAAAGCCACACAGGAAATGGACATGGAGACATCCAAATGGGACGACAAGTGAAATTGATTTTATTATGTGTAACAAAAAATTCGTCATAGAAGACTGCAGTGTGCTAAACAAGTTCAATACTGGTAGTGACCATAGATTGGTGAGATGTAAGATGCACCTCAACACTAAACTTGAACGTGGCAAGCTCATAAGACAAACAAAATCTATTGACATAACCAACCTTAAAAAACACCATAATACCTTCAAGTTGGAACTGAAGAACAGGTTCTCTGCTTTAGAAGGCCTAACATCGGAAGAAGTGGACATCTCTGAAGTTAACAGAAAAGTAACCAAAGCTCTTATGGAAACAGCAACAAAATTAGCTGGGTCTAAGAACAAGTTGCATGTAAATAAATTATCAGGAAAAACGAAAATGTTGATGCAAAAAAGAAGAGAGATGAGGACAACTAAAGAAGATGTGACTTCCAAAGTGGAATATATAGAGCTATGCAAGACAGTACGAAAAAGTATCACTGAAGACGTAAGAAAATTCAACTGTGAACTAGTGAGGAAAGCAATTGAAAACAACCAAAGCCTAAAGATAGCAAAGGGACATCTCAGTAAGGGAAGAAAACAGATTATGGCACTGAGAAAAGAAGATGGTTCTGTAACAAGAAATAGAGGCGAAATTTTGACAAGAGTGAAAGATTTCTACTCCAAATTATATGAAAGGGATGATACATGCACTCCAGACATCATGAAAGATACCAGTACTAGAGTTCCTCCAGTCCTTCCAGCAGAAGTTGCACATGCAATCAAGAACATGAAGCGGGGAAAAGCTCCAGGAGAAGATGGAATTACTGTAGACATCATACAAGAAGCAAGTGGAGAAATCGAAACAGTACTCGCCCAAATTTTCACTCGATGCCTTAATGAAGGAAAGATTCCTGAGGATTGGAACACCGCTACAATGATCCTGCTACATAAGAAAGGTGACATTGAGGATCTCGGAAACTACAGACCTATCAGCCTCCTATCAGTAGTTTATAAAATCTTCACTAAAGTTCTTTCACACCGCTTGAAGGTAACACTGGACATGGCTCAACCGAGAGAACAAGCTGGATTCAGGAGTGGCTACAGCACAATAGATCATATCCATGTGCTGAGAGAACTAATTGGAAGAGCGAGGGAATATGAACTTCCATTGTGCATGGCTTTTATCGATTATGAAAAAGCCTTTGATTCGGTGAAACCATCAGCAGTTACAATGGCTCTGAAAACCTGCGGTATTGAAGATGCATACATTAATATTATTAATAACATCTATGAAAATGCAAGTGCAAAGATTAGGCTGTTTGAAAATACAACACACATAAAAATTGGAAAGGGAGTGAGACAAGGTGACACCATATCTCCGAAGCTCTTTAATGCCACATTGGAGGGTGTTTTTCAGTCACTGAGCTGGGAAAACAAGGGATAAAGATTAATGGAGATTATCTAACCCACCTTCTGTTTTGCTGATGACGTAGTCATTTTTGCAACTACCCCATCAGAGCTGCAGAGTATGATCCAGGAACTTGCTGACAAGAGTAAAGAAGTGGGATTAAAAATGAACTTTCAGAAGACAAAAGTGATGTTCAATGCTTTTACAAGAAATGAAGATTTATCGATTGATGGAGAAAAGCTGGAGATAACAGACACGTACGTTTATCTTGGACAGCAGATATCAAGTGAGGGTCACATTGATGAAGAAATTAATCGGCGTACAAAACTTGCCTGGAGAGCTTTTGGAAGAAACAGCATAATTTTCAAGAGCAATATGCCATTATGTCTTAAAAGAAAAGTGTTTGATCAATGCATCCTTCCAGTGCTTACGTATGGTGCAGAGACGTGGACCTTAACTAAAAGAGACATACAAAGGCTGCAGACAACTCAAAGAAGCATGGAGAGGTGCATACTTGGTGTAACCAGGAGAGATAAGAAGAGGAACTCGTGGATCCGAAAAATGACAAGAGTGGAAGACATCATGATCAGAGTTAAATCCCTGAAATGGCAATGGGCTGGACATACTGCCAGAAGGACAGATCATCGATGGACAGCCGAAATTTTAGATTGGATTCCAAGGGACAGGAAAAGACCCAGAAGAAGGCCACATGGGAGATGGGTGGATGAAATTCGAAAGTATGCAGGGGTGACATGGAGGAGACTGGCACAAAGACAGACCGTTGTGGAGGAAACTTGGGGAGACCTTCGTCCAGCAGTGGATTGATAATGGTTGACAATGATGATGATGATGATGATGATACCTTTTGTGGAAATACTTTTTTAAATATTACCTAAAAATATTGTTTTCGATAATAGGGAGATTTTGACATTTCAAAACAGAAGAATGGGGGCACGAACATGTGCATTTACTGGGGCTTGTAAATTTATATTTGGGAGTTATTGTTAGGTGCACCGGCGTTGACGAATTCCAGGGATGAGTTGGCTCAGAATTGTAAAAATGTATTTGGTAATAAAGGCTAGATAAGCTCTGCCATAAAGTGTTCTCTGCGTTTGATACATTACTGACATCTTTCTGTGCTCCAATAGATTGCAAGTTTATTGCATTTGAAGGCATTTGAAGGCACTCAGCAAGTGTCGTAGCAATAACGTCTCTCTGCCGGAAAGACATATGAGCCTCTTTTTTTTTTTTCACCTTCCCAACCAGTAAATCTAAATTAGGTTAGGAATGGGTCAAACACACACAACTTTTATCCCTCGCTACTCCTGGGAGTCATTACACGATGAAGAAAAACTCAAAGTGATAGGAACAAAATGGGGTTTCATAGAGTAACACACATAACAGAGAAACTAATCACTTCAGGCACTACGGGAGTTCACTTTCATCTTCGCAGATGTCTTAATGTCTGCAACTAGGAGAAAAAGATTAGGTTAGTAGAAGTGTTGAACTCAGAAATGAAAATAAAGATAACGATTTCAGTATCTGAGCTAGTGTGATGGCTTTTTCCCATATATTTTTAGTATTACTTGTAGAAAACAGTTTGTGTTTAGATCTTATGTGGTCCATCCACCTGCCTTCATACAGACATCATTTCGGAAAAAACAATCTTATGTGGTCCGTCCACCTGCCTTCGTATAGTCATCATGTCGAAAAAAATATCTTATATGGTCTGTCCATCTGCCTTCTTACAGACATCATGTCGGAAAAAAAAATCCTATGGGGTCCGTCCACCTGCCTTCTTACAGACATCATGTCGAAAAAAATCTTATGTGGTCCGTCCACCTGCTTTCTTTCAGACATCATGTCTGGAAAAAATATCTTATGTGATCCATCCATCCGCCTTCTTACAGACATCATGTCGGAAAAAAAATCTTATGTGGTCCGTCTACCTGCCTTCGTACAGTCATCATGTCGAAAAAAATATCTTATATGGTCTGTCCATCTGCCTTCTT
The DNA here is from genome assembly GCA_039090855.1 of Macrothele yani. NCBI lineage: Eukaryota > Metazoa > Arthropoda > Arachnida > Araneae > Macrothelidae > Macrothele > Macrothele yani. Next base: position 31,221,377 of record CM077007.1, read on the forward strand.
ACAGACATCATGTCGGAAAAAAAATCCTATGTGGTCCATCCACCCGCCTTCTTACAGACATCATGTCGGAAAAGAAATCTTATGTGGTCCGTCTACCTGCCTTCTTACAGACATCATGTCGGATTTGAAAACATTTCCTCATCCCATTGAATTTACCTGATGAGAATGACTCACACGACTTAGGATTTTTGTGATGCACAGGTTTTTTCGCTAGATGAGTTAAACTCAGATTTAAGATTAAGATATAATCAGCAGTTCTAAAAGAAGGAAGAAAAAAACATGTTTGTGTTCATTTCCACGAATTCCACGTAGGACGTTATAACGTACAAGTCTGTCCACGCCGGGCATTGAATCCGGAGTAAGTCGCTTTCCCAACTGAACTACGCGGACATGTGCTGCCATTGCTATCTGCTTTTATGTCATGTGCACCCTGCGGTACAGGCACGTCCCCCTCTCTGCTGACCCGTGGGACAGCGGAGGTCATAACTGGCCCAAGGGTCAACAGGGACCACGCGTCGCTGCAGGCAGTCATCCTATGAAGAACGTGCATTTGAGAAATCCCAGACAATTATTTTGGTGTGTGGAACGTAACATCCCACTAATTTATTTTTCGAAGCACTAAAGAAGAGAGTTTCATTTTCTCTGTCTCGCCGTGTGGAAAGAACATCACATCATTGCGAGAAACTTAACAGACGGGTCATCCTCGAAGTTCGGGCGCCAATATAACGTACAAATTTGCCCGCGCCGGTCATCGAAGCAGGGTCCTCTTACTGCTAAGTAAGTCGCCCTCCTAACTGAGATACGCGGACTTGTGCTGTCACTATTAGCTGCCTTTATCTCATGAGCGTCCTGCGGTACAGGCACGTTCCAACGTCTCCGTTTTTAAAAGTCTAAAGCGAAGCGTTAGTTCCTTATTTCATAGTTGTAGCTATGGCTAATTCTTTTCCACTATTTTGGACGCAAAATTTACCATACACGCGGTTGTAAAATCGTAATTTTATGTGTTAACTATACTTCAGCTTCTATGCACTTGTAGGACTAGGAAATAATTATTTTTACATTAGGTATTTATGAACATCATGCACATGCCTCTTGATTTTCCAGATGTACCCCGTATATTTTTTTATTACAATAGAGGCAACAGCGTATTTACATTTGAGATTGTAGCCCCATGCACTTCCAAACTTCGTATATAAAACATTATTTTCGCATTAGATTTTACAGCCGTAAAGTATTTTCCAGCTTTATCGATTAAAAGCTTCTCCGCTAGTTGCAGTAAAACACTAGATTTTTTGTTAACAAGTTCCTAATGAAAGCCTTCCAAATACATGGAGACAATGTAAATAGACAAAGTCATTGCTCTTTCCACATTTTTATTTAATTAACACACAGCAACCGAAAAATTTTATTTCGACACCGCTGAGAACGAACCCCAGATCTATCGATAAGTAGCCGAGTGCGTTCGCCCTACGCTACGGTGCGAACAATCCACGGCGCTATGTGTATTTATCTGTCAGGATCTGACTTCACAAATCAGTGGGGATGGGCTCAGCAACTGATACGTCTTAATCTGTTGGGGATTAAACGCACAAGCCATTTAATTATAGCTAATAAATCCAAAGGACGAGAGAAATGGTGAAAATCTTACAAATACGTGGAGACAATGTAAATAGACAAATTCATCGCTCTTTCTACGTTTTTTTCTTTAATTAACACACAGCAACTGAAAAATGTGTTTAGACACCGCTGGGAGCGAATATTTTGTATTTCGACACCACTGGTTCCTGATATTCGAAATGCTTCTAGCTTGTTTCCTTTTTTCATTATTCGAGATATTCTTCAGACGATAAGCTCATCTCTTCTAGAAATTCGAATGCACATCACCTTTTTTTGGTGGGTTTTTGGACCACCATGAGCAACTCGATGGGCTATAAGCAGTCTTCCGTCAGGGACACTGGTTCTAAGGAAGGGAGATAACCAGTGCCGTAAGACAAACGCAGCATCCATGCCTCACCGGGATTCGAACACGGACCCATATCGGACAAATGGTCAGAAGCCATCGCTTAGACCACTGCGCCACCGGGGCGGCTTGCTCAGTGTTACTGAAGTTTTAACTGCTGCAAAATAATAGTTGAAAATATAGCTGATGTTATACGTTTAACTGGAACTTATCATCAACTTAATATGTGCTACACAGTAGAATGCTAGATTAACTTAACTTTATGTACTGATTTCAGTGGAAAATTACAATCTTAATATAAAGCTCAATGAATTATCCTTTTGTTTCATTAAGCTAGCCTTTCGTTGAGACCGGGAAAATTCTCAGTTCTAGTCGATCAAAGTTATAAATAACATATTCAAGTCACTATCAGATGAAAAGTCTAGACTTCAGAAATGAATCAAGTGACTTAACGTATTCAGTCTCTGATTTATCAAGACTTCAGAACGTCGTCCAATTTGCACACAGTTAGCTTGAATTAAGGCGGTTCCAGCTACAAAACTTCCAATAAGGAAAATCTTCTGCGTATGCATGTATATTTTGTAACGTATACTCTAGATTCACTTTCCTTTTGATTTTTACTATCTCTGGTTATTTTATTTTACTATGTAAATTATCTTCTTACTGAACGAGATGTTATTCCTCCCGCTGAATGAGATCTATCAATGAGTGTTAGTCATGACGTGGTGGTAGCCAGTATAAATAGGCGCGTTCAACGATACGTAGAGAGAGCTGTTGTTGTACGAAGTGAGCTGTTGTTTATGTGTCAGAGAGCTGTTGTTGTATAGAAGAGCGGTTGTTTATGTGCGTGAGAGCTTTGTTTCGTGTGTAAAGAGATCTTCGTTTATGTGAGAGCCAGAAGTTTACCAAATAAAAGATTGTCTTAGTAAGTACGTCTTTCTCAGTTCATAGTTTTGTCAGATCTCTGTCTGGCTGTTAGGTTAATTTCATTAGTTGATTATTATTAACAACCAGCATAAGAATTTATTCATCTTAATTACTACTACAACATTACTAGCAGTTAAAAGCTTGTTCATTATTATTACTACACTACTAGCAGGAAAGTTTATTCATGATATAATTAACAAACAACAGGCATTAGAAGAAGCATTAGCTTAGAAGAAGCTGAATTCATTATAATTCAGTAGCAGAAGCGATATATTCATTATAATTTTCTTAACAATTAATGCATTCTTAGGGATGAAAATTTGTACATCGATGAAAGAAAAAAAAAACATTAAATTATTGCATGGCGTATTTAATATTCACTAAAACTTTCCCATAATATACAATTGAGAAACGAATTTCCCCGAAGAAATAATTCTTCATTCCAGTAATGAAAGTACGTCATAAAATTCTTGTATATGACGTACTTTCATCACTGGAATTTGTGACCTACATCCGACCTGGATGTGAGAAAAAGGTCCTGAGACGCTACGATGGGGCAGGAATATCTTCGACTAGCGCAAATCTCAAGGTTCTCAGATATCTATGTTCAGTTGCTTGGAATTTCCTTGTCCTGGGTTCGTGGGAAAACAACTCTTGATCGAATCATCACAATTTCTACTTCAGCATCGCGCTTTAGGTAGAGCCGAAGCAGCATCGAAATGATCAACGATCAGGTCGACCTCAAGCGGTGACAGACAAAACATCTGTCACCATTGTTGCAACGCTTATCGAAGAGTATTGCGGTTTGACAGTCGAGGAGATTGCTCATCAGGATAATTTGTCCACCATGTCTGTTCACCGGATTTTGACTGACTCACTGGGAAAAAGAAAAATATCCGCGTGCTGGGTGCCCCACAAACTCCCTTCTGAGCAGAAGGCAGCCAGAGTGAGCATCGCACAGGATCACGCCCTCAGTTTCGAAAGGGAGGACGACACCTTCCTGAACAGAATTGTCGCAATTGATGACACGTGGACCCGTGATTTTAAACCGGAACTGAGGTCACAATCAGAGGAATGGAGGCATTCAAGCCTCCCCCCCCTCAAAGTGTCGTTGGAAACAATCCGAAGTGATACAAATGCTGATTTTTGTCTACGATGTCGAGAGTGCTGTCGTCTTTGATCGAGTACCGGCAGGGCCAAATATCAAGGCACAATATAATCAATCGTGACATTCTGAGGACAAAGTTGAGACCGAAAATTCGTCAAAACCGCCCCAACTTGTTGGAAATGGGAGCGATCTTGCTGCATGACAACGCATCGTGCCATGGTGCAGCGTCGGTACGGGGACTTTTGTCGAAATGTGGTTGGGAAACTTTATCCCACCCTCCATATAGCCCTGATCTCACACCACTTGACTTTGATCTTTCCCCAGAGTTAAAAAATCGGCACCGCGGCATCCGCTACGAATTGCTGGACGAACTGTCATTGGACGTGACCTGAGTAATACGACAGCTGAACAAGCATGGATCACTACGGGGCGTTCAGGACCTATCTCACCGCTGGCAAGCCTTCATTAGCAACGGAGGGGGAGTACATTGAACTGCAATAAAATAAGATTTCTCCATTTTACACTTTTCTCAAAAATGGACAGTGTAAAGAACATTTGTTAGGACACCCGTATTTACACGTAGGAGTAACTTATGAAGTATGCACTCAGTAGACAAGACATTAGAGACAGGGGTGATGAGCAGTTCATATGTGCATCCCCCGCGCAGAGTAGAACAGATCGCGACCTAACGCAAGCGATAAATAGGCGCACAGCAGGGCTTACCAACATTGTATTGCAATCGACGATCATGGGTAAACGTGACGATCTGAGCGACGTTGATCGTGGAAGCATTGTCGGTCATTCTACCCCCATATGGTAAGAACCCAACGATTTACGAGGGCAAATGTTTCAAGGGTGTACCACCATATATCATCGACGGACGTACCACCGTCCAGAGAACAAGCGGTGGTCGACCACAAGATATTGATGACCGAGATTGACGTAAATTATCCAGGCTGGTATAAACCAACCGCTTGCCAACGGCAGCGAAAATCGCTTCAATGCTAAATGTCAGAGGGCCAAGCAACGTCAGCGAGCGAGCGGTATGGCACACGCTGTATACCCTCGGTTATGGAAACCAACGCCATACTCGTGTGCCACTGTTAACTGCTCGTCACCAAAAATGTTGCCGAGAACATCAAAATTTAACTGCAGCAGAGTGATGCTTAGTCGCGTGTTCGGGTGAATCCCGTTTTAAGCTGTACAGAGCTCCGGGAGAGAGCGGGTGTGACGTCGATTGCAGGGTGACACGGTAGGGAGAGTGCGGGTGTGTCGTCGCCTGCGGGGTAACACGGCAGGGAGAGTGCGGGTGTGGCATCGACTGGAGGGTTACACGGAAGGGATAGTGGGGTGTGGCGTGGACTGCAGGATTACACGGCCGGGAAAGTGCGGGTGTGGCGTCGACTGCAGGGTGACACGGCCGGGAGAGTGCGGGTGTGGCGTCGACTGCAGGGTGACACGGCAGGGAGAGTGCGGGTGTGGCGTCGACTGCAGGATGACACTGCAGGGAGAGTGCGGGTGTGGCGTCGACTGCAGGGTGACACGGCAGGGAGAGTGCGGGTGTGGCGTCGACTGCAGGATGACACTGGCAGGGAGAGTGCGGGTGTGGCGTCGACTGCAGGGTGACACGGCAGGGAGAGTGCGGGTGCGGCGTCGACTGCAGAATGACATGGCAGGGAGAGTGCGGGTGTGGCGTCGACTGTAGGATGGCACGGCTCAGTCGTGCCACGTCGGCTGTTTTCAAGGCAGAGGTGAGTCTGTGATGATTTCGGGAGTCTTTTAGTGGAACACATTAGGTCCCTCAGCGTGTCAGGAAAGGTTCTTAGCCGCTCGGCGCTACGAGCATGTGCTGACTACGTTCTACGCGCTTTTATGGTATTCTTGCATTGCCCATCGCCTATTACTGCAGGATAAAGCGCCGCCCCACAGGACTGCAACAACCCAGGCAGGGCTCGAGGAGCATTTATCTGAGTTTTGAACCACCCAGTCGCTCTCAAGGTTCCCGGATTGAAATCCTGTCGAAGCTCTATGGAATGACTTGGAGCGGAACATCAGATTCATGGGTCCTGGACCGACGTTTAGGGTGGAGTTTTTGACAATGCTACAACAGGAATGTCTGGCATTATCTCCAGAAACGCTCCGGTAGCTGGTGCAGCCGATGCCTCGGCGTGTACAGTCTGTTATTCGAGCTATAGGAGGTCCAACACGCTATTAGTTAGGTATATCTGTTGTATTGTCTATTGAGTGTACATTGCATGCAAAATGTTCGCAATAATAAATACTCACCGATGAGTCATTCTATTATGGCTAACCCCAGGCTAGAAAAATGAGCGTGCTTGCATACCAAACAGTGGTGCAAGTAGACTTCACAGAGCAGTATATATAAAACCCGAGATCCGTCTTTCGGTTAGTAGAGTGTTCGGAGTAAGAATGGGAAAAGCTAGCTACCCATTTACAGGAGTTTGATAAAGAACAAATTGTGATGGCGCAGAGCCTCATAACTATAATACTTGTGGGTTGTTCACGTGACGCTGTAGTGAGTGCGTATCGAAAGTGGTGCACGGATGGCCAAACGACGAACCGTCGTCCAGTTGTGTGTCATCCGCAGGTCACAGATGCCAGAGGGGACCGGAGTACATGGCTCACAGCAACCACAGGGCCGTAGTGAGACAAATCACCAGCAGTTGCAATATTGGTGACTAGGTCAACGTGTGACAGCACTCAGCTTATTGCAGTCTTCTGCGCATGGGCTTGCGTCTCCGAAGACCCAGATGGGTTCCCATGCTCATAATCGCCAACAACGCATGAAATGGGCCCAAGATCATCAAGATTGGACCGTAGATGATTGGAAGAAAGTGGCTTGGTCTTACGACGCCGATTACCAATGGAAGCTATGGCACCTGGATTGCTGAAACACGCTGGCGGCGGTGTTATCCTGTGGGCGATGTTTTCTTGGGAGACTTTAGGCCCCATTACCCTAATAGGATAATCCCTGACGGCCGTCAGGTATCTGAATACCGTTGCGGACCAAGGTCACACTTTCACGGCAACTGTATTCCTTGCTGGTGATGGCCATGGCCAACAGGAATAATGCGCCATGATACAGTAATGGAATCTTTAAGGAGTGGTTCGAGGAGCATGCTGATGACTTTCTGGCTTCCATATTCACCTGACATGAACCCAATCGAACATTTGTGGTTCGACTTGGGAAAGCGGGTTCGCGCTAAACAACCACCACCACCCCAAAATGTACGGGAACTGGAAGACCTGCTGTTGACATTATGGTACCAGATACCCCAAAATACCTATCGCCGCTTCATCGAATCCATGCTTTGCCTAATGGCCGCTGTTTTGAGGGCTAAAGTGTGTCCTACAGCTTATTAGGTAGGTGGTCGTAATGTAATAGCTCATCGGTGTATATGCAAAGCGAAAAAGCACATTAAAATTTTCGGTAGCAGTGATATGGAAGAAAACGTTGGACCATTCAGGATCTCCGGGCAAACGTTGTGACGTATATTCTAGATTAACTTTCCTTTTTTAGTTTATTTTCCTATGTAAATCTTGGGTTTATTCTCAGTATTCTTCACTCTTAACGTGAGATCTTTTCTCCCAAACGAATACGTTTGGCAACATAATTGAGGTTGAATGCAGGTGACGTATGCCTGATCTTTATAAGAACAACAGATAACAAGTTAATAAAATCATGCAATGCATTGATTATGGTACGCTTTCCAATATACTAGAATTCATTACTCAAGCTATTACTCAAGTTATGTGGAAAATGGCTGTGGAATAAATCTCACCCCTGTGCCCTGACCTTTGATCCATTTGGATGATATTCAACAGAACTGGTTCCGTATACCTCCGAAATAACATGATAAAGTTTTGTCGCAATCGAAGCAATTTTACGGAAGTTATGATGCATAAGCGCTATGGAATAGATCCCGCTCCTATGTCCTAACCTTTACCCGATTTCGCCCATTTTCAATAGGATTCGTCCCCAGACAGGTCCCTACAACATACCAATATTTCATCCAAATCGAAACATTTTTACGTACGTTATGACTCATACTCATAATGGCGATGGAAGTGATTCCATTCCTATGTCCTGACCTTTGACCCCCATTTCGCCAATTTTCAATAGGGTTTGCCCCCAGGTGGACTCCTACCACATACTAAAATATTTTCGAAGTCGAACTTGTTTTACGTTAGTTATGACGCATAAGAGCAGTGGAATAGATCCTGCTCTTATGTCCTGACCTTTGACCCCATTTCGTTCACTTTCGATAGGGTTCCTTCGCAGGTGTTCCCCTACCACATACTAAAATTTCAACGAAATCGAACAATTTTTACGCGAGTTATCGTGCGGACGAACATACGCACACAACGCGTGACGTAATGAGGCAGATGGGAATCGCGACCATCTGCTACCAGGTGTGACGTCATAAAACTTCAATAGTATCAACAAACAACACGTGACGTAATGAGATAGATGGCATGAACGCGCGCCAATATCTAATGAGGCGACGCCATGACACCACACTTGGAATACTTAATATTTTCTAAAACATAACCATAATTATGCAATCCAACATTTTTTTGTCTGCTGACGTCATGAAAATACAGGCCGCGCCATCTTTTTTATGCACAATTAATGTGTTCACAAGGATGAAAATTTGAACATCAATTAAAATAGCTTCATTTTATAACTTGGAATGCTTAATATATTCTAAAACATAACCATAATTATGCAATCCAATATTTGTTTGTCTACTGACGTCATCAAAGTACAGGTCGCGCCATCCTTTTTCTGGTTTCAACACCACCAAAGGAAAAGTTATTAATTTTTAATATAATTATGGTTATGTTTTAGAAAATATTAAGAATTCCAAGTTATAATAAAGTTATTTTAATCGATGTTCAAATTTTTGTCCTTGGGAACACATTAATTGTGAAGGAAATGTGTACAAAAGTTTTTCCATTGGAAGTATAGGAAGAAAAATTACTTGACGTCCACCTTAATAATATGGGATAGGTGCGATGGAACGGATCGCAATCCTATGTCCTGACCTTTGATCCCATTTCGTCCGCATTCAATAGGGTTCGTCCCCAGGAGATCTCCTACCACATACTGAAATTTCATCGAAATCGAACCATTTTTACGCACGGTATGACGCATAAGGGCAATGGAATGCATCCCGCTCTTATGTCCTAACCTTTGACCCCACTTCACCCATTTTCAATAAGATTTGTCCCCAGGCAGTCCCCTACCACATAGTAAAATTTCATTGAAATCGAACCATATTTACGCACGTTATGACGCATAAGGGCAACGGAAGGATCCTGCTCCTACGTCGTGACCTTTGATCCCATTTGTCCCATTTTCAATAGGGTTCGTCATCTGGCGGTCCGCTACCACATAATAAAATTTCATCGAAATCGAACCATTTTTACGCCAGTTATCGTGCGGACGGACGGACAAAGCTGGAGCATATGCGCTTCTTCAGTTCAACACAATTTTATTAACAAGGTTGGGTTCAGGAGGCGAACATGGGCGTCTTGATACATATATTGTACGGTAAAATATACAAACTCTAAAATTCTATGTACATTATATACAGCACGATGTATTGATTCACAAAGGAGCCACGTGGTAAGAGGTACAGGCATTTTGCACAAGAACAATAAGAGAGTATGTCAAAACAATTCGTCTCAAAGCATAAGTATATTATAGTGCTGACAAATAACAGAGCGAGAATATTATAATGAAGCACTGTACAAAAGGAGAACTGTAGATGACAAAGTAGACAATGTGAAACCTAAGGCAAACGGAATTACGATGTCTTAGTACTGGTAGAAAAAATGATAATCAAAGAGAAAACAAGTAAGACTATATACATTTGTACAGTATGGTGCATATTATATTCACATTTGTTAGAAGATATGAGCTTTATGTTGAAGTTTGATTCCGAAAACCAATGGTGAGCATGCACGTTAAACTGAAGTTCAACAGAGCTAGGAGCAACGAGGTTATAAACTACCGACAGTCAGTTGCAACGTCGCTGGCATGCCGGCGAACCAGGAAGCGGCCGGAGACCAGGTGGAACGGAAATGTTGTTCTCTCTGTTGGGCAACTGCCACAAGATTCTTTAGACGAAGTCTTGAGAGGAGACGCTCCCGAAAGTGGCACAGTAGTTCCACAGAAGCTTGGTGGATGGTATAAGGAGATGAGATATCTCGGCAGCGCTGATGAAATACGTAAATGACATGTTTCACCAGGATGAAAATATATGAGCAGATGGGTGGAAGCTTGACTGGCGGAGAGACCTGCAGGAGGAGTCTCTTATAGGCATCGAAAGGAAGATCAGTTGTGGCTGAACGTTGAGCAATGGAAAATGCAAGATGGAGTAGTGGAAGGAGGATGACACAATGTAGATAAACGTGAGATACATCAGCTTCTTGAGCACAGAAGGGGCAAAAAGGTGAGTCAAGAATGGTCATGCGGTGGAGGATGGATGGAACGGGATGACGGCAGTGGAGAAAAAGCCAGTGAGTGTTTATTTCAAGAGGAGCTGAAAGAGGAGAAAGGGTAGCAGACCTGACAGCGGTGAGAGAGGATTGGGAGACATCAGGGATGTGAAGGGGAGAAGGAGAGTGGGATTTTAAAAGTAACCGATAGAGAACTGAGGTTGAAAGAGAGGATAGTGGAAGTGTAGATCTGCCGACTGAAAGAAAGAAAGGAAGGGGGATTGAGGCGGAAGGAACAAAGGTCAGGCCGGTGGTAGTTGCGAGATGAGGAAACTTAGTAGTGATAGTAGAGAGTGGGGAGTCATAGACAGAGCGAGAGGAGGGTGAATGTAGAACGGTGGGTGGGAGGCTGGCGTAGGGTCGCCAGGACAGATCTGAGGTTACAAGGTCTTTGACGGTTACAACTCCGACTCGGAGCCAAGAAGGATAGGCGAAGCATGAAAGATGAGGGGGTGAAGAAGAGAGGAGAAGAACAGGGGTTCGGCAAGGAGTTCAGTGGTGGAATCGGGTGGGGATCGAGTGAGCGGGAGAGAGCGAAGAATAGTAAGAGTCTCACGTAAGGCAGGAGGAAGGCGAGAGTGAGTGGTAATACGGAGGTCCATTAGAATGAAAGAAGTGAAAGTGAAATTAGTGTTGCTCGAAGTGGTGATGACATTCCTTGCGGTAACGGCGTCGGCAACAGGTGAGGTATGAAGACGGAGGAACGAAGTAATCCGGAGAGCTTGATAGTACATTCGTGTATCAATTAGGCCAATGCCACCTTAGTCAGGAGGAAGGCTGAGCTTGGGGGCACTGAGCCAGTGGTGTCCGGTCCAGATAACTGAGGTGAAGCAGCGAGGGATATCTTTGAGACGAAGAAGTGGGGATTTAGTAGCAAGCCAGGAATGTGTGCACATGGAGAGAAGATAGGTTTGCGCAAGACGTGCACGTTGAAAATATGAGGTGCAAAACTGCGCTTTTCGCCAAAACGCAGTTGACCGATGAAGACGTGGCTGGATGGTATTCCACGTTGTGCTAGAGGCTTCACCTGGGACGCCAAAATGTACGCCAAGTAAACGTTGAGAGGCTGAAGACCAGTGCGCTCCCCATGGGGAATCCAAGCGGTCAACCCATGAGCCGCACCACAGGCCTGTGCTTTTGGTTGTTTTAATCGCAGCTCCGGAGCAGGAGGCGTAATCGGCGAAAAGACTTTGGAACAAAGAGAAATGTGAATCCAGGCGTATACAGAAGGTAACGTCGTCTGCATACGCCACGGAAGTGGTGACATGGTGTCTCGTGCGGGCGATGAGTGGCGGCAGGGTGGCTTGAAAGGAGCGTTGAACGGAGAGGAGAAAAGGTTCTAAGGCTATAGCTAAAAGTTGACCGGAGAGTGGGCAGCCTTGCCTCACTCCACGGCGGAAGAGGATTGGCGCTGTAAGAAAGGTGGGCAACTTGACCTCGAAACTGGCGTCCTGGTAGAGGGAAGTGAGGAGAGAAATAAACGGAGATGGAATTCCAAATCGGAGAAGTGTGGCGGAGAGATAAGTGTGGGAGATATTATCAAAGGCGGACTGTTGGTCTAAAGAGAGGAGGGCAAGGGGTTCAGAGCGGGAGCGCGAAAGGTGAATTAAATCAGTCAGGAGATGGATGTTGTGAGATAGGGAACGGCCGGGAACTGTGTAAGTCTGGTTAGGGGAGAGGTTGTAAGTAAGGATGGGATTTAGTCGTTGTGAAAGAAGCTTGGTATAAAGTTTGTAGTCGAGATTCAGTAGGGAAATTGGGCGCCAGTTCACCAAGTCAAGGATGTCACCTTTCTTGGGGAAAAGGACAACGTATGCATTTGTGAATCCCCTCAGGAGAGGAGAGTAAGTAAAGGCAGCAGAGAAAGCGAATAAGAGAAACGGAAGAAGAAATGGGAACAAAGCGCAATCGGCTCATCTGATACCTCTCCAGAAGAAAGGCGTAGATGATGAAGTATGGACGAAGCTCGTCGGGTGTTTTCCACCGACGTCAGGAACTCATAGTTGTGAGCATCCGGCGTCAGGTGTTGCAAATGAAGTCGGCGGAGAGCTTGTTGCGCCAGAGGAGTGAGAAGAGATCGAAGCTCTTCTTGAAAGGAGGAGAAGAGAGGATCACTGAGACTGAGCATGGATAGCATTGAACGAACATAGTCTAGGCGCATGTTCTGGAGTGTCTTTAGTTGGAAAGAGTAGTTTCGGACATGCAGAACGAGCTGTTGCTTGATCTTCAACCAAGAATTTAATCCGTAGAGTGCAGAATGAAGCTGCGGTCGTCTGTCAATCAGGAATGACCGGACCGAAGAGCAGAATGCCGGGTCGGAGAGAAGTGCATCATCAAATGTCCACGGGCGAATTATCCTGGGTTTGAATGGTGCAGTATGGACTATGATGGCAATGGCGCAGTGGTCAGATGAGGCCGTGGGATGCACACTCGATTCTGTCACGGCAGGAAGTAGAGTAATGGAGGCATAAAACCTGTCAAGGCGGGCTAAGAAAGGATTTTGCGCATGAGAGGAGCGCCAAGTGTAATTAGTCGACCATGGATGAATATGCCGATGTACATCATGAAGAGCGTTGTTGGTGACAACTGTCTGGAGCAGGTTCGCCAGGGCATGGCGGTGCTCTCTATTTGTAGAAGACCTATCCAGAAGAGGATCCAGGGTACAGTTAAAATCCCCACCAACGAGAACATGGTCTGACGGTGGGATACGGTCGAGTGCTCTGCGAAGACGCGTGAAGAGAATTGATAAATGTGTTGTAGTGCTTGGAATATAGATATTGAATAAATTATATCTGGAAGACGCGATGGTAAAGGATGCATGTTGTAAGAGATCTCGACAAATATTCCGCACAGAGAGGGATGTGATAATAGAATTGAGAGTATGACTAATGCCGATGGCAAGACCGCTATGAGATGTTAGTCCATAGGCGTGATGAAACACTAAGTACCACTGGCGCCATCGAGAATAGACGGTAGTTGGTTTGCAATTTGTCTCTTGAAGGAGGAGAATATCAGCCCCCAACGGGTTGAGGTCTTCATATGCCAGAGTGTTGCTGAGGGGGAAGCGAGTCCCCTGCAATTAAGTGACGCGATCTTGAATTGTGGGGTTCCTTGCCTCTAGCTGAAGATCTTTCAGAACTGGAGGAAAAGACTTGAGACGATTATAGAAGATTTGTGCCCACGGATGGGTGGGAACATTCTGGCGGCAGAAATGCGACACATTGAAGATCTGCTCCGGCACAAGTTGGCGAAGCGATGGGTTCTTGACTGCTTAGGCACGCGCTATTGCGTAGCTTGTCGGATTCGTTAAGTATGTATGGAGATCAATGTATGAGAGTGGTACGGGAGGTATATTGACTGTCTGGAGAAATGCAGCGAACTCTTCGACCGTGGGAAAGGAGACTTCGGCTGGCGAGGTGTGTCGAGGAGAACTGCTGGAGAGGGAGGTTGAACGAAGTGAAGTAGAGTTTTGCTTCTTCGCTACTCGTCTGCTGCGGCCAGAGCCGCGGCGCTTTAGTGGAGGCTCGGTCGTCACTTACTCACACGGCGTCTCTGGACCAACGGACTCCACATCAGCTGTTTCGGAGGTTCCAGTGGTAATAGCTGGTTGTAAACCTTCTGAAAGGGACTCAGTGGTGGAGCGACGACGTTGCGGGAGTGAGGAGGCAATTCTAGGAATGTCCTCTAGTGAAAAAGATGAAGCGGCTGTGAGAGCGTTGCATTGACCAACGTCTGTAAGCGAACTTTTTCATCATATCTTGGCTCCGAGGCCTGCTGTGCTGAAGTAGATGGTGTAGTACGCTTCGAGGTAAGAACAGTACCTGTAGGAGCGCCAGTCGGAGTCGGTGGAACTTGATGTGGGCAGTTCACGCGAAGATGGTTTTCGCCATGGCAAAGCGTGCAGTGCAAGGAGGTAGTGACGTAGATTCTCCGACGTTGCTGGCCACACCGTACGGTTAGGATATTTCGGCACGCAAGCAGATGATCGTCCGACGGAAATATAACACGGGCACTTCGACGAAACCCTGCAATGGATTTGTCATCGGGATCTCTGGGCGCCGCCGAAAGGGTCGTTATTGGTCCAACCACTCAGCCAAATTTGCTGAGTAAAGTGCATAGAGCGACATCTGAGACTTCAGGCGGGACTGGGTGGAAAGTGACCTGGATAGGTCGCTGCGCCACAGGTTCAGCCAGAAGATGCACATCTTTGATATATAAGCCATCAGTCATCACAAGGTCTGCATGTTCTTTACGGGTAAAGTACACTAATACGGCCCGTGGCTTTCGAGCCATATGAGTGATATAAGCTCCTGTAGGAAGCATCTTCTTTAGGGCAATACTATATTCCTTGAGTTTCGTGTCTGGTAATGCATCAAAACAGACACCGAAATCCATTGTGGAGAAAAATTGTTTCCCGGCTGGGGAATCCTCTGGGATATCGATGGTGGCAGAACTACCCTCAACACTGACGTAAGAGTCAGGAAGAACGGGAGCAATAAACTTGGAAGGAACTCTCGCTCCGGAGGTCACTTTGGAGTAAGTGAGAGACGTAGAGTTCGCAGCGGAAGGATGCGACACAGTGCTGATTGCTGGTTACGGCGTGGTAAACTGAGTTGAGCCAGTTGAAGGCAACGCAACCGTGCAATCGGTTACATCCATAGCTTCGGCAAATGAACCAGGGACGTGCGTCAAGGTGACGTCAATCTCCTGGACAGGGATATCAGCTTGAGCTTTTGCAGAGGAGTCGCACGTCACATCTTGTATGCGTATGACGTCTCTGACGTGCATAAATGCTGATTGGTCTCCTGAGAGTGAGGAGGAGGAGGAGGTTGAATGAGCATCACTGATGTGGGCGTTTACATCACCCTTCTCAGAGCCTGCCATTGAAAATGGCGAGGATTAACTTAAGGATTGATCAGCTTGATCGAAAATAATAAAACACTGAATGCAAACAAAATATGCAACTCACCGACTTGGGAGCTGAGCTAAAAGAATGTACAGATCTTCTTGAAGGGTAACACAAAAATAGGAACAAACACTCACTATATACTTCAAAAACCTGGGCACAAACACAGAGCTCGAAAGGAACGTGACTATATCGGTTATACGCTTCTTCAACCTACGGTTGGAAAGCGTAAAAAACGACGACTGATCTATTGCTTAAGAGCGTTGTAAGGGAGCGTTGTAAGAGAGAGCGTTGTACAGTCGAGAGCGTTGCTTGAGAGCGTTGTAAAAGAGAGCGTTGTATCGTCGAGAGCGTTGGTTGAGAGCGTTGTAAGAGAGAGCGTTGCTTGAGAGCATTGTAAGGGAGCGTTGTAAGATAGCGATTATTACGAGCGTTGGGTTGTAAACTGATTACTGATAGGAGTGTTGTGATAATATGTGGTGTGTGGAGCGTTTACTGCAGTATGTCCTATTACGATGTGTTTTCTACAGCTTGAATAAAGCTTTTCCGTAAGTTGACTTCTGTTGTTTCGTCTGGCCGTTAAGGTTTTCTTTCATTTAGGAACTATTTCCTAGTATATTGATGTGTTAAAACAGCGTAGAAGTCAAAAAGACATTTACGCTACAACATCACGACCAAAATAAATAATATCGACACAGACATGTTGAGGCGTGTATCAGAAAACATGGTGAAAAGAGTGTAAACCTGCCTCCAAGAAGAGGCGTGAGGGGAAGGGGCACTTTCAGCACTTGATGTGTTGGTGAGTCATTCTCCCATTATTAACCTCTCATTTACGGGTAGTTACGTTGTTGTTTAGTTATTAAATCGAACGACTCATCTATTTAAAAAAGTGGGACTTCCCGCTGAAATACCCTGTATTTTCTGTCATTTCAAGGAAAGGGTGAAATCAGAAATATGTTTAGTTACTTAACGAAAGTAATCACGAAAAATGGCTTGTGAATTCGAGGCATCTTTTACACTGCAGATGACGCTTTGACGCTTTTATCATTGTATGTGTTGCTGTCAATACAGCTATGCAGGCGTAATTTAAAACCACTTTTTCCCCGCTAGTTTTCATATATGTGTTTGAGCCTGTGTGAATTCTGTTAAACAATCAGGGTTTCATTCTATCTCGTAAATATGACGATTGACAGTCGCCGTGAAAATAATTCGACGTTTAATGCAAAATTCATGAACCTTTCTTTCCCTTATTCTTCCTGAAAGTGCTGCGATAAGGAGCCATGCGCTACACACCTTATTGGGTGAACTCGAGATGTATGTTAGAGGAGCTCAAAAACATACACAACTTTTAATCTTTCATGTCAGTCACGTTCCGCATTTGCATAAGCGCACTTTATGCGGCATTCGGCAGTTTGTTGGAGTATACACATTAAACGACTCAGCAAAACATATCATGCCTGAAACTAAGACGAGAATTGTGACAAAAATTTATATTAAGGGGAGGAACCCTTTCTCCCCTAAAGAACCATTCCCTTACGTTTAAAGCGATTCACTTTCTATTAAAGAAATGATTAACTTTTGTTTGACGGACAAATGATTAATGTGCTGTCAGATAAAAGAAAGAAAGAAAGAAAGAAAACAGATTTAGGAGTAAGTTCAGATAGCTATATTACTCCCAAAAAATGATTTATTTGCTGTCTGACCAGAAACAAATTTAGATATTAGATTTATGCCTTTCCATGTAAAACATACGAGAAGAACAGCTTTCTGTTAATAGAAATATTTTGATTTTTGTTTCACAGCAGTACCTCTATATCAAGCATAGCATTTTACTTGATATTCTGAAATTCAGTTATTAATAGGGATCCTAAATATGCTGCCCCGGGGCGCAGTGGTCTTAGGCATGGACTGTGATCATTCGTCCGAAAGGGATCCGGGTTCGAATTCCGGTGATGCATGGATGTTGTGTTTGTCTAACGGCACTGGCTCTCTCCCTTCCCTGGAACCAGTGGCTCTAAATTAGGGACGGGAGACTACTTGCAGCTCATTGAGTTACTCACGATAGTCGTTAAACTTCCAATAAAAAAAATCTGTTACAAACCAGAATTATTTGCAATGAAACTGCGCAAAATTGCTGGCAATAATTCTTCCTGCAATTTCATGGTTAACGGCATTTTAGACAAAACTTTATACAAGGAGTTTCCTATCTATCGTATGTAAAGAATTTTAGGAAGGGAAAAACAACCCTTAGAAATAGGAAACTAGGAGATTTTGGCTAGAGCGCCCGATAGGAAAGTTACACGGAAGTGAAGTAGAAACGGGGAGGAAGACGCCCTTATTTATTATCGGGGGGGGGCAGGGCAGTACCCAGGGTCCGACGGTTCAACGCGCCCATCCTACGCACGGCGGATATTTAGTGGATCGAGCGTTCGTTCCTGCCTGGGATCGAACCTGAGGCCTTTTCCGTGGCAGTCACGAACGTTGCCCACTAGATCATCCGCGGCCCAGACCAGGAGTTTCTTATCCTAGTTCATATTTATACCTCAGAACCGCTAAGGACTCTGAGTGGTTAGGAGGTGGGCTTCTGACCTACAATGTGAGCTGGGCCTGAATTCAAGTCCCGCTTGAGAAACAGATTGTGTGTGCCCTAAGGCGCAGGCTCTCTCCCTTCCCTGAAACTGGTGGCCCTAAATTAGAGCTCGGCGACTGATTACAACCTTAAATGGTCACTGTGGCCGTTGAACTCAAACACAAGAGAAAGATAATCTAAGTGGGCAGTTCTCCAAAACCAATTAAATCAAACTTCCATTGCTACCTTCAGAGAATAGTCATGTACAATGGTTTTAAAAATTACATTAATGTAACAAACACAAAATCATGAATAACGCAAAATCCACACGACAGAGTTTAATTACAGTTGGTACAGACATTTATTTATCGATGACGAAGCAGTACACCACAGAAAAGGAATGCCATCGGCGCATGAGAAGGAAGCATGCACATAACAGCATGGCAATCCAAAAGATATGCAACAAGTTGTGAGGATTTCCTGGGTTTAATAGAGAGTGTGATTGCACCAAATAGCGATATAGTCCGCACAACGAGCCCTCATGCTGTTTACATGGCTATGAATACGAGTTTGGGGCAATAAGTGCCAGTCCTCAACCGAGGCGCGTAGGAATCCCGGGAATGTACTGGGAGGGTGCTGCCGGCTTGGAAATGCTCTCCTCGGGGCATCACAGTTATGCTTTATTGGATTCAGGAAGCGAGTCCGCGCGGGCCGCTCCATTCTGTGAATCGCACTCCAGGCATTTGTGGACTAGAGATGGACGGGTGTTATTGACCATGAAAATGAAATGGGTGCCAACTGCTCCTCTTAAAAGTCGTACATGGATTTTAGAATGTCCCACCCAGTTACGTACAACAGCCAGAGTGGCACTCAGAAACACAGGAAGCTGTGTGCGTCCATACAACTTGGTGTGAGCGCAAACCAGCAGTCCTCCACAACACTAATGGTCTATTTCCCTAATATTGGAGGACAACTTTCGGATTCCCGCCTCTCTCCAAGTGTACATTCCATGTTTAGGTAGTTCCGCGACTCTTCACTGAAGAGAACACAGACCCATTGATCGGGGGTCCAGGGATGATATTGCCGGGCACAATTCAGATGGAACCTTCTGTGCGATGCGGCAAGTGGTATACAGACCATCGTTCTTCTTGCATACAGACCATCGGTCTTCTTGAATACAGACCATCGTTCTTCTTGCGTACAGACCATCGTTCTTCTTACATACAGACCATCGGTCTTCTTGCATACAGACCATCGTTCTTTTTGCATACAGACCATCGGTCTTCTTGAATACAGACCATCGTTCTTCTTGCATACAGACCATCGTTCTTCTTGCATACAGACCATCGTTCTTCTTGCATACAGACCATCGGTCTTCTTGCATACAGACCATCGGTCTTCTTGCATACAGACCATCGTTCTTCTTGCATACAGACCATCGTTCTTCTTGCATACAGACCATCGGTCTTCTTGCATACAGACCATCGGTCTTCTTGCGTACAGACCATCGGTCTTCTTGCGTACAGACTATCGTTCTTTTTGCATACAGACCATCGTTCTTCTTGCGTACAGACCATCGTTCTTCTTGCATACAGACCATCGTTCTTCTTGCATACAGACCATCGTCGTTCTTGCATACAGACCATCGGTCTTCTTGCATACAGACCATCGGTCTTCTTGCGTACAGACCATCGGTCTTCTTGCGTACAGACCATTGTTCTTTTTGCATACAGACCATCGTTCTTCTTGCATACAGACCATCGTTCTTCTTGCATACAGACTATCGGTATTCTTGAATACAGACCTCTCTCGTGGAGCTCTGTGTAATCTGTTTACCTCGATATCGCGTAGCAGAGGAGAGTTCCAGGTACAGTTGGCTGGCTGTCAACTCCCTATGACAGCGAGGTGTTAGAGTCAAATCGGTCGTCTTGACATATTGTGGCTCAGACCATCTGATTACTGTTCCAGTTTCCTGGAACTGTGTCCTGAGATTGGAGATCATTCAGCTCGACACATTCAGCCATTTTGCTACTTCAGCTTGCGATTACCTTCCTTTAAAACTACATGTCGCTCTCCACCGTAAAGTGTCTTCTAGGCCATGATGAGGAGACATGCTTCCACTAACAGTTCAATTCAAGCTTTAATAGCTGGACCCCGCTCAGAACAACGATTACCAATATTGCGTGTCTTCCAGTTCGATGATGTACGGTCGTCATTTGCATATATCCATAGGATCTAGCGTAATGTTGGTTGGATACGTCGATTACACTTTCCCCCTTGCACATGTGTTTGAAAAATATTTACAATCGGTCGTCTTGTTTTGGACATACACCGCCTTAGAGAGAAAATGCCACACAATGAAGGAATGCTCGAAAACACACCATCCTGCACACACAGATAGCCAAGTAGGTTCTGAACAAATGATTTGTCACATACAGACTAGGCTTCAGTGGCAGAATATACAGGATATATATATATTGGGCGATACAGTATTGAATCCGACGAGGCATCGAGGCAAAGATAGTCCAAATAGAGTCCTGGGGTATCGTTGACCATGTGGTGTTAACTCTAGTCCACAGTTCACCTTCATTTTGTAGGGATGGGAGTGTACTCAACCTGCGTCCGATCGTGTCCCATATGTGCTCGATGGGCGAGTGGTCGGGAGATCATGTTAGCCACGGAAGCATCCACATCGTTAAAAGCATTCCGGCTGATTCGAGCGGTGTGCGGTCGGCCGTTATCCTGCTAAAAAACGGCGTTTGGCAAGCCCTGCAGATAAGGTAGTATCACGGACCGCAGCACCTCGTCAACATAGCGGCGTGTCATCAATGCGCCCGTATTGCGTACCAACGGTGAGCGGCAGTTGGCACTGATATTACCCCACACAATGATTCCATGTTGCCGTGCCGTGTGGCGCTCCACAGTGGCATATTAATCAGCCAATTGGCCACGTCGCTTCCAGACTCTCACACGGCGATCATCCGTATTGAGGCAGAACCGCAATTCGTCGCTGAGCACCGCACTGTTCCATTTGGCACCCCACGGAGCTCTGAAGCGACCTCGCGCCAAGCGGTGACGACGATGGCTTGATGTTAAGGGCAGCCTTCGCAGCGGACGGCTGGACAGCAAACCAGATACAGCCAATAGGCGAGACACTGTCCGCGTCGATATCGGTGTATCAGAGGTTCCCCGTACACTCCGCAAAATGTCGCGGTTGCGGCCTGCGGGTCAGCTAACGCACGACGTCGGATGCGACGATCAGTGCGCTCTGACGTCTGTCTCCCAGCTCTGGTCCCCCTACGACGTTGCACATATTCTTCAGGGCTCCCCGTCACCAAATGCGACCGACCGTTGTGGCATCACGTTGTGTTTCTTCCGCAATACGATGCAAGGATCATGCAGCGGTGCGAAAGCCTACGATGACACCTCTCGTAAACTCATCCGTTCGACGAAATTGCGTACAAGGGCGTCTTAACGGCATTGGCACCCCATGTTCATTCTCCAGATACGGTTTCAGCAGAACCACTGCCTTCTCGCGGTCATGACGACATCTCGACTGATGGCCTGATAGACTGGTTGTCCGCTTATAGACCACGCGTCGTTCGTGGGATTGGCCTGAAAACTGCAATCATCTGTATAACTTGTACGTGTGCACTAACCCTGCAATTTGCATCGCGCTGCGTTCACGCCTTCTCAGGTGCGGTATTTCCTCTGTCAGGCTGTGTATTCTTGAATTTGTGTTTGTGACGTTAATTTGGAAAGGGTGTAGCATTCAAAATGACAGCGCCCATTAACAATGCTTTCGTTATAGAACGTAACTGAATGTCATCATATTTGGTAGCACATGCGTTTGCAGAAAATCATTATGGAAGTGGAAAACGCAAATTCCTAAACAAAACGTTTGTTCAGGTGGCTGAGTGATATGATGTACCAACTTCGGATCATTTGTCCCAGATGAGTCCGGGATAGTTTCTCGGGTTCATCTGTGTCGACGATTGAAGGTACTTGTTGGATGGAACTGTACCCGCCCATTCTGTGAATCAAGGGTCCCCAAATTTAGGACGAAAGACTGTTCATGGCCCTCCGAGGTATTCATGGTGATCTTTAAATCCCAGAAAGAAAAACAGAAACGTTGCTGACCTGGAGATACTTGGAGAATCATTTTTCTGTTTTTTCGTTCCATCAGATGTTGCGGACAGAATCAAAGTAAAACACAGAATATTTTAAAATCTGTAGGCAGCAACAGTGGCAAATTCCCCAGTCATATTTTCAGTCGTTTGCTTCCAGACTCTCACACGGGGTGGCCACTTTATTATGACCACCTGACTATTTAAGCAAATGACTATGGCTGCACGCTGTTGCCGCCAGAGAGCGAGGCTAGTATAAAAAGGGAAAGTTTAGTGCTTCCGACAGTAGTAGAAGTGACTTTTGGGTGACGAGATGGGTAAAAATTTCGATTTGACGGACTTTCAACGTGGCATGATTGTAGAAGCTCGGAGCCATGGAGCGAGTATCACCGAAACCGCCGCATTCGTGAAATGTTTCAGAGCAGCTGCTGTTAAAGCGTTTAAAGACAGGACTGTCAGCCAAAAAACTGGATTTTTACGTGCAACGTGTGATGGTCATCGACTGGTGACTGCTCGGGCGGAACGGAGAGTGTCCAGACTGGTAACAGACAACAGAAGGGTAACAATGCAGCAAATTACAGACCATATTAATCAAGGATCCTCTCAAATGATCTCTGTATGCATTGTTTGCCGTACACTGCATCGGATGGTATATGGCAGCCGAAAGCCTGTTCGAACACCTTTGCTGTCTGCAGTTAACTAGAGAAAATGTCTCCAGTTCGCACAGGAGTACAAGGATTTGACAGTCGATAATTGGAAACAAATCATGTGGTCCGATGAATCACATTTTCAGTTGCACCATGCCGATGGCAGAGTGAGAATTTGGCGGAAACTGCACGAAAGCATGGACCCCAAATGCATTGCTACAACCCTTCAAGCTGGTGGAGGCAACGTTATGGTTTAGGGAATGTTTTCCTGGCATGCTTTGGACCCTTTAATTCGTGATCAACGTCTGACTGGCACATCATATCTAAACATCGTTGCGGACCAAGTGCATACTGTCATGTGGATGGTTTATCTCAATGGCGATGGCTGCTTTCAACAAGATAAAGCGTCCTGCCATAGGGCGCGTATTGTACAGGATTAGTTTCTGGAACATGCAGGTGAGTTTACTTTGCTTAGGTGGCCCCCACAATCTCCAGATCTCAACCTTTTTGAAAATTTGTGGGATGAAGTTGAACAAGCCATCAGACAGCTGGATCCACAACCCTGCAATCTCACACTCCTGGAAAGTGCTATTTATCAAGTATGGTCTCAGATTCCACAAACCACCTATCAACATCTCGTGAAGTCCATGCCACGAAGAATCGACGCAGAATTAAAGGCAAAAAGTGACCCAACGAAGTGCTGGGGGTAGTCATAACAAAGTGGCCACTCAGTGTATAACATAATTTAATTTGCTCGTTTTGGTGCATGAAAGATGTCCCACAAACAGCAATTATAAATTTCATTTATGTAGGCGTGATTTTTTATTATGCATCACAAACGTTACCCTTAAGATCCTAAGTTGCTGTCTTTTCTATTAAATACGGTGCTTAGCGCAATTCTTATTCCTTATAAGAATTGAATAGATCGCTTCCGAAAAATATCTCGATATCATCTTCAGCTGCTGGCGCTTTTGGGTTTGTTTTGGCGCCAGTGCCTTAAATGCCTTTCATCACTGAAGAGAAAACGAAGCAATCTTTTGTAACATATGACATAAGGAAATATAACAGAAATATTGGTTCCAAACTTTTAGTTATGACCTGGACGTGGTTCAATATTTGGAACGCATTCATTTTTTTTAAAAGGGATCGATCGAGTTTGAAGGAACGTCCCTTCAGGGATGAATCTCTTACGAAATTCAGTCAGTTCTATTTTCTGGCTAGTCTTTTTATGTGTTCCAGGTTTCTAAATGTAAAATTCCTTTTGAGTCTCACAAGTTTTAAAAGGCAGTCTTATTTGTTTTCTACTGAGCTATGTTCATATCCTGAGGTACATATTCAAATACGCATTTATTTATTCATTTATTTGAATTTGGATAATTGCTCCAGAGATTCCAATTGTCTGAGGAATACAAAGTAAAAGAAGCAGAGATAGCAGAAAGGGAAAAGTGAAACAAACGAAATCAATGTAACAAGGTAAGTCTAATTACCTCTGTCGTCCTATACATATATGCATAATTAGAGCGTGCCTGGAGATTGTCTGAAAACTAGAAAAATCCTTAGAAAATAAATCCCAAACTGTTTAGCAAATTGATTTTCCAGTACTCGTAATGTTGAAAAGAATCTGACGAGCATGAAGTCTTTGCAATATGAAGGACTTCCACCTAATAGAATCACGATCATATTTTTACATAGTAATTTTCAGAAAGCCTTTTTAAAAAAAGAATGATCACAACAACTTTTCGGATGTACTGCATGCCGTTTGAATATTTGTCGACACAAGGAGACTTTTTTTAATAAAAAGAAAATCAGCAAAACAAAAAATGTGCATTTACACGTTTACAGAATAAAATTGCTCACTGTTTTAAATATAAAATGTGCGCCTTTTTCATCATATTAAAGATGAGTAGTTCATAAAAAAAATATTTGCATCCAGTTCCCAAGAATCGTGAAACGTTTCCTAGTGGAAATAGCAACAGACGACCGCTAGTGAGAGAATTGTTCGCTACGACAAACTGCACATTGTGCGTAAAATCAGTTTCATACAGGAAGATATTCGAAGCAAAAACCACTTTTCAAATCTCATAATTAGAAAAACAGGTATGGAGGAAAATCTAATATAAATTCACGTTCTCGATTGAAAAAAAACTGAAATTATTTTCTCTTTAGACTGTTTAGCAAATTGGTTTTCCAGTACTCGTAATGTTGAAAAGAATCTAACGAGCATGAAGTCTTTGCAATATGGAGGACTTCCACCTAATAGAATCACGATCATATTTTTACGTGGTAATTTTCAGAAAGCCTTTTGAAAAAAAGAATGATCACAGCGAATTTTCGGAAGTACTGAATGCCGTTTGAATTTTTTTCGACACAATGAGACTCTTTTTAATAAAAAGGAAATCGGAAAAACAAAAATGTGCATTTACACGTTTAGAGAAGAAAATTGCGCACTGTTTTAAATATAAAATGTGAACCTTTTTCATCATAATAAAGATGAGCAGTTCATAAAAGAAATATTTGCATCCAGATCCCAAGATTCGTGAAACTTTTCCTAGTGGAAATAGCAACAGACGACCGCTAGTGAATGAATTGTTCGCTACGACAAACTGCGCATTGTGCGTAAAATCAGTTTCATACAGGAAGATATTCGAAGCAAAAACCACTTTTCAAATCGCATGATTTGAAAAGTGGTTTTTGCTTCGAATACTTAACAGACAATAACTGACAAGGTAATTAACATAAGAAAAGGAACATAATACACCGAAAAAACATTATACCAAAATAGTATATCTATTCTATTATACTAAAAAGAAGGAATCTCAGACTTATAACAATACCTAGATAGTATACCTAAGCCATTATACACAGTCGAGTCACATTATTGTGACAACCTCCTACACTTGACGTCAACAGCGCAAAACCAGTGAAAGAAGGTACGCGTCGTGAGCTGGCTTGGAAGTTATATAAAGTGCGCTGTAGACATTCTGAAAACATATCACTCGTTGCTGTCATGAACAAATGCAGCTATTTATCAGATTTGCAAAAAGGGATGATTATCGGCATTCGGGACAAGGGTGGATGTATTTCTGAAGCAGCCCAGTTTGTGAACTGTTCGCGTGCTGCTGTGGTTAAAGTGTATCGTGATTGGAGAAATGGCACCATTGTGAATAAGCGACCTGGAAACTGTGGAACACCACGATGTGAGAGGTGAACGTCGGAACTGAACGTGCGTGAGGGCCGATCGATACGCTACAGCTACAGTGGAGTAACTCAATGGGCGAATGAAGCAGGGGGCTACTGGAAGTGTGTTTAAAACAACAGCTCAACGAGCCCTGCTGCGTATGGGGCTCCGATGCAGACGGATTAATCACTGCACCTACGCTAACGAAGATGCATCGGCAGAAAAGGCTTACATTTGCACAGCAGTATCGGAATTTGACCTCCGCTGATTGGCAAAGGACTGCCTTCTCCGATGAGTCACGTTTTCTGCTTCATCGAACGGATGGACGTTGGCGTATAAGGCTAGAAACATCGGAGAACAAACACTCTTCAACCATTGCTGGAAGAACACAAGCTGGTGTTGGCAGAATTACGGTTTGGGGAATGTTTTCGTGGCATTCCCTGGGTCCACTCATACCTGTGGAAGACACTATATGAGCCGAAGTCGTTATGAATCCATCCTTGAAGACCACGTACACCCAAACATGATGATTGTCTTGCCTGAAGAGGATGGGATCTTCCAGTACAACAATGCGACGGGTGACACAGTTAGAAATGTGCGAGAGTGGTTGGAAGAGCACGACGAAGACTTCAAAGTACTTCCCTGGCCCCCTACTTCCACAGATTTATACCAAATTGAGCATCTGTGGGACCACCTCGATCGTGTTGTTCGCTCTATGAATCTTCTACCACGCACCCTTAAGCAGCTGTCACATGCACTGCAGTCAGCATGGCTCCACATACCTGTGAACACCTTCCAGAACCTTATTGCGTCACTCCCAGGTCATCTAGCTGCTCTCCGCGCTGTACACGGCGGTTACTCTGGATGTTAGATGGTAGTCACAATAATTGGACTCGAGCGTGTACCACTTGTTTAATATGATGATGGTCCTCCAGTGCCTCCATAACAGCTCTTACACAGCGATTTTAGGACTCTACGATATTTCTAAAGGTGTCTTGTATTGTACGGTACCAACAAGCTATCATCAGATCCTTTAACTCTAGAAATTTATGTGGTTGAGCAGCCTCACAGAAAATTCACTGTTTTAACACAAACCACAAATGCTCAATTGGACTGATGTCTGGGGATTTCGGAAGTCAGAAAGTCTTTCTCATATTCTGCGAAACATTGCCAAGCAGTCGGAGTAGTGTGGGATCGCGCATCATCCTGCTGAAGGAAGGCATTATTAGAGGGGGATATCGTTGCCATGAAAGAACGTACCTTGTCTGCAGTGATGTTTAGATAGGTGGTAGACGTCATAGTTTCCTGCACATGAAAGACTGGGCCCAGACGTTTCCAGCAGAACATTGCCAAAAGCATTACACTTCCTCTACCGGTTTGTTTTCGTCCTACGGTTCATCCTGCTGCTAACACTTCCCCAGGTAAACGACGCACACGTCTCCGGCCGTCCACATGGGAAAACAGGAAAAGGGTACTATTAGAAAGGACGACCTTTTCCCCATCGTTCAAGGTCAAGTTTCGATGCTCCGCGTGCCAATTGCAGGCACTTTCGACGGGGACCCGAGATTAGCATGTGTGCTTGGAGCTGTCTGGCTACGCAACACCATTTTGAGCAGAATTCGAGGTACTACAGTGTCCTGTCTGTTGACTCGTGTCTACGGGATAAACTTCGCTCACCTCTAGTATCGATGACCTTCGGGATAACCTTCACTCACCTCTAGCCTTCATCGATGGCAATATGATGATAACCTTCATATGTCCATATTTGATAACCTTCGCTCACCTCTAGCCTTAATCGATGACAATAAGATGATAACCTTCCTCGATGACCATACTAGCCTTCATCCATGAACATACGATGTTAACCTTCCTCGATGACCATACGGAATAACCTTTGCTCACCTTTGGCATCGACGACATTCGGGATAACCTTCGCTCACCTCTGACATCCATGACCTTTGGGATAACCTTCATCGATTACCATACTAGCCTTCATCCATGATCATACGATGATAACCCTCATCGATGACCATACGCGATAAACTTCGCTCAGCAATAGTATCGATTACCTTCGGGATAACCTTCAACGATGACCATACGAGATAATCTTCGCTCACCTCTAGCCTTCATCGATCACAATACGATGATAACCTTCATAGATGACAATACGGGATAACCTTCTCTCACCTCTAGCCTTCATCGATGACCATACGATGATAACCTTCATCGATAACCATACGGGGTAATCTTCGCTCACCTCTAGCGTTCATCGATGTTCATACTGGATAACCTTCGCTCACTTCTAGCATCGATGAGCCGATGTCGGTCCACATCTTATCAAAGGTTCGTGGTTTTACTTTTCTCGGACTACTTTTTGAAGGCATCATACAAAGCTGGCCGTAAGCACCCCAAAAGCATTGCCGTCTCGGAAATGCTTTGACTCAGCGAACTGACATTTTTGCCCTTTGTCAAACGCGCTTAAGTCCGATGCCTTTGTGTCGTCCCACTGAGGTAAAACACTTGTGAAGACCACAAACATCCAGCGATACATTCCGTCTGTGTAACTTAGTTGGGAGAGCAACTTACTCCGGAGTAAGGGGGACACGGATAACTTTGTGTTTTCGCATTTGCACCCGAACGTAAAAATGGATATAATGGCCGGTATACTGTTAAAGAGGAAAGCAATTGAAAACAACCAAAGCCTAAAGATAGCAAAGGGACATCTCAGTAAGGGAAGAAAACAGATTATGGCACTGAGAAAAGAAGATGGTTCTGTAACAAGAAATAGAGGCGAAATTTTGACAAGAGTGAAAGATCTCTACTCCAAATTATATGAAAGGGATGATACATGCACTCCAGACATCATGAAAGATACTAGTACCAGAGTTCCTCCAGTCCTTCCAGCAGAAGTTGCACATGCAATCAAGAACATGAAGCGGGGAAAAGCTCCAGGAGAAGATGGAATTACTGTAGACATCATACAAGAAGCAAGTGGAGAAATCGAAACAGTACTCGCCCAAATTTTCACTCGATGCCTTAATGAAGGAAAGATTCCTGAGGATTGGAACACCGCTACAATGATCCTGCTACATAAGAAAGGTGACATTGATGATCTCGGAAACTACAGACCTATCAGCCTCCTATCAGTAGTTTATAAAATCTTCACTAAAGTTCTTTCACACCGCTTGAAGGTAACACTGGACATGGCTCAACCGAGAGAACAAGCTGGATTCAGGAGTGGCTACAGCACAATAGATCATATCCATGTGCTGAGAGAACTAATTGAAAGAGCGAGGGAATATGAACTTCCATTGTGCATGGCTTTTATCGATTATGAAAAAGCCTTTGATTCGGTGAAACCATCAGCAGTTACAATGGATCTGAAATCCTGCGGTATTGAAGATGCATACATTAATATTATTAATAACATCTATGAAAATGCAAGTGCAAAGATTAGGCTGTTTGAAAATACAACACACATAAAAATTGGAAAGGGAGTGAGACAAGGTGACACCATATCTCCGAAGCTCTTTAATGCCACATTGGAGGGTGTTTTTCAGTCACTGAGCTGGGAAAACAAGGGGATAAAGATTAATGGAGATTATCTAAGACACCTTCGTTTTGCTGATGACGTAGTCATTTTTGCAACTAGCCCATCAGAGCTGCAGAGTATGATCCAAGAACTTGCTGACAAGAGTAAAGAAGTGGGATTAAAAATGAACTTTCAGAAGACAAAAGTGATGTTCAATGCTTTTACAAGAAATGAAGATTTATCGATTGATGGAGAAAAGCTGGAGATAACAGACACGTACGTTTATCTTGGACAGCAGATATCAAGTGAGGGTCACATTGATGAAGAAATTAATCGGCGTACAAAACTTGCCTGGAGAGCTTTTGGAAGAAACAGCATAATTTTCAAGAGCAATATGCCATTATGTCTTAAAAGAAAAGTGTTTGATCAATGCATCCTTCCAGTGCTTACGTATGGTGCAGAGACGTGGACCTTAACTAAAAGAGACATTCAAAGGCTGCAGACAACTCAAAGAAGCATGGAGAGGTGCATACTTGGTGTAACCAGGAGAGATAAGAAGAGGAACTCGTGGATCCGAAAAATGACAAGAGTGGAAGACATCATGATCAGAGTTAAATCCCTGAAATGGCAATGGGCTGGACATACTGCCAGAAGGACAGATCATCGATGGACAGCCGAAATTTTAGATTGGATTCCAAGGGACAGGAAAAGACCCAGAAGAAGACCACATGGGAGATGGGTGGATGAAATTCGAAAGTATGCAGGGGTGACATGGAGGAGACTGGCACAAGACAGACCGTTGTGGAGGAAACTTGGGGAGACCTTCGTCCAGCAGTGGATTGATAATGGTTGACAATGATGATGATGATGATGATACTGTTAAAAATTGGCCCTTAGAAATAAGCAAAATGCACTCGTTTTTGAGTACATTCTGGGCTTATAATAGCTCCGAGTACTTGTGTCTCATTTTTGGCAAAAACACGTACTCATTTTTAAATACAAACAAGAAATCCATTGTGAGTATGTCTGGTATTTCTAATTTGAAATATATGTTTTCTTTTTTGATTATATATATTTCCAATACATGTACTCAAAAAAATCCATATATTTCAAATATATGTGCTCTAACTTCATTTAGTTCCTGTGCCATAAGAGCACAGATACTGAATGAAGTTAGAGCGAATCTAGCAATTCTAACAGGATATTTTGTAAGTGAAAGAGAGCACACTAGATGCCGCCACCGTACACACGTACGATTTTTCACATAGAAGGCAGAGAGAAATTACAGGAGCTTAGGAATTAATGTCTTTATATGTAACCGCAGGCCGTCACTTGCATATTAGGCGGTTCTTAGAAGTTCACACCACCACGCCAGGTTTGAACCTGGGGTCCCTCCATCAGCAGTCTGAATCTCTAACCACTGAGCAATCCGCGGCTCGATTTGAAGTTTAGAATACGTGTACTCCATGCATACTAATTTATTCATAGAATCGACTGGAAGTATATTATTCGATGGCACATCTGGGATAATAGATATACTCGTTGTCACATGCTGGGCAAATGGACCTCACAATTTTATGACAAATATAGTGATAAAGCGACAGTATATTAATTATGAGTTTGAACACAAATATAGTTAATGTAAAAACGTACACAAAGATACTTTATGCATAATTAAATTGCTTGTGACCAGTGACTTTGTTATACTAATAATTTGTGTGTTCCTCTTTACACATTTATTAAACAATTTCTCTTGAAATCTATAATATCTAAAATGAAGTAACACGAGATTATATTTATATTTACTAACGCAGTTATTTGTAAGTACGTATGGTTACTTATATTTGAGCATGTCATGTACGTGTTTACCATACGATTGTACTTGAAAAATACCCGAGTAGATTCAGGTTCTCATTTTTAACTAAATTTTCTTAACAGCGTAGGTTCTTCGAAAATTGTGTGATGTTTGTTCCACACGTCGTCTAGAAGTAATAAAAAATTCGATCTTCGCTCCAAAAAAAAAAAAAAAAAAAATTAAGACGGAGATGATGTGCCATACTACAGAAGTAAAGCACGTGTCAAGCCGACAAACCTGCAGCGACACATTCCTTCCGTGTAGCTTAGCTGGGAGAGCAACTTACTCCGGAGTGAGATGACGAGGTTTCAATCCCCGTCACGGAGAAATTTGTGTTTTTACACCTTTCCCATCTGAAGAACAAGAATATCACTGATAAACAGGTGTCATTTATTCCGATTATGACCTTCACACACGCCGTCATTTATCTCCAGTTGCTTCGATTTTTTACGCTTTACAACCGTAGTTTGAATAAGCGTATATGCTCTATTTTTGTCCGTGTGTCTGTCCGTCCGTCTGCACGATAACTCGCATAAAAACGGTTCGATTTCGATGAAATTTTAGTATGTGGTAGTGAACCACCTGGGGACGCACCCTATTGGAAATGGGCGAAATGGGGTCAAAGGCTAGGAAGTAGGAGCGGGATCCACTCCATTGTCCTTATGCGTCATAACTTACGTAAAAATGATTCGATTGCGACAAAATCTTTTCACGTTATTCCGGATGTATACTTAATCAGCCCTGTTTAATATCATCCATATAGAGTCAAAGTTCAGGACACAGGAGCGAGGTTTATTCCACAGCCATTATCATCATAACTTGACTAAAAATGCGTCTACTACGACAAAACTTTAGTATGTTGCTCCAGAGGTACACTGAACCGGTTCTGTTGAATATCGTCGAAATGGAGTCAAAGGTCAGGGCACAGAAGCGAGATTTATTCCACAGCCATTATTCTCATAACTTGACTAAAAATGCTTCTATTGCGACAAAGCTCCATCATGTTGTTTCGGAGGTATACGGAAACTGTTCTCTTGAATATCATCGAAATGGGGTCAAAGGTCAGGACACAGGAGCGAGATTTATTCCACAGCCATTATCCTCATAACTTGAGTAATGATTTCTGGTTTGTTGGAAAGCGTATCATAATCAATGCAGTACATGATTTTACTAACTTTTCGTAAAGAAGCGCAGGTCATTGGGCTTTTGCTCTTTGGTGTATGTGCTCAATGACATAGAGTTTCACACTTGTGAACCAAAAAAAAAAAAAACTAAGATGTATTCTAAAGCGCCCAAATTGTGGGACAGTGAAAAACGTCTGTGAAATAAAGAATGAAACAAAAACACATGCATTAACAAAAGAAAAACAAATCGTACAGTCATTGCTCTGTTAAGCTCAGTTTTAGAGCTCCAGTCCAGAGGCGTGGTGACGGGGAAGGGAATACAGGGGCACTGGACCGCATGCACCAGCGTAAGGGGTGCTTCGAAAAGGTGGGAATGATCTTGCAGCAGCCAGAGTTGGAAATACGCCACGGCAAGTAATTGTACAGTATCGAAACAGATTTTTGACATGTAGAAAATCTTGCATTTGAATGTTCACTACTTTTTATCTTGTCTTTTAGTTTCGGAGTTCAGCCCTTTAAGCGGCCGATGCACTGTGACGTACTACAAAGGAAAAGCAAATATCAAGCAGAGATCGAAACGGGTCACGGGCCAACGGGTCACGGGCCAACGGGTCGACAATTTCTTGTGGGACCAACGGGTCGGGTCAAGGTGTTCCTGACCCTCTTTATTTTTGAAAAGAGAAAAATATATTCCAAAGAAGAATTCGCGTTGCGGAATTCTGTAGTCGATACTGGTGCCTACGGAGTGAATCGTGGTTTGCCATGCAAAAATATTGTCGTCTCTTTCATAAATCAATGAAAATTTCCACCGACCGACGCGACGTCAGAGACACCGACACCATATCGTTAAAAGATACTTCCTTTGGGTTATTTTACAGTGCGATTATCCAGAGCAAGGTACAGGCAAACGTTACTCACCTACTTCTCAGCTGATTCATTCTCTCCGTGCGAAGTTCACTGTATTGCTAACAGTTACTTTTCACATCGCATCTTTTACATTGAGAATTCAGAGGTTTTCGATTGATGTGCTAACATCCCGTTTCCCCATGACATGTCATGTCGAAATTAACTCCTTATTTGTTAACATGGATGGATTTAATATTAGGGAGATTGAGAAAGGCGTCGAGGTCAACAAATACGTACTTGTTGAAAACCACAAGGGGAAGAGTGAATGCTGGAAATGTTTTCACCTCATTAAGGAACCGGTGAATAATTCTGTGTTGTTTGGTCTTTCTTGTTGTTCAAAATGTGGGAAGTGTATAATTACAAAGAAAGATGTCGACGATGTAATAAAAGATTATGGAACCAAAAATCTAACGGACCATATGAAAGTATGCGCACCTCAATCTCAACGTGGAAAGAGTGAACAACCTAAATACATTTTAAAAACTAAATTTGTGTAATCGTAAATAATGATTCCCATTTGTAATATATTCCGTGGTCATGACCATACTGAGCCATTACTTCTGGATTACGCAAAATAGTGGCACTAAAAATGGCACTAAAATTTAACAAGTAACCAAATTTTATTATTAAAAAAGGATTTCAGTTGTTAAATATCAAGTAGTTATTGGGATGAATATACAGTATATATTACGTTTATATGTATATATATATATAAATTGAGTTCCAAATTTATAGTTCAAAGCAGATTTGTTCGGGTCAGTTACGGGTACGGATCGGGTCGGGTCCGAGCCGAGTCCAGTTATGGGACGTCCGGGTCCGAAATGTTTGACCCGTTTCCAACTCTGGAGTCAAGACGACAAATATACAGCGATATATTCCGTTCGTGTAGCTTAGTTGGAATCGCAACTTACTCCGAAGTGAGGGGGCGAGTGTTCAATCTTCGTCACGGACAAACTTATGTTTTCACATTGGTGCCCAAAAGTAAAAATGGAAGTACTGGAGGTTGGGTTCTTCGAAAAATCTGTGATGTTTGTTCCACACATTGTCTAGAATTAGTAAAGGTTCGTTCTTCCCAAACAAAAAAAAAAAATGAGAGAGAGATGATGTGACGTACTACAGAGGTAAAGCGCGTGTCAAGACTACAAATCTGCAGCGATTCTTGCGTCCGTGTAGCCCTTAATTGGAAGAGCACTCCGGAGTGAGAGGGCGCTGCTTCGATCTCCGTCACGGACAAACCCTTGATTTTACAGTACAAGAACACAAAGTTTTTTGCCTTCCTTAACAGAAATTGTCAAATATCACCCGAGGTTTATGAACGCTACAGCAGAAACAATTCCTTTTCCCCTGTCATCTCAGCAGTACCAACTGTAAACCTGTCACAGGTGATGAACGGTCGCTTCTAGTCCTTTATTCTCTTCTTCATGACCTAAGGCATAAATCGTGAAGGGACAGTACCGCTGTGATACATGCATCATACGCCTGTATGATGTCCTTATCAGACCAAAGTACCTGAAACATTTTCTCCCTCTTTTCTTAGTTTCGTTTTTTTTTTTTTTTTTACGCTTTCGAACCGTAGGTTGAAGAAGCGTATATATATATATATATATATATATATATATATATATATATATATATATATCCCTTTCATATAATTTGGAGTAGAAATCTTTCACTCTTGTCAAAGCCATTGAATTCCAAATTATATGAAAGGGATGATACATGTACTCCAGACATCATGAAAGGTACCAGAGTTCTTCCAGTCCTCCCAGCAGAAGTTGCTCATGCAATCAAGAACATGAAGCGGGGGAAAGCTCCAGGAGAAGATGGAATTACTATAGACATCATACAAGAAGCAAGTGGAGAAATTGAAACAGTACTCGCCCAAATTTTCACTCGATGCCTTAATGAAGGGAAGATTCCTGTGGATTGGAACAATGCTACAATGATCCTGCTACATAAAAAAGGTGACATTGAGGATCTCAGGAACTACAGACCTATCTGCCTCCTATCAGTGGTTTATAAAATCTTCACTAAAGTTCTTTCACACCGCTTGAAGGTAACACTGGACATGGCTCAACCGAGAGAACAAGCTGGATTCAGGAGTGGCTACAGCACAATAGATCATATCCATGTACTGAGAGAACTAATTGAAAGAGCGAGGGAATATGAACTTCCATTGTGCATGGCTTTTATCGATTATGAAAAAGCCTTTGATTCGGTGAAACCATCAGCAGTTACCACGGCTCTGAAATCCTGCGGTATTGAAGATGCATACATTAATATTATTAATAACATCTATGAAAATGCAAGTGCAAAGATTCGGCTGTTTGAAAATACAACACACATAAAAATTGGAAAGGGAGTGAGACAAGGTGACACCATATCTCCGAAGCTCTTTAATGCCACATTGGAAAATGTCTTTCAATCACTGAACTGGGAAAACAAAGGGATAAAGATTAATGGAGATTATCTAACCCACCTTCGTTTTGCTGATGACGTAGTCATTTTTGCAACTACCCCATCAGAGCTGCAGAGTATGATCCAGGAACTTGCTGACAAGAGTAAAGAAGTGGGATTAAAAATGAACTTTCAGAAGACAAAAGTGATGTTCAATGCTTTTACAAGAAATGAAGATTTATCGATTGATGGAGAAAAACTGGAGATAACAGATACGTATGTTTATCTTGGACAGCAGATATCAAGTGAGGGTCACATTGATGAAGAAATTAATCGGCGTACAAAACTTGCCTGGAGAGCTTTTGGAAGAAACAGCATAATTTTCAAGAGCAATATGCCATTATGTCTTAAAAGAAAAGTGTTTGATCAATGCATCCTTCCAGTGCTTACGTATGGTGCAGGGACGTGGACCTTAACTAAAAGAGATATACAAAGGCTGCAGACAACTCAAAGAAGCATGGAGAGGTGCATGCTTGGTATAACCAGGAGAGATAAGAAGAGGAACTCGTGGATCCGAAAAATGACGAGAGTGGAAGACATCATGATCAGAGTTAAATCCCTGAAATGGCAATGGGCTGGACATACTGCCAGAAGGACAGACCATAGATGGACAGCCGAAATTTTAGATTGGATTCCAAGGGACAGGAAAAGACCCAGAAAAAGACCACATGGGAGATGGGTGGATGAAATTCGTAAATATGCGGGAGTGACATGGAGGAGACTGGCACAAGACAGACCGTTGTGGAGGAAACTTGGGGAGACCTTCGTCCAGCAGTGGATTGATAATGGTTGACAATGATGATGATGATGATATATATATATGTTTTTTTTTCATTGGAGGTTTAACGACCACCGTGAGCAATTCAATGGGCTATAAGCAGTCGCCCGTCGCAAATTTAGGGTCACTGGTTCTAGGGAAGGGAAAGAGCCAGTGCCGTAAGACAAACACAACATCCATGCCTCACCGGGATTCGAACCTGGTCCCCTTTCGGACGAATGATCAGAGGACATCGCTTAGAACACTGCGCCACCGGGCGGCGAAGAAGCGTATATGCTTCACCTTTGTCCGTTTGTATGTCCGTCCGCCTGTCCGCACAATAACTCGCGGAAAAATGGTTCAATTTCGACGCAATTTTAGTATGTGGTAGGGGACTGACTGAGGATGAACCCTACTAAAAATGGGCAATATGGGGTGAAAGGTTAAGACAAAGGAGCGGAATCCATTCCATTGTCCTTATGCGTCATAACTTGCGTATAAATGGTTCGAGTTCGATGAAATTTTAGTATGTGGTAAGGGACTAACTGGGGACGTACCCTCTTGAAAATGGGCGAAATGGGGTCAAAGGTCAGGTCATGGGAGCGGGATCAATTTCACCATTCTTATGCGTTATAACTTAGGTAAAAATGCTTCGATTGAGACAAAATGTTATCATTTTGTTCCGGAAGTATACCTTACCGGTTCTGTTGAATATCATCAAGATGGGCTCAAAGGTCATGTAACAGGAGCGAGATTTATGTTACAGCCATTATCCTCATAACTTGAATAATAACTTGAGTAATGATTTCTGGTATGTTGGAAAGCTTATCATAATCAATGCACTGCATGATTTTACTAACTTGTTTTATTGGTGGTTTAACGACCACCATGAGAAACTAGGCTATAAGCAGTCATCCGTCTCTAATTTAGGACCACTGGTTCGACGGAAGAGAGAGAGTCAGTGCCGTAAGAAAAACATATCATCTATGCCTCACTGGGATTCGAACCCGGACGTCATCTCGGAGGAATGGTAAGAAGCCATCGCTTAGACCACTGAGCTACCGAGGCGGCTTTCTTATGTTCGTCGCCATTATTACAGCCCTTTGAGCAGGTAATCAGTCATAAAAGATTAGCGTCAGTCATCACCTTAATGAAAATTTTGAACAACAAAGCTTTGGGGGAAAGCAACGTTTCCTGTTCAGGCGCAGGTTGATTAGTTTTAGGCACGTTCGGCCTGCTTCTAAGATAGCGAATATATTCGTATTAGCCGATATTAGCCTATCCTGTCAACCTCGAGTTAATTACTTCCGGCTGGTTTAAGTTTTAACGACCACCATGAGCGACTCTAAGGGATATAAGCAGCCTCCCATCCCCAATTAAAGGATGCTATTTACAGAGAAGGGGGAAAAAAACCAACGCCATCAAATAAATACACCACACACAGCCCTCCCCCTGGGACTCACCCACGGGCTCATTTCGGACGAATGGAAGCCAGCTCCCCAGACTGCGGAGTAACCGGGATAGCGATAATTTTTCTATTTTTGCTTTCAATTTGCCGTTTTGTTAGGGTCTGATCGTTTTTGGTGTCCCTTCTCGCCTCGGCAGTGATTTTTAGCATATTCAGTAGAACCTACTTATAACGAGGAGCTAGGGATCCGTTAAATCCAGGAGTTAGTTAAATCCGTTTTTGGGTGAAAAGTCTCGCCATCTGAACACCGCATACGTGACAATATTCCTATACGTAATTTTCGTTTTCTATGCGGTTTCATTCCACTTTTAAACCACAGGCAACTGCTCAATAATTTGTCTATACACGGGTATTGGATTGCCTTTTAATACAACTGATGCATCTCCGCAAAATAACAAAATTTTGTTCTTTAAGTTTTAACTCTACGTGTAATTTGCTGCCCTTTGGTGATGTATATTCGCCGTCTCCTTTTCTTATAAACATAAGCCCGGTTCATCTGCACTAAATACGTATTGCGGGGCATAACGCGAATGAACTGCATTCGCGTTATGCCCGAACGAAGTTGAAGAGAGATTCAGAAACAATCGATGCATGCGAACTTCGTTATTGCCAGACAGATGAACAAAAGGTGCTGTTTTTCGCGTATTACATTATGTAAGGTTAAAACTAGTTAATCACAAACTCTTTTTCAATCAGGCAAAGATGAATAGCACTTGTTAATTGAAAAATGTAGCTAGCAAAATGTTATGAGTGAGAGCAGCAATGAGCAAAACATTTAAGGAATCTAAAAAAAATAGACTACCTACCAAATTTTTTTAAATTTCACATCCTACATGCTACCTGGGATGTATGAGCAAATCTCTGCATGTTTTGTACGTATCATGATAATTGTTTAAAATGTTTTCAACTATCCCTGACGTGATGGTTCAGATATCTCTAGATGCAAAATAAACTAATATTTTCTAAAAATAGGTTCATTGATTGAACAGCGTGGCAAGGGGTGGAGATGGAAGACAGTATTTGCCCAAGAAATGTACAGGGAGGTTCTAAAAGTCTCTTTACAATTTTTTTCTCATCCGGGGTTTAACTATCACCGTGAGCATTTCAATGGGCTGTAAGCAGTCGCCCGTCCCTAATTTAGGGTCACTGGTCCTAGAGAAAGGAAAAAGCCAGTGTCGTAAGACAAACACAATATCCATGCCTCACCGGGAATTGAACCCGGACACATCTCGGACGGAAGCCATCGCTTAGACAACTTCGCCACCGGTAGGCGGCCTTGACAATTTTAATCCTGAATAAAACAGAAACGGAATAAGGTAATAAAAATCGGCTAATTGCATTATAGACAGCACGTTCCAAAGTTTGTTGGGATGCTAGCAGAGTTCCACATGTACACCGTTGGTTGCTCGAATAAAGTCGAGGCAGTTCTCGATCTCCCGCTATGTTCTCCCGAGCAGGGCCGGAGTAAGGGAGGTGGTCTATAGGGGCTGTAGCCTTGGGGCCCACCATGACCAAGGGCCCAGGAGGTATGCCTGGGCAAGTAATAGATAAGAAGAGTGACAGAGAGAGATTTATAAAATAGTTTTACTTTTCTCTAGTATGAATTCCACTTGGTCAGAAACAGAATTAGAAGACGAACAGATTTCAAAGCAGTGACTCACCAAGGGTTTCATGCCACTGTGTAAAGCGGAGTTGGCAAGAGAGTTTCAGCTTTTTCACTACCATCCATCCACACCTTCCAATTTACACTTGGGACTGTCAGTGGTCGAAGTCCCCTGTGGCTTCACATTGCATAACAAAAAAGATGCAGTAAGAAAGGTATGCAATGCTAGATCATTAGAAAATCCAATACGAAATCAAGGAATCTTAAACTTTTAACTCGTGTTCTTTCGAGAACGATGGAAAATACAATGATTTATTATCAAAACTGTGCAAATAATTTAGTAGTTACAGTTTCGTGTTTTAACGGACTTCAGAAGAATTCCCTGTCGTAAGTCCTTTGGGGGTCCACTGAGATAGCCTTGGAGCCCACTCAGCCTAAGGGCCCACCTAGGCCTTAATCCGGCTCAGCTCCCGAGCATGTCCTCACGAATCGTTATGATTGCAGGTATAATTCTGTGATTCAGCTCATCCAGATCTGGAACCTTTGTGCAGTACACAATATCCTAAAGAAAAGGTCTA
The DNA here is from genome assembly GCA_039090855.1 of Macrothele yani. NCBI lineage: Eukaryota > Metazoa > Arthropoda > Arachnida > Araneae > Macrothelidae > Macrothele > Macrothele yani. The sequence continues at coordinate 31,261,607 of CM077007.1, forward strand.
CACTGTTAAATAAAATCTACTTAAAAGTGAGAACTTGATCCTACTCATTTTTTAAGTACAATCGTATTGCAAACGAGTACATGACATGCTCAAATCTAAGTAACCATATGTACTTTCAAATAACTGCGTCAATAAATAAAAATATGATCTCGTATCACTTTATTCTAGATAACACAGATTTCAAAATAAATTGTTTAACAAATGTGTAAAGTGACACACATAAATAATTAGTACAACAAAGTCACACTCACAAGTAATTTAATGATGCATAAAGTATATTTCTGTACGTTTTTACATTAACTATATTTGTGTGAATCTCATAAATAATAGATTGTCGTTCATCACTTTATTTGTCATAAAATTGTGTTGTCCATTTGCCCAGCATGTGACAACGAGTATATATATTATCTTAGATGTGCCATCGAATAATATACTTCCAGTTGATTCTATGAATAATTGAGTATGTATGCGGTACACGTATTTCAAGTTTGAAATCGAACCGAGGACGGCTTAGCGGTTAGAGATTAAGACTACTGATGGAGGGACTCCAGGTTCAAACCTGGCATGGTGATGTGAATTTATAGCAATTGCTGAATATCAGCCGTGCATCGGACGAGCACGTTAAGTGGCGGCCGACGGGTAGGAATCCCCCGGTTACATATAAAGGCGTTCATTCCTAACCCCTATCCCCCTCCTAGTTTCTGCCTTCTGTGTGCAAATTCGTGTTGGCGTCATGTAGTGTGCTGTCTCTCGCTTGCGAACTATCGCTAGATTCGCTCTAACGTCCTGAGGTTTCTGTGTACTTGCCGAAAGGGCAGAGAAACTGAATGACGTTAGAGCACATATATTTGAAATATATGTACTCAAAAATGACAACATATATTTCAAATTATAAATACCAAATATACTCACAACTGATTTCCCTGTATGTACTCAAAAGTGAGTACATGTCTTTTCCAAAAATTAGACACAAGTACTCGGAGCTATTATAAGCCCAGAATGTACTCAAAAAATGAGTACATTTTGCCTATTTCAGAGTATCAATTTTTAACAGTGTAGTAGGAAATATACGGTGAACGTGGAGGCCAAAAATTGGAACCATCCAGTCCAATCCACGTCTCCGGAAAGGTTTCATCGATAAACTCATGAACACGCAGTTCCCAGTGTAGGGATGCACCATCCTTCTAGAAGAAGATAGCCGGTTTTAGGCCCTCCATTTGGGGGATAATAAACTCACTCAGCATGTCTAAATAAACATTGGATGTGACTGTGTTTTCGGCGAAATAGAATGGGCCGATGATACGGTTGTTGCACCAGACGTTAACCTTAAAGCTGTCACGTTGAATCTCACGAACGGCATTTGGGTTTTCATATCCCTAAATTCTGCAATTATGCCTGGTGATAACACCACAGAAATGAAGCGTTGCCTCATCGCTGAATAAAACACGTTTCAGGAAGCCTTCCTCATTATCAATCCTGTGAATGAACAGCAAAATAGAAACGTTTCGATTTATCCCAGGGGTGCAGTGCTTGTGTCAAATGCACTTTGTAGGCAGTCAGGTGCAAGTGCTTTTGCAGCACCCTGTGCATCGTTGTAGGAGGTAACCCGAACTGTCTGGAGGCCACAGAAATGGACTTCCCTGGACTTCGTAGGAAACTGTCGAACACGTTCCGTATCTTATTCACTTGTGTTTGGCCTGCCAGCGCCCTTTTTATGAAGCCCACTACCAATCTCCATAAACTTCTTGTGCCACTCGCGTATTGTCGGTCTGGATGCATGGTGAACACGTCGGTGAATCTGTACGGAAATTCCTATGGACTTGTGTATCTGACTTCGTCACTAGGAACCATGACACACACTGGGCCCTTCTTTGCCTGTAGAGTAGTAATCACAAGCTTTTTTTTTTTTTTAATTGGAGGCTTAACGACCACCGTGAGCAACTCAATGGGCTACAAGCAGTCCCCCGTCCCTAATTTAGGGTCACTGGTTTCAGGGAAGGGAGATAGCCAGTGCTGTAAGACAAACACAACATCCATTCCTCACCGGGATTCGAACCTGGACCCCTTTCAGACGAATGATCAGAGGCCATCGCTTAGACCAGTGTTCCGCAACCGGTGTGCCCCCACAAGGTGAAAGGTGTGACGCGAACTTTTACCTATTATCCTATTGTAAGAAATTAATTGTCGAGTTTTATTTTTTAATTTTATCCCAGTTTCATATGCTTGTATTTCATTCTCTGCCGCTTCACTGATTAAATAAGATGATGCTTGTTTATTCTTTATTACATGCCGCGATTTTTTATGTATTCTAAGAAATTAATTGTAAATTATTTACTCACAATTGTTGTTATACCGTAGTTTTGCTTATTGATATATTTGCATCTCTCGCCTATACCGCTGCGATGTTTGGCTTCTTTGTTACACTTGCCGAATGTTCTCTGTACGCTTTTCCCTAAAAGTGGTGCGATTAGCAAAACTTTCCCTGTCTTTCATTATTTTATGACGTTGTTTTGGTATGTGTTCCTGTTTGTTAGTACTTCTTAAAATTTATTATTTTTTCCTGTACCGATGCACCCACCCATTGTTAGACTTTATTTTAAATAAGTCAGTATATGTGTCCCTTCTTCCCTTTGAAGAGAACAGGTCCCGCGTTTTACAATTATTCCAGTTCTATCACAACTGTGCTCTGAAGTAGTCCGAAAATAGTGATTGGTAGTCAGTCTTGCTATTTTCTATTACTATTAAACTAATGGGTCATTTGATGTGTTCTCGACTGTATGGTCACTTGCTGACGGCAATAAAGTGGTGATGGACTTAATTAGAAATCTTGCAGAAGAAGTTCAAGAAGTATTTTGGACAGAGTGTTCAAGATTTCGACTGAGTTCGTGATTCTTTCGTTGCGAATTCAAAACCTCTTCCGATTAATATACAAGAGGAACTCTCAGATTTAAAAGCAGACAGAACATTGAAATTAAATCTTCTCCAAGTGCCTTTAGACACCTTTTGGTTGACAATAAGTAGTGAATACTCGGCAATCTCCGAGATGGCTGTTAATGTGTTATTGCCATTTTCAACTACACATTTGTCTAAACTGGGCTTCTCAACGTTGATTGAAATTAAAACATCTAAGAGGAAGAGACTCCAATCTGTTGATGAAGAAATCAGACTTGCATTGTCAACTATTCCGCCACTGATCAGCCACTTGTGTGCAGCTAAGCAGGCACAAGTATACCATTGAAGGTATGAGTAGAATTATTTACTTTAATAGTAATAGAAAAGTGTATTTTCTTGTATTTTCTACCGAGAATTAAAGTTCATAAATTGTACGAGTCGATTTCCATTTAATAATAATATAACATAATAATAATATACCGTAATAATAATAATAATATATTGATTAGATTACTTATTTATATTAATAGTGTTATGTCATACGTTTTTGAGGAGATTAACATTTTGGTGTGCCGTGTTGAGTTGTGGATAATTTATGGTGTGCCGCAAGTAGAAAAAGTTTGCGGAATACTGGCTTAGACCACTGAGTCACCGGGGCGGTGTGTAGTGGATACTTTATGGTGTGCCGCGAGTAGAAAAAGGTTGCGGAACACTGGCTTAGACCACTGAGTCACCGGGGCGGTGTGTTGTGGATACTTTACGGTGTGCCGCGAGTAGAAAAAGGTTGCGGAACACTGGCTTAGACCACAGAGTCATCCGGGAAGTGAGTCGTGAATACTTTATGGTGTGCCGAGAGTAGATAAAGTTACGGAACACTGGCTTAGACCACTGAGTCACCAGGGCGGTGAGTCGTGGATACTTTATGGTGTGCCGCAAGTAGAAAAAGGTTGCGGAACACTGGCTTAAACCACTGAGTCACCGGGGCGGTGATTCACGGATACTTTACGGTGTGCCGCAAGTAGAAAAAGGTTGCGGAACACTGGCTTAAACCACTGAGTCACCGGGGCGGTGAGTCGTGAATACTTTATGGTGTGCCGCAAGTAGAAAAAGGTTGCGGAATACTGGCTTAGACCACTGAGTCACCGGGGCGGTGAGTCGAGGATACTTTATGGTGTTCCGCGAGTAGAAAAAGGTTGCGGAACACTGGCTTAGACCACTGAGTTACCGGGGCGGTGAGTCGTGGATACTTTATGGTGTTCCGCGAGTAGAAAAAGGTTGCGGAACAATGGCTTAGACCACTGGGTCACCGGGGAGGCCATCACAAGTTCAGGATCGTACCTGAGAGTATACAAAAGCCTTCTACGTACCAATAAAATTTCATGCGTTGCTGTTACGTATACAACAACAAAGTTGACAGCTAATTTTCGTTTGTAATGAGCACGTCTTTTGAATCCGTTCGGACGCGAATTAAATTTATCAAAGCTATTCAAAGTCAATGGAACCGGTATGGAAAACAGTAGTATCTCGACCGAAGAAAGAAGTTTTTTAATCAGACATTTAATTCCGCAGATATTACTGTGAACAGAAACGTGAGCTTACACTCTCTGGTTGCAGACTTGTGCGTTCAGAAAAAATTTAAATCCTCTGAGAAAAATTTCACAGTGGAAAGTATAACGTAAAGTCTTTTCGTACTGATATCCTATCGCTCTTCTTACGTTATTTTAAAACATCACCATACGATGAGAGAGTTCCTGAATAAAACCTTAATGGCCAGACAAAACATTTAAACAGAAGTCAAACTTACGGAAATTGGGTTTATTCCAGATGATTTCAGTAGTACATCATAGCACTTCGCATTTTACCTAACAAATCAGTATCAACAACAAAATAAAAAACCCACATTTAGCACTCCACACGAGCAACTGTTGTGTCGTAGATTTTATCTCTGGTTCTTATCTCATAACAGGCATACGTCACGTTTATTAAGACTCCAATTGTGATGCCAACAGTATTCGTTTGAGAGAGAAGATATCACATTAAATATGAAGTATAACTGAGAACAAACTCAAAATTTACATAGGGAAAGAAACTAAAAACGGGAAAGTTAATTTACAATATACGTCACAAAAGGCTCTTCAACAAAGAAAGAATTCTTCAAATAGGACTCGCAGGAGCGGATATATTGACAAATATAAGATATATCATCTACGACCCCCTGGCAGGAAAATCATGCGTTATTTTAAGAAGAAAGTATTCTCAAAGGTGTTTTTGATGTGAGCGGTATCGGTCCAGGAAGTACTTTTTTCATTCGAGTATTCAGAAGCTTAGATTTTGCTGCAAATATATCAGAATCAGAAATTAATACTTATATTCCTGGTGGCCAAACTATTATCTTCCAAATATTAGCAATTATATGAAAAACATTTCTCATTAGCAGCTGTATGCGATACAGGAAGAATTTTTCAAATCGGAGATTCATAAACATAAATATCTGGAGAAATGCAATTTACCTTAACGCACCCTAGCAGCCAGTTTATGAGTTAATAAAAAATTCTGAAATTATAAGAAAACAGGCCGCACCGGAAACTATCCAATAAAGAAGGATTTTTTTTTAAATCCGACTCTTAGAAGCAGAGATATTGACAGAAAGAAGATACATATCTACGCCCCATGACGGAGAAACCATGCAATATGTTAGGGATAAAATATTCCGAAGAGGTTTAGGACGTGAGAGGCATTGGTCCACGTACTAATTGTTTCAGTCGAGATTTTACTAGCTCAGAATTTGTGGTAAATACATCAGAATGAGGAATTAAGTCTTACGCCACCTGGTGGCCAAATCATTTCTTACCAAAAATTATAAATATGTGTCAAAGATTTCCCATCAGGAGCTGTATCCGCTGAAGAAAAACGTTTTCAAATCGGATTTTCAGAAATAGAGATATCGAGGAAAACACAATTTTACTTTTACTCCCCCTAGCGGAAAATTTAATGCATAACTTTTTTTTTTTTTTTTTTTTTTGATTAGAGGTTTAACGACCACCGTGAGCAACTCAATGGGCTATACGCAGTCGCCCGTCCCTAATTTAGGGTCACTGGTTCCAGGGAAGGGAGAGAGCCAGTGCCGTAAGACAAACACAACATCCATGCCTGACCGGGATTCGAACCCGGACCCCTTACGGACGAATGATCAGAGGCCAACGCCTTAGACCACTGCGCCACCGGGGCGGCATGCATAACTTGACTTGAAAAAGTGATCATACCTAAAATAGTCTTCGACATAAATGGAATCGAAAGGTTCATTCGATTAAAATAAAATATTTATTTTAATCGAATGTTTAGAAGCAAATATATGGAATGCAATGTATTGTGAGTTCGATGTCATCTGGATTTACGCTCTCTAGTGGCGAATTTGTATATCGTAAAAAAAACGAAATCAAGGATTATCATTCGTATATTTCAAGCTTCCCAATGCGAAAAGAGTTTTTTCAAATCGGACTACTGGTTGCAGAGATATGGTGTCCACAAACGGACGGACGGACGGACGGACAAACCGAAGCACTATCTTTTTGTGCAAAAGACGTGCTAAAAAATAGAATTTCGCTACCTTATTTTGTTTAAGTTTTATTGAGGGTCAAATGTGTAAAGATAATTTTGGAACACCTTGTATGTTTAGCAAGAGTCGTGGGGGAGGTGGAGGTTGTATAACAACTGAAATATTGTTTTCGTGATGCGAACTGACCTATCTGCAAGGGAACCACGGGGTATTGTCAACAGCAGATATTTCCTTGTTTTCTAGTGAAACAAGGAGGTTTAAAAATTGGGTAAGAATGACACTTATTTTGTTTGCTAATAACCGTGTCGAACTTCGATTTATGCTGTTCTCCAAAAAATATAGTTCTTAATACTCGTTTAAAATGAAAAGGGAAAGTATTGCGAGTTCAAGGAATCTAAAAACACTTTGGTGGGTTCGATTTATACAGTGCTTCGTTTACGCGAGCTCGTTCTGCGTATGTTCGACTGTATTTCGAAATGTTAAGCAGTGTCTTCTTGGGCTGTTTTAGCTTCTCTTTTCATCTTAATCTTCTCTTTTCATCTTAATGTTGTGCAAATTATAGAAATGCTCGAAGTTCTCAAACTATCGTTTGCTTGCTCGGAAGTCTTGCTCAGTAGTACTTCCACTTCCTTTGCCTTCCTTTTCCAGAATATATGTTTAAACAAAAGTAAAAGCATAAACATTACTACCGTCTGCACACGACACAAAAGGTGAATTTAATGACACACTTGAACTAAGATGACATAGTTAAAAATATTTAAAATGCGTGAGACCTTTCGGGTCCTGCCTACAGGTACCCATCATCAGACGCGATAAAAGAACCACACACCATGGAAGAGGCAACATATAAAAAGAGTTACACAGTTAAACAAATGACGTAATAGTGAATGGTCGAATGAAAAGTAATTACAATGATGCGTAAATGACGTGTCCGTGGGTGATCAAATAAGCCACGTGTGCCATGTCATCACAAGAAAGGGGTGGAAGGAATGAGAGAATGGGGAGGGGGGGATTCAGAGAGGTTGAGAGATAATGGATGTGGCCGAGATCAGGTGTTTTTAGGGGCGGGGAATATTTCTGGGTAGTTCATTATTACAGAAAATATCGGAAAATTTATCTATGTACAAGCTTTTAGTGAACAATAATTGAGATTTGGTGTGAGGAGTTGTGAGGATTTTGGATTCGTCCCAAATGGGGGTGTGATTCCCCTTGAGTAAGAGACGGGAGAGAGCAGTAGAGGAAGATCCATTGCGACAGTCATATTGATGTTCGTTTAAACGAATCCCGAGTGACCTGGTTGTGGAGCCAATATAACAGGTGTCATTAAGGTCTGGGGATTGGGATTTAAGGGGGACAAGGTAAACCCCGTGTCTTTGAAAATTCGTGGGTCGGTCTCTGTCGTTCTTAATGAAAGTGAACAAATTGGAGACTTTGATCCCAAAATTCAAATTATGACGATGGCAAATGGTCTTTATAGGTCTGGCTATGGAGGGAACAAAAGGTTAAGATCCGACAAACTTGTGTTTAGGACTGTTACCAATCAGGGTGGAAAGAGGTGGAGCGATGAAATCTGTTGGTCGGCCTGTCAATCAAATTCCTGGAATAACCATAAGACTCTGCCAGGTCGCGGATGGTTTGTAGTTCGGTCCTACGGATGTCATAAGATGAGGAATGCGAGAAAGCACGGCGGATTAAAAAGTTGAAAACTGAATATTTGTAAGCCATCGGGTGGGAGGAGGAAGCCGGAATGATAATGAAGCAAGAACTGGGTTTGCGAAACACACTGAATGACAGATGGAGAGAAGAACGGTGAAGGTTGAAATCCAAAAAAGGTAAATGGTTGTCGACCTCCAACTCCACAGTAAACTTAATGGAAGAGTGTTTGGACGAGAGGTAGTTGACGAAAGAGTAAAGTTGTTCTTGCGAGGAGTTAAACACTTCGAGGTTTATCTTTTCAACATCTGATTCTTTCTCATTCACTTCTACATCAATCTAAATAATTAATATTTTCTTTTCTATAATATGATTTCATCTTCGACGATGTGTAAATTTAGTGCATGCATTTTCAGAAGCTTTAACGTTGGCACGAATACCGTTGTCAGTCTAAAGAATCTATTCATTCAGTCCAAATTATCTCGGCAATGCTTTTACGCGGACATCACTGATTCTGTCGAGAATTAATTTATCTGTCCTGATGTCATAACCCTTTTGACTTTCTTAAATAGATCACTAATATATTTACCGTTCCGTTTACTTGTCATGCTCATAAGTTAAACAATAAAAGCTAAAGAATAAGATATTTAGAAGCAAGCTATCAAAATATATGCTGTGGTCGGTCGCAGGGTGGTTTGGTGTAATTTTAGACACAGGAAAGGGCTACTTGGCCGTTGTGCAGTGACTCGTTACTACGGCAATAGCTCCTCCCTCACAGCTACCTTACACACACACACAGTGGGCAATCTAATTTCTCCCGGTGCTCAAAATACTAGTTGCAGTTGTTGAACCGTGTGTGAGCGAAATTGCGTTGCTCAAATCCGCATTCCGCGAACATTTGCAGTACACGTTTCGCTTCCGAGCTTGAAAATCACGTCTCAGATGTTGGGAAATATGTGGATAAAATTGAGCTTGTTCAACATACTCCTATGAGAAAAACCCATCTTCCCAGTTAAATTTTAATTAAAGGAAATATCATGTGAAATATATTGACACAAATACTTTGTACAGCGAGAAGAATATTTTTCAGATGAATTTGAAAATGTCATGGAAAATATTGTCATAGTGAAAATCTTCCAAATACGTGGAGACTGCATGAATAGACCAAGTCATCGCTCTTTCCACGCTTTCTTTAATTAACCAACAGCAACCGAAATATTGTTATCCGGACACCGCTGGGATCGTACCCCAGATCATTTGATAACTAGTTGAGTGCGTTCGCCTTACGCTCCGGTGGCCAACAATCCACGGCGCTATGTGCGTTTATCTGTCAGCATCTGACTTCACAAATCCGTAGAGATGGGCTCAGCAGCTAAGACGTCTCCATATGGTGGGACTTAACAGCACAAGCTATTAAATTATAGCTAATAAATCCAAAGGGCGAGAGTGATAGTGAAAATCTTCCAAAGACGTGGAGACAATGTGAATAGACAGAGTTACAATGTCATGTGATGACTTTTGCGATGAAAACCTCTGTCAGTTAATAAAAAAGTTATGCCCACTTTTGCATTACTTTCGGTACAACCCTCGTATGTGTGTGGCAACAGGTCTGATAAATTTGTTTTTGATATTCAGCGTTGTGTCACAACCATTAATTTATTGAAAACTGAGATTGAAAGCCGTTTTGGTGATTTTTACAAGTATGAAAAGACATTCGAGCTATTGCAAGACCCATTTAATTTACGGTTAGTGATGCCGAGGAGAATTCACAGTTGGAAATTTTAAATTTGCAATCTAATAATAATTGGAAATCATTGTTTGAGAGTGAAAGTTTGATAACCTTTTATTCTCCTTTTCCCCGAAACAGTTTAACAAATCTGAAAATTGTTGCTAAGAAAATGCTTTCAGTGTTTAATAGAACACATGTTATGTGAACAAGCTTTCTCCAAAATTAAATACGTGAAATGAAAGCTTTTTTTACGATTGACAGACAACCACTTGTCAGACTTTTTAAAAATTGGGTTGTCCAACCTACAACAAAATATGAAAACGTAGCTAAATCATTCCAGAAACAATACGTGAAATCAAAGCTTCGTTCACGATTGAACGACAACTACTTGTCAGGCATTTTAAAAATTGGGTTGTCCAACCTGAAACCAAATATTGAAAACGTAGCTAAATCATTCCAGAAACAATACGTAAAATCAAAGCTTCGTTCACGATTGAACAACAACCACTTGTCAGGCATTTCAGAAAAATTGGGTTGTCCAACCTGAAACCAAATATTGAAAACGTAGCTAAACCATTCCCGAAACATTACGTGAAATCAAAACTTCGTTCACGATTGAACGACAACCACTGGTCAGGCATTTTAAAAATTGGGTTGTCCAACCTGAAACCAAATATTGAAAACGTAGCTAAATCATTCCAGAAACAATACGTGAAATCAAAACTTCGTTCACGAAACAACCACTTGTCAGGCATTTTAAAAATTGGGTTTTCCAACCTGAAACCAAATATTGAAAACGTAGCTAAATCATTCCAGAAACAATACGTAAAATCAAAGCTTCGTTCACGATTGAACCACAACCACTTCTCAGGCATTTTGAAAATTGGGTTGTCCAACCTGAAACCAAATATTGAAAACGTAGCTAAATCATTCCCGAAACAATACGTGAAATCAAAACTTCGTTCACGATTGAACGACAACCACTTTTCAGGCATTTTAAAAATTGGGTTGTCCAACCTGAAACAAAATATTGAAAACGTAGCTAAATCATTCCAGAAACAATACGTGAAATCAAAACTTCGTTCACGAAACAACCACTTGTCAGGTATTTTAAAAATTGGGTTGTCCAACCTGAAACCAAATATTGAAAACGTAGCTAAATCATTCCAGAAACAATACGTGAAATCAAAGCTTCGTTCACGATTGACCGACAACCACTTGTCAGACTTTTTAAAAATTGGGTTGTCCAACATGAAACCAAATATTGAAAACGTAGCTAAATCATTCCCGAAACAATACGTGAAATCAAAGCTTCGTTCACGATTGAACAACAACCACTTGTCAGGCATTTTAAAAATTGGGTTGTCCAACCTGAAACCAAATATTGAAAACGTAGCTAAATCATTCGAGAAACAATACGTGAAATCAAAGCTTCGTTCACGATTGACCGACAACCACTTGTCAGACTTTTTGAAAATTGGGTTGTCCAACCTGAAACCAAATATTGAAAACGTAGCTAAATCATTCCAGAAACAATACGTGAAATCAAAGCTTCGTTCACGATTGAACAACAACCACTTGTCAGGCATTTTGAAAATTGGATTGTCCAACCTGAAACCAAATATGTAAAACGTAGCTAAATCATTCCAGAAACAATACGTGAAATCAAAGCTTCGTTCACGACTGACCGACAACCACTTGTCAGATTTTTTAAAAATTGGGTTGTCCAACCTGAAACCAAATATTGAAAACGTAGCTAAGTCATTCCAGAAAAAATACGTGAAATCAAAGCTTTTTTTACGATTGACCGGCAACCACTTGTGAGAATTTTTAAAACTTGGGTTGTCCAACCTGAAACCAAATATTGAAAACATCGCTAAATCATTCCAGAAACAATACGTGGAATCAAAGCTTCGTTTACGATTGAACGACAACCACTGGTCAGACTTTTAAAAAATTGGGTTGCCCAACCCGAAATGGAATATCAAAAACATCGCTAAATCATTCCAGTAACAATACAGTTTTCTCATTGATTTTTTCACAGTTTTAGATGTCATAAATTTAATTTGTCTAAACTTTAGTCTTTAGTAAGTTTAGCTTTGTATTTATCTTAAATGTGTATACATATATTTTAGCATTTATTTGAAAACTTCCATGTTAAATCACAGACCATATAAAATTAGTTATACCTGGACAAATATTAATTCATTGAAAATTTAAAGTATCTGCAATGATTGATCTTCGGTTTACCATGTTTAATCCAGCATCACAAGCTTCAGCCAATTTATTTGATCTTACTGTCCAAAGATTTGGTGACCACTGGTTTATGGTTAGTTCGAACACTAAGAGCGCAGCGCTCTGCCGTTAGTTTAGCTGAAGCTAAGGTAAAAAAAACCATGGATGCTCCTCTGCACCATTGTACCATATTTGAACAACGCGCAGTAGTGATATTTCTTTGTGCAGAAGGAGTGAAACCTGCTGAAATTCACAGAAGGATGTTCGATCAGTACGGAAGTTAAAACAGCATGACTCAACGAAAAGTTTATGAATATGTTGAAAGGTTTAATGCTGGAAGAACGAGATTAACGTTGATCTGGTCGGTCATCAACATCGCACACATAAGCCTAAATCGACAGGGTGAATGGCTTGATCAGGAGACCAACGGATGACGTTGTCCGCTGTTTCTGTACATTTGGATAACAGCTATGGATCTGCACATGCCATGATGCATGCTGACTTGGGGTACCGTAATGTTTGCCCAAGATGAGTATCCAAACAGCTTACTGGTTAGCACAAGCAACAGCGCTTGTGGGTTTCGACCCAATTCCTGAAATTTTATGAAAATCTAAGTGTTTTGGAGGAGATTGTGATTGTCGACGAGACATGGGTTTAACACTGTGAACCTGAAAGCAACATATAAAGCTTGCAGTCTTCTCCAGTAAAGAAGAAATTCCAACGACAGCCCTCCGCTAAGAAAATCACGCTGACCTTTTTCTGGGACGTGAAAGGTCCTATTTCGGCTCATTATCAGGAACACGGACACGCACTGACCAATGAAACGTACTGTGCTATGCTTAGAGAAAAACCGAGACCTGCAATTATCAGCAAAAGCATAGGAACTGGAATCAAAAAGAGGTTTGATGTGGCATATCAATGCATGTCGCCATGTAGCTGACGCAATGGTGGAGGCAATGCAGCAACTGCGGTTTGAACGTCTTCCTCATCCTTTGTACAGCCCTGATCGGGTGCCATGAGATTATCACATCTTCGGTCCACTTAAAGAGGCTCTAGGTGGCCCAAGGTTCACCTGTGGTGATGAGGTTAAGGAGGCGTTGCAGATCTAGAATCGAGAGCAGGTTAAAGACTCTTTCTACCAAGGAATGAAGAAGCTAGTGGAACGATACAAGAAGCGCATCGACCTGCAAGGAGACTATGTGGAAAAGTGAGATAACCATTATGCCCATGTGCTCCCAGTTACCGATATTAAAGGGTTCATTGCCTTTACTTTTTGATTATTCCTAGTATAACTTTAAATGTATTTAAAAGTAACCCACGAATGTTGGAATTACTGCTCTCTATTTTTTCCCAAGCTTTTTTGCTTTTTTTTTTTTTTTGATTTCAGGTTTAACGACCACCGTGAGCAACTCAATGGGCTATAAGCATTCGCCCGTCCCTAATTTAGGGTCACTGGTTCCAGGGAAGGGATAGAGCCAGTGCCGTAAGACAAACACAACATCCATGCCTCACCGGGATTCGAACCCGGACCCCTTTCGGACGAATGATCAGAGGCCATCGCTTAGACCACTGCACCACCGGGGCGGCCCCAAGCTTTGCATATTAATATTTGTCTTTGACAAAATAAAGTAATTCCTTTAATAAGTATCCGCTTCAGGGTATTCTAAATTTACCTTGAAATTTGCAATTTTGCTTTTGCATTCCATTTTGCTCTGTATTTCAGTTACAAAGGTTGTCCAAAATAATGGAAATACCTCGATGACAACAGTGACTTTGGTATGAGCTGCTTTATGAGTAAAACGAACATGTAGCTACAACTGTTGTTTGTAAAAAAGTGTTGCTTATAGTCTCAAGGGTCTGTGTGATTGCATTGTAAATCGGTGTTTGCATAATATCGTTCCAGGCGAACGCACAATGAGTGACCTGTCGGAGTTCCAAAGAGGGCAGATTGTAGGAGCCGTCTGGTTGGTGAGTCGGAAACCACAGTGCACATGTATTGGGGGTATCTAGAGGTACCGTGTCGAAGGTCATGACAGCACAAAATGTTCACGGCGCAACATCATCTGCGGAACACAACTGTGGAAGGAAAACCAAATTCATTGCGAGAGAGAGGAGGACATTAAAGAGGATTGTGACCGCAAGGTGGAAGACCATGGCGACGAAAGTGACTGCTCAGTTTAACGCACATCTCCCAAACCCAGTGTCGACCCATACCGCGCGAAGAGAATTGCATAAGCAAAATGATTACGGCAGAGCTGCGATTTCAAAAGCCCTGGTGTCACAGGTGAATATGAAACGGGGACAACAGTGGTGACAAGAACATAAAACTTGTACTGCGGATAAATGGAAATATGTCTTGTTTTCCGATGAATCACGTTTCTCACCATTCCCCACCACAGGACGGGTTTACGTGTAGAGAACTCCCGCAGAAGCCTACAACCCAGACTGTCTCCTTCCTACAGTGAAGCATGGAGGGGCAGTTCTGTAATGGTTTGGGCCATGATCTCGTGGTTTGCAGCAGGTCCCTTTATTCCCTTACACGAACGGATCACTAGCGGTGACTATGTCGTTCTTCTGGCCGACCATGTGCATTCAATGGTGCAGACATTGTTTCCATCAGAGGATTGCACCTTTCAAGGTGATAATCTCCCGGTTCACAGAAGTCGAACTGTTCAATCATTGTTTCAGGTACATCAGGATGAAGTTGCACACCTTAGCTGACGTGAGCAATCACTGTGGACTTAAACGTCATTGAGCCCTTGTGGTCTGTGTTTGAAAACAGAGTGTGATCCCGTTATCCTTTTCCGGCGTCTCTCAAGGAATTGGAGCAGTTTCTGCCAGGAAGAATGGTACAACATACCACTTACCACCATCCCAGGACTTGTATGCGTCCATTCCAAGGAGGATGCAAGCAGTTTTAAATGCCAAGGTTGTTCCCACACTATATTAGGAGCGTAACACTTATTGTTTCAAGGTGTTTCCATTATTTTGGACAACCGCTTTATATTATAACGTTAATTGAATTCAAGACAAAAATCATCGGTGTACCTTCATTAGTTAACTCTTTTGTTAACGACATAGATATCTTAAATATTAATCGTCAGAGCATCTCTAGTGGTTAAAGTCCCAATAAATCTGTAACGACACTGAATAATTTGGGAGATGGGAAATGGTTGGTTGGTGGATTTTATGGCGCAAGATAGTCACAAGAGCGCCAGAGCATGGGAAATCTCATTAACATGTTCTTTTCCCATTTTGTTTTTCTTTTTAAAATCGAAGGCTACTATTAGGACTTCCAATATCGCATAGGATAAAACAGCGCCGCTGTTTACCTTGCGAGAAATATTTCGCAAATCATTTAATTCCCTTAAGTAGTTCCCACTCCCTGGATTCCCCTGGATCAAAAATTAAACCGATTGATAATTCTTCACCACTAATTCAATAAGTGGTGATATCTGCTTAGAGACTCATTTTAATTAAAGTCATTTTGGTCTTTAATGTGAATACCTCGTCGGTTGGCGATAGATTCGTACAAAGGTGCAAGAAATATCTATGTTTTCAATACAGCGCGAGCTGTTTCCAAAGCTCCTGTTCTAACCCGTAGGAGGAAACTGGGCTATTATGATTCTTCTTTAATTTTTATCCCGTCTTACGTGCATATATTATAACTTTTTCCATCTCTCTGGCTGTCCGTTCTTCCGCATGTGGATATCACGTATCTGAAACAATTAATCCGACCTGAAAATTTCCTCTTCCATTGGGAAGCCGGAAATGTGAAGACAAAAATCTTTGTTGTCCGGCCGTTTCCCTATGCGTAACTTTGCGCTAAACGGCATAAATGGAAATGCTATGGAAGATAAAATACATTTTATTCGTTACCTTTGCTTCTTAATATCCGACTGAAAAGAATTGTTTCTTTCCTTCGATACCATTTATTGCTAAGGCTATTTTAGGTAGCGTTTCCTTTTGAAGAAATTCATAGTCTTTACGCTAGGGGCGTATAGGTAAATTTTGATTTATCGGATATTTATCTGCTTCTTAAAATGCTGTTTAAAAATCCTTTCTGGTTTGATAGAGCTTCTAGTCGCAAACGTCCTACATGTAATTTCAAAGTTTGTTAAATAGCTGCTTTGTCACTAGGGAGCGTAAATGTATATTTAAGTTTCTGATGGATTTGCTGCAACATTTGCACTTCTGAAAACTCGATTGAAAAAGTTCCTTCAGTGTCAGATATTTCTTACAGCATAAAACAATTTGCGCATACTTGCTGCATAAAATGGTGCACTGTTTTTCCGCCAAGAGACGTAGATATAAATCCAACTTTTATTGATGTCTCTACATCTAACAATCGGATTTACCATCCCGGTTGAGAGGTGATTTAAACGCTGGCTTATGACCGTTCGTCCAAGTGCGTTCGGGTTCGAAACCCGGTGAGGCACGGATGTTGTGTTTGTCTTACGGCCCTGGCTCTCTCCCTTACCTGGAGTCAGTGGCCCTAAATTAGGGACGGGCGAATGCCTATACCCCATTGAGTTGCTCACGGTGGCCGTTAAACACTCATTAAAAAAAGTGTTGGATTTGAAAAATCGCTTTGTTGTCGGACATTGTATCAAATGCATAAGGATATTCACGTTACTTCAGAATGTTTTCAAAGAACAATTTTGTGACTAGAGGACATACAGTGGACAAAAAATACATTACTTTGTGAAAATGAACGTGGAAAGCAATTGTTATGAAATATTTTTAACAATTTAATTACTTTTACAACCAAACCAACACACGCATGCGCGCGCTCTCTCTCTCGTTCTTCTTTTTAACTAATCCTAATAAATATATACACTACATTGACACAACTCACCGGATACCTCGAAGAGAAACACAACATAGCATTTATTGACATACACTGAAGAGCAATTGAATTAGAGACAGCTGGCGTTATGCAAATGTGGCGCTGTGGGCTGCCATGTAAACGGAAACGACATGACGTATGCAGCGATCCGACAATATAAGGAGTGATGCGACGAAGGATCTAAGCGCATTTGATCGTGGGCAAATTGTCGGGGCCCGACGAATGGGTCACTCCATCTCGGACGTCGTGCAGGCTTTGGGTTTTTTACTAGCCACTGTGTCACGGGTGCACCGTGAGTACATCGAATCCGGTAAAACCATCCCTGCAAGGGTCAACTGTCGTGGACAACAGCTTGTGGATGAGCGGAGTCATCCTTGGGTAGCTCGCATTGTAACAGCGGATAGACGGGGCACAGTGCAAGAAATCACTCGGCAATTTAACGCTGGTGCACAAAAACGTGTAGGCAGCCACACCATCCAGAACCATCTCTTTGCTATGGGGTACAGAAGCCATCGTCCCACGAGGGTACCGCTGCTGACCGCACATCACAGGGGGCAAAGATTAGCATGGGCGCAGGAACATTGCCCCTGGACCCTAGACATGTGGAAAAATTTTGCCTATACTGATGAGTCGAGATTCACGTTGGTACATGCGAATGACATTATACGAGTACGGCGCAAACCACATGAAGCGATGGATCCTTCTTGCCAGCAGGGTACTCTTGAAGCTAGTGGGGGTCGCAATCTGGTCTGGGGACTGTTTACGTGGACTGAAATGGGACCCCTGAAACGTGTGACATCGTCCCACACAGGTCAACGTTACCGGGATATCCTGGACGGCCATTTGTTCCCGTTTGTACGTCTTCAACATCCCACTTGGGACCTCATCTTGCAACAAGACAATGCACCGTGCCATTGCTCCCGAATTGTATCCGAATGGTTGGATGAACACTTCACCGACGTGACCTCGCTTCCTCTGCCAGCTCGGTCACTTGACCTCAATCCCATCGAGCTCATCTGGGATGCCATCAAGAGAGATGTTCGAGGGTCTGAACCCCTCCGTCAAATCTTCGTGAACTGTGGGAGCTTGTTCAGGGGTCGTGGATCCGTATGGCTTCCCAACGCTTCCGGTGTCTTGCCGAGTCCATTACGAGACGAATTACCGCCGTCATCAGGACGAAAGGTGGTGCTACACGCTACTAGATAAGTATCTTTAATTCAGTTGCTCTTCAGTGTACACTAGTACGGTTTTGGTCCACCTTTGGCCTACACGTGCCTTCACGAGCTCCGTGTTTGAGTGCTTCACGTACGTGTTTTGTGTGTCCCAGCATTGTTTTTGTGTGTGTATGCCGAAGGTAAAGGTATGTGTTTTCGTTTAAGATCCCTCACGAGTTGGCCAGTGCTTATTTTGTTTCATTATCACTGTTTTAATTTCCACAACGAGCTGGTCCTTTGTTTCGTTAACCCTTGCCATTGATTATGGCATCTGCCGATGAGGGCGCTGTTCCCGCCCGCATCGCTGCATCTCCTCGCGTCGCATCTTGAACGACAGATGCAGCCGATCAATCATCTTCGCTTGCTAGTGGAGATGCTCTTAATTTTCCTCCTGGCATTTGCACGTCTTTTCCTGCTCAAGTCTCTGATTCTGTCATTGAGATCGTAGATGTGACGTCCCTGGGCTCTGCTGACGATGATGAATTCATGGACGTCTGTGTTGGCATTGCTAATCTGCCCTCTACAGTTTCTACTGCCTCTGCTTCCAGTACATTGTCTCATACTGCGTCAATGCCTTCCAGAGGAGGCGCTTCTGCACGTACGTTTTCTGCGGCTGCCTCAGGTATTCCATCGGCTTCCTCCTCGTCTCGTCTGCCCCCTATGGATTCTTACGTTACTCTCAATGGTGACACCAACTTATTAGACATTCCGGAGAACTCTCCTGCTGGTCAACGTCTTCATTTGATCCTCGAAGTGAGGGTTTGTTTTGATGCGCTGCCCAACACTCCTTTGAAGCAGTACAGCTCCGCTCTCAAGAAGATGCTTCCTTCTGGTGCCATCACCCACCTCACCCGAAAGCCACGAACTGTGATTGTTTATTTTTCAAAGAAAGAATATGCCGAGCTTGTCTTGTCTCTGAGCCTATTAACTAGCGATCGTCACCTCCTCTTAGCCGAATTCACCGCCCAGCGTCCTGTTCTGGTGTCTCTACATCCGATACACCCGGGGATCTCTGATGATATGCTGTGCGCTGCACTTAGTCGATGCGGCAGAGTACTCGGCCCAGTGAAGACTCTCTCCTCTTCCCTCTCTGACCACCGTGATAAACATATCGGTGGCTTCCGTAGAACCGCTCGCATCATCTTCCCTGTCGGAAGAGCATCTTATAAAGTTTCCACGGTTTCTCGATATTCGTTGGGGTAACGAGCGCCGGCAGATTGAGCTCCTCACCTCTGCTTATTGCTCACGCTGCAAGGCTTACGGCCATCAGCAAGCTCAGTGCCCCCAGGCAGAGCCACTGACTCCTTCAGCTCCAAGGCAGCATTCTACCTCTTCCTCCGTTTCCGCTGCCATGCCTCCTTCTGCGTCTGCCCCTCTTGGACCCAGTTCTGCCGAAAATCTGATTAAAACCTTCGATCAACACGCTCCTTCCGATGTCGCTTTCTCCAATCTGTCGGATTTTTCTCCGCTTGACTCCTCCTTGCCTTTCCGTGTTCTCCCTTCATCAGAGGACATCACGGCTGATCTTCAAGCATCGTTCACCGTCGGCACTTTTGCTCCCGGCGATGAGGTGGACCTTTTTCTCTAATTCCACATCTCGAGTGTCATCGATCCACGGCAAACGTCGCTCTACTACCAGTACCGAAGCCCGGAGGAAAAAGAAGATGTCACCTTCTCCGACTGGCCACCCACATCGTTCCACCCATCTAGCAGGCTCCAAGTGACCCTTGCCACGTTTTATGTCTTCCTCTTCAAAGTCCAAGCGTCCTCTGCCGACGTTTGAAGATTTTTCGACTCTGCTCACCAATGCCTATCTTCTTTCAGAACCTGTCTACTTTGAATATTTTACGGGTTTCTCACTCATAAAACAAATCGAAAGGCTTCTCTCATCTCTTTACAGCAGTTTGAAGCAGTTCTTCCCAAGGTATTCGACCAAGCAACCTCCATCCTCAAATTCCTCCGGCATAATGCCAACCAACCCGACTACGTCTTGTGATATCGTGGTATTATCAATCGCCTCGACACATTCCAGAAAGCTGCCATAGCTGCCCTTCATCTGACGTCGGACTTACCCATTTAAGGTCGCCACTCTGAATTGTAGGGGGTTTGCCTCGCTAACGCTCTCGTTCTGGAAGATCTCTCGCCTCTTGGGGCCGACTTAATCCTTCTGCAAGAGACGAACTGTTACTCTTCGACTCTTTTTCATAGATGGCGCACTTGGGAGGTGACCTTTCACCATGCTTTCCGTTACTGTGTGCACAATGGTACGGCAGAGGTATCAGTCTGCCATATCCGCATGCCGTGAAAGCTCCTTCTATGCTACCTGGCCACCTGTGACCCCGTGGTTTGCTGTTACACCACGTCCGTTACATCTCACGGCGAGTTAATACACTACATTAACTTTTTATTGTTTTTTAGCACTGCAGTGCCCCTCCTGTGATCATTTTGTTCTTCCTTAAGCATTGCTCTGTTCGCATCACGTTGTAAATTTGTCATTACTCATTCAATGTACATATCATTGCTTTTATCAGTTTGTACCATTCCTGTTCTGTTTTTTCTTTGAGACGATTCCATGTTGCTCGTCTCTTCTGTTTTGTTACATTAAAGAGATTCTGAAACCACCATTGGCCTTAATGCACGCACTAACCCTTCGAGACATGCTTTCTACAAGGTTTTGAAGAGAGCGATATGTATGCCCTTCCGTTTAGTACATAATGCTGCCGCTAACTATTGCTTAGTAATAGGTCTTGGTTCCAAACTTCTTATGCGACGCTTTAATTCCTCCTATAGGTGCTCTATGGGACTAAGATTAGGGCCCTGTGTTGGGCAGTCCACACACAATACGGAATTAACGTCAAACCACGAGGTAACTGTCCTTGCTTTAAGGCTCGATGCATTATCCTTCTGATACCAACAAAGCTCGGTTAAATAGTAGTGCCCCAAAGTTGGTAGGGCATAAATGACCAGAATATCGAGGTAGAAGTGCTGGTTAAAAGGTTTGTCTACGATAACCAATGGGAAGGAACCATACCACGAAAAACACCCACACACGAGTGCACTGCCAGCTCCAAACTTGACCGTAGGAACAGTACACTGGTAAATAGCGTTACCCATGCTGCCGCCATGCCCATACACGGCCATCAGACTGATGGATATTGTATCTGGATTCATGAGTCCATACGACCCGTTTCCCTTGATCTACGGTCCTCGATAAATGTTCTTTACACCATGCTAAACGTCGAGTTGCATTCCGAGTGGAGAAGAAAGGCTTATGAGCAGCCGCACGACCACGGTAACCCATGGAATGAAGTTGTCGGCGAATGGTACGTGTACAT
This sequence comes from Macrothele yani, assembly GCA_039090855.1. Lineage (NCBI taxonomy): Eukaryota > Metazoa > Arthropoda > Arachnida > Araneae > Macrothelidae > Macrothele > Macrothele yani. The sequence continues at coordinate 31,283,070 of CM077007.1, forward strand.
ACAGAGGTTCCAGCAATTTTACTCACCTGTACACTGAGGTCTTTTGCAATTCTCCGTCGATTAGCTGTACCGATTCTCCTGAAGCTTCAACGTCCTCTATCACTGATTTCCTTTGGTCTGCCGGTACGCGCTTTGCTGCTTCAGGCACGCCATGTGTCGTCCAATTATTCAGTACATCTAAAACAGTTGACTTGGGTATGTTTAAACGCCTCTGGGTTTCTCTTATGGACAACCCACTAATATAACACCCAACAATCTTTCCTTTGTGAAAGTCAGTTCTCTCCCACCGCGACATTTTCACTCAACCTCACAGTGCGCGGTCAGCTGCAGGCTTGTTATCGTAACGTTTGCAGCTGTACCGCGCATCTTAACAACGCAGCATCGGTGTATTTGTTTTGGAATGCGTGTCCGGTGACCTTTGTCAATACAGTGCATATAACAAATTAAAGAGTTAATTTTTCATGCCAAAAAGGTATCTGCGCACATCACAACGCTCTGTTTTAAAGCAGTTAAACGGTACATTATGCAAATGAACAAAAAATGCAAGTCCCGCTGTGTTTAAAAGACACATTATAAGATCTTTGGAATGCAATTTAGTTAGTTTAAGCTGCTGTTATGGCTCAAAGAAAGCGAGAGTTTTCCATTGCAATATGGAAGAGGATTATAGCTCTTCATGGCTGTGGTTTAAGTTATCGTGAAATTGGTAAGAAATTAAAATTGAACTTTTCTAGTGTTCGGTACTTCGGTACGTAATAAAAAAAGAGACAGTGGTAGTGCAGAGAATAATCTGTGATCTGGGCGTCCGAAGAAGCTAAATTCAAGATAACGGAGGGACATCATTTGGAAAGTATCGAAAAACCCCTCCAAAAGTGTTCGAGAATTGGCTACTGATGTCGCTTCAATATTAGGGACCATAATAAGTTCTCAAAGTATTCATAATATTCTTCACGATTCACATATTCGAAGCAGGACACCCGGGAAAGAAAATTCTTGTATCAGTGAAACAAAATAGGCAGAAAAAACGGTTTTAACAAAGCTTATGTCAGCAAACCAGAAACGTTTTGGCAAAATGTGATATTTTCCGACGAAAGCAAGTTTAATATTTTCAATTCGGATTAAAAGAAATATACAGTATGTCGGCAAGCTAAACACTTTCCTTAAAACTAAAGATTTAGGACCAACTGTAAATCATGACGGTGGACATGTAATGATTTAGGGACGCATGGCTTTCAATGGAGTTAGCAATACGACCTTTATCGAAAGGATAGAGGGTGAGTCGAAAGTTTTACAATATTTGCACAGACGCATGTGTTGCGGCGGTAGTGTCACGTGTTTAAACTTGTTCAAGTCACGCCCTGCAGTCAGTAGAAAGGAATATAAAGTGGTGGTCGTTGCTGTGAACAGAATTGCATATCATCGTTCTGTCTGTGGCTGGGACGCCTAAAAGATGAACAGCCACAACCGGCTATTAGGGAACCTTTGCTTAACGAGTTTCAACTCGGCCATCACGCTGCTCAAGAAACACGAAACCTTTGTCATGCGAAAGGGTAAGGTTTAGTGGACCACAGCACAGTAACTAGACGGTTCAAGAAATTTTTCTCAGGTGACAGAAACCTCGACGATCAGCGAAAGGTCAGGTAGGCCGCGTATCGTGGATTCGGAGGCCGTAGAGGCAAATCCGAGAACCAGCACTTGCAGATTATCAGGCGAGCTGGGCATAACACAAACCACCGTGGTTCGTCACCGTCAGGACCTCGACAAGGTCTACAAGAGCTGCCGCATTGTTCCTCACGAACTGACTCCAGCTGAAGCAAACCTCTAAGTGTGCACGAAACTCCTAGAAAATCCGCGTGATGAACAACCCGCATCCTGCACGAAGAAACCCGCATCAAGAAAGAGGTTACGTGCTACGAAAAGTGGGTCAATTTTCAAAATCATAAAACACAACGACACGGGTTAACCAGGCCCAGCATTCTGAACCTGTTAGGAAAGATGGGCGCTTCGAGCACAAGGTGGTTATCTGCGTTTGATGGAATTTCGAGGGGATGATCCATTACGTATTTGTTCCAAACGGTCGGACCGTCAACACCAACCTTCTCTCCCAATAGCTGGAGGGAATGTTTTCCGCTTTAGAGGAGAGGTACTCAGTGTTGGTGAACCGAAAGCTTGCTCTCCTCCAGCAGCGCATCGCTAGGCTTCATACCGCGCGAACGACCCGGGGAAAAAATCCAGGAGCTTGAGGGCATCGAACTGATGCCACACCTAGCATATGGTGCGGATCTTGCCCAGTTGAATAATTACTTGTTCCAGTCCATTGCGCACTTCATTCGCGGGAGGCACTTCAACAACCAGGAGGAGGTGGTAGCTGGGGTGAAGGAGTTCTTCGCCTCGAAGGACAGGAACTGGTACCACCGCGGAATCGAAGAACTAGCAGGCAGGTGATTAAAGATGGTGCAACATGATGGCATATACTTTGAATGCTAGTCAGCTTTCGTCGCAAAGGTACGTATGAAGACATAAAGTGATTCAAATATTGCAAAACTTTCGACTCACCCTGTGTAATATGAATGCTAGACAGTATATTGATATATTGCAAGGTAATCTATTAGCCAGTGCATCGAAATTTGGAAGTGCAGATTCATTCTGTTTTCAACAGGACAACGATCCTGAACATACAGACAGCATAACAAGGCCGTGGTTGCTTTATAAAGTGAAAATTCAACTGAAAATACCTCCATATTAGCCAGACATCAAGCCTATTGGGTATCTGTGGTATTTGGTGGATTTGCAAGTGAGAAAAAGGAAAATTTCTAGCAAAACTGAACTTGATCTAGCACTCCGCGGAGAATGATTGAAAATCAGTGTTGAAACAACTAGAAAATTACTAGAATCAATACATCAGGCGATTGCAAACTGTAATCGAAGCAAAGGCCACGCATACTAAGCACAAGTTATGTTTTTTTATTTCGGAAGTTTCTTGTTTTTGCTTATCTTTTACTAACGCGCAGATACCTTTTTGGCATGAAAAAATAAGATTTTCATTTGTTATATACATATTTCTTCTGACTAGTAAAACATGAAACGTGTGTGTGTGTGGCGATTGTAAAAGGAATCCAATGGTTTGAAATATTTCGTCACAATTGCCTGCCACGTTTATTTATGCAAAGTAATGCAAGTATGCGTTTCGGTTTACAGCATATTTGCAGGAATATCTTTGCGTCTCAAAACCCGATCAAAAGAATCAGTTTTCGGTCAGGTACTACTAACTACTAAAACATTTTGTGAGCATTTCCTGCCCGAGATAATTCGCAATTTCCTCGCTAGTGGCCACGTATGTTTAAATCGTTTTGATTCTAAATGCCTGATTCAAAACATTCTTTCAACAAAGGATAACGATCACCTTGGGGACTATTTTTGCATGATCTGCTGCATTGTTTGCAGTTCCCAGTTCTGACGTCAGTATGTATTTCTGCTTGCTGGTTTTCAATGTATATCATCCGCTATAGAGAATACTGGGAAAATTATCCTCTTTAAATAATGCACACTTGTCTGCTAGGGGCGCAAATGTTGAAAGCATTTCCTCACTCTGCTCCGAGAAGAAGTATTTAAAAAAAAATTTTTTCGTTAGCACAGCTTTTGTTCTGAAGAATAATTTTCGCATATTTTCTACTTTTCCATTTTCCGAAATTCCTCGTCTAGGGGAGCATGAATTCTGTATTGTATTGTATTTTCCTCTATTTAACCTTCCGAAGGTTGTCCGTGTTATGTCACTCAATACTACCAATGTTCACATATGCTGTTGCAAATAAACGCACTGCAAAAATTACTTTAACATTTACATACATACGGCATCCTTGAAAAGTCCTCAGGAAACCCCTCAAAAGGCCGCCACACACTTGCCCTTGTCGTGCCCTTCTGCACTATATTCATTCACATATGCAGTTGAAGTCACAGCGCTATGTCTATTCACATATGCAATTGAAATTACAGCACTCTATTAACGTCAACTCAAAACTTATGTACAACACGAAAACTCTGAGTTAAAACAGCAGGAACTTTCCAAATCATGTATATGGTCGTCTCTATTAATGTCTACCTAAGACGTATGTATAACCAATGGTGGCTCGTCTTAAAGGGCACGTGAGCACGTGCTCTACCCATAAGATATCACGGAATAATTGATTCATTAATACTAACAATACGTAAGGGAAATATTGGTTTATTTAAAAAAATGTCAAATCTATAATCGAAAAATAGGTCCGAAATGTCCGGGTGTTCTGCGGCGGCAAAATTGGCATGTAAAGTCTATAGGAGAAGCGTGCGGTTGACATTCGATCGCCTGTTATTGATTCACGCGCTGTTGAAGGCGAAATTCATGGAAGAACTGAAATAGTCCAAAGTCCGATGTCTCTTCTGAGCAAATCGTTGCGCAAAACAACGCTAGCAGGCATTGGTATCAAAGTTCTCATTGGAACAGCGTGAAGAAGAGATTGAAGAATTTTATGAGGAAATTTGTCATCTAAATAATAAAGGCAAGCAGCAGTTGAAGATTATTATGGGAGGTTTCAATGCGATATAACGAAGTAAATTTCTCCGTCATTTTTGGTCTACGCCGGGATTCGAACCCGAGGCCGCTTATTCCGGAACAAGTCGCTCTACCAACTGAGCTACGCAGACGTTTATTCTGATTCCTATCTGCCTTTATGTCGTTTGCGTCCTGCTGGCAGGTACGTCACATCCCCCCCCGAAAGAGGGCCGGGGGCATGGCCCACGGTTCAGCCGTGACCATGAATCGTTGCAGGCAGCCATCCACTGTAGAAGGTGAACTTGAGAACTCCCAGTCAATCTGGTGTGTGGAATGCAACATCACACATTTTTATTTTTCGAAGCGCTGGAGAAGGAATTCTCTGATTTTTCCTGTCTCGCGGTGTGGAAAGAACCTCACACCATTGCGAGATTTTGAACGGCCGGGTCATCCGGATAGTTCGGGCGCCATTATAACGAAGTAAATTTCTCCGTCATTTTTGGTCTACGCCGATATTCGAACCCGAGGCAGCTTATTCCGGAGCAAGTCGCTCTACCAACTGAGCTACGCAGACGTTTATTCTGATTCCTATCTGCCTTTATGTCGTGTGCGTCCTGCTGGCAGGTACGTCACAGCGAAAGTAGGGCAACGGCAACAGAATGAAACTTCAGCAGGTAAATTCGGTCACGGCAACAGAAACCAGCGTGGAAATACTGTCGTAGAATTTGCAGAGGCAGAAAGGTTTTTCATCATGAACTCGGTTTTCAAGAAAAAGCTGCAGAGGAAATGGACATGGAGGCATGCCAATGGATTGACAAGTAAAATTGATTTTATTATGTGTAACAAAAAATTTGTCATGGAAGACTGCAGTGTGCTGATAAGGTTCATCACAGGTAGTGACCATAGAATGTTAAGATGTAAGAAGCACCTCAATGCTAAACTTGAGCGTGGCAAGCTCATAAAGCAAAGTTTATTGACACGACCAACCTTAAACAACATCATAATACCTTCAAATTGGAACTGAGGAACAGATTCTATGCTCTAGTAGGTCTAACGTCGGACGAAGTGGACATATCTGAAATTAACAGAAACCTAACCAAGACTCTTATGGAAACAGCAACAAAAATAGCTGGTACCAAGAACAAGTTGCATACGAACAAATTATCAGGAAAAACCAAAATTCTGATGCAAAAAAGAAGAGAGATGAGAAAAAGTAAGGGAGATGTGACTTCCAAAGTGTAATATATAGAGCTATGCAAGACGGTACGAAAAGTATCACTGAAGATGTATGAAAATGCAACTGCGAACTAGTGAGGAAAGCAACTGAAAACAACCAAAGCCTGATGAGAGCAAAGGGACATCTGAGTAAGGGAAGAAAAGAGATTATGACTGTGAGAAAAGAAGATGGTTCTGTAACAAGAAATAGAGATGAAATTTTGACAAGAGTGAAACATTTCTACTCATAACTGTGTGTAAGGGATGATACGTGTACTCCAGACATTACAAAAGGTACCAGAGTTCTTCCAGTCCTCCCAGCAGAAGTTGCACATGCAATCAAGAACATGAAATGGGGAAAAGCTCCAGAATAAGATGTAATAACCGTAGACATCATACAAGAAGCAAGTGGAGAAATTGAAACAGTACTCGCCCATGTTTTCACTCGATGCCTTAATGAAGGGAAGATTCCTGAGGATTGGAAAAACGCTACAATGATCCTGCTACATAAAAAAGGTGACATTGAGGATCTCAGGAACTACAAACCTATCAGCCTCCTATCAGTGATTTATAAAATCTTCACTAAAGTTCTTTCACACCGCTTAAAGGTGACACTGGACATGGCTCAACCGAGAGAACAAGCTGGATTCTGGAGTGGCTACAGCACTATAGATCATATTCACGTACTGAGAGAACTAATTGAAAGAGTGAGGGAATATGAACTTCCATTATGTATGGCTTTTATTGGCTATGAAAATGCCTTTGATTAAGGTGAAACCATCAGCAGTTACAATGGCTCTGAAATCTTGCGGTATTGAAGATGCATACATTAATATTATTCATAACATCTGTGAAAATGCAAGTGCAAAGATTCGGCTATTTCAGATTACAGCACCCATAAAAAATTGGAAAGGGAGTGAGACAAGGTGACACCATATGTCCGAAGCTCTTTAATACCACATTCAAAAATGTCTTTCAATCACTGAACTGGGAAACAAAGGGATAAAGATTAATGGATATTATGTAACTCACCTGCGTTTCGCTGATGACGTAGTCATTTTTGCAACTACCCCATCAGAGCTGCAAAGTATGATTCAGGATCTTGCTGACAAGAGTGAAGAAAAGGGATTAAAAATGAACATTCAGAAACAAAAGCTTTTACAAGGAATGAAGATTTATCGATTGATGGGGAAAAGCTGGAGATAAGCAAAAGCTACATTTGTCTTGGACAACAGATATCAAGTGAGGAACACATTGATGAAGAAATTAATCGGCTTATAAAACTTGCCTGGAGAGCGTTTGGAAGGAACAGTATAATTTTCAAGAGCAATATGCCATTATGTCTTAAAAAAAGTATTTGATCAATGCATCCTTCCAGTGCTTACATATGGAGCAGAGACGCGGACCTTAACTAAAGAGACATACAAAGACTGCAAACAACTCAAAGCAGCATGGAGTGATGCATGCTTGGTGTAACCAGGAGAGATAAGAAGAAAAACTTGTGGATCAGAAAAATGACAAGAGTGGAAGACATAATGATCAGAGTAAAATCTCTAAAATGGCAAATGGCTGGGCATATTGCCAGAAGGACAGACCATCGATGAACAGCTGAAATTTTAGACTGGACTTCGTGGGACAGGAAAAGACCCAGAAGAAGATGCGGAAGTAATATGGAGGAGACTGGCACAAGACAGACCGTTGTGGAAGAAACTTGGAGAGATCTTCGTCCAGCAGTGGATTGATAATGGTTGACTATGATGATGATGATGATTCATTCAATCCAGCTTATTCACGTAGGTAAGACGTAAACAATCCAGTGACCATTGTTCGTGTAAATATTACGGGAGACTGCTTATAGCCCATTGAGTTGCTCACGGCGGTCGTTAAAGCTTCAGTCAAAAAAAAAAATCACGAACCTGGACTCTCCCAGCAAAAACACAAGTTCTGGGAAACTGCTGCCCACCAGCTGGCAGTGATGGGCCACTGCTAGCTGAAATCTGTCGCTCACGGCCCGTTAGCGGCCCGTTGGTGCCAGCGCTTTCACTTGGCCAGCCATTGGTGGTTCTGCAGAATCGCCGTGAATTGTGGGCCTCCAAGCAAGTGCCACTAGTGGCCCGTTGCTGGCAACCAATGCAACCCCAACAGCAGGTAGAAGCAACAAGACTGCGCATGCGCAGAAGCAACACCTGCGGTGTCTCTCAGGGTAACAGTTAGTTGATGACGACGCTATCGCCATCGTGTTGTTTCAGTGGATATTAAGGAAAAAAATCCATACGTAGAGAGGCGAATTAATTTCCTAATGAGATTCCACGTGGACGAAGATATCCCATTAAGCCATGAAATACTAGATTACAGCCATGAAAAACACCCACTCCATTCCCATGAATAACAATTCACGGAATAGAGTGGGTGAATAACAAGGAAACAATTTGAAACCGCTTGAAGCAAATGTGCTGGAAAACCATTAAAAAAACGTTTGTTGAAAAAAAAAACGCTATGTGGATATAATGTACTCATCCATGGGTTGAATACACATGACTGGGAGGAATTCGCTTCTAAAATTAACGAGAAGTAAAATAAAATATTTTTCCTCTTTAAAACAAATGACGAGTCTCGATTCAATCGGCGATCGTAGCCGCCGAGAGAGAATCGACGACGAGTCTCGATTCTCTCTCGGCGGCTACAATCGCCGATTGAGGTGTGACGACGACGAGTCTCGCTTCTCTCTCAGCACCGACGATCGTCGATTCAGGTGTGACGAAGACGAGCCTCGCTTTTGGGGCCGGTGATCGCCGATTGAGGAGTGACGGGGACGAGTCTGGCTTCTCTCTCGACGCCGACGATCGCCTATTGAGGTGTAACGACGACGAGTTTCGCTTCTGTCTCGTCGCCGACGATCATCGATTGAGGTGTGACGAAGACGAGCCTCGCTTTTGTCTCGGCGCCAGCGAACGCCGCTTGAAGTGTTACGACAACGAGTCTCGCTTCTCTCTCGGCGCCGACGATCGCCTTTTGAGGTGTGACGACGACGAGTCTCGCTTCTTTCGCGTCGCCGACGATCGCCGATTGAGGTGCCATCGACGAGTGTCACTTCTCTTTCGGCGCCCACGATCGCCGATCGACTGTTGACGACGACGGGCTGATCTTGCTGGCATCCTTGAGCATTATACGCCTCCTAAGCATGCTGTTGTGTTTGGAGCACTGTCAGTTTCAACAGGAGTTCACCGCTTGTAAGCATGGTAGATACAATAACAGCACGATAACATGTCGATGAGGTGCTGCATCCCGTTTTGTTTCCATATCTCATTGGTTTCTCCGATGCCCAGTTTCAACAACAAAACACTCCCAACATCAGAAAAGTTGCCGAGCTACAGCCCTTGCCGGCGCTATCTCAAGACTTCTCCTCAATGTAGAACGTGTCGGACGTCATTGGCAGACGGCTAAGCGCCTCTATACAACTCCGTCGTAATGCCATTGAATTATGGACACAGAGAAAGGACGTATGGTCAGCGGTATTTCCGAAACTCATCCGGGGACTTTTCCAATAGATGTGATGCCTTGTTGGCAAATGTTTAGCACAGCATGAAAATCATACCACCCACAGAATAAGGGCACATTATATTGTCTACTTGACCATCGCCTATATGCAATCTCTCAGAAATGAAATCGCTTCTTTCCATCTCACATGTTCACATGTGAGGTAAGTTTCATTTGAGTTGATGCTTTCCTTCGTGGTGTTACATTTTCTGTATCGAGAAGTGTACTTAGCATTTTATAATGAAACAGAAGTGTCAGTTCCTCTTTGAAAAGCAATACACGAATATGCAAAACTTAAGGACGAGCCAGGGTTTAACCTGTAGCGTCGCAGAGGAACGTCCTATATATGAGAAATTTTAAACCACAGGAACTCCGTTACTTACTAAAATGATGACGGAAACAACACCGACACAACTGAGTAGAACTTTGTTCAAAATTGGATACATAGCACTGGGTACCATGATGCAGGTGTATCACTGCCAAAGACGGTACGAAGGGAAGTGAATGTCCTCGGTAAGGGATATGATCGCCTGTGACGTACCACAGAGGTGAAACACGTGTTAGGATGACAAATCTGTAGATATACGTTCCGTAGGTGTAGCTTAGTTGGTTAGAGCAACTCACTCTGCAGCGAGGAGAAGCGGATATCGTCACCGACAAAGTTGTGTTATCACACGCGCTAACGTCTATGCATAATTTGCACCGTCTGCCCATACTTCGAGGTCTGGCTGGGCCTTGTGCTGTTAGGTTGCTTCACACTTAACTGAACTGGACTTTTTCAAATTTACGTATTTAATCGTCGCCCGTCGAAATCGATATTTTTCAACATAAATCACCTTAGCCAAGGTTTTTCCTCTTTCTTCTTTTTCGCTCTCTTTCTTTTTATTATTTTTTTTATTGGAGATTAGACGACCACCATGAGCAACGCAATGGGCTATAAGCAGTTGCCCGTCCCTAACTTAGGGTCACAGATTCCATGGAAGGGAGAGAGCCAGTGCTTTAAGACAATCACAACATCACTGCCTCACCGGGCCGATTCGAAACCAGACCGCTTCGGACGAATGATCAAAAGCCATCGCTTAGACCACTGAGCAACAGGGGCGTCCTCTCTTTCTTTCTTTATTATTTATCTTTTATGGTGGCTATACACAAATCCGTAGACCTCTTGTATATCGATACCATCTCAGAAATACTCAGAGAAGTGGGTACCGGAAAGTATTATAAATATATATTCGATTTCAAAGATGTGTTGCCCCCGCCCATACCTTCTGGAGTCGATAACACCTGGCCCGGTCTTCGGAATTCCAGGCCACTTTTTTCAGAACTGCACCGCTTCAGACTTAGCACTAGGTTGTTGATGAGTTCTTGCGGTAAAATCACTTATTCTTCCGTCAGCGCCGTCTTCAACTGTTGGGTAGTTTCCGGTGTATGTTGACGTGCCACAACGCATCTCCCCAGAGCGTCCCAGACGTGTTCTATAGGATTTAGGTTGAGGGAACATGCTGGTCAATCCATCTGCGGAATGTATTCACTTTTCAACAGCTCATCAATACCCACTGTATGATGGGAGTGGCATTATTCTCCATTGACACGAACTGTGGGCCAATGTTCCCTTGGAACCGACGAACATTGGGAGAGATTACCTCACTACAGTACCTCTCACTGGTTACAGTACATCCTTCCGGTGTCTCGAGCTCCGTAAGTCCAAATATCAGAATGCCTTCCCATACGAGAACATCGCGGCCGCCATATCTATCCCATTCATTGATGTTTTCGCAGAAGTACCGCGTTCCTCAGATTAGCTGACGTCCAAAATCGCTGGAGAGACTAATATATTCTCATCAGTAAAAAGTACAGTACCCCGCTGTTCTTCTGTGCAGTTCTTATGTTTGTGGACCACTGTAAAGGGTATCTTCAGTGAGCAGTTGCTAATGAAACACAGCGTACTGGACGTCGGGGAGCCAGTCCAAAATTATGTAATTGCCTAGCAACTATAAACGGCGATACTGTGCGTCCTTTGCTCATGTTCACTTGTCTTGCAGTGTTTCTTGCTGTCTGGTGTTGATCCCTCTTGGCCTGTAAGAGCAGATACCGGTATGCACTGGGGTGGTTTTTGGTGGATGACTACCATCGCTCATTCTCGCAGCTATACCTGTAATCCTGAAGTTCGACCACGCACGCAATATGATGATATGAGCGATAATAAACTCTTGGGCCACATTCATCACAGTTAGCCCATCCTCCAGCCTCCCAATTATTCGACTAAAATCATCAAGATGTTCTCGACAGGTCATTTTGTCCCCTCAAGCTCACTACAACACACAATTGAACGTCTGTAACACTTATGCACATTGTCTGGTGACTTTCGGTCAAGAGATGCTATTGGACTAGATGGACGCGTTTTGTCCTCATGACACGTAAGCCACATTTCGTGCTCCATTCTCACATATGTGCTGTTGCTCCTGTTCCCAGACATGTTCCTGAGTTAATTTGTATTCCGGTGCTGCTGCTGTTTACGGCGTTATTTTACTTTTGACCACCAGTGTATAAATTGCTTGCTTAAGATATACGTTTTATAGCTATAAGTTCCTTATCCTATTCATTTCCCAAAATAACATATTCTGAGTCGCAGAAAGTTGATGCCACCGGTAGAAATTTCGCTTAAGAATAGTACGAGAAGCTCAAAAAGTTCTTTGCAGTCGCCTCTAGGGTAATCATCTTTCATCTTGGCTTCTCTGCGGATTTTCATTTTCGCAACATTTAATATTTCATGGGCATCTAAATCCATTCCCGTGAAGAAAACTTCATTTTGTTTATGTTTACTCGCTCGTTCTTAAACCTCTTGAACAAAAACCTGTCTGGACCAGATGATGCACGAAACGTCTCCTCAGTGAAAACTGCTTGAAGAATGATCTCGTTGATATCACATCGGCACGCAAGAAATAAAATATATGTGCCCATTTTGATTCTAGCACATCACAAGAGCCACTTAAACGACCAGTATTAGGTTTCGGCCATTGTAGCAGAGGCCATTCTTCTAGGATATCATACAGAGCAGATGATATCTCAGGAACTCCCGGATGCAATTGCTTTCTGAAAGTTTTTTTCTTTTTTTATTGGAGGTTTAACGACCACCGTGAGCAACTCAATGGGCTATAAGCAGTCGCCCGTCCCTAATTTAGAGCCACTGGTTCCAGGGAAGGGAAAGAGCCAGTGCAGTAAGACAACACACAACATCCATGCCTCACCTGGATTCGAACCCGGACCCTTTTCGGACGAATGATCAAAAGCCATCGCTTAGACCACTGCGCCACCGGGGCGGCCTTTCCGAAAGTTCCGCTGACATTTCCTAATTGAAATTCGAATTGAAAAGAATTCCTGAAGATTAAGGAACGCTTCAGGCCCACAGGTTGCCAAAATATGAACGGCATCCCAGTTGCTTACCTTGCACTTATCGAAAAGCATAGGAGTAGCGTGACCAAAAATTCTGGGTGGCACAAATAAGTGTAAATGTAAACAATTTCATTCCGGAGAACGGGTGGGTTCTCGTAAATACACTCACGGACAATGAAATTTGTGCACTAAGTAGGAAGTATTGGATTGAAATGAAATTTTATGGACGTAATGATACAGATGAATGATATACATGATGGCAAAACGAAACTGCAAGACAATCACAGAGGGATCTGTGGCTCGCAGTCTGGTCATCTTCAATAGCGCGTCGCACAGCCTCGTGCGGCGATACATGCTGCAATACGGCCCGGCATTCAGGTGAACGACCTCCATCTGATGTTGTCCTGCGGCACACTGGCCCACACGTGTTGGATGGTGTGATCTAAATCCCGGATAGTGCGGCACGGCGGCAGCCAGCGTTTTACCTGGTCCCACACATTCTCGATAGGGGCATGTCCGGGGAGCGGGCAGGCTGTGGAAGTGTCTGGACAGGACGTAAGCAGTCCTGGACGAACCGAGCAGTGTGCGGGTGGGCATTATCCTGCTGGTATAGCGCACCTGAAATCCTGGCCAGGAATTGGAGCACATGGGGCCGTAGGATCTCTTCCACATACCACTGGTCCGTCAATGATCCACGTACCACTGCTAGAGCTCATAGGCGATTTTAGGCAATGGCTCCACACACCATAATGACTGCAGTGGGAGAGGTGTGGCGCTCGATAGCGAGGTTGGGATTGTTCCGTTCACCCGGGGACCACCATACCCGGACACGATTGTCATCTGTCCCCAAAACGAAGCGGCACTCATCGCTAAACACCACTCGTCGCTCTAGCCTGGGACTACTGCTCACGGAGTCGGCGACGTTGTGGTGTTAATGGCAGCACACGTAACGGGCGCTGGGATCGCAGAGTAGCTTCCGCGAGGCATCGGATATGGTTCGGTGACACATAGGAGCCGCTACATCTGCCTGTATAGTGGACCTGGCCCCCGTAGGATCCGTTCGTGCCTGGCGCCCGATCAGTCGATCCGCTCTACCGTTGGTACTCCTTGTCCGTCCGGAGCCGCTCCGTCGAGTGGCAGTGCTGTGACGTGTCCACTGTCCCCAACACACTCGGACGGTATGTTTAGAACGATCCACGTGGCGGGCTATACGGCACGCCGACCACGCTGTGGTTTTCAGCCCGATGATAAGGCCTCTCTCAAAGTTCGTAAGTTGCGACGTCTCTGGCGTCCACACTTGTCACTCTGTACACCTGCTTGCGTCGGCCGGTGCTTTTCGCTTTCATGGTGCATCGACAACACGCCGGTTTGTAAGGCTGACCGTTCGTGCTTGCAGCGCCAACTCAGGATGTGCGGTCATGCGCACTCGCACCAAATGTGGATCATTTGCATACCAGCACGCACTCTAGCTATTTGCAAAGCTTCGCGGTTGTATCACGTTTTCTTCTAGGTGCGTAAATTTCATTGTCCGTGAGTGTAGTTTGTCCGAAAATGTTCCTGCTCTGTTGCCATTAGTTTTAGGTGAGCAGAGATTGAAACACTGATTTGTATCACGTTTTTTTCTAGGTGCGTAAATTTCATTGTCCGTGAGTGTAGTTTGTCCGAAAATGTTCCTGCTCTGTTGCCATTAGTTTTAGGTGAACAGATATTGAAACACTGATTTGAGGACAAAATGGCTTGGTGTCCCCAAATCTGCAGATCATTTGGTGATAAGTACATACTAAAAATAAGCATGAAATTTGTTTTGTCACAAAATTGTAGTGTTTATATAAGTGTGATATTACATATGAAAATTTATGTCTTAAAAGGATATAGCTTGTATAATGTTGGTAATTTGTACTGACAAAGCAGAGCTATGATGGCGACAACAATTAGCAGAAGTGAAATACTTTACCTTAGGTATATCTGCTGAATTCTGATAAAACCAAGCTTCAGAGTGATGAACGAATCGCATGGCGAATGTTTCATTTTGCCAAAGCTTCTGGAGGAACTTAGAACAATTTCAGTCGAAATATGGCCGACCCAGTGGTGCAGTGCTCTTAGTGCTGGCCACTGACCATTCGTACAAGTTGGTACATGTTCGAGTCCCAAATTTGGCATGGGTGGAGCATTTGTTGCCGTGAGTAACGGGATTCGAAGCAGACGTTGCCCTGAGTTACGGGCTTCCAAGCAGGTGTTGCCGTGAGTCACTCTCTTCCAAGCAAGCGTTGACGTGAGTTACGGTCTTCCAAGCAGGCGTTGACGTGAGTTACGGGCTTCCACGCAGGCGTTGCCATGAGTTACGGGCTACGAAGCAGACGTCTCCGTGAGATACGGGCTTCGAAGCTAGCGTTGCCGTGAGTTACGGACTTCCAAGCTAGCGTTGCCGTGAGTTACGGACTTCCAAGCAGGCGTTGTCGTGAGTTACGGGCTTCCAAGCAGGCGTTGCCGTGAGTTACGGGCTTCCAAGCAGACGTTGCGTGAGATACGGGCTTCCAAGTAGGCGTTGCCGTCAGTTACGGGCTCCCAAGCAGACGTTGCCGTCAGTTACGGGCTTCGAAGCAGGCGTTGCCGTGAGTTACGGGCTACGAAGCAGACGTTGCCGTCAGTTAAGGGCTTCCAAGTAGGCGCTGCCGTGAGTTACAATCTGCCAAGCAGGCGTTGCCGCAAGTTACGAGCTTCCAAGCAGGCGTTGCCGTGAGTTACGAGCTTCCAAGCAGGCGTTGCCGTGAGTTGCGGGCTTCGAAGCAGGCGTTGCCGTGAGTTACGGGCTTCCAAGCAGGTGTTGCCGTGAGTTACGGGTTTCCAAGCAGACGTTGCCGTGAGTTACGGGCTTCGAAGCAAACGTTGCCGTGAGTTACGGGCTACAAAGCAGGCGTTGCCGTCAGTTACGGGCTTCCAAGCAGGCGTTGCCGTCTGTTACGGGCTTCCAAGCAGGCGTGGCCGTCAGTTACCCGCTTCCAAGAAGGCGTTGCCGTGAGTTACATGCTTCGCAGCAGGCGTTGCCATGAGTTACGAGTTTCCAAGCAGGCGTTGCCGTGAGTTACGGGCTTCGAAGCAGGCGTTGCTATGAGTTACGGCTTCCAAGCAGGCGTTGCCGTGAGTTACGGGCTTCCAAGCAGGCGTTGCCGTGAGTTACGAGCTTCGAAGCAGGCGTTACCGTGAGTTACGGGCTTCCAAGCAGGCCCGCAACTGGAAACCAAAGCAATTCCGACACGAGGTGAAAGCAGCGGAACAGGGCATGCGCAGAAACAACACGTACACATCTCTAGTGGTTCCAGTTAGTTGAAGACGAGGCTATCGCCATCCAGTTATTTTAAGTGTATGTTAAGAAAAAACAAGTTAGTAAAATCATGCAATGCATTGATTATGATACGCTTTCCAACATACCAGAAATTATTACTCAAGTTATGAGGAGAATGGCTGTGGAATAAATCTCGCTCCTGTGTCCTGACCATTGACCCCATTTCGATGATATTCAACAGAACCGGTTCAGTATTCCTCAAGAATAACATACTAAAGTTTTGTCACAATAGAAGCAGATTTACGGAAGTTATGAGAATAATGGCTGTGGAATAAATCTTGCTATTGTGCAATGACCTTTGACCCCATTTCGTTGATATTCAACACAACTGGTTCACTATACCTCCGGAACAACATGATAACGTTTTGTCGCAATGGAAACATTTTTAGGTAAGTTATGATACACAAGGGCAATGGAATGGATCCCACTCCAGTGTCCTGACCTTTGCCCCCATTTCTCCCATTTTCAATAGGGTTCGTGCCCAGGTGGTTCCCTACCACATACTAAAATTCCGTCGAAGTCGAACCATATTTACGCATGTTATGACGCATAAAGGCAATAGAATGGATTCCACTTTTATGCACTGACCTTTGACCCCATTTCGCCCATTTTCAATAGGGTTCGTGCCAAGATGTTCCTTACCAAATACTAAAATTTCATCGAAATCGAACCATTTTCACGCAAGTTATGACGCATAAGAGCAACGGAACAGATCCCGGTCTTATGTCCTACCTGACCCTTGACCCCATTTCGCCCATTTTCAGTACGGTTCGTGCCCAGGTATTCCCTACCGCATACTAAAATTTCATCGAAATCGAACCATATTTACGCATGTTATGACGCATAAAGGCAATGAAATGGATCCCGCTTTTATGTCCTGACCTTTGACCCCATTCTGCCCATTTTCAACATGGTTCGTTCCCAGGTTGTTCCTTACCACATACTATAATTTCATTGAAATCGAACCATTTTTAGGCAAGTTATGATGCATAAAGGCAATGGAATGGATCCCTGTCCTATGTCCTGACCTTTGACCCCCTTTCATTTATTTTCAATAGGGATCGTCCCCAGGTGGTTCCCTACCACATACTAAAATTCCACCGAAATCGAACCATTTTTACGCAAGTTATGACGCATAAGAGGAATGGAATGGATCCTGCTCCTCTGTCCTGACCTTTGACCCTGTTTCGCCCATTTTCAACAGGGTTCGTCCCCAGTGGCTCCCTACCACATACCAAAATTTCGTCGAAATCGAACCATTTTCACGTGAGTTATTGTGCGGACGGGCGGACGAACGGACAAAGCTGGAGCATATACGCTTCTTCAGTTCAATACAATTTTATTAAGAAGGTTGGGTTCAGGAGGCGAACATGGACGTCCTGATACATATATTCTTAAACCTACGGTTGGAAAGCGTAAGAAATGCTATATGTAGAGAGACGAATTAATTTCCCAAAGAAATGCCGCGTCGGCAAAGATTACCGTCGAGGAAAAATTATAGGAATAATTAATGAACTGTGAGAAATAGTCAATTATTCTCATGTATTTATAGAAACTCATTTCGTAACAAAATTCCTTAATTAACACAAAAATAGAGAATATAAACAGCCATGAAACACACCCACATCATTAACATGAATAATAAGAATTTCCGGAAAGACAGTGAAAAATCGTTATGTTGAAAATAAATAAGAATTATACGCGTACAAAATGGATATGTGAATATAATGTACTCGTCCATACGTTGAATACACAAGAGATTTAAGGAATTAGCTGCTAAAAATAACGTGGAGTAAAATAAGATATCTTTCCTATTTAGAACAGATGTAGCTTCCGACGGTGGAAAAAAAAGATTCAACGTTGAAAATGTAACAGAATGTGACATAAACGAGTAATTATATTATTTAAACAATCGCCTTCCAAGACCACAAGGACAGCATAAAACATTGGAAAACGTCTTTAAGTTGGTGCACTCGTTGAAAGTGAGTGAAGTTCCCTTAAGGTAAATAAAAAAAATCGTTATGTTGAAAAAACTAAATTTATGAATTATAAGCGGACATTTATGTAAACTAACTCGCAATACTGTAAGATTTAAAAGAGAACCCTTCTTTTAGGAAAAAGGCTCACCTTCAACCCAACAAGCGCACGTGGCAAACTAGTGCAGTGGCTAAAGCGTCCGCTCCGCAAACAAGAAGTGGTTGGTTCGCAGCTGGCTTTTTCCACAGGAAGTTTTGCCGGACTTGTTGAGGAAATTTCCCCAGTTTCGTGTCGTCATTCATGAGTTTCGTAGGGAAAGGAAGAGAAGTTGTACTTTCGGGGATCTGTGCATATTTTTTTACTACTACTGGAAAGTTGGCAGAAACGATTCGTCAAGCCATCAGTTGCGTCACGTGATTGCTGGTTGCCACTGCTGAGAAACTGGCGACCACATTAGGCTAGCCATCATTTATGCCACGTGCTTGCAGAACCGCTTAAGGGCCTCTTGGGTCAACCACTGCCAGTGATGGAAAACTGATGGCCCTGTTCTGGCATATGACAACTGATGGGGATGCCAAATGTTGGCCAGCTGCTTGACCTGAACAACTGGACCATTTGGTGACCACCGGGACATTTTGTTAACGGTTGGGCAGCGGCAACGTAGTGCTGGGCCACTGCTAGTAGCCAGTGCTAGCCCAGCAAAACTGAGTGACGCGAATAAATGCAATGTGTTGTACGTAAATAAATGTCTACTGTCGAATCACTCGTTTCATTTCACACCCGGAAAGATCTTGGAATGCGAAAGATGCATACCATATATTATCTACAAAGAGTACAAGGGTACTGTGTCAATTTTTTATCGTTTTTGTTTCAAACAATAGTACAGACCACTAACAGGTGACACTCGTTCATTTTAAAACAGAATGGTACGTTATCAAAAACAAACGAAAGGATGTCTTGCATATTCAATTTCATCATTTCTATTTTATGAAGTGGTTCTCCTAAAACACCTGCATATTTTACTTCATGACAATTTCTTGCAATTTGGTTCCTCGGTGGACCTACAGGTAACATTTCCTGTCACGACATTTCATTTCCTCGCACAATTGTGTCACAAACATGCAGAAGCAGAAAGTCTATTCTGTATGCAATGAGAGAATACAAACGTTAAGATGAAAATTCACGATGAACTGAAACGTAAGGAGTGCGTATAACAACAGACAAGATATTATCAGGGAAGATATTGTAAAAAGCCATTGATGTCGCAGAGTGTTCCATTGAAGTAACACATTTCAAAAGTAAGGTAAGATAAAATCAAATGACGTCACAGTGAACCACGTTGAACAAACCTATTTCCAACCTTTAGGCAAGGTGAAATCAAATACTTCAAACTTTCACATCGCCGTTGCAGCAAGCAATCGCACCAGAAGTTCGGTCATTCGGTTTCGAGAAGCTTAAAAGTCTGTTTATCTTAACTCTTCTCTCTAAAGGAAAAATGTGACGTGCACTAGTCACTTACTCTGCGTCTGTAAACATCACTCAGAAATGACAACCAAGCGTCATATAGTAATTATCGTATTTTACATGAAATCTTCATAGCATCAAACTAACCTGTGCCGCTGATCTATATAGGGAAAAGTGGCTATAACTCCTTTTTCCCTCCAAATATGAATTTTAGAAGAACCCCGCCAAGTAATAATTTAACCCCATTGTGTGAAAAAATAGTGTATCGGGTAGTTACTGAAATCCAAATGGCTGCAGCCGTCATAAAGTCAAAGGAACTTAAAAGCGACGAAGTAGAAAGGTAATTTAATTTCACCCTTTGTGGAAATAAACCGGCCAATTTCAAATTCTCATCCTACACAGTCTGGATTGTCCATTTTAGATGACATTATTCAACGTTTTCGGCTGGAGATGCACTTGAATGTCTTTCGTTTCACTCTATGAGCTTCACCGTCTGATTATTTTAGAAGTCAGTCTCCGTTTAGTGATTCGAAACGCTTTTCTTTAATCCTTGGAATTCTGCACTAGACTGTTGCACTAGACCTCTATGCAGCCATACAGACACACATGTAAAACGACCTAAAGATACAGACTCAAACTTCGGTCATCTTATACTTAATGTGAAAGATTGAACCCTCTGGAAGCAATTCAGGTTTGACACCAATCAGACATAACCTTAATTAAATGATCCAGCAACTGGAGTAGAAATAATTGCCACAGGTAAACGGAAGCCGTCTTGAAATCTTCAAGGGTACCAGAGGAGCACTGGAGGGAAACGTGTACCTCCGTAGGGCATCACAAAAATAAGGTTTAGGGGGTTGATTAAGCAGAAAGTTCACGTCACTCTATTTGCTGTACCATATCTTCTTCTTAAATATATTTGTGTTATCACCTATTAATAAAAACATATGCTAAAGGTACAGACCTCACGTAGGAATCGCGAATCTTATCTCGCCGCTTTATGTCAGCAACAGCACGTTTAGGGAAAGAATGAAGATCATTACGACCACCCAATCGAAAAAACAGCATACGAAGTTACGCTATCACCTGAGAAGCTCTTCGTTCCATGACGTCGCGAGACGTGTGTGTGTGTGTGTGTGTGTGTGTGTGTGTCTGTAGTGAGTTCCAGCCTCTCTCCTGGCGAGCACATTAGGCTAGCCATCATTTATGCCACGTGCTTGCAGGACCGCTTAAGGGCCGCTTGTGGCAGCAACTGACAGTAAAGAAAAACTGATAGCCCTCTCCTGGTATATATATATATATATATATATATGATAGAACAGGGCTATCAGTTTGCTGTCCGATTCCAGAGAAAAATTATGCTCATCAATTCATAACGCTGTTTTTCCAATGTCAAACCGGCATAACCCTGTTTTTCCAAGGTCAACCGGTATCAATTCATAACGCTGTTTTTCTAAGGTCAAACCGGCATAACCATGTTTTTCCAAGGTCAACCGGTATCAATTCATAACGCTGTTTTTCTAAGGTCAAACCGGCGACGCATGCTGCGAATTTCAGGCCAATCGGATGCTTCCTTCTTGGTGTTGCATTTTAAGTGACCAGCACTGTATATTGATTTGTGCTTTTAATACACCATTAACCGCATATTTTTGCAGTTTATTGTTATCTACGGTCTCTAACTTAGACCGTAGTTTGGTTAGTTGGTTGGTTGGTTAGTTGCTGGTTTATGGCGCAAAGGTCTCAAAGGGCCAAATAGCTCATTAGAACGTAGATAGGGTATTGGAGTACAGAATTTTTATGAGTAAAAAATGAAACTTTTTACGAAAATTATGTATGGGGCCCCCTTGACCCCGGGCCCCGACTCCTTCCAAAAACCGTCTACCGTCTAAGTTAGATAACTATGAGATAGTATACCAAATTTGGTAAATCTAAATTGAAAACTGTAGATTTTACGAACATTTTGTATGGGGGCACCAACTTTTCCTAAAACCACATGATGTCTAAGTTACAGTTTCATGAGATAGTGTACCAAATTTGAATGCTCTAAAATGAAAACTGTAGATTTTATGAACATTTTGTATGGGGGCCACTTGGCCCCGACCCCATCGAAAAACAATGTACAGTCTAAGTTAGAGTTTCATGAGATAGTATAACAAATTTGGTGGTTATAAAGGAAACACTGTAAATTTCAAGAAAAATTTGTCTAGGGGCACCTTGACCCCAGGCCCCGACACTTTCCGAAAACCGTCTTCAGTCTAAGTTAGAGAAACATGAGATAGTATACCAACAAATTTGGTGTTTCTAAAATGAAAACTGCAGATTTTTACGAAAATTTTGTATGTGGGGCTCTGACACCCCCACCCCCCACCCCGGGGTCCTACCCTTTCCAAAAACCGTCTACAGTCTAAGTTAGAGTTTCATAAAATAGTATACCAAATTCTGTGGCTCTAAATTGAAAACTGTAGATTAAAAAATAATTTGCGTGGGGGTCTCTGACCCCCCCGGACTCCGACCCTTTCCAAAAACCACCTACAGTCTAAGTTAGAGTTTTATGAGAAAGCATACCAAATTTGGTGGTTCTAAATTGAAAACTGTAGATTTGAGGGAAATTTTATATGGGGGCTCTGACCTCCCGGGCACCGACCCGTTCCAAAAACCACTACCGTCTAAGTTAGAGTACAATGAGATAGTATACCAAATTTGGTGGTTCTAAATTGAAAACTGTAGGTTTTACGAAATATTTTATGAGGGGATCTCTGACGCCCCGGACTCCAACCCCTTCCAAAAACCGCCTGTCGTCTAAGTTAGAGTTTTATGATACCAAATTCGGTGGTTCTGAATTGAAAACTAAACTTTACGAAAATTTTGTATATAGGAGGCTCTGATCCCGGGCCCGACCCGTTCCAAAAAAAGTCTACCGTTTAAATTAGAGTACCATGAGATAATATACCCAATTTCGTGGTTCTAAATTGAAAACTAGATTTTACGAAACATTTGGGGGGGGGCTCTGACCCCATGCCCCGACCCGTTCCAAAAACCGTCTACCGTCTAAGTTAGAGTTTCGTGATAATAAATTTGGTGGTCCTGAATTGAAACTGTAGATTTTACGAAAATTGTGTTTGAGGGGGTCGGGGGTGGGTGGGTGGGGGGGGGGCTCTGACTCCCGGGTCCCTACCCGTTCCAAAAACCGTCTACCGTCTAATATTTTTAGTGCCAAGGAAAAAGCGTAATATTCCTGTATTGTCCGAGTGTCCAAACCTTATAAATTTGATCAGGGCGAAGCACGTTCAAAATCGTACGTTTTCCTGTATTCGTTTTGTATGTAACCAAAATGTGTAAACGCGACGAATTTGTCAGCGACGAACTGACGTAGTCGACGAATTTGTCCGCGACGAATTGGCGCTGGACGACTCGTCGTGGTCGACGAATTGACGCGCGACGAAATTTCGTAGTCAACGAATTGACGCAGTCGACGAATTGACGTATATCCCCTCCGCATTCTGAATCGCGAAATGTTGCCCTGTGCCTTACAACTCCAGGAGCAGCATCACAGTGCCACTCCAGTCTTCCAAGACGACAATTGCCGTGTGCACAGGGCTAAAACTGTGTTTGAGTGGCACGACGAACAATCAGCAACAATGTCTCATCTCGATTGGCCCTCCAAATCACCAGATTTAGATCGTATTAAAAATATGTGGGATCATTTGGAACAGAAGGTGAAGCGCCGGGTGGCCGCCCCCGGTGGCGCAGCGGTCTAAGCGATGGCTTCTGACCATTCGTCCGAGATGGGTTCAGGTTCGAATCCCGGTGAGGCATGGATGTTGTGCTTGTCTTACGGCCCTGGTTCTCTCCCTTACCTGGAGTCAGTGGCCCTAAATTAGGGACGGGCGACTGCTTATAGCCCATTGAGTTGCTCACGGTGGTCGTTAAAATTTCAATAAAAACAAAACAAAAACAAAAACGCCGGGTTAGTCACCCACATACCCTGTCGGAACTTCGGAAATAATGGACGCACGAGTCGCTGCCAATCGATGTTCAATACATCCACAACCTCGTGGGGTCTCTTCCACACCGGACTCATGCTGTTATTAAGGCAAGAGACGTCGTTATTCGGTAAGTTCTGACAGGGGTGACCAATTTTTGTCCGGTGTGCTTACTTTACCTTTAGTTTGAGAAGAAAATCAAACAGAAGTGACGTGAAATGTGTTTTTAAAGGCATTGCAGGCTTCGAAAGTTGTTGCATGGGAGAAACAAAAGGATAACAATTGAAACTAAACTCTCCATTAAATTATTTTTTTTTAATGTGCTTTGCCTGAAGCTCTTGAATATTTTAACCAGGTATTCCTTTGTGGTAGTAATCTGAAAACAAAAGACCACGTTATGTACATAGAATTCTTTCATTAACGCAGTTCATGCATATGTACAAAGGTTCTTTCATGTCTGATTTTTTCAGTTCCTTTTGTTCTCATATACTCGCGAAGTATTACACAAACACAGCAAGAAGAGCAAATATAAAATTCATAAAAGAAAGAGTTTTGAAACTTTTTGAGTTCAGGGGATCTGACATCTTTCTATGCTACAAGGATATTTGCACAGTTGCTCAGCTGTCATTAGTTGTGACGAATTCTTGTACCTGTGGTGCCATCTAGTGTGAGTTTTGTCTTATAGGACTCATGCGCAAGAGCCATCCTGCTCGAAAATAATAATATCAATTTTCTATGTTCTGAGTTTCTGGGACAAAGAAATTGAAAAACAGTTGGATGCTTTATTATAGTGATTTTCATATTTATAAATACACGGTCGAGTCACATTATTGTGACCACAAGCTAATATCCAGAGTAACCGCCGTGAGCAACTAGACGGGCTGGGAGTGACTCAATAAGGTACTGGAAGGTGTTCACTGGTATGTAGAGCCATGCTGACTGCAATGAATCTGACAGCTGCTGGAGAGTGCGTGGCGGAGGATTCATAGAGCGAACAACGCAATCGAGGTGGTCACACAGATGCTCAATTGGGTTTAAGTCTGGGGAATTGGGCGACCAGGGAAGTACTTTGAAGCCTTCACAGTGCTCTTCCAACCTAGTTGTGTAACACGTCGCATTGTCGTGCTGGAAGATTCCATCGTCCCCAGGGAAGACAAGCAGCATGGAAGGGTGTAGCTGGTCTGCAAGGATGGATTCATAAAGAATTCGGATCATAGTGCCTTCCACAAGTATGAGTGGACCCAGAGAATGCCACGAAAACATTCCCCAGACCATAACTCTGCCCTGACCAGCTTGTGTTCTTCCAGAAATGGTTGAAGAGTGTTTGTTCTCCGATGTTTCTCGCCTCATACGACAACATCCATCTGTTCGATGAAGCAGAAAACTTAATTCTTCTGAGAATGTCATCCTTTGCCAATCAGCGGCGGTCTACTTCCGATACTACAGTGCTAATGTAAGCTTTTTTGCCGACGCACCTTCGTCAGCATAGGTGCAGTGACCATCCGTCTGCATCAGAGCCCCATATGCAGCAGGGTTCGCTGAAATGTTGTTTTGGACACACTTGCGGTATCCCCCTGGTTCATTCGGCAACGGAGTTGCCCCACTATAGCGTGTCGATCGGCCCTCACGCACCTTCGTAGCCGAAGTTCAGCTCTCACATCAATAGCATGTGTTGCTCCGCAGTTTGCACTTCGCTTATTCGCAATGGTGCCATTTCTCCACACAGGATACACTTTAACCACAGCAGCACGTAAGCAGTTCACAAACTGCGTTGTTTCAGAAATACTGCCGCTCTTTACCCGAAACCCGATAATCACAACTTTTTGCCAATCTGATAAATCGCTCCTTTTATTCATGAAAGCAACGAGTGATATGTTTTCAGACTGCACACATCATACCTTATGTACCCTCCAAGCCAGCCCACGACACGTGCCTTCTTTCATTGGCTACGCGTGGTTGACGTCAAAAGTAGGAGGCTGTCACAATAATGAGACTCGACTGTGTATAGGAGAACTGAAATTATCGATTTAACGATTTATTGCAGCTGAAGTGTCTTTCCGGGACGACTCAGGTGTATCTCCATCTTCATGTTAGTCATAAAAGAAAAGAAAGAAACAATATGTGCCTAGATATCGTGGGAACTTTTACCGTATTCCTCCATGTAATCTTGCATTTTGATTTCCTGTTTTTCTATGTTAATTTAATTACTTCTCGGTAAACGTTTGCTTATACACTGAGTGGCCACTTTATTATGACCATGCCCTCAGTACTTCGTTGAGCCACCTTTTGCCTTTAATACTGCGTCGGTTCTTCGTGGCATGGAC
Organism: Macrothele yani; assembly: GCA_039090855.1. Lineage (NCBI taxonomy): Eukaryota > Metazoa > Arthropoda > Arachnida > Araneae > Macrothelidae > Macrothele > Macrothele yani. The sequence continues at coordinate 31,308,831 of CM077007.1, forward strand.
TCCACGAGATGTTGATAGGTGGTTTGTGGAATATGAGACCATGCTTGATGAATAGCACTTTCCAGGAGTGTGAGATTGCAGAGTTGTGGATCCAGCTGTCTGATGGCTAGTTCAACTTCATCTCACACATTCTCATTGGGGTTCAGATCTGGAGATTGTAGGGGCCACCTAAGCAAAGTAAACTCACCGGCATGTTCCTGAAACCAATCCTGTACAGTACGAACACTATGGCAGGACGCATTATCTTGATGAAAGTAGCCTTTGCCATTGGGATAAATCATCCGCATGACAGGATGCACTTGGTCCACAAATATGTTTAAATATGATATGCCAGTCAGACGTTGATCAACACGAATTAAAGGGCCCAAGGCATGCCAGGAAAAACATTTCCTAAACCATAACGTAGCCTCCACTAGCTTGAAGGGTTGTAGCAATGCATTTGGTGTCCATGCTTTCGGGCTGTTTCCGCCAAATTGTCACTCGGCCATCGGCATGGTGCAACTGAAAACGTGATTCATTGGACCACATAATTTGTTTCCAATTATCGACTGTCCAATCCTTGTGCTCCTGTTCAAACTGGAGACGTTTTCTCTTGTTAACTGCAGACAGCAAAGGTGTCCGAACAGGCCATCGGCTGCCATATCCCATCCGATGCAGTGTACGGCGAACAGTGCGTGCAGAGATCATTTGAGGGGATTCTTGATTAAGATGGTCTGTAATTTGCTGCACTGTTACCCTTCTGTTGCCTGTTACCAGTCTGGACGCTCTTCGTTCCACCCGAGCAGTCACTAGTCGATGACGACCACACGTTGCGCGTAGAGACCCAGGTTTTTGGCTGACAATCCAGTCTTTAAACATTTTAACAACAGCTGCTCTGGAACATTTCATGAATGCGGCGGTTTCGGTGATACTCGCTCCATGTCTCCGAGCTCCTACAATCACCCACGTTGAAAGACCGGCAAATTGCATTTTTTACCCATCTCGTCACCCAAAAACCACTTCTATTACTTTCCCAAGCACTAAGTTTTTCCTTTTTATACTAGCTTCGCCCTCTGGCGGCAACAGCTTGCAGCCATAGCTCATTTACTTAAAACTGTCAGGTGGTCATAATTAAGTGGCCGCTCAATGTACATATTTATTATTTTTGCAGATAATAGAGGCAGAATCTAAAGGGTGCAGATTGGTTAAAGAGTAGAGCAGATAGTTATTGGTTTGAGCAAAGTAGATTGATAGATAGATAGTAAACTGTTAAGTGTTGAGATTATAAAACGTTGATTGCAATGTACTACGTGACATGCCATATATGGCGTACTACTGCGGCGACGCATGAGTCAAATCGTCAGTGAAGCAGCGATATGCTTGCCGGGTTAGTTCAGTTGGGAGTAAAACCACTACGGAATAGCACCATGTAGGTTCAAATCCCGCCGACGGCAAAAGTTTATATACTATATTGATACCCGAAGAGGGATATGAATCTCTTGGACATTAGGCTTGAAAAATTTGTGTGATGATCCTTTCACAAAACGCACATAAGAAATAATACTTACTTCTCCTACAGTGAGATAGTCCTATGAACATGGTTGTCGTCTGTCCCTAAACATTCGATTTCGTGCCACCGCTTTTCTCAAAGGGGGAATATGATGTAACCGACAACGTGACGTGACGTAGATGACGTTCTACTTAGGTGACGCACGAGTTAAATATATAATGAAGTTGCGATATTTATCCGACGTAGTTCAGTGGGGAAAACAGCCACTTCGGGGGTATGAAGTTAGATCGCTTTCAAGTAGTTTCCGATTTCCCGTGTATCATTTCGCTTTGTTTATTTATAACCTGATCACACACAACGTGAAAAAAAAAGGAGTTCACGCTAACATACGGAATTAATATTAAAATAATAACAGCTTCTGAGATTTTGCTTGATAACTCTATAATTGCATTCGATAGTTTAAGTATGAGCTACACTGTCATGATCTATAAAATCACATTGGCATAATTTATAAAATCCGGATAAATACTATCAGCAACATATTTGCCGATAGATGACGTTTTCTTACAATTCTGAATAGGTAGTATATTATAAAGAGAAAACGTTGGTATGTTTGTAAGAGGTAATCTCGGAAACTAAACTGAACCGATTTGGAAAATTCTTTCGCCATTCAAAAACTCATTTCCTCTCTAGATCGACTAAGGCTATTTATTATTACGGTATGCAAAAATGGGGATGAGCAGCTTACGTTTACGTAAAACACCGCTGCGTAATTTTGGAAACTACTAAACCGATTTGAAAAAATTCTTTCGCCGTTCAAGAGCTTATATTTCTTCCCGATGAACATAGGCTATATATTATTACGGTATGAAAAATTGGCGATGAACAGCAAACGTTTATTCAAAACACCGCCGGGTCTTACACCGGGGTCATGCAATGTAGGGAAAGGAGGAAGACACTACCACTTCGATATCAGTAGAATACCATGCAGCGCCGGAAAGCCAAGTGAACCGGTACGTAATGCAGAGGTACGCACTATAATAATGCTTCCTTGTTTGCTAAGGTCTCAATTTTAGGGGCATTTTGAGTAGGTACCTATATTATTATCTGAGCGTTCGTCTGCTTAAGTAATAAAAATTGCAACCAATCTAAAAATGTGGGACATGCATGTAATAATATATTCTGAGATAGTATGTCACGGTAATATATTTCGAGTTCCACGCGAACGAAGTCGCGGGCAAATGCTAATCTAAGGATATAACGAAACGGTAATCTCTGAGGACTACTTGTTCAGGGGAGTGGAGAGACCCAGTTAGGGCTACTTGTTTAGGGGAGCGGAGAGACCCAGTTAGGGCTACTTGTTCAGGGGAGCGGAGAGACCCAGTTAGGGCTGCTTGTTCAGGGGAGCGGACAGACCCAGTTAGGGCTACTTGTTCAGGGAAGCGGAGAGAGCCAGTTATGGATACTTGTTCAGGGGAGCGGAGAGAGCCAGTTATGGCTACTTGTTCAGGGGAGCGGCAAGACCGAGTTAGGGCTACTTGTTCAGGGGAGCGGAGAGACCCACCTAGGGCTACTTGTTCAAGGGAGCGGAGAGACCCAGTTGGGGCTACTTGTTCAGGGAAGCGAAGAGACCCAGTTAGGGCTACTTGTTCAGGGAAGCGGAGAGAGCCAGTTATGGATACTTGTTCAAGGGAGCGGAGAGACCCAGTTAAGGCTACTTGTTCAGGGGAGCGGAGAGAGCCAGTTAGGGCTACTTGTTCTGGGGAGCGGAGAGACCCAGTTAGGGTTACTTGTTCAGGGAAGCGGAGAGAGACCGTTATGGATAATTGTTCAGGGAAGCGGAGAGAGTCAGTTAAGGCTACTTGTTCAGGGGAGCAGAGAGTCCCAGTTAGGGCTACTGGTTCAGGGGAGCGGAGAGAGCCAGTTAGGGCTACTTGTTCAGGGGAGCGGAGAGACCCAGTTAGGGCTACTTGTTCAGGGGTGCGGAGAAGCCCAGTTAGGGCTACTTGTTCAGGGGAGCGGAGAGGGGCAGCGCTGATAGACAAACTCAGCACCAATGACTCATGTGGAACTCTAGCCCGGGAGCCAACAAAGATCATTATCAAGAGACTCGCGCTTCAAACCACTCGGCTGCCAAATCGACGTTGCCTTATTGTAAGATGAGGTCAAAAAGTATATCTACAACAGACACTGCAGTTTTTGTGTCCATGTGCTTTCCTCATATAATTTGTGCATCATCTCTTGGTAATACGATATTATTAACTCTTTAACAGGCCGATATACCTGAGCCAAATGGTACGCAAAATTTTCTACGCTCCCCAAGCCGAAATGCTCACAAAACGGTCAAGTTTTACGAAATCTAGGGCAAAACAATTACCGAATTTTTACGAAAGCTGCAGCAAAACATAAACCTGTCGCCGTGGTAAGCGATTCTTTTTAGTTCTTTATTATCTACCACAGTTGGGCAAAATCGTAATTGAATTAATCGGTAATGCATTACAGCGTAATGGTAATTGGAACAAGAACTTAGCTTTACTATTACACTTTAATGGTGAACTGGTCATTATAATTACATATTAATTTTAATGATTACATAGTAATTCTAATGAATTACATAGTAATTCCAATGAATTACATAGTAATTCTAATGACATGTAGCAGTTACCCATTATAATCGTAATGAATAATGGTTAACTATATCTTGGTATTAACCAATACCTTATGGGCAACAATACAACGTTAATAAACCAGTACACCCTTACACGTTGTGTAGGTTATTTGACAATTGTTCCACCCCTCGGACCTCAAATGTGTATATGTAGGATTGGAGATTGTTCCTGTATGACATGAGTAGTTGCCCCGTCTTCGCCGCAAGTAAAGTGATTTGAACGAAATAATACATATGAAGTAAGTAGGAATGAGATGTTCATTTTGGTTGGATATACTCATTTCGTCCATCTCTAGTACAGTATTCTCGCCTATTACATACGTTTCACTGTTTAAAATATTTACCCCACTATATCCACAAGCACATATTAGCACTACACTCACATTTCAGCAACTCAGAGTGCTTAATATATATTAAATACGTGGAGATAATGTAAATGGACGATGTCATCGCTCTATCCACGTTATTTTATAAACAACGCATAGCAACTGAAAAATTGTTGGCGCTGTAGCGTAAATTCGAACGCACTCGACTAGTTATCGAGAGTTCTGGGGTTCGATCCCAGCAGTGCCGAAATACAATTTTTCAGTTGCTATGCGTTGTTTATAAAATAACGTGGATAGAGCGATGACATCGTCCATTAACTCAGAGTGCACTGCCGAATATGAAAGAAATTTGCGAACTCTTGACATTTTTGCCGTACTTCTCACGTTTTGTTGTCCATTACTTGTCCAGTACGAACACTGGACTACAGAGCGACTGACTCATTTATATATACTTCACGACAGGGCCTGAACCTTCTGGAATAGTCTTGATTTCCATAAAGCACTCCAACTTCCCACTGCGCGATCATTCTGGAACATTCTACAAACGTCTAACCCATTCTTGCCGCTTCTAGAACATTCTACACGACACTTCGGTCTCTGTCTGCTGTTACATGGCCGACCTTTCTAGACATAGCTTTAGGAACACGTACATTTCTATAAACAATTAGTATATAATTATTATTTGAAAATCGTGTAATTTCATTACCAAATAATTCCATTGCGTTTGAATGGCTTTATTAAATAATTGAATGATATCCTCTTCATTGTAATGCATTACAGATTAATTCCATTATCTTGTGCAAACCATTCTTGGGATTACCTTGTAATGCATTACCTATTACTGCATTACCTTGTAATGCATTACACGTTAATTGTAATTTGTACTTCCATTACTTTGTACTGAATTCCTGCCAAACTCTGTTATCTACTCCATGACACAAGGCACGATAAGAAAGGGTTAGCCCCGCTGACAGGGATATCGTGTCAATGGGTAGAAGCAAGTAACAAAAACATATATCTTCTTTCTGCCATTATTGTTGCCCTTTTAGCAGGCAAAAGGCTAGAAGAGATTAGTGTTAATCATCCCCATTAATGACCACTTGGAATAATATAGTTAAGAACAAAAACAAACGCTTCCTGATGCGCAGGTTCACTCATTCCAACAGCGTTCAGCCCATTTCTTAGACATCAAAATTATCTGTTCAAGCTGATTCCATCCTATTTTTCTAACCCCTAGTTAATTCGTTAAAGCCAGTAAAAGGGTTAATGTAAAAAATGTAGGAATGTGTAAAATTATAGGCATAAATGAAAACGAAGCTGCAGTCTTTAGGATTTTGTATTTTCTTCAAAGGAAGTGGAACTCGTTTCGTCAATGGATGCTAGAAATGGGAAGAAACAATATCTACAAAGTGAAAACGGTGAAGTCGTGTCCACAGTTATGTGGAAATACATCTCACGAAACATCTTTAAAAAATCATTTGTAGATAATAAGTTTGTCATTTCATTTCCTCCCCTGCAGCATTCTTCTGATTTCATTTTCCGTCAAGAAGCATTCTTCTGATTTCACTTTTCTTTACTTCATTAAAATTTAACATTGCTTTTCGAGAAACATCTGTCAATAAAAATTCTTAACAAAATAAGGAGGTATATATATAGTACATGGAATACACTGCCGCCATACGTGTGTGTCAGAAAATATGTCTGTAATAAAAGAACTCATATTCGAAAGTTCAGTAGTTTCTCAATAAAGGCAAATGAAGAGAAGGAAGGATTCCTCAAAGGAAATATAGCAGAATTCCATTTCTTGGTTGTCATTTAATGACATGTGAAAACGAAAGATATATTAAAATGTCAAAGGAAAGTTTTGAGAATTGTTCCGTGGAAAGAAATGCGAATATATTATGATCGAAATTTGAAGACAGCATTGAACAGAATCATGTTTAAAACACGCTACTTTTAATTCAGTAATTCCGAAGTAATCGAAGCTAAAAAATATTACAGACCACAGGAGGTAGACGAAACAAAATAAGCATTTCCTAGAAATTGAGGATTGCAGAAACACATGTTCTCGAAACGTATGTTTTACCGAAGAATATTAATAAATCTTATACTGGATGACATAGAGATTCAAAGTGCTAATGGAAATCATTCTTTTAAGAAAGTAATTCCAACCCATAGCGAGAACCCATGACGTTCTTTAAACTTAAAGGAATTTCAATTCCGCTCCCGAAAGCAACACCAAAACTTTAACCAGCCGTAGTTGAAATTTGTTTTATGCTATATGTGGGCGTGGCTAATGTATTGCAATAGAGTGGATCTTATGGCCTTAAAACAGCAACATTTTCGAAGATTTCTATGTTACAATAAACAGGTTGATGGGTTATCAGGTTTGGAGTTTGACGGCGTAAAACGCTTAAGCGGATAAAGAGCAACATATACAAAATTAGAGGCAAATGCGTAAGGAAAAATAAAGACACAAAAAGTCAGCTTGAATTACATAAGAAAAATAACAATTATCAATTTCGTGATGTGATTTATAGCGAGTTACGAAGAATTAGCACACACACACACACACACACATGCGCGCACACGCATGCACTTATTTATCCTTCCTTTTTGAGTTACTGTGTTCATACGTAAATTTGCTTTCTTCTCGTTAAATATTTTCTAAACTTCATGCCACAATATTACAGCTCGACGAATTTGAGTTTAGCAAAAATAGATCAAAGTACCATCTACGTAGTCAGGATAAAGCGATAAAAAATGTTGTGTTAAGCGATGTTGAAACAATGCTATCAGGCAATTTTCGTGTAATGTTATCACGCATTCTTTTGAGAGAGTGTTTTATGTGGTTAGAGTTACATGATTTGTTGTTAAACAACCTAAATTCCTGTGGAGTGAGATCGATTTTTACGTATGTGGATAAAATTTTATGTAATATGAAGTCTAACATATTTTTGCCTTGTACTCGTTGACGAAATTATTGCAACGTGTCTTATTTATGCTACAACGTCTTGCTGGAAATTTTGGATATAATAACGATGTGGATTTTGTTCTTAGTTACTGCCTTGTTACTCAATCCCGGTCGTGATCTTGAAGTACATTATTTGAAATTATCTGCTATTTTAGACCTTCAATCACAACTCTTACTGGAACTACGTGGGCTAATGAAATATAAATTCAGCTTTCAGCTAAGCATTAGGTATTTTAAAGTGAAGTTAATCCTAATCAGTACTGTTGCTCTGAAGTTAACTTAACATGTAATATCCAATTCAAGTAACAGTTTCATTTAAACAGCTAACATTATGTAAGCTAAAATGTAACAGCTAAATACACACAGTACTGTGAAATGATACCATACAGGTTAACAAAGATAACATGAGGGAATTTGTTGGGCGAGAAAGATTGATTATATCCACGATATAGCCTTGTGGTGGAGGACAACGCTACAAAATAACAATTGTGACGTGCTTGCTCCGCAGGACGCACACGACATAGAGGCAGATAGCAGCGAGAACGAACGTCTGCGTAGCTCAGTTGGTGAGAGCGACTTGTTCCGGAATAAGTGGACTCGGGTTCGATACCCAGCGTGTACCTAAAAATGACGGACAAATTTACTTCGTTATAATGGTGCCCAAACTTTCCAGATGTCCCGGCCGTTCAAGATCTCGCAATGTGTGATGTTATTTCCACATCGCGAGATAGGAAAAATAAGAGATCCCCTTCTTCAGCGCTTCGAAAAATAAAAAGTGTGTGATGTTGCATTCCACACACTAGATTAACTCGGAGTTGGGAGTTCTCAAGTGCACGTTCTTCAGCGGATGGCTGCCTGCAACGATTCATGGGGGGCCATGCTCCCCATGAATCGTCACATCTCCTCCCCCGCCCGAAAGTGGGCCATGCTCCCGGCCCTCTTTCGGGGGGGGGAGGAGATGTGACGTTTTTGCCTCGGAGGCCACACACGACATAAAGGCAGATAGCAGCGAGAACGAACGTCTGTGTAGCTCAATTGGTAGAGCGACTTGTTCCGGAATAAGTGGACTCGGGTTCGATCAACGGCGTGCACCAAAAATGACGGAGAAATTTACTTCGTTTTCCAATTTAAAATTTATAAGTGTTAGAAATACCTAACTTGACAACATCAGTCTTACCCACTCCTACCTATTTACAAGTGTACATACTCAAAGTTACCCTTCGAAGAACAGTCGCGAGAGTGAGCATATAAAGTTAAGAAGAAAGATGACACCAAATTTTCGGTTATAATGAGCACGTCAATAAAATCCTTTATGGCGATAATTAAATTTATCAAAGTTATTCAAAGTCAAGGAGACTGGTTAGGAAAGCAATCAACCATGCTTTTCTACAAAGAATAAGACATCCAGAAACAGAAACAGCTACTCACTTCCGCCAGCGGCTAAAACGTACACCGATGAGCTATTACATTATGACTACCCTCCGCCTTGAAAAATGAGCTCGCCTGGAGATCGAACGGTGGCGCAGGTGAAGTTCACAGAGCAGTATATATCTGAAACCCGAGGACAGGCACTCGGCTAGTAGAGTGTTCGGAATCAGAATGGGAAAAGCTGCCGATTTATCAGAGTTTGATAGTTTGACAAAGTACAGATTTTTATAGCAAGGCCCTTCGGAACTGCTATCTCGGAAACTGCACGGATTGTGGGTTGTTCACGAGCCGCTGTAGTGAGTATACGTATCAAAAATGGTGTACAGATGGCCAAAAGACGAACCGCCGTCCAGCTGCGTGACGTCCGCAGCTCATTGATGCATTAGGGGAGCGCAGACTGTCGCGTATTGTTCACAGCGACCGCATACCACAGTGCTATCAATCACCCGCAACTATAACAGAGGTGATCAGGGCAATGTGTAACAGCACAGAGTTTATCGCAGCCTTTTTGCACATGGGCCTGCGTAGCCGAAAACCAGCCGGTGCCCCCATGCTCACTGCACGTCATCGCCAACAACGCATGGAATGGGCCCAATATCATCGAGATTGGACCGCGGATGATTGAAAAGAAGTGGCCTGGTCTGACGAATCAAGATTTCTGGTGCATCACGTAGACGGCTTAGCTCTGGTACGCCGATTACCAACGGAGGCTATGGCACGTGGATGCACTGCTGTGCGGAAAAAGGACGGCGGCGGCGGCGGCGGCGGCGGTGTTATGCTGTGAGCGATGTTTTCTTGGGACATTTTAGGCCCCATTATCCCAGTAGCGCAATCGCTGACAGCTTCTAGGTTTCTAAACATCGTTGCAGACCAAAGTCACCCATTCATGGCAACAGTGTTCCCTGCTGATGATGGCCATTACCAACAGGATAGTGCGCCATGCCACACTGACAGAATCGTGAAGGAGTGGTTCGAGGAACATGCTGGTGACTTTCTATTCATAACCTGGCGACCAAATTTGCCTGATATGAACCCAATTAAACATTTGTGGTTCGATTTGATGAAGCTGGTTCGCGCTAAATCCCCACCACCCCGAAATGAACGGCAACTGGCGGACCTGTTGTTGACATTATGGTACCAGATATCCCAGGACACCTATCGCCACCTCATCCAGTCGATGTCCCGCCGAGTGGCCACTGTTTTGTGGCTAAATGTGATCCTACAACTTATAAGGTAAGAGGTCATAATGTAACGGGTCATCTGTGTATGTTGCCATAATTTCTCAGGGACAAAGAGATTTTCAAATCGGACTGTTGAAAGAAGAAATATACATGCGGGAGGGAAAAATGACATAACTCTACGCCTTCTATTAAGGAGAGTTTTGCTTAATGGAAGAAAATAGGGGAAAAATATTAATTATTGAAAAAGTTATGCTAAGGAAAAAGAAAATTTCAAGTACGTCTCCCGGAAGGAGAGGTAGCGAAAAAAAAAGTGTCGACCTTTTCGGGTTCTAGCGGGGCATCAGTGTATTATTTAAAGAGGATAATGCTCCACATCTGTACTGTAGCGAATGGCATACAGTAAAGAATAAATTTCTCAATAGGGTTTTTAGAAGCCAAGATACAGCTGCTAAGTGAAGTACAAAAACACCACGTAGCGACAAACCTGTGAACTGTAAAACTCCTCGTATTCTAACCTAAAGGGTTCTACAAGGAGATTGGCATCTGCTATCGAAATAAGTTTTTTACCTGGCTCATGCGGAAGCAGATATATTGAGAAAACCAGATTAAGCATTTGCGCCCCCTAGCGGCGGAATGGTGCCTTATTTTGGGAAGTAAATATATACAGAATTTTCATAATGACTAGTATCTGACCGAAAAAGAAGAGTTTACATCGGTCTCTCAGTCCCGCAGATACTGCTATAAACGGAAATTTGAGCTTACGCCCTCTGGTGGTAGACTTGTGCATTATGAAAAATTTGAAATTATGTAAAAACCAATTCGCACCGGAAGCGCTCTCCAACAAAGAAATAATTTTTCAAATCGGGCTCTTAAATGCAGATATATCGACAAAAACAAGATATACATCTATGTCCCCTAGCGGCACTATTATAAGTAGAAAGTAGTCTGAAAAGCTTTTCCGAGGTGCGCAGTATCCGTCCGTGAAATGAATTTTTCAGTTCAGTTTTCAGAATCTCAGATTTTGCTGCAAATACATCAGAAGCAGAAGTAAACACTTACGCCCTCTGGTAGCCAAACCATTCTTCACCAAAATATTGGAATTATATGCAAAAGATTTCCCATCAGGAGCTGTATCCGATACAGGACGAAATTTTGAAATTGGAGTTTTAGAAAAAGAGATATCGGGGAAAACATGTTACCTTTACGGCCCCTAGCGGAAAGTCTATGCTTTACTTAAAAAAAATTAAAATATGTTAGAAACATTTTGCTCCGAAAGCCCTATCCAACAAACAAGGAATGTTTCGACTCGCACTCTTAGAAGCAGAAATAACGATAAAAATAAGATATACATCTACGCCCACTGGCCGAGAAACCATTCATTATTTTAAAATGAAAGTATTCCGAAAAGGTTTACCTGCATGAGTGGTATCCGACGAAGACCGAATTTTTCATTCGAGGTTTTAGAATCTCAGATTTTGCTGCGAATACATCAGAAATAAAAATAAACAATTACACCCCCTGGCGGCCAAACCGTTGTTTATCAAAAATTAAAAATTCTATGAAGATAATTTCCCGTTAGGAGCTGTATCCGTTGCTGGAAGAATTTTTCAAATCGATGTTTTAGAATCAGAGATATCGGGAAAAACGCAATTCAATTTTACGCCCCCTATCTGAAAAGCTATGCGTAACTTGAGAAGGTGATTGTACCTAGAATAGTCTTCGATATTTTTTCAATCGGATATTCAGAAGCAAATATATGGAATAAAATGTAGTTTGAATTCGATATCATCTGCATTTATGCCCACTAGCGGTGAAACTGCTCATCGTAAAAAAAAAAAAACAAAAAAAAAACTGTATGCAAGCATCATGATTTTCACATTTCGAGCTTTCAAATGCAAAAAGAATTTTTCAAAGTGGACTCATAGTTGCAGAGATAAGGTGTCCAGAGGTGAACGGTCGGACGGAAAAACCGGTAACATAAGCAGGATCCTTTTTACAAAAGTCATGCTGAAAAACGTGAAAAGTTAGAATTGACGTCACACTTTCCGATGCTCCTTCTGGGTAGAGTCCCATCAAGTTGCCCATCGATACTTAAACTTTGTAACCCGTACTTTAGGCGGTTCCACGTAAAGATACTTCCTTATGCGTCCGATTGTAAAACTTCTGTGGGCATTTTCTTCGCAATTAATGTATTCCCGAAGATTAAAATTTGTCCATTGATAAAAATAACTTTTAAACAATAGCATGTCATACTTAATATTTGCTAAAACGTAATCATCATTATATTAAAAATCAATACTTTTCCTTAAGTAATAGTGACACCTGCTAATAGATGGCGCGCCTTGTATATTGATGACGTGAGTGGAAAAACAAATGTTTGATGACTTATTTCGGAATTAGAAATCAACAGTAGCTACGTTCTGTTGATATTTTCAGCTAAATTACTGTCAGAACATTTAATTCCAGTAGCTCAAATGATTCTAAACTTTCCAGCTTATCGCATGGATAGACTCAAATTGTGATTCCATTCCGAAAATAAATAAATTATTGAAAACAGTCATCAGTACCGTTTATTCCTAATTCCAAAATAAGCGAACAAACAGTTTTGTCTACTGACGTTATCAATCAACTGGTCGCGTTATCTATTAGTCTGCCTCAGCATTACCCAAAATGAAATTATTGATTTTTAATATAATTTTTGTACGACAGGGCAGAATTTTTAGGCCAAGCCACCTTAGAGAGATAGATAGAGAGTGTTTGTCTTATCTTATATAATTTGATACCCTCTCTCGTTTACAAGTTCATGATAAATCCGCGGAATATTAATATTCCTTAAAATTTTCGCAGTATGGAGTATTATCAGCTCCTCAAGTGGCCTTCTCACAGGGTTTTGGTTGGATAAGGTAACACGAACTAGCCTATCTCCGTTTAACTCCGTCTTCAGTCCTTTGACTTTCAGGGAATGAACATCAAGCTACCAGTAGCTGAGAAGTGCAGATGACATTTCATGCAATTCATTCCGAAAATTTAACGTTTTCCCTTGATCGCACTAATTGCGGAAAATTGCTGTGGAATTATACCGACAGGGATATGATCATTAACGAGCGTATCGATCTAGTTTGTGATTCCTACTCAAATCCCGAACTAAAGGAAGAGTTCAAAAAATTTCTGTGCAGCAATTCTCCTAAACGAGCTATAGGATTCAAATACCGGACTTCAGGAACCATAAAAGTGTTTCATCAAAGGACGCAGATGTAACGTGGGGGGAGAGGGTGAGTTGTTACTTGAAATACTGGATGATCTCGAATCTTCCGCAAAGGTATTTCAGAGAAAAGTGAAAGTATAAAATAATTCAATCGCACCCACTGGTGTCCTGTGGAACCAAAAAAAAAAGGGGGGGGGGGGTTGTTAGTTATTTAATTCATGCCGCACTCTTATCAGGCTGTACCAATACGATGGGAGAGTGAGAGAAAAAGAGAAGGAAAGATAAATGAAAAGTATATACAGTATGAAAGGAAGAAGACAAACATACTTGTAGATTGCGTAATTTTTAATACACCATAATGTGATTACTCAAGAAACGTATATAGCGTATTAAATCCGTTTATTTTTATGGCGTAATAAGCACAAAGATTTACCATGCTTTAGCACTCCCCTGGGAGGCTTTTTCAAGGCAATGGTAGACATAAAAATGCAGGGAAATGGAATAGGTAAAGAACAAAGGTGATTTTTGAAAATAACGTGGGTGACATCACGAGCATATTACATGAATTTTCATCTAGCAATTATATGGTGCGCCGCGACATGTTCCTGTTTTTAATAACGCATGCCAAACCATTGGTAGTCCAGTAGAAATCATCATTTTATGCTTCTTTTCTGGAGAAGATTTCGACAGTTTCTCTGATTGCAGTCTCTTTAAAGTTCGGGTAAAGGGCAATTTTTCTAACACTATTCCATACTGGAGCGGCCGATGAATGCATGACTTCTCTGTCGATGGTTGTATTCTGCATGTCCTGGTTGACACTTCGCATGCGTTCTTTACATCTAGTGTCCAAGGATCACTCTGTCATTCATATACAGGGTGATATACAGGGTGATTCATAAAGAAGTATACAGTTTCCAGATACTGTAAAACAGTAACAGTTGAAGACACGGAATACAACTGCAAACCGTAAGGTAGATGTATTGATAAAGTTTGTGTCCCGCTACTGAGAGAAGTAATGTAGACGCAAGCGCGCGTGTCACGTGACTAGTGAATCGATGAACATCTTCCTCAGCGATGGATTGGACGAGCCGTGGACTACAACATGCCACTGACCCAATGGCCACCCAGAAGTCCTGACTTAACACCTCGTGACTTTTTCCAGCGGGGGTACGTAAAAGACAAGGCATTCGCCCCTCCGCTTCCTGTTGATCTAGCGGAGCTGAAACAGCGTATCACAGCCACTATCACTGCACTTGATTCAGATATCTTACCTCGCGTTTGGGCGGAAATGGATTACCGGCTCAATGTGTGTCGTGTGACTAAGGGTGCACACATCGAACATATGTGACTATCTCTAAAAAAACTTGAAACATACCCCTACAATTTGGTTGCAGCTAACATAAAATATCTTACATTGTTCTTGTTTTATAGGGCGTTGAAACGATATACTTCTTTATGAATCACCCTGATATCTTTTCCGTGCTGTCAGGATATACCAACGGTATAGCGTACACACCCACCTTTTCTTCTTCACACTGTCTCCCCTTGCAGCTTGATATTATATATGATAATGGAGCTGGGAACTTCATTGTTATCAATATGTTGTATGTACGTAACACATTCTTTAACCAATATGCAACGTCTGGGACATATGTGATGGACCCTAAAATAAGGAACAAAGATGATCAAAAATTATCGTTGTTCCTTACGTGTTCCAATTTCCTGCATTTTTATGTCTACCATTGCCTTGAAAAAGCCTCCCAGTAGAGTGCGAAAGCTTGGCGTATCTATGTGCTTATTACGCCATAAAAATAAACGGATTTAATACGCTGTATACGTTACTTGAGTATTTACTTGTAGATGACATCAATTGTTTCAAGGCGATATCAATGTGGCTCGAAATATGAAGACTATATTTCCGTAGAAACGTTTCATGCGCGAATGTTTTAAGAAGCTTATGTAGAGAAAAAGTCTTCCAAAGTCGCTGTAAAGCGATACTGATCTTTTCAAGGTTATACCACACGTGCCATTAATTAATCATATTTTAATTACCATGATGTGGCAACTAGACAACGTTAGGAAGAGGTAATCGAAAACAAGTCCTAGCAGATGCACCAAAGAAAGTGGTGAAGAGTGCCACAAAATATCAAACTGGATGTCACCTGGGCCAAAAGACGCGGCACAAGACTAGTGCCAGCAGGGCTCAGTTCCGTGAATATGAAAATACTGTTGCGTTAAGCAGTAGTAAAAGATTGGAGAGACAGGCTTTTTGTCTCTGGGAGCTTCATTCCTTTTTGGAATAAAGCAGGGCGCTCACATTTAATGGTGGTCAAATCAAGGGGTGTTGTTAGACGACCAGCGATATTGTGTGATCTATCCACTGGTTAGATCACACAATACCAAAATTTCACCCTTACGTTTTTAAAACGTACTTCAAAGCGAACCGGGCACTAGTCGCTGGCAAGTAACTAATTCACGACTTACTCTTGCAACAAAGATGCACTAACTACGATTAACATTTCGCTCTCTTAAAACCGACCTCAGTGGCATTAGTCCATCAACGTCGAAGGCAGACCAGGGCGCTTGCCCTGTGTTAGAATTGCTTCTGAGGTACTACCAAATTTTCGGGTACCCCGGAAATGTTCTCAGTGTTTGGTAATTTACAGCAGCTGAAATTAAATAATTTATGTGTCAATTTTAAATAAAAGAAATTTTAAGCACAATAGGAAATCTGATATTATTGATTTTAATCCGTAAAGGCTTTCATCAGATTTCATACTGTGATGATTAAATGATTTTTGGTTAAATTTAAATCTGGTGTAATAAAGCGCATTAAAGATCAGAATGTAGGATGAAACGAAAGCATTCCTGTGAATAGTGGATAACCTTTTACCAATATGACAAGCCCTCTGGTAGAATATATGTACATTACTTCAAGTTAATATTTGACTAATCCAGAGATCTGGGTAATATGATTGCTCTGTCAACAATAAGATTATTATAAATAGCAAACCCATCGCGGAAAATGAGAAACTTTCTCAAGATAAACGGAAAACTATTGGTTGTTATGGCTAAAACGATGCATATCAAAAGTTTGTACGAACTTCCTTAGACGATGCCCATAAGTTTCGGGAAACCAGTTATATTTTAAAATTATACACTGAGTAATCACTGAATCATGACTAACTATGTAATACTTCGTAGGTCCTTCTTTCGTTTTCGGTACAGCAACCATCCGACATGGCATCGATTCAATAAGGTGCCGGAAGCGATTGGGAGATACGGCCAAATAAACTCTGTGTAATGTGGCCTTCAATGCAGGAATGAAAGTTATTGGTGTACCCAAACGCCTGATATAAACTATATTGAAAAAAGTCACCGAACATCCCTTCAAAAGCAAATGAACGGATCCGCTGCGTTGTCATGATGCCCGATACAGCTGCAAACGGTATAAAAACAAGCCTGCAGCTGACAGCGATCATATCGCACTGTGAGGTTGGATGCAAATGTCGCGGCGGGAGAGAACTGACTTTGAGAAACGAAAGATTGCTGGGTGTTATATTAGTTGGTTGTCCATTAGAGAAACCGAGAGGCGTTTAAACATACCCAAGTCAACTGTTTTGGATGCACTGAATAAGTGGGAGACACATTTCGTGCCTGAAGTAGCAACGCAGACCGAAGAAAATCAGTGATTGAGGACGTCGAAGCCTCAGGAGAGTTGTTACATCTAATGGAAGGAGTACTGCAGAAGACCTCAGTGTATAGGTGAGTAAAAATGCCGGAACCTCTGTATGTACACGCACCATTTGCAGAGAACTTCATTCCATGGGTTACGGTGGCCGTGCGGCTGCTCATAAGCCTTTCATCTCCACTCGGAATGCTACTCGCCGTTTATCATGGTGTATAGAACATTTATCGTGGACCGTAGATCAATGGAAACGGGTCCTATGGACTGAGGAATCCTGATACCCGATTCATCAGTCTGATGGCAGTGTGTGGGTATGGCGGAAGCCGGGGAACGCTATTTACCACAGTGTACTGTTCCTACGGTCAAGTTCGGAGCTGGTAGTGTATTCGTGTGGGGGGTGTTTTTCGTGGTATGGTCCCGGCTCATTGTTTCTCGTGGACACACCTGTTAACCAGCATGTCTACCTTGATATTTTAGACATTTATTCCCTACCAACTCTGTGGCAATATTATGGAACCGAGCCATGTTGGCACCAGAAGGATATTGCACCGAGCCATAAAGCAAGGACAGTTACCTCATGGTTTGACGATAATTTCCTATCGTGTGTAGACTGGACAGCACAGTGACCATATCTTAATCCTATAGAGCACCTATGGGATGAATTAGAGCGCCGCATAAGAAGTTTGAAACCAAGGCCTACTACTAAGCAACAGTTAGCCGCAGCATTATGTACTGAATGGAAGCGCATTCCTATCGTTCCAAATCCTTGTCGAAAGCATGTTTCGAAGGGGAAGTGAATGCATTAAGGCCAAAGTGGACCGAAACCGTACAAATATTAGTCAAGAACGGCTTTGTTGTGTTTCTCTTCTAGAAGTCCGGTGACCTTTGGCAATATAGTGTATGCCGTTCCATAGTGTCCCACAAGTGCTCTATGGAATGGATATCTGGGTAGTTCCGAGTCCAATCGGTATGCTGTAAGTCTGAACTGTGTTTCACCAACCATTCCTGCACAACATTTGACCTCTGACTCGGCGCATTGTCATCTTGAAAAATACCATCGTGAAAATGTGCACCATTGCTGGGTGTACAGAGAAAGTAAGCAATTCACAATAGTGGGCACCAGTCATTCGTTGTTCTACGTGAAGCAGTGATCCACGTTTCTACCAAGTAAACATGTCCCACCCTATACAATCACCTCAACCGGCTTGCAATGTGGAGACAAAGTTCGATGGATCGAGTGCCTAATGTTGTTTGCGTAAAATACGTACACGACCATCCACGGAATGGAGTAGAAAACGTGACTCATCAGGCAAGGAGAATTTTTCCCCGTCACCCGACGTGCAACTTGCATGATCTTCGCACGGGAAACCTTTTAGCCGATGAACCGTTGTTAGGACAGGATGTCATCGGGGTCATCTGCTGTTATAGCCCAAAAGTGTGAACGTGTGATGCATGGCCATGACAGATGACCATGCGTCGCACTCTGGTACTTATGGTCAACGCTTACGGGTTGACCTCTGTTGTATTGGGTTGTCGACTGTTGCACAGTGCTGCTTCTGTTGGCCTGTACAAGTCGTCGGACCCGGCGTTCACCTTTCACATCAACCTTACGTTTTGCCTCCGGGTCGTTGTTTGACCATTTTGACGCCAGTCCTAATGCACTATAGCTACGGCGGCTTGCGGACAACCTACCAGTTCAGCCGTTTGGAAATCGATGCAGCCGCTGTCCGAGCTCCCACGATCTGTCCTTTCCCAAGGTTCAATAAATCTTTCTGTTTACCGATCGAGCTATGAATTTTGTTGCCTACTGCTCCACTCACACCTTGTATATTCTACGTTGTCAAGTAATCGCGCCTTCTCGGAAATTACGTTATCAACGAGACGCATCCATTTTTGATAGGGGTAACCATAATTCAGGGATAATTCGGTGTTTCCTTAAAGCTTAAAGACTCTCAGCATAGCAAGTACGAAAAGACGGTAACTGACCATTCTCTATAAGTTTATTAGACGATATTATTAGCTTACTAGGTGTTCCATGAAAGTTAAAATATCAACACTTCCATAACTGAATAAAGTGAAATATACCATTAGAACAAAAATTGGCCTGGCTGCTGGTGACAGTTTCAGCTTGGTGTGCGATAGTAATAAATGGTGTGGAAGCTCTGGCGACGTAAACAGCAATTTAAATTAGTATGACGAAATAAATTTCTACATCATTTTTATTTCAGGAGAGAGATTCGATCCCCCTCGGCTCCAGAGCTCTATGTGCTATACACTATACTACACTGGTATGAGAGATGTAACATGCCTGCATCGCAGGAATCACATGAGATAAAGGCAGATAGCAGTGAGAGCACATGCCAGTGCACACTGGAGAGCAATTAAATTAGAGATACCTGTCTAGTAACGTGTAGCACCACCTTTCGTCCTGATGACGGCGGCGATTCGTCTTGGCATTGATTCGACAAGACACCGGAAGCATTGGGAAGTTATCTTGGACATCTAGATGCAGGTTCATAGTCCAAAGAAGGAGCTATCAGATAGAACTTTTAGGAAATAAATAAATTTATTTTTGTGAAAGACGAGATTCTAAGGACTGTAACAAAAAAGGTCGATTTACTATCGCAAAAGAGCAGAAAAGGACTTGGTTCGAAGAATAAAAAAAAATCTTGGTTCGAAGAATCCAAAAAAATTCAGTAAAGAATTCATGCTTATTGCTGGTTTGTCGTATAGTGGGAAATTAAAGTTAAGAAAAGTTAAAAAGAACGTTAAACTCAATTCTACATATTACCAAAACAAGTTAGTAAAATCATGCAATGCATTGATTATTATACGCTTTCCAACATACCAGAAATCACTTCTCAAGTTATGAGGATAATGGCTGTGGAATAATTCTCGCTCCTGTGCCCTGACCTTTGATCCCATATCAATGATATTCAACAGAACCGGTTTAGTATACCTCCGAAACAACATGATAAAGTTTTGTCGCAATCGAAGCATGTTTACCTAAGATATGACGCATAAAGGCGATGGAATGGATCCCTCTCCTATGTCCTGAACTTTGACTCCATTTCGCCCATTTTCAATAGGATTTGTCCCCAGGTTGCCCCCTACCACATACTAAAATTCCATCAAAATGGAGCAATTTTTACGTGAGTTATCGTGCCGACAAACAGACGGACAGAAAGACGGAGAAAGCTGAACCATATACGCATCTTCAACCTACGGTTGGAAAGCGTAAACAACGTTTAAACTCCCACTTATAAAGAGGAAATACCATTCCTTTATCCATAGAGCCTTCAAAGAGTAGAACATCGTCATAATACGGCTACCAGTCATACATCCAAATCTACCACTCTATTTATTGAAAAAAATGGAAAAAGAGATTTGTATCAAGTCCGAACGTTTTGCTCATATTCCTTCAAACTTCAGTGATGTGTCATCAAAGGGTTATTGTACCTTCGGACTGCTAAGAAGAGCGTTTTCTGAACGCAGGCCTAAAACAATGATTGGACTTTGGAAGGCAGTGGAAGAGGAATGAAAAAAAATACCTCTATCAGTTTTAAGAAATGCTCCGTTATCTTGGACATCTAGATGCAGGTTCATAGTCCAGAGAAGGAGCTATCAGGTAGAACTTTTAAGAAATAAATAAATTTATTTTAAACATTGGTGATATTGCTGCAAAATCGTTGAAAAATGTACGAACATCTCTGTATATACGCTCTTTTATATTTTTGAGTTTTTGCTATTCCGTTGCACTGCTGTGTGTTCTTTTTATACATCCTCTTTACAAATTTTTGAATTTTTGCAAGTTCTGTTCTGCAGCTTTGGCGCGCTTGGAATTTTTGTACTTCTGTTATTCTTAGGTGATTTGTGCGGTTATTTTGTATTTCCAGTTCTTACTTATCGTTCAGAGACACGGACCTTAACTAAATAGGACATCCACAAAAGCCTGGAGAGGTTTATGCTTGGAAAACGACGGTGGTCGATGACATCATGATCAAAGCAAAATCCCTGAAATGGCAATGAACTGGAAATATTAATGGTACTAGCCATTATTGGTTACTTTAAATGCTATAAATATTATACTGGATTCCAAGGGATAGGAAAAGTCCCAGAAGAAGGCCATGTGGTAAATGGCTGGATGAAATTCGAAAATATGTCGGAATGACATGGAGGAAACGGAAACAAGTTGTGGAGACCTTCATCCAGCAGTAGATTGATGATATTTGATAATGATGATGATGATACATATTGTTACTATTTGGGGAATCCTAAATGAATGCAGAAATATAAGGAATATTTTTGTTTCCTTTTCCAGCACTTGAGAAAGTAGTTTCTAAAGCCGAAAATGTAGAATATTGTTTTTCAAAAATGAATATGTGGAACGTATTACAAAGTGGCAGGGTAATATGTGAAGTGTTAGAAGCTTCTTTTCGCAAATTATCGCAAAGCAGCAAGAGGCTGTGGTTCCTTCTACGGTTTAGAATGTGACTTGCATATTTTACACTTAACTCTGTTGATGAAATAAACGCATATAAGGAATAGAATTCTCCTCTTTGTTACATGAGATTTTATCAACATAATGCGAATTTCCCAAGAGCAAGTTATTTTTTTTTCTGTTATTATTCTTAATGACGAAATTTTCTCTTATCATTGTCTTCTTTTTCTTAGATCTCTGCACCATATTCCATCAAACTTATGTATTGATTCCCCAGTGGCGACAGAACCAGATGTGGAGAAAAACTAAGCCCTTAAACTAACAGCATTTAAATATTTACAATAAGTATATTCGCAATAATGCTTTATATTCAAATATAAACTAACTATCGAGAGAACTAAGCAGTGGTTTTCCAAAGATATTTATTCGAGATATTAATTCTTCGATTTCTAACAGCGTAAAAAATATAGAGTTTAAAATGATGGTTCAAATACCTGCCTGTATAAAATTAAAGGGTTAGCATCAGCATTTATAAAATTGTTGTGTAACTGTATGAAATTGTCTTCTTCAAGATACCGGGGGATTAGGCCCCGATTTCCTAAAGATTGGCTTTTGAGACATTAACATTAATTCTGCAGTTTCTAGTTGCTTAAATAATATGGTGTTTAACATGATTGTTGAAGGTCCTGCCTGTATAAAATTACTGTGTTATCACCAGCATGTATTAAATTGACATTCTAATGTATGAAATCATCTTCTTCAAAATACAGAGGTAAATAGGCCCGACTTTAACATTAACTTTGTAGTTTCTAAATGCGTAAAATATAGTGTTTAAATATTATTTCTATATTTTATAGTGTAAAATATAGTGTTTAGTTTTTAAGTTGAAATATCTGTATTTATGAAATCAGTGTTTTATAATCGTTTTCAAAATATCAAGTTATCTATGCCCTGATTTTCTGAAAATTTAGTTGTGAGGCATTAACATTACTTCGGAAGTTTCTAAGTGCGTATGAAATATAATGTTTAGGACATTTTTTGAAACATCTGTATGTATGAAATTGGGGTGTTACAACCGTCATTAAAATATCAGTTTACATGCCCTAATTTCCTGTAAATTTGGTTTCGAGAAATTAATACTAATTCTGTTGTTCATGAAAACGATTGTGTGTAAGTCATTTTTGAAACATCAGTATGTATGAAATTGATGTGCCACAATCGTTTACAAACTATAAGATTAAATACGCTCTGATATTCTTAAGTTTTTGTTTTCGTGATATTAAATATTACTTCAAATTTAAGCGCTTAAAAATGCAGTGTTGAAAATATTTCATGAAACACATACATGAATTAAATTTTTGTATTATGATCGTCGTCTTTATACAGTTCTCGGAATAACTACGCAGTAATTTCCTATGATTCGTTTACGTGACAGTAATAAAAATTCAAAAGTTTCTAAACGCATAAACAAAAGCAAATTTTAAGAATATCATTTGGACATCGGCATATATGAAGTTGATATGTCATAATTTTTTTAAAATATAGGATTGACTAAGCTCTGAATGTGACTGGTTTTGGAGACTTAATTCTGAAATTTCACCGTATAACTTTTTCAAGATAGTATCCTGCCTCCTTAACCACATTTTTTATGAGCAGTGAGAAATACGTTTTATGCATGAATTTATCTTACCTTTTATAAAATCCACCGCTTGTTCCAAACCATATGTATCCTTGTCACAGTCATCTAGCACATATGCTCCCAACTTTACACCGGGAATAAAATCTTTCTGTTTGTTCACCCAATCCAAAGTATAAAGCATGCATTCCAAAGCTTGTATTCCACCTTGTGGCATAATAGGACCACATGTTAATTGGTCTTCTCTTTCATGAACCATCATTAGACCTCCAAGGGTTATATCTCCTTCTATCACCGCTATCCTTTTAATAGGCCACGTGAAGTTCTGATTCGCCAAAACTCTTTTCAATCGTGGTTTTTTCTCATGATGAGAAGTCATGATGCAATGGGATTTCTTGCTTGATTTGCAAGGCAATCTGCCATTTACCCGCGATGCAGGTGATCTTTCTGTATTGTTTCTTAACCCCACTGATAGAACAATGTTTAGAATTCGTTGAAGTTCAATTTCATTATGGAAACTAAATGAAGGAACGCTACCTGTTACGCTCCCGTGATTAAAACTCGGAGAGTTTTCAGGGTGACATTGCGTAGCATTAATGATAAAAGAATATATAACAAGTAGAAGGAAGAAACTGTTTGAACTAGAACACGAGGAATAACTTTTACAAGAACGGTTGTAATATTCGTCTAAGAAACTTTGGGAGAACAGAGGGAAATTCGTCATGAGCAGTTTGAAAATACTGAAAGAAACCTTTGAACTGGAAATTCTATTTTGGAATACTGATGGAAGTAGAGAAGGTGACATTATGAAGATGTGAATAATGACGCTAAAAGAGTTTCACAATGTTGAATTCTGACACATGTGAAGAGCGTCAAAGTTTGCATCCTCTACTGGCTCTCACATCCATTCATCTTAAATCGAAAACTCCGTATGTTTTAGTCGGCAGACTAACTCTTATCAACAGGAGACGGGGAATGAGCGTGCGCGCCATCTAGGAGAGAATTTGTCCACAGGAACCACTAGGTGGCTTTTGATTATTATTAATCTGCTCTGCCCGAATATTTTTAACCTTTGTTTATTATTCGAGACTTTATTTAGATAACTAAATGAAATGCTAGTATCTTAAGATCATTCAAAAATTAATTTGTAAACTACTTTAGAATTATATCGAATCGAATCGGCAGAACTTTTTCATTTATTATGGATACAGTAATTAATATGTCAACGAAAAAAAACCTACTGTATTTAAAATCCCTCTATATTCATAATAGAAGAAATATTCTTCCGTTAGTTTTCTATGTATTTTTTTCATTCTTTGTGCTTTTCTTCTCAATCGATCAAAATGGAATTTTACAACGAAAAGCCGTACAAAAATTAAAAACATGTGCTTAACTTGTTCAGTGCAATGACAATATGCGCATGCATACAGAAATATACATACATTATATTCCAAACTCTACAATACCACACTGCAGAATAAATGTACTTCAATCACTGAAATGGGAAGACATGCGGATAAAAATTAATGGAGATTTTTTAACTCACCTTAGTTTTGTTGATTACCGTAATTTTTGCGGCTTCTGACAATTCGTCACAGTTGGTCCGCGTCGGCATGGATGTTGTGTTTGTCTTACGGCACTGGCTGTCTCCCTTCCTTAGAGCCAGTTGCCCTAATTTAGGGACGGGGGACTGCTTATAGCACATTGAGTTGTTCACGGTGGTTGTTATCCCCCCCCCATGATAATAAAAAAAACGGTCTTAGAAGATTGAAATTCGAGCAGAGATAGTCAAAAGTAATCTAGGTAGTTGCCTTATACTGTCGATCTTGATAAGGAGAATCACATCACAATACAAATTCAAATGCATGGGCTAAATTTAAATATTTTATTATACAGTGAAGAGCAATTGAATTAGGCATACCTGTCTAGTAACCTTTCGTCCTGATGACGGCGGTTATTCGTCTCGGCATGGACTCGACAAGACACCGGTAGCGTTGGGAATCCATACGGATCCATGACCCCTGAAAAAGCTCCCACAGTTCACGAAGATTTGATGGAGGGAGTCAGAGCCTCGAACATCTCTCTCGATGGCCACCGAGATGTGTTCGATGGGATTGAGGTCAGGTGGCGTAGCTGGCCAAGGAAGCGAGATCACGTCGGTCGAGTGTTCATACAACCATTCGGATACAATTCGGGAGCGATGGCACGGTGCATTGTCTTGTTGCAAGATGAGGTCCCAAGTGGGATGTTGAAGACGCACAAACGGGAGCAAATGGTTGTCCAGGATATCCCGGTAACGTTGACCTGTGTGGGACGATGCCACAAGTACCAGGGGTCCCATTTCAGTCCACGTAAACAGTCCCCAGAGGAGAATGCCACCCCCACTAGCTTGAACATTATTACCCTGCTGGCAAGAAGGATCCATCGGTTCATGTGGTTTGCGCTGTACTCGTATCCTGCCGTCCGCATGTACCAACGTGAATATCGACTCATCAGTCCGGGCAACATTTTTCCACATGTCTAGGGTCCAGTGGCGGCTCCCACGCCCAATGCTGACCTCTGCACCCTGTGATGTGCGGTCAACAGCGGTACCCTTGTGGGACGATGGCTTCTGTACCCCATAGCGAGGAGATGGTTCTGGACGGTGTGGCTTCTTACACGTTTTTGTGCACCAGCGTTAAATTGCAGAATGATTTCTTGCACTGTGGCCCGTATATCCACTGTTACAATGCGAGCTAACCGACGATGACCTCGTTCATCCACACGCTGTTGTCCACGGCGGTTGGCCCTTGCAGGGATGGTTTTACCGGATTCGATGTACTCACGGTGCACCCGTGACACAGCGGCTCGTGAAAATCCCAGTGCCTGCACGACTTCAGAGATGGAGTGGCCCATTTGTCGGGCCCCGACAATTTGCCCACGATCAAATGCGCTTAGAACCTTCGTCTTACCCATACTGCGTCCGACTCTTACTGATCCCCGTCGCATCACTCCTTATATTGTCGGAACGCTGCATACGTCATATCGTTTCCGTTTACAGTGCCTCCCACAGCGCTACATTTGGATAACGCCAGCTGTCTCTAATTCAGTTGCTCTTCAGTGTACATACATGTATAAGAATTTTCAGGTTTTCCTAGAACCCATCGTCAGATACATAAACAGATTCCTTCTTCTGTTTATGTATCTGACGATGGGTTCTAGGGAAAGCTGAAAGTTCTTATACATGTATATACAATAAAATCTTTAAATTCAGCCCATGAATTTGAATTTGTATTGTGATGTGATTCTTCTTATCAAGACCGTGCATCTAAGGGAACTTCCTCGATTACTTTAAAGAAAAATGGTCACATTTTTGCAAGTACTTCTTCAGAGATGCAGAGTATGATCTACGAACTTGGTGAAGGAATGAAAACGTGAAATCAAATATGAGCTTTCAGAAAACAAACTTGATGTACAATGCTTTTACAAGAAATAAATATTTAACGATTGATATCGGAAATCTAGAGGTGACCAATGCGTAAATTTGCCTTGGACAATATTTCAAGAGAGGCCCACATTTGATTAAGAAATTACTCGGCGCATAAAATTTGCTTGGAGAACATTTGAAGGAAACAGCACAGTTTTCAACAGCAGTTTAGTATTAGACCTCAAAAGAAAAGTGTTTTATCACAGCATTCTCCCAGTTTTCCGTACAGAGAAGAGACATGGACGTAAATTAAACAGAAACGAAAAGAGGCTGCAAATAACTGGAGAAACATGTAAAGGTGTAATATGCTTGGTGAAAACAGGAAAGATAAACACAGCATTGTGTGGATGAGGGAAATTACAAAACTAGAAGATGGCAAGATCAAACTAAAATCTCTGAAATGCCAATGTGCAGGATATATTCCTAGAATAACTGGCCGCCAATGGACAAGTAAAATATTAGGCTGAATACCAAGCCACAGAAAAATACCACGTGATAGATGGGTGTGGATGGAATTCGAAATCCTGCTGGAGTGAGATGTGCAATTATCAATCTACTACTGAGTGAATATTCACCGAAGTCCCTTCCACGCCTTGTACTAGTCTTTTCCAAGTCGCTCGACAATGATTTCGAATTTCATCCACCCATCTGTCATGTTGTCTTCTTCCGAGTCTTTTCCTGCCTCTGGATATCCAGTTATGCATTTCAGTTGGCCAACGGCGATCAGTTCTTCTAGCAATATGTCCAGCTCATTTCAACTTTAGGGATTTTATTTTGAAATATGCTTATTTTCATATATACTCTATATTATTATGCGTCATCATTATCACCATTGTCAACCATTATCAGTCCACTGATGGATGAAGGTAACCCCAAGTTTCTTCTGCAATTGTCAGTCTTTAGCCTGTTTTATCCATGTCATTCCGGCATGCTTTCGGATTTCATCCATCCATCTCACATGGGGTCTTCTGCTGGGTCTTTTTCTGTCCCTTGGAATACATTCTAAAATTTCAGATATCCATCCGCGGTCTGTTCTTCAGTCAACATGTACAGCCTATTGCCATTTCAGTAATTTTACTCTGGTCCTGATGTCGTCCACTCTGGTCATTTCCCTTATTCACAAGTTCCTCTTCTTATCTTTTCTGGTTACACCAAGCATGAATCTCTCCATGTTAATTTGAGTTGTCTGCAGTCCTTGTATATCTTTTTTAGTTAATTTTCATGTCTCTGCTCCATACGTAAGCACTGGCCGAATGCATTGATTAAACATTTTTCCTTTTAAGACATAATGCCATATTGCTCTTACAAATTGTACTGTTTCTTCCAAAAGCTCTCCATCCAAGTTTTATACGGCGATTAATTTATTCATCGATGTGACCCTCACTAGATATCTGCTGCCCAAGATAAATGTAGGTATCGGTTGTTTCAAGGTTTTCTCAATCAATCAATAAATCTTCTTTTCTTGTAAAAGCATTGTGCATCGCTTTTGTCTTCTGAAAGTTCGTTTTTAATCCCACTTCTTCACTCTTGTCAGCAAGTTCTTGGAGCATACTCTGCAACTCCGAAGGGGTACTTGTAAAAATGACTACGTCTTCAGCAAAACGAAGGTGAGTTAAATAATCTCCATTAACCTTCATCCCTTTGTTTTCCCAGTTCAATGATTGAAAGACATTATATATATATATATATATATATATATATATATACAGTGAAGTGCCAAAAAAACTGATACACCAGTCTAATACTTGGTAGGTCTCCCACGGGAGCGCAGAACTACCGAAATGAGACGGGCCATGGATTCCACTACCTTCTGGAAATATGCTGTAGGCAATGCACACCATACGTCTTGCAAGGCGTTCCACAATTCGGGTGTATTCCGAGGTCTCGGATTCCTGTTTTAGATAGCGCGTTGCATGGCATCCCAAATGTGTTCTATTACGTTCAGATCTTGGGGACTTGGGTGGGAATGGCAGCATCCCAAACTCAGATGAATGCTTCTCTAACAATAATGTGGCGTCCCGACACTTGTGTGGAGGTGCATTGTCCTGTTGGAACAGGCCCAACCCATCAACATGAATGCAGGACATGAACGGGAGTACCTCGTCAGAAAGGATGCGCGCATAGCGTTGGCAGGATACAGACGTTTGTAGACGTACCAGGGGTCCAAGTGAAGTCCAGCTAAACACAAGCCATACCATTACGGAGCCCCCACTAGCCGGTACAGTTCCCTGTTGACAAGCGGGATCCATGGCTTTATGGGGTTTGCGCCACACACGAATCCTTCCATCTGCCCGATACAGTTGGAAACGCGACTTGAGTCCCCCTGATGGGTGCACGACACAGAGCTATGTGCCTCGCTTGGGCACGGCAACTCCGCCACTGGACACTTAATGACTTGAAACAAGTAGCCTGGTCTGACGAGTCGCGTTTTCCAACTGTATCGAGCAGATGGAAGGATTCGTGTGTGGCGCAAACCCCATGAAGCCACGGATACCGCCTGTCCACATGGAACTGTACCGGCTGGTAGGGGGTCCGTAATGATATTGGGTATGTTTAGCTGGACTTCACTGGGACCCCTGGTACGTTTACAAACGTCTGTGACCGGCCAACGCTAAGCACGCATCCTTTCTTACGAGGTGCACCCGTTGATGTCCTGCATTCATGCTGATGGGTTGGGTCTGTTCCAACAGGACAATGCACCTCCACACAAGTGTCGGGACGCCCCATTATGGTTAGAGGAGCATTCATCTGAGTTTGGGATGTTGCCATTCCCACCCAAGTCCCCAGATCTGAACGTGATAGAAAACATTTGTGATGCCATGCAACGCGCTATCGAACACAGGAATCAGAGACCTCGGAATACACCCAAATTGTCGAGAGCTCTGCAAAAAGTATGTTGTGCATTGCCTACAGCATATTTTCAGAAGGTAGTGGAATCCATGCCTCATCGTATTTTTGCAGTCCCGCGCTCCCGTGGGGGACCTAGCAAGTATTAGACTGATGTACCAGTTTTTCTGGCACTTCAGTGTATATATATAATTTAAACTCTTTGCATAAAACAAAAACGATGCGCCCAGAAGGAATCACTCAATAGAAATGAAAATTTGTATGTGTATGTATAGAAAAGAAAATGATTGCAGTTCCAGAGCAGTGGTGCCATTTAGTCGGATAAAACAGCTAAACGAGTGGAACAAGTCAGTATGCTGTAGCACAACTTGTGGCTCCAATGCATTCCCTGTTATACGGTGTGGCATAAACGCCTAGTGTTAAAGGATACTATCCTGTGGTATAGCATGCCAAATGGTGTCCCAGTTGCTGGCCAGTTCGCCGATGTTCCGCTATGGATGTGGGCGTAGGTGGCATCCCATCATGTCCCAAATATGTTCGATTGGTGAGCGGTCTGGTAATCGGGTTGGCCATGGAATAGTGTCGACATTACAGAGGCAGGCTTGGGAGAACCGCGCCGTGTGTGGCTGAGTCTTAACCTGTTAAAAAATTGCTCAGTGATGCTGCGACAGGAATGCCAAAACAAAAAGTCGTAGAATGTCGTCGACGTACCGTTGAGCCGTGAGGGTTGTACGGAGGACTACCATGGGTGTCCTACTATCATAGGAAATGGCTCCCCAGACATCTACTCCCAGTGTGTATGAGCCGTCCATCGTTCCCCGGTAAAGGCTAGGATCCGTGTACTGGCCAACTGGTCTCCAAACACGTATGCGCTGGTCTTCGGTGCTAAATGCCAATCGTTACTCATCACTGAAGACAACACGGTGGCCCCAACATCGTTCGATGGTGATCAGGCCCGACTTCACTACAGCCGCTGCCGGCGATATTCACTGGTCAGTGGTAGGCGGCAAAGGGGCTTCGTCGAATGTAGTCCCCGCGACGCAAGTCTTCTGGCAGTGGACCGAATGGCCACTTCCCTACCTGAAGACGACGCAACATGGCCAAGGATGATTGGAAGCGACGAATTCTGTTCTGTTCGTGCGGCTAAGACAATCGCTTGGTCCTCGCGTTCTGTGGTTGCCTCCAGCAGTCCACTGCCCTCGAGCTGCTGGGTTGTGCCCCACGTGACCCATTGTCCCCAACATCGTTTGATTCCCGGGTCGCTCTGATCCAAATGCCTGGAGATACGGCGAATTTGACGAACCGGCTTCTCTCAGCAAAATGGAAAAGACCCAGAAGAAGACCACGTGGGCGATGGGTAGATGGGAACTTGCCCTAGACCTTAGAGAAACCTTCATCCAGCAGTGGATTGAAAATGATTAACACTTATAATGATGATGATGATGATGATATATTCAAATTTATAATTCAAAGCAAGTTTGTCCGGGTCGGGCCGAATTATGTGACGGCGGGTTCGAGTCCAATATTCTTGACCCGTTTCCAACTCTGTTCTCGAGCATAGACACCCATGTGGGGATACATTCGCACTAGACATCCCCTGGGAATCTGACTGTGCTATTTCAGTACAACGGGAGTACTACAAGATGTTCCATGATAACACTTGTTCTGATTGCAAATTTTTCTGTTGAGTATGTAGGTGTATACGTAAAAATTCTAAACTATTTGGGAATTTACGGCGGAAAATACGTACATGTACAGTAGAAGATAATAATATTGAAATTTCCCATTGCGCGTTGGCGCATAACACATTTGTACGAAGAATGGAAAAGTGTAAAAGGCAAAGAAAGGAAAATACACTTATCTTCGACGGCAGTCATTCTCTGTTGAATTATGATCTCCGAAAGTTTCTTCAAGAATTTTGTCTTCACGCTGTTCTTTCCCTTTTGAAGACCGATTGAGTAGTCATCGGAATTTCGAATGCAAGTGGTCAAAGGGAATAAGATTCAAAAGAACAACACAAAAATTTCCTCGTCGTTCCAACACGCTGTAAAATTTTAATTATTCACTTCTGTAATCAAGTTTTGGGGTCTTCTGGTTTTCAATTAAATATTTTTCTGTTGTGTGTGTTGTAAAAACGATTAAACAACACCGAAGGCACTGCAAAAACTAGTTTTCTGTTTGTTACGTATATTTACCATTTCCTTTTCCCTTTCTTGAAAAGTGAGCTTTTTTTTTTTTTATTGAAGGTTTAACGACCACCGTGAGCAACTCAATGGGCTATAAGCAGTCGCCAGTCCGTAATTTTGGGTCACTGGAAGGGAGAGAGCCAATGCCGTAAGATAAACACAACATCCATGCCTCACCGGTATTTCAACCCGGGCCCCTTTCGGACGAATGATCATAGGCCATCGCTTAGACCACTGCGCCACAGGGGCGGCGAAAAGTGAGCTTGAGGCGCCCCTGTTCTTGAGATTTCAGCATGACACTTAAGGTGGACGTCAAGTAATTTTGCTTCCTATACTCCGAATGGAAAAGCTTTTGTACACATTTCCTTCACAATTAGTGTGTTCCAAGGATGAACATTTTAACATCGATTAAAATAGCTTCATATCATAACTTGGAATACTTAATATTTTCTAAAACATAACCATAATTATATTAAAAATCAATAACTTTTCCTTTGGTGGTGTTGAAACCAGAAACGAGCATATGTAGAGAATTTTAGGAAGAGGGTGTCTGATCCCAGGTCTTAAACAACACTTAGAAATAGGAAGCTAGGAGATTTGGGCTAGACTGCCCGATAGGAAAGTGACATGAAAGCGAAGTAGAAAGGGGGAGGAAGAGGCCCTTATTTATCACTGGGGTCCAGTAGCCGGGGTCCGACGGCTTAACGCGCCCATCCGATGCACGGCGGGTATTTAGTGGATCGAGCGTTCGTACCTGTCTGAGATCGAACCTGAGGTCCTTTCCGTGGCAGTCACGAACGTTGCCCATTAGGTCACCCGCGGCCCGTTGAAACCAGAATAAAAGATGACGCGACCTGTACTTTGATGACCTCAGTAGACAAACAAATGTTAAATTGCATAATTATGGTTATGTTTTAGAAAATATTAAGTATTCCAAGTTATAAAATGAAGCTATTTTGATCGATGTTAAAATTTGCATCCTTGGGAAAGCATTAATTGTGAAGAAAATGTGTACAGAAATTTTTCCATTGGAAGTATAGGAAGCCAAACTACCTGACGTCCGTCTTAATGGCTCATGAAATTTTATCGTGAAATCACACAACCACTTCAGGATATTCATTCAACAAATATTGAAGACTCGTGCGACATTAATCACTGAAACGATGACAGTTTTCCGGGCTTTAGCACGATTTAATGAATAAAAGATGAGAAATATATACAGTTAAAACCATGAACACTTTCGAGGCAGCGGCTGCCTCTTCTTTAATCTATATATAATATAGATCATTGCACATTTAATCTATATATAATATAGATCATTGCATTGTGGGAAGTATTGTAAGTTATTAGCCAATAGTAATCTACATGCGCCAAAATGTTGCGTATACTGTTGGCCCAATAGTCTGTGAAGAAATCATGGAAATATCTTACAGAAATAAGAAATGGTGTAGGGTGGGGTAAACATTCAATTTTAAGTTTATATTACAATTTTAAATTTACTGTTTTAATAAGTGGAACCACTTATTAAAACAGTAAATTTTAAATTGTAATATAAACTTAAAATTGAATGTTTACCCCCACCCTACACCATTTCTTATTTCTATAATATATTTCCATGATTTCTTCACAGACCATTGGGCCAATAGTATACGAAACACTTTGGCTCATGTAGATTACTATTGGCTAGTAACTTACCATGCTTCAGATTAAATGTGTCTCTATTTATTACATCTGAAGAAAAGGCAACTGTTGCCTCGAAAGTGCTGATGGTTTTAATTGTATATATTTCTCATCTTTTATTCATTAAATCGTGCTAAAGACGGAAAACTTTCATCGTTTCAGTGATATTCATTTCAGCAAAATTTTGTTCCTTATCCAAACATCTCGTTGGCCAAGTCTCAGCATGATACATGGATAACACTTTTGTTCTTGCTACAGTCTTGAAAACCAAGCATTACATTACAGCCTCATGCGTCGGTGTTTTTAGCACGTATTTTGTAAAAAAAAAAAAAAAGGTGCGTGCTTGCTTACGTTATCACTTTGTCCGACCGCCCTTCTGTGGACACTATATCTCTGCAAATAATAGTCCGATTTGAAAAATTCGTTTTGCATTAAGAAGATTAAAATGTGAGAACGATGATCCGCTAGACCGTGTGAATACATATGCGATCGAATTCGAAACATATTTTATACTATATAATTCTTACTAAATATGGGATTGAAAAAATATTTTTTCCCATCCCTACCATCTATAACGAAGATTATTTTCGTTACAGTTCCCTTTTCAAGTAGTTTGCAGTTTTCTCGCTGGGAGCCCTAACGCTAAATTGCGATTTTCAAGACATCTCCGCTTCTGAAAGTCCGATTAAAAAAAATAAATTATTTTTGCATCAAATAGAGTTCCTTCACGAAAATGCTGTGCATATAATTTCTGATTTTTCAGAACGGTTTGACCACTAAAGTACGTAAGTGTATATTTAAATTTGTGATGCATTTGCAGCCGAATCTGACTGCTTGATTGAAAAACGTCTTTTGTGATAACATACAGCTCACCTCGAAAAACCATTTAAGAATACCGTCTACTTAAAATGATGCACAGTTTATCCGCCGCGGGACGCAGTAAAATATCATACTTCTATCGATATATCTGCTTCTAATAGTGTGATTTCAGAAATTCCTTCTTTTTCCGAGTACAATTCTTGCGAGAAATATTTTCCATATAATTTCACATTTTTATTAACGCACAAGTCTGCCACTAGAGAGCATAAGTTCACGCTTCCGTTTACAGAATATTTAAAGATGTCTATCTCAAAACCGGATTTAAAGCATCTTTTTTCGTCAGTTACCACAAACTACGAAAACGTTTTGTGTGCATTTTCTGTCCAAAATAATTTAAAGTTTCTCAACTAGGAGTGAAAATGCTTATCAGGTTTTTCTTGATATCTGTGCTACTAAAAGTTCGATTCAAGAAATTCTTTTTACGCCTGATATTATTCGCCACGTGGAACACTTTGCATGTACTCGTATGATTTGTCAATTCACAGTGCTGGCTGTAGCTGGTGTTAGTTTATAACATTTGCGTGCACAATGCGGTTAAATAGATGAAGTAGCAGTGACCAACGTTTCCCATGAACGATTCTTCTTTTTCATGACACTGCTCACGAAACTATGTAGACAAGTTACTGCCTATCCGGAGCTAGAACAATTAATCAGGTACCCGATATTGTGCATTCACTGATTTTGCACCATACGGTTTTTGGTTGTTCCAAAATAAAAGGGGAACTTGATAGCAAGCCTTTTTCAGGGGACCGGGACCATGCAACTTCCGATCATTCAGGTGACCAGGACCATGCAACTTCCGATCATTCAGGTGACCAGGAACATGCAACTTCCGATCATTCAGGGGACCAGGACCATGCAACTTTCCATCATTCAGGGGACCAGGACCATGCAACTTCCGATAATTCAGGGTACCAGGACCATACAACTTCCGATCATTCAGGTGACCAGGACCATGCAACTTCCGATCATTCAGGGGACCAGGACCATGCAACTTTCGATAATTCAGGGTACCAGGACCATACAACTTCCGATCATTCAGGTGACCAGGACCATGCAACTTCCGATGATTCAGGTGACCAGGACCATGCAACATCCGATCATTCAGGGAACCAGGACCATGCAACTTTCGATCATTCAGGGGACCAGGACCATGCGACTTCCGATAATTCAAGGTACCAGGACCATACAACTTCCGATCATCAGGGAACCAGGACCATGCAACTTTCGATCATTCAGGAAACCAGGACCATGCAACTTCCGATAATTCAGGGTACCAGGACCATACAACTTCCGATCATTCAGGTGACCAGGACCATGCAACTTCCGATCATTCAGGTGACCAGGACCATGCAACTTCCGATCATTCAGGTTTGCGGTACATCGAAATCAGGTTTACGGCTAAGACTTTCAGGACTGGCGTAGACGTCTGTAACATTGTTTATATGCTGTAGGGAATTAATTTGAAGGAGAGTAAGAGTTTCATTGAGGTAAGTGCAATGACTCTCATTCTGCCGCTCTTTGTTAAGAACTTTTCAAACACCTTGCACATTCTCCTAATTTTTCCGGCAAGTAAAGCTACATTAAACAGAGTACAGTCTGAAAAAACAAGAGGTGTGAATTCTCGGACATTTTATGAAAATAATGTGCAATGAAGTTGCCGGTAGGAGTCCATCTTTTTCAGAAAATTTCGTTTCTAAAAGTGCCCGTTTATTTCAACTTCCGTATTTGCACAGATTTTCCGTAGTCAGAAATTCTGTTTATTTCAGAAAAATCCATTTCAGGTTTTTTTCCATATTTAAACTAAAATTCCGCGATCCTCCATTTTTCAGCCCTTACTGCGGTTAATCATTTCGCTGCAGTCAAGATCGAACCCCTCTCGTTTGGGTTGGTAACACACGCCTTTAACCATTGAGCCACAAACTGTTGGAAATACGAAGCGCGTACATCGTAAAACAAACTGCACGACGATGAATTTTTTTTTGTCATTAATGCGAGCGATTTAGTCATTTTATTTTCTGTTGGGGCTTAATTTATTTTTGAATAGGTTTGTAACATTTTTTTTGTAGGAGGACTTTTCACAGATTAAGAATTTTTAAACGTAATTTTTCGATGCAACAAAATGCTTAGCAACTTGATTTTTTTATGCTGACAATGACTTTCAGATATCTTTAAAAAAGGTAAAAAGTACTTTTTTATAGTATTATTTCACAAAGAAACCTCCTAAATATAAAATTTTCTCTTGATAGCTATAACGAAGTTAATTTCAGGATTCGAACCTGCTACTCTCGACTCCGGAGTTAATTGTGTTATCCACTATACAACACTGGCGAGTGCTCTCACTGCTATCGGCCTTTATCTCATGTGCGCCCTGCGGTGCAGGCACGTGACGTAGCTTTTTTCTTAAAGTTATTCAAAGACTGAAGCATAGAAATATGTATATAATCATCTGTACAATACAATAAGTTAGGTACCCGGTTTCTTACAGTCACACAATATATAATAAACAGCTGGTGCACTAAATAGGGGAGATGGGACGAAATATCATGTGTCACAATAAACCAAATTAATGCGATATGCCGCCGCCCGCGGGAATTGAACACCGGATATCTCGATATCTAGCCGAGCGTGTTAGCCTTACACCACGGTGGTCAACAATCCACGGCGCTATGTGCGTTTTTCTGTCTGCATCTGACATTTTAAATCCGTAAGATGGGCTCAGCTACTGAGACGTTTCCATCTGGTGAGCATTAACGGCACTGGCTATATATTAATTATAGCAGTTAAAGCCAAAGGGCGAGATCCAAAGTGAAAATCCTCCAAATACGTGGGGTCAGTAAATAAACAAAGACATCGCTCTTTCCACGTTTAGCAACGCACAGCAACCGAAAAATTGTTATTCGGCCGCCGCCGGGGAGTTGAATCCCGGATCTCTCGATATCTAGCCGAGCGCGTTAGTGGCACCGTGATGTAAGGTTAACGCGATCTCTCGATATCGCGCTGAGCGCGTTCTTGGCCACTGTGGTGTAAGGTTAACGCGCTCGGCTAGATATCGAGAGATTCGGGAATCAATTCCCCCGCGGCGGAGGAATAAAAATTTTTTGTTTGCTGTGCGTTGCTACGCGTGGAAAGAGCAATGTCTTTGTTTATTACCTGACGATACGTATTTGGAAAATTTTCACTTTCATTTTTGATTCACTGCAGTTGTTGTGGGCTCTGCCATTTTTGTTGTCGCGCAATATCGTACATGTAGGTTCGTGAGTAATTACACGCTTGATTAAACTTTCGTTTGGAATTAGAAACAACGAACATAAAAAGGATACAAAAGACGTAAGAATAACCACTGCCCTATCAAGAGAAACATAGTTCAATTCCGCTGATCCTATGTGGAATGATATAAAGAAATTAGCTTCATACCCCACAGCCAAATCTACTGCCATTCGCGAAACCTTGGAAATCTTGGTTTCCCGCGCATTTGGAATCAATTCTTCAATTAATGCTTGTTTTCTACCGTACCGCGTGCCCAATCAGAGTGACCTCGTTTTTTCGAATGGCTGATCACATTTGTGCCTATTTATTGTCAAGTCACCGTGTTCAAATTGTTGAAGTGTTCTATCATCCAGTTTGCAGTTAGCTATCTGCCTTCCTTGAAAGAGTCATCTGATTGAAGTGCAAATGCTTGGAAATTTTTATTTCTACTCTACGAAAAAAAATTCGGATTCCTAGTATAGTTGTAAAATTCTTAGTAACAACACGCTTTATTAACAAAATTACTTCGGCCCTAATTAAAAAAAAAAACATTTCTAATTCGCTAATGTATTCACACCGTATCAACTAAAATATTCAATCCTTTTTGACTTATTTTTCATAACACGTTTGTTCTCTCTGTTAGACCATTTGAGATTTTCTCAATACTTATAATTTCGCAAAAAAAGAATTAATTTTCAGAAAACTCAAAATCTGTCACCAAGCTAGAATAACAGTCTGAAAAACAATTAGAACGCGTGAGAGGTCAAGCATAATCACACAGATAACAAGAATTATCGTATTTTGCAACGATTTTTACAATTTTCTTTTAATACAGGACGGAAGTTTACGTAAGAAATCATTTGCCTAATGAATATAAATGATACATTTTATGCACAAGCAATGATACAAAGTGAAGAAATGCATCATGTTCTATAGCACTTATTTCTTATTCAAGAATTCTGTGTCAGCATATCCTTAAGAGTCGTGAATGATGAAATTCCATTGAGAATGATTGATGAGTTGATTAATTTATACGTTACCATGTTTTGCACTCTTGTGAAATGAGATTAAGTTGGATTTATTTTACGAAAGCAGAATCTCAAAAAAAAAAAAAACTTTGAGCAAGCGTTGGGTAAATGTCAGAATACTTTGCATTCTTAATAAATTACTTATTGAGAAATGTATTGCTTGCTTCATTTCAAAATGAAAGTTACTTCTTATGACGTTTGTCAGTAAATTTGCGGAAATGTTGTGAAACTCAGAAAGCATTTGCAAAACATTTTCAAGTGAATTCATTGTTTTTACACCCACGGAAAAAGCCAAAGAAAACATTTCTTAAATTTATAGTTGAAAGTTGGCGTCAAAATCTCTGAATTTTTAAGCAATGAAAGGAAAATCCATTCATTACTAATAATCCTGTATATATATTCTACCTCGTGAGAAACATACATTGCTCGGTATAGAAAATGCAACGCTATGAAATGAGATGAATCTTAGCATACATGTAGGCAAGCAGACCGGAAATAAAGGATTTAATTCCTGAGGAATTACATGAATGCTGTGGAAAAGAAGACAGTATAATGTAGCCTGTGCCAGTAGGTTGTATGAAAGTCATCCCAGGACATACATTCGGCAACACGGCGTGGTATCTAGTGAAAAGATTCCGCAGATGTCCTGAGCTATCGTTGACCATACATAGACTTTGTGTCCACAATTCATCGAGATTGTGATGGGGTCGTGCAGAAGGATTAATTCCGCTTCCAACTGTGACCACCCGCTCTCTGTTTGCAAGAAGTCTAGAAATTGCGTTGTTCAGAACAGCATCTGGACAACTTGATGGTAAGGTCTCTCGATGTTGACAGTGTGTGGTCGGGCGTTGTCTTTCTGAGACTGAGAATCAACGGAGACACGGCAACAAAACGAGCTGCAGCATATCTTAGACTTACCGTCGCGCTATCGTTGTAGTGGGAATAAAAATGAACTTTCAGAAGACAGAACTGGTATACAATGCTTTTACGAGGAACGAAGATTGAAAAATTTATGCGGAAAAGCTGGAGATAACCA
The DNA here is from genome assembly GCA_039090855.1 of Macrothele yani. Lineage (NCBI taxonomy): Eukaryota > Metazoa > Arthropoda > Arachnida > Araneae > Macrothelidae > Macrothele > Macrothele yani. The sequence goes on from CM077007.1 coordinate 31,348,238, forward strand.
ATTCCTAGATTTACCTTGGGCAGCATGTATCAAGCGAGGGTCACAGTGATGTCTTTTGTAGTTAAGGTCAACGTCTCTGCTCACATAGATGAGCCTAGACGTAGACCTTAACTAAAAAGGACGTACAAAGACTGTAGACAACTGAAAGAAGCATGGAGGTACTTCGTGTAGCCAAGAAAGTTGAAAGAGAAACTCCTGGATAAAGAAAATGGCAAGAGTGGAAGACATCATGATCAGAGTAAAATCCCTGAAATGGCAATGGGCTGGACATGTTGCCAGAAGAACGGACTACCGATGAACAACCGAAATTTTAGACTGGATTCCAAACTACAGGAAAAGACTCAGAAAAAGATCACGTGAGAGATGGGTGGATGGAAGAGACAGTCCCAAGAGTGTCCGTCTGTGGAAGACATTTTGGGACACCTTCATCCAGCAGTGCATTGATAATGACTGACGACGATGATGATGATGATGATGATAATATATTCAAATTAATAGCTCAAAGCAGATTTGTCCGGGTCAGGTCCGGACAAATCTGCTTATAATGACTGATAACGATGATGTTGATGATGATGATGATGATATATTCGAATTTATAGATCAAAGCAGATTTGTCCGGGTCAGGTGCGGACAAATCTGCTTATAATGACTGACAATGATGATGATATGTTCGAATTTATAGCTCAAAGCAGATTTGTCCGGGTCAGGTTTGGACAAATCTGCTTATAATGACTGACAATGATGATGATGATGATGATATGTTCGAATTTATAGCGCAAAGCAGATTTGTCCGGGTCAAGACCGGACAAATCTGCTTATAATGACTGACAATCATGATGATGATGATTATGTTGGTTGATTGGTTGGTTAGTGGATTTTAGTGGCGCAAGGGCCAGGTTTGGCCAAAGAGCGTCAGACAAAGAACTATCAGCCACAGATTTTTAAAAGCGTGGAAAACGATTAAGAGCAGACAGGCTTGGTAAAAGTTGGAAAAGAGGTTGGTTGGTTGGTTGGTTGGTTGGTTGGTTAGATTTTATTGGCGCAAGGGCCATGGGTGGCCAAAGAGCGCCAGACACAAGACAAACAGACAGAATTAAAAAACGGGGCATAAAACCCAAAATCTGGCTGACCAAGAAAAACCGAACCATGAGTACGAAGGAAGGGCCAAAAAAGACAATGAAACAAACAGTATGAAAAACATGGTACAGTGGTGAGAAACAAGACGATTAAGTAAAACTGAGGAATGAGAATGATAAAACACATTACGAAATCGAACACAACTACACATAGGATGAGTCACCAGGAGGGGGCCGAACTGTCACTCTCCTCCCCCCACGCTCCTCGGTAATGCTGGCCGAGAGCGGGGACGAATTGTCACTCTCCTCCCCCCATGTTCCTCTGCAATGTTGGTTGAGGCTGGGGACGAACTGTCACTCTCCTCCCCCTATGTTCGTCTATAATGTTGGTTGAGGGTGGGGACCTCGCTGAGTCCGAGACAGTTGCAATGTTGGCCAGGTGGACCGCGACATTTGGATGGACACTGCACACCTTTGCTGATTGAGGGCAGGGTCTCCAGCACGTGCAGGCTTTCTGCTGGGAACTGGAAGAGTCGGTCGTCTTCAAAAGAGAAGGCGCAGACTCAGCTATTCGAAAACCTGGAGCTCGGGGAAATCCACCTGTGTCGCTTGTTCAGCTGTAGATCGCTTGGCAAGTGCGGCGAGAGCTACAGGGCGCGGAACAAAGGGCTGCACGGGTTGTGGCAGAGACTGAACTACTGCGGCAAAAGTACGCGGTCGGTTGTTGGGAATACCCAACTTGGCCTTGGCAGCAGGGTACGAGAGGCCTTCCAGGGTCTTGAGGCGCTGGATCTCCATCTAGTCCTTCCATTTCATACAGTTGCGGGAGTAAGCTGCATGGGCCTCACCGCAGTTAACACAGCAGGCCGCAGAAGAGCAACCATCCCCTTCATGTGCACTGGAGCCACAATTTGCGCAACGAGCGGAACTCTTACAGAAACGTTTGGAATGCCCGTACCTCTGACACCTGAAACAGCGCAGAGGACTGGGAATGTACGGGCGAACTATACAGACCAAGTAGCCAGCCTTGATTTCGGTCGGAACTTTCGGGGAGTTAAAAGTCAAGATTACATTTTTAGACTTAATCAAGGAACCATCGCGCCGGAACATCATACGACGTGCAGCAATAACACCTTGATCAGCAAGTTCAGTCACCAATTCGTCTTCACTGCATGGCAAGAGATCAAACTCCGAAATAACACCCCGAGAGGTGTTAAGAAACGGGTGAGGTGTCACTTTTACAGGAATGCCTTGAAGACTAGTGAGGTGCAGAAAAGTGTTACTCTGAGAAACACTGCAAGTTTGGACAAGCAGGTCCCCAGAGCGAAGCTTCCTCACAGACTTCAAGCGGCCAACCGCAGCGTCCAAAGCTTTAGAAATGAAAAAGGGAGATCTGGTGGACAGTCTCTCATGCGGATCGATGGATTCTACAAGTAAGTGTGTAGCATGCGTAGTCACAGCAATCGAGGGGAGACGACGCTTCGGAGCGACTGGTACAGCTGCCGAAGAAGAGGTTCCACATTCTTGGTCCAGGTCAAGGTCTAAAAACCGTTTAAGGGTATGAGACTTGGTAGGTTGAGAAGACGAAGGAGAGTCGTTGTCAACTATCATTTTCTCAGGTGACTTAAAAAATTTGGAGTTTTTGTTCTTGTTTTTACCCATGGAAAAAAGGAAGGAAGATTCGTCTGCAGACTACTCCACCCACCACCGAGCCCTACAAGGGAGAACTGGAGGTCTGCAAGCCAAGAAAATGACGCTGGACACAGTTCTGGAGCTTATACGTTGCAGATATAGTCCGTTGGCTGTGATCACACGCACTCGGCGGACACTTCGGCCTCCGGGTACCGTCATGCCAACGCCTTTGGCATGATCCCACAGCCCCCGGGCTTACCCTGCCGTGCTATACGACAAAAACGCCGCTAAAGCCCTGTACACAACTTGGCACAAGACTTCTGACTAGAGGTGGGTTAGTCTCTAGCCTCCCGTTTACAGCGAAGCCGGGGTCGAAGAGGAGTGTTGGTACACAGGAGGCACTTATCCGGTCTCCTGCAACCTCAGCCACCAGACATCCCATTTACGCCTCACGGGTCTCCGCACGCGGCAAACATGCAGGTAGGTCTAGCACCCAAACCAGCTAAAAAGGAGAAAAGAAATCCAAAGAAGACAAATCCTGGAAGGGAACCTAAACGGAATCTCAGCAACCTACGAACTGAGCGGTTAATATAAAACAGTTAGTGGTGGAGGGTAACAAAACAACAAGACCGGGGTGTTAGTACATAGCGTGGTAGCGATTAGATAGAGTATACAACACGGGCAACTAGCCAGTGCAGAAAATAAATAAAAACGAAAAAGCGAGACACAAGACCAGCTCGGGATCGTGGGGCCGCGACTCCCCAACAGCTGGATGAACAGCCGTCCCTGCAAACACCAACAGCACCAAAATAAAAAACAAGCGGTGGCATGACATCAGATGTTGACCAGTCACAAGGTCAGCTCGGGCCGTGGGGGCGCTGCTCCCCAAATAACTGGAAAACCAGTTATCCCCGTGCGGGGATGATTATGTTGATGATGATAATAATATATTCGAATTTATAGCTCAAAGCAGATTTGTCCGGGTCACGTCCGGGTCGGGCCCAATTATGTGACGGCCGGTTCCGGGTCCAAAATTTTTGACCCGTTCCCAACTCTGACCTACACCGTCTGTAAGAATAGATGAGGTCACTCGTTGTTTACCTTTCGCATTGTTTTTCCTTTCACCTGTTTTGCAATAGGGACGCCATTCCCCTAACTGCAGTATGAGGCGTTTCTCGGCAACCTGTTGAGATTCATCTTGAATAGCTTCAGACAGCTTAATGTGTGGCCTTCCTGAGTCAGACGACGTTTCAGCCTCTGCACATTCGGTTGCAAAATCGCAAGAGTGCACATTCGGTTGCAAAATCGCAGGAGTAAGGATGTGATTTCCAGTTCAAGAAATTTGCGAAAAACCATCTTTAATATTAAACAATACAGAACAAAGACCATGCTTCTTCCCAGTAGGGCTTGAAGCGGAAAAACTGTTTTCAAAAAGAAAGAAAAAAATACAGATAGGCTCAGTCCTGATTGAGGCGTTAGTTTGGAACAGAACACTATGACTTGCACATCGGAGAGTTGAAATGAGCAAGTCGAGTATGGTTTCAAAAGCGTTTATTTAATTTGTTATAGCCAACACAGGTTTATGATATGAAAAGTAGCTTACATAGTATTTACAAATAATGTTGGATACATTGCGACCACAAAGTAGATCTATACACGAATTACCCAAAATGGTGTTCTGCCTTCTTGGACTTTTTACATTCTTCCTCACTTGCTCTTTCCTCTTGTTTCGATTTTCTCCTCTTTTGCTTGCGTTCATTCTGCCAATTCCGCGGCATTTTCGAAAATGTTAACTCGTTCACAAGAAAACAATTTTTTAAAATTTCAATTTAAACCACTACGATATCTTCTTTACATATTTGAATAGATCTCGTCGAAAGCATTAAAACGATACCACACACAATGTTTTGCACTCACGGTTGTCCAGATAAACCGCGATGTTGACAAAAGTGTTCACCTGTTCACAAGAAATCACTTTATAAAGCGTTCAGTACCAACCACTGCGAAATGTTCTTCGTATATTTGAATAGATCTCGTCCAGAGTTTTAAAACGATACCACGTACAGTCGTGTTGTGCTCACTGTTGCCAAGATAGAGTGAGTCAAACGCGGTGGCACCCCCAGAAATATATCATCATCTCCCTCGCGCACAGGGAGTGAGGGAATCGTCGCGCGCACGATGTATTGCGCAGTTAGCAAACTGGAATCTATGCTATTTACGGATATGCTAACAAGATTCGTGTGCTGCACGTATTTTTAACCCTATAATGATTTCAACTGGAACCTATTTTTATCACATCTGGTCGACCGGTAGTCGCCCCATAGTATCCGCGGCGTTAGACGTAGTCCTACGTCCAAAAATAGATCACGTATCAACATACTGAGAGGGAAATTTACGTGGTACACACGAATGTAGGTACAACGATTTTAGCAGAAGTGCTTTTTTACGAAAGAAGACCCCGGTTTACATACGAGACAATTTAAAACTAAAATCTGTAGTATTATAAAAAACGTGTCGAAGAGAAGTTTTAAAGTTTATATGAATTTTCCTAACAAATTGCATGTCCTATATGTTCTGTTCACCATAAGTCGACCATAAAGAAAGCACCTGTTTCCTTTTTCAATATTCAAAATCGGCTCTTACTCTATCTTCTGCCGCATTTCATGGCTGTAAAATTGATTTTACGAGGGCTGTATCGATTTTCAAATTTATTCCGCTTTTAATAAAGCGGGAAATGCTTGCTCTGCTGAATGTTACAGCAAGAAGAAACTGTAAGGTATGGAAACTCGCCTTTCGCTAGGAAAACTCATTAAATTTGTGAAGATGCATTGCTAAATTACCATGTTTTCGACAGAGGTCACGTTTTCCAAACTCCTAAAAATTTATGGCCAAGCGAATTGGCTTATCAGCATGAGGATGCAGTAGCTGCAATTAAAAAATATACTAAATTAATGGATATTTTTCGATGCAACATCTTTCACAGATGTCTGACTACCGTTACCGTCAAAGATATGTGAAATCTTAAATTATGTGAAAATGTGAATGTGGAATATACACTGCTGGCCACCCAAAGTGCAACACCAAAAAGGACACGAAATAGCAAAGCCACATTTACTGGACACATAATAACAGATACAAAGATGAAACGATTGAGCTTACAGGCCCGTGCGACTTGCGGAACCTCCAGACATCAATAGTTCGTGTGACCCCCATAGCTGGCAATAACGGCCGCTACATGCCGCGGCATCGAACGAAAGAGGCTTTGGATGTGGGCTTGAGGTATGTCGGTCCAGGTTGCTTCCACACGTTGCCACAGTTCATCAGGCGCAGCCGCGGGTGGTGCTTGCCGGGCCACTCGATTTCCGATCAGCGACCATGCTTGTCCGATGAGCGACATATCGGGAGAACAGGCGGGCCACGGCAGCAGAGACACCTGGTGGGCCGTGAAGAATTGTTGCAGGCAGAAGCGGGATTCGGCGGAGAAGACAATGTCGTGCCATTCCGTAGTCCAGGTGCGGCGTTCAACGGCCCACTGCCGCCGCACTCGCCGGTGGTGTAACGTCAGTGGTAATCGGAGCAATGGGCGCCGTACGACAAGTTCCCGCTCCTTCAGACGACGTCGAACGGTACGTGCTGACACAGGTTGTTGCTGAACACACCCTTATTCCTGCGCTAATGTTCGTGATGTGGCGGTGCGAGCCGCCAATGCCCGTCGCACAACATGCCGGTTCTCTCGTTTGGTGGTGTGTCGCGGCTGCGGCAATCGCTCACGTCGGTCTGTCCGTCCTTCCTGCACCAACTGAATCCATACTCGCCTCACTGTGGCTGGATGTCGTCCCACACGGGCGCCGATGTCTCGGTACGACAAACCGCTGTCGCGATAAGCCACTATTCGTCCTCTGTCGAACTCCGAAACGTACTGGAATGACTGCCGTATTCTGCGACAAGGCATCAGGAAGCTTCCCACGCACAGGTCCGGCAGCCCAACACACTTCCACTATTTACACCCCACCTTCTGTTCACCCTTGTTATAGTGCTTCTCGGTGGCGTGCCGGTCGCACATGATTTGCATTTGCCCTGCAATACTAATCGTTTGCATGTCCTCTCGCGAGCGACGCATGCTGCGAATTTCAGGCCAATGGTATGCTTCCTTCTTAGTGTTGCATTTTGGGTAGCCAGCAGTGTATATACACTGAGATAAAAATAAAATCTAGGAATGGCGCTACTATTTCCATTACGGTCCACCACACCCATGCAGTAAAGGTTATCGTCCGCAAACAACGCATTTGTAGAGGTATGTATCTCCGCAAGCATAAGTAGTAGCAATCGCAGTTCAGATGGCAACTTATCAGGATTTAAGGGATTTCGAACGTGGTATGATAGTCGGCGCCTGGGAGATGGGTCACTTCATCTCGGAGACCACCACGAAATTTGAATTTGCACGGTCGACAATTTGTAATGTGTACGTGGACTACATAAACTCAGGTAAAAAAATGCAGAGTGCGAGACCAGTGTGGCCGTAGAAACGACCTGCACGATAGTGGACAGCGGCGCCTGGCACGCATCGTAAACATCCGCTCGGGATGCAACTTGCCACAAATTACAGAGCAAGTCAATGCAGGGACGAGCAGTAGCTTTAGCGTTTAGACAGCGCAAATTTCCCTGTGTTCTATGGGGTTCCAGAGCCGACAGCCCATCCGGTAGTCATTGCTGACCCGAAGACACAAGTCTGTGGGCTTCGCTTGCGATCGGGCGCACCGGAATTGGACGCAAGATGCCTGGAAACGTGTAGTCTAGTCTGACGAATCGCGGTACTAACCATTTCGGGCAGATGGCCGACTCCGGGTGTAGCCCAATCGTTAATGGATTCCGTATGCCTACAAAGTACAGTGCAGGCCGGCGGTGAGTTTGTTATGGTATGGGGTATTTTCAGCTTGCACTTATTAGGACCAATAATACATCTGCATACGGTTCTGACTACTGGAGGCTACGTAACCATTATGTTGTGCTATTCGCAAATCCTGGGGTCTTAACCCGAGGATCTTGCACTGGGTATATACTATGGTTACCAGACATATGGTCACTTATGGCTCAACAGTGTGGTGGCGCAGCGTTAATCTTAGCACGGTTCAGGCTGAACTTAACAAGTTACAAAGTTTGGCCTGCGTAGGTATATCAGGAGCAATGATAACTACTCCAACAGCTGCATTGGATTTCCTTCTTGATATTCTGCTGCTTCTCCTTCATATTGAAGGTGATGCCATTATGGGGCATATAGATTATGCTGCAATGACATGTGAAGACCCTCATTGTGGGTTGGCAGCATTACCAAGCCTATTCAGGAGTATTTTTGTAAGGAGCCCATCTTTCAAATGGTAACCGACAACATGCTAGTAAAATATCATTTAGATATAGCGTGAACTTTCTTAGTCGCAGTGAATGGAAAGCATCCTTTGTCCCTGGGTGCAGTGGTGAAACTGTTTGGTTTACTGACGGCTCCAGGACAAATGTAGGAGTGGGAGAAGGGGAGTACTGCCTATCTAGAGGTTATGGCTCATGCCAAAGCCTTGGAAGGCATGCTACCGTGTTCCAAACTGAGGTGTATACTATTTTGGCATGTGCCTCAGAATGTCTGATCAAAGGGTATCACAATGTGCGTATCTAAATTTGTTCAGAGAGTCAGGCGGCTTTACTGGCACTTCGTCAGTGCCGCATTTCACCCAAACTCGTTTGGAACTGCCTCCAGATCCTAACTGAACTGGCAAACCGGAACAAAGTACAACTGTTTTGGGTGCCAGGTCATGGGGATTTTGTAGGTAATGAGAAAGCTGACTTTCTTGTTAAAGAGGGGATAAAAAGCAGGCTTTTTATGGTCCGGAGCGTGCATTAGGGATCGCCTCTGGTGTTGCTAGAGGACTAATTAAAAGGCTGCTGAGGATTAAGCAGCTTGACATCTGGTATACTGCGAATGGACAGAGGCAGGCAAATGATCTTAATCAAGGACCCTTGCCTCATAGAGCTAAGGAGCTCCTTAAACTGCCAAAAAAGGATATTGGACTGATTGTTGGTCTTCTTACAGGACACTGTCGTCTTAATATGCGCCTTAATTTGATTGGGGTGAAAGAGGATCCACTTTGTAGAGGATGCCATCTAGAAGAAGAGACTTCCTTGCATTTTCTTTTTGACTGACGTTTTTGCAGCACTCAGGCTTCAACACTTTGGTACTCATAACTCGAGACCAAGTGATCTCTCGTTAGTACCAGTCAAGAGCATTCTTGCTTTTGCTCGTGCATCTTGTCTCTTTCGAGATTAGGGCTGGGAATGCACAATAGGCCTTAGGTCGTGGGGTGCTGAGTCATTGTATCCCCCCATTGTTGCAATTGAAATTACAATTACAACCATCCTTCGGGATTATTTGCACCCGTTCATGCATTCAACTACTTCGAAGGGTGCTACCTCTTTCAACACGACAATGATCCATCACACACGTCCAGAGTCATCCGATTATGGCTAGAGAAAACTTCCACGGCGTTTGGCATCCGGACTTAGCCTCCTAGGTCGCCGGATTCAAACGCCATCGAGCACATTTGGGATGCTGTTCAACATGCTGTCTACGCCAGGATTTCTTCACCGGCAAATATTACGGAATTGTGGGACATATATATATATATGTGTGTGTGTGTGTGTGTGTGTGTGTGTGTATACGGTCGAGTCACAGTATTGCGACGACCAGCTAATATCCAGAATAGCCTCCGTGTGCTGCGCGGACAGCAGCTAGACGGGCTGCGAGTGATTCAATAAGGTGCTGGAAGATGTTCACGGGTATGGGGAATCATGCTGACTGAAGTTCATCTGACAGCTACTGGAGGGTGCATGGTGGAGGATCCATAGAGCGAATAACACGATCAAGGTGTTTCCATCGATGCTCCATTGGGCTTAAGTCGGAGGAATTAGAAGGTCAGGGAAGTAACTTGAAGTCTTCATCGTGTTCTTCCAACCACTCTCCAACATTTCTAGCTGTGTGACATGTAGCATTATCGTGCTGGAAGATCACATCCGTCCCAGGGAAGACAATAAGCATGTATGGGTGTACGTGGTCTGCAAGCATGGATTCATAACGAATTCGGTCCTTAGTGCCTTCCACAGGTATGGGTGGAGACACGAAAAGCCACGAAAACATTCCCCATACCATGACGCTGCCCACACCAGCTTGGCCTCTTCCAAAAATTATTGAAGAGTGTTTGTTCTACGATTTTCTGGTTTTATTCGCCAACGTCCATTCCTTAGATGAAGCAGAAAACATGACTCATCGGAGAAGGCAATCCTTTGCGAATCAGCAGAGGTCTAATTCCGATACTGTCGTGCAAATGTAAGGCTCTTCTGCCGATGCACCTTCGTTAGCATAGGTGCAGTGACCATCCGTCTGCATCGGAGCCGCATAAGCAGCAGGGTTGGCTGAAATGTCGTTTTAGACCCATTTCCAATAGCCACTTATTTCATTCGGCCAGTGAGTTACTCCACTGTAGGGTGTCGATCGGCCCTCACGCACCTTCGAAGCTGACGTTCACCTCTCACATCAATGGCAGGTGGTATTCCGCAGATTTCACGTCGCTTATACGCAATGGTGCCATTTCTCCAATCACGATACACTTTAACCACAGTAGCACGCGAACAGTTCACAAACTGTGTTGTTTCAGAATTACTGCTACTCTTGGCCCGAAAGCCGGTAATCATCCCTTTTTGCAAATCTGATAAGTCGCTCCTTTCATCCATGACAGCAACGAGTGATATGTTTTCAGAATGGCTACAGCACACCTTATATTCCCTCCAAGACAGCTCACGACACGCGCCATCTTTCATTGGCTATGCGTTGTTGACGTCGAAAATGGGAGGTGGTCAAAAAGAAATGACTCGACTGTGTATATACATATACATACACTGGTGCCAAAAAATCGTGGCAGTAGGCAAGTTTCCAGCTGGCGCTGCCGTCGTATTAATGTGTCTACCTACGTTCGTGAATCAGACTGAACAACCGCCAGTAGGATTATGGCAAGCCGACGTAAATTATGAGAGTTTGAACGAAGCATGGTGGTATGTGCCAGACGGATGGGACATTGAATTTCGATGTTGCGCGAACATAAAACATTCCTAGATCCACGGTGTCAAGTGTGCACCAAAAATACCTCATGGAAGGCATTACCATCTACGGTGGAAAGCGCAGTGGCCGGCCATGGGTGCTGAATTCCCGTGACCAGCGGCGTCTGACCAGGATTATCCATGCTATCAGAAAAACGACACTGGCTCAAATAGCATCCGTATTCAATGTCGGAGATATCCCAGATATATCCATCAGGTCAGTGCAGCGAAATGTAGCGTCAATGGGGTATGAGAACAGAAAACCCACCAGGGTGCCTTCGTTAACATCAGAACATCAGACACAGGACCTCACCTGAGCTCCTGAACACGATAATAGCAGCCTGGAAGACTGGCAACATGTGGCGTGGTCCGATGAGTCACGCTACCAGTTGTTACGACCTGCTGGTAGAGTTGAGGTTTGGCGCAAACCATGAGGACATGGATCCAAGCAGTCAACAAGGCATTCTACAAGCTGGTGGTGGTTCCATACATGTGCGAGATGTTTCTACGTGGCACGATTTGGGTCCTCTGGCCTTCGTAAACACGTCATTAACTATTAATCGCTTTGTTCCTCTGCTGGGTGAACATTTCAGCCCTTCGTGGACTTTATGTATCCAACAACGATGGGATTTTCTAGGCGGACGAAGCATTATGTCATTGGGCCCAAGTTGTTCGAAATTGGTTCGAGGAGCATTTTGGACAGTTCCGATGGATGGTGTGTCCACCACGTTTGCGCGACATGAACCCAATAGAGCACTTATGGGACGTGGTGGAAAAGTCCATTCGCACCAAAGATTCTGCACTTACAAATAGCAAGGAACTGTTGGCGGCTGTTCAGACGGCATGGATCAACATCTCTCCAGCGGGAGTAACATAGAGAAGACTGTTGCAAAATAGACCGTTGTGGGAGAAACTTGGGGAGACCATCCAGAAGTAGATTGATAACAGTTGATGACGATATATATATACAGTAACTTGAGGATCTGTCAGCACCTAACCGATAAAATTTTGCTTTATTTGTATATATGTGAATCAGTGCTGGGCTGGATCAAATGACACCAAAATGCATAGCACCTAGCAAAGTCACAAATAAACAAGTAAATAAAATCATGCAATGCATTTATTATAATACTCTTTCCAACATACCAGAAATCATTACTGAAGTTATTACTCAAGTTTTGAGGATAATGGCTGTGGTATAAATCTCGCTCCTCTGCCATGACCTTTGACCCCACTTCGATAATATTAAACAGAATTGGTTCAGTATACCTCCGGAACAACCTACTGAACTTTGTTGCAATAGAAGTATTTTTAGTCAAGTTATGACAATAACGGCTGTAGAATAAATCTCGCTCCTTCACCCTGACATTTGACTCCATTTCAATGATATTCAACAGAACCGGTTCAGTATACCTGTGGAACAACATGATAGCGTTTTGTCGCAATCGAAGCTTTCTTATGTAAATTATGACGCATAAGGGTGATGGAATGGATCCTGCTCCTATGTCCTGACCTTTGACCCCATTTTAAACATGGTTAGTCCCCAGGTTGTCCCATAACACATTTTAAAATTTCATCGAAATTGAACGATTTTTACGCGAGTTAACGTGCGGACAGGCAAACAGACAGACGGACACAGCTGGAGTATATACGCTTCTTCAACCCCCACGTTTTTAATACTGTTTGTTTGCCTTGTGTCTGGCGCTCTTTGGCCAAACATGGCCGTTGCGCCATAAAAATCTTCCAACCAACCAACCCCACGGTTGGAAAGCGTAAAAAAAAAAAACAGAAAATTTATCTTTATAAATATAAGCGCTAGTGTACACTTTCGCATGCTAATACAGTTAAATTGTTTTTGTACGCATAATTAACCGAAAAGCTGTGCAAAAATTAATTTTGTTAAAACATGAAAGAGCCGCCCCAGGGGCGCTGTGGTCTAAGCGATGGCTTCTGATCATTCGTCGGCGATGCGTCCGGATTCGGTCCCGCTGAGGCATGGTTATTGCGTTTGTTTTCTGGCGCTGTCTCTCTCCCTTCTCTAGAAATAGTGGGTCTGAATTAGGGACGGTCGACTGATTACAGCTCACTGAGTTCCTCAAGGTGGTCCTTAAACCTCCAATCGAAAAAAAAAAAACCCAAAAAATTGGACACCGAATTTTCGGGTGTATTAAGTACGAATTTTGAATCCGTTCTGAAGCAAATTAAATTTATCAAAGCTATTCAAAGTCAATGGAACCGGTATGGAAAACAATAGTATCTGACGCAAGAAAGTTTTTTGATCGGGTCTTTTGTCCCTCAGATTTTGCTGTAAACGGAATCGTGAGCTTACGAACTCTTAGAAACAGAGATATCGACAAAATAAAGATGTAATTTTACGTCTCCTGGTGGGAAAACCATGCATTATTTTAGGAAGAAAGTATTCTCAAACGGTTTATCCATATGAGCGGTATCGGTCCAAGAAAAAAATTTAGTCGAGTTTTCAGGAGCCCAGATTTTGCTACAAATACATCAAAAGCACAAATTAACACTTATGACCCATGGTGGCCAAACCATTGTTTACCAAACATTAGAAATTATGTGAAAAATATTTTCCATCAGGTCTTGGATGCGATACAGGAAGAATTTTTCAAATCAAAGTTTTAGGAGCAGAAAACGCAATTTACCTTTGTGCGCCCTAGCGGAAAGTCTGTGATTTAATTGAAAATTTTGAATTTATAGGAAAAACATTTCGCATCGGAAACACTATCCAACAAAGAAGGAATTTTTCAAATCGGACTTTTAGAAGTAGAGATATTGACAAAAATAAGATATGCGTCTACGCCTCCTGGCGTAGAAACCATACATTATTTTAAGAAGGAAATGTTTCTAAAAGGTTTGTCGACATGAGTAGTATCGGTCAACAAAGGAAATTTTTTTCAATCGAGATTTTAGAAGCTCATATTTTGCTGCAAATACATCAGAAGCGGAAATTAAGACTTACGCAACCTGGTGGCCAAACCACTTTTTTACAAAAATTAGAAATTATGTGCAAACGATTTCCCATAAGGAGCTGTATCCGGTACAGAAAGAAATTTTCAAATCGGAGATTTAGAAGCAGAGATATAGGGAGAAACGCAATTTACCTTTACGCCCCCTTACGGTAAGTATATGAATTACTTGAAAATTTTGAAATTATATGAAAAATATGTCACACGGAAAACACTAGCCAACAAAGAAGGAATTTTTCAAATCGGACTTCTAAAAGTAGAGATATTGACAAAAATAAGACACATCTACGCCTCCTGGCGGAGAAACTGTGGAATATTTTAGGAAGAAAATATTCCGAAAACGTTTATCGGTGTGAATGGCATCAGTCCACGAAACAATTTTTTCAATGGATATTTTAGAAGCTCAGATTTTATGGCAAATACATCTGAAGCAAAAAGTAATACTTAGGCCCCCGGTGGCCAAAGTATTCAATACCAAAGGTTCGAAATTATATGTAAACAATTTTCAATCAGGAGATGTATCCGCTGAAAAAAAAAATTCAAATCGGAGATTTTGAAGAAGAGTTATCGGGAAAACTGCAATTTCATTTTACGCCCCTAGCAGAAAATCTATGCGTAATTTGAAAAAGTAACTATATCTAAAATACTCTTCGACCTAAATGGAATCGAAAGGTAAAATAATTTTTTCAATCGGATGTTTCGAAGCAAATATGTGGAATAAAACGTAATTTTAAATTCGACATCATCTGCATTTACGCCCTCTAGCGGCGAAATTGTACATCGTAAAAAAAAACGAAATGAAAGATCATCATTCGCATATTTCAAGCTTCCGAATGCAAAAGGAATTTTTCAAATTGGACTAATAGTTGCAGAGATACGGTGGGTACAGACAGACGGACGGACAAACCGATAACATAAGCACGATCTTTTTTTACAAAAAACGTGCTAAAAAGAAACTTGAAACAACTTTGATTCAAATTAAGACACTGTATATTAGAGTCCGGCTTATAAGCAACTGCATATTTTGACGTTAGGGCTTGTGAATGCATGAAGAGAGAAAATCATCAGCAAAAATGTATGTTTCAGGCAAAATAGTTTTATAGTTTATTTGATGTTTCAATGTACGGTTACTTAACAAGTTTACATAAAACCACTTAAAAAAATCATGCAATGGATTGATTATGATACGCTTTCCAACATACCAGAAATCATTACTCAAGTTATTACTCAAGTTATGAGGATGATGGCTGTGGAATAAATCTCGCTCCTGTGTCCTGGCCTTTGACCCTATTTTGATGATATTCAACAGAAACGGTTTAGTATACCTCCGGAACAACGTACTAAAGTTTTGTCGCAATAGAAGCAGTTTTAGTTAAGTTATGAGGATAATAGCTGTTGAATAAATCTCGCTCTTGTGCCTTGACCTTTAACCCAATTTCGATGTTATTCAACAGAACCAGTTCAGTATACCTCTGGAACAACATGATAAAATTTTGTCGCAATCAACCATTTTGACGGACGTTATGACGCATAAGGGCGATGGAAGAAATCCAGCTCCTATGTCTTGATTTTTGACCCCATTTCACCCATTTTCAATAGGGTTTGTCCCCAGGTTGTCCCGTACCACATGCTGAAATTTCATCAAAATCGAACCATTTTTACGCGAGTTATCGTGCGGAGAGGCAGACAGACGGACAAAGCTGGATCATATACGCTTCCTCAACCTACGGTTCGGAAGCGTAAAAAAGGACATGATTTCATTTAATCGCCCGAGATTTCGAAAACCAAGCAATGGCCCACACTAGAGATGGTTCGTTCGCGACTGTTCCAAGTGACCCGGTCGACAGAGTGAACTAAAAGGTCCGCTGAGCAGTTCCAGCCGATATCTTTCGCGGCGAACGAAATCGTTCCCGTTCGCTTCGGTCCTGGAGTCGAGTATCCGAATCGTTCCCCGTTCGCTTTCGTCGTTTCGTTCGTCGGCGGGAGTTGGTATTTCATTGCTCATTGATTAGTTACTTGATCGAAAATCTTTTTGTGCTACTACAACCATTTTATCTTCAGTTTTATCTCATAGTTTGCAGTTAAATGAACATATAAATTGTATATTTTAAAGTCAATGTTTTATATATTTAGATTTTTTTTCATTATGGTTTCAATCACAAGATGGAGATACCAGTTTAGAACTTTGACCGCACAGCTGTTCTGTATTATGTTGCTCGTGTTCGTTGACATTTTACTTGGAAATGTATATTAATAAATACGAAAGGCAGTATCTGCACTACAACAGAGTGAAACAATAAATTATAAACATCGTCATACATCATTCTAATAAATACAAAAGACAGTATCTGTACTACTACAGAGTGAAACAATTAATTATAAACATCGTCAAACATCATTCTAATAAATACGAAAGGCAGTATCTGTACTACTACAGAGTGAAACAATAAATTATAAACAGCGTCATACATCATTCTAATAAATACAAAAGACAGTATCTGTACTACTACAGAGTGAAACAATAAATTATAAACATCGTCAAACATCATTCTAATAAATACGAAAGGCAGTATCTGTACTACTACAGAGTGAAACAATAAATTATAAACATCGTCATACATCATTCTAATAAATACAAAAGACAGTATCTGTACTACTACAGAGTGAAACAATTAATTATAAACATCGTCAAACATCATTCTAATAAATACGAAAGGCAGTATCTGTACTACCACAGAGTGAAACAATAAATTATAAACATCGTCATACATCATTCTAATAAATACAAAAGACAGTATCGGTACTACTACAGAGTGAAACAATAAATTATAAACATCGTCATACATCATTCTAATAAATACAAAAGACAGTATCTGTACTACTACAGAGTGAAACAATTAATTATAAACATCGTCAAACATCATTCTAATAAATACGAAAGGCAGTATCTGTACTACTACAGAGTGAAACAATAAATTATAAACATCGTCATACATCATTCTAATAAATACAAAAGACAGTATCTGTACTACTACAGAGTGAAACAATTAATTATAAACATCGTCAAACATCATTCTAATAAATACGAAAGGCAGTATCTGTACTACTACAGAGTGAAACAATAAATTATAAACATCGTCATACATCATTCTAATAAATACAAAAGACAGTATCTGTACTACTACAGAGTGAAACAATTAATTATAAACATCGTCAAACATCATTCTAATAAATACGAAAGGCAGTATCTGTACTACTACAGAGTAAAACAATAAATTATAAACATCGTCATACATCATTCCAATAAATACAAAAGACAGTATCTGTACTACTACAGAGTGAAACAATTAATTATAAACATCGTCAAACATCATTCTAATAAATACGAAAGGCAGTATCTGTACTACTACAGAGTGAAACAATAAATTATAAACATCGTCATACATCATTCTAATAAATACAAAAGACAGTATCTGTACTACTACAGAGTGAAACAATTAATTATAAACATCGTCAAACATCATTCTAATAAATACGAAAGGCAGTATCTGTACTACTACAGAGTGAAACAATAAATTATAAGCATCGTCATACATCATTCTAATATATACAAAAGACAGTATCTGTACTACTACAGAGTGAAACAATTAATTATAAACATCGTCAAACATCATTCTAATAAATACGAAAGGCAGTATCTGTACTACTACAGAGTGAATCAATTAATTATAAACATCGTCATACATCATTCTAATAAATACAAAAGACAGTATCTGTACTACTACAGAGTGAAACAATAAATTATAAACATCGTCATACATCATTCTAATAAATACGAAAGGCAGTATCTGTACTACTACAGAGTGAAACAATAAATTATAAACATCGTCATACATCATTCTAATAAATACAAAAGACAGTATCTGTACTACTGCAGAGTGAAACAATTAATTATAAACATCGTCAAACATCATTCTAATAAATACGAAAGGCAGTATCTGTACTACTACAGAGTGAAACAATAAATTATAAACATCGTCATACATCATTCTAATAAATACAAAAGACAGTATCTGTACTACTACAGAGTGAAACAATTAATTATAAACATCGTCAAACATCATTCTAATAAATACGAAAGGCAGTATCTGTACTACTACAGAGTGAAACAATAAATTATAAACATCGTCATACATCATTCTAATAAATACAAAAGACAGTATCTGTACTACTACAGAGTGAAACAATTAATTATAAACATCGTCAAACATCATTCTAATAAATACGAAAGGCAGTATCTGTACTACTACAGAGTGAAACAATAAATTATAAACATCGTCATACATCATTCTAATAAATACAAAAGACAGTATCTGTACTACTACAGAGTGAAACAATAAATTATAAACATCGCCATACATCATTCTAATAAATACGAAAGGCAGTATCTGTACTACTACAGAGTGAAACAATAAATTATAAACATCGTCATACATCATTCTAATAAATACAAAAGACAGTATCTGTACTACTACAGAGTGAAACAATTAATTATAAACATCGTCAAACATCATTCTAATAAATACGAAAGGCAGTATCTGTACTATTACAGAGTGAAACAATAAATTATAAACATCGTCATACATCATTCTAATAAATACAAAAGGAAGTATCTGTACTACTACAGAGTGAAACAATTAATTATAAGCATCGTCAAACATCATTCTAATAAATACGAAAAGCAGTATCTGTACTACTACAGAGTGAAACAATAAATTATAAACATCGTCATACATCATTCTAGTAAATACAAAAGGCAGTATCTGTACTACTACAGAGTGAAACAATTAATTATAAACATCGTCATACATCATTCTAATAAATACGAAAGGCAGTATCTGTACTACTACAGAGTGAAGCAATTAATTATAAACATCGTCATACATCATTCTAATAAATACAAAAGGCAGTATCTGTACTACTACAGAGTGAAACAATTAATTATAAACATCGTCATACATCATTCTAATAAATACAAAAGGCAGTATCTGTACTACTACAGAGTGAAACAATTAATTATAAATATCGTCATACATCATTCTAATAAATAGGAAAGGCAGTATCTGTACTACTACAGAGTGAAACAATTAATTATAAACATCGTCATACATCATTCTAATAAATAAGAAAGACAGTATCTGTACTACTACAGAGTAAAACAATTAATTATAAACATCGTCATACATCATTCTAATAAATACAAAAGACAGTATCTGTACTACTACAGAGTGAAACAATTAATTAAAAACATCGTCATACATCATTGTTAAACAGTTAATGTATAGGTAACTGCTAGGTTTATGAACATACACCAAACGACACCAACAGGAAGAGACCTCACACTAATCTTGTTTCCTACAAACGAAACGAACGTGTCTTTTGAAGGAATCACTTAGTGACCCGATCTGAAAGATCCGGATCACGTAAACGACTGCATCTTCCCATCACTAATGAAATCCTCTCGAATGAAATTTCCTTCTGATTTCTGCAAAATCCCAGGCTAAATTAATTCGCAGCTGCGCTCTCTAGAACTCCCGAGAACCTTCCAGAACCTTCTAAAAGTTTTCAGTGATTAAATAGCGATATAAACACAGTTACTTGAAGTCAGCCAATTCAATTTAGTTCCAGCTGCCTGAGTGGATACATATCTGCGTTATTCTGAGTTGAAATCGAGACTCTGCAAGCATCAAGCAGACGCATTTTGCTATGTCTGCGGGAGGGACGTTTGCCAAGGGAGTGTGAGCGTTGTCTTCCGCATCCTGCCGCCCACTCAGTTTAAAATATGACATTCCTCAGTATATTTAACTTTAAAATATAATCTTAACTTTGCCAAGTAATAAGTCCTGTGTTTCATTTCATGTGGCCGTATATATTTTCCCTTAGGAACTGCGTTTTTTTACTTCTCCAAAATCGTTTACCAAAATAGTAACCACAGGGCCATGAAAATTCAATTGTTCTCCACTTTTCCAGTTCCTTACTTGAAGCCTCTTGCTCATGTTTGTGCAGCCAGGGGCCTAATGGGAGGGTGGAGAGAGGAATTCATTGAAGGGGTCACTACTAATTGCTCTGTTTGTTTTCTTTACAAAATATAGAATTCCAGTACTGAAAGGGGAGTGTAAAGCTACAACGGCGCTCCTGATACTGCCCCGGAACAGTGAAATTGCAGAAAGTGGCTGACAACTACATTGTAGCAGTAGTGCAAAGCAAAGTCGTTGGCTTAAAGGAAGAGAGTTAAGGAGATGTGGGGAGGTATTTTGTCTGCGTGGCACGACGTTAAAATTTTATTTAGACAGAGAAAAGCGACATTTTCTTTTAAATAAATTGTTCAAATACAGTGCTATTTTCCTTAGCAAACATGTAAAATTCTGAAAAGCGATGTAAGACAATGCATTCATAGCAAGCTAAAGTTGAAGGCGACATTCTACTAACACTTGTATCCACCAGTGGCGCTACTAGTTAGATCCGCGCATGTATGTATGTCCAAATGGAGGGAGTGGGGATTGCACGATTTCCTTTGTAGCCGGTATTGAAAAGCATTAAAGCCTTCCCATTGGCTCAGTGGTCTAAGCTCTGGTTTATGACCATTCGTTTAAGAAAGGGCCCGCGTTCGAATTCCGGTGAAGCATGGAGGTTGTGTTTGCCTCACGTCACGGGCTGTTTCCCTTTCCTGGAACCAGTGAACTTAAATAAAGGAGAGGCGAATGCTTATTATCCATTGCGTTGCTCAAGAATGTCGTTAAGCCTTAAATAAATAAAGAAAGCTTAAATCATTAAAAATTCGTTCTTTCAGTGTTTCCTAAAAACAATAAGCGCTATCAAACTTGTCCCACTCAAAAAATAATGCTCGCCCATCCATCGCCCATCCTGACTTCGAAAACTAGTGACGTGTCTGGTCTGCTGCCATTTTATCAAGACAAGAGCAAAAAAGTACTCAATGGAATCATCTGCTAAGATGTGGGAGGCCCACAAAAAATATTTCTGCATATCTATTGGGGTTCAAGACACGCCCTGGGCACTTCATTTCACTTGGGAGCACTGCAACAAAATTCTGAAAGGTATGATGGACAACTGAGAGAAACCCATACTACTCTAACCAAAAGGACCTCAATGACTTAATCAGAGATCTTGGTCTTACCAAGTCTAATACCCGAGATTTTGACGTCTAGGCTCAGGAAGTGGAACTTGTTAGATTAAAGTGTACAAATTGCAGATAAGAGGAAGCGGGACGGATTACAGGAAGCATTTTACCTCATTTGCACCTTTAAAGAAGGGCTCTGCTTCTTCCGCAGTGTGACCAATTTGACATGTAATGATGGAATTTCATCACTTCATGCTTATTTTTTATTATATGTAATTGATTTACAGTAAGACCGAAACTATGTGGAGATGGTTGAGAAACGTGTGAAGAACTACAGAAAATGAGCTGCAGGATGCCCTCAAAATCTTCATCCTTGAATAATAGTCATTATCCTTGATTGGTAGCGACGTTCAAAGTTCAGTATCTCCACAAGGATGTACTGGAATTTGAACGTCGCTACTAAGGACAGTAGAACGAGAACATGATGGGAGACTACATTTGGAGGCTGATCTATGAAAGTGATTTACAGTATAGTCGGAAATCTGGAAAACCTTTTCACTTCTAAATAATTTATGGTCATTTTTATATAATTGTACTATAAATACATGTTAATTTTAATTCACATGCTGTTTTGTTTCCTTTTTACTCTATGTGAAAGAAAAGACACAAATTTACCTATTTCCTCATTAGAAATTAATAAATTTCAAAATACCACTATCCTGGTCACAAAAGCAAAGTTTGACAAAATAAAATTTTGATTTAACAAAACGTTTTAAAGCAATTTTCTATACTTTATAGATATAAGCAATCAGGACACATCAGTTACCACACAGGAACCAAAATTGTGCTACATAGTGCAATTACATAATTTAATTTACAAAGGAAATCATAGCAAAACACTTGAAATTATAGTACACGCACTATTTCTTCCAGCTTGGTTGACGTCTACCAAATGAATGATTTCAATTCTGTCTGCGTAGCTTGAACCTAATATGCGCATAAAAATTGTTTCCGTTTCGATGCGAAAATTTAGTTTTCGTTGCGATTCGTTTTCTTCTGACATAGTTTGCGGCAAACTTAAAAGTTCATCCACTAGAGCCTAAGCCTCCATCGCTTTCGCATTCTTCTTCCTGCAAGATCGAATCTGCGTCCAAGTTAAGTTACGTTGATGATGTTGTGAGTGATTCAGTTACTGCAAAGAAAATCGTCCATTTGTAATATTTATGGTCACGTATTATCCCATTCCTTGTATGTGATTCATCGTGAGAGTTTAGTTGCTCCGTGTGCAGAGACAGGGGTGAGCAGATTTTTTAACATTAGTAAGTTGGATTTAAAAATTGATGTATCATGTTGGCGTTGAGATTTGTGTTAAATATTTCCTACGAGTGACGTATTTGTACTGACTGGACTGATTTCCTGATAGGAGAAATTATCATCTGCTGTTACAGCTCGTTTGCTGTTGCCAACTAACATTGTTGTTGACGTTGTTGCTCGTGTCGTCTGCTGTGTTGGGTGGACCTGGCTGCCGGTGTCGTCTGCATTACTGAGTTGCTGTACTGTCTTGTTGCTTGATTTGCTTGTACACAGAAGATCAGAAATATTATGTTTTCGTTGAAGTGCTCCAGTTGTTCTGACAGATTGCTTGAAGATGACTGTGTACATTGCTATAGAAGATGCGGTGGAAGATTCCATTTCGACAGTTTTTCGATTGGCGAGGCTTCCTATCGAAAAATAAGCAATAAAAGAAAATTGAAATGGCAATGTAATAGTTGTCGGCGAGGCGTTTCGCCCGCAGATGTGAGGACCCGGGGTGGATCTGATGGCCGTGAGCGACCGATAAAGTCCTCCGTGGATATAGCTATACGGGATATAAGTGTTTCTGAAGAATTTATGGAGCGTTTAAATCAGAAGTTGGATATGATTGTGAGCTTGAAAACTGAGATATCTGATTTGCGTAAGTCAGTAGAGTATTTTTCATTAAAATATGACGATGTTATGGATAAAATTGGACAATCGCATGCATTACTGCAGGAATCATGTAAGAAAATTGCTTCTTTGGAGGAGAGAGTGCAACCTCGGGCTACTGATATAAATACACTGCTGGCCACCCAAAATGCAACACCAAGAAGGAAACATCCGAATGGCCTGAAATTCGCAGCATGCGTCGCCCGCGAGATGACATACAAACGATTAGCATTGCAGGGCATATGCAAATCATATGCGCCCGGTACGCCAATGAGCAGCACTATAAGAAGGGTGCACAGAAGGCGGGGTGTAAGTAGGGGAAGTGTGTTGTGCTGCCGGACCTGTGCGTGGGAAGCTTCCTGATGCCTCGTCGTGGAATACGGCAGTCATTCCAGCACGTTTCGGAGTTCGACAGAGGACGAATATTGTATTACCGTGACAGCGGTTTATCGTACCGAGACATCGGCGCCCCTGTGGTACGACATCCAGCCACAGTGGAGCGAGAATGGAATCGGTGGGTGCCGTAGGGACGGACGGACCTACGTGAGCGATCGCCGCAGTCGCGGCACACGACCGAACGAAAGGACCGGTATGTTGGGCGGCGGGCATTGACGGGTCACACCGCCAAATCACGAACGTTAGCGCTGGAATTAGGGTGTGTTGGGCAAGAACCTGTACCAGCACGTACCGTTCGACGTCGTCTGCAGGAGCGGGAACTTGTCGCACGGCGCCCATTGCTCCGATTGCCATTGACGTTACACCACCGGCGAGTGAAGCGGCAGTGGGCCGTTGAACGCGGCACCTGGACTACGGAATGACACAACATTGTCTTCTCCGACGAATCCCGCTTCTGCCTGCAACACCACGATGGTCGGATCCGCGTGTGGCGGCACCGCGTCGAAAGACTGTATGACGCCTGCATTATGCATCTCCATACCGGTCCGTCGCCTGGCGTTATGGTTTCGGGCGCAATTGGATTTGACACCCGCACCCCTCTTGTACGCATTGTCGGTACACACAACAGCCACCGCTACATCTCCGACGTTTTGGAGCCTGTAGTCATCCCTTACTTGCAGGACCTACCAGTGGCCACGTTGCAACAGGACAATGCGCGCCCGCACGTGGCACGCATCGTGCAACAATTCTTCACTGCCCACCATGTGTCACTGCTGCCGTGGCCCGGCTGTTCACCCGATATATCGCCCATCGAACACTTCTGGTTGCTGATCGGCAACCAATTGGCCCAGCAAACATTACCCGTGGCTACGCCTGATAAACTGTGGCAACGCGTGGAAGCATCTTGGACCGACATACCCCAAGCCCACATCCAAAGCCTCTTTCGTTCGATGCCGCGGCCTGTTGCGGCCGTTATTGCCCGCCATGGGGGCCACACGAACTATTGATGTCTGCGTGTTCCGCAAGTCGCACGGGCCTGTAAGCTCAATCGTTTCATCTTCGTATCTGTTGTTATGGGTCCAGTAAATCTGGCTTTGCTATCTCGTGTCCTTCTTCGTGTTGCATTTTGAGTGGCCAGCAGTGTACATTAAAGGAAAGCTGGAATACTTTGGATCAATATGTCAGAAATAAAAACTTGGAGATCCACGGAATCAAGGAGGGGCAGGGAGAGGGAGTTGATGATATCAAGGACATGGTACAGCGCATCGCAGGTAAGTTGAATATTGATGGATTTTCTGTGAGTGACATTAAGGTAATTCACAGGCTGCGTGGAAGAGAGTCCCGGAAAGTCTCGCCAAGTATTGTTCAGTTTAAAGGTAGAGAATTGAGGAACGAATACCTTGCGAGGGGTAGGACTGGTCTGAGGGTGATGGATGTTGTTAAAAATTGTACGGACCGCAACAGGTTGTATATTAATGCAAATTTAACTGTTCATAAAAGGCAACTCTTTTGTCAAGCACGTGACTTTTCGAAATCCAACAATGTTAAATTCTCTTGGTACAGAAATGGAAAAATCTTCTGCCGGTTGGCGGAGGGTTCGAATCCAGTTCATATAAAGAGTAAGCTGGATTTGAATCTGAAGCGGTTTTAGCGCTCTAAATTTGCATCAATATTTCTGTTGTTGACTGTATTTCTTTTGATTGTATATTTTGTGTTTGATGGCGAATTGTGTTCCGGACTATGGAACAGTTGCAGATTTCAAGGTTTGATTTTTATCAAACACTTACAGTTTGAAATTTTTGCACTTAAATAACCGAAGTCCACATAGTAAATTAGATTCTTTGGCTTGCTTTCTGCATGACATAAATTACCAATTAGATTGTATATGTGTCTCAGAAACCTGGTATGATGCTCATGTTGGTTCTGTATGTAATATACCTGGTTACCAGGTTTTCGCGGCTTCCCGTTCTGGGTCCGGGGGGGGGCATGTTAAGTGTTCCATTACCGAATTGCTACTTGATAAATACACTGTCATAACTGAAGATTATGAAATACTTTCAATTGCGTTACAACAATCAATAATAAGTGTTATGTACCGTCCTCCACAAGGAAATATTGGATCTTTTTTTAACTTTTACTCTGGTTTGTTGGATGACATAAATTTCACTGGTAGTACACTGGACTCTTTTGGTGACTTTAATGTGGATATGAATTCCTCTGTAACGGGTGCTGCCTTACTTAGAGATATAATTATTTCTTCTGGAATGTTAAATGTAATAACTATTCCCACGAGCATTGCAGATTCAACTTCTTCTTTATTAGATTTGTGTATAACAAGTAACTATGTTCGGGGGTTCTCTCATTTCATATCAGTGATCATCTACCGATTTTCTTTTGGCGGACTGTTCAGAGTAGTACACAGATCTAATTCATGTTCTATGTTAATAAGAAAGCTTATTTACTTCTGTTTCACGGGGCTTTATCACTAATTGATTAGACTTCTGTACTTGAGTTGGATCATCCAATTGAGTCATATCATGAATTCTGGAGAATGTTTTGGAATTCTTACGATGTTGCGTTCCCATTTCGCAACTTAACTCCTACGTCGCGTTGCAAAAAACCTTGGTTTAACCGGAGTTTGTTACGCTGCTTAAATAGAAAATAAAATATTTGCTGTTTTCCTCCGTTTCAGGAACCCAACTCTTTGGTCTAGTTTTCGCAGGTATAGGAATTGGTATAATTCTAAATTAAGACTGGTTAAAAAAACCTATTATTTTAACTATTTCGGTACTACTACTGACGGTAGGAAAATCTGGCGTTCAATTAATGAACTGTTGGCAACCTCGAGGGATGCCCAATCATCAACTATAATTGAATATAATGGAATTAGGACGTCTAATTTAGGAGATTTAGTTGATATTTTTAATAAATATTTTTTGGAGTTGCCGGACATTCTGTTGTCTGAAATTCCTCATTATACTAACCATTTCTCTGATTACCTACCTCCTTCGTCTGATTCCTCATTCTTTTTTAAACCAGTGGATGAAGACCTCTTGAGGGTAATGAGTGAATTGGACCAGTCCAAAAGTGCGGGTCCTGATAACGTACATCCTAGGGTTATAAAATTTGTTTCAGGGGAGCTACTTGTTCCGTTGACCGATATTTTTAGTCGTATTTTGTATACAGGGTGTATCCCGTTGCCATTGAAATTAAGTCTTGTTACTGTTATACATAAAAAGGGATCAGTAACGGATGTTGCAAATTATCGACCAGTATCTGTAATTATTGTGTTTGCTAAAATTATGGAGAGATTAATACTGATACAGTTGTTATCTTATATCGATAAAAAATATTTTAAATAAAAGCCAACATGGGTTACGTAAGGGGTTTTCGTCTGAAACTGCTATTTTAGATGTACTAAACTATTTACATTTTAGTCTTGATAATGGCTCTAGTGCGGTGGGGGTCTTTTGTGATCTTTCCCGCGCTTTTGATACCATTTGTCACGACACATTGTTATCTAAGTTAGACAATATTGGCATCAGGGGGGTTATTAAGACTTTATTCCAAAATTATTTAACAGGCCGGAAACAATTTGTACAAATACAGGGTGTATGATCTTCTGCTCTTATGGTTCGTCATGGCGTTCCTCAGGTATCGGTTTTGGGCCCGTTATTATTTTTTATTTATGTTAATGATTTATTTTCTATTACTTCAAGTGCTACTCCTATTTTATATGCTGATGACACCAGCCTATTGTTTCCGGGGATACTCTATCTGAGTTGATCCCACGTGTAAATCTGGAACTTCAGGATTACTTTCGTTGGTTTTGCTGTAATTCCTTAACAATAATTTTTTCCAAAACTACTAGTGTACTATTTACGCGATGTAGGCGAAGAGTGGATATTGCAAATGGGATATTATTTAATAGAGTGTTCCTTGACTTTCAGGCTGTTGTAAAATTCTTGGGTGTATATATACAAGATAATTTGAGATGGGATGCACATGTTAGTGAAATTGCGATTAGGTTCAGATCCCGCATTGGAGTCATTTATAGGATTTCAAATTTTTTGCCTGCCAGGGTTAAGTTGCTATTGTATTTTTCATTTATTTATCCATTTCTACCTCATTGTCTCTTGGCTTGGGGTCGCACAACTATTGGGAATGTTAATAGAATTTATGTTTACATTTTTTTTTTGGCGTTTGTTGAATCCTTCTTTACAGGTACATTCTATTTTTCTCGGTTATCAGAAAATGTCATTTCATAAATTAAACAGTTTTCGATTGTTACTGTTTATGCATGAACATATATCTATATATACTAATAAATATACAGATCTAATCACCTTGCATTTCCGTTCCCATTATCATGACACTCGTGGAAATACTAGTTTTTTAATACCTAGAGCGCGTACTAATTTATTATTTAATAATATTAACTTGACCAGCCCTAGGTCCTGGAATAGGTTGCCGCTTCAAATCAAGACGATGACACACTTTACGATATTCAAAAAACAACTAAAGATTTTCAAAATTAATGGTTGATTTACGTTTGGTTATATATTACGTAATATTGCTTTAATTTACTACATAATGGTTAAATTGTTTTTTGGCTTGACTATTTAGATTCTTTTTTTTTTTTGAGGGAAGGGGGGGGGGGCTAAGGGGCCCGCCAGGTTATTGCTAGCCTTTTTCCCCTGGTTCACTTGCCCCAATCACAATGCATCGCCCTGATTTGTTTTTAAGAACCTGTAGTGGCGCTTCAATTTACTTCAACTAAAACTAACAAGTTAGTAAAATTATGCAATGCATTGATTATGATACGCTTTTCAACATACTAGAAATCATTACTCAAGTTATTACTGAAGTTATGAGAAAAATGGCTGTGGAATAAATCTCACTCCTGTTCCCTGACCTATGATCCCATTTCGATTATATTCAACAGAACTGGTTCAGTATACCTTTCAAATAACATGACAACGTTTTGTCGCAATCGAAGCAATTTTACGTAATTTATGATGCATAAGGGCTATGGAATAGATCCCGCTTCTGTGTCCTAACCTTTGAACCCCTTTCGCCCATTTTCAATAGGATTTGTTCCTAGGCGGGTCCTTACAACATACTAACATTTCATCCAAATCGAAACATTTTTACGTAAGTTATGACGCATAAAGGCGATGGAAGTGATTCCGCTTCTATGTCCTAATCTTTGACCCCAATTTCGACAGTTTTCAATAGGGTTTGTCCCCAGGTGGTCTCCTACCACATACTAATATTTAATCGAAATCGAACTTTTTTTTGCGATAGTTATGACGCATAAGAGTAGTGGAATGGATCCCGCTCCTATGTCCTAATCTTTGACCCTATTTCGTTCACTTTCAATAGGGTTCCTTCCCAGGTGATCCCCTACCACGTACTTAATTTTCATCGAAATCGAGCGATTTTTACGCGAGTTATCGTGTGGACGAACATACGCACACAACGCGTGACGTAATGAGGCAGATGGGAATCGCGACCATCTGTTCGCAAGAGTGTGACGTCATAAAACTTAATAGGATCCACACACAATGCGTGACGTAATGAGACAGATGGCGTGACCGCGCGACAACGTCTAATGGGACGACGCCATGACACTTAAAAACGTGGTAATTCGGGGTGGTTCTTTAACCCACTAAACGAATTTTCCTAAAGTCGAGATCATAAGAGTTTTAGTACCAGAAAACGGTAGGTTAACAACTAAGCTAAATAGAGTTTTAGTACCAGAAAACGGTAGGTTAACAACTTTCATCAAAATCCTTAAAGCCGTTTTCAAAATAAAATTTACATACATACAAGAATTGCTCCTTTAATGTGAACGTCAAGTAATTTTGCTTCCTGTACTTCGAATGGAGAAATTTCTGTACACATTTTCTTCCCAATTAATGCGTTAACAAGGATGAAAATTTGAACATCGATTAAAATAGCTTCATTATATAACTTGGAATTCCTAATATTTTCTAAAACATAACCCAAATTATGCAATCCAACATTTGTTTGTCTACTGACGTCATCAAAGTACAGGTCGCGCTAATCGTTTTCTGGTTTCAACACCACCAAAGGAAAAGTTATTGAATTTTTACGCTTTCCAACCTACGGTTGGAAAGCGTAAAAAATCCAGCTTTGTCCGTCCGTCCGTCCGCACGATAACTCATGTTGAAATAGTTCGATTTCGACGGAATTTTAGTATGTGTTAAAGGATCACCTGGGCACGAACCCTATTTAAAATGGGCGAAATGGGGTCAAAGGTCAGGCAGGGCATAAGAGCGGGATTTATTCCATTGCCCTTATGCGTCATAACTTGCGTAAAAATCGTTAGATTTCGATGAAATTTTACAATGTAGTAAGGAACCTCGTGAGGACAAACCCTATTGAAAATGGGCGAAATAGGGTCAAAGGTTAGGACATAAAAGCGGGATTCATTCCATTGCTTTTATTCGTCATAACATGCGTAAATATGGTTCGATTGCGATGAAATTTTAGTACGTGGCAGGGAACCACCTGGGCACGAACCATATTGAAAATCGGCGAAATGGGGTCAAAGGTCAGGCAGGGCATAAGAGCGGGATATATTCCATTGCCCTTATGCGTCATAACTTGCGTAAAAATGGTTCGATTTCGATTAAATTTTAGTATATGGTAGGGTGCCACTAGGGACGAACACTATTGAAAATGGGCGAAATGGGGTCAAAGGTCAGGACACTGGAGTGGGATCTATTCCATTGCCTTTGTGCATCATAACTTACCTAAAATGCTTGGATTGTGACAAAACTTTATTATGTTGTTCCGGTGGTATAATAAACCGGTTCTGTTGAATATCAACGAAATGGGGTCAAAGGTCATTGCAGAAAAGCCAGATTTTTTCCACAGCCATTATTCTTACAACTTGCGTAAAACTTCTTCTATTGCAATAAAACTTTATCATGTTGTTCCGGAGGTATAGTGAACCGGTTTTATCGAATAACATCAAAATGGGGTCAAAGGTCAGGACACAGGAGCGAGATTTATTCCACAGCCATTATCCACATAACTTGAGTAAGAATTTCTGGTATGTTGGAAAGCGTATCATAATCAATGCATTGCATGATTTTACTAACTTGTTAATGTAATTATGGTTATGTTTTAGAAAATATTAAGTATTCCACGTTATAATATGAAGTTATTTTAATCGATGTTCAAATTTTCATCCTTGGGAATATATTAATTGTGAAGGAAATGTGTGCAAAAGTTTTTCCATTGGAAGTATAGGAAGCAAAATTACTTGACGTCCACCTTAATAATATGGGATAAGGGCGATGAAATGGATCGCAATCCTATGTCCTGTTCTTTGACCCCATTTGTCCCATTTTCAATAGGTTTCGTCTCCAGGTGGTTCCCTACCACATACTGAAATTTCATCGAAGTCGAACCATTTTTACGCACGTTATGACGCCTAAGGGCAATGGAATGCATCCCGTTCTTATGTTCTGATATTTGATCCCAATTCATCCATTTTCAATAGGGTTCGTCCCCAGGCGGTCCACTACTACGTACTAAAACTTCATCGAAATCGAACCATTTTTACGCCAGTTTCGTTCGGACAGACGGACGGACGGACAAAGCTGGAGCATATACGCTTCTTCAACCTACGGTTGGAACGCGCAATTAACAAAATTATTCATACTATCATACGTGCTTTTGTATTTCGTATTACTTCATTTATACTTTTCAATATATGTATACCATTTGTATTTGCATGTTTGATGTTTTATGTGTTTGTATTAGTTGTATTATCATTCATATTTTTGCATTTATGTGTTGTATTATTATTTTTTTTGCATGTATCTACTGTATTTCTTTTGTGTTTGCATATGGTGCGATTTGTAATTGGACCATATTTTTTTGGTACAGAAATTGTGTCTGTGATTTCATTGTGTGGTGAATGATGTAGTGTGGCAAAAAATAATTAAATTAAAATTAAAATTAAAATAAACAGTGCATGAACTTTTAAAAAATGGTTGCACCAGAACGATTTTAGTCGTGATCTTATTCTCTCTTTCAAATCCACTGCAAACACTCCACAAATCTTTTTCTTCATTGCATTACGCTTAGGTTATTTTCTATACATTCTGTAACAGCCGAGGCTTTACAGAAGTATTTACTTTAAAACAAATCTTATTGTCTTAAACCAGAGTGCACCCAATTATTCCTGCTAAGGCTTTCCTTGTGTAATAGAATGTAAACGAAACTTAAATTTTAGACTTCAACGCATTTTTATATTAGTTAGTAATATGAAAACAAATTATGCTTAAACGGTATCTATGTTACGCATTTTTATAATGGTGAGTAATATAAAAACGAATTATGCTGAGACTGTATCTATGTGCCAACGAAAACTAATCAAATGGGAAATTTATCGCTCTAAAATTCAATCGTAACGCCTGAACTTCTCTATATATTGCAAAACATGTAATTTCAAAATATCAGTGGAACATAAAAGTGTGCTTTGCCTTAGAACCTCGAAACTACTTGGCTTTTAGTACCTCTTCCTTCGGGGCTTTACGCTGCTCGTGAGATTATGGACTTCACATTTGTACGAAGATTCTTGTTTTCAGCTGATAATCCAAAAGGTCGTCAAAGCATCAACATTAGTGCCATAAATTGCACATGTCGTTACAACATCTTCCGAAAGTCTTCTATTCCGCAGCTCGAGAGTAGATCGTTAATCCAGTTTACATCGCTAAGGCAGAAATGTGCGTCCTTCCTGTTTTAAAATAACTATATTTCATTTACTCTGAGAAGGAATTCCGCAAAAGTTCGAAACAAAGTACTTAAGTGTTTTCCCTTACGAATCTTGCAGATGAAAATTTAGGTCGTATGAAGCACCGAAAGATTAAATAGAAAGACTATTCTACAAACCGAATGACTAAATTAGAATAATAACTAGTCTTTACAAGCTCTAAATTTGAGGAACTCCGAAAAGAGTCCGGTTCATCTCCGTTTCTCCTCACCGGTGGTGTGGTGGTCTAAGTGTTGGTGTATGACAATTCGTCCAAGATAGGTTTGGGTTCGAAACCCGGTGAGATATGGATATTATTTTTTTATACTACCGCACTGGCTCACTTCCTTTCTTGGAACTAGTGGTCTTAAATTAATGACGGACGACTGCTTATAGCCCATTGAGTTAGCCGTTGGTCAACCTATGTCTACCAGAAGTAGTGAGGCAGCCGTTGGTCAACCGACGTCTACCAGAAGTAGTGAGATAGCAGTTGGTCAACCGACGACGTCTATGGGTAAACCCTCGACCTCGGGTGATGCATTGGCGCCCACTTTATCTCTTCAGTCAAAAGAGGCATCAATTGTTAATCCAAAGTCTCCTATAGAGATGGTTGATGACGATTCTCGTCATACTGCTACACCGACCGTTGAGGTTGTTTCTTCAGTTCCTTTTAAATTGCCGGAAGTTCCAATTCCGGTTACAGCACAAAGTCGTGGACGGGCGAAGCGACGTAGAACGTCGCGCGCTCAGAATAAGAAGTTCAGAATTACAACTACCCTTAAGGCAGGACGTGATTGTTCTAGTAGTCAGATGCTCACGTCTGAAGGATCTATGGAATCTGATACAGATGATGGAACAATTATTCCGATCTCCTGTGAAAACTTTTTACATATTCTAGAGGCATCCTCTCTTCCACAGACACCTGTGTCTGGGGAGAAGGTGTATGCGTTCCTAATAAGTCCCCGTAGAGACAAGCTGTCTCGCAATTTTTGGAAGGTTACTCCCACTGTCTGTCTGACACCATGAATCAAATGTTGGCGATACATTCTCATTTACGTACCGTTCCGGGCAGAGATCTGGGTGGTCCCTACTGGGCAAAGAAGTTCCGTAGCCGTCTCGCCAAGTTACAGAACGCAGCCGACAACATCCTCCAACCATCATCAGACTATTCTGTTCAAGACAGCCTCACTGAATAGTAGGGGTATGTGTACCCCTTTGGCGAATGCTTTAGTGTATGAAGACGTCCACCACCTCAAAGCAGATCTCCTACTTTTGCAAGAAACAAATTGTCTATCCACTTCACCCTTCCATCGCTGGAGGAGATGGGACTATCAGTTTCATCACGCGTATAGGTTCTCTCTTCGTGGAGGTTTAGCGATTGGTGTACATAATAGATTTCGTCAAGCACTCTCCTCTGTTAAAGTTCATAACCTGTGCCGAGACTTATTGCAGCGACTCACTTTCGTCCTAGATGGACAACGATATTTAGTTTTCAACATATATATTCCATGTTCATCTACACATCTAACGTTGTTATTTTCGTCGCTCCGCACTGCACTTCAGTCAGCATTACCATCAGATCATGTGCTCATTGGAGGAGACTTTAACTGTACACTTCAACCAGAGCTCGATCGCGCTCCTTCGAGGATTGAACATCGTTCACGTCTTGTGGAGCAATTGCGATCATTAGTGTCTGATTTTGATTTATATGACGTGTTCCGACGATTGCATTCGACATCCATTTCACATACCTGGAGATCTTCATCTGCATCCTCCTCTCTTTCTGCCAGGCTGGATCGATTTTACGCTTCTGCTCCGTTATTGCCCATTACAACGGATTGTATGCACTCTCCTACAGCTTCATCGGATCATTGTGCCATCACTATCTCCTGTAGCTCTTCATCTCGTCTGCATGTTAGACCTCGGTCATGGACACTGGACACTTCTCTCCTAGCTGATGAGAATATGTGCACCGAGATCAAAGATCTTCTTGATCATATGCGAGAGGGCCTGTCCACTGCACCTTGTGCCATCAATTACTGGCTCGAGGTAAAATCTTACCTAATTTATCTTCTCAGACGTCATTCCTTCTCCGACGGCACGAAGCGCTCCATGGAAGAGCAAAATCTCCGAAACATCCTGTTACAGCTTGGTGCGAGTCATCCCATGTATACAGCTTACCAAGCGGATCTTAGAGCACTTCTTGAGCCTCGTGCACGTCAGGTAATTCTTCGTCTCCGTCTACAACATCTATCACCAGCGGACTGCTCCTTTGAGTTTCTATCCGCGTTAGGAGAAAAACGCCGCTCGTCGCATCAGCTTCGACTACTTCGGCGGCCTGATGGTGAAATCATCTCTGATCCGGATGCAGTTTGCTCTCAGGTTCGTCGATATTTTACTATCAAATACAGTGAAACTCCTCAGCCTTCTGTTTCTGCTTCTGCTACTTTACTCTTTGCTCTTCCCCAAGTTCCTTCCAATCTCTCTGATTCCCTTTTACAACCTATTTCGCAGACTGAACTTCGGACCATTCTTGCCTCTCTAAATTTCCGTGCTGTCCCAGGTCCAGATGGCCTTCCGCTCCTTTTCTACCGTACTTTTCTCCCTTCGTTGCTTCCATTTCTTCTCGCCGCTTTCAATGCTGCTCTTTCTTCCTCTTCTCTTCCGAGGGGTTTCACAGAGGCTCATATGGTGTTATTCCCCAAGAAAGGCGATCTGCTTGACTTGGGAAACTGGCGTCCTATCTCGCTACTAAACATTGACTATAAACTCTTCACTAAACTCCTTTCCAGTCGACTCAACCAAGTTCTTCCATTTCTTCTTTCTCCCGACCAGACCTACACGGTTCCTGGTCGGTCCATCACTTCTAATCTCAATCTCCTTCGAGATCTCCTACATCTGGCTCGTACTGACTCTGAACCACTTGCCCTCTTTAATCTTGACCAAAGAGCTGCTTTCGACAATATCTCACATTCGTATCTTTCTGCTGTTCTTATTGCTTTCGGCTTTCCTTTTGCTTTTGTTACCTCTATTCTTGCCCTTTATCAGGACGCTGCTTTCCATGTCAAGACGGCCGCCTTCTTGACTGCACCTATTCCTTTTCGGCGAGGCATTCGGCAGGGTTGCCCACTTTCTGGGCAGATCTTTGCCATTGCTTTTGAGCCGTTTCTTCGGTCTGTCCATCGAGCCTTTATAGATGCACTGCCACCGCCTACTGCAAGTACTAGGCACTTTTCTGTGACATACTCTGCATATGCTGATGACGCGACCTTTTGTGTACGGACAGAGGCTCAATTCGACATCTTGCTCCAGATTTACGATCAATATTCTTCATGTTCAGCGGCATCACTTAATACATCCAAGAGTGCAGGTCTATGGAGCGGAGCGTGGGCCTCTAGGACTGACACCCCGTTGGGCGCCTCATGGACTGCTTCATCTCAGAAATTCCTTGGGGTCCATCTCGGAGTCCGTCTTTCAGCTCAAAATGAAACATGGAATGCTCTCAGAACACGCCTTACTCGAACTGCTGCCTTCTGGCGAGGTTCCCAGTTTTGTACTTCTTACTTCTCAAGAGCTAGAATAGCTCAGACTTATATTCTTTCACCATGCCTATATGCATGGTCAGCTGAACGTATGCCCATTTATCACCTCAATGAAATCACTCGAATCATCTCAACGATAATATGGAACAGGTACCATTGGATCCAGGTCTCCACTCTCTGTCGTCGAGTCACTGATGGAGGTATTTCACTGCTGGACGTTCGCACCTACTATAAAGCACATAAAGTGGTTTCTTTCCTGCGGCTACTAAGTGCACCAGAGTCGCCAGTTACGCTCGTTAGAGATGTCATGATATCGCTTAGGAATTCCCGAATCACTTTCATCATGTATCTTCTAATGGATCAATCTCCTTTTTTCCATTCTAAACTTTCCCCTTTCTACAAAGAGGTCCTTTCCTTTCTCCGTTCTCTACCCCTCTTCCGTGCTCCACCGGCTTCCACCACTGAACAATTAGCTGAGCCCCTGTTCTTTTCTTCCATCCTTCATCCCCCTAATGCTCCCTACTTTACTGACCTTTCCTGGCTCCCCGCCGGAATAGTATCTGTTCAAGATCTAATTTCTCCAGATCTTTCTTGGAAACCCTTCTCTGATCTGTCCCCCCACATCTCCCCTACCTCTTCCTCTCTTTCGCTGTATGATTCCTTCCGTTCTTCAATCATTACCCTCTTCCCTAACCTTGCCTCTCAAGCTGGGTTAACTCTTGTTCCCTCTGCCTCTCTTCCTCTTCCCTTTTTCCTTTCCGTTCGGGGCTCATCACTTCCTCTCTCCAGTTTTTCTATCTCGTCTCTTTACCGTTGTCTCATTGATCCACTGTATGCTACACCATTGATGATTCCAGATGTTCCGAATGTCGCCCTTTCACAAGTGTGGTCCATGTCTAATTCGCCACTATCTGTTCCAGCAGAAAGAAACATCCAATGGTTGTTTCTTCATCGGCGGTTACCAGTTCCTACCAAATTATTCAGGATGACGCTTGTTGATTCGCCTAACTGCATGTTTTGCTCTACGATTGCGGATGTAGATCATGTATATCAACATTGCACAGTGCTTCTTCCCTTGTTACATCTGACCTTCACTACTGCACAGTGCCTTAGTACTACTGATCTCTCTTTCTCAGCCTATAGCACGCTACTCAGTTCCAGTACTCTGCCTATTCCTATATCAGAGTCATGTGCTTATGTTTTCATATTAGCAAAACATGTGATTTTTTGCTACTATCAACAGCTTCGTTCTACCCCTATACAACCTACCATCTTTCAGGCGGGAGCTGCCATGTGCAGTCAGTTCCGGAACAGACTGATTTCACGCTTGAGGCTTGCTTTCACTGTTGCTAAGGCTGCGAATCGAATCCCACACTTTATGTCAGTGTGGTCACCTTTTCGTCAATGGTTTTCTGGTCCATCAGAAGACCTTAGACTATTGTTCTGACTTCTGTGAATTTGTTTAGACTAACTAAAGTATAGTTTTGTAATTAACGTGTTCTTAGGTGCCCTCTTCACCATTGCTGCCCAATGTTACTGCGCGTCTGCCTGTTTCTCACCAACAAGGTCCTGTAGGTGAGGGTTTTTTTTTTTTTTTTGTTACACCACAGGCACTTAGATAAAGTTTAAAGTTTTATGTTCAACGCTTTCCTTATGTCTGCCGGGCTTTATAATTTCTGGTTTATGCTCACGGTGCTGAGCAAATGTTTGTTAATGTTTAAATTTAATTATTAATTTTGCACAGTGGGGTTTTTGATCATGTTACATGTACATAAAGGTATATGATCAGTCAAATACACAATGTTCAGCGAGGTTTAGCACTTTTGTTGTACAAAGAATAATTGTTCGTCGTTCAGATATTTGTACTATACCTGAAGTATAGTTGCTATGCCAAAAGCTCAGTTTTGTATATACTAACGTACTTTCGTAATTGCACTGTAAAATTTATGTTCGGCACATTTCGCATGTTGGGTCAAGATTAGATGTCTTAAGTTTTATGCTCATGGTGCGGAGCAAACGTTTTGATAGTATTTCAGTTATATGTTTAATGTTACACAGTGTGGTTTTTCTCATGTCAAATGTGCCTACCAGGAAATAATCAGTCTTTTACATAATGTTCTGCGCTGTATTGCACATTTGCTGTACAAAGAGTCAGTTTCATATTTTCATTATTTGTATTGTACCCGAAGTATAAATTTTCTGTAAAACGCAAGTTCTGTTTGTACTAATATACTTTATTATTTGCACTGTGAAATTTACAGTTGTACCATGGAATTGTAATTCTTTATTAGTGTCTTCCCTATGCCGTTGCACCTTGTGTACATATGTTGTTGTTCATTGCATGTTAATCTATAGTATTGTGATTGAGGCACTTGTTTAAGCCTAAGTAATAGTTCTTTTTTTATAATTTGACAGTGTTTCACAATAGAGATATTGCATTCAATTTGTATAGAGTTCACACCATCATTGTAATTAGATTATTTATTCGCTTATCTTTCAGACACTGAAAAGTATAAGCCTTATGCTATTTTCTTCTTTTTTCAAGATTGCTCAAAATATACATGTTTGTTTTTGCACTGTAAAATTTATAGTTATACCTTGTAATGGTGTTCACCTATTAGAGATGGCACTCTGCTGATGCACATTGCGAACATATGATGTACATAGAATAAGTCAACCCTTCAGTCCAGTATTGTCAGTGTTATGAATTTGCTTACATTGTATATAGTGCATCCACATAGTGTAAATATCTCATCGTCATTGTAAATAGGTCATCTACTTGTTTATCTTTTGGTAACTGTTAAGCACAGGCCATCTGTATCTTCCTGTCCATGTTTGCTCCAAATAAATATTGTTGAAGCTCACGGTGCTCGGTAAACCCCCAATAAGAAAACAAAAACAATATACGTTCTCTTTCTTAACGTGACCTCAGCGCATCACGTTCCAACCCCTGCCTTAAACTTCGCATTGAGTATTTGCACCACGTCACGTTTCAACACCTGCCTTCTACTTCAAATGATTGATGTAGGTTCCACCTAACCGACACTATGTGCCGAACTTAATTTTGAAATGTTTAAATTTATCGTGCCTCCTATTATATGTATTTCTGCCAAAAAAAAAAAAAAAAAAAAAAAAAAAAAAAAGAGCAGGCATGGCTTAAAATGTGAAAAATAAAAAAAATGGATTTAGTTTTTTTTCGTAAAACGCAGCAAAAAGGAAAAGAAGAGGAATGGAAATCCTTAACTTCGAGGAGACATCTATAGAACTGCTGTACATCTGGCGTACGCTTCTGAGAATCTCGCGACACTGAAATGCAATGTACCTATATCATGTGGCGTGCATGTGCTCGACACTGGCATTGATCATTCCCTTGTTTACCGTTTTGAATTTTAAATATCTGGAACCCCCTATTTACATTACATTGTATTTCTACTTAATGAAGCCGTCCGTTGGCAGTGAAAGCTAACGTTTATTCATTTGTGTTTTTAATACATCATTAAGCGGATATGTTTGCACTTTATTGTTATCTACTGTCTCTAAATTAGTCCATATATCGGGTTTTGGAGTTCTGAGTTGTGTTGCAGTACTTAAAAGTAAAAAATGAAACGTTTTTCGAAAATTTTGTATGGGGGCCCCTTGACCCCGGACTCCGACCACATCCAAAAACCGTCTACGCTCGAAGTTAGAGTACCATGAGATAGTATACAAAGTTTGGTGGTTCTAAATTGAGAACTGCAGATTTTAAGAAAATTTTGTGTGGGAGCCCCTTGACCCCAAACTCCGACCACATGCGAAAACCATCTACGGTCTAAGTTAGAGTACCCCGAGATAGTATACAAAATTTTGTGGTTCTAAATTGAAAACTGTATAACTTACAAAAATTATGGAAGGGTCCCTTGAACCCGGTCTCCGATCCCATCCAAAAACCATCTACGGTCTAAGTTAGGGTACCAAAAGATAGTACACCAAATTTGGTGGTTCTAAATTGAAAACTGTGCATTTCATGAAAATTTTGTGTGGATGGAGGGTCAGGGGGCATTGCCCCCGGGATCCAACCGACTGTGGGCTCCAGCCTCTTCCCAAAACAGTGAACGGTCTAAGTTAGAGTACCATGAGATAGTATACCAAATTTGGTGGTTTTAAATTTAAAACTGTGATTTTTACGGAAATTTTCGGATTGGGTCGGGCCCTTGACCCCGAGTTCCGATCGACCCTGGGCTCCAGCTTCTTCCAAAAACCGTCTACCGTCTATTTTAGGGTACCATGAGATAGTAACTCCAAAAACCGTGTACGGTCCAAGTTAGAGTACCATGAGATAATCTATTAAATTTGGTTGTTCTAAACTGAAAACTGTAGAACATTTTACGAAACTTTTGTATGGGGGCCGTTTGACCCCCTTTGACACTCCTTCTCCAAACCGTCTACGGTCTAAGTTAGAGTACCATGAGATAGTATGCCAAATTTGGTAGTTCTAAGTTGAATACTGTAGATTTGTATAGCGGACAAACAAACATACAAACAAACAAATATACAACCTTTCACTTTTATGTACGTATATGATTGTGTTTCCCGAACTACACTGCTTAAGAAAGAACACGAAATCTCACAATTATAGAGCGTCATGGGGATAAAATAGCTTGCTAACATACAAAACATTATGAGCAATGCGTCTTTATGCAAATAGAAGCAACTGCATTTAAACGACGGCTCGCCTGACGGTCAAGAAACAGTGTAACTGACACCTGATATAGAGCTCTGTTAATCACTGTTATCCTTTGTTCTTACAGATGGGAATGGCAGTAGACTTCAGCGAGTTTGACAAAGGCCAAATCGTAATAACCGGACGACTGGGTCAAAACACTTTCTAGAAGGCATGACTTTTGGGATGCTCACCGTCAGCCGTGTTTAATACCTTTAAAAAGTTGTTAGAGGATGAAAAAACCCAGGAACCAACTGCTAGGTGTGGACCGACCTCGGTTCATCGATGCTAAAGGTGAACGAAGGCTATCCCGTATGGTACAAGCTAATAGACAGGATACTGTGGCGCAGTTCACCCTGAAATTTGAATGCTAGTGAGTGGACTAAAGGTGCATATCACACAGCACATCGAACCTTGCTGAAAATGGGGCTGCGTACCCGTAAGCCACCTCCAGTGCCCATGCTAACCTCGGTTCAGCCTCTAAAGCGCCTACAATGGGCCCGCGAGCATTAAAGTGGACCTTGAATAATTAGAAAAAAGTAGCTAATCCGATGAATCCCGTTTTCTGTTGCACCGTGTGGACGGCTAGATACGTGCGTGTCGTTAACCTGGGGAAGTGTCGTCACTAGGATGTACCATGGGGCAAATCAGTCGGCAGAGGAAGTTTAATGTTTTTAGCATTGTTCTACTGGGAAACTCTGGATCCAGTTATACACGCACAGGAAAATGTAGCCACGTTTCTAAACACCTTTTCCGGCCAGGTATTGCCTTTTATGCCAACGGTATTCCCCTATAGTAGATTCCTATTTCAGCGGAATAATGCCCAGTGTCATACTTCACGGTTTGTTCAAAAACGGTTCGCGGAACATCAGAAGGACTTGCTACTGCCCTGGCCTCCAGATTCCCCATATAGTAATCCGATCGAGCATCTGTGGTTTGTGTTAGAACGGTAAAACGGTTCTGCGGCTGCTCAACCACGTAATTTACAAGAGTTAAAGCATCAGCTAGATTCCACAAGACTTTTGAAATCAGGAAACGTTTATGCTTCGCCAGGTTAGAGCTGATTTGGCGGCACGTGGATGACCACCATTATATTAGGCAGGTGGCCATAATGCTTTTACCCTTTCGTGTATGCGCAGGTGGACGGTGTGACGTATGAAGACGTTTCATAAAGCACAGCTGTAACGTATACTCTAGATTCAGTTTCCTTTTGATTTTACTATCTCTTGTTATTTTATTTTCCTATGCAAATTATCTTCTCACTTAACGAGATGTTATTTCTCCCGCTGAATGATATGTGGCAACGAGTGTAAGTCATGACGTGGTGGTATGCAGTATATATAGGCGCGCTCAACTATACCAAGAGAGCTTCGTTTTATGTGATAGCTTCTTCTTAATTATTGTTATGCGATTCTACGAAAGTTCGGATATTCAGTAGTAGTGTGATTTGTTGAGAGTATGTTTGATAATACCAGGAGTTCTTCAATACAAGGTTTAAAGTGAGTACGTTTTCTCAGTTCATATTATTGTCAGACCTCTGTCTGGCCGTTAAGTCTCTTTCATTAAGTGTCTCCATTAAGTCCAGGGTATATTGTGTTTACCGCTCTAATAAGGAGCCTTCAAGGTACTAATGTACTAAAACCGAAGTTATAGTACTGATAGTCAAGATAATGAGGAACGCTGAGTAAAAAGAAGTTCCATATTCAATGAATTTATTGCACGTGCGAGTCTTACCTAAACAAACTCTAGCACTTTGAAGATTAGGTACACTTTAGCTACGTCAAGTAACCTTCCAATAACCCTAACGTGACTTAACGAAAACTTCCCTGCACTACACGTCCAGCGGAGAACGTTATTCATTATAATTGGCGCCCGAACATTTCTTGAACACGAGGTACTGACACCTATTAACTATGTCTTCATTACCTGAGACAACTTCACCATTTCAACCAAAATCAAGTTTCGGTGGTGGTGGAGTTATTTTCGACAATCTGCAAGAAGCCTGTATGTCTAACTTTGATATCAATGATTTACAATTACCCAGGCATTCCTCACAATTTCGTCATTCACCACCTGAGGTATTTCAATCCTCTCACAGAAGCAAAATCCTTGCACATTTCGTGCCGCATGAGGGAGCAATTACTTTCAATGGTTTGGAGGGGTCCTTGAAATTTCTCGAGGATTTGGAGGATCATTTCGACTTATACAATATTCCTCAAGATTGTAAAGTGCAAATAGCAGGCACTTGCTTGAAAGATACTGCTAAGACCTGGTATCGGCAGTGGAAAGTATCGAACCCGAATTCTCGTTATGAGAATTTCCGAGCGGAATTTTTGGACGTCTTTCCTTTCGGCCTCAGTCGAGCTGGCCTTACACAACAACTTTTTTCTCGTAAGCAAGGACACAGCGATAGCCCTGTTGCGTTTGCTTTAGAAACAACACGCTTGTATAAATTATGGGATCCATATGCCAGTCATGTCGACATGTTGGACACCCTATTGCAACAGCTCGATTCATTTCTACAGGATTTTCTTGAGGTCCGACACCCTGCTACAATTCATGAATGCCTTCGCCTCATACGAACGTATGAGGAGCGACACGGCAAACATGGTCCAACTCAACATGCTCGGGTACCCCGGGAGGCTTATCACGACAATCCTCAGCAGCATAATAGGCCTAATGACTTTCAACATGAGCATACACAGGTGCAAGTCCAAGCATCATACGTCGCACCGCATAGAAGAGTGGTACACCAACCGCTAGTTTCTAAGCAATTTTCTGGGTACAGTACAAATGCACAGTATGCTTGACCCCGTTCCCATCCGCAGAATTCGGAACGTTTTTATGCTCAGGGCAATAATGATTCTTCTGCCCATGCTGAGGGAAGAAGGAATAGAAATGGAAGTTTCAAATGACATGCGGAGTTCCCGCAGCAGTTTTCACGAAGTTTTCCTAAGCGTGAAACCTTTCCCGATACCCAACAGGGCCGAGGTTTCAGACCGCATGATAATACAACCAGGAATCCTTTAAACTTCCAAAGGAAGTAGACCAAGGGTCGGTACTGCTTCCTGATACCAAGAATTCTGACCCTAAAATAGTATTATTGACTGTCCAAACTCCTCAGTTGCCTGATGTGTTATTGACAATTGAAGATATTATTGTCGAGACAAAGTTTGACACTGGTTCTGAAATATCAGCCCTAAATACGAGGTTTTGCACTGAAAGTTTTCCTGCAATCCACGTCCAACCTGCGACGCAGTATTTGCGAGGTGCAAATAACAAAATATTCAGTATCACAGGAACTGTCACATTATCTCTAGGGCTGGGAAAGGCTCGTTTTACGCATTCTTTCTTGCTCATAGACGACCTACCTGTTAAATGTCTAATGGGCATAGATTTTATCAACACTTTTCAAGTTACCCTGAATTTCGTACAACATGTTATTTTCTTTCGGGAACCTGTCGAAGTGATTCCTACAGATCCTATAGACATAACGAGTTTGTTACTGAGTACCCAACTGAATGAGAGGCAACGAAACCAGCTTTCTCTACTTTTGCAGGAAAGCCCTGGTTTATTTTCCGACCAACCTGGTCTCACACAGGTTGTTTATCACGTCATTGACACTGATGGTTCGAAACCGATAGCGACGAAACCTTATCCTTGTGCTCCCCATAAAAAACAGGAAATGCAACGTCAAATTTCCGAGATGATTAAACAGGGCATAATAAGGGAATCAACACCCGCCTGGGCCGCACCTGCTTTTCTTGTTCCAAAGAAACAACCCTACAAATTTCGTTTCGTGACAGATTTCCGCAAGCTAAACCAAGTCACGAAAGCGATAAATTATCCACTACCTGTCATGTCGCTTATTTTGCATGACCTATCGTCAACTAAATAGATGTCAACCTTGGATTTGGCGAGTGGATATTGGCAGGTTGCGGTACATCCAGACTCCGTCGATAAAACAGGCTTTGTGACTCCTTTTGGGGCTTATGAATACCTGCGTATGCCCTTTGGACTAGCCTCTGCACCTGCTACTTTCCAAAAGCTTATGGATACGGTTCTAAGACATGTTCTAGGTCCCCATTTGCATGTATATTTGGATGACATTATTATTACATCCGAGACTTTTGACGAGCACCTTTCTCTGCTCAAACAGGTGTTCCAACTCATATACAATGCTGGCTTGACGTTAAAACCTAGTAAATGCCAGATAGCGAGTAACGAGATTGTATATCTGGGGTTTAAAATCACTCCCCACGGCTTATTTACGGATGATGAAAAAATCAGGCCTATTGTTGACTTTCCACGGCCAAACACAGCCAAAGAACTATCACGCTTTCTGGGAATGACCGGATGGTATCAGCAGTTCGTCCTCGCTTATGCTACAATCTGTGAGCCATTGTATGCTTTGAAACGTAAATACAAGAAGTTTGTTTGGACACCTGAGGCTAACGCTGCGTTTGAAGCACTAAAGTCTGCGTTGACTCAGCCTCCTGTATTACCTTCCCAGATCATACTAAGGAATTT
This sequence comes from Macrothele yani, assembly GCA_039090855.1. NCBI lineage: Eukaryota > Metazoa > Arthropoda > Arachnida > Araneae > Macrothelidae > Macrothele > Macrothele yani. Next base: position 31,393,133 of record CM077007.1, read on the forward strand.
GATATTTACACTGACGCATCCGGAGTTGGTCTTGGTTGCGTTTTGTCACAAGCTGGGCATCCAATAGCTTTTGCGTCCCGTACTTTAGCCAAAACTGAACGCAATTATTCAGCTACGGAACGTGAATGTCTTGCTGTAGTGTATGCTCTTGACAAATTTCAATGTTATCTCAACGAATTGACAGTTAATATAGTTACGGATCATTCTGCCCTTCAGTATTTGAATTCTGCTAAGCACCTCTCTCAAAGACTTATGAAGTGGGCTCTTAAGTTACAGGAGAGCAATATCAAAATTTCATATCAGCCAGGTCATAAGAATCAATTACCGGATGCTTTGTCTCGCGTCCCGATTAGTGGGGTTCCCACAGAAACTGCTCCTGGATGTCAGCCTTTAATTTTAATAGCTGATATAACATCCAGAGAGCAGAAAATGGCAGAATTAGTAAATGATCCAGATTTTGGGGATATCTATAATTTTTTGCTTGCGGGTTCAACACTACAAAGTGACCCTTCTCTGGCTGGGAGGTCACAGCATTTTGAAGTCATAGATTGTCTTCTTTACTATACGAAATCTAGGACTACTAGGGCAGAGTTTCGCCCATGTATTCCGCGAACCCTTAGAATGGCCCTTTTAAACGAATTTCATGACAAACCTATTGCAGGCCATTTAGGTATTCGCAAGACCCGTTGTAAATTAATGGATGTTGCCTATTGGCCTGGCATGTACCAAAGTGTGCTCGCATACGTTCAATCATGTCACTTGTGTCAGATTAATAATTACCGTAATGTAAGACCGGCCGGTCACTTGAAATCTAGTTCAAGTTCTCATGTTTTTGACATTATTTCAATTGATTTATTGGGACCTTATCCTTTATCTGTTAAAAACAAAGCTCGTTGCGTTTTAGTGTTAACTGATAATTTCTCTAAATGGGTCGAAGTTTTTCCCATTAAAGCCGCTACGGCGGAAGTTATTTGTAATGTATTAATTAATGAAGTATTCTCTAGATATGGTGCATCTAGTAAAGTAGTTTCGGATAATGGTCCCCAATTTACTTCCGACATTTTTGAAAGAATGTGTGCGAGACTACACATAAAGCATAAATTCATTTCCCCATATCATCCCCAGAGTAATCCCGCGGAACGAGTAAACCGCACGCTAGTTAAAATTATTGCTACATTTGTCATGGATCATCACGAGCGGTGGAACGAACATCTTGAGCTTTTTTCGTTCGCCCTCCGCTCGTCTGTTCACGAATCTACTAAATTTACTCCCGCATAACTTTTTTTGGGTCGAAAAATTAAGACCCCTTTTGAAAATTTAACGGGGATGATCGACGAACTAAACCAGCGACCAACTCCGCAATCAGCACGAATCATGGCAGAGAAAGCTCGTGTTGCAATGATAGGAGCACAAGTGGCTCAAGCAAGATACTATAATACTAGGCGTAGGGAACCAGATCTTGTCGTTGGAGATCTAACTCTCGTGGAGACACACTTCCAGTCTTCTGTTTCTCATACTTTAGTAAAGAAATTTGCACCCAGCTACGAAGGTCCATATCGGGTTTCAAATGTGTATGAAAATAACATTATCCTTGAAAAACCTGACAATCAATTTCAATACGTACACGTTGCTCAGTGTCGCAAGTATCATGAACGAAATATAGATTTTATAATCAACCCTACTCAACCTTCTGTTCCACAGACTCAAGAGTCTATATCACACGTTCAACCTCCAGACATTTTGGACGAACCGACAAACTTTTTTGAAGAATCTCCAGTGGTTTTTTCTTCACCCTCCCGTCCACAAGACTGGTTTCCAAGAACGCAACCTGATTTTACCATAAGACGAAGGCTCGAATCAAGTTCTTCAAATTCTAGTATCATTCCCTTCCCTCCAACCATTGCCGAGACTATTGCTGCACCATTCCCTAATAACTCTGCACCAACACAAGCTCCTACTTCCTTGAATACCTCGTCAGAGAGTATTCCTATAGGCAGAAATAAACATCGCCCTGCACGACCACTAACTTACAGCAGCGACTCAGAGTCATCACATATTTCTGATTTATCAGATATAGACAATAGTTTGACAATTCCTAAACGTCAGACACAAATTACAAACCGTCCATCAACACCAAAAGCTGGTCGAATACGCAACTTGTCTCCCCAATCTACTTCGCCGCAACAGCAACGAAGGCAGAGATCCTTGCATCCGCCCGGGTTTCGCCCCTGGAATTTACGCTCAAGGCAAACAGGGCCGATGCCTGCTTCTACTGTCATGCCAAGAGGTAGAAAGCGAAAACAAGCGATGTGGCCGGAGCCACGTCCCTTCAAAAGAATGCTGGAAGGACAACACGGGCCCCAGCACAAAGGGACAACATATCGAAAGCCCTGCGGGAGCCCGTTCCTGTCAGACGCAGGGATTTCCTGACCGACAGACTTCAGCCGTTCCTGACCGACGGACTTCAGCCGTTCCTGACAGTTCCTGTCAGACGCAGGTATTTCCTGACCGACAGACTTCAGCCGTTCCTGACCGTTCCTGTCAGCGGCAGGGATTTCTTGACCGACAGACTACAGATGTTCCAGATCCATTCAAGTGTCAGAAAAGATCGACGCCACCTGAATTTACCAGTCCGATTAGGCCTGGAAAAAGATATCGTACTAGGATTTTTATGCGTCCTCGAGATAAGTAAGTTCTCGTGGACAGGTTATTTTCTCATTATGTTGTTTTTCCTGCACGACCAGTTGGCGTGACAGAATTTTTTTTTTTTCCGTGTGGGCCTACGCATTCTTTTTGTGTATACATGTGGTTTTTTATATATATATCTTCTATGTCCGTCTACTAATCCGATTTATATATATATATATATATATATATATGTGTGTTGGGGGTAAAATAGTGAAAATTGTTACTGTTAGGCAGCTACAGGTAATCTTCGCTGCTGATACAGTTGGTTTGTAATCAACGATAATATGAGGAAGTAATATGAAATAAAAAAGTGATTCCTGCTAGGCAGAATAAAAATAAGGTATGCCGATGCAGGTTTGTTCTGTTCAAGTATAAAAAGTGTTTCCTGCTTCACAGACGACAATTGCTGCGGACACAGGTTTACTGAATTTGTTATGCCAAGTTTGATGTTGTAAATACTGCTGCCACCAAACAAAAAAAAAAAAAAAAAAAGTAGGACGATAAACGTCAGTCAGCGAAATGTAAGACTACACTCAAAATTTGATAGGTTTTTCGAAAAATAAAAAAAAAGAAATTAAGGGGGAGATGATGTAACGTATACTCTAGATTCAGTTTCCTTTTGATTTTACTATCTCTTGTTATTCTATTTTCCTATGCAAATTATCTTCTCACTTAACGAGATGTTATTTCTCCCGCTGAATGATATGTGGCAACGAGTGTAAGTCATGACGTGTTGGTATGCAGTATATATAGGCGCGCTCAACTATACCAAGAGAGCTTCGTTTTATGTGATAGCTTCTTCTTAATTATTGTTATGCGATTCTACGAAAGTTCGGATATTCAGTAGTAGTGTGATTTGTTGAGAGTGTGTTTGATAATACCAGGAGTTCTTCAATACAAGGTTTAAAGTGAGTACGTTTTCTCAGTTCATATTATTGTCAGACCTCTGTCTGGCCGTTAAGTCTCTTTCATTAAGTGTCTCCATTAAGTCCAGGGTATATTGTGTTTACCGCTCTAATAAGGAGCCTTCAAGGTACTAATGTACTAAAACCGAAGTTATAGTACTGATAGTCAAGATAATGAGGAACGCTGAGTAAAAAAGAAGTTCCATATTCAATGAATTTATTGCACGTGCGGGTCTTACCTAAACAACCTCTAGCACTTTGAAGATTAGGTACACTTTAGCTACGTCAAGTAAGCTTCCAATAACCCTAACGTGACTTAACGAAAACTTCCCTGCACTACACGTCCAGCGGAGAACTTTATTCATTATACAGCTCTTATGCAAATTTGTTGGAAGCCGCTAACAGAAGCCAAGGGCGTATGTACGAGCCCTATGCAGGAAGCCCTGAGACTCGTTTAGGTTCATACTGTTCCTCATGCGTGCCCAGCAAGGACCGCATCCTTTAGTGCTGGCAATAGTTAGACTCTTGCCTTTTGTCCGGTGTGTAGATTTTCAATTCTGCTATACCTGTGTCTGTGAGTCATTTTTTCTTCCTTTGTCTGTTATTGCACTTTCAGCGGAAAGATATATTTCAGTTCAACGTGTTGCGACACCCGGGGTCTTTGAATGAGGCACGATTGGGGACGCTAGTCTGCCATCTTAAAGCATCTCGGAAACGAGAAACATTCTTGGATCAGAAAAATTACAGCACTGTGGGTATACAATAAGTGGTACATGAACACCAAAACAAGCAGTCTACGGACTTTCTGCTGTTGGAAACGATTACTCGATACTCGAGGGTAACGGGAGCAGGAGTAATAGTAAAGGAGAAGGTAACGGAAGCACGAAGTAACAGACGAGTTCAAATGTTATTTTTTCTACAACGAGAGGATTACACAATATATACAGATGATGAATGATGATATTTACATTATGAGTATGTTGCAATTGATATGCAGGAGAAAAAAGAAACATAAATAAAGAATCTTTGAATTTGACAGACATGACCATGATGAGGTTACAGTACTTGTATACATATGCTATGAACAGTTGAAACCTTAGCATTGATGAATGTTAATGTAAAGCAGATAGAAGCTCTGAATAAACAAAAGAATTGTTCACTGTAAGAGAAAGAAAAACAATTGTGGGAGGTTTTATGAATTTTAAGTGTTCAGTTTGACACGATGATTGATAATCTCGTACCAACGATCAAGTGCAGGCCAGTCTTTGGGGAATTTATGCCCACAGTCCTTGCGCAAAGCTTATGTGTAATCTGTTTGTAGTCGGGCTGTAATTCGGCAGCGGAAAAAACATCACAGTTTCCGTTGATCAATATTGAATTGTAGCCGTTGGGCAGGTAGAGTCAGCGTGTAAGTGAAAACAGTATATGACATACTTGAGTAACACAAAAACGTAGGTACATATAGCTGGCTTGTGAAGAGTAGTACAGCCAGGAGACAGGAGGTAAAGATATTCAATGTGGGTGTGGCGAGTGGTGCAAATCTTGGGAAGAAGTGCAAAAACATAGTTAAAAACAGCGGTAAGAGTACTTGGCAAGTTGAGTAAATATGATGCACATCGCCTGGTATGCAGCAGTACCGGCAGTTGGGAGATGATGTAAGCTGAAACCTGTAAAGTACAGACGAGCTCCGTTGTGTCAAGTAACCGCTCAGAACAACAGTGGTATTGAGATGAGAATTTCGGCATACACAGCCCGCTGCAAGTCGGCGCAAATGGGTTAAAACAACAGACGTCCCCTTTGTGCACCTCTCGCCTCTTCTGAAAACCGGCAAATTCTTCTGCAATGGGTACGGGAGCACACAACATGACACCCTCAGGGCAGGTGAAAAGTCGCCTGGTCCGATAAATGATACTTGCTTTTAATACATTCCGATGGATGGACCAAAATATGACGCGAAACAAGAATCGGTGGACCATAGCAGCTTAGCCATAACTGTACAAGAGGGTACAGGCGGTTTAGTGATCTGGAATATATTTTCACGGCTAGAATTGCGTTCCGTTATACCTATGGTACAGCACTTGGATGCTAGGAGGCATATGAACACCCCTGCGGACTAAGCGCACCAGTACATGTGCATGGTGTTTCCTGATGGAGATTGCTACATCCAGATGGATAACACACCATTCCACAAAGCTCGAAGTTTGAACGTCCCGATGAAATCGGCGTTGTTTTTCTGTCAGAGTGATTCCAGAAGCAAGTGTCAGGGACTTCAGACAGCTAAAATGACCCTCATAATCCACGGATCGCAATCCAGTTGAGAGCTACTCGTAAAAGATATTCAGCAAACGTCAGGGATTGACAGACATCCCGTAATCTAAGTTGGACATACATGTTGAACGACACCAGTACCTAGTTGTTTGATGCCTCATCGAATCAAGGGTTTTCGAAATTTAGAGCTGCACAACACGTTATTATGTAGGTGTACCTAATAATTTTCTAATACAGTGTATATGGTAGGTAATGACTTGTAATGTGATTATAGTTGAAATTGGCGATCTTCTTGTGACTTACTCTTTTTACCATTAGGTCGTGTGACATGTGACGTACCATTTAGGTGAGGCATGTGTCAAAAGTGCAAGTTGCAGCTAGAAGCCTTGCCAGCGGTGTTCAGTTGACGGAATACTACGCTCTTGAATAGGAAGACGTGGATCCGAAATGCTCCACTTGTTCAAAGTGCATTTCTTTACAGATCTTATTGATGGTCTCTCTGCCCCTCTTTCTGATTTCATTACCCGCACTTTGGGTGAAATCACTTGGAAACTTAAGAATGTATTTACATTTGTATAATGTGTTTCGTTTAATAGCATATACAAACATATAACAGTGAAAATCGTCTACATTTCTAAAAATTTGATGTCTTCTTTCAAAAAAATCCCCCCAAAAAAACTGAGAATTCAACAAAATTGAAAAAACAATGCCTTGTGGATTATGTTATTTCTATTTACAAGAGCCGTAGTAAAATAACATAGGTTCATTGAAGTAAACTTTTCTAGCTGTCTTGCAAGCAAATAACATCTGAAAAGTCCCAAATAGAAGGTAGGTCGTGCTCAATATCCAGAAAATGCAGTGCGTACCAGTTTGCCTTGCTCATTAACGCTCTTTTGCAGGTCTTCACACACATTACAAAGTTCGCTGAATGCTCTTTCTGGTGATGCAGCAGTTACAGGGAGAGGAGTGCAATTTAAACATTCATAAAACCATGTTTCAAGTGAATTTTTATATAGCAAATTTGGTGGGGCTAATTTAATCCCATCAATCAAACTCAGCGAAAGAGATATCGAGAGTTGGGAAAACAAGATATTATACATTCTTTTTCATAAAAAAACAGAACGAGTGAAAATAGTCGAGCTACGACTTTGATTTTTACAGGATATGTGCTTTAGGCAACACAAAACAAATTATTAGCATTTAGGTGTAATGCATACCAGATGCGTCGATGTAGCTAATATCAGGTGTGACCACCTCTGCCTTATATCAGTTGCTGTACGCGCTGAGGCATCGATTCAAATAATGTTTGAATGGTGTCCTGTGGAATAGCCTTCCAGGCTGTATTGACCCTAGTCCAAAGTTCATCAAGAGTTGCTGACAGACGGTGTACCGCTGCACCTGCCTTTTGAGCATGTCCCAGAGATTTTCTATGGATGATAAACCTGCCGATCTTGCCTACCATGGCAGAAGTGGAACGCTGGTATTCCTGAATAAGGCACACGTTGTCACTGAAACATGCGGTGTGGCTTACCCTGCTGAAATATGGCCCCTGGGCACGTCCTGTAGGTGCGGGATGTCACTGACATAACGGGCACGTGCTTTGGGTACGGACTCTTACGAGAGGTTATCGTCTTTCGCACGCGATAGCACACCCATACCATAATCTCTCCAACTGGTATTATGCGCCTGGTGTGAATACACTCTTCCCGACGCCTCTATCCCTGCCTTCGGCGGACACAAATGCGGCCATAATTTTTGCCTAAACACAAGCGCGTTTCGTCCGAGAACACGATATTGTGCGACTCGTCACGCCACTCTCTTTGTTCGATGTTGCAGCCTGGCAGTCCGTTGCTGCGGTGTCAAAGTCTGCCTGAGGAGAAGGACGACGAGACTACAGTCCGATTTGTAATTATTGGTGACGTACTGTTACAGCTGATATGAGAGAATACGTCACAGTTCGCCAGTGCGCCGCCTACGCATTTGGTGATGCAAAATAATCCCTCAAAGATTGAGGTAGGGCTACGTTCTGAGATGGCGACTATCCCTCGGCGTTGACTGTGTACGATGGCCAAAACTTATCTTCGTGTCCTACGCCCTACTTTCCACCATTCCCTGCAAATTTTTGCCACGACGGTCGCACTGCGCCCCGCACCACCCGCAGTCTCCCGGAGGAAGCATTGCTGTCTCTCATGTCGATAATGCGACCTCTGTCGAACTTGCTGATGTGACTGTATGACTGTCTCGCACGACGACGAAGCATCCTTAACTACTGATGATCAGGCACTGACTTGCCGACCGAGCCACGCGACGCTTTCAATAGAAAAACAGGTCTTTCCGTTGCGTGACTTTGGGCGATCAGATTTTGCGGTACTCAAATTTTATCATTTCTGTTATATTTCCTTGAGAGAACGCCGAAATGCTCATCATTTCTGCTATATTGCCTGATTAGCATATATCCTGTAAAAATCAACGTCGTAGCTCGATTCCCTTCAGGTGTTCTGTTCTTTATGACCATGTGTGTATATGTATATTTTCGTATCACTCCATTCTGTAGAACAGCTGAGCTACGTTTCCTCATTCTTCAAAAATGTTTGCAAAATTTCGGAGACCAATGGTTTCAGTTGCGCCTCTTTGTGTCTGAGGCTTTCTGTTCTGAGTTCTTGACTTGCGTTTATAACAAGACATATAGAAGAACCAAATTAACACATTTTATTCACATACATTACCGGTTAGATGATTACCTAACGCAAAAGCAAGAAATTAGAGACAACATGCTTTCGAACATGTCGGACACATACTACTAGATTAGAGAGATGCCCTAAGGGTTAGTGCAAATCAGTAACGCACGCGCGCAGTCATACAGTAGTAAGATAATGACGTTACCTTAACACACCTCGTAAACAGATAATGTTTCAGATAAACAGATAATGTTTCAGATCTCCCTCACATCGATTTTTTACTTTCAACTTTTTATCACTTTTATTTTGAACAAAAATATTTAAAACTTAATATATTTTATTAGTGATCACTGCCGAAATTTCCAGGACATGAGACGGGAAATTTACTTGCAACATTTATTTAAAATGTTAATAGTCGATTGTCAGTTGTCCGCACCATCAGCTTTAAGATAATGGAATTATTTTTTAAATTTTCACAGATTCTGTACTTTAATGTGGAGTTAAAAGAATGAAACTTTTAGGAAACAAGATTAATTCCGTTATCGTAAAAGTTAAATATTTTCATTTCCTCTCCCTATTTTCTCCCCAGAGTTAAACAAGCAAAATTCACACAACCCGAGGCCCACGTCCTCGTTCCCCCTCTTCCCAACTTTCCTTCAGCGGAAGGAAAGATTCGCTTATTAGAAATTGCGCATGAGCAGTCACCAAGGCGAAAACAAGTTGCCTTTAAAATCCGAAAATGAAATGATACAGATCTGTTTTACATACATCTCATATTTCCCATATTAAAAAGAACAGCCGCGGCACAAGCGGATCCGGCAGGGAGCGACTGGGCAAAATTTCTCCCCCCCTCCCCGCGAAAAAAAGTAAAAACAAAAAAATAAAAAAAAAACTTTTTCTTTCTAAATGGCCAAGATCGTAAATAAGTAATGTATTGATTTTTGGACAAAATTATAGTGATAAATGCACATACTTTCGCAAACGTTTTTATAACAATTAAAATTTGATGTGCCTTTGGAGATTAAATGTGCTGTTCTAGCTTCAGAGAGAGAGAGAGAGAGAGAGAGAGAGAGAGAGAGAGAGAGAGAGAGAGAGAGAGCAAGAAACAGAAAGAGAGAGAGAGCGACAGAGAGAGAGAAAGAAATAGAAAGATAGAAAGAGGGAGAGATAGACACATAGAGAGAAAGAAACAAGAAAAGAGAGAGAGAGACAGAGGAAGAGAAAGAAACAGAAAAAGAGAGAGAGAGAGAGAGAAACAGAAAAAGGGAGAGAGACAGACAGATGGAGAGAAAGAAAGAGAAAGAGAGAGAGAGAGGGAGAAATAGACACACAGAGAGAAAGAAAGAAGAGAGAGAGAGAGAGAGAGAGAGAGAGAGAGAGAGAGACAGACAGAGAGAGAGAAACAGAAAAAGAGATAGAGACAGACAGAGGGAGAGAAAGAAAAAGAAAGAGAGACAGAGAGACAAATAGAGAGAAAGAAACAGGAAGAGAGAGAAAAAGAAAAAGAGAGAGAGACAGAGGGAGAGAAAAAAAGAGAAAGAGGGAGAGAGAGAGACAAAGAGAGAGGAAGAAACAGAAAGAGAGAGAGAGGTATAGAGAGAGACAGAGAAAGAGAAAGAAACAGAAAAAGAGAGAGAGTAACAGATCGAGAGAAAGAAACAGAAAGAGAGACTTTCAGTAACAGAGGAAGCTGAGAGCGGAACGGAAAAGAGATTTCGACTGATCATAAGAAGAAATGGGTGTGTTTTGTTTCATTTAATGTTTCCACAAACTCTCCAGTAAGAAAATAAACGGTGCAGGAATAATTTGTTGAAGTGAAGTAAATGCAAGTTCCTTTATGGGAATCAGGCATCGCCAAAGAATAAACTAATATTTTAAAGAGGAATTACCGGTTGTATTGCTTAGGCATGATTGGGCAACTAATGCTCCAAATATTTCCATTGAATTAAGCCATCCGAACAGGACTCAAATTTACTTTGAAGGAATCTGTCCAAACTTAAAAAGCACGGAGCTATTTAAAACCATATTTAAAAAGCACTGAGCTATTTAAAACCATATTTAAAAGCACGGAGCTATTTAAAACCATATTTAAAAAGCACGGAGCTATTTAAAACCATATTTAAAAAGCACGGAGCTATTTAAAACCATATTTAAAAAGCACGAAGTTTCTTTCCTCACAAGGCAGACAATTAAACGTTAGGGAAATAGTGCTGTTTTCACCACGTCTTTTGTAAAAAAATCGTGCTTATTTCTGTTATCACTTTGTCTATCCAACCGTCCGTCATCCCGCGGACACCATATCTCTGCAAGTGTCTGTCCGATTCAAAACATTCTGTTCACATATGGAAGCCGGAAATGTGAGAATGATGATCCTTGGATTCCGGTTTTTTCCGATGCACAACTTCGTCGCTAGAGGGCGTAAAAGCAGATGATATCGAATTCAAAATACATTTTATTCCATATATTTGCTCAAAATATCCTATTTCAAAAAATAATTTTTCTTTCGATGCCCTTTATGTCGAACACTATTTTGGTTACAGTTTCTTTTCTAAGTAATGCACAGATTTTCCGGTAGGTGGCGCAAAGATAAATAGCGTTTTCCCCGATATCGTTGTTTTTAAAAGGTCGATTTGTAAAATGGTTCCAATATCGGATACAGCTCCTGATGGGAAATATTTCACATATAATATCTAATTTTTGGTAAAGAATGGTTTGTCCATCAGGGAAGATAAGTGTTGATTTCAGCTTCAGATGTATTTACAGCAAAATCTGAGATCCTGAAAACTCAATTGAAACAATTATTTCATGCGCCATACTGCTCATTGCGGAACACCCTTTGACCCCCTGCTTAAAATAGTGCACAGTTTATTCCGCTAGGGGTAGTAGATGAACATCATATTTTTTGTTGATATCTCTGTTTATAAGAGTCCGATATGAAAAATTATTTCCTCTTGGAAAGCCTGTCCGGAGCGAAATGTTTCTCATATAATTTCAAATTTTTCTTAACGCACAAGTGTGACAGCAGAGGCCATAAGTCCATGTTTCCGCTTACACCAATATCTCCAAGACCGAAAACCCTACTGAAAAAATTATTTTTTGGTCAGATACTACTAGCTATGAAAACACTTTCTTTGCGTGTTCTTCCCAAAATATTGCAAAATTTCGACGTAAGGTGGTACAAATATTAAATCTGTTTTTCTCAATATCTCTGCTTCTAAATGTGGGGTTTAAAACATTCTTATAACATCGGATATCATTTATCTTGTCGAGTGCTTTAGGTTTGCATTTGAGGAGTTTTGTAGTACACAGATCTGTCGCTACTTGGTGATTGTGTACTTCTGTTTGCAGCTGTATCTCCGCTTCTAAAAGCCATATTGAGGAATTTATTTTTTACACTGTATACCATTCGATACAACGCAGATGGGGAGTATTATCTGCTCTAAGTGATAAACAGTTTTTTCTTAGGGTGCATAAAAGTCAAAACCTTTTTCTCGCTATCCCTGCTTTCGAGAGACGTATTTGAAAATTTCCTTTTCCTTATCGTAGCCTTTGTCATGAAGACAACTTTTCGCCAGTTTTCAGCTTTTGCATTATACAAAATTCTTCCGCAAGAAGGTATAAAGTTGTAAAATGTTTTCTTCTCTATTTCACCTTTTAATTGTTCGATTTGGAGATATCTTTGTCTCCGACAAACATTTTTGGGCGCCATTTGTTAATTTCCGTTACGTACTTTTTATCCGCTGGTGGAATTAGTTAGCTGCTTTTATTGATGTATGTTTTATCGATTGCAGAAGTCAGGTTGACACTTTTTCTTACCGGTTCAATTAACTTTGAATAATTTTGATTAAATTTTTTAGCGTCGGAAAAAATTCAAATAATTTAGAAAAAGCATGCGATGCATTGATTATGATACGCTTCCCAACACACCAGAAATCATTACTCAAGTTATGAAGAATAATGGCTGTGGAATAAATCTCTTTCCTGTGCCCTGACCTTTGACCCCATTTCCATCATATTTAACAGAACCGGTTCAGTATAGCTGTGGAACAACATACTAATGTTTTGTTGCAATATAAGCATTGTTAGTCAAGTTATGAGGATAATGGCTGTGGAATAAATCTCGCTCCTGTGCCCTGACCTTTGACTCCATTTCGATTATATTCAACAGAAGCGGTTCATTATACCTCCGGAACCACATGATAAAGTTTTGTCGCAAAAAAAGCATTCTTAGTCAACTTCGGAGGATAATAGCTGTGGAATAAATCTCGCTCCAGGGCCTTGACCTTTAATCCCATTTCGATGACATTCAACAGAATTGGTTCAGTATATCTCTAGAACAACATACTAAAGTTTTGTCTCAACAGAAGCATTTTTAGTCAAGTTATGAGGATAATGGCTGTGAAATAAATCTCGCACCTGTTCCCTGACCTTTCACCCCATTTCGATGTTATTGAACAGAATTGGTTCGATATACCTCCGGAACAACATACTAATGTTTTGTTGCAATAAAAGCATGTTTAGTAAAGTTATGAGGATAATGGCTATGGAATAAACCTCGCTCCTGTGCCCTGACCTTTGATCCCATTTCGATGATATTCACCAGAACCGGTTCAGTATACCTCCAGAACAACATGATAAAGTTGTGTCGCAATCCAAGCATTTTTACATAAGTTATGACGCATAAGAGAGGTGCAATAGATCCCGCTCCTATGTCCTGATCTTTGACCCCATTTCAACTATATTAAACAGAACTGATTCAGTAAGCTGTACCTCCGGAACAACATACTAAAGTTTTGTCGCAATAGAATCATTTTTACTCAAGTTATGAGGATAATGGCTGTGGAATAAATCTCGCTCTTGTGCCCTGACCTTTGACCCCATTTCGATGATTTTAAATAGCATTGGTTCAGTGTACATTCGGAACAACATGGTGAAGTTTTGTCGCAATCGAAGTAATTTTACGTAAGTTATGACGTACAAGGGCGATGGAATGGATCCCGCTCCTATGTCGTAGCGTTCGATTCCAGTTCACCCATTTTCAACAGGGGTCCTCCCCAAATCGTCCCCTGCCACATACTAAATTTCATCGAAATCGAATCATTTTTACATGAGTTAGCGTGCGGACAGGCAGACAGATAGACAAAGTTGGAGCATATACGCTTCTTCAACCTACGGTTGGAAAGCGTAGAAAACCTTCTTATTAGAACGGACAATACCGTGTCATCTTTCCTGTAAAGCAGTTTTTCGTACTTGATTAAAAATTTAGCGCATTGTTTCTTTTTTATTTTTTTGTTGTTTTTATTAGAGTAACTGCCCCTGCTAATGTAAGCTTCTGTGACAACACTTGAGCTACGGTGGCTCAATGTTTCACGCGCTGTCTTCTGGCTAAGTATGTGTTCGAGATGTACCGGAGCTGGAGACGAGGGTGAGATTTGAGCACACCGCATGCCTTACGGAACTGCCCCTTCCCCTCTTGATACCAGGGTCTCCAATTTAAGAAAACGTTACTCCTAACAGATGGTGTCCCACTCGCTACTTTACCATAGTTTTTATTTACGCTTTCCAACCGCAGGTTGAAGAAGCGTATATGCTCCAGCTTTTTCCGTCCGTATGTCCGTCTGTCGGCACGATAACTAACGTAAAATGTTTCTATTTCTCTGAAATTTCAGTATGTGGTAGGGGACAACCTGGAGACGAACCCTTTTGAAAATCGGACAAATGGAGTTAAAGTTCACCACATAGGAGCGGGATGCATACCATTGGCTTTATGCGTCATAACGTGCGTACAAATGGTTCGATTTCGATGAAATTTTAGTATGTGGTAGGGGACCACCTGGGAAGGAACCCTATTGAAAATGGGACAAATGGGGTCAAAGGTCAGGACATAGGATCGGGATCCATTCCATCGCTCTTATCCCATACTATTAAGGTGGACGTCAAAGAATTTTGCTTTCTATACTTCCAATGGAAAAACTTTTGTACACATTTTCTTCACAATTAGTGTGTTCCCAAGAATGAAAATTTGAACATCTAATAAAATAACTTCATATTATAACTTGGAATACTTAATATTTTCTAAAACATAACCATAATTATATTAAAAAACAATAACGTTTCCTTTGGTGGTGTTGAAACCAGAAAAAAGATGGCGTGACCTGTACTTTGATGACGTCAGTAGACAAATAAATGTTGGATTGCATAATTATGGTTATGTTTTAGAAAATATTAAGTATTCCAAGTTATAAAATGAAGCTATTTTAACCGATGTTCAAATTTCCATCCTTTGGAACGCATTAATTGTGAAGAAAATGTGTATAGAAGTTTTGCCATTGGAAGTACAGGAAGCAAAATTACTTGACGTCCACCTTAAAGGATCAATTCTTGTATCTATGTAAATTTTTTTTTGAAAACGGCTTTAAGGATTTTGATGAAAGTTGTTAAACTACGGCTTTCTGGTACTAGAAATCGATTTAGCTTGATCTCGACTTTAGGAAAATTCGTTTAGTGCGTTAAATAACCACCCCGAATTACCACGTTTTTAGTGTTATGGCATCGTCCCATATTAATGTTACCCATGCTTAGAAATCTTATGACGTCACAATATCGCGACTGAGATGTTGGCGCGCGGTAACGCCGTCTATAGGATCCACACACAACGTCACGCGTTGTGTGTGGTTCCTATTAAAGTTTAATGACGTCACACTCTTGCGAACAGATGGTCATGATTTCCATCTGCCTCATTACGTTACGTGTTGTGTGCGTATGTCCGTCCGCAGGATAACTCGCGTCAAAATCGTTCGATTTCGATTAAATTTTAGTATGTGGTAGGGGAACACCTGGGAAGGAAACCAATTGAAAGTGAACGAAATGGGGTAAAAGGTCAGGACATAGGAGCGGAATTCATTCCACTGCTTTTATGCATCATAACTAACGTAAAAAAGGTTCGATTTCGATGAAATTTTAGTATGTGGTATGGGATAACCTGGGGACAAACCCTTTTGAAAATGGGCGAAATGGAATAAATGGTTAAGACACAGGAGCGAAGATTTATCCCATAGCCCTTATGCATCATAACTTACGTAAAAATGCTTCGATTGCGACAAAACTTTATCATGGTTATTTCGCAGGTATACTGAACCGGTTTTGTTGAATATCATCGAAATGGGATCAAAGGTCAGGGAACAGGACCGAGATTTATTCCACAGCCATTATCCTCGTAACTGGAGTGATAACTTGAGTAGTGATTTATGGTATGTTGGAAAGCGTATTATAATCAATGCATTGCATGATTTCACTAACTTGTTAATTACATCAGGAATAATTACAGTAATTGAACGATATTTGATAGGAACATACCTTCTTCCATGAAAAGCAGATCCATATCATAAGAGAAGTTGAAAGGGCCGCCTTGGGCATCAACACAGGCCTGAACACGAGACTGCATATTTCGGAAAGTCCGCGCGAATTGTTCCGGCGTAATCGTTGCCACTGCGTCGCAGATGTTGTTCTTCAATGCCTCAAGGGTTGTCGGCTTGTTTTGAAACGCCACTGATTTTAGATACCCCCGGAGAAAGGTACCAGAGTGTGTGACGTCAGAAGATCACGCTGGCCACATTCATTTAGAAATCACGTGATCTTCAAAGAATGACTCAGGGTTCAGCCATACTGACATGTGATGTATGTCACGTTTCCCCATCTTGTTGAAAATATCCAGTGGTCAGCTCTTCTGGGTGCAGTTGGTTAACCAATGCCTGAAAAGGTTCCATGTAAGCAGCTATTTTGACCGTATCCTGAAAGAAGATGAGCACAATCATCCGCCGACGAGACAGTGCGCACACACAGTGTGCGTATAGTGGTGTTTAGATAAAAGCGTGAGGATTTGCCGCTGGCGACATACGCGTGTTTTGTGTATTTATATATCCTAATAAGTGAATCAACGCTTCGTCGGAAAAAATGGTGTGGTACAAAATGCCCGGTTGTTAAACAACAAATGCCAAAAACCACTGATAGTTACTCCTCCTGCACCTCACCTGTAATATATTCATACTGTAAATATTCATCATCTCCATTTATTATATCAGTAATTTTTCCGTTGTAGAATAAATAACATTTGAGCTCATTCTTTACTCTTGGTCTGGCGCTTTCAGTTCTTGAACAGCAGACAAACGGTATGGATAAATTGCATCTTTCTTCGCTGCACTATGACACGTGCACTTTGACCTAACAGTTTCCTGAGCAAGTCTAAGCAAAGATTTCCGTGGAGAAGCAAGAAGTGTTTGCTCGACCTCCTGCCCTGCTGTTTCTGACATTTCGGGACTGCTCCCTCCATGCAAATCATGTAATGTTCCATGGATCTGCAGATTCTTAACCAGTTGCTTAATACACGGTTTACTTAGTGCTGTCCGACATCCAAATTTCCTACGAAATTCACGGTGACACTTCTTTATCGACTTACTCTCCCAATAAATACGGACAAGAAACACACGCTCGGGTGCTGTTATTCGGGAAGACATCGCTAACGCAAACAATCAGCCTCGCGACAAACAAACAACTGAATTAACCCCGGGGAATCACGAACCTGACATGCGCGACGTCCAAGGTCACAACGAGAGTGCGAACAGGCAATGAAGAATATCTGCGAGACAGTGGCAGCATTACAGCAACTGGCGCGAATTTTCCGAAATATGGAGTCTTGTCTGGGTGGACACTTTCAATATCTCTTATGATATGGCTATATTTTCCATTTTCTTACCAAATATTATTCAATTACTATAATTATTCACGATGTTATTAATATAAATTTGGGTAAAATACACTTACGGAAAAAAATCCCAACACCACGAAAAAATAGTTGTAGAGGAATGAAATGGCGACAATACATTTGTATAGGTAACATATTTAATCGATTAAGGTTTCAAGATCACAGCTTATTGTAAGCGCGAGAAGAGCCATTTTAAATGTGAAATGCTGGTACATTAATAACCGGTGTAACCGCCAGAATGTTAAATGCAAGCACGCAAACGTTCATGCATTGTGTCGTACAGGTGCTGGGTGTCAGTTTGTGGGATGGAGTTCCATGCCTGTTGCACTTGGTCGGTCAGTACAGGGACGGTTAATGCTGGTTGGGGGTGACGCTGGAGTTGTCGTCCAATGATGTCCCATACGTGCTCGATTGGTGAAAGATCTGGTGATCTAGCAGGCCACGGCAACATGTCGACACTCTGTAGAGTATGTTGGGTTACAACAGCGGTATGCGGGCGAGCGTTATCCTGTTGGAGAACACCCGTGGAATGATGTTAATGAATGGCAGAACAACAGGTTGAATCACCAGACCGACGTAAAACTGTGCCGTCATGGTGCGTGGGATAACCACGAGAGTGCTCCTGCTGTCATAGGAAATTGCTCCCCAGACCATAACTCCAGGTGTAGGTCCAGTGTGTCTCGGTCGCTGACAAGTTCGTTGCAGGCGCTCACCTGGCCTCCTTCTAACCAACACACGGCCATCACTGGCACCCAAGCAGAACCGGCTTTCATCAGAAAACACAACATATCTCCACTCCGTCCTCCAATGAGCTCTAGCTTGACACCACTGACGTCGCAAACGGCAGAAGTTTGGAGTAAGTGGAATGCACGCTACAGGGCGTCTGGGTCGGAGCTGTCCTTCAAGTAACCGATTTGTAACAGTTCGTTGTGTCACTGTGGTGGCAACTGCAGCTCGAATTGCTGCCGCAAACGCGGTAAAATGCGATACGACCATACGCCGTACACGGCGTTCTTCCCTCTCAGTAGTGCCACGTGGCAGGCCGGAACGCGGTCTTCTTGAGGCAGTATCCTTCCCTTGACCACCGCTACCAACAATCATGCACAGTGGCTACATTCCTGCCAAGTCGTTCTGCAATTGTGCGGAACGAAAATCCACCTTCTCGTAGCCCTATTACACGACCTCGTTCAAACTCCGTGAGCTGTTGGTAATGGCTTCTTCGTCTTCTTAAAGGAATTCTTGACTAACATCAACACACTACGTCGAATCTCAACGATAACTAACGCTCACGAACGTTAAAGCGCGTATTTACAGCAAACCTGCTTTGCATGTTCCGAGGGGCGCTACTAGCGCCACACGTATGCGCTGAGCTCGAAATTTGCATAGACGTCATCTTACAGATGTACTCTCACCGCCTACCAACTGTCGTTTATCTAACACAACCCCTTCTTGGTGTTGGGATTTTTTTCCGTCAGTGTAGCAAGAGAAACACAATGTAGCTCTACGTGCTGCACATGGCTGTCGTTAAAACACTACACCAAAAGTTTAAACAAGTTGACACCACAAATTCTTGGGTGAGGTGAGCACGCTTTTTGAATCTTTTCCTACACAAAAACAAAATAATGTGTCTAGATCAGTGTGATATTTCAGCGAATAGTCTTCAAATTAAGAAAACGTGACTGCATATAACTCTACGGTCTGCACATGGCTGTGGTTAAATCACTACACAAAAACATTAAACAAGTTGACACCGAGGATTTTTGGGTGCGTTGAGCAAGCCTTTTAAATTTTTCCGGCACAAAATAAAATATTTCAGATCAGACTTTTAGAAAAAAAAATTCAACGAAAAAGAGAATGCATTTCCGTCTTTTAAAAACTCTGCTCATAATTCAAACTGCGCTATGCAAGAATGTTCTTCGTAATGCGATGAACCGGTTACTTTTGATCCTAAGCAGCTTAAATGTGAGTTACAAAATCTAAAAAGCGTGCACTAAGCATTTCTCTTAATAAAAGATACAGCATCCAAGGCAAAGGTTATTTGTCATATGGAGTTCTTAGAATCGTGTATAGTGTTCTGGGAATGACATAATTAAAATGAGATCTCACAACCCTTAGTGGCAAAAATGTGGGATGCAAAAATTGGGAAATTTATGAAAAATATTCCTCGCCACAAACGATATTGGCAGCTAAAGAAATTTTGAAATCGAACTTTTATCAAGGCGAAGGCATCTTCATTAAAAATAATAACATTAACGCTCCCTAGCGGGAAAACTGAACATTCTTTTGGAAAAAAAAAGCAATGTTTTCTGCGGCGAGTGGCACCCGACTGAAGTCTTTTTTTGTTTTGTTTTTCAGTTACATTACTGAAAAACAATTTTTTTAAGTTACATTATTAAAAACAAATGCACTATTGCAAACATTTTAAAGACAGAAATGTACTGTGCCTCCCCACAGTGAAAAACCATTTTGTTTAGGACTACTGTAAGATGCATGGAAAGTATTCACCGCCATGACATCTGTCTATCGCAAAACATTCTTGAGAACCGATGGAAAAATACGATACACATTTTCGCTCCCTAGTGGTGACATCACACATTATTATTTTAAATTGTTCCTTTTTTGTTGAAGGTCTAACGACCACCATGCGTAACCTGCTTGGCTATAAGCAGTCCCCCGTTCCCTAACTTAGGGTCATTGGTTTCAGGGAAAGGAAACAGCCGCTGCCGTAAGACAAACACATTCATGCCTCACCGGGATTCAAACCCGGGCCCATCTCGGACGAATGGTCAGAAGAAAGCGCTAAGACCACTGTGCCACTGGAGCGGCATCTTAAATTGGAATTGTGCGTGAAATAGCATTTGTGGTAGAGGGTATTGGAAGTTAAAAATAATTTTTAAAGAAATCGCACGAAGTAAAAACATATTTTGAATTTAATGACATGTGCGTATATGTCATTTATGGCTATGTTATGTAAAGGATAAAGAAACAAATCTATGGACCTTATGGATAGTTTAATTTTTTGATTGCTAAAAATAATTTTCAAAATCTGTTGCAAATATATATGCAGTCCACTGACCGACTTACAGAAATAGTGGTACTGTAAGCACTTGCATTTTTTAAACAAGTTTTAAAACGGAAAAAAATCTTCCTAGCAATGTTTCAATTACAAAACATAGCAAGTCAGAAGCTATTGATAAGATTTAAAGTAACCATGCAAGCAAATTTACACTGAGTTAGTTTTGCATTAAGGACAGCTACCTAATAAGGCGTTGATCCAGCTTTGTGTGGAAGCGCGGCTCGAAGACGCCTAAGGACAGATTCTACAAGGTATCGAACATCCTCCTCCATGCGTAACTTGTCCACTACAGCAGCACCGTCAATTCACGCGCATTCCGTGGAGAGGTATCAGCATTTCTCACTACCTGTTCTAGAATATCCCATAAATGTTCAATTGGGTTACAGTCAGGGAGTTTGCGGGCCAAGGCAATTTGCCGAATTCCTTATCGTGTTCCTCCAACTACTCAGCTGTTATACGAGCCTGATGATACTGTGCGCTGTAATGTTGAAAAATGGCACTGTAGTCCAGAAAGATTTCGTGTGGATGAATATGGTCAGCTAACAGGTCCCTGTAGTGTGTACTATTTAGTGTTTGTGGTGTAATAACCGACGGACTTGGGGTGTGACAGGATGAAGCTCTCCGCATCAGACCACGACCACCACCGGCATATTGAACTCTAACTTTGCGACCCAGAAGTAGGGCTTCATAACGTTTACGCCATATGCAAATCGAGCCATCAGCTCGGTGCAGCAGGAAACGGAACTCATCACTCCAGACGACCTTCTTCCATCTGTTTAGGCTCCATTGCCGATGTTCTTTGGAACATGTGAGGCGTTGTTTGCAATGGCTGGGCGTCATCATGGGGTGCCCTCGTTGGTGTGTGGCTACGGAACGCCAGACGAAGTAAGCTGCGGCCTCATGGTGTATAGGTCTAGCTTCACCACCGTTTTTCTTGTAGGCGAGCTGGGCGACTATTCTACGTCGTTTCTGGATACCTTGGAACACCCAAAACTCACCTCTAGGACCAGCCGCGAGTGGGTGACCAATGTGAGCCCCTTTTACGGGATCTATGCATTGTTAATTCAGTCCTGGTACACCCTTGATACCGTAGTACGGGAGTAGCCAATAAATGCTGCTGTTTCCGAAATAGAGGCACCTTTCCTCCGGACCCGAATAATCTGGCCGTGATCAGATTGTCATAAGTCGCCAGGTTTCTCTATTATTCGTAAACGTTTACTGATTACGTACAAAGAATAGGTGAGCACAATTTATGGTAACCGCATGTAACGTTGATGTCACGTGTTACTTCGTTATTGTTCCGAATATGTAAAACGGGGCGAGAGGATGTTCATAATGCAAAGTTACCTCAGTGTATAATCTTCAGACTTCGAAAATTTGTCTCAGTAGGTGTTCATAATAAGTAACGGAAAAATACAGAAAGCTTTATTCTGCTTTCGTCGAACGGAAATTATTAATGAAGTGTTCATCTCGGTAACATCCTTCATAGCGTTGTCCTAATCTTTTGTCTTGAGTTCCCCAATTCCGGGAATTATCGCTGAAGTGAACGTCTTCTCTTTGGCTGCATGCATATCTCCAAGAAGAAATCATTACAAGTTAAAATATTTTAACCACGGCACGGGAAATTTCCTTTAAGTGAAGATTGGTAATAATCGCGCTGTGGCCCAGATATGACCAAATTTATCGACAAAATATTAGACTAAATATTCCGTCGACAAATGCCTTTACATAATGTAGCATGATAAACAGGGTGATTGTAAACTCCTGCAACGAAACAAGAGGGGTGATAGTACACATCCAGACGAACAAAATTTGCAATGGAACCTAGGGCCGCATTCCATTCCTGGTGACAGAAAAGAGTAAAGTTACATATCCACTTTGAGACTTCAGCAGTGAAAACAAAGAGACATACCTAATTTATGAGTTTCACAATTCCAATCGCATCAGAGAAAGACTCAAAAGATCTGCTCAAAGTGGCGTCCAAGGGCGTCGTTACACAGCCCACACCGGCGAATGAAGGACTGTCGCACCCTCTCGTAGACTCCCGGTGTGGTGTTGATCTTGTTCGCAGTAACAGCGATTCGCGTGGCGAGATCTTCCAGGGAGTCCACAGGTGTCTC
The DNA here is from genome assembly GCA_039090855.1 of Macrothele yani. NCBI lineage: Eukaryota > Metazoa > Arthropoda > Arachnida > Araneae > Macrothelidae > Macrothele > Macrothele yani. The sequence continues at coordinate 31,415,629 of CM077007.1, forward strand.
GTACACCAATGTTTTCATGTGCTCCCAGAAAAAGAAGTCCGGTGGGTTAAGGTCCGGGGAGCGTGGAGGCCAAGCCACAGGTCCAATGCGTCCAATCTAGCGCCCGGGATATGTTGCATTTAGGAAGCATCGGGCCTCGGTGGCAAAGTGTGCTCGGGCCCCATCATGCATCAACCACGTGTTTCTCCGTGGGGAGAGTAACATCCAACAACAGACCGGGAAGAACTTGCTCCAGGGACACACTGTACGCTGCGCATGTCAGACCTTCTGGCAAGAGGTAAGGTCCCACCAAGTAATCACCAAGTATGCGTGCCAAGATGTTGACGATAAATATCTGCTGGTGTTAAGGAGGGTGCGAGACGTGTGGATTTTCTTGAGCGCAAGCGTGCAGGTTGTGACTGTTGAAAATGCCTTTCCGGGTAAATGTTGCCTCATTACTGAACACCACTACTGTGGGAAATTGCGGATGAGCGGTGTTCATCTGGAGCATCCACCTTACAAACTCTACCCGGGGGAGGACAGTCTTCTTCGTTCAAAGCTTGGACCTTCTGCACGTGGAAGGGATGCATCCGTGCCTAATGCAGAACACTTCACACCTCCACTGGACGCTGGACGAATTTCGAACGTGTTCTTTTCTGGCACTAACATTGAAATGCGGCCCTAGGTTCCATTACAAATATTGTTCATCTCGATGTGTATTTTTACCCCTCTTGTTTTGTTGAAAGAGTTTACAATCACCCTGTATGTTGTAGAATCGCTTTCAGTTGAGTGGCGATAAAAATGAGAATAAAGGAAATACATTGCTGGCCTTCCAAAATGCAACACCAAGAAGGAAGCATCTGATTGGCCTGAAATTCGCAGCATGCGTCCCCGGCAAGAGGACATGCATACGATTAGCATTGCAGGGCATATGCAAATCATGTGCGCTCGGCACGCCACCGAGAAGCACTGTAAGAAAGGTGCACAGACGGCGGGGTGTAAGTAGTGGAAGTGCTGCCAGAAACTGTGCGTGGGAAGCTACCTGATGCACCGTCGCAGAATACAGCAGTCATTCCAGCACGTTTCGGAGTTCGACAGAGGAAGAATATTGACTTATCGCGACAGCGGTTTATCGTACCTAGAGACATCGGCACCCGTGTGGGACGATATCCAGCCACAGTGAGGCGAATATGGATTCGGTGGGTGCAGGATGGGCGGACGGACCAACATGAGCAATTGCCGCAGCCGCGGCACACCACAGAGCGAGAGGACCGACATGTTGTGCGGCGGGCATTGAAGGCTCTGACAGCCACATCACGAACGTTAGCGCAGGAATTATGGTGTGTTGCACAACAACAGGTGTCAGCACGTACCGTTCGACGTGGTTTGCAGGAGTAGGGACTTGTCGCACGGCGCCCATTGCTCTGATTACCATTGACGTTACACCACCGGCGAGTTCGGCGGCAGTGGACCGTTGAGCGCCGTACCTGGACTACGGAATGGCACGGCATTGTCTTCTCCGACGAATCACGCTTCTGCCTGCAACACCACGATGGTCGGATCCGCGTGTGGCGGCACCGCGGCAAGAGACTGTATAACGCCTGCATTACGCATCGCTATACCAGTCCGTCGCCTGGCGTTATGATTTGGGGCGCAATTGGATATGACACACGCACCCCTCTGGTACGCATCGCCGGTACACTCAACAGCCACCGCACCATCTCGACGTTTTGGAGCCTGTAGTCCTTTCTTAACAGCAGGACCTGCCAGCGGCCATGTTTCAACAGGACAATGAGCGCCCGCACGTGGCACGCTTCGTGCAACAATTCTTCACGGCCCACCAGTGTCACTGCTGCCGTGGCCCGCCAGTTCTCCCGAAATGTCGCCCATCGAACACAACTGGTCGCTGATCGGAAACCAAGTGGCCCGGCAAGCAGCTTCCGCTGCTACGCCTGATGAGTTGTGGCAACGTGTGGAAGCAGCCTGGACCGACATACCCTAAGCCCACATCCAACGCCTCTTTCGTTCGATGCCCCGGCGTGTAGCGGCCGTTATTGCCAGCCATGTGGGCCACACGAACTATTGATGTCTGCGTGTTCCGCAAGTAGCACGGGACTGTAAGCTCAATCGTTTTATCTTTGTATCTGTTGTTTTGTGTTGAGTAAATCTGGCTTTGCTATCGCGTGTCCTTCTTGGTGTTACATTTTGGGTGGCCAGCAGTGTATGAAAGGATAGTGGTCTGGAAAACGTTTTATACTATTCTTCAAAAGCAATTGACTCTTAAAAATATAATCCTTGTGCCAACGAATTGTAAGTTTATTCAGCATAAATCACTGCAATTCGGGATTACACAATTTCAAATTTTTCGTTCGTTTCGAGGTATATGCTCCATTTGAAAATGAAAAAATCCTAACTTTTCGCTTCAAGGGTCAGATAAAATTAATCTCAAATATTATACAGTGAAACCAAATATTAAAATAGAAATCTTCTTTTCGTCTTGAATAAGTTGTACAAGTTCTTTTAAAACGAGGAAATATTAAGGATTTTCCCAGAGAGAGAGAGAGAGAAAAAGAGTCATTTGCCTAATTACAGACATGTTTCCGAAATATCCCAAAGCGTAATATATCAATAATACATTAAAACTTTATTATTTTATATATGTAAGTACCCTAAATATTCAGAACTTCATATTTAGTTTTCGAATCATTTCTTTAAAATTAATTTTAGAAGGATTTCAATGTTACTGCTTTTTGTTTCACCTCTGTAACACGCAATTTCACCTTCAAACACAAATCGCTGATCGACTTTGAAAGGTAAATCGTAAACTAGAAGGTGCATCGGTAAACTGGAAGAATTTCTCTAGGTGGTACGTAAAAAACTAGAAGAATTTATATACGATTCTGGATCTATAATCTTACGAAGGAATCCTCTAAATTCTTGGATTGCACATACAAAACGAACTGCAAAGTCAACTGATATTCCAGATGATCTCAAGAAATCTGCAAAATTACCGCCTGGCCTTCACATCCCAAAACTCTTCGGCAGACCTAAACACCACAAGCCCGGCAATTCATTGAGACCGATCGTGTCCAGAAGATCTGCACCGGCATGCCACCTAGAGAAAGCGTTAACCAAATTCCTAACTAATCATCTACCGGAGTCGGACTTTATAATAGCTTCAACCCTGGATTTTATCACGAAAATCAAGCAGCTCACTGTTCAACAACGCGACATTAACGACAGTTTCGACGTAGTCTCTCTTTATCCAAAGATCCCCGTACCAGAAGCTATCAGAACATTGAAATAGGCTATATCTAATTCATTGATTTATTCTCAGGAGTCTTGTCTCAGCATCTTCAAACTAATGGACTTGGTCTCAAGTTCCAGCTACTTCAGTTTCCGAGGGCAAATTTATAAGCAAGTAAATGACGCTCCAATGGGATCTTCGCTTTCAGCCGTCCTTGCGGAAACAATACTTCGCCCCATTGAGCAACATATATTCACCAACTTCACCCCAAGACCTGCCACCTGGATACGATATGCAGACGACGTATTTTTCATATGACCACACGGAAAGGAGGCTCTCCCGTTTTTTTCTCGATAAAATAAATTATATATACCCTACGATGAATTTCACCATGGAGCTAGAACACAATGGTACCTTACCTTATCTCGACGTCACAGTGAGCAAATCTCATGACAACCGCCTTCATACGGAAGTCTATTATAAACCCACCTCCGTTCCCAACCTGATGCTCCGCAGTTCATTCTGACCTGATGATTACAAAACCGCCTTATTCCGTTCTCGAATTAGAAGAGCCTTCGCTGTCTCATCCGATGTCCGTTCGAGACAATACGAACTAAGAAATATCGTCGAATCAGCCACTGATGCAGGATATACTTTAAATCAGATGCATAACTTTATCGAGAAAGCTAGAACCAGCCGTGCTAATATTTCTATGCCGCAACGTCGCTACCTGGGCTCTATTCACTACATACCAAAAGTTTCCTATCAACTCAAAAACGCGCTCGGGAGGATGAACTTCGGTGTCGGCATAAGGTCTCCGGCATCTTTATATACGATGCTTCAGAGAAAGATTGGCAAGCCCCCTCTTCTCAATGAGGCAGGTGTTTATGCCATCCCACTAAAATATTCGGACGGCTCCAGGCGATACTACATCGGGGTGACCAAACGTTCGTTTGGAATTAGAATCAGCGAACATAAAATGAATACAGGAGACGGAAAAATAACCACTGCCCTATCAAGAGAAGTCAAGTTCAAGTCCGCCGATCCTATATAGAGTGATGTAAAGAAATTAGCTACATACTCCAAACCCAAATCTACCGCCATTCACAAAACCTTGGAAATCTTGACCAGCTGCAAGGCTTGCAATGATAGCGTCTCTCTAGAGTTTCCACCTATTTGTGACCAATTCTTCAAATAATGATGAGTTTTCTACCATAGTACCGCGTGCCCAACCAACGTGACATCGTTTCTTCGAAATATCACGTTTGCTCCTATTGTACAGTCTAGTCACCGCGTTCAAAGTGTTGAAACGTTCTATTATCCAGTTTGCAGTTAGCTATCTACCTTCGTTGAGAAAGCCATCTGGTTGATGTGCGAAAGCTTGGAAAGTTTTATTTATATTCTACGCCAAGAAATTTTGGATTTTTAGTATAGCTATACTATTTTGAGTATAATTTGGTGTACATTTCCTATTTATTTAAGCTTAAAAACAGCCGTCCTTGGACGGGCTATACGCTAGTTTAAAAGAAAACCATAAAGCATTGCTTTATTCTAGCGTATTTGTGAATTAAGCTGGTACCTATAGCCATAACGGCCGATCAACATAAATGCATCATAACGGCATCTAAACAAGACTGCACCTGCGAAATCCTGCCGATCAGTCTCACTCCGGCAGTGAGTGTGTTTACCGTGTGTATGCAAAAGAAGTACCCTTATTCACGAGTCTCTAGAAAAGCAAAAAAATATAGGCATCGCGATGAAACTTTTAAGGTAGCTTGGTAGACATGGGAAAAGGATTTAGTGAAATAAAAATAGTTCAAGATTGCGGAAATTGGGAAACAATGGCACTGCATGCGCAGGAAAAGAAGAGACACGTACATACATTTACTGGTTGTAAACAGCATAAATGTTCCAAGACCATATCTGCTCAATATGCTGGCGGTCACAAGAGATTACCAGCGACCTTCAGCTAGCGCATCAGTGATGAAATCCAGGAAAAGGAACTGCAATTCGTGGAAACTACCGTGTTCATGCAAGACGGTGCACCTCCACATTTTGGTAGGTAAGCAAAGAATTTGATCAGTCGAACATTTGGCAGTAAACACATTATTTCTCGAGGGTTTGCGCAGTTCGTGTCAGCCTACTCACCTGAGTCCTTCTGATTTCTGTCTTTGGGGATACCTGAAAGACAGAGTTTATCGGGACTGCATACGGTTGGATCTCAGATCTGAAAACAAGTGTCAGACGAAGTGGCTAACATCGACCGTGACAAGTTGCGAGCAGCTTTGTTTGTGGCTTGTCTTTTATTGTGATGGCCAGAATATTGAGCAGATTTTGCTCCGAAATGTTTGTTCTGTCAATAAGATGTTATTTCGCGCATGTGTCTGTTTTTTCCTTGCGTATTGAGCGCCATTATTCCCCTATCGGTGCCATTTTCAATTATATTTCCCCTCATTAAATCGTGATCCTATGCCCTTAGTAAACTACTTACCAAATTTCATCTCGATATCTCCATTTCTGGATTTTGTAGCGGCGCCCGAGAATAGCGATACCTATTTTGTAACCACCCTGTTCATGTAAGATCCTCTTTTCGGATGCACCACTTTTAAACAGTGTGCAGTAATAAGGTATCTCTGGGCAGAAGTTTTCAAGCACGCTGAAATTCACAGAAGTTTGGTATTGCAGTATGATAATATGTGTACTGGCAATAGCAAATTTCGAGAATAGGGAGGAAGGCCGAAACTTGGCAGAACAAATGCGACTGACAAAAATCAAACAAGTGCGCATGTCAACTTCGCGAAATCAAGACCATGTCACTTGTGTGCGAACTCTCTCATTTAAAAAGACCTAAAGATTACTGTGTCGTCTGTGGCTGGTATTTTAGACTTCAGTTGGGATTTTGCTTATGTAATGGTGTATGAATACATACTAAGCCAGACAATGTATACCAGCTGGATTCCATAACAGCTATCATATCAACACCATCGTTTTTCCATGTTTACCTAGCTACCTAAAAAGTGCATGTTGTACTCACTTCTGCGGCGCTATGAAGCCTTACTGCGGAGGATTATCACAAGAGACGGGAACAGAATACAGCACTTTGACCCAGAAAGCAAGATACAAAATATGGAATGGAAAGACCCTTCATCCCAATACAAAAAAAAAGGAATTCAAAAGTGTCATCTCTGTCAAAAAATCTTTCTAACCTTATTTTAGGATATCCATGCGCCTGTTTTGGAATACTATCAGGAACACGAAAATAACTTTTAACAGTGCAACATGCTAAGTGATGCATAAAGATAAGACGAAATCTCCATTTCCCAGCAAAAGAAAAGAACTGTTGTCAAAAATTGTTTTTGTTTTTCACCAAGATAATGCTCACCAGTATACAAAGTCTGTAGCCATTTAAAAAATATAAGTTTGACATTCACTTTCAACAGGGATTTCACACCAAACGATTTTATTCTCTTCTTTTATATGGGCTTTAACCTTTAACAGGCTGGAACGATTTAATTCGGAGTTTCCAAAATTGGCTGCAATCAGCCCGAATGAATATATTCGCTCTCTAAAAAAGTGTGTCGAACGAATCTGGAATAAGTGCTTGTTCGTCTGAGAGCGATGCTTTCTCCTTAGCTTATCGAAGAGATCATTTAGAGGGACGATTGACACTAAATGACCACCCCTAAATGACCACTTTGTTTTTTCAAAGTGGTCAATTAGGAGGATGATTGACACTAATCCTTTCTAACTTAATGTCTGCTAAAAGGTCTATAAGAATGATAAGAAAAGAAAGAGAGAAAATGTTTGAGGTACTTGTTTCTACCCAGTAGCACGCTGTCCTTATCAGGGGATCAATCCTTTCCCGATCATGTCTAGGTTCATGAAGCACAGCACAGAAGACTATGGAAGCCAGATCTTATCACTAGCGACAGGTTTATGTTTGGTACTGCTGAGGTTTTTTCGTAACTTTCGTGAAATCTTGTCGCTATGTGAACAATTTCTGTTTGGGAAGCTTAGAAAAGTTTAGGCACCGTTTGATTCAAAATCTTCGGCCTCTTAAACGGTTAAAGACCAGCTTGAGCAACTCCATAGGCAATAAGTAGTCTCCCATCCCTAATTTACAGTAACTGGTTCTAGAGAGAAGAGGGTCAGTGTCGTACGACAAAAACACCATCCAATCCCCACTCGGGATTTGAAATCGGATCCACCTCTGACGAATGGCAACAAACAAGAGCTTAGACCACTTGGCAGTCCTATCTTCTCTCCGGTTCTCTTCAAGAAGCATTACTTAGTCACCGGTATTGCAGTTACGAAGAAGCTGTATATACGTGGCTTTAGTAAGAGACGAAAACATTTCTCAATGGGATAAAGAATCCGGTGGGTAATAACAAAATATGTGTGGAAGTGGAACAGTACGGCGACTACATCAAAAAACAAACGCTACAGTTATGAAAATTTCGATTTGCTTTTAAAATCTAAAACGGAATAGCCTCTTACGTTTTGGTTTACTCTCATTCGTTTAATATTTCGTCAGTGGTAGTAGCTCTTATTAACCTAAATGTACCTAAGATCTCCATAATATTCAAATGATCTGAATCTATCTATAAGGGCCGACTGTATGCGTTTTATCTTGAAAAGACAGCTCTTCGTCTTGTTGACAACGAAAACAAAGCAGAAACGTTGTACGGGCAGGTTCTGTGTTGCATGTGTAATATTCGGACAGACTCGAATACTTAAATTTACTGAAAGAACATACTTGAATTGTGTTTAGCTTTGCAGTATGCATATTGGATTATTTTTTAAAATATTGATAAAAAAAAGCTCTAAATAAATTAGGAATACTATATATTATACTAAATACCAAGCCGCTACAAATTATTATACACTCACTGGTCTAAACACTAGAGATAACTACCTAATAGCGTGTTGGTCCTCCTCTAGCACAAATATTAGAGATAACTACCTAATAGCGCGTTGGTCCTCCTCTAGCACAAACATTAGAGATACCTACCTAATAGCGTGTTGGCCCTCTTCTAGCACAAACATTAGAGATAACTACCTAATAGCTTGTTGGTCTTCCTCTGGTACAAAGTGTGTTGGTCCTCCTCGAGCACAAACATTAGAGATAACTACCTAATAGCGTGTTTGTCCTCCTCTAGCACAAACATTACAGATACCTACCTAATAGCGTGTTGGTCCTCCTCTAGCACAAAGTGTGTTGGTCCTCCTCTAGCACAAAGTGTGTTGGTCCTCCTCTAGCACAAAGTGCGTTGGTCCTCCTCTAGCACGAATAACAGCATGTACACGCCAAGGAATCAACTCCATCAGCAGCCAGAGGATTTCCGGAGGTAATTCCAGCGATGCCTGTTGCAGCATTGTCCACAACTCCACCCGAGGCGTCGGTCCAGGATCCATGGATCTGATGTTCACCTCCACGGTATCCCGGACAGCTTCCACAGGGTGTAAATGCGAAGACATTAGGGGCCACTGGATGGATCCAAGCTCAGAAGAGTGTTCCTCAAGCCATGCCTAGTTGGTTGCGACTCGCTGGGGAGGGGCATTGTCCTGATGGAACAGACTATCGGCCACATGATGTGCATAGCCAGCGAAAGCGTTTAGTTGATCAGTCAGTACAGCGTGTAGATAATCAGTAGCAGGCAGAGGTTAAGGATCAACCCATACACACAAAGGATCATAATGAAACACATGATAAACCTCCAAAAACCATCACAGAGCCAATCTTGTATAACCGGGGCCATGGATTTATGCTGTCGACGCCACACCCGCACCCTTCCGTCAGCTTGGTACAGCTGAAAACGGAATTTTTCTGACCGCATGACCCGTTGCCATTCTGCAGAGTTCCCGTTTTGATATTCCCGGAACCTGGAGAGCAGTAAAGTCTGATGACGAGGAGTTAACCGTGGCACACGAGCAGGGCGTCGCCTCCCGTAGCCGAGCGTATGCAGAGTGAGCCGTACTGTTAGGTCGCTAACATTGCTTGGGCTACCGAAATTTAAGCTGGATGTGATTTCCGAGCAAAACAGTGTTACTAGGCCAGATCTCAAGCCAGCACTGGCCCAGTACTCTGTTGCTGCGGCCCAACCATCAATAAAATGTCCCGGCAGCCACCACATGGGCCAGAAGCTGGCCAATAGTTGGCACCCCATCAATTGTCATATGCCAGGACAGGGCCATCAGTTATCCTTCACAGGCAGTGGCTTCCACATGCGGCCTTGCAGGCACGCACCATAATTGATGGTTAGCCTACTGTGGTCCGCTAGTTTCCCTGCAGTGACAGTCGGCAAGCACGTGATGTAACTGATGTGTTATGCCGAATCTTGTCCGCCATTTTTCCAGTAGTAGCCATATAAAAAAGAAGAAAGATAGCCGCAGCTTCCCAAAGCCCAAACTACTCTTTCCCCCGTAAGAAACTTCTGCAGGACGACACGGCGATGGGGAAGTTTTCTCAACAGGTCCTGAAAAACGCCCGTTTGAAGCTGGCTGGAAACTAACCAACGACAGCCTGCTTGCGAAGCCGGCGCTCTAGCCACTACACTGCTTTGTTCCGCATGAGCCTTTGCTTGAAGTTGAGCCTCTTTCGTGCGCAATGTGAAACGAAGGGTTCTCTTTTTAATTTTACAATATTGCAAGGTATTTTTCATAAATGTCCATTTCATATAATTCATAAAATTGTTTTTTCAACGTAACGATTGTTTATATTTACCTTAACGGAACTTCATTCATTTTCAACGAGTGTACCAACTACGCGCTTTCCAAAGTTTTGTGCGGTTTTTGCGGTCTTGAAAAGCGATTGCTTAATTCATATATTTACCCGTTCATGTCACATCCTGTTACGTTTTTAACGTTGTATATTTCCTTTTCGCAGTCCGAAGTAAAATTTGTTCTAAAAAGGAAAGATGATGGATGTTTTATTTTACCTGTCTCTATTTTTAGCAGCGAATTCCTCCAACCTTGTGCAATGAACTCCTGGATGAGAACATTATATCCACATCGCATCGCTTCTTTCTTTTCAAATAATTGATAAATTTTGTACGCGTCAAATTCTTATTTTTTTCAACATAACGATTTTTTAATGTTTTTCCGGGACTTTTTTTGCTTAAAGAGGTTTAGTGCATGTTAAAACGAAAGGTTACACATAAATTATTTTTTTTTATTCATGGGAATGGAGTGGGTGTACTTCATGGCTGTCTGTATTATTCTTTGTGTGTTAGTGAAGGTTTTTTGCTACGGAATGAGTTTCTATAAATACATGAGAGTTAAACTGACTATTTCTCACATTTCATTAATAATTATTTATATATTTTCTTCCGACGGAAATCTTCGTCGGCATGGCATTTCGTTAGTAAATTAATTCTCCTCTCTACATATGTTTTTTTCTTAACATCCACTAAAACTGGATGGCGATAGCGTCGTCTTTGACTAACTGGTACCACGAGAGACACGGCACATGATGCTTCTGCGCATGCGCAATCTCGTTGCTTCCAGCTCGTGTTGCGGATGCTTCGGTTGCCAGCTATGGGCCACTATTGGCACATGCTCGGAGGCCCGCAATTCACGGCGATGCTGCAGGGCCATCAATGGCTGCCAAGTGATGGCGCTGCCACCAAAGGACCTAACGTATCGTGAGCAGCAGATTGCAGTCAGCAGTGACCCATCACTTCCAACTGGTGGCCAGCAGGTTTCCCAGCACTTGAGGTTTTGCTGGGTTGAGCCGCCATTGCCAAGCGATCGGCATGTATGAGCTTGGGTAGTCGACAAGTTCTGTCCAGAAAGTAATGAGACTCAATAAATAACAGACGTTTAATTAAAGTTTTACTTACATAACATTAAAATTCCTCGAAATAACATCTTTGAACATCCATACACCGCTGCCAGAGGTTCTGCCACGCCGCGTAGCTTGCCTGGAATTCGGGAACAGGGATTGCTTTCAAAGCATTAGTCGCGGCAGTTTGCCCGTTTGTAACAGTCCTAAAATGGTGTCCTTTCATGCTGGATTTGAGCCGGGGAAAAGAAAGAAGTCATCCTGGGCCAAGTCCGGGCTTTAGGTGGATTGGGGCAGCGTTACCACGCTGTGTTTCGCCAGAAACTCTCTCACTCTCAGCGACGCATGGCTCGGCGCATTATTGTGGTGACGAACCCAAGTGTTGGTGATCTCCGGGTGGATGCGCGCAGCTCTGTTCTTCAGCCGTTGAAGCACTTCCACGTAAAATGCAGCGTTGCCCGTTTGTCCCGGGTGGTACGAACTCCTTATGAAAAACACCTTTACATTGAAAGAAGACAATAAGCATCGATTTCATCTTCGATTTGCACATTCGAACCTTCTTTGGTCGAGGAGACTCGGGAGTGTGCCACTCTGAGCTCTGTCTTTTCGTCTCCGGATCGTACTCAAAGACCCCCGTTTCATCACCTGTTATCACTTTCTCCAAAATCCAGGTTCACTTCTCACACGGTCCACAAGTTCACGAGAAATCGAGGAACGGTTGTTCCTCTGTTCATCGGTCAAAACCTTAGGAACCAATTTGGCGCAAACTTTTTCGCATCTGCAATTCTTGCGTGATGATTTCATGCACAATGGATTTTGCGAGTCCCGCTACCAATCTAACCCTGAGATGTCAATCAGAGTCCAAAACCGCTTTCTCCTTTTCCAGAATGTCCGAAGTGTGAGACGTTGAAGGGCGCCCTGGGCGTGTCTCATTCTCGACGCTCTCTCTTCCCTCTGTGAACGTTTTCTGCCACAGAAGCACTTGTGCTTTCCATAAAGCATCCTTCCCGTAAACTTTCTGTATCATAGCTTGCATCTAGGTCCCGGATTTTTCAAGTTTAACGCAAAATTTACCACGTATCGCTGTTCGGCACTCTTCTGCATTTTGACCGTTACGCGCCGCTCACACAGCTGTCCACTTCACAAGCGATCCTCACTCTGTAAAAGCTCAGAGCCAACTGACGAGACATCGATCTTTTACCTAACATACCCTGCCACTCCTCACAACCGGAGACGCCGTCCTCCGGCCTTTCTGATTGTCCCAGGAAAAGTGGTATCCTTACTTTCCGGACAAGTCTTGTATATCGAACCATGTCATCAAAGGCATGTGGTTGGCCAGCGGTTGTCCTCTGGGCGTTGGTACGTCTGTAGATGTTATACTCACTGTGCTCACTTGATACGGTTGCCCTTAGTAACCCTAGGGTTCTTACCACTTGGGCGGTAGAATGCCCATCTATCTAGCGCCGACAATACAACCACGACCAAAGTCGCTCAGATCACCACGTTTACGATGAGAGCCACTGTTGGGAAACCGTGCGTTCCACATAATTATCGCAGTCGTTCGGTTTGGGTCTGTTGCACTGTGCACGTGGGGGTAGGGGGATGTCACTTGATCATCAGCCCCATCTCTAATGGGTTCTTTATTGAGTGTATTTTCTATTGGTGTAATAATGAATAGCTTGGCACATGTCTATATCTAGACGAATAAAAATGGATGTTTTTGTAAGAACTTGATAGAACAGTTTGTTCTTGTAGATTTGTTGCGTTGTCTGTTTTCCTACAGAGTAAAAACATTGGGCCCTCCACCAATGAGATTTCTTCTAGCTATAGACAAATGATGGTGTTTATTCATTATAAACAAAACAAAATAATGTTTAAACATGAAAACTAAGCAAATAATCGCTGCAAAAATTATATGCATTTCTTCTTGGAGAACAACATTTTTTTTTTTTTTTGAGAAGTGCCTAAGATGGAATGTATTCAAAAATATGAATTGCAATATGATTCTCACTACCCTTTGTTCAATGAAATATTTTCCCGAAATCTCTGGAAGCGTCAGCAGAGGAAATATTGAAATTTTTTACCAGAATATAAAAGAAATGGTGAGAAGACATAAGGAATAGTGAAATACGAACATAAAGGCGACTTTTGTTGGATGCTGAAAAGGTTAAGTTCTCCGGAAGAGACTTCTACTGGCAGATCAAGAAAAATATAATGGAATCTTCTGAACACCAAACAAAAAAAAAAAAAAAAAAAAAAGAAAGAAAAGAATGCGTACATATGAAAAACAGCGTTATTCACGACTACTGTGTTCTGCTTCAACGCAGTTAAGATGCGAGATATGAGCGTCGATATTTTCGATTTTTACAGCTACTCGAAAACTGTAAGCCCGCTCTTTTTTCCATGTGCTCGCTTATACAACCACGTCTTCCAGTGAACAAAAAAGTCATCCTCTTTTGGAGTAGTACTGCATTCCCACGTAACAATTTTAACTGTCATATATCCGAAGTTTGCAGCATCAATAACAAATTATTATTTTTTTTAATTTTTACATTCGTTGTACTTTTTACATTATATTTTTAATACTGTTATTTTCTGTTCATAAACGTTCAAAAGATCTTCGAGTTTTTCTTCACAAACTTACGAAACCCATAGTCCTTTTCCTAATATATTAAACTGTCGTCTATATATTCACATTGTCCGCCAACTACCTCACAGAGTAAAATTCTATTCCGCTTATTTTAGTATCCCCATAGTTGGAAGGAGGAAATTATGTAATTTATCACTTTCCTTAGTAAGGGAAACGTATCATCCAACAGTATAGTTTCACAAATTAAAAAAAAACTTACCTTTCCCCATGGAAGCATTTCTCACACACATCACCATTGACATTAGGCAAAATTTGCATACTTTTATGCCTATTTAATGGAAGAGCACCCATCTTACTTACTGTCTAGGTCACAATGTTGATTTTCACCATCTGTCCTAACTCCCCCCATCTTAAAAATACTTAATTCATACATTTGCAGATTATTTCTTTTCGTTTTAAATGCTATAAGTTATCTCGAAACTATGTATATTCCAACTTGTGTCTTTACTCAGGATTAATAACTCTGATAAAAATATTCACTTCGTAAGTTACTACGAGATTTTAAGTGCTATTAAGGAACTTCAATATACATACTTTCGTGCCTACAAAGAATTATTCGTGAGAGAAGGCGATATGGAGGTAGCTTACTGTGTATCCCCATAGGAGTTGGTAAATAGTGCTATAGGGAAATACTTATGCGAGAGAGAGAGAGAGAGAAAGAGGTTTTGACTTTTTCCGATTCACTGCTTTTAGTTCAGTAGAAGTGGCTTTACGATGCAAGTGTGTGGAAGAAAAGGAGCGCTTTGAAGGAATATGAAGGCTCTTGGTTTTTGAGTGAGAATGGGAGGGGTTCTGGCGGTTGACCACGGCGAGAAGCAGCAGGATAGGAGGGAGCAAAGATGAAAAAAACAGTGGAACCGATGAAGAGAAGTAGAAAGAGCCAAAATACAACATCAAGATCTTCTCGTTGATACTGAAGGGATCCACAAAAACGGACCAGAATAGTAAACTAAAAGTTTAGATAGCTTAACTTGCAATAACGCATCTGCGAATCAACCGTAATCAAGCAAATTTGGGGAACGTGATTCTGCAAATACATGGGACAGAGTATCGTAATAATTAACACAGCTATCATAAATCTCTGAATTGACTCTATTTACTGTTTTACACGTAATATCAATCACATCAGAAAACTTGAAAATTTTCATAGCACTGGAGCGGGAATCGAATCCGCATCTCCCGATTATCGTTCGAGTATACTATCCGTTTCACCACCCAGGAAGAGAAAGTCACAAGTATCTGAGTGTTAAGAACATCGGAAATTAGTCCGACTGCAATCTTAATCAAGCATCTGTGCTGCCATCTAGCGTTGTTAAGCATATCACCAGTCGTCCAAGTATACAGGGTGATTCATAAAGAAGTATACAGTTTCCAGAGGCTGTAAAACAGTAACAGTTGAAGACACGGAATACAACTGCGAACCGTTAGGTAGATGTATTCATAAAGTTTGTGTCCCGCTACTGAGGGAAGTGACGTAGGCGATAGCGCGCGTGTCACGTGACTAGTCAGTCGATGAACATCTTCCTCCCCGATGGATTGGACGAGCCGCGGACTAAAACATGCCACTCACATAACGGCCACCAAGAAGTCCTGACTTAACACCTTATGAGTTTTTCCTGTGGGTGTACGTAAAGGACAAGGTATTCACCCCTCCCCTTCTTGTTGATCTAGCGGAACTGAAACAGCGTATCACAGCCACTATCACTGCACTTGATTCAGATATGTTACCTCGCGTTTGGGCGGAAATGGATTACCGTCTTGATGTGTGTCGTGTGACTAAGGGTGCACACATAGAACATCTGTGACTGCCTCTAAAAAAACTTGAAACATTTCCCTATAATTATGTTACAGGTAACAAAAAATATCGTACATTGTTCTTGTTTTACAGAGCGTTGAAACTATGTACTTCTTTATGAATTACCCTGTATAATGTGGAAAAAATATTCCTCTCATACGTGGAAAATACGTCATAATAATTAACACAGCAATCAGAAATCTCTGAATTGACTGTATTTACAGCTTCACACATAATATCAATCACATCAGAAATCTTGAAAATTTGCATCGCCCTGGACGGGAATCGAACCCGCATAAATCCAGCATCTGTTGTTTGTATTGGAACAGCAAATCCGATCTCCAGAGATTCAACCACTTAAGTTACAAGAACTAAAGAATCTGCTGGTAACGTGTTAGTACCACAGATACCACAAACCTTTAGAAATCTTGTAGCTTCTATACCTTGCCGGACAAGAGCTATTTTGTGCAAGTAGAGGACCAACGTGTAATTAGGCAGGTGGTCACAGTATTTTTGTACTTCAGTGTACATCAGTCGCTGCGCCACACTCTCTGCACCACACCTTTACTTACAGCTACGTAACGGTCATAGACGCGTTTGCTCGTGTATAATATACTTACTAGCAGGGGTACCCGGTATATCCCGGGTAAATATTCGTGGAATCACCAAGTTCAGCGGGTGAAATTTTATGAATGAAATTATATTCCAGTAATTTTCCAGTAAATTTATTTTAATTCGTTTAGGTTATTGCTTTTTTCTAAACAATATTTTAGGTAATTCCATTGGGAGCAAAACTGTAGAGAGTTTTAGGATTGCCAACCCTTGAGCAGTCGGCATAGAGTTGTCCGTGGGAAAAGCAGGGTTCCTCCATATTAATGCCAGCCACTGCCAATGACTGGTCTTGCGCTTTGTTGATGGACATGGCAAAGGCCAGAAGAATCGGGAATTGCAGACGCTTGAAGTCAAACGGCATATCTGTTAGAATCAGTGGAATCCTCGGAATGAAGACATCTTCCCCTTTTGCACAGACAGTTAGAATAATTGCTTCAATGATGTGCGTGAACAAATTCTTGATGCAAAGCTTGGTTCAATTGCAAAGTCTTGGTGGGTCTAAGTTCCTCAGCAGTATGATTGGCGCCCCCTTTTTGAGAAGCAAATTGTACCTTGTGACTCCGGGCTCCAACCCCTTCTAAAAACCGTCTACGGTCTAAGTTAGAGTACCATGAGACAGTATACCTAATTTGGTGGTTTTAAATTGAAAACTGTTGAAATTTCCTCGAATAGTTTTTATGGGGGCCCCTTGACCTTCCCGGGCTCCGACCCCTTTTAAAAACCGTGTATGGTCTAAGTTAGCGTACCCTGAGATAATATACCAAATTTGGTCGTTCTAAATTGAAAACCACAGAACTTTTTATGAAAATTTGTATGGGTAGCCCCTTGAACCCCCGGCTCCGACCCCTTCTAAAAACTGTATATGGTCTAAGTCAGAGTATCATGAGACAATATACCAAATTTGGTATTTGTAAATTGAGAACTGTAGAACTTTGTGCAAAAATTTTGTTTGGGGGCCTTTGACAGCCCAGCCCTTTGACCCTCGGGCTCCGACCAGTTCCCAAAACTGTCTACGGTCTAAGTCAGAGTACCATGAGATAGTATACCAAATTTGGGGGTTCTACATTGAAAAATAACTAAAATAACGAAACTTTTGTATGGGGGCACCTTGACCCTCCCCCCGGGCTCCTATCCCTTCCAAAACCCTTCTACGGTCTAAGTTAGAGTACCTCGAGGCAGTATACCAAATTTGGTGGTTTTAAGTTGAAAACTGTAGATTTGTATAGCGGGCAAACAAACAAACATACAAACATACAAACAAACAAATATACAAACTTTCACTTTTATATATATGGCTGACTGCGTCTAGCAATTCACCGCAACTTTGACAACCTTTCCTTTTATGCGATGTGGCAGCAATCATAAAACTTTATTGGTTTTGGCTTGAAACCGCGAAGCAGTACGATGAAGCAAATTTTGGGATATGCTATGTTTTACAGAAAATTCGTGAATTTTTTCCAAAATAACGAGATTCCAGGAGAGTTTCCAATAAATTTATTAGTTTCGTACACTACAAAGCTGGACATTATAGTGTAAAAAACTGGACTTTGTAGTGAGCTTTATGGTTATTTTCCTGTCTCTAGGAACTATACTCCAGTGACACTGATTCATATCGACTGCGTTAACGCTGCAGCTCTCCATTTCTTCATTTACAGCTAGAAGAAAACACGAACTGCAATTAGTGACTTAATGTGAAAATATAACACCCTAAGGTGGCGAATCCCAGACTGTTTCCATTCCCTTCGTGTCTATATGTAAGCACTATCAAAGTCGAACGAAAAATCGTCTGGCAGTTGAATGATGAGAACATGCTTCTGCAGAACTCATTCATTGGTACGTGAGAAACAACAGAATAAATAATTCATAAATTTCAAATGGCGCAAACAAATCCCAGAAACCCTCAAAAAAATGCCACCCCGGTGGCGCAGTGGTCTAAGCGATGGCCTCTGATCATTCGTCCGAACGGGGTCCGGGTTCGAATCCCGGTGAGGCATGGATGTTGTGTTTGTCTTACGGCACTGGCTCTTTCCCTTCCCTGGAACCAGTGATTCTTAATTAGGGACGGGCGACTGCTTATAGCCCATTGAGTTACTCACGGTGGTCGTTAAACCTCCAATCAAAAAAAAAAAAAAAAAACCCTCAAAATACTGCAAAAACTATGCGACAAAGAGAAAATATTAGAGAAAGCTATGCTGCCGCTTTGTTTTGTATTAATCAGTTTGTATTGATATATTCTTTTGCGTTGTGATATATTCTGTGACGGCCGAAATGTGAACTCGGTGGCTTTCTTTTTTATTTGGGAGTTTAACGACCACGGCTAGCAACTCGGTGGGCTATGAGCAGTCGGTGGTCCCTAATTTTGATCCACTGGTTCCAAGGGGAAGGCGAGAAGCAGTGCCGTAAAATAAACACATCCACGCCTCCCGGGATTCGAACCCGGACCTAACTCGAACGAATGATCAAAAACCAACGATTAGACAACTGCGCTACCAGGCAGACCCATGTGACTTCAACAGAAAAGGAATAGTGTAGGTGTCAAGCACAGTCTGGAGGCTTTGTCTGTATCTCTGGCCATGTTCCGTAATGCCGCTACGGTGGCCAAGTGGCACGAACTGATCTCTGACTCCGGGTTCGAAACCTGAAGAAAGCAGGGTTGGAGTGTTTCTTATACGGCCCTGGGCGTCTTCCCTCCCTAGAACCATCGACCCCAAATTAGGGGCGTAAAATCCTCTCTAAAAGGAGGTTTTCGGTTTCTTTTATTCAGAGTTTACCGACCACCGTGAGCAACTCAGTGGGTTACAAGCAGTCGCCCGTCCCTAATTTAGGGCCACTGACTCCAGGGAAGGGAGAGAGCCAGTGCCGTAAGACAAACACAACATCAATGCCTCACCAGGATTCGAACCCGGGCCAATCTAAGACGAATGATCAGAAGCCGTCGCTTACATAACTGCACCAACGGTGCGGCCTAAAAGGAGTTCCGCGAAACCCACTCACTTGTCGAATGCTACTCAGAAATATCTGCGTTTTCAGCCCTATTCCGATCTCTTTTGGTTTCCAAACTGGTTCACAACGGTTTTTATCGTAAACAATCTGGTAAGGAGAGATCAAAATCATATCGAGAATAAATCGCTTTGGAAATCACTAACGCTCAGATCCGTAAAACCGCATGAAACCCAATGATAGTAATATTCAAAGTATTTTATCTTCATGGGTTTTTGTTTGATGCGCGTGATATCAATGACTATTTTGCAGATGAACACGTTTCTGATATCTAGCAAACGTCAGAGCAAAAAAAAAAAATTTCAACTCTTGTAAGTGAAGGAAGTGTTGCAAATGTGTTCGTCGAAAGCTCTTCAGTACCGCTTCGGCGGCGCAGTTATCTAGACCCTGGCATCTCACCGTTTGGTTAGCAGATATTGCTGTAAAGAACCCTCTGGTGGCAGACTTGTGCCTTAAGAAAAAATGTCAAATTATATGTGAAACATTTCGTAGAGGAACCGCTCTACAAAAAAAAAAAAAAAAAAAAAAAAAAGAAGAAGAATTTTTCAAATCAGACTCTTAGAAGCTCAGTTATCGATAAAATTATTATATACATCTACGCCCCCTGGAGAAAAAGCCATGCATTATTTTAAGAAGAAAGGATTCTCAAAAGGTTTTCCGATCTGAGCGGTATCGATCTACGCAAGAATTTTTTCAATCAATTTTCAGGAGTTAAGATTTTAATGCAACTATATCAGAAGCAGAAGTTAGCACATACGTACCCTGGTGGCCAAAGCCTCTTCCTTTCCAAATATTCGAAATTATATGTATAAGCAAAACATTTTCCATCAGGAGATGAATGCAATACAGAAAGAAGTTTTCAAATCAGGGTTTTAAAAGCAGAGATATCGGGGGAAAAGCAATTTCCTTTACGCCACCTAGCGGAAACTTTATGAATTACTCGATATCTACGCCCCCTAACAGAAAAACTGTGCATTATTTTAAGAAGAAAAATATTCCGAAAAGGTTTATCGGCGTGAGTGTTAGCGGTGCAGGAACGATTTTTTTCAATCGAGATTTTAGAAGCTCAGATTTTGCTGCAAATACACTGCCTGACAGAGAAAATGCCACACCACGAAGACGTGAAAATTGATGAAAATTGCATGGTGGGTGCACACGTACAAGTTATGCAAATGATTGCATTTGCAGGCCAATCGCATGAACGGCGCGCGGGATATAAGCGGACAATCAGCCCGCGAGGCCATCAGTCGATACGTAGACACGGCCGCGAGAAGTGAGTGGTTCTGCAGTAACCGTGTCTGGAGAACGAACAAGTGGTGCGAATGCCATTAAGACGCCGTTGTACGGGATTTCTTCAAACGGATGAGTTTACGAGAGGTGTAATCGTAAGCCTTCGTACTGTCGGATGGTCCTTGCGTCGTATTGCGGAAGAAATGAAAAGTGATGCCACAATCGTCGGTCGCATTTAGAGACAGTGGTCCCAGGAAGGATCTGTGCATCGATCGTAGGAGGATCACAGCACGGAGACAGACGTCCGAGCGCACTGATCGTCGTATCCGACATTTTGGAGGCTTGCACGACCCGATATCGACGCGGACAGTGTCGCGCCGATTGGCTGTCACAGGTTTGCTGTCCAGCCGTTCGTTGCGAAGGCTACCCTTAACAGCGAGCTATCGTCGTCACCGCTTAGCGTGGTGCCACTCAAGAGCTGCGTGGGGTGCCGAATGGAACAGTGTGGTGTTCAGCGACGAACCGCGGTTCTGTCTTACTACGGATGACCACGGTGTGAGAGTCCGGAGGCGACGTGTCCAACGGGCGGATTCTTCCGCCATTGTGGTGCTCCACACGGCCCGGCAACGTGGAATCATGATGGGAGGTGCTATCCTGGCCAACAACCGCTCACCGCTGGTACGCATTACGGGCACATTAACGGCGCGTCGCTATGTTGACGAGGTGCTGCAGCACGTAGCGCTATCGTGTCTGCAGGGCATCCAAAACGCCGTTTTTCTACAGAATAAAGCACGGCCACGTACCTCTCGGATCAGTCTAAATGCTTTACACGATGTGCGGATGCTTCCGTGGCCAGCACGATCCCCCGACCACTCGCCCATCAAGCATCCGTGCGACACGATTGGACGTCGGTTGAGTACCCTCCCAATTCCGCAAAATGAAGATGAACTGTGGAATTCGATCAACACGACATGGTCCACGATACCCCTGGACTCTATTCGGACTCTCATTGCTTCGATGCCCCGTCAGATTCAACGCTGTATTGCCCAAAATGGGGGCCACACTCCTTATAGATCATACTGTATATTCGGCCACTGGAGTCCAGTTTGTATGTGACAATTAAATCATTTGTTCAGGACCTACTTGGCTATCTGTGTGTGCAGTTTGGTTTGTTTTCGAGCATTCCCTCATGGGGTCTCATTTTCTTTGTCAGGCAGTGTACATCAGAAGTTGAAATTATCACTTACGCGCCCTGGTAGCCAAACTGGTTTTTAATAAAATTGGAAATTATATGCAAAATGTTTCCCTCTAAGAGCTGTATCCGTTGCAGAAAGTATTTTTCAAATCAGCGTTTTGGAAGCAGAGATATCGGGGAAAACGCAATTTACTTTTACGCTCCCTGGCGTAAAATCTATGCGTAACTTGAGAAAGTGACTACACCAAAAATAGTCTTTGACATAAATGAAATCGAAACGTGAAAGATTTTTTTCTATCGGTTGTTTAGAAGCAAATACATGGAATAAAATGTGTTTTGAATTCGATATCATCTGCGTTTACGCCCTCTAACGGTGAGATTTTCAGCGTAAAAGACAACGAAAGGTGGTATCATTATTCGCACATTTCAAGCTTACCAAATGCAAAACGAAATTTTCAAATCGTATAAATAGTTACACGGATATGGTTGTCACAGGCTGACGGACGGACGGATAAACCGGTAACACAAGCGGGATTTGTTTCACACAAAACGTGCTAAAAAGCAAATGTTCCGGTTTTATTATTTTACAATACACGCTGAATTATATTCAGATTTAACAGCTACTTACATATTAGTTCTTGAAAATATTTCGCCTACGAGATGACGCAGTGATGGCTTCTGATCATTCGTCGAAAGGGGTCCGGATACGAATCCCGGTGATTCATGTATTTATGTTTGTCTTACGGCACTGGCTCTCTCCTTCCCTGGAACCAGTGACCCCAAATTAGGGACGGGCGACTGCTTATAGCTCGTTGAGTTGCTCATGGTGGTCGTTAAACCTTCAGTCAAAAAAGAAAAAAGTAATTCAGCAGCAACTGAATTTATCTTCCAGTCACTCAATTTCTTACGGACTTTAACTAATTATTTTGGATAAGGGTTCCTTCTTATAAGAAAAACCAGTTTTGGGGAAAGGTTTGGAATGATGGATAAGAAGAATACTGGGCAATTTTTCTAGCGGTAAAAACGGCAGTAGAAAAAGTATATAAATATAAAAAGAAATTAAGACCGAGAAATGGAATATTTAACTTATTTTAGTTGTTAAGATTCAAGTCAGATATTTTCCCCATATTAATTAACACAAGTTCTTAACAAATATGTATGAGCATGCATTTTCATTATCATGTCATCATATTTTTAAATAAAGTCAAATTATTTTGCGTTTGTATGTCTTTCTTTAGAAAGGAAAAAAAAATATGTTTGCCCACTACAAATCAAAGAATACGATGCTTTACGAAGACACTGAATTCCCATACCTAAAACTAATTTTGTAATATATTTCCGATTAAAGATTTCATTCATCTGGCCCATAAATTTATTGCCTCTTCAAAGCATGTTAGTGCTATCCATCTAGCGGATTTATTCAAGGAAAACCTCAACAAAGCTGTTTTATTAATTTGCGTTGAGCGTGTCATTTGTATAAGTGGCCAGGATTGATGTGATATTTTGCAAATCTGTATTCAGAAGAAATTTTACACGCTCATGTTTTTTGATTGCATTTGCCGGGGAGATGAATCTTCGAGGAGATATTCTGTCAGGAAGAGAGGGTTTAGTAATTGCATTTCCCGCACAGATGCAAGAGGTCTAGCAAAGAAGATTAAAACAACTTGATGAATGCTATTAAGAAGAAACGGCCTTCATTCATCTTTCTGGCGTGAGAGGATTCAACTTTTTTGTCTACTCACTTTCTATATTGCTTTTCTATTCTTTAAAAAAACCAATTAGATTCTCGGGATTGCGATCATTTTTGTTCCAGTTCGCGATATATTTTTGTATCTGGTGAGAAGTGCTAAACCTGCTAAAAATGGGTCTTCTTAGAGAAAAGCCATTATCCTATCATTAGTTACCTTGCTGCTGAGGTCTCTTGAACTTATGCCCTCCAGCTCTCCCTAACTTTTGAACATTTTGTTATAGCAAAGCGAGAAATGGATTTGCCGCGTATAAAACAAAATCTTCATAAAACGAAATCCAGTTATTATGAATCCCACAATTTATTCCTATATTCATAGCGTCAACTGCCAAAATTTGCTCTTCTAAAAATTCGAATTAAAACATTATTTTGTGGACAGATACCGCTTGCCACGGAAAACGTTTTCCTGAACATTTTCTACTTAAAAAATGCATTCTTCTTCCGCATTTCTTATTTGTGTCGATATGTCTGCTTCTAAAAGTTCGATTTTAAAAATTGTTTCTCATCGGAGAGAATTTTGGGTGCAAATTGTTTCTCATGCATATAATTTCAGATTTTTCATAACGCACATGTGTTCCAGTAGAGAGCGTAACTTCAAGTTTCCGTTTATGGCATGTTTGCAGCAGGAACTAAAAAGATGATGAAACAATTCTTTTCGGTTAAATACTATTAATTATCGAAAACCTTTGCGAGCATTTTCTTCCCAAAATAATGAGCAATTTATCCTCTAAGGGTCGCAAAATTTTTTATCTCCATCAAGTCCAGCTGAACTAATAGTTCGATGTGGAATTATGGAATCCAGAGACGGACGGATGGACTGAGAAAGTGTTGCTACAAACTTCCTTTGCAAAAGACGTGATAAAAATGCAGTATTTTGTCGAAGTTAAATGGTGTGTTGTTTTGAACGGTAGGTGTTTATTACTAAAAACATTTTTTCCGCTACCATAGGTTTCATGAATATTTTATTGTGCAAAATAGGAACAAAATCTAATGGTAGAAGAAAAGAGCGCTGCATTTGGTGTTAAAGAAATTAGTTTCGGTGGATGAGAAACGAAACTTCATTTTCTTTTCAAATACATATATCTTTCTGGGAAAGAAAAGAATTGTGAACTCTTATTCACTTTGAAATTTTCATTAAATTTATTCTCTGGACGGAATGGTGGTATTACCTGAGTTCATTAATCATACGCTCGTAAAAAAAAGAAACACATATATGAGATGAGGTTTCATTTTGGATTTAAAATTTTCTTAAATATTTCAAAGAAGGTTTTTATGTTCTTCCGAAACCCTTTTCAAGTCATTCCATCCGTGCGAAAGACAATTTGAATTTACGAAGAGAAAACTTTACTGGAACACAATTCCTCTTAGAGAAAGAATATTTCGTTAAACTCAATTTAAAGACACTCAATTTTTACAAAACGGAGGTTCTCTTCTGAAAAAAAAATGCGTATAATTTTTCTGGAAAGAAAATATTTCTTTATTTTGTACGAAACAAATCTGTCTGGAGGTATATTATAAACATCAGCGTTTTTCAAATCATTTAAGGCGATACCAAAGTGGCCATTCCGGTTAGGTTAAAATTACGATTTTGATGAACCTTTTTCTCAGAACCGATTGAAGAAATAGGTGCACGAAATTTGGTATGATTATAAAATAAACATTTCGGTATAAGTTCACATTTTTATAAAATGTGATTTTTTTTTCTTTTGTGTTTTTAATAGTTGGTGATTTGGGTTTCAGCGTTTTGGGATTTTTATGTTCTCATGAATATGGTTAAGTCTGAGTGAAACTGTCTTATATACTCATCGTCAAAAAAATAGTTGTTCCCACAAGGACGGGTCAGATTGCAATGCTATTCTGGAGGAAGGTAAAGGTTACCAGGAACAATAACGAACTAGACATTGAGACTGATATGTGCAATATTTATTGCGCTACGCGCCAATAAGTAGTGTCTCTCAGTATGGCGTCGGGCAGCCATGTTTGCTCACACAGCATGCCAGACGTCTCGGCATGGAGTTGTACAGGTTCCTAATCGTGTCCTGCGATTAGCCGTCCCATGCAGCTTGAATCTTCTCACGCATTGCCTGCAGATTGGTGTGAGGTTTGAAGTGTGGATAGCGCGTCCAACAGCATTCCACACATTTTCAATCGGCGATAGGTCAGGCGATGCGGCTGGACATGGAAAAGTGCCAGTCCGTTGAAGGCAACATCTCGAGACAGCAGCAGTATGCGGACGAGCGTTGTCCAGTTGGAAAATCGTACCGGAGTGAGCGTTCAGAAAAGGTAGGGCCACCGGTTGCAGGACCTCATTAACGTAACATTGGGCTAGCAAAGTGTCTGTAATGAACACCAACGGTGATCTGACATTGTAGACAATTGCAGCCACACCATGACGCCATGCCTTCTGAACGTGTGACGCTCGACAGCAAACCGTTCACTTTGCGCTGACCACGGTGCCACCACAAGCGGAATCGTTGATCGTCTCCTCCAAGACAAAGGCGGAACTCGTCACGGAAGATCACCCGCTGATATTCTGAGTGGCTTCTTGACAGTCTGGCACGATATCACTGCGGTCTTTAGCGACGTTACAATGGTGTTAACGGTAGCGGTCGTAACGGTCTGCGTGAGTGTAGTCCTTCGTCGTACAGCCTCCTGCCAATGGTGCCTGCACTAATCGGACGATGCATGGAGGGCACCACTGCAAGCTGAATATCAGCAATCGCGGTTGTTGGGTCACTCCGCGAATGTCAGACAACCCGTCGGTCCTCTCTCTCCGTGGTTCGTCTAGGCCTCCCAGGCTCTTCCTGTCGCTGCTGCCATAAAATCGGAGCTTCTAAAATATCGTTGTTCTATTCACTGCCGCTAACAGCGTGCTATGATGATATCCTCACGACCGGTATAGCGCGCAATACGGCGATAAGGCCGTCACGCTTCCCGGATACCGACGACGCGGCCCCTCTCGAACTCCTCCAACTGCTCAAATTGCTTCCGAACTTCTCTCCGAGGCATACTTCACTTGCAAAGGATGCAAGCAATACAATAGCACGAGTCAGAACGGCAAGCGCTCGCAACGGGGCCATCTCATATAGCAGTCAGACACAGCGCTACGGCCCCACCTTGCATGCGTCACATCCGCAGCCGGGCGTGATACTTGAATCATCTGCGTGTCTCTCGGTGTGAAACCTACCCACCAAGTTTCATTCCAGTCGATTGCTTCCTTCTGGGTGCAACTATTGTTTTGACGATGAATGTATATACAGTGTGTCCGAGAATATTTGGAGACATTACAAAATTATTTAAAAAAACAAACCATGAGCATTGTCAGTTTTTCCATGTCTAACACGGTTTCTATATTTTTGTTTTGCAGAATTGTTTTTCCCAGAATCCGATAGATGGCGCTACGTGCGGCCTGATGAGGGATGTATGAGAAATGCGCGATCAGTAGTCATGCGATCCGTACAGCTGAAGGCGATGTGTGTGTTATGGCTTCCGGAATTAAAGTTAAAAGACGGTACCGTTTAGAGTATGGTTATAATCCTCCGTCAACGAATTCAATGAAGCGGTGGATGAAAGAGTTTAACGAAACTGGCAATGTGGAACATCGTGGAGGAGCTGGTAGGCCTAGCGTCAGCAGTGAGACGGTTGACCAAGTTAATGAAAGTTTCCGACGAAGCCGCAGGAAATACGTTCGTAAAGCAAGCAGAGAACCGTACATTCCGAAATCGACAGTTCACGATATCTTGCACAAGAAATTAAAGTTTCATGCTTGTAAAATTCAAATAGTGCGAAAGATGCATGTAAATGATCACACTCCGCGATAGGATTTTGCTGTGGGTATGCTGAATCGAGTGGAGAGCGACGAAAACTTTCTCAGTACTGTAATTTTTGTGATGAATCCACATTTCATGTATCAGGTATTGTGAATCGTCACAACTGTAGGATATGGGGCAGTGAACCGCCTAATGATGCTATTGAACTTGAATGTGATTCTCCAAAAGTTAAGGTGTGGTTCGTCCTATCAAAAGAGGAAGTGATTGGCCCTTTCTTCTTCTGCAAAAAAAAACATAAATGGTGACATTTACTTGGATATGCTATACAATTTGCTATACCCCAGATCAAAAGATATGACAACGTCGTTTTCAAACTAGACAGCGCCTCCGCATTGATCAACGTGTGTACGTAAGTGCCTAAATGAGCATTTTCCAGATGGATTGGGTGTGGTGGTCCCGAATCCGTGGCCTCCTCGCTCTCCAGATCTAACTCCATTGGATTATTTCATGTGGGGTTATGTGAAGGATCGTGTCTATCAGACGCCTTGTACTGATTTGCAGGAACTGAAGCAGCGTTTCACAGCTGCAATTAATTCCATAACTCCTCAGATGCTAGCCAATACATGGCATGAAATCGGGTATCGCTTCGACGTACTACGAGCAACGAAGGTATCTCACATCGAAATTTATTAACTTGTGTAGTTATATTGTAAGTTAGTACAGTCAGTTAATTTCTATCTGTTTAATGTTTTGTTTTATATACTTTTGCAATATGTCCAATAATTCTCTGACACCCTGTATTTCGTGTTAGTGTTTTCGAACTATTACTATGTTTATTATTTCAAGTCCATTCGACTAAGTACCTATTGTTTTATTGGAGCTATGATTTAGTGAAGTGCATCTGGTATAAAAAGCGAACTTTAATTAAGTTTTCCTGTAACTTTATTTCAGTGACTTTGCTTCACTTCGAATGAGTGAATAATAATAAGAAAAGTTTACGTAGTGTTTCTCAAACCTACATACACACATTTCAAATAATGAAGAATGCTACAACATATAGACGACGCAACATAGCCACGGATGATTGAGAGCGAAAAATTTCGTTCTGTTCGTGCGGCTCTCACAATCTCTCGATCTTTGCGTTCTGTCGTTGCCCTCGGCAGTCCACTTTCCACATGCTGCTGGGTTTTGTCCTCCTCGACCCATTGGCCCGAACATTGTCCTATTGCCATGTAGCTCTGATTCAAATGCCCGGTGATACGGTGACTTGACTAACTGGCCTCTCTCAGCCCAATTATAGGTGTTCTTTCATACTCACTCACATGCTCCAATTAGGTGCACCAATACGTTTTTCAGCCCAATTATACGTGTTCTTTCGTACTCACTCATATGCTCCAATTAGGTATACCAATAAGTTTTTCAGCCCAATCGTACGTGTTCTTTCATATTAACTCATATGCTCCAATTAGGTGTACAAATAAGTTTAAAAGCTTTTTTGTGTGAAGCATACCGCTCATTTACATATCCGGCATTCCCTTGCGTTGTTGTCATGTGATCATAACTGGTCCAGAGTATAAAATTTGACACAGAGCCCAACAGTTCAAAAGTCTTTTTTTAAAGACTTCTCAACATGGTTGAGAAATCTTTCGGCCTAATGCTCATCGGTAGATGAAAGACGGCAAGCGGCACTGCATTTATTTGACACTGCATTCGTTACGAATTTCATCAAGGAAAAAGTGCTACAAAAGCATGTGCATCGATCTGTTCTGTTCTGGGGGAGAATATTGCATCGAAAAGCATGTGTGAGTTTGGTTTAGACGGTTTAAAGCAGGTGATTTTGATGTTAGCAATCGAGAACGTAGTGTCTCCCCCGCAGAAGGTTGCACGCGAGGAACTGCAAGCATTGCTGGATGAAGATTTGTGTGAAATGCAAACAGGACTAGCTAAACAACTAGGCGTAACTCAAAAAACCATTTCCAATCGTTTATGCGCAATGGAAAAGATTCAGGAGGAAGGAAAATGGATGTCACATGACCTGAGCCAGAGGAACAAAGATGAGCGTGTCATGAAGTGCTTGAATATGTTGAATAAACGATACGGAAAGTCTTTCTCGTGGAAAATCGTTACGTGTAATCAAACGTAAATGTAGTACGACAATCCCAAGGCATGTATGTTGTGTCTCCGTCTGAAACTGCTCTTGCAGCGGGCCCTTATTTCTTACATATTGTTCTTGGCCACCAGAGTTTTCAAATCGATGTGCTAACAGCGCTGCAATGTTTTCAGTGCAAAAGTACCGGCCACGTGAGTTCCCTATGACCTCACTTTGCGTCTGCTTCAGTGCTTGCTCCAGCTCAGACTTCTGATGCCTCTGGCTCTTCAGCTACTCAGCCTTCTGCTTCAGGGCTTCTTTTGTCATCTCCTTCTAGTGCATCTTGCCAACTGTCGGATAGTTGCTCTGCTAGGGAACCTCTTGCTCCTCCTTTCTCTACAGCTTCTTCTGGCATTGATTGTTCTTCAGCTATATTTTCCCACATCTCGTCCGTACCTGATATATCCTCTCACTTTTCTGCTGGTTCTCCAAATGTTAGTGGGCAAACTCTGGTCTCTCAGGTTTGTCCTGCGCTACCGCCTCCTGTTTCCGATTTTCCGGATGTTCCTGATCTAGAATTTTTATTTGATTCCCCAGACACTGTAGCCCTCACTGATGATTAGGACGATGGGCGTATCTGGTCCTCCGATGTCTCCACATGATCCAGTTTTCCCGACAACTCTAGAATTCCTAGAAAATTACGACTTCCCATCTCTTGCTGATTTTCTTCTTTCTGCACGGCCGTCTCCTAAAGATATGGGGATTCTTTCCTTCGTGGAACTTGTTGTTGGTCTCTTGATCCTGTCTGCTGCTCCAGGTCCTGCATATTTACCTATATGCAGGACCTGCAGCAGCAGATAGGATCGTCAATGGATTTCGTTCTATTCCTCAGTGGTGTGTTCACTTCTGATCAGATCATATTATATGTAGAGGATTTTAGGAAGAGAGTGCCTGACCTCAGGTCTTAAACAACCCTTAGAAACAGGAAGTTAGGAGATTTGGGCTAGAGTGCCCGTTAGGAAAGTGACACGGAAGTGAGGTAGAAAGGTGGAGGAAGACGCCTTTATCTATTAAAAGGGGGCCAGTACCCGGGATGCGACGGCTTAACGTGCCCATCCAACACACGGCGGATATTCAGTGGTTCGAGCGTACGTACTTACTTGGGATCGAATCTCAGGTCTCTCCGTGGCAGTCACGAACGCTGACGAATAGGCCATCCGTGGACTTCAGTGGTTTGATTCGTGTTTTTGGAGGGATTTTCATGCCTGTCTAGCAGAATTTGATAACTCTGAGTACGTTGCCTCCTTGTGGATTTATTACTTCAAACGACGTTACTTCAGAACTCATCAACTAACTCGTCCTCCACGCTCCCGAACTTTGCCTTTAAAAATACTACAGATATTTTCCTTGATTAGTGTACGAATGTTTATTATCTCAACCTTTTCCATGAATTTCACGGATTTTTCGAACCACCGGAAAATTCTGAATTTCCAGAAACTTTTCCACAATTTTTTTTTCTTATAGTGATGGTAAAGTGTCGTTTTACAGAGGTGTTAACGGAAAATTTTGAATTTTCAGAAACCTTTCCGCAGTTTGTTTCTTATGTTGACGGTAAAGTGCCGTTTTACAGATGTGTTAACGGAAAATTCTGAATTTCCAGAAAACTTTCCGCAGTTTCTTTCTTATGTTGACGGTAAAGTGCCGTTTTACAGAGATGTGTACGGAAAATTCAGAATTTTCAGAAACCTTTCCGCAATTCCTTCCGTATATAAACGAAAAAACTTGTAACGTATAATCTCAATTCACTTTCCTTTTGATTTTTACTATCTCTGGTTATTTTATTTTACTATGTAAATTATCTTCTTACTGAACGAGATGTTATTTCACCCGCTGAATGAGATCTGGCAATGAGTGTAAGTCATGACGTGGTGGTAGCCAGTATAAATAGGCGCGTTCAACGATACCAGGAGAGAGGAGCCGCGGATGGCTTAGTGGTTAGTGTTTCAGGCTATCGATGCTGGGTCCCCAGGTTCAAGCCTGGGCTGATCTTTCAGAGATTGCGTGATTTACTAACAATCGCTGAATATCCGCCTTACATCGGACGAGCACGTAAAGTGACGGCCCCCAGGCTGGACCCACTGGTTAAATGGGTATCCTTTCCTATGTCCTCCCTGAAATTCTCTCACCCATCTATGTGCAATATCGTACTTGTACGGTGGCGCCATCTACTGTACTCTAATCTCACTACAAACTGTTCTGTCGAAGTCGCTAGACTTGCTCTCATTGTTTCTGTGTCCTGCCCAAAAGGCGATCTCGCTGTAGGTGGCTGGGACCTAAACTCTACTACCTGTGGACGGAAGTCCTACAAGAAAATGACGCTGACCCCCACCAGGTATGAACGCTACCAGGAGAGAGCGTTGGTTTATGTGAAGGAGAGCGTTTGTTGTTGTATAGAGAGAGCGTTTGTTGTTGTACGAAGTGAGCTGTGGTTTATGTGTCAGAAAGCTGGTGCTGTATAAAGAGAGTTCGTTTATGTGAGAGCGAGGAGTCTCAATAATAAAGAATTTGTTGTAAGTACGTTTTTCTCAGTTCATAGTTACTGTCAGACCTCTGTCTGGCTGTTAGGTTTATTTCATTTAGTGTTATTAGTAACAACCAGCATAAGACTTTATTCATCTTAATTACTACTACAACATTACTACCAGTTATAAGCTTGATTATTATTATTACTACACTACTAGCAGGAAAGTTTATTCATAATTAATAACACAACAACCATTAGAAGAAGCGTTAGCTTAGTACAAGCATTGAATTCATTATAATATTAGTGAAAGCTATATTCACGATAATTAGCTTAGTAGAAGAAGCTAAATTCATTATAAACTCCGTTCTCACTTTTTCCGTATCTGCATGACGAGAAATTACCGGTCATAGAAGAGATTGGTGAGAATACCTGAGGTTTGATTAACTTTTAAATTTCAATCGTCTATCGAAATTTGAAGTTCCGTAGCGAGATCGGATATTGTGGATCGAATATCGCATGAATTTTGTTTATTGTAGCACAGGATATTTCTTCTCCTCTCCCATATTTTGTGCACCAGCTATTTATTATATACTGCGTTACTGTGAGAAAGCGGATAACTTATTGTCATCATCATCATCATTGTCAACCATTATAATCCACTGCTGGACGAAGGTCTCCCCAAGTTTCTTCCACAACGGTCTGTCTTGTGTCAGTCTCCCCATGTCACTCCCGCATACTTTCGAATTTCATCCACCCATCTCCCATGTGGTCTTCTTCTGGGTCTTTTCCTGACCCTTGGAATCCAATCTAAAATTTCGGCTGTCCATCGATGGTCTGTCCTTCTGGCAGTATGTCCAGCCCATTGATGTCTTCCACCCTTGTCATTTTTCGGATCCACGAGTTCATTTTCTTATCTCTCCTGGTTACACCAAGCATGCACCTCTCCATGCTGCTTTGAGTTGTCTGCAGCCTTTGTATGTCTATTTTAGTTAAGGTCCACGTCTCTGCACCATACGTAAGCACTGGAAGGATGCGTTGATCAAACACTTTTATTTTAAGACATAATGGCATATTGCTCTTGAAAATTATGCTGTTTCTTCCAAATGCTTTCCAGGCAAGTTTTGTACGCCGATTAATTTCTATAAATCTTCATTTCTTGTAAAAGCATTGACCATCACTTTTGTCTTCTGAAAGTTCATTTTAATCCCACTTCTCTACTCTTGTCAGCAAGTTCCTGGATCATACTCTGCAGCTCTGATGGGATAGTTGCAAAAATGACTATGCCATCAACAAAACGAAGGTGGGTTAGATAATCTCCATTAATCTTTATCCCTCTGTTTTCCCAGTTCAGTGATTGAAAGACATTTTCCAATGTGGCATTAAAGAGCTTCGGAGATATGGTGTCACCTTGTCTCACTGCTTTTCCAATTTTTATGTGTGTTGTATTTTCAAACAGCAGAATCTTTGCACTTGCATTTAGATAGATGTTATTAATAATATTAATGTACGCATCTTCAATGCCGCAGGATTTCCGAGCCATTGTAACTGCTGATGGTTTCACCAAATCAAAGGCTTTTTCATAATCGATAAAAGCCAGGCACAATGGAAGTTCATATTCCCTAGCTCTTTCAATTAGTTCTCTCAGTACGTGGATATGATCTATTGTGCTGTAGCCACTCCTAAGTCCAGCTTGTTTTCTCGGTTGAGCCATGTCCAGTGTCACCTTCAAGCGGTGTGAAAGAACTTTAGTGAAGATTTTATAATCCACTGATAGGAGGCTGATAGGTCTGTAGTTCCTGTCACCTTTTTTATGTAGAAAGTTCATTGTAGCGTTGTTCCAATCCTCAGGAATCTTCCCTTCATTAAGGCATCGAGTGAAAATTTGGACGAGTACTGTTTCGATTTCTCCACTTGCTTCTTGTATGATGTCTACAGTAATTCCATCTTCTCCTGGAGCTTTTCTCCTCTTCATGTTCTTGATTGCATGTGCAACTTCTGCTGGGAGGACTGGAAGAACTCTGGTACTGGTACCTTTCATGATGTCTGGAGTACTTGTATCATCCCTTTCATATAATTTGGCGTAGAAATATTTCAGTCTTGTCAAAATTTCGCCTCTATTTCTTGTTACAGAACCATCTTCTTTTCTTAATGCCATAATCTGTTTTCTTCCCTTACTGAGACGTCCCTTTGCTGTATTTAGGCTTTGGTTTTTTTCAATTGCTTTCCGTACTAGTTCACAGCTGAATTTCCTTACGTTATCAGTGATACGTTTTCGCACTGTCTTGCATAGCTCTATATATTCCACTTTGGAAGTCCCATCTTCTTTAGTTGTCCTCACCCTTCTTCTTCTTTGCATCAACATTTTGGACAACATTTTGCGTAAATTAAGATTTACGCTCCCTGGTGGCCAAACTATTTTTTTTTTTTTTTTGCAAAAATTAGAAGTTATGTGCAAACGATTTCCCAGCAGGAGCTGTATCCGGTGCAGAAAGAATGTATCAAATCGGAGATTTAGAAGCAGAGATATACGGGGAAACGCAATTCAGCGCTACGCCCCCTAGCGGGAAGTATATGAATTACTTGAAAATTTTGAAATTACATGAAGAACATGTCACACGGAAAACACTATCCAACAAAGAAGGAATTTTTTAAATCGGACTCCGAGAATTAGAGATATTGATAATAAGATGTACTTCTACACCCCCTGGCGGAGAAACTGTGTAATATTTTAGGAAGAAAATATTCCG
Organism: Macrothele yani; assembly: GCA_039090855.1. Taxonomy (NCBI): domain Eukaryota; kingdom Metazoa; phylum Arthropoda; class Arachnida; order Araneae; family Macrothelidae; genus Macrothele; species Macrothele yani. The sequence goes on from CM077007.1 coordinate 31,449,997, forward strand.
AAAAGGTGCATCGATGTGAGTGGCATCAGTCCATGAAGTAATTTTTTCAATCGATATTTTAGTAGCTCCGATTTTATGGCAAATACATCAGAAGCAAAAATTAACACTTACGCCCCCTGGTGGCCAAAGTATTCTTTTCCAAAAATTTGAAATTATATGCAAAAGATTTTCCATCAGGACATGTATCCGCTGAAGAAAAAAAATTTCAAATCGGAGTTTTAGAAGAAGAGTTATCGAGGAAAAGATGATTTACATTTAAGCCCTCTAGCGGAAAATATATGCGTAATTTGAAAAAGTAACTATATCTAAAATACTCTTCGAGATAAATGGAATCGAAGGATAATTTTTTTTTTCAATCGGATGTTTAGAAGCAAATATGTGGAATAAAACGTACTATTGAATTCGACATCATCTGCATTTACGCCCTATACTGGCGAAATTGTACATCGTAAAAAAAAAAAACGAAATAAAGGATCATCATTTGCATATTTCAAGCTTTCTAATACAAAAAGAATTTTTCAAATCGGACTAATAGTTGCACAGATATCGTGGGTACAGGCGGACGGACGGACGGGCAGACAAACCGAAAACGGAAGCACGATCTTTTTTTACAAAAGACGTGCTAAAAATTAATCGTGGCCCAAGTTCTTTTACGCTGTACGTGATTCGAGTTTCCGGGCTTGTGTGGCTCAGTGGTTAAAGAAATGGGTTACATGGTAAACCATCCCAAGCAACTACAGGCGTTCGATCTTGACAAAGCGGAAGGGTTATCTGGCGTAGGGTCTGAGCAATGTAGGTTCGTCAGAATTTCAGTTTAAATAAGGAAAAACCTGAAACGGATTTTTTTTTTCTGAAATAAACGGAATTTCTGACTACTGAAAATACGAAAATTAAAACAAACAGGCACTTTGTAAAACGGAAATTTCTGGAAAAGGCGGAGACCTACCGTCAATTTTTCAGAAATTTTCCATTTGTAATTTCACGCCACTTATTTTTGACAGTGTATTTGTTATGTTGACAATGCTGATCGGATCTTTGCCCGTAAGAACTTCTGTAATTTCCTATTCACGTTCCGTAGATTACGCTCTTAGACTTGTTAAAATATCTTTCTTTGCCGGTCTTGAGCCTGGTTCTCTTTTGCCAAGCATGGCTTTTGCTGCTTCTTGTAGCCCATTGAGCTGCTCACGGTGGTCGTTAAACCTCCATGGCTCTTGCTGCTTGTAGCCAATTGAGCTGCTCATGGTGGTCATTAAACCTCCAAGGCTCTTGCTGCTTGCAGCCCATTGAGCTGCTTACGGTGATCGTTAAACCTCCATGGCTCTTGCTGCTTGTAGCCCATTGAGCTGCTCACGGTGATCGTTAAACCTCCATGGCTCTTGCTGCTTGTAGCCCATTGAGCTGCTTACGGTGGTCGTTAAACCTCCATGGCTCTTGCTGCGTGTAGCCCATTGAGCTGCTTACGGTGGTCGTTAAACCTCCATGGCTCTTGCTGCTTGTAGCCCATTGAGCTGCTCACGGTGATCGTTAAACCTCCATGGCTCTTGCTGCTTGTAGCCCATTGAGCTGCTCACGGTGATCGTTAAACCTCCATGGCTCTTGCTGCTTGTAGCCCATTCAGCTGCTTACGGTGGTCGTTAAACCTCCAGGGCTCTTGCTGCTTGTAGCCCATTGAGCTGCTCACTGTGGTCGTTAAACCTCCATGGCTCTTGCGCCGTCAAGCTCAACCTACCAACTGGAGTCACTTGTTTCTACGAAGAGATATAATTGAATTGAATTGAATTGAATGGAAATTCTGCCACACAACACCGTACATCTATATTCAACAAAACACAAACATCAAGAATTATCATATGTACTAAACTAAATTTAAATATTAATACAATATTAACACAATGGAATAAAAACATGAAATCACAGTAATATCACAAAGTTCAATATAAATCAATAACGTTTAGTACTAATTATTTATTCCAAGAGAAAACAAAGGCTCAACCACCTCAAATATATCTAGTATAATAATCATAAACATACGAGCACTAATCCCGTTTACAATTGACCAACAAAAAAAATCAATACAATGTAATTCATTAGAAAAAATAACATAATGTACTATGAAACTGTAGTATGGAGCCAGGGAAAATGGCTTAAATTTAAGCCTAACAAGCGCCCGATCTGCAGTGGTAAATGTGTCAGGTCAAAACGATATTAATAGCAACATTAAAAATACGACCGGTGTTGAGCATACCGTTAAAACAAGAATACAATAACTTAAACAAACACTCTCGTAGGAGTTTTTAAATACCCTGGAGTCCACAGTTTCCCTAATATATATAGGCAGACTGTTCCACTCACGAGGTCATAAGAGGGTCCTTTCCCCGTCATGACTAGGCTCACTGAACAGTGAATAAACAAGTTAGTAAAATCATGTAATGCATTGATTATGATACGCTTTCCAACATACCTGAAATCATTACTCAAATTATTACTCAAGTTATGAGGATAAGGCTGTGGAATAAATCTCTCTCCTGTGTCCTGACCTTTGACCCGATTTTGATGATATTCGACAGAATTGGTTCAATATACCTCCGAAATAACATACTCAAGTTTCGTCGCAATAGAAGCATTTTTGCGTAAGTTATGATGCCTAAGAGCAATGGAATTGATCCCGTTCCTATGCCCTAACCTTTGACCCCATTTCGCCCAATTGCAATAGAATTCGTCTCCAGGTGGTCCCCTACCACATACTAAAATTTCGTCGAAAGCGAACGATTTTTACGGAAGTTATTACGCATAAGGACAATGGAATAAATCCGGCTTCTATGCCCTGACGTTTGACCCCATTTCGCCCGTTTTCGATATGGTTCATCCCCAGGTGGTTCACTACCATATACTAAAATTTCATGGAAATCGATCCATTTTTACGCGAGTTATCGTGCGGACGGACGGACAGACGGACAAAGCTGCAGCATATACGCTTCCTCAACCTACTGTTGGAAAGCGTAAAAAACTGTAAAGGATCACTTATCACCGCTGACAGATTTACTGCCTGTACTTCTGAGATTAGAGAAGGAAAGGAATTGCTTTCCGGTAGCCTTCTTAAAACCTAGCCACTTTACAACATTTTTGTTTGAGCTGCACAGAAAATTTTGGGCACCTTCAGCACATCGGCCGCTTAAAGATTTAAGTAATCACTAACTTCCAGCAAAACTATTACAGCTGATTATGATACATACCCTTATGACGTTTCTTTATCAGCAGCAAAGAAATAAGAGAACAGTAGCCTGTATACATGAAGATGTTTTGATGCAACGGTTTTCTTAATTTTATTTTGATTCACAGTATCTATTGATGCAGAAAATTAAAATAAACGTTTTTAAGAATCCTACAAAAAAATTTCATCTATTCAATAAGAATTTTCAAATTAATGAATCCGCCACCTGATGCAAGGATATTGCTTTTTAATTCCTAATAGTTTTTCGATATTTGGAGCACGTATGATTTAAATGTTAGTTCCGCCAAAGCTGTATTATCTTATTTTGAACTAATAAGACACTTCAACTTCAGATGAAAGTTTTTTTCTTGATGCAAATCATTTTCAGTGCATGAATTTGGTAATTAACTTATTAATTACCTAAACTTAGTTTTACTGTTTAAATTAGCAAATCAATTTTACCACATTTTTTTCTTACACTAGTTTCTTTTTACTACTCATTCACACGAAGGAAAAAGTATAATCCCATTTTTTGTTTTCATTTGTTTAAAAAAAGAATCATGGTATAACTCAAAAATCTTCAGAAACATTTTTGTTTTATTCTTCTTTGAAATAAAATGCATTAAACATTAAAGGCGAACGTGAAGCACTGAAGATGAGTAAATTACCCTGTCTGAAGTTTTAATTACTTAACGTTAATTGAGACTCTTCTTCGCCATGCTGTTCTTGGCTTACCTCATATCTTTCATTGAGTTTTCAGTTTTTTTTTATCGCAGAAACTTTACTCTTTCTTTCTTCATGGTTGAGAAGTCTTTTCGCCTAATGCACTTAATTTAGATGCAAAAACGGAAGTGATTAAGTGTCTGACTCTGGAAAGGAGAACTGTGCTTTATTGAAAAAGTAAGATAATAGACTCCGGAGATATACACACGTGGAAGTAAAAATTTTAACACCATATCATGAGCTCTACTTATTTCTACACACATAACACAAACAATTGGTGAAACTGACTAGTGCTCGAGTTTTTGATCATTCCTCCGGGTGGACCTGGTTTGAGTCCCAATTGAGGCAGATGAGTGTGTGTGTGTGTGTGTGTGTGTTCGAATGCTCTGGTTCTGTCCTTCCCTGGAACCAGTGGCCCAAACTAGGGACAAAGACTGGTTTTAGCTCCTTAGATTTGTTCATGGTATTCGTGAAACCCGAAACAAAAGCCATGAAAGTGGTATGACAAGAAAGCAAGCCCGAAGTATGTCACGAGCATACTTCGGGAAACAAAGGACAAGAAAGTATGCCCGAAGTATGTGACGGATATACTTGCGCAAACAAAAGACAAGAAATAATGGCCGAAGTATGTCACGGGCATACCTCCGCAAACAAAAGACAAGAAAGTGGTATGACACGAAAGAATGCCCGAAGTATATCACAGGCATGCTTCTGCGAACAAAAGACAAGAAAGTGGTATGATAAGAAAGTATGCCCGATGCTCGAAGTATGTCACTGGCATACTTCCGCAAACAAAAGACAAGAAAGGGGTATGACAAGAAAGTATGCCCGAAGTATGCCACGGGCATACTTTCGCAAACAAAGGACAAGAAAGTGGCATGACAAGAAAGTATGCCCGAAGTATATCACGGGCATACTTCCTCAAACAAAAGACAAGAAAGTGGTATGACAAGAAAGAATGCCCGAAGTATGTCACGGGCATACTTCCGCAAACTAAAGACAAGAAAGTTGTATGGCAAGATAGTATGCCCAAGGTATGTAACGAGAATACTTCCGCAAACAAAATAAAGGAAAGTGGTATGACAAGAAAGTATGCCCGAAGTATGTCACGGGCATACTTCCGCAAACAAAAGACAAGAAAGTGGTATGACAAAAAAGAATGCCCGAGGTATGTCAGAGCATACTTCCGCGAACAAAAGACAAGAAAGCGGTATGGCAAGAAAGTATGTCCGAAGTATATCACGGGCATACTTCCGCAAACAAAAGACAAGAAAGTGGTAATACGAGAAAGAATGCCCGAAGTATGTCACGGGCATACTTCCGCAAACAAAAGACAAGAAAGTGGTATGGCAATATAGTATGCCCAACGTATGTCACGGGAATACTTCCGCAAACAAAATACAAGAAAGTGGTATGACAAGAAAGAATGCCTGATGTATATCACGGGCATACTTCCGCATACAAAAGACAAGAAAGTATGCCCGAAGTATGTGACGGTTATACTTCCGCATACAAAAGACAAGAAAGTATGCCCGAAGTATGTGACGCTTATACTTCCGCAAACAAAATACAAGAAAGTGGTATGATAAGAAAGAATACCAGAAGTATATCACGAGCATACTTCCGCAAACAAAAGACAAGAAAGTGGTATGGTAAGAAAGAATGCCCGAAGTATGTCACGGGCATACTTCCGCAAACAAAAGACAAGAAAGTGGTATGACAAGAAAGAATGCTCGGTGTATGTCACGGGCATACTTCCGCGAACAAAAGACAAGAAAGTTGTATGGCAAGAAAGTATGCCTGAAGTATGTTACGGGTATACTTCCGCAAACAAAAGACAAGAAAGTGGTAATACAAGAAAGAATGCCCAAAGTATGTCACGGGCATACTTCCGCAAACAAAAGACAAGAAAGTGATATGGCAAGAAAGTATGCCCGAAGTATGTTACCGGCATACTACGGGCTTACGCAAGTATGGCGTGACATACACTGTAAAATCACTTAAACCGAAATATGTCAGCTAAATCACTTCGGTGTTCTCAGAGAAAGGAAATTCTGTTTGCTAGCACCAGTTTAAGGCTTAGCAGGATGAATATCACCACCTAATATTACATCATTTTATATTTGCGATTAAGCATTTTTATTCATGTGGTGATTAAAACGATTAGCTTTCAAAATATATCGGAATCATCTGCCTACTGTAATTATTCAATGTAATTATAAGCAAAGTTTTCATAGTCTTCGTTGAAAGTGACTTCACCGTAACAGGAAAGGAATTGGAGAAGATTGTGATGATCTGTATTAAAAAGAAATTTTCCTCGGTGTCCTTATGTAATTACATTTACCGCGGAGATTTACGCTCGAAGGAATATTCTGTCAGGTAGAAGACGCTCCATATGACCATTATTTACCGCAACGTGTGCGCGGGATATAAAATTACAACAACCTTATGAAGGCCATTAGGAAGAAATATATTTCATTAATCATTCTGGTCTGAGGAAGACGAACTTCTTTTCGGGATGGGTAACCATCTGCATTTCTGCACTGCAGTTATGAACATTTCATAAGATAATTCTTTGAGCTCTCAAGTTAATTATCATTTTCGCTCCAGTTCGTGATTTAGTTTATATCTTGCCCGGACCCCGTACAGTTTAAGCAGAACAGGTTCCTTTCTATTTGAAAACATGAGTGATAACCCCATAACTTTAATCTAATAGAAGTGACTCAGGTATAAAATTTCAAAGCATCCATTCAAGAATGTTTACCGTTTATCTCACATACATCAAAATGTACACAGTCTGATCAAACGTATTCGAACATTTGCGTATCCACAAATGTCCTGTAATAAGGAAGGAATTAGTGTCGAGTTGGCCCACCCTTTGCTCTTAATATAATAGCCTTAACTCTGCTGTGAAGGATTTCCTTTAGATTTTGCTACGCTGCTGCAGGAATTGCCATCGATTCTACCATAAGGGTATTAATGAGCTCGCCTACTGATATCAGACACTTCGTCTAGAATCACACTCGGCGTTTTAATTTGTCCTATAGGTGCTCCATGGGGTTAAGATCGGGGCTGCGTTAAGGCCATTCAGGTTCTTCCACACCCATCTCATCAAACAATTTCCGCATGGATCTCATTTTATGTACGGGGGGGCATTGTTCTGTTGGTAAAGAAAATGGCCTTCACCGAACTTTTGGCATAATGTCGGGAGTACAGAATTGTCGAGAGTGTCATTATAGGCCTCAACGTTAAGATTTCCTAGCACTGAAACTATGGTGTCTAGTCGGAACCATGAAATGCAGCCTCTCAGAGCACGATGCTTCCTCGACCAAATTTCACATTTAGCACAACACAGTCGAGCAACTAGTGTTCGCCTGACATCATACACACTCAGACATATCCGTCAAATGGCCAGATGGTGAAGAATGGTTCATCACTCAAAAAATACGTTTTCAATGCTCCAATGCTTACTTCAGCACAGCTTTACACCACCTGAACATCCGCTTGGTGTTGATTTTGCTAATGTTAGGCATGTATACGGCTGCTCGATCATGGTGACACATTCCGATCAGCTCTCGGCAAACAGCTATGGTGCTAGAATTTCTTGCAGAGGCAATTGGAAACTCGGTTTGGAGTTTTGTAATCGAAGACAGGCGATTGCGTCACACCACCTGTTTTAACACTCAACAATCTCTCTCCTTCCTGTTACATGGCCGGCCAGGTCGTGAGCGCACTGTTGTTGATCATATGCATTTCCACTATACACAGTCATATCAGAATAATATGACCACCTACCTAATGATGGGAATAACCACTTTTGGTCCAGATGACAGCAGCGAGACAGCATGGCATGGACGCAATGAGACCCTGCAAGGTTCCCCAGGAACACGTGCCTATTCGGACTGCAGCAGCGCACGGAGGTTCCGGAGATGACGTGGCTGTGGGTCGGCACGTCGAACCTGTCGATCCAAATAGTCCCACAAGTGCTTTATGGGCCTAAGGTCGATTGATTTCGCCGGCCAAGGGAGAACCGGGACGCTGCTGTCGTGTTCCTGGAACCAGTCACTGAACCTCTTAGCGACGTGGTACGGCGCATTGTCCTGTTTATGGACACCATCAACACCAGGGTAAACGTCCAACATGAATGAATGCATGTGGTCAGCAAGGATGAGCAGGTAGCCATTGGCGTTCTAGGACCCATCCAGTGATACCAGCGGGACCATGTCATACCAGGAAAACATCCCTCAGACATGCACACTGCCAACACCGGCCTGCACGTGACGGACAAGCGTGTCCGGGTTTTAGTTGTCGTGTGTCAGACGCCGTATACGCCACCGCCCGTCTTATGGAGTAAAAACGTCGATTAGTCGGAGAAGGAAAACATTTTCTACTCTTTCACTCACCAATGACGGTAATCCCATGCGAACTGCAGGCGTCGTTGGCGATGGGCCGGGGTTAACATGGGTAACAGAGTTCGGTTTAATGTTATTGCGGACACGTACCTGGGTGCTTTAGCGTTCATTTGCGTGGTCAATTGCTGCACTGTTGCGCGTCGATTACCCTTTACAAGTCGATGGGAGCGACGTTTTCCTGTGCGTTCGATGGCCTTTGGGGTTCCACAGTTAGGACGTCGGGAGATACTCGGTGTGCCAGCGGTTCATTCTTGGTACAGCCTTACTACAACACCTCGCGAACAGCTCACAAAGTCAGTTGTTTCCGAAATGCTTCCACCCTTGGCGCGGTAGCCGATGGTCATTCCTTTTCGAATGTCCGTCAATTCACGTTACACTCTATGGCTCATTTGTCCTGGCCGGTCGGTTATATCTCCGTGTGGTCGACCTTGTCACGTGCACTGTTTGACGCACATGGGCTGTTGCACTGTGGTTCCGGTGGTGGTCATATTATTCTGATACGACTGTGTATGTAAATGCATTTTATGTCTATCATTGCCTTGAAAAAGCCCCCAAGTAGAAAGCGAAAGTTTGGTGAATCTTCATGGTTATTACACTAATAAATAAACGGATTTACTAAGCTACAAGTGTTTGTTAGAAAATGAAAAACCCGCGGGATTTCCTCCTTTAAGACAATGTACATGGTCTGGCATCCTAGTTTGTGAAGAGATCCATAGAGAATACAGGGTTTGATTTGTTTTAGTACCACCGTATTCTTTTGACCATGCTCTCCGTGTCTTTTATTTTTAACTCTAAATTGAAAGAAAACATCTATGAGAAGCCATATTCTTTTAACTCTGAATTGGGCGCAGAGGTGTGCATGCGTTTGAGTAATGAAGATTTTTTTGGCAATCGAGATCAAGGCACTAGAACATCAGTGAGGAACGAGCGTTCCAATGATCGATAACTGCAGGGCGAAGACAACGTGCGCGAAAAGCACCCGACGTGTCACGCCGCTTTACGCGCGACCTAGTGGCCAGTCTACATTTCTTTCCCAGTCGATCAACGAGAGTGGAATGTTAAGATTACATTAGCAGAGAAGTAGCACAACTGGAAGTCAAATGTGCAATCCACACAACGCAATGGAAGACATTCCCGAGTTTTGAAGAGGACAGATTGTTGGTGCGTTTCTCACCGGCGCATTTGTGTAAAAGACAGCAAGCCTTTGCGGTGTATCGCGAATTACGCTATCCAGAATCATGTCCGCATACCATCAAGAGAGAAGAACCACGTCCAATAGGAGTAGCTGTCGAGGTAAGAGGAAGCTGTCTGACAGGGACGTCCGGGTGCTGACAGGAATTGTAGCAAAAAAAAAAAAACCCCATAAAGCCACAGCTGCCCAACTCACCTCAGAGTTGAATACGCACCGCAGCTCACCTGTTTCCAGCAAAACTGTTCGTCGAGAGCTTCACCTGGTCAACATTCACGGTCGTGTTGCTGTCGCCAAACCCTAGATCACCAGGGTAAATGTCAAACGTGGGTTACTATGTCACCAGCAGCGCAAATCGTGGACGTTGGACAGCGTGAAATGTGTATTGTTCTCCAATGAATCGTCCTTCACTGTCTTTCCCGCAACCGGGAAATGCGTATTGTTCTCCAATGAATCGTCCTTCACTGTCTTTCCCACAACCGGCAAATGCGTATTGTTCTCCAATGAATCGTCCTTCACTGTCTTTCCCACAACTGGGGGAGTTAACGTGTGGAGACCTCCCTCTCAGGCTCACCAGCAGGACTGTTTACTGCACACAGTGCAGCACGGAGGTGGATCGGTGATGGTTTGGGCAGCAATATCGTGGCATTGTATCTGCCCGGTGATTGTTCTTGAGGGGCACAACGCTGCTAAGGACTCTCGGATAATTCTGGTGGAACAGTGGCTCCCAATGATTCAAACATTGTACCCTGACGGTCGTACCAGGATAATAACGCACCGATACACAGAGCCAAACTGGTGGAAGAGCGGTTTACTGAGCATGAAAGTGAGGTTGAGCATCTGTTATGGCCTGCACAGTTACCCAACTTGAACATTATTGAGCCACTCTCGGGCGTTCTGGAGGAGCGAGTCAGGGATCGTTTTCCTCCACCAGCATCACGTCGTGAACTAGCCACTTTTCTGCAAGGGGAATGGCTTTAAATCCCTCTGGCCACATGTACAGGACTTGTATGGGTACTTCCCACGACAGATTTAGTGGTATTGGCCTCCAAAGAAGGCCTTACACCGTACTAATAAATTGTTGTGTCCTAAACCCATGTGTTTCAGTTTTTATTGTCCACCCTGTACGTTGCGAAAATAAAAGAGGAATCATATTGTAGCAGATTTCCCCCGTGTGTCATATAGAATATGAATTTTTTGAGTGACACTCGCAGTAGCAGAATGATCTCGTATCTTTATCGCGAATGCTCAGACTTGTAAAACTTGAAATACGGTCGCAAATAAAAATGTAACTTTATGAAACATATCTGTGGCGTTTACGTCAATAAAAACCGAAAAAAAATGGCCAAGAAAGAATTTAATAAGATTGCATCTATTTGGAGGGAAAACAACTTTTCAAATAAAACATTCTGTTGGAGATATTGGAGCCAGATATTAATACATGTCTATTTCACATCGCGGAAATATGTATTCAAGCCAACTGACTGTAAGTTCTTATATGAGAAAAATTTCTCAGTTACATCTAAAAAAAAAAAAAAAGGAAACGTAATTTTTATGTTCCGTCATACCAAATATAAAAAATATGTTTGTGTCACCTAACGGCGAACCGGTGCATCACATAAATTCGAAAGTGCGGGAATTATCATCCCCAGGGCTATCAGATGTGGTTTATTTTTCATTACAATGCGACTTACAGCTTCGGGGAGTATCTATCTACATCCTGAGGGGTCTGAACCAAAAAGGGTTTTATGTAAGGGCTGTTTGTTTTCGAAGGTAGTGAGATGATATGTACGTGTGCATGATCACATGTCTACTCCTTCCGTTCTAGAAGTACGTGGATGCTTGTTAATAATCCAACTTTCAGTAGAAGTTCAAAATACACATCTAATAATCGATATTTCCCAATCATAGGAGAACAAAATGAAATACATGAAACGAAAAACAATTTAGCAAAATCATGCAATGCATTGATTATGATACGCTTTCCAACATACCAGAAATCATTACTAAACTTGTTACTCAAGTTATGAGGATAATGGCTGTGGAATAAATCTCGCTCCTGTGTCCTGACCTTTGACGCCATTTACATGACATTGTACAGAATTGGTTCAGTATACCTTCGGAACAACATACTAAAGCTTTGTCGCAATAGAATAATTTTTAGTCAAGTTATGAGGATAATGGCTGTGGAATAAATCTCGCTCCTGTGTTCAGACCTTTGACCCCATTTTGATTATATTCAACTGAACCTGTTCAGTATACCTCCGTTACAACATGATAAAGTTTTGTCGCAATCCAGGTATTTTTACGTAAGTTATGACGCATAAGGGCAATGATCAGATCAGATCAGATCATATGTAGAGGATTTTAGGAAGGGAGTGTCTTACCCCAGGTCTTAAACAACCCTTAGAAATGGGAAACTAGGAGATTTGGGCTTGAATGCCCGATAGGAAAGTGATACGGAAGCGAGGTAGAAAGGGGAAGGAAGACGCCTTTATTTATTACCGGGGAGCCAGTACCCGGGGTCCGACGGCTTAACGTGCCCATCCGACGCACGGTGGGTATTTAGTGATCGAACCTGAGGACATCTCCATGGCAGTCACGAACGCTGACCATTGGGCCACCCGCGGCCCAATAAGGGCAGTGGAATGGATCTCACTCCTATGTCCCGATCTTTGACCCTATTTCGCCCATTTTCAATAGGGTTCGTTTCCAGGTGTTCCCCTACCACATACTGTAATTTCATGGAAATCGAACCATTATTATGCGAGTTATCGGGCGGACGGACAGACAGACGGACAAAGCTGGAGAATATACGCTTCATGAACCTACGGTTGGAAAGCGTAAAAAAGAGAGAAAAAGGATATTCGGTATTCAGCAATGGCTGATTTCATCCACTCAGAAGTTTCAGTAGAACGGTTTCATGATCTGAAGAAAGCACTACATTTTCAAACCGGCGACTGTTCTGAAGTTCATATTTTAAAGAATCTGAAATAGTTACTACATACGCCACCCTACCTTTAATATCTGGACAGTGCTACAGTTCGTCCCACAATTATATGGAAATGTGTAAAAACAGAGTAAATACACGATAAGTGAAAATGTACGCACAACACTAACACAGTGCTGAAGGTAAACCACATAGTCTTTGCAGACATATTTTGCGGATAAGAAAATAATAATTTCGGATATGTATTAAACGTTTTAAACATGTAGCGTACTGAAGCTGTCCCACAATTATATGGAATTTCACACAAACGTTGTGTAACGTATACTCTATATTCACTTTCCTTTTGATTTTACTATCTCTGGTTATTTTATTTTACTATGTAAATTATCTTCTTACTGAACGAAATATTATTTCACCCGATGAATGAGATCTGGCAATGAGTGTAAGTCATGACGTGGTGGTAGCTAGTATATAGGCGCGTTCATCGAGACTTAAGGAGAGCTTTTGTTGTTGTTATGAGAGAGCGTTGTTGTTTACGGAGAGCGTTTATAATACGAGGAGAGATTCTTCATTAGTGTAAAACAAGTTGTGTGTGTGCTTTAGTTGACCAAGAGTCTTATAATAAAGAAGTTACTGTAAGTACGTCTTTCTCAATTAATAGTTTTTGTCAGACCTCTGTCTGGCTGTTAGGTTTATAACTTTTATTAATTACCATAAATAACCAGCGTTAAGACTTTGTTTACGTTCATAATTAACTAACAACAACCTTTTTTTGAATTCACTATTTTGAAGCTTAGTACAAGTACATCATTAGCTAGCTGGTAGGAAGAGAATCATTCATATTAATTAGCTTAGCGGAAAGAAGTATAAAGCTAATTCATTATAGTTGAAACACTGACACGCATTGCTATGCAAATTAGCCTGGCGGCACAGCGGGACAAATAGTTGGTAAACGTGATGAGGCTGATTCAGTTGTAACAATGCCACGTGGGGAAGAGCTGTCAGCAGAGGAGATAATTCAAGTTCGGGAGCTGCACGATCAAGGAATAAATGTAAGTGCGATTTCAAACAAATTAAATCGATCCAAATCTTCCATTTATAACGTTTTAGGTGGTAGCAAAAAGTATCCAGCTCAGAAACGAATTGGACGGCATAATAATTTTTCGCCTCGTATGAAACGACATATCCGGAAGCTCGCTGTGCATGATTATAATCTGTCTGCACAGAGTGAAAGTCAACATGGAAACGTGCAAATGTTAAAAAGTACGGTTTACAGAGTTCTGCAGGAGACATCCCTCGTGAAATATGCAAGACTGTTAAAGAAACCGCCTTTAACTGCATAGCACGCACAAGCTCGACGCGAAATACTATTGGCATGATATGAAAACGGAAAAACGCCAGATATTCAGCTGACAATACGGAGGAGGTTCCGTAATGGTATGGGCCTTTTTAGGATTTAATGGCCAAAGTAATATCTGCGTTTTGTCAGGAGTTCAAAATGCCTTAACATACCAGAAACGTTTAAAAGACAGTTTGCTGCCAGCAGCTGCTGAAATAGGTGGTTCTGATTGAGTTTTCCAGCAGGAAAACGCGAGTATTCACAGAGAAACCTCTACGATCGTCTGGCTGAGATCGAAGAATGTCAATTACTGCCATGGACAGCTCGCACCCCGGATCTCAACCCAATTGAAAATCTTTGAGGAATTTTGGTTCTAAGTGTTTATGCTGATCACCGGCAATTTTCAAGCGTTAAAGATCTGCAAACCGAAATTCTGAACTGTCGGTATACTATTGACGGTACACTTATGCATTATTTAATATACAGTTTAACAGAAGCTAGGAAAACAACTTTTTTATTTCGCTTGCCTGCACCACATTCTGGAAATTGAGCTTTCTGCCGTATTCGCGCAATGCATGGGACCATCAACGTCCAGTGGACCTAGTATACTGTTTTTTAAACGATTTCAACAGTCCTTGTCAAAGATTGACCACTCTCATTTTGAACCCGGAGTGAGGAATGCTGATGTGCTCGCAGCCATTCAGAGACATGCGATGAGTAATGGAATTTGTGCAAAGCCAACTTGTGAACCCCATGCACGAGAGGATTACAGAGAAGAGACTCTAGAGCTTGCTGTTATTTTTTTCGGAGGAAATCCTCCTCGTGGTGTGTGCTTTTTTTACTCAAGGAGCTATCCATCATGCCAGATGTATGTCGAATGTTCTTTACAGCTTCAAGCTGCAAATATTTCATAACCAGTTCAAACTTACAGCACGAGATAGTAAAGGTCTTCGTGACATGTGTATTTTCGTTTTGAAAGAATATCTGAGAGCTTGGTTCACAGCACCCCTTTCTTTGCAAGCACCGAGAAATGACCTGACACTTCTTCAGCGTTTTGTTGCATACAAAGAAGAAAACCCTGATTATATCAAATGTGGCCGTCGACAAGCTGTCAGGACATCTTTGGTACCTCAGCAAGTATCTCGTAGCATTGGCTTTTTTCCATTCGAATGTTTCGGCGGAGGAAAAGCGAAATATGGTAAAAGCCATTCATGAACGAGATGGTGAGGATGAACAACTGAAGTGCGCAAGATTAGAACAGGAGGAAATTAAAGAATTGACGTATTGACGACTAGGACGTTATCCGATTTTGCGGCAAACAACACAGACATGTTTTTAGCCAATTATGCATCGACAAGGAGTTTCTGCAAATCGATCCTGGGCATTGGGAACTTCAAGATAGCTACCAGTGGCGCTTCGAAATAGCAAAGAAACTGAGAGTTGTGAACGTCAACGCGGAGCGTGGTGTTGCCCTTATCGAAGTATTTTCTACGACTATCACAAAGGAAGAAGAGCAGAAACTGTGTCTTCTTTAAGTGGTTCAGGAGCATCGAAGAAAATACGAAGATTGTAAGAAAAGTACCCTTAAGAAATAAATTCAGAACTGAGGAGTGAGGTATCATTTGTCTTTCATATTTTTTCTGTAATATATATTTTATGTTTTTATAGATATAAAAAAGATGTAAAGTAACTTTATAATTCATTACGCATCCTTTCACATTTTCGTACATATTACAAAATTTCTTCAATGCGGTTGCGCGACCTCTAAATATACACCTATTTTACCGAAATGTTACACAAGTTATCGTTATATGTATTGGCACGAAATAAGAGGGTGAGATCAACAAAACGACATTTCAGCGAACGGGACTCCGATGCGGACGGATGGTCACTGCACCCATGATAACGAAGGTGCATCGGCAGAAAAGGCTTACATATGCACGGCACTATCGCAATTGGACCTCCACTGATTGGCAAAGGATTGCCTTCTCCAATTCGTCACGTTTTCTGCTTCGTCGAACGTATTGACGTTGGCGAATAAGGCGAGAAACATTGGAGAACAAACACTTTTCAACCATTGCTGGAAGAACACAAGCTCGTGGGAGCAGCGTTATGGTCTGGGAAATGTTTTCTTGGCATTCTCTGGGTCCACTCATACCCGTGGAAGGCACTATGGACCGAATATGGTAATAATCCATCCTTGCAGACCACGTACACCAATGTATGCTGATTGTCTTCCCTGGTGTGGATGGGATCTCCCAGCACGACAATGTGACGTGTCACACAGCTAGAAATGTGCGAGAGCGGTTGGAAGAGCACGATGAAGACTTCGATATACTTCCCTGGCCCCCTAAATCTCCAGACATAAACCCAATTAAACATCTGTGGGACAACCTTGATCGCGTTGTTCGCTCTATGAATCCTCTACCACACCCCCTTCAGCAGTTGTCAGATGCACTGAATTCAGCATGGCTCCACATACCTGTGAACACCTTCCGGCACCTTATTGAGTTACTCCCAGCCCGTCTAGCTGCTGTTCGCGTTGCGCACGGTGGTTACTCTGGATATTAGCTGGTGGTCACAATAATGTGACTCGACCGTGTATTTATCTCTACAGACCCAGCATTTTGACGGCGTAGGAAGAAGTCATCAGATGGTTACTCATATTATCACATATTGAGTTGAGGAAATAGGCGTCGAAAAGTTGGACTATTCTCCCCACGGTGTTGACGTGAGTCCTATATTCTCGGGAAGAATTAGACCGCAGAGCGCTTGGAAAAAGCGATCGCCCAACAAACAAATGATATCGAGAGACATTTACAAAAAAAAAAAAAAAAAAAAAAAACAGATGAATGGTACAGTAGATTCCGGTTATTTGCTCCATTGGTTAATCGGGGCAGCCCGACGATATCAAAGAAGAAATGACTGGCAAAAAGTTGGCATCTACTTCCGGCATGCATTGAAAGCCGTCATTGTTGGGAGTAACTCGTGTGTTGAAGCGTCTGCGCGGATATTGGAGTTCTAAGTCTCTAAGATTTTCATATAATTTTAAGATTTTAGTGTATGTGGCGCGGAATTTTCCTATTTAGTAGTTTTCTTTCTTTCTTTTATTTATTTGCTCTGTGTACATGGCCGGCCTCGATATGGTCTGGTATTTTCCTTCTTACAAGTCCTGTTTAGTTTTTTACTCTGGTATGAGAACTTGTTAACTGTGATTTAATCTAGAAAGTTATGAGGTTGTACGTGGATATTCTTTCTGCGTAATTTCTGCTGTACATTATTATTTGAATCAAACACTTTTGCTTTCCAACAGGCATATGTTCATAGTTAACTCACCTCATTCATAGATGGCGCTGTACGTTCATTTTGTCTACGTCGCTTCAGAACTGTAGCATTATAGTTACTAGTCTATTCCCCCTAATGTCTTTGGGGCAGCGGGTTATTTTAGACAATTCTTGAATAACATCCCAAATTAGCGCTTTATGATAATGATTCGCATAATTGGGCCAGCCGCTTAATTGGTCTAAAGTGTTCTAGCCCTTCTGTGTCCCAATTAATCGCAAAGTGCTGTATTGCAAAAAGAATGGAGGCTGTAATGAAGGCCAAAGATTTTAGCCGTCAGTATTAAATTTTATGCAAATAAAAATCATTTGTGACTATGCGGGTGTAGGGCAATGTGCGAGTACATGCTCGTAGCAAGAAATAATGCTATAAGTACTAGTATATCTTTAGTTTTCTTTTTAACAAGGCTGAATGGTGCGTTCAAAAATAGTGTGAAGACATAAGCACAACGGAAAAAAATGTGTCACCCCTAACGAAAAGGACAGTAGGAAGTTACTGGTAGCACAGAGGGAGCTGTGATAGCACTGTTGGGAGATAAATAGCGCTGACGTGGTCTACAGGATCATTTCTGTCTCGTGCAGTGGGAAGAAACAACGTGTGTGTTGAATTTAGTCTGAGATATGGGTCGTAAGACAGACGTTACTGAGTGGCAAAGAAGAGCCATCGTCTTTGGCCGTGCCCATGGACACAAAGTGAATGAAGTTGCCCAATTAAGTTGCTGTATCAAAGCGTACCGTCCAGCGGGTCTACATACAGTGGTGTAGTTCGCAGTCAACTGAAAATCGGTGACGTAACTATGGCCGGAAAACGATTCTCGACAACAGGGACCATCGCCATGTTTCAAGCCTAGTAACTGCAAATCATTTTCAAACCAGGCAACAACTGCTCCAAACGGTCAATGAAAGTCAACTCCAATCAATTTCGGAAAGGACATTGCGACGAGAACTGCATGCGATGGACAACTGGAGCAGAGTACCACAGAAGAGGCCTGTTTTAAGTCGCAAAGTCGCAAGTTATCAATGGGCTCAGAGGCACAAAAACTTTACTGTGGAGGATTGGAAACGGGTAATTTGGTCTGACGAGTCTCGTTTCTGTTTGTATTCTAATGGTAGGAGAACGAGTGCATCGCAGTCCTAATGAAGCCTTTAATTCTAATTGTGTCGAAGGTGTTGTTCAAGCTGGAGGAGGTTCTGTGATGTTTCGGGGATGTTTTTCATACCACGAAATGGGCGCTCTCGTTGGAGTGATGGTGAATTTAAACCAGCATGCGTACCTTCGTATTCTGAAAGACGAATTGCCCTACATCTCCAGGAGCAGCATCACATTGCCGATCTTGTCTACCAAGACAATTGCAGTGTGCATAGGGCTAAAACTGTGTATGCGTGGCACGACAAACATTCAGCTGCACTGTCTCACCTCGACTGGCCTGCAAAATACCCAGGTTTAAATCCTATTGAAAATATGTGGGATCCTTTGGAACTGAAGGTGAAACATCGGAATAGGCACCCACGTATTCTGGCTGAACGTTGGTACTAATTGGCGCACGAGAAGCTGCAAATTTATCTTCAATACATCCATATCCTCGTGGAGTCTATACCAACCTGGATTCATGCTGTTATCAAGGCAAGAGGCATCATCACCCTTTATTACGTAAGTTATGACAGGGGTGACTATTGATTTGTCCGGTGTGCTTATATGAAAAATAATTTCTTTAGTAATAAAAACTTTGTTTTCACTAGGATACATTGCTTTTTAAGACGTTATGGATTTCAGTTTCTATTATAAGCCTGGCAAGTTAACTTTCTCTTGAATAATTCCCCTAATATGTGGTTTAATCGAATCCACGTTCGATTAACAGAAAATGAAAAAACAGCGTCGCTGCGTTAGAAAGCCTTGACCTATATTCTCCGTTTCCTGGAGCATTCGATCGATCGCTTTGAAACGACTTTTCACGCTTTTCGAAACACTGATATCAATGTGTCAAACTTTTCGCTCCCGTAGACAGAAGTTATTCTAACCGATCCTCTCTCTAGGTTGCTTTAAGTTTTCTGTAGGGTCTTTACAGCTATCTAGTTAATGCTTAATTAATATAAAGTGTCATAATGTAACATTCATGTGTAATCATACTTCGGTGCTAAAAAGTCACATGCTTCTTCAAAATGTTGTAGTTTATCTCCGGGTTATGCCTGGGTGCTGCCTTTAAATAATGTGTTTCGTCCAGAGTAAGAATGAATATATTTCTCTTGAAATCTTACGCCGTTAAAAATCAAAGACTTGCGCATTTATGAATGCGTGTCATCAGTGGTGTTTCTTGTACGCTACCTATATCCCTACTTCTCCAATCTGTAAATAGCTTCAAAATGCCGTCACACTTGAACCGGCTGGTATGGATTAACTCGAGGTTAGCAAAATGGGTTGAATTCGGCTTGAACCGATATACACTCAGTTTACAAAACGTTAGGGATACCTACCTAATAGCGTGTTCGTTCTCCTTTAGAGCGAAAAGCAGCTAGCACACTCCAAGACATCGACTACACCAGATGTCGGAGAGTTTTCGGAGATAATGATAGCCATACCTGTTGAAGCACTGTCCACAACTCCGCCCGAGACGTCACGTTGCGAAAATAACTCCGCCCGAGACGTCGGCAGCATGGTACAGCTAGAAACGGGACTCATCGGACCACACGACGACGCGGCGCCACTCTACAGCAGTCCAATTTTGATGTTCTCCACACTAGGTTAGGAGTAATGTTCGATGGCGAGAGGTCAGCAGTGGCACACGAGTAGGGCGTCGGCTCCCAAAGCCCAGGGTATACAACGTGCGTCATACTGTTCACTCGATGACTCTGCTTGGGCCTCCGACATTTGACCTGAATGTGAGTTTCGCAGGTCAGACTGCCAAGCGGTCCTGAATGTGATTATCAGGTCAGACTGCCAAGCGGTCAGTCTGACCTGATAATCTAAGTCGACCCCGGTCATCAATAGCGTTGGTCTGCAAACGCTTGCTTTCTGAGCGATGGTACGTTCTTAGATGGCACACTAGCGGTACACCCTTGATAAGATTGCCCTCAAAAACCCTATGGTTCTTACCACTGGGGCGATAGAATGACCCATCTCTGATAAGCCGACAATTTGTCCACGATCAAAACTGCACAGATCACCATCCATGGTTTTTCGATTGGGTCTGTTCCATCTGCGTGGCGGAGATGCAGTCCATGTCAACCGTTCAGCGTTCCTATCTGTAATGTTTTCACTTCTGAGTGTTTTCGCTGTATAAGAATTGAGCAGAATGGAGCTGGAACGCGTGAACCTGCGCATTGCAAAGCTTTGCATTTCTTTTGCTTTGCTCTTCGAAACAGTCGTTTTTGAGGATGATTGACTCTTATCCTTTCTGTATGATTTACCTTTTATGCTAAAATGGTTGCAGCAGTGGCGACGAAACTAAGCTAGGTTATTAAATATATTTGAGTCACTTGTTTCTGTCCGGTGGCATGATGTTCGTTCCATTTGGACTTTTCTCCCCATCATAGTTCGAATCAGGAAACAAGTCATACAGGAATGAAAGGAAGCACTTTTTACAAGATGAGATAGGAAAATGAATTGTTGGGTTGTAGCGTTCGTGAAATTTAGCAACTCTTAGAAAGCGAAAACATTCCTGTTTTGGCGCAAAAAAATTGCAGAAAAGTTTGAGCACAATTTGGTTTAACTACATTGTCCGATGAAGGAGTTACACATAAGCGGCGAAATTTTATTTGAACGCATGCAATGAAGCTGTATCATTACGTTCCTGTTTTATGTCTAAACATTATTCTCGCCCACTGCAACGCACGTCTCCATGCCTCATCCTCCGATGCTCTGGTACCCTGATCTCGGTGTAAAAACAAACCTTTATCTTTATAATCCAAGCATGCACCTCCAGCTCAACACAGGTTGGAGATATGGGGCTTCCGGCATATGTTTTCCCTTCGAATTGTGGTAAAAATAAAGATAACTAGATAAAAGATAAGAGGAACAGGTAGTATTCTGAAGCAACACAAATCCTGAATTCTGTATGGCTGTCTATAGTATCGGATGCCTGTCTCGGCCCATTGTCTTGAAAAAGAAGACCCCACTTTGACTTCTTTGCGCCTCCTTCCAATAACATCTTAACGAAGTTGGCTTATGAGCTTGGCATATGTGCATCAGTTTGCCGAGTAATCCATCATGTTTCCGCTAAACTGAGCAACACACGAAACTTCTCGGGACGCAAAGAAGGTGCATATTTTCACATCGGACATTGTTTTGTTGTCTTTGTATCAAATGAAGAACCTTTAAAAAACATGTTTGCGTTCCTCATACACAGACAGCTTACAGCTTAATGCTGGAAGATTATCGCATTAAATTGATGCCACAGTTTGGAGATACTTTTACTCGTTCGTTTTCTCCAGCATCACAAATGCTACTCCGTAACCAAAGTGCCCTTTTTAAATTAGTTTTAAGTTCTCATATTGTCGCAGTGCTATTTTAACTCTTTCTTCAATAGGCGAAATAAATTTAAATCAGAAGATTGCAAGTTTCTTTGAGCACTGTAAACATCAATAGAGAAGTAATAGATCAATCAATTAACCCTATAACGATCATAATCTCAAAATCTTGTAACACTCTAAATTCAACGACCCCCGAAACTGTCTGCGTTGGTTCACTTCTTTATTTAGTAACAACGATAGTGACTGAGGGTGACACCTGCTGATCCCTCATAGGTCATGAAAATTTGAAGAGCAGGTAAAGGTAAGAAATCTGACTCACTCTAGACAGGCGTTTCGGGCGGCTATGTTCATTTGTATATACGGGCGTTTTCGGCGTTAAAGGGATTAGGAGTCTGATATGAATTTCTTTATTTTCGTGGAACTGCTTCATTAATGCTAACTCCGAGTCACCGTGTGATTAGACATCAAGCTCATGTCGTAACTATTCGCTACATTCATTCTTACCGCTCTTACGTGGGGGGCAACGCTCCCGTTCTCAAATTCCTTTTCCCTCAAGTCTCTCAACCTTTTTCTCTTTATCTCCGTCACATCCTGTCCAAAACACGTCAGCTTCCACCTTCAGCCGTCCTCCTCTCCATTTTTCCCCGCAACTGCTTCTCAAACAGCCGATTCCAGCCTCCGGATGACCACCCCCAAGAACACCATTCGAAAACTCTCTTTCCATGATTCTCAATGTCCATGGAACGAGCTAGCAGAACGGACCGAAATACCACTCAGGAAATAGACTAGGGTCCGGTACGATAGGGCATGCGCATATATGCAGCATGACGTAGGAGGGGGAGGAGTGTCGGAAGGGTGTAAAGCACACTGGCGGTGTACGCTCAGCAAATCAGTGAAAGCTATTGCACGGTGCACATCGGTTTGAACGACGTGGAGTTGCTGCCACCGTGTGATATGGCCAACAGGCAATCCAGTAGACGACATCTGGATGACTTTACCCAAGGTTGCGTCATCGGGAAGTTGGAAGAAGGTCGAAGTGTGACTAGTGTGGCTGAGGAGTTCGGGATCGCTCACAGAATCGTTTCACGAGCTTGGAGAGCATTTCAAACGACAGGAACAGCTATCCGAAAATTTAGCAATGGTCGTCCACGAGCAACCACTGCGGCGGACGACCAGTATATTGTCCTACAGGCGAGAGAAGACAGACTGGAGACAGCGGGAGAAATCGTAAGGCAAATGCAACAGACAACTTGACGTCCGTTATCGCGATTAACCGTGGCCAGGAGGCTGCACAAAGGTGGTCTATTTGTACGACGACCAGTACGTTGTGTGCCATTATCGCCTGCTCATCGGAGACGGCGGTTTCTGTGATGCCGGGAACAAATGAACTGGACACATCAGCAATGGGGTCGAGTTCTCTTTACGGATGGGATCAGATTTAGTCTGACGAGCGATTCTGGACGTATACACATCTAGAGAGAGCAGGGAACACGCAATCACACCTCCAACATCCTCGAATAGGACCGGTTTGGAGGTGGCAGAGTTCTCGTTTGTGGCGGTATCAAGCTTAGTAACCGTACTAACCTCCACATCTCCCAAATAGGTTCCGTCACTCTTGTCCGCTCTTGTACCGAGGTTCTCCTGCCTCACGTGCGTCTGTTTAGAGATGCTGTGGGTCCTGAATTCCTCTTCATGGACGACAACGCTACACCTCATCGCACAGTAGCTGTCGCAGAGCTGTTGGAGAGTGAACATATTCAACGCATGGATTGGCCCGCAAAGTCCCCGGACCTAAATCCAATCGAGCACGTGTGGGTCCTCCTCGGGAGACGCTTGGCAGCACGTCACCATCCGCCAGCAACGATTCGGCAGCTGCGATTGGCGCTACAAGAGGAATGGACCGCGTTGCCACAACAGCAACTTGACAACTTCGTCTTCAGCATGGACAGATGTTGTAAATCCTGCAACGCAGTCAGGGGGGATCATATCCCCTACTAAAGACTGAATTTTTCTTGCCAGCCGCCTGTCACATGGACGTTTCTGTCTTCTGTCCAGTTGCGCTCGAAGCTACCTTTCAATAAAGTGCCTTTGTATCCTTTGTACTTCATGTTTGGACGGTTTTGCTCACGTGTCCCATGTTCTTACATCTTAGGGATCTTACGGTATGATTTGAGTCAATGTGGAGCACTTCTGCACGACGTTACATTCGAAAAACTGTCTCGTCCTTAATTTTTGCAAGCCAGTGTATTTTAGATACTTACAGACGACGTCTGGTGTGTTGTCCTTTTCCAGGAAATCATCCGATAAACTAACCATTTCCGGAGACTTACTGGCTCCGCGAAATGGAACTCAAAAATATATTCTTAAGAAGTTTCCCACGATAACTTTCAAACATTCTAAAACAGCAAGGCTTCTTAATTATTTGCATAACATTAAAATTGAGCAATTAAACATTCTAAGTACTTGCCTGATATATATCATTTCATAAAATGTACATTCCCGTTCCATTACGTTATTATTAGAAGATTATTTACAATTACCACTATTACACTACAGGGAAATATGAATTATTAGAACTGACAAATAGAAAGTACTTTATCGTTGACAGGCTGTAACGAAAAGGCGATGGCATCGGGTAAGTAGAATTGCAGGGGAAACTGCATTAGCTTTAACCTTTTATTTTTCTGACAAGTTACTCTCCTTTTAACTGCAGGTGGTTTGTAAATGTCACACATTTTGATTTAGACAACTAATGAGGGAAAAACTGTGATAGCTTTGGTTTGAGCCTCGATCACTTTTGCGAAAAATCATTTCAGGGCAAATGAATGTAAAATAACAGTTAAATATCGGATGTCTGTAACTGTTACTTTAACGATTAAATTTCAACTTAGTGCTTCAATTGTAATTTAAATCGTCACTTCAACCAAAATATTTTTTCCCAAATTAGTCTCAGTTCTTCATAGAAGCTGAAAACTTATTTATACATATAAATGCCATTTCAACATAATACAGCCATGGTTGAATAACAAGTCAGTACAGTATATTGGCAAAAGTCACCGGACACCTAGAAGAGAAACACAACATAGCATTTATTGATATATATTAGTACGGTGTCGGTCCACTTTTGGCCTTAATGCATGCACTGACCCTTCGAGACATGCTTTCCACAAGCTTTTGGAACACAGCGATAGGTATGCGCTTCCGTTCAGTACATAATGCTGCCGCTAACTGTTGCTTAGTAATAGGCCTTGGTTCTAAATTTCTTATGCGGCGCTCTAATTCATCCCATAGGTGCTCTGCGGGATTAAGATCACTGCTCTGTGGTGACCAGTCCACATACGATACGCAATTATCGTCAAACCACAACATAACAGTCCTTGTCCTTGCTTTATGGCTTGGGGCATTATCCTGCACGTACCAACAAGGCTCGGAGCATTATCCTGCACGTACCAACAAGGCTCGGAGCATTATCCTGCACGTACCAACAAGGCTCGGTTCCATAGTATTGCCATAGAGTTGGTACGGCATTATTGTTCAGAATATCCAGGTTAACAGGTTTTTCAACGATAACCAATGGGCCGGGACCATAGCACGAAAAACACCCCCACACGAGTACACTGCCAGCACCAAACTTGACCGTAGTAACAGTACACTGTGGTAAATTGCGTTCGCCTGGCTGCCGCCATACCCACACACGGCCATCAGACAGATGGTCGTGTATCTGGAATTATCAGTCCATAGGACTCGTTTCCATTGATCTACGGTCCACGATAAATGTTCTTTACACAATGCTAAACGACGAGTAGCATTCCGAGTGGAGATGAAAGGCTTATGAGCAGCCGCACGACCACAGTAACCCATGGAATGAAGTTCCCTTGGAATGGTACATGTACATACAGAGGTTCCAGCACTTTTACTCACCTGTACACTGAGGTCTTGTGCAATACTCCGTCGATTAGCTGTAACGACTCTCCGGAGGCTTTGACGTCCTCTATCACTGATTTTCTTTGGTCTGCCAGTACGTTTTGGATTTTTAGGCACGCCATGTGTCTTCCACTTGTTCAATACATCCAAAACAGTTGAGTTGGGTACGTTTAAACGCCTATCGGTTTCTCTTATGGACAACCCACTAATATAACAAACAACAATACTGCCTTTCTCAAAGTCAGTTCTCTCTCGCCTCGGCATTTTCACTCAACCTCACGTGCGATATGATCGCGGTCAGCTGCAGGCTTGTTTTTATACCGTTTGCAGCTGTACTGCGCATCTTAACAACGCAGCGGATCCGTTCATTTGCTTTTGAACGGGTGTCCTTTGACTTCTGTTAATATAGTGTATATTTGAACCAAGTCAACTTGAATTCAGGGGATTAGCACTTCATCAGTAGAAATAAATATTTGCAAATACGAGATGCGCCCAAAAAATTTCCAGAATGGTTGCATAAGTTCGGAATCGCGCGACTCAGTAACAGGTGGTTTGGCAGAGGTTGACTTTGAACCTACTACGCATCTGACGTAAGTCACGCAACCCCTGCACGTCTGGTTTTTCTACAGTACTGCTTTGTTCTCATGTGTGTAAAGCTGCTCGGCGTATTTGTCATATCGGAAAAAAATTATCAAAGAATTTTCATCAGATTTTGTCAAAACCTTTGAGAAACATGCAAAGACACTTAAAGTTACGGAAAGTCTATGGGTAGAACTGCATGAGTCGTGCACACGTTTATGAGTGGTACAAACGTTTTAAAGATGGTCGTGAAATTGTTGAAAGTGATGAACGGTCTGGTAGACCGCAGGGCCAGAATTACGTCTAGGCCCGCAAGGCCCGGGCCTAGACGTAAATCTGGCCCAGAATCGCAATGGCAACCTCGGGGGTCATTCATCAGCGAGCGGTCAGGGTTCGAATCCCGGTGAGGCATGGATGTTGTGTTTGTCTTACGGCGCTGGCTCTCTCCCTTCCCTGGAGCAAGTGGTGCTAAATTAGGGGTAGGCGACTGCTTATAGTCCAACGAGCTGTTCACCGTGGTTGCAAACCGCCAATAAAAAAAATCGCAACGCAAAAAGGAATTTTTCTTTTTTCTTTTATTAAGTACTTATTATGAATGAAAAAAAAAACATTTGGGGGGAAATAGTCCTCTTTTCTTCCTGAAATGAAGATTAAATACTGCTGATTTCACTAGGCTCTTGCACTACTAACTTATTTCAACTGCAGCATTTCTCTTTTTTTTTAATTGGTGGTTTCACACGACGGCTGTGAACAACTCAATGGGCTATAAGCAGTTGCCCATCCCTAATTTAGGGCCACTGGTTCCAGGGAAGGGAGAGAGTCAGTGCCGTAAAACAAACACAACATCCATGCCTGACCGGGATTAGAACCCGGACCCACCGCGGACGAATGATCAAAAGCCATCGCTTAGACCACTGCGCCACTGGGGCAGCACGTTTTATATTGAAAAGTATCAGATTTTAAAATTCCTTGTGTCTAAATAAAGTGAATTAATGAGCTGAATAATGTGCTTTTATGAGTGTGAGAATTATGCAGGCGTGAATGTTTGCGCAAATCTAAGTATCATTCCTCTGTTAATGGAATTATTCTATTATAATATTGAACACATCATAGGTGATTAAGCAGCTACATAGAAGTTCACCTAGCCCCACAAAAATCAGTATGTATCAAGTCTCAATAATGTTCACCGGTTCAAAATAAAATTAAAAGGGGATGAATAAATTAACACCTGTGGATATTTGAATTATTATTACTCATAATGAAATTTAAAAATAACAATTTTAAACTATTAAAATAGTTAATACAGACATTTGACGTGGACCAGGAAGATCAAACAGAGGTAATCACTTTTTCCACGTTAATCACGGAAAATTATCATTGGCCACCACCGAGAATCGAACCCAGGGTCTTCTAGTTACGCGCCGAATATGCTTCAACTGCACCACAGCGGCCTCGGTTTCGTCCAGACTCACACACACTAACTGTCAAATCAGTTTGGCAGGCTGCTTCTTGGAGCCCCGCACAATGCTGGGGATTGGACAGGAACATCTGTTTGATGTTCCTGTTCCACGTCAAATGTCTGTATTACTTATTCATTCGCCTTCTAAATATTTGTTCAGCTGCTGCTTACCATCTTAGGTGAATCCCCAGCATTGTGCGGGGCTCCAAGAAGCAACCTGCTAATTTGGCTTGGCAGTTAGTGTGTGTGAGTCTCGATGAACTCGAGACCGCTGTGGTGCAGTGGAAGCATATCCGCCGCGTAACTGGAAGACGATTCCGGGTGGTGGCCAATGAGAATCTTTCCGAGACACACTTATAAACGTAGAAAGAGCGATATTGTTTGATATTAAAATAGTATTTTACTTACCCTTCTATATGTTTAAGCTCGAATCTCCTTGTTAATATTAAGATTTAATAAAAGTAGATATTATTTACTATTTTCCCTGCACAGGGTCCCATTTATCGTATCAACGTTTAAATTAACTGATAATATTTTGTGGCGATAAATGTACTTACTCTTTCAAGAATGTGAAAAGTTGGGGGGGGGGCTCTTCTTGTGCTGTGCCTAGCGCCCGATTATGTGTAAATCGGGCCCTGGAAGACTTGCAACCAGCGAAAGGGATAACAATATCAAACTTCTGCGCACAGCTGAAAGGAAAATTGCCAAATCACTGTTCGTGAGTTACCTGAAGATTTCAATATTATAGTTTCGGTTCAGTTTAATCTATTCGTATGGACGATTTTGGTATGAGACGCGCCTCGACCAAATTTATGCAAAAACTGCTCTCACCTAAGTCAGAAGCAGCCGTGTGTTTCATTTGCAAGTGACCTGCTTGAGTGCATTGAAAACGACGAACACTTTCTAAAAACTATTATATTATAACTTTTATTATATTATGGGTGTGACCCCGAAGCCAAGTCTCAGTCTTCACAGAGGAAGACTCCAAAAATTTCCACACTCAAAAAAAGGACGACAAAGCAGGTCACTGATTGTTTTTTTTTTTTTTAAATCATGAGGGAATTATGCATCATGATTACGCTCCATCAAGAAGTACAACTGTTACGTTTTGCTGCGCTTGAGGGACACAGTTCGCCACAAAAAATGCCGGCATTGAGTGCGAGTGGCCAGAGATGGAAACGGGTCACAGTCAACGGGCCACGGCTTAACGGTTCACCGGGTCAACAATTTCTCGCGGGTCAAACAGTTCGCTTCAAGGTGCTCCTGACCCGATTGCGACCCAGGTTTATTTCCGTTTTATTTTTGAATAGAAAAAAATGTATTTCAAAGAACCCTTCAGAGGCCTTTGAAAAAATACTTCAGAGCTGCAGAGTATGATCCGAGAACTTGCTGAGAAGAGTAAAGAAATGGTATTAAAAATGAACTTTCAGAAGACAAAACTGATGTACAATGCTTTTACAAAAATTGATCTTTTGATTGATGGGCAGCAGATATCAAGCGAGAGTCCCATTGGCGAAAAATTAATTGGCTCATAAAACTTGGTTGCAGAGTTTTTGGGAGAAACAGTACAATTTTTAAGAGCAATATGCCATTATGTCTTAAAAGAAAAGTGTTTAATCAATGCATCCTTCCAGTGCTTACGTAAGGAGCAGAGACGTGGACTTTCCCTAAAAAAGACGTACAAAGACTGCAGACAACTGAAAGCAGCATGGAGAGATGCATGCTTGGTGTAACCAAGAAAGATAAAAAGAGGAACTCCTGAGTAAGTAAAATGACAAGAGTGAAAGACATCATGATCAGAGTAAAATCCCGCAAATGGCAATGGGCTGGACATATTGCCAAGGGAACGGACCACCGATGAACAACCGAAATTTTAGACTGGATTCCAAAGGAAAGGTAAAACCCAGGAGAAGACCACGTGGGAGATGAGTGGATGGAGGAGTCTGGTCCAAGACAGTCCGTTGTGGAAGAAACTTTGGGAGACCTTTAACCAGCAGTGGATTGTTAGTGATTGACAATGCTGCCCATGATGATGATGATATATACGAATTTATAGCTCACAGCAGATTTGTCCGGGTCGGGTTCGGGTCCAAAATGTTTGACCCGTTTCCAACTCTGCGATTAGCGTGCGGCAACTCCACTATGACAACGCACGTGCCCATTCAGCGCAATTTGTGCAGTAGTTTCTTGTTAAGCACCGCATTGTACAGATATGATAGCCAACCCTATCCGCCACGTCTCTCTCAGCGCGACTTTTTGTCTTCCCAAAAATCAAACAACTAATAGGAAGAAGAGTTCCAGTTATTTAGGAGATACAACAGAATGCGACAAAGCAGCTGTTCGCTTTTTCAGAAGATGACTTCAAAAAATGTTTCGAGCCGTGAAACCTTTTGTTTAATAAATCTACTCTAGGTATTTTTTATCACATCTTGTATTCACCATCATTAAGTCGTAGTAGCTCTGTCATTGGATACAATCTTCTTATACAACTTTCGTTCTCAGGTTCGATTACAGACAGGTACGAGCGCTCGAATTGCTAAATATCCGCCGTGCGTTGAATGGGCACGGTAAGCGGTCGGACCCCGGGTACTCCCCCCCTCCTTCGGTTTTAAATAAGGGCGTCTTCCTCTCCCTTTCAAACTCCCTTCCATTTCACTTTCCTATCGGGCACTCTAGCCCAAATCTCCTACCTTCCTACTTCTTATGGTTGTTTAGGACTTGGGGTGAGACACTACCTTCCTAAAATCCCCTACATATTGATCTATCTATAGTTCTATAGCATTCGTATGGCATATATATAGCTCGCTCAAATGATCTCTCTACAATAGTGCGCTAGTGAATCTAAACTGTACTGTTCCACTCTCCCTGAAGAATATAAATTATCTTTTTTATTTACGTCCCCTTGCCCTCTTGAACTGCTGTCAGATTGTTGCGAGAAAATCTGTGGCATTAAGTAAGGTGGATATTTAACGAAGAGAAACCAAATATTCACAACACAGAAACTCAAAAGGAAGGATAAATTAGAGATATTACTCACATGATACACAGTTA
Source organism: Macrothele yani (assembly GCA_039090855.1). Lineage (NCBI taxonomy): Eukaryota > Metazoa > Arthropoda > Arachnida > Araneae > Macrothelidae > Macrothele > Macrothele yani. The sequence goes on from CM077007.1 coordinate 31,480,642, forward strand.
CTTGTGACCTGGCATAAGACGTGCATTTGCAGTTGAATAAGAGTAACGTTCTATCTTGAAATTTCAAAACACTATAAAAGAGATTTCCCAAGGAGACTTGTAAAATTAGTTGCTCTATAATTTATGTTGTAACGAACCTTCAAATCTCTGCTTCCATTTAAAGTGCAATAAATGCAGGGAAATTAATTTCGCGGAGGATTTGCGAATTAGAAACTTGTTAAATACTAATCATCGAGAAAATTAACTGACGCATAAATTCCATTTATGTATGTCCGAAATTAGCAACTTTGTTCCTTCATCTTACTGGGGTATTTGTGAATTTAAGAGCCACTGATTTCGAGGTTGTCCCTAAAGACAAAAATGTGGTTCTTCCGTATCTCAGAATCCTGGCTTGAAGCGAAACCTGGCTATTACCTTCCGGATATCAAAATTAACATACAGCCAAAGAGGAACCTTCTTGACTGAGATTAATACATCAAATTAAACATCGTTGTGTTGGTAATTAAAATTTCTGGAAATTCAGTGGAAGGATTATCCTATGAGAAAGGGAGAGAAACGGTGTTTTTCCATGTATTGTTAAATTGAAGCGTTTGAAATTATTTAGCACAAAGCCTTGGTAATTTTTATCCATCCACGTACCTCGATTTTGGTATTCGTAATACATACTCTTTGACAAGTCGTTCGATCCTAATGAAACTCCAAATGCAAATGATTAAAAAATAACGACAAAGACTAAATAGGAGCCCACCACAACACAAAGGTCATTACAAATCCTCTTTTAGACTCCGCAAACGATATGACTCATACCTCTACACAACCCTTTTATTCTGACTCATTTGCATAAACCGAAGCCATCGCAAATCACTTTCATTGGGTAACAAAGACGTGTCAAACGGGGTTCAGCAGGTGCTAAGCACCCGGGCGCCAGCTTCCAGGGGGCAGCAGGAGGCCTCATTCTAATTTTTCGGTTGATAAATAAATATCAGTGACGTGGGAGAAGTTAAGAAAATGTTTTACTTTGAGAAATCGTAATGCTACGTGGCACGTTTATTCTTTTAGTAAAAATAATTCGTTTATACTTCAACAGAAATCGTCTTGAAATCAGAGAATAATGTTTACTGTTTTGTTCAGTAACAGATACCGGGGGCAAAGGATTGAAAAATTAGTTTTCTGATTTTTTTTTTTTTTTGATCTGGAAGATTTCAGCATTCATGATATGCGTGGCCGGCGCTATGACAATGGGTCTAATATGAAGGAAACACACAATGGACTTCCAAAAACATAATTTTTCGAATTTTATGTACTTTGAGCGGCTCATACTTCAAATCTTGTCGTAAATAACGACGAAAAAATTTCCCTACAGATTGTGAACATTTTCAGCATTGTTCAAGAAATATGTGCTTTCTTTTCTGAATAACCTTCCCGATATTAAATGTTAAAGAAATAACTTTCAGCGTTGACCGTATAACCGTGTTATGAAACAAGGTGGAAAAATAGGATCGATGAAATAAGGGTAACGAGGACTGGGGTACAATTTCGATGTAATCCACAATGTATTGCATTAGATTTTTTGTTAGAATAGTTAAAGAGACGCCTGTCATGTTCAATATTATATATATCATCATCGTCTTCGTCAATCATTATCGATTCTCTGCTGGATGAAGGTCTCCCAAGTTTTTTCCACAACGGTCTATCTTGCGCCAGTCTCCTCCATGTCACTCCCGCATACTTTTGAATTTCATCAACCCATCTCCCACGTGGCCTTCATTTGGTTCGTTTCCTATCCCTTGGAATCCAGTTTAAAATTTTGGTTGTCCATCGGTGGTACGTTCTCCTGGCAATATGTCCAACCCATTGCTATTTCAGGAATTTCAAATGTCTTCTACCCTTATCTTTTTCCTTATCCACGAGTTCCTCTTCTTATCTTGTTTGGTTGTGTGTGTGTGTGTGTGTGTGTGTGTGTGTGCCCTCCGGCCATCGGGAAGCTGTAACATGTTTATCATCCATCGTCATGTACGATGGATGATAAACATGTTACAGCTTCCCGATGGCGAATTGACAGAGAGAGGGAGCTGACTTCTTGGATTAATTATTCTTAGCGTCACCTGAACTAGAGTTTTACAGATTTTTTTTCCTTCGGTTTTAAATGAGACAATTGTGTTTTATGAAAAAAAACTTAATTTACCAGAAGTAGAAAATAAAATAATGTTACTAAAGATATTTTTTTCTGTAAAGATCAATAAGAATTGAAAAATATTCTCGTACAAGGGGAAGGGAAATCTGGGCTTGCACCCGGGCGGAAAATGCTCTGGGCGCGCCCCTGCTCGATAATCTGACTCCATATTGCATTCCACGTCATATACCCAAGTTCCGTGCATTTTTAGTTCTTCTTTCCCAAAAAATGTAACATTCTTGTGTTTTCCTTGGAAGCCAGCATAGGCGTAGCGTGACCAAAAAAAAAAAAAATGGGAGGGGGGCACAAATAAGTGTAAACTGATGTTGGGGGCGGCATTCTCGGAAATAATTTATCCGCAGATGATGCTTTTCAATAGCCACAACTTAGGTTTTTATATGCCTAATATATCCAAAACTGCAAGGTGTGCCAGGCTTTGTTATTTCACCCGAATGGCGATTAAAAAAAGACCATGCCTTTCAAGGCATCTCATGCAGTCATCTGATGATTAAAACCAACATCAGATGACTGCATGTTATTGTGTATGGAATGACTGCTAAACGGCAGTCATTCCATACACAGTAGCAGTCTTAGCAATGCTCGCTATTGCCTAGCGTTGCTCGCTTGGCTATATTCTTTATAACATTTAAAGGCACACGACATAAGTTCAGAGGACACATGCCCCGTGCCACGCCCCCCCCCGATGCTACGCCTATGGAAGCCATTGTAGTACATACACGGTCAGACGGCAGGACTCAACAGAATCGAATACTTGCTCATTCAATATCCACGTTTGTCATTTTTGCAACTACCCCATAAGGGCTGCAGAGTATGATTCAGGAACTTGCGGACAACAGCAGAGAAGTGGGATTAAAAATGAACTTTCAGAAGACAAAAGTGATGTACAATGTTTTTACAAGAAATGAAGGTTTATCGATTGATGGGGAAAAGCTGGAGATAACCAATACCTAAATTTATCTTGAACAGCCGATATCAAGTGAGGGTCACATTGGTGAAGAAATTAATCGGCGTATAAAACTTGCTTGGAGAGCTTTTGGAAGAAACAGTATAATTTTCAAGAGCAATATGCCATTATGTCTTAAAAGAAAAGTGTTTGATCAATGCATCCTTCCAGTGCTAACGCATGGTGCAGAGACGTGGACCTTAACTAAAAGAGACATACAAAGACTGCCGACAACTCAAAGTAGCATGGAAAGGTGCATGTTTGGTGCAACGAAGAGAGATAAAAGGAGGAACTCGTGGATCAGAAAAATGACAAGAGTGGAAGACATCATGACCAGAGAAAAATTCCTGAAATGGCAATGGGCTGGATATATTGCCAGAAAGACAGACCATCGATGCACAGCCAAAATTTTAGATTGGATTCCCAGGGACAGGAAAAGACCCAGAAGAAGACCCCATGGGAGATGGGTGGATGAAATTCGAAAGTATGCGGGAGTAACATGGAGGATACTGGCACAAGAGAGACCGTTGTGGAAGAAACTTGGGGAGACCTTTGTCCAGCAGTGGATTGATAATGGTTGATGATGATGATTCAGAAGATAGGAACGTCAAGACGAACAATGTTGAAGTCACCTCACTACGAAATAAAAAAATGAAGATATTAAACTATGAACTCGCTACATTGTCAAGACGCAATGATCAGATTTCATCTTACTATAAAAAAAAAGTTACCAATATATATCTGCGGCAGGTTAGTTAAGTCGCTGTGCACTGTGCGAACGTTTTTTTGTTAATCCCTGTCCTGCTGGCCATCTAAAAGTCGCTGTGTCTGCGGCTTTTCCGAGGTTTTCCGCAGACTCCTCGTGCTTGGGGACGCGAACGCCTGGTTGGCTCCCTCTCAAGTTGGCCCCAGACGCACTTTGTCCTTGGCCCCTCTTCCCTAGGCTGCCTGGGTTTACCAGATGAGTGTCGATGCGTTGGTAGTAAAACAATAAAATACGATTGTAATCTGATGCCTCATGGCACCAGACACCTACGGGAATCTTCCCATGGTTGTTGATGATGATGATATATCTGCGCGTAAGTCAGATGTTTGAATCTTACTTTCCTCTTTCTCGTTCGCCTCACAGCAGAACACTCAACTTTATACTTTGCTTACTTTATATGGACCTTACGTATTTGAAAAGTTCTGATTTCCTTAGCATAATAGCTTTGCTATGAAGAATACTTCTCGTCTATTTTTAAATATTCCATTATGCAAAATTCTTCCGCTAGAAGTCGTAAAGTTATACATATAATGTTTCGCTCTATATTAACCATTTTAACTGTTCGATTTTAAAATGTCTTTGTCTGTGGTACTTTCCTTATGCCATGAAAAACGTTTTGTGCACCATTTGTTAATTTTGGTAACACACTATGTTTGCCGCTGGTGGAAGTGAGCAGCTGTTTCTATTTCTGGATGTTTTATCTTGTAGAACTCCGGTTAATTTATTTCCTAACCGGTTGGTTCAATTGACTTTCAATAACTTTGATAAATTTTATTCGCGTCGGAAAGGAAATAGAAAACCTGCTCTTTACAACCGGAAATTTGGTGTTATCTTTCTTATTTTGCTTTCCTTTTTTTTTTTTTGGCGGAGGAGAGGAGCTTAACGACCACCACGAACTTCTCGATATTTTATAAGTAATCGTTTGTAATTTAGGGCCATTGCTACCACAGAAGTGAGAGAGGCAGAACCGTAAGAGAAAAACAACTTACATACCTCACCGGAAGTAGAACCCAGACGACTGGCCAGAAAGCCAGTGTGTAGGCCACTGCGTCACACTTTTTACACTGCAGAATGAGTTCATATGGATAATGTAATGTGATTTGGCTCTGTTTTGCTTTAAATAAACAAATGCCATTGCCTAGAAAGGGATTTTACAACCGAACTTTCCGTCTTGCAGGAATGTGAAAAGTAACTCTAAACACACTACACATGGTCGTATAAGAATAACATAACCACCTCTCTCATAATGGGAATAACCACTCTTGGTCCTGATGAAAACGGCAAGACGGAGTGGCATGGACGCAATGAGACCCTGGAAGGTTGCCCGAGGCACACGTGCCCCTTCGGACTGCAGAAGAGCACGGAGGTTCCGGAGATGACGTCGTTCTGGGTCGGCATGTCAAACCTGTGAATAAAAATAGTTCCACAAGTGCTCTATAGGATTGAGGGCGGGCGATTTCGCCAGCCAAGGGACAACGGAGACATGGATGTCGTGTTCCTGAAACCAGTAACGCACCCGCTTAGCCACATGGCAGGGCGGAGTGTCCTTTTGGAAGACACCATCACCACCAGGGTAAACATCCAGCACGAAGGGTTGCATGTTTTCAACGAAGGTAGACAGTCAGTCATTGACGTTCAGGGACCCATCCAGTGGTACCAACGTTCCTAGTTCATACAGAAAAACATCCCCCAGACATGCACACTGATACCGCCGGCCTTTACTTGACCAACTAGCGTGTCCAGGTGTTGATACTCGCGTGTCTGATACCGCATCATCCACCTCTCGTCACTTCTGTGCAGTAGAAACCTGGATTCGTCGGAGAAGGCAACCTTTTCCCACTCTTTCACTGTTCAATGACGGTAGTCCCACGCGAACTGCATGCGTCGTTGCCGATCGACTTGGGTTAACATGGGCTCATGGACGCAACGTCTACTCGGGAGACCCATGCGTAACAGGGTTCGCTCTACTGTTGTTGGGGACACGTACCTGTGTGCCCCAGCGTTCATTTGCGTGGTCAATTGCTGCACTGTTGCATGTTGATTGCCCTTCACCAATCGACGGAAGCGACGCTGTTCTCTGGAGTGGATTACCTTTCGAGCTGCACAGTTATGACGTCGGGAGGTACTCGGTGTGCCAGCGGTCAATTCTTGGTACACCCTTACTACAGCAACTCGCGAACAACCCACGAAGTCTGATGCTTCTGAGATGCTTCCATCCTTGGCGGGTCGTCAGCCGGTGATAATTTCTTTTTGAATGTGCGTCAAATCACTACCTCTGCCCATCGTGCTCACGTGACGCGCTATGGCTCATGTGTCCTGCCCGACCCCTTATGTATATCCTTTTGAGCGACCTTGTTATGTGCACTCTGTGATGCACCTAGGCCGGTACACTGTAATTCTTGGGGTGGTAACATTATTCTGATACGCCTGTGTATTGTTTCAGTGTTCACCGAAACGGAGTACTGCCAAGGCTGGATTAAAACCTTAGTGGGCGCCTAGGCTAAGACACTTCTGTTGGCCCCAAGGCTAAAACATCTCAGTGGGCCCTCAGAAAATTATGACCAGCAATCATTATGAAGTCCATTAACACACGAAACTGTAGCAATATGCTTGTAACAATTAATGCTGTACGTAGTGCATTCTTCAAACTAATAAATTATCTGCAGAGTTTTCGTAATAAGGCATTGTACTTTTCATTGTTCTTATAAGAACATGAGTTAAAAGCTTGAGATTTCTGGATCTTGTATTTTCTAATGATTTAGCATTGTATACTTTTATTAGTGCATATTTTATGTTATGCAATGCGAAGCCACAGGTGAGTTCGACTATTAACGGTCCCAAGTGCAAATTGGAGGGTGTTGGTGGATTACGTGAAGAAGATAAAACAACTCGTCGACCCCGCCTGTACACAGTATCATGAAACCTTCACCATTGGCCTTGAAGTGGAAATCATACGAAACAAAAGTAAAACTATTTTATAAATCTATCTATCTATCTATTATTTGTCCAGGCATTCCTCCTGGGCGTTTGGTCATGGTGGGCCCCAAGGCTATAGGGCCTATTGCCCCCCACCTTCCTATAATCCGGCACTGAGTACTGCCTTCACAGTTCCAATGAGACGTGATCTCTAATATCTAATACGTAAATGTAATTTAATGAATGTAAATCTTGTTATCCAAACAACGTTTAGAGACACATTGAAATGACATTTTTTGCACTGCTGTTGTGAACGAGGTCTGTGTAATAAAAATACATCAATAAGCGTGACAGCACTCCTTTGTAGCGCTCAAGAGGACGTGTTATATTATACACAGTGCGTCAAAGAATTTTTAAGACTGGCGCTAGATTTCGGCCTACGGTGGCGCCACCAGTGTTATCGCGAATGCGTTATAAACTGTGACCATCTGCTTGCTTTCTGCCAAAAGTACTGCGCAGTTGTTAAAGTAACTCAAATGAAACAGGCATTCATTAGAGAAGTAAAATTTTTGTCATGTTGAATTATTAAGATGGAACAAAGGGCTGTTGTTAAATTAAACGCAAAACTTGGTAACAGTGCCTGGGAAACGTACCAAATGATGAAACAAGTTTACAGTGAGTTTTGTTTAAGTAGATCAAATGGTTTCCCGTGGCACAAACGTTTTTTTCGACGGAAGAAATACGCTAGAAGATGATAAGCATACCGGAAGACCGAGTTCATCTTAGGACACCTGGGATTATTGAAAAAGTGCGTGATTTCGTGGCAAACAATCGATGTGCGTCACTAAGAATGATGGAAGAGTTTTTAAACATCAACAAAGAAACGATTCGAACCATCCTGCATGAAGATTTGGGCAAAACAAAAGTCTGTGCTAAATTTGTTCCACACACGTTAACGGATGAACAAAAATCAAGGAGAAGTGCACATTGCAGAGACATCATTTCAGCCGCTGAAAATGATCCAAACTTCTTAAAATTGATTGTTGCTGGTGATGAAACATGGTGTTTTCAATATGATCCTAAAACAAAGCGACAAAGTGCAGAATGGAAGTCAAAAACTCACCACAAGCCAAAAAAACAAGAAAAGTTCCATCGAAAATCAAAACAATGCTCATTACATTCTTCGATAGTAAGGGTATTATCCACAAAGAATTTGTTCCAAGTGGACAAACAATTACTAGTGAGTTTTATTTAAATGTTTCGAGGCATTTGATGGGCAGAATTCGTCGCATTCGTCCAGAATATCGGGATGAAAACAGTTGGTGTTTGTTGCACGATCATGCACCCAGTCACACCTCACTACTTGTTCGTAGATTTTTGGCGAAAATAACGTCTGTGTGTTGAATAATCCACCGTATCAGCCTGATTTAGCACCCTGCGACTTTTCTTTATTCCCAAAACTTAAAATGACGTTAAAAGGGTGTTATTTTGATGATATTTAGACCATACAAACAGCTTCGACGCGTGCTTTGGAGGCAATTCCGCAAAGTGAATTGGAACAGGCATTCGAATCATTATTAAATCGCTGTAACAAGTGTATTGAAGCCGGAGGGACTTATTTTGAATAACAAACCAAAACAAATTATAATTTCTTGTTTCTATTTCATTTTACAGACCCAGTCTTAAAAATTCTTTGCCACACTGTGTACATAGATATTTCTTCTTTAATGTGTCTTGGACGTATGCATGAATGGACTTGAAAATTCTTGATACAACGTGTCCTACTATACCAGGGATGGCGAAGCTAGGATACGCGTGGCACTGGGTGGTACACGAATACGATTTGGGTGATACACCTTTATGAAAATATTAACAATAAAAATTTAGTTTTTAAAAAACAATAACGTTTGCAAATAACCGCGTTCTGACAAGAAAATTTACCTAGCCGAAAGTGTCCGCCAAAGGAGCATGAACCGAACATAAATGCCTTGGATAGTATCGTTCAATAACAATTTTCACACAAATGTGGTTATGTAAGCATGATTTTTTCAATTATATTCTTACAAATTAAATCAGGTTCAAATTGAAATTGTCTTTGTCTTAAAACACATCTACTTACCTATTCTGTTAATGTCATTTTTATAGTATTCGCAAAAAAAAAAAAAAACGTATTTTTTTTTTATTGGAGTTTTAACGACCACCGTGAGCAACTCAATGGGCTATAAGCAGTCGCCCGTCCCTAATTTAGGGTCACTGGTTCCAGGGAAGGGAGAGAGCCAGTGCCGTAAGACAAACACAACATCCATGCCTGACCGGGATTCGAACCCGGACCCCTTACGGACGAATGATCATAGGCCAGCGCCTTAGATCACTGCGCCACCGGGGCGGCAAAAAAAAAGAAAAAAAAACTGTTTTATGACGAAATGTTAATTTAAAAAAAAACCGCAAACAAAAAGTGGCACACTAGACATTTGAAAGGAACTTTAAGTGGCACACTACTCGGAAAAGGTTCGCCATCCCTGGAATAGACTTCAGTAAGAGTGCAATATTTCATTCAAAAAGCTTGTGACGTGTCTTCCTCAGAGGTGTCACACATGTCAAGTTGCAGCGACAAACCTCATCGGTGTAGCCTAATTAGGAAAGCATCGGACTCCTGAGCAGGAGAATGTTGATGCGATTTTCCGCCACTGTCATATGGCGTATAACAATTCTGTTGTTTTTTGCGAAACGTAACGTACTTAACCGGATTCACTACTCTTAACACAATAATTCCGGTTTTATTGTGTAGGTACACTCTGTTTCATGTCATCAGTGCGGATTATTTGTCTGTGCGGTCACGTGAACTCATGGCTGTGTTACGTCCTACGTTTAAAGCAACCTCCTCCTTGCATGCAGAAGCGCGTCGTTTTAATACCTGCTTAGACGCACCGAAAAGATAGCGTGACGTCAAAGCTGTTCAATTTCTAAGTTTTCGGTCATAATAAATAACCTTTGGGAACAATTACAAAAAACTAAAGGAAGTTCTTTCGTCCATATCTTTTTTGGGTGTTGGAGGTTTAACGACCACCTTGAGCAATTCAATGAACTATAAGCAGTCGTTCATCCCTAATTTAGGGCCACTGGTTCCAGGGGAGGGAGAGAGCTAGTGCCGTCAGACAAACACAACATCCATGCCACACCGGGATTCGAACCCGGACCCCTTACGGACGAATGATCAGAAGCCATCGCTTAGACCACTGCCTTCAAAATAAACCTTTATTAGTCTAAAAGCAAGGTACATGTGATACGCTTCAGTCACATGAGACTGTATTAAAAGAGACGAGGCCAAGAAGTCAACACAAAAGAAAGGAGGAAAGAAAACTGGCAACATCAGAACAAGATTAAAATATATACAGATAAAAAAGGAACACAGAAAACAAAAACGAAAAACACACACATTACAAAACCCAAACCCCAGAGTGAGGGAAGAAAAACACATTCCAAAAACTAGTACATAGCAGCGTGAACACAAAGGTGACAGGTAAGAAACACAACAACAATACAACACAACACAAATTGACTTACACTGCAAGACAGCGACAGGAGAAACAAAACTGTACTTCTGAAAACATGCAGCAGCGGCCAAAACATTAGTACAAGAAGAACATAAAAAACAAAAAAAAACCGTGCACATAAACAGGGGTGTTAACCAACCGCTGTAACTAAAAACGAAATACGAAGTGACGCATGTAAATCAGGAGGAACACTGTACAGAAGAATACATGATAATAAGGGGAAAAACCGCTGCATCACACAAAATAAATGTAGCCAAACAGGCACAAGACGTTCACAAAAAAAATCGCACTCAATTCAAATTTCAGACTCAAAACAAGAAGACGCGCGTTGACAAACCCCAGAAGCCGACGTGGCGCTATAGAGAGAATCACGCGGAAACAAGATCGCATAGCATCATAACACATTGAAAACAACACAAAGTACATCCAGTCGTGCACGGCAACAGAAGGCTGTGCCGAGAAAAAATACAATATTACAGGAAAAACCCGGACAGGAGAAGCACGAAGCAGGAAGTAGAACCCTAGCTTGAATGCAAAGAAACAAAAAAAAACGAAAACACAAAAAGTGCACTTAAAACATAATCAAAGACAAAACTGCCTCAACTGACTACTTCACTACACATGTAGTCACATACAGTCAAGAAAAAAAAACACAAGAGGCACAGTAAAAAAAAGTACAAGGCAAATAGAGCGTTGACCAACTCCTTGGGTCAACGTAACCCAATAGACAAACAAGTGAACATGAAACACAAGGCATGAGAAAAAAAGGCTCCCTAAACTGCGGAACCAACTGAAACACGAAAGTAGAACATGCACAAACAAGTAAAAAACAAGATTATCACATTAGCAGTATAGGTAAAATACAATCACAGTATTAAAAACAACTCACACAGGAGCAGAGCGAGTAGGACAGCCGCCATCCGAACAACTAAACACAACACGTGCAAAAAGCAAGAGCAATTACAAAAACACGGTAATACCACATTAAGGAAACACAGTACAAAAAAGAAGATCAGGAACAACAACAAACAAACAAGCACAAAAGAAACACAACACGCCAAAAAAGTTTTGCAAAACTAGACAACACAGACTAGCCTAACGGAAAACAACAACACCCAACAAGCATCACACTAATACCAAACAATAACAGTGAACACAAACAATTGGTGGCCAACCAGTACAACAAAACACCACAACAAGAAATGCGTCGACCAACAACTGTGGCCGACGAAAACATAGAAAGCAAGCACACAATAATACATAGACAAACAACTCAACAAAAATACCGACACAAAAAACAATAACCGATTGCACAGCACCACCAAGAACCAGAAAAAAAATACACACAGAACACAGGAACACAAATGCCCACGGACTCCGGACAGAAAATAAGTCAAAGCAACTAGCTGTAAAACATCCAATCACAGCGCAAAACGACAAGAAAATTCAGACAAAGAGGCAGAGGCCGCTAGTAAGAGGAAAAGTATAAAAAAGCACTATCCAAGAAAGAATATACCGACCAGTAGAATGAGCTAACAAAACACAGAGGAAAAAACAACAAAAAGACCGGAATCTCAAGGAAGCAAAACAGTACAACATTACCAAAGGGCCATCATAAAAACAAGAAAAGGAAAACGGTAAAAAAAAAGGAAAAACAACAGGATTAGAAGACAAGAATGAATACAAGGCAAAAAAAAAACCCTGCAGCTCAATCAAATACAGAGCAAGACAACAACCCGGAAAAGCAAAAGCAAACAAAGTGAAGAAACCAGTACACCATAACAAAAACAAGAAAAAACAACTGATCAAATGAATTGAATCAACCCATGCTCAACCCGAAACCAGGGGAGGTGGGGGGGGGGACCAGATCGAGAAGAAAGCAGGAACTGCCTGCCGGGCCAGAGCTACCTCGTACTCAAGTTGGATGACGGACTTGATCGAGGAAAGAAACCTACGGCACAGAAAAACTCTCGCAGGATGATATCGACGAAGAGCAGGCCGATCAACACTGGTATGATAGTATAAATAAATAGTCAGTTTGGCCTGCAAAATTAAAAACGCGCAAACTGGATTGTGAACAGCAGCGGAAGGATGATGACGGCGAAGAAAATAGTAATGTGAAACAGAGTGAAAGGAAGGACAGACCTTGGAGAGAAGAGCAAACATCAATGAAAAAAGAGGCTGTAAAACTAAACAGGAGTCATATGCGTGATGAACATCACCGAGCGTTGAACAGAAAAAACACAAGGGAGAAGACAGGCGACCAAAACGATGAAGAGTTCGCGGTGTGAGCAAGCGGCGGTGAAGATGAAGCCAATGAATATCAGTTGCTTTTGGGGAAGCCAGAGAAATGTGTGAATCGACCCATGTCTGAGAGGTTTCATCAGGTGGCACAAAAGGAATAGCGAGAGGTGCTCGAAAATAAGTAAGAAAGTGGCAGTATAAGAGTTTTGCAGTAACCGGATGCACCAGAAAGGGAACATCATTCAAATAAACCAGAAAAGGAAGGCAAGGGGACGCCGAAGAAGAATTAATTAACCCAAAAGAATTCACGAAGGGACGGGTAAAGGCGTTGAAGCTGAAAATGAAGCAACCGGAGTTGGGCGCGATGTAAGGGAGTGTCAGCAAGACGGGGTTCGATTTGGGAAAGAGACTTCCAGCTGAGAGAAGCATCTACAAGTTGGGATACCTGTACCACGCCACTGGCGAACCAGGTGGAGAAGCACAAGTACGGTGAAGAGGGAGAACGGAGTGCAGAAGAGTAAAAGAGAGGTTCCGCAAGCAGATCATTAGTTGAGGTAGGTGGGAGACGGACGGGACATAAGGAATGCCAGAGGGAAAAAACGGTGCGATAAGTATCGGGAAAGTGATCTGGAATGAGGGGGAACAGATCCATACGGAGGAAAGTAGCGAGAGTGAGAAACGGACTGCGAGGGAAAAGTAAAGTATCAACAATAGTAAGCGATGAAATCTGAGGATTAGAAAAAGAACGGAGAAAGGTCTGAAGATGAATAGCATTAGAATTTTGAAAAAGATCTGGGAGGGCAAGACCTCCAAAGGACAGAGGAAGGACGAGAGTATAACGATGAACCAAGTAAACTTTATTCCAGATGAAATCAGTAATCAAACGTTGAGCGGATTGGAGAAAAATGGGCGAGGGAAAATAAGCAAACCACGAATGTGTCAAAATGGGAAGAAGAAAGGAAGAAACCAGATGTGCTCTGCTAAAAAAGGACAAAAAAGGTTTGAACCGGCAAAAAGGAGCAAGACGGCGATTGAGCTGCTGAACCAAAGGAATCCATGTGGCATCAGCAACAGCCACGGGATTTTCAACGTACACAAAAAGAAGTTTAATGATCGAGGATGACCAACGAACACCCGAAGGGCGATCACCGTGTGCCACCCACGATCCGGCCCACAGACCGACAGATTTAGACATATTAAGTTCGGAACCGGAAATTGAAACATACTCACGATAAGCAGAAAGGACAACACCGAAAGAACGTTCAGTGCGAAGAAAGAGAGTGAGGTCATCAGCATATGCAGACAACACTATGCGGTGGTGACGAGTAGGAGCAATACTGCGAGGAATCAAAGAAAACCAACGAGAACGCAGACAAATTAAGAGAGGTTCAAATGCAAGCGTAAAACGTTGACCCGAAAGGGGACAACCCTGCCATATCCCGTTGTCAAAGGGGATGGCAGCTGTCATGAATGTGGAAGTGCGAATACGGAAAGAAGAGTGAAAGTAAAGTTTAATAAGAGCTTGACAGAAAAGAGTAGGAAAGCCAAAATGACGAAGAACAGCAAAGAGATAAGAGTGATTAATGGAGTCAAAAGCTTGTTTCTGATCAATATTAAAAATTGCGAGTGGTTCGGAAAGTTGGGAAGCAAGAAAATATAAGCTGCGAATGGTGGAAATGTTGGTAGTAATCAAACGGGAGGGAATAGTGTAAGTTTGATCGGGGTGGATTAAATGCTGCAAGACGGGATTGAGGCGAAAAGCGAGAATTTTAGCAAAGGTTTTGTAATCAGTATTAAGAATAGAGATAGGACGCCAGTTAGAAAAAAGACCAAGGTTTCCGGTTTGGGGGATGAGACGGAGAAGAGCAAAAGTGAAATCAGAAGACTGAAAATTTGAAGAAGTAAAAACGGCATTAAAACAAGCAACCAGAAGCGGGAGGAGAGAAGGAAGAAACTTCTTATAAAATGAGAGCGGAAGACCGTCCGCGCCAGGGGAAGAACGGTCATTCAGACTGGAAATTGCAGAGCAGACTTCAGAAGGAGAGATAGGAGAAACAAGAGAATCAAAAAAACAATGTGGAACCTGAGGGAGGACATGAAGAAGAGGGGAGGTATCTGCAGGAGAAAGGAGTCGGTGTTGAAAACGATCCGAATAATATGAAAAAGTAGGTTCACAGATACGATAAGGGTCGGTAACTGTAGATCCGTCAGGTAATGAAAGAAAGGAAATTTTGTTGCTTTTAACATGATACTCCTCAAGGGACTTCAAACTAGAAAAGGGGTCGTCGTGAAACCGCAAGTGAGTGAATTTCAGACGAGTAATGGCTGTTGAAGCAAAAGTAAACAGAATACGACGAAGTTGAGCTTGAAACACGGGAAAAGAAGGATCAGAAGGAGAAATAGTCTGCCATTTACGACGGAGAACATCAATATCTTGAAAGCGAGAAGTACGGGAAGAGAAAGAAAACTGACGTGCGAAAGAAATAATCGAAATTTTCGTGGAAAGCCACAGAGCCACTGGGTCGTCAGACGAAGAAAGTTGTTGCACAGAAGACGAGATCATAGAGCGAATTTCAGCACAGAAAACAGGATCAGTTAAAACTGAATTGTCGAGCGACCAGACTGGGGAAAGCGGAACAGAGGAAGAATGCAAAAAAGTTTTAAAAGAACGGGGCGATGATCTGACGAAACGGAAGGATGATGAGTAATTTCAACTAGAGAGGAATGGAGAAAACTGGAAACATAGAATCTATCTAGGCGTGCTGCGACACAGCGTGAAGCAGCCGGGGGAACCAGGAAAATTCCTTGGACCGGGTATGGAGGGAACGGAATGCATCAATCTAATCAAAATTAACAACGAGTTGAGTGAGATTGGAAACAAGGTCGGAACGGCTTTCGGTTGAACCATCTCGGTCAAAACCGGGTTGCAAAGTGCAATTGAAATCGCCTGCAACAATGACTGTATCATTTGGATGGAGGGTCGAAAGGATAGAAGAAAGATGTTGGAGGAGAGTTTCTGCATCCGTCGCAGATTGCGGAATATGGATATTGAAAACATGAATACGTTTAGAACAAAAACAAAAAGAAATATGTTGAAAAGAACCCAGCAGACTCTGACTCAAAAAGATCAGAAAGGGAAGAATGAAAACGCACATGAAACGCTATAGCGGTACCAGACCTGAGATAGGTCCGGTAATTATGATAAAAAATGTACGGCCAGCGTCTCCAGCGGGAACACCCGGCATCCAAGGAACAGTTCGTCTCCTGGAGAAGGAGGATATCAGCCCCCAGGTAACGAACGTCCTCGTAAACCAAAGCATTCGCCGCAGAAGACGCAAGCCCTCTACAATTAAAGCTAAGTAGTGTTAACAAGGACATCACTGGTAGGTTGCATCCAGCCTTCCAGTTCAGCCCTCAAAATCTTGAGTAAGTATCCCAGACGGCGAGCATATTGCTCAGTCCCGCCAGGCAAAGTAACATTAGTTATAAATGCATGGAACTGGTTTAGCTGTGCAATCATTTCAGGCAGAAAGTGAAGCTTACTCTTAATGCAATGCAGTGTGATCAACTTCGCCTTACGCGGGCGAGTGGTCAATGCATACAGATCAGTTAAGGTAAGAGGGTGCAAAGGCACCGCAAGTTCTTCAAACATAGTAGAAATGTCAAGAAGTGTAGGAGAAGGAGAATCATCGTCAGAGTCAACCATTGCAGTGTCATCAGGATCAGGGGCAACCGTGTCCATAACATCCTCATCCTGGAGACATGAGAATCGGTTCGAAACTAGTAATTCAGAATTTGGCTCATGATGGCTAGGTGAACCCGAGGTAGAATGGGCTGGTTTCTTGGACCGAAGACGTTGAGACGAACGAGAAGAGCGAGTAGAAACACCAGGTGAGCTGGGACGTTTACGTTGTGATTTAGGTGCAGACACTTCCAGCGATGGGAAATCCTCATTGGAGGGCTCCAAACCATCCAGTACGACGACAGGAACCGGGAGGGAAGGAACGACTGGAGAAACAGCAGGAAAAATTGATGAAGGTAGAATGTGAGCAGGTGCCTCAGCGGCCTGCACAACATCCGCAGGGGCAGCGGCCACCTGAACTGTAGTAGCTAATGAAGAATCAGATCTAGCACCAGGAGTAGCATGAGGACAAGCAGAAGCGAGATGACCTTCCCCTTTACAACGGAAGCACTGAAACCCTGCAAAAAGATAAAAAATGTACGTCCGGGTATCAGTGACTAATTCCAGATTTGCAGGGCGTTCCGCAATTGACTGAGAAGTTGGAAAAATAACCCGGTACTGGCGGCGCCCACCCTGCACATGTTTCAGGGGGGAATCACGGGCTGTAGCTCGAAGAATCTTGGTCCCTCCCACAACACGACCCATCGTGTTGAGGGCATCAATCAACAGAGAATCAGGAACAGCCGTTAGTACAGGAGAGAGGGTCACCGTAACTGGTCTTTGGGCTGCAGCGACAGGTTGTAGATGAAAGGACCCAATATCAACCCCATGAAATATAATTAAATCTACTGCTTGCTGGTGGGTGAAGTGAACAACCACCCCTCCACCCAAGCGAATAATGGACACAATGCTTTCGGCTGGAACGACCTTCGACACAGCATGCAGATACTGTGGGAGGGGTGTCACGCAAAGCAGGAATGAAAACACTTAATAATAAGGCAGACAACAACTGCTTACCTTGCGGCGAATCACTTGGAAGAATAATTTTTTCAACGCCGAAGCTACACGTTTGAAATGTGGTGCAGAATCACTAGAAATATATGAGGTTCTTCCCACAGCTTGTGCGAACGACGTTGAAGTAGAACTAGCAGAACCAGGAATATTAGACGCAGCTGGCACACGGGTGGCCAGAAGCACAGTTTCTGGAAGTTCAGCAGCACTAGTCGACGCAACATTCCCCGAAGAAGGCAGAGAACTAAGAAGCGAAGACATATCAGCAATCGACGAAGCAGCTGTAGACGACGGTGACTTATTCACAGTGGTAGTGGACATTCTCGACCACTGGCCCACCAAAACTCATGCGTCGTAACTGACGACACACGAAAATGAAAAAAAAAAAAACATAAAATGAGCACCCACTCTGCACTCAGCCTCACTGCTCGTGAAGCGAGGGTACGAAACACT
Organism: Macrothele yani; assembly: GCA_039090855.1. Classification (NCBI taxonomy): domain Eukaryota; kingdom Metazoa; phylum Arthropoda; class Arachnida; order Araneae; family Macrothelidae; genus Macrothele; species Macrothele yani. The sequence goes on from CM077007.1 coordinate 31,498,405, forward strand.
GCAACCAAAACACAAAACGAGGAAATACCACAAAAAGAACAAGTAAACTAACGAACGTTGACTTCTACGCAGGAGCCGAAAAAATATGCGACTTGTCTGTTCAACGACCACTGCGCCACCGGGGCGGCGGCGTCCATATCTTACATATCTGTACAGAGGCGAGAGTGGGCTGAACACACAAATATACTTTACATCGCGTATTGATCCCATCCGGTGGTGTAGTTGTCTAAGATCATTCGTCCGTGAAGGATCTGGGTTCGAACCCTGGTGAGTCATGAATGTTGTGTTTCTTTTACTGCACTGTCTCTCTCTCTTCCCTGGAACCAGTGGCCCAAAATTAGGGACGGGAGCCGGCTTATACCCCAACGGGGTGCTCTCGGTGGTCATTAAACCACCAATTAAAAAAAACAAAAATCACTGGTGTCTCTAAAAACGTCATTTTGAAGCTAAAACTGACTGAATGAGTCACTCAAAACGGATTCGTGTTTTTAAACGGGATTTGAAAAAATCCAACCTCTAACGATTTAATGCACCCGTATATTGTTTCATTAGGAAACAATGGAGATTACAGAGCGGAGAAACGAGTGATATCTCATTAAAAATGTGAAACCAGATCAGAAATCACTAAGTGAACTGGCTGCCCTTTACTAAGTAAGAGCAGCCACGTCAACTGGCTGCTCTTTACCAAAGGTCATTTCTTTTAAGGATTTTTTCCTCCATATTTTGAATCTTCTGGAAATGTGCACTCCGAAAATGCAGTTGTCATATACCTTTTATTGAAGTCAGAATACGATTTTTTTGGTACATGTTGGGTTCTACAAGAATTCGTGTATGACAACTGCATCGCAAGAGACACCAATAACAAATGCAGCCTAGTAAAATTCACCTTTAAGAACTAACTATACAGCCCAAAACGCCCGTACATGCCGACGACCATGACTTCCCAAATCGCTCATCTCGAGTGAGCATAATTTATTGAACATGCACTTTTTTTGAATTTGGGAAACCTCAGAGGGATGAGCAAAAGTCACTCTGAGACACCATTCTTGACACTAAGAAGAGACGTAACCCAGGAGTTGGCTGCTTCCGAGGATGCGTCTCTTCTACGTGGAAACATGCAGTGATTGCAACCGGCAAACTATTAACCCTACAGAGTGGAAGTTTTGTGAGGTGACCCAGCACACAAATACTTCCCTTGTCAACGTGTAAAATGAGAAGGAGGGGGGCGGGGCAAATAAAAAAAAAGTTTCAGCAAACTGTTTTCAGCATCATAGCATTATGGGCGACACATTTCTTTAGAGTCTGGTTTTTAAAGGGTTAAGTCTTTCCTGGCTGCCCCAGTTATTTTAATGGTGGGCATGAAGCTTTATTCTTGTCTGATTTTGATAATTCACAATATAATTGGGGCTTTTCTCCAATATGTGCTTTTTAATGCAAGAAAACAATACTCTTTAAATGTCATTTATTGTGGGTTGCAGCCACTTCTTTCCACCTACCCCCACCAACATATTCTAACAAGAAATTTTATCCAGAATATTTTTTTGTTATTTCAAAGTATAGCATTTCACGTATGAAATTGGAATATATCTGTGTTAAGCTTTGAAATTTGAATGACGTGCTAATTTTGGAACGGGAAAAATCTGGACCTAATTTGTGATTTCGGTCGTTTGACATTTTTTTTTCTTTTGTTACGTTTTTAGGAGTTAAATCTCTCGCAACGACGGCGAGATGAAATGGATCAGAAGCCTAAAAGCTATATTTTTTCATTCGTCTGTTCGTACGTTTGTTGAATAATTTCGTTGAACGACCGTAACTAGCAAGGCGGTGCCACCTACTACCAAACTTAGAGACAAAGACTTAAATTTAAATAAGTAAACAGATGAGTGCTGTTCTGAGCTAAAATGTTTTCAAGAAAAATATTTTTGATTCATTAACAACTGTTTGTTTTCCCAATGCCTCTTTGATGAAAAAGAATTCACCAAAATAGTCTTAGGGTAAGAAAAACTACAAATTCTTTCGAAAAGAAGTTTATTTTTTCATTCGCTCTGGTTTTCTGAAGAAACGTTTCCGAAGTTTGAATTTCTGTTTCCAGATTTTTATTATCATCTCTTCACTTCGGAGTCATAGACAGTCCTGACATATAAGCATGCCACTGTTCTAAACGCTGGAGACTGTAAAACAAAAAGATCCTCGTAAAACAGTGTGTCAGATGTTGATAACAACAAAGAAGTTACTCTCACATAAATTTAATCAGAATGAGAGCGAATAATGGCCGCTAGTGTTCGGAAACGGCATTTCTTCATCTTGCAAAATATCCTAAAGTGTCAATAGATTATCACGAGTCGAAGGTGGTAGTATTAAAATGATGAACTTGTTCTATTTAGTTTCGATGGTAATGAATTACCAGAGCTTGTGTTAATTACCGAAGGCTGTAACAAGTACGAGAATGTACACTGTTTACTCTACTCCTGAACGAATTCACTAAAAATGATCTGGAAATTGATTAAACTCCTGAGAATCTCCCTCCTTGCCTCTTTCAGTGACCATGAAAACTACGTGGATTGCCTGATTATTTCCGGTAATGTGAACCGGAAATTAAACGGACGTCTTGTCAGCTTTCTCTGCTGATGGCTCAAGCTGTGACAGCAGAGATACGATATTCTGGGCGGACCAACACGCAGCGTGTTTTATTGAACACACAGAAATCCCTAAATTTATTACACTGCCAACAGTTTTCTCAAATGTTAAAGTGACAATAAATCATATTCTTTGTGCCGTATTTTATGTGCGACAAAATTCGTTACGTCTAAAATACAAATTAATTTACTTCACGAATGCAATGAGGTAAAAAAAATAATTGTTTAAACTATTTGCTTTGGGATAGACAACATATTTATTCACGAAATTAAATATTTGAACGTGTGTAGGTGGATGTTATAAGTATGTATAGTCAAAAGATGAGCACCGGATATTTTTGACCCGGACCCGTTATATCCATATTTATGACTGACACGGGCACAGCCCGAGTTTAAAAACTTGTGCAAGTTTTTCGTATGTGAATAAGGGGGGAAATGAAGCATACTGTTTTACTCCTATTTATATTTTCATCTTTGGAATAAGAATGTTAGTGCTTCCCCTTAATGTCGACCCTCCCAAAAGAGAGAGAGAGAGAGAGAGAGAGAGAGAATACGCAATACAAACAATAATTAGGAATTTTAGGCAAAAACCCAAAGATAGACTATTGCCTAACCAATCGGTTGTGCGTTTGCTATTGCGTTAGTTAATTCAGTTCGCAGCGTTAAATAAAATTAATTAAATAAGTGAACAGAAAAATTAGCTTGATTCTGGGAATGTTTGATTCAAAAGCCCACCCGGGCCTGTGCTGATCTGTAATACAGACGGCTAAAATATTCGGTAACAGGGGAGTTGTGGTTCTTTTTATCCACATAAAGTACAGGGTAATGGAACATAAAGTCTTTCTCTCATTAAGAAAAACTTTATTGAAAAAAATATAATAGGTAGAAATAAGGAATTTGCGGCACGATGTATGTTAACTAATATAGTTTCCTTTCTGCATTGTTAGTCCACCGCTAAATAAGCGTCATTCGTGGCCTGAATCCCATCTATTCGGTATTCAATTTCTCACCATGTTTTGTCTAACATCTCTTTGGGGACTGTGGCAATGACATCTGTTATCTTCCTCTGCAGTGTTTTACTATTAGACACTTGTGTTGAACAGACTTTATCCTTGACAGAATCCCTAGAGGAAAAGTCCAGGCGTGTTATTTCGAGTGACCGTGAGGGCCATGATGTTGAACGGTCCCTTTCAATCTAACCGTTGGGAAATGTTGTATTGAGGAATTTTCAAACAATTAATCCCCAGTGTGGTGGGGCACCAAGCTGCTGAAAATTACACATGGTTGACATTCGCCCAACCAAGGTGCAACAAAAAGCTCCATCATGTACAGGTAGACATTTACCGATATTGTGTGTACACAAAAAAGTAAGGCCCTATGAATCTGTTGTGCATGAGACCACATCAAACATTCACTTTTGGGTTGTCCTGCAGCTTTTAAAAGACAGCATGGGGATTGTTCGACCCCGTATACGTAAATTGTGGCTGTTTACTTCACCACAGGTGTGCCTCATCCGAAAAACACAAACGCTACAGGTATTTGTTGTTGCCATCAATACCCTGTATAATCTCAATTGCTAAACGGTCCGACATGGGCGCGCTTGAACAATCTGCAATTTGTAAGCATAAAAGGCCGCCCCGGTGGCGCAGTGGTCTAAGGCGTTGGCCTCTGATCATTCGTCCGTAAGGGGTCCGGGTTCGAATCCCGGTCAGGCATGGATGTTGTGTTTGTCTTACGGCACTGGCTCTCTCCCTTCCCTGGAACCAGTGACCCTAAGTTAGGGACGGGCGACTGCTTATAGCCCATTGAGTTGCTCACGGCGGTCGTTAAACCTCCAATCAAAAAAAAAAAAAAAAAAAACATAAGCATAAAAGCGAATCCGTTTTTGTAAAATTTCCTTTAATGCAGTGGGAGTACACTAAAGATTTTGTTTTCCAGCATAGCATTTTAAATATTTTTTTTGATGAGCGAAGGACTTTATGTTAATCCTGTACAATACATTTTTTAAGCAGTTCTCAAATGTTTATGTGCACACACTATTTTCATTTTCAAGACAGAGAGAGAGAGAGAGAGAGAGAGGGTATGTGAGGGAGAGAGCATGTGAGCGAGAGAGAGTATGTGAGAGAGAGAGAGAGAGAGAGAGAGAGAGAGAGAATATGTGTGTGTGAGAGAGAGAGAGAGAATATGTGTGAGAGAGAGAGAGAGAGAGAGAGAGAATATGTGTGTGAGAGAGAGAGAGAGAGAGAGAGAGAGAGAATATGTGTGTGAGAGAGAGAGAGAATATGTGAGAGAGAGAGAGAGAGAGTATGTGTGTGAGAGAGAGAGAGAGTATGTGTGTGTGTGAGAGAGAGAGAGTATGTGTGTGTGAGAGAGAGAGAGAATATGTGAGAGAGAGAGAGAATATGTGAGAGAGAGAGAGAGTCTGTGTGAGGGAGAGATATTTTCTCTCACATAAAGATAAATTAAGTTAGAATCTAAATTAATTCGTTTTAGCGAAATGAAATGCTTTCATTCACACAATGCAAATTCCTTGTCCAGGTGTCCCATTCACACAAAAAAAAGCAGTACTATGTGCATTCCAACTGCAGATCGATCAACACGGGCACTACCTTCAAGTCAACACAGAGATGCCAGCCATACTTACTGTCTTGAAGACAGTCCAATAGCTGTTTTAGGTTTCCGTAGGTTTCTTGTATGTACACAGCGTGATCGACTGGAATATTGGAAAGTGGTTTCCATTATGCAGCAACACCACCTTGGGACTCAATTTCAAAGAGTGTGTGAATAGTCGCAATTCGTGCGGTTCATGCTTGATTCGAAAATAATTCATCAGGCCATCTGCATAGCAGTAGAAGGCAAGGTTACCTTCTTTTAGGAAGTAGGGCGCAAACTGCTCATGACGAGTCCGAAACAAAGTCCCTCGGACATTTTCCTTGAGAACATTCCTTTGAAGTTTCGGCATCGACACAGTGATTCCGTTTCGGCAAAAAAAAAAAAAAAAAAAAAAAGATCGCAAACAAGATCGGTCAGTTCTTCTTGCTTGATTGTTTGAGAATGTGTGGTGCAGGTGACACACATTGGCAAACATATAAATTATTATTTGACGCCGAAGCCCTAAAATTAGTTTGCCTCCGGCTTCATCGTCTGAATCATAGGCGTAACCACTGGGAGGGTTAGGTAAGTCAGAACAACTCCAGATTTTCAGAGTTGGTGATCCCCAATGTAAAGCCCCCCCCCCCCAATATTTCGGGAATATTATGATATAATGGACACTTTTTTACGATGTGAACCGACTGAATTTAATAATATAAGATTGTGATTTTTCGTAGAATGCAAACACGTGTATAATGTGTACTTAATAAAACAGCGATATCGATTCCTAATAAGCAAAGCCAGCTCTACGACTTTATAATTTACATTTCTGCCCTTTCTATCATAGTTTTACAGTTGTGTTCGCAAAGTTGCACAATTCGCCAACAGAGGCGCCTATGTCGTGCCCGTTAGATCGCGCCTCAGCAACTGCTTTGCTCCTACGCGCGCGTGCGTGCGCGTGTCTGTGTGTGTGTGTAGTAGCCCCCCCCCCCCCAATCAGATTTTGAGACATGGTTACGCCATTTCTCTGAATCGTTGAAAAAATATTTCGGAGCTCTGGAAACGGGAAGTCCTACGCCGGGCGGAATTGGTCGGATAGCAGGTGGTATATTCGGGTACGCTAATGCCCACTTTTTTTCCTCGGGATGTCTTCCGAAACAGGTGCTACCCATGCAGCATTAGCAGTCATTTGCCTGGCTCCCTCCAAACCACAGCAACAGCAAACGGCATCGACATTTTTCCGCATTTCAGCGACATCGAAAAATTTCTGGAAACACAGGAGAGATAATAAACTTTGAAAGATAAACGTACCGCAGTTTATAGTGTGAAGCTCGTCCATGCCTTGTCGTGGTCGTTAAACCTCCAATCCAATCCATGCCTTGTCCTGGTACCCGATTGCATACGAAATAAAGCTAATACGCCTTTTTCATTATCGGAGTGATGGCCTTTGGTTTACAGACGTCACTTTCCCGCAAATATAACAAGTTATTTGGACTATTAATACAATAACGAAGCATCTGTACGTCTGGATTTACACTGCGCGGATCACTTGTGTATATGACGCAGGAGTAAATAGGGTGTTGCCCCGGAAGCGCACAAAAACACTTGCCCACTGTACGAGACTTCATTTTATGTTAATGATTACATCGTCTTACGTCAGCTATGTCACGACCTAACGGTTCCCTATCACTTTGTCCGTGTTTATTTCGTCCACGTTCACTTGGTCCAGTTCATTTCGTCCACGGTTCACTTTGTCCACCGTTCACTTTGTCCACCGTTCATTTAGTCCACTCTTCATTTCATCCACCGTTCACTTTGTCCACATTCATTTCGTTCTCAGAATGGATGGAACACCGTGGAACTTTTCTGTTTTTATGGAATTATTTTTACTAGGTAGAAAAAAAGGTCTGCGGACATTACTTGTATGTTATTTTCCTGTTTTAAGTTTTTCTATTAAAATATAACGATTTTAAATGTTATTTAAAGCGCAACGAAGAACTGAACTTTGAAGAGCTTTTTAAGTCTTTTGTGTGGCACGATGTCACTCACTAGTGTCATAAATCAAAATTTATTCCAATTACCATAGATGTGTTCGATTGAAGAAGAAAATGTTAGATTCCCTTTGTGCTTTATACAGAGTGATCCGTTTAAACCAATACCATGTGATTTACTTAACATTTTTATAAATAACAACAAAATCATACAGTAAGTTGAGAATTATATATGTGGTATTGGAGAATCATTTTATCAAAGCAAATGTTGGAATTGTTCCCCATTTTCTTGTAAACACTGTTGAACACGCTGCACCATATTTAGTGATGTCTCGTGTAGAGTACGAGCAGTAACATTGCTAATTTCAGTCATGATTGTTTCGCGCAATGCATCCCATGTTTTTGGATGCGTTTTGTAAACTCTATCCTTTAAGTAGCCCCATAAGAAAAAGTCAGGGGAAGTTAAGTTCGGAGATCGGGGAGGCCATATGTTTTTTGAAATTAATCTGTCATCAAAGAAGCTGGTTATGAGTTCCATTGAGACTTTCGATGTGTGACACGTAGCGCTATCCTGCTGAAAGTAGCCCTCTGTCAATTTAATGTCATCAAGTTGTTCCACAAATTCATTGAATATGCGGCAATAAACGTTAATGTTGATAATCTCAGAGAAAAAATTGGGGCCAATAATTTTCGTAGACGAAACCGCACACCATACACCAACCTTTTGTGAATGCATCGACGTTTCACACGTAACGTGTGGGTTTTCGGCAGCCCAGTATCTGCTGTTTTGCGAATTGACGTAGCCTGTCAGATGAAACCAGGCTTCATCCGATGGAAAGAATATCAGATCGCAAACTAAGAAAATTTTGAAACCATTTGCAGTAACTTACTCTCTTTCCCTTGTCCGGTTCCTGCAGCTGATGGATTACGTGCACTTTAAATGGTCGAATATTCGCTTTTTTTGCTGCCCTTTGACAAGTTCCGTATGAATATCCTGACTGTTGGCTTAATCTGCGAGACGATTTCGTCGGAGATTGAAGTAAACGTTGCCGAACGTCGTCCACACGCGTTTGGGGCATCGGAGGGTGATGTCTACCACTACCGCTGAGAAGAGAACCGGTTTGCTCCAGTTTTTTTTTTTTTTGCCATCGACAGAATTGTTGACTTGCTTGGCACTTTTCGAACTCCAAACTCTCTTCGAAATGCTCGTTGCGTTTTGATGACAGAATTGGTTACCCAATACGATTTCACTAAAAAAATACACTCTGGAACAGAGTACTGCATGTTTCCGAATGCACGCAAGTGAATGACAACGCAACAACAAACAAATCACCAGCTGAGTTACAGTTACGGGTAACAATCTTCTTCACGGTGGCGGTTTTCATTCTCCAGGAGTTGCTGCTTCTATTGAAAAAAAAAGAAGTTCCTTGCGTGATCACTTGCAAAGATGTAAGGTTTTTTTTCAGGGTACTGGTTTAAATGGATCACCCTGTATTAAAGATCTATGTTTTCCTCCTTTCAGACCGCAAATTCATACTGAATATCGATCGAAACTTATTTTCAACATTATACTTTTATTCATTTTTTTCTCACGTTAAATAGCTATGACACATATACAGAGCATTACAGTTCATTCATATGAAAATTAGTGTTTGGAAAATGATAACAAAATTATAATCAAAATAAAAAATAAATTTCCTCGAAAGCTAAAAACTATATGAAAACAATATACAAGATGCACTTCAGAACATTAAAAGATTTTTATAAAATTTAGGTTTATCTCATAGTGATTGACATCGTATTACACAAGAGTTAAAAACTGTTCGAAGATCAGTTCTTCCTTTTACTTTAAATAAAATTCAAAATCGTTATGTTTTAATCGAAAAACTTAAACAGGAAAACAAATCGCGCGTCAGCTATGGCCGCTACCTTTTTTTTACTGTCTATTAACAAAAACTTCATCAAAACAGAAACTTTTCACGGTATTCCATACATTCTGAGGACAAAATGAATGTGTACACAGTGAACGTGGACGAAATGAACACGTACAAAGTGATCCCTCACCTCACTCAACTGCATTGCATCAGAGAATGATGCAAATAGCTCCTGATGGTGGTGTGTATGATTGGCTGGTGCAGTATGACGTAGTATGTTGCGGACTGAATCTTTCCTAAACAAGAGCCACTGCACAGGTTTTATCGTCATTTTTATGTACAGCACATTGAAATTAGCACAGATTCACTATTTTCACTTCAGAAACGAATTCTGTGTTGTCCAGTGTTAAAGGAACGAATATGGGACAAGCGGGTGTTTTCGTTATTTCCATTTTCAAGTTTATCTCTGATTTGAAAAAATCCAATTGAAAAAATTCTATCTCAGACGAATTCTATCAACTTGTGCGCCAAATTCCTTTTTAATAATGCATAGCTTCCCACCAGTTTTGGATAAAGTTATATTCCGTTTTCTAATATATCCCAGCTTGCAACGGTTTGATTTAAAGAATTCCTTTTGCTTCAGATATCTTTTTCGATGAGAAATATTTTGGCCTCGATTCAAGGGGTTTTTCACTAGTCGTTAATATCTACCTGCAGATATTTTCGTGATTCTAAAAATCTGCTTCGAAAAATTGTTCGTTATCTCTTCCGTTCGCTGTGAAAATAGCTGTGTACATTTTGTTCTTTCAATAGTATGCATTTTTGCCGCAAGGTTGGGCAAATACAGTTTTCTTTAGGCTGATTTTCTCTTTCCTTAGAAAGCTGCCTTGAAATATATTTCTCTGTGTAAGAAAGGAACTCTGATACGCGTGTATTATGTCTCAGAATTCGGTGTCATCTTTCTTGTTTATAATTTCTAGGTACTTTTCATGCCAATAAATATACCGTTTGAATCCTTTGATCGCCGTTGTTTGGTTAATTAGCTGTTATCATCCAGTATGTGCATCGACGAACGGTGGGTTCGTTTAAAATGTGCGTGAAATGAATTCGGGCTGATCGTTCAATTTTCAATCGACCGTTGTTCGTTTATTAGTCTTGAAACTTAGACATCATTTGACCACGTGTCGTCCCTCCTCTGCGACTCGAGGTTTCTGCTGACCCTGAACTCAATAAATTTGTTTGGTTTTCTGGTCACAAGAGGATGCAGCCTGTTCTGATTGGTGCTGAGTAACGTTTCTGCAATGGCACCAATCTGTAAGCTGGACACGTTACTTACTCGCAGTGCAGTTCTGCCTCGGGAAAACTGCCGTAGAGACGCAGAAACAAATTAAGTGCACGAAAACCATTATGTGACGTAAAAATACTGCTGAACATTAATGCTCCACTTACAAAGTAAACATATGAAACAATATATTAGTAGTTTTTGAAAACAACTCATAAGAATTCCATTGGAAATATGAAAGAAAGGACAGGATATATGTAAAAAAAAAACAGATTCTTCATTTCTGCCACTCTATGGCCTAAATAATTTTAATTAATTCAAAAAAGTGATCTAAATCGACACTAAATTTTTGTACATGCGCTTGAACGAATATTCAGTCAGGCGACCTGCAAAGTTTTCGGAATTTCCAGTTTTTGCTTTTACAGTAATTTATATTTAAAAGGCATCCAGCTACCTGCAATTGCTTATGTTCGAACATGGGCGTACATGTTCGAACATAAACAATTGAGGACACCCTCGCCGTGCGTGGGGGCCTCAAGTCTAAGAGGTCCTCTGACCTAAGTAAATGGATTTTACAAGTTTACAAGTCTTTTAGATTGTACAAGTTTACAATTTACAAGTTTACAGTTTACAGTTTTTTAGATTTTATAAGTTTACATGTTATTTATATTTTACAAGTTTAGAAGTATTTTTTGCAGAAACTTCATATAAAGATGGTTAAAGAAATAGCCAGAAATTTCGCCGGCAGCTTTGATTGAAGTATTAAAAAGAAAAGCAATTTTTGGTATTTTTTTCAGAAAATCAGTAAAATATTCAGGAAATAATTTTCGCCTTAGTTTATAAAAACTGGATGACGAGAAAGCAGTGAGAACCTAAGGCATCTTTTCAGCAAAAGTTCTGATGCATGTATGTGAAAGAAATATCACAAGATAATATAAAAGATATATCAGCTGAATAAACGAAATTTTTAAATCAATGAGGATAAGGCGTTATGCATTACACTTGTTTGCACATAATCACGAACGCTTCGGAATGTAATAAGCTAAAAGTTGATCTACACGGGAACGAAGAAACATAGGCTTGTGTGATTTTTTTCTTTTCTGTAACAGAGTCAAAAGAAAAGATTTTTACTATGTGAAAAACATTGTGACTTTATGGTGAGTATATTTTTTTATATTAATGAGTAAAACAAAAATTACTCTTTTTGTCCCATAACTGTTGCTTTCTTATTTGCGTACTTATATTCTGTATTTTCGTATAAATCGAAAAAAGTCATTTGACACTGTCACACGACAGTTAGGTGTTTTGTGCGTGCGATTGTGAGGCATTTCAAAGAGGCTGGCCTTAGTTTTCTAAGAGAATAAAATTTGCTTGATATGATTAACTTTGGCATAACTGTTTCGTAATGCTTGTGTTGCTATAAAACTAGAGCCATCATTTTAATAACAGCGTGTTCATTTGTGTTACACGTAATAAAGTATAACAATTTTATAAAGTATAACAACTGGGTAGTAACTAGCTTTACTACCCGGCTTTGCCCGGTGTTTAGGCTTATTAATTTCATATTCCCTTATATGTCACTGAAATAATTGGGGTATCAATTGATGCTTGCAAGAAAGAAAAAAGCTGATTTCACAAATTCGGTCATTAGAAATTATTTATTCATAGTGGGATTATTTCAGCACTTGGCCGTACATAACATTTTTGGTTTCTCCTTCATCGTCGACAATATATAATTTTGTTGGATCCTTTGCTCTAGACATTCCAGCATACATCTGTCCATGTAAGAAGCATCAAATGCATCCCGTGCTTTCTGTTTCAGAGGTCTTTGATGGGCGAATCTCTGGGATAAAAAAGTTAAAAACGTATCTTTGCAAATATTTTATGAAACTTGCTGAAATTTTAATGAACACCATTAATCGCTAATAAGAACATGACCTCCACATTTCGCCTGAATCGGTAAATAAAATTTTAAATCAGCCGTCGAAAATTGTATTAACCGTTTCTGCGTATATATTTCTGTTTACCGATAAATTTAAAATTCCACGCCTATTTTAAAAAGTTTTGACCGAATTTCGGTGAAATTTTGAGGGACTCCTCTTATTACCAATTCATGATATTGGTAAAAATTTCAGCCCGTTTCGTTTGTATTTCGCAAAGTTCGTTTTTGCATTTTTTTATGCTCAGTTCTCAAAGAATAGAAACCCCTGTGGAGTCACGTGCTTTCAGATAACGATGACGTTGCAAACGACGCTGACTTTATTGATTAGCTTTTTAATTAATTCATAACTCGCGAACAGAACAACGTAGATATCTTAAAATAGTAGCGTTGACCTAGAAATTTCAGTATTAATAAACTGCAAATTTCACGATGCCACAGTTCGGCGTTCGAGAGTTTTTGCTGCTTCAGACAAACAGACGTTTTGTGTTTTATATATAAGATATCAATAGGTTTCACAGAATTTATATTATTAAAACACTCGTAAAACCTAGTTTATAACACGGAATTATAATTTTCCGTAATTAAAAGCAATTAGATTTCTGCAAAAGGACCTCGAATATATTTTTTGCGGAATGTGCCGAATTTTACAAGTACGCCATTGTGTGCAAGCCCTAGTTTCTGAGTCCACAATGTTTTGTGGTTTATTTCCAGCCTCGTGGAGGAAGTTAACTTCGGTTTACTATACCTTTTATGCTTTCCATCTGTCGGTTATAGTTGTGGTTTCATTCAACATTTGTCGCACCTATGGGGACTAATACGTGAGGATGCGAGTTTTCTCGGTGCGGAGTTGCACTGTGTGTAACGTGCCCAGCGTACGGGCACGTAGCAGTGCAAGAGATATCTATTAGAGCCACTTGACGGGCCAGTATGCGGAGTTCAGCTTAGGTACCTGCGTCATTTTGTCATTTTTTTCTTGTAGGACGTCCGTCCACAGTGGGTAGATTTTAGGTCCCACCCACCTACAGCGAGTTTGGCTTTCGGGCAGGACACAGAAAGGGAAGGAATGAGAGCAAGTCTGGCCACTTTGACCGAACAGTTTGGAGTGAAAATAGAGTACAGTAGATGGCGCCACCGTACAAGTGCGATGTTGCATATAGAGGGGCGAGAGAATTTCAGGGAGGGGGCATAGGAAAGGATACCCATTTAACCAATGGGTCCAGCCTGGGGGCCGTCAATTAACGTGCTCGTCCTATGCACGGCGAATATTCAGTGATTGTTAGCAAATCACACCACCTCCGCAAGATCAGCCTAGGATCGAACCTGAGGACCTTGCATTAGTAGTCTAAATTGCTAACCACTCAGCCATGCGCGGCTCAGCGTAGGTATCTGTGAAGTTCTTCGTTTTTAATGTAGGACTACGTCTAACTCCGCGGATAGTATGGGGCGACTTAGGGCCGACCGCCTCTGACAAAAATAGGTCCCAATTGAAATCATTATAGCTTTAAAAATATTAATACGTGCTGCACACTAATCGTGTTAGCATATTCGTAAACAGCATGGAGTTCAATTCGCGTACTGCGCAATACCTCGTGCGCGTGACGCTCCCCTCGCTTCCTGTGCGCGGGGTAGGTGATGCAATATTTCTTGGGGTGCCGCCGCGTTTGACTAAGTCTATTTCGGCAACCGTGAGTGCAACACGACTGTGCATTTTATCGTTTTAAAGCTCTCGACCAGATGTATTCGAATATGCAAAGAACATTTCGCAGTGATCTCAACTAAAATTTTTTCAAAATTGTCTTCTTGTGAACAGGTTAACATTTTCGACAATGCCGCGGAATTCGCAGAATGAAACCAAGCAGAACTGGAGAAAATCAGAACCAGAGACCAGAGCAAGTTATGAAGAATGTAAGAAGTCCAAGAAGACAGAGCACCAGGTTGGGTAATTGGTGTATCGATCTGCTTTGTGTTCGCAATGTATCCAGCATTATTTGTAAAAATTATGTAACCTACTTTTCATATCATAGACCTGTGTTGCCAATAACAAATTAAATAAAAGCTTTGAAACCATACTCGACTGGCTCATTTAAACTCTCCGGTCTGCAAGACGTAGTTCAACGTTCCAAACTGAAGGCTCAATCAGAACTTAGCCTATACCTGATTTCCGTTTTCTCTTTTTTTTCTTTTTTTACAAGACAAAAGGAGATTTTACAAAGTCACATTCACCGTGAACTAGTTTCTCTGAATTGGAAAAAGGTGATGGTAGAGAAGTATAAGATTTTTTGGCGCACGGAAATCAGACGAGGCATGTTGTTATCAAAAATGAATATCGGGGGTGTAAGCTATTAGCGGCATGCGATGATTTCCGACGGGACCTCTAGCAAGAGCTGTAGGGGTCTAACCGGCCGGCGGCCCGTGCTATCAGTTCGTACATGAAGCCAAGCGTGGTGGCCGATAAAGTTAATTTGCGACACTGTTTGCTATTCATGCTTAATTCAGGGAAAAGCGCGAGTGAAGCATACGGTTCAATATATCAGGCGTATGGCGAAACAGTTATGGGTGAGCGGACGTGTGGAGAATGGCTTGCCAGGTTTGAGAAAGTTGATCTAAGTTTGGAAGACAAGCCACGTGCAGGTAGAAGGCAGGGACTCGCAAACGAGGAGGTGCAGTCGCTGTTGCAAAAAGATGCCGCACAATCGACCACGCAACTAGCGAAACGTTTGAAAGTGGTTCAATCGACAGTTGTACGGCGTCCGCAGGTCTTGGGGAAGATTCAGATGATTGGTAAGTGGGTTCCGGATACTTTAACGGAGCGTAATATTGGTCAACAGTTAGGCATCTGCATGTCGTTGCTGAAGAGGTTTCAAGGAAATAATTTATTGTGGAAGCTTGTCACCAGGGATGAAAAATGGGTCTGTTGCGACAACCCCGTACGCAAGTGATCCTGGGTCGACCCACGATCGCCATCAACACCCACTTCAAAACAAGATATCCACGGGGAAAAGGGGCTGTAGTGTGTGTGTGGTGAAATATGCACGGAGTGCCGTACTTTGAACTGTTGAAACCGGGTGAAACAATCGCTGCACAGCGATATAGCAATCAGTTGATGAAACTGAACTCCGAAATCTAGCAAAAACGCCCATGGACAGATAAAGGACGCAGCCCAGTCATCCTGTTACACGATAATGCCAGACCACATGTCGGTGCCACGACGAAATCAACCCTTGAACAGTTACACTGGAAGATTTTGCCACATCCGGTTTACACCCCAGACATTGCACCCTCATACTTTCATCTGTTTCGCTCTATGCGACATGCCCTAGCTCAACAGCGGTTCACTACAGTTCTAGAGGTGGAAAATTTCGTAACTGCGTTCTTCAGCTCAAAACCCAAGTCCTTCTATCACAGGGGTATTCATTTGTTGCTTGAAAAATGGCAAAATATCATCGATGCTAACGGTCAATATTTCGTTGACTAAATCTGTAATGGTTTCTTGATTCCTCCTGTCTCATTTCTCCTTAAAACGGCGGAAACTTTTGCATACCCCTAATATTAACAATCCAGACAGAAGACAATATTTCGCGTATCAAGGGATTGTTCTTTTCAAAGCAGAAGAGTGAAGTTTCGTAAAATTGTGCAAGTGTTCCACAGTTTACAAAATTGTCAACGATGTATTTGGGTGTTAATTCTTCGTCATAAAGTCAGCTGTTTTTAATGGGTTTGGTCTGTAGCGCAATTGCTGAACTTATAGAATGTGACAAGTGTCTCAGTAAATTTGAAGATTATGTGAAGAAGAATCTCGCGTACCCAGTGGCGCAGTAGTCTAAGCGATGGCTTGTGGTTCGAATTTTAGTGAGGAATGGAAATTGTGTTTGTCTTACGACACTTACCTCTCCATTACCTGCAATCAGTAGACCTAAATATGGAACCGGCAACTGCTTATCGAGTTTCTCACGAGGGTCGTAACCTCCTTACCCAAAAAAGAAGTACTAGTCCGTGTTCACTTTTTTCTTGGTGTATGATTTCAATTTCCTCTGATTGAACATTGTGGTGAACAAAAACATTACTTTTCGGAAACCTCACCTGTATTATTCCACCCACGCCACTTCTTTTAACCTCACATTCAGAAGAAAGAGTGTAACCTTTTGTTTTAATTTTGTTTCGAGGAGGGTGAAACAGAACTCAGCTATTACCTATCGCAAATTTCTTAAACTGGTTTTCAAAGAAAAACACTACAACATGAAACACAAAAGGCGAGTAAAATGCACTGCACTCGTTTTAATTAGTTGTATTTATTACAACTTTTTTTCTGCTTCTTTTTACCCTAAGGGAACCCAGTGGTTATCAGGAGCTTTCATTATTGCCATGTATTGACGCTCTCAGCTTCTTTTATCCTTTGTTTAGAGTTATCTGCATGCTTAGTTTCATTTAGATCGCAAAATAAAAATGGTTACTAACTTAATAAAATTGTCCGGGTTGAACTCGCGAGGGAGGAGGGAAAAACTTTTCATTTAGATCGGGAAATAAAATGCTGCCGAAAACCAAAGGGCGAACATAAAATTTTCGAATACATAACGTCATGGGGCTGAAAGCATTTGTTAAAATGAGTGCGGTGGGAAATACACTGTAAAAGAAATTACTGTTAATTTTACGGATTTGTGCAGCTAACGGCATCGTTAGACCAGAAAAATAACAGTTTCGTACCGTATTATTTACGAAAAAGAACTGTCAAGGAACATTTAAGAACCGTAATTTTTACAGTTTTGATCATAATTCAATAAATGGAACATGGGAATTCAAACATCGGAATAGTTCAATGGGTATGTATATTAATAATCACAATGTCTATCAAAAATCGTTAAAACACTTCATGATTTTCCCCTTTGATCTCGCCCTTTGGATTATTGCTATAATTATATAAAGCCAGTACGGTTAATGCCCACCAGATGGAGACGTCTCAGTAGCTGATCATATCTTAGAGATTTATGATGTCAGATGCTGACTGAAAAAGAAAAACACACGTAGCACCGTGAATTGTTGGCCGCTGTGGTGTAAGGCTAACGCCTTCGGCTGGATATCGAGAGATTCGTGATTCGATTCCCTTACGGCGGCCAAATAACAATTTTTCGGGTACTGTGTGTTGATTAACGTGGAAAGAGCGATGAATTTATTTATTCTACTGACGCCATTCACCTTGAATCTCGCCCTTTAGATTATTGCTACACACTAAGGAGCAATTGGATTAGAGACAGCTGGCGTTATGCAAATGTGGCGCTGTGGGCGGCCCTGCAAGCGAAAACGCCATGACGTATGCAGCGATCCGACAATATAAGGAGTGATGCGACGGAAATCAAAAAAATCGGACGCAGTTAGGGAAAAACGAAGGATCTAATCCCATTTGATCGTAGGCAAATTATCGGGGCCCGTCGAATGTGTCCCTCCATCTCGGAAGTCGTGCAGGCACTGGGATTTTCACGAGCCACTGTGTCACCGGTTCACCGTGAGTACATCGAATCCGGTAAAACCATCTCTGCAAGGGCCAACTGCCGTGGACAACAGCGTGTGGATAAGCGGGGCCATCATCGGATAGACAAGCCACAGTGCAAGAAATCACTCGGCAATTTAACGCTGGTGCACAAAAACGTGTAAGCAGCCATACCATCCAGAACCATCTCCTCGCTATGGGGTACAGAAGCAATCGTCCCACGAGGGTACCGCTACTGACTGCACATCTCAGGGTGCAAAGATAAGCATGGACGTGGGAACATCGCCACTGGATCCTAGACACGTGGAAAAATGTTGACTGGATTGATGAGTCGAGATTCACGTTGGTACATGCGGATGGCTGGATACGAGTACGGCGCAAACCACATGAAGCGATGGATCCTTCTTGCCAGCAGGGTACTGTCCAAGCTAGTGGGAGTTGCATTCTCGTCTGTTTACTGTTTACGTGGACTGAAATGGGACCCCTGGTACGTGTGACATCGTCCCTCACAGGTCAACGTTATCGGGCTATCCTGGAGGACCATTTGCTCCCGTTTGTTCGTCTTCAACATCCCACTGGGGACCTCATCCTCTAACAAGATAATGCACCGTGCCATCGCTTCTGAATTGTATCTGAATGGTTGGATGAACACTCCACCGACGTGACCTGGCTTCCTTGGCCAGCTAGGTGACCTGACCTCAATCCCATCAAGCACATCTGGGATGCCATCGAGAGAGATGTTCGAAGCTCTGACCCCCCTCCATCAAATCTTCGTTAACTGTGGGAGCTTGTTCAGGGGTCGTGGATCCTTATGGCTTCCCAACGCTTCCGGTGTCTTGTCGAATCCATGCCGAGACGAATCGCCGCCGTCATCATGGCGAAAGGTGGTGCTACACGTTACCAGACATGTATCTCTAATTCAATTGCTCTTCAGTGTAATTATATATAGCTAGTGTCGTTAAAGTCTACCAGATGGAGACGTCTAAGTAGCTGAGCCATCATACGGATTTATGATGCCAGATGCTGACTGAAAAAGAAAAACACACATATCACAGTGAATTGTTGGCCGCTGTGTGGTAAGGCTAACGCGCTCGGCTAGATATCGAGAGATTCGGGATTCGATTCCCCGACGGCGGCCGAATAACAATTTTTTGGTTGCTGTGCGTTGAAAAATGTGGAAATATCAATGGTTTCATTTATTCAACTGACGCCACGTATTTAGATGATTTTCAGCTGAGGGTGTATATAGGCAAGAGGCCAAGTCGTAGGTCATGTGAGTTGATTCTCTTTTTCACGTGTTTCAGCAAAGGAGGGTGAACCTGCATGTCTTGAGATAAGAAAAGGATATAGCGCAGACTTCATACAGAATATTTTAGCAAAGGCCGTGTGACGTACCTGTCCAGCAGGACGCACACGACATAAAAACAGATAGCAGCAATTACGAACGTCTGCGTAGCTCAGTTGGTGGAGCGACTTGTTCCGGAATAAGTGGACTTGGGTTCGATCCCCGGCGTGGAACAAAAATGACGGAGAAATTTACTTCGCTATAATGGCGCCCGAACTTCCCATATGACCCGGGCGTTAAAGATCTCGCAATGGTGGGATGTTCTTACCACACCGCAAGATAGGAAAAATAAGAGAATCTCTTCTTCAGCGCTTCGAAAAATAAATGTGTGTGACGTTGCATTCCACACACCAGATTGATTGGGAGTTCTCAAGTGCACGTTCTACAGCGGATGGCTGCCTGCAACGATTCATGGTCACGGCTGACCCGTGGGCCGTGCCCCCGGCCCTATTTCGAGGGGGAGGGGAGGTGTGACGTGCCTGTTCCGCAAGACGCACACGACATAAAGGTAGATAGCAGCGATAACGAACGTTTGCGTAGCTTAGTTGATAGAGCGACTTGTTCTGAAATAAGTGGATTTGGGTTCGATCACCGGCGTGGACCAAAAATGACGGAGAAATTTACTTCGTTATAGCCGATGTATCGATAAGCTGGAAGAAAACTATACAGATGTGAAAACATAAATTTTCCGGTTGCAGAGCTCTAATCCTCCTGCTCCGGAGCTGAATGATTTCCCAATTGAGCTACACCGATGGAATTTATCGCTGCAAATTTGCTGTCTTCAAATGGGATTCACCTTTATAGTACGTCACATTTATACCCACCACCCCCTTGAGAAAGTAGAGGGCACGAAATCGCAGTTTTCGGGTCCTCCGCAAACCATGCTTGAAGTAACTCTCTGTAGAAGAAGGAATTCTCAGTAATTCCAGACGATGGAACTCATTTTTCGTAGAACCCAACGGCTAGTAGATCCATTTTCACAATCGAGCGCCAATATAGGGTAACACAAATATGCCTCCTTCTCGGCGGCGCAGCGATGTAATCAGTGGATTCTGATAATTCATCGGAGCTGTCACGCACCACTCGACCAGTGAAATAGTCCTTGAGTGTAGGAATGAATTACGCAGGACAGTCTGGTCGGAAGACGGGCGTAGTGACTTGCTTTCAAGCTGCGTTTGCATGCAAGCGAATCCATTATGCTTTGTTAATGAAGGCTTTGGAGAAGGCTGAAGAGATTTTAATTTTTTGATGGAGGTTTAACAATCACCCTAAGCAACTCAATGGGTTATAAGAAGCCTGACGGCGCTTGCTCTATCTTTTCCCTGTCTCAGTGGCTCCAAGGATGAGAGATAGCCAGCGCCGTATAAGACAAATACAACTCTATGTCTGACCGGGATCAACCGGGTGGCTGCTGAAGATATTACGAGGGGACAGAGGGGAACCTATGTGCCCATATCATATCCGTTGGTGATATTAACATTTTGTCATATCTTTTCCGCGCTTGAAGTTCCGAACAGATCCTTCTCTTTCCGCATATTTTATGAAAGTACAATAAGCCACGGTGTTCAGCAGTAGTAGACTTTTGAATACGAGTATCCAAAGTTATCTCAACAATGTTTCGTGTACATCGAATGAGATACCAGTTTATCAATACTTTCTGTTATGTCTAAAGAAAAACCTTAAAATTATAAACTTTGATTCTTGAAGTGCATGCCGTGTAAAATTAAGGACAAGACGGTTTTTCGAATGTAACGTCGTGCAGAAGTGCTCCACATCGACTCAAGTCATACTATAAGAACCCCAAGATGTAAGAATATGGGACAAGTGAGAAACAACGTCCAAACAAGGAATCCAACGGATACAAAGGCACTTTATTGAAAAGGTAGCTTCGAGCACAACTGGGCAGAAGACAGAAACGTCTATGTGACAGGCGGCTGCCAAGAAAAATCCAGTCTTTAGTATGGGATATGATCACCCCTGACTGCGTTGCAGGATTTACAACGTCTGTCCATGCTGAGGACGAGGTTGTCAAGGAGCTGTTGAGGCATCGCGGCCCATTCCTCTTGTAGGACCAATCGCAGCTGCGGAATCATTGCTGGCGGCTGGTGACGTGCTGCCAAGCGTCTCCCGAGAAGCTCCCACACGTGTTCGATTGGATTTAGGTCAGGGGATCTTGCGGGCCAATCCATGCGTTGAATATCTTCACTCTCCAAAAGTTCTGCTACAGCCACTGCACGATGAGCTGTAGTGTTGTCGTCCATGAAGAGGAACTCGGGACACACAGCACCTCTACACAGACGCACGTAAGGCAGGAAAACCTCGGTACAATAGCGGGCACCAGTGACTGAACCTCCTTGAAAGATGTGGAGGTCAGTACGGCTACCTAGAATGATACCGCCCCAAACGAGAGCTCCGCCACCTCCAAACCGATCCCTTTCGATGATGTTGGAGGTGTGATTGCGTGATCCCTGCTCTCTTCAGATGTGTATACGTCCAGAATCACTCGTCAGACTAAATCGGCTCTCATCGGTAAAGAGAACTCGACCCAATTGCTGATGTGTCCAGTTCTTGTGTTCCGGGCACCACAGAAACCGCCGCTTCCGATGAGCAGGCGTTAATGGCACTCACCGTACTGGTCGTCGGGCAAATAGACCACCTTTGTGCAGCCTCCTGGCCACGGTAAAACGCGATAACGGACGTCCAGTAGTCTGTTCATATGTGCCTTGCGATTTCTTCCACTGTCTGCCAAAATACCGTTCGTCCGCTGCCGTGGTTGCTCGTGGACGACCACTGCTAAACTCTCGGTCAGCTGTTCCTGTCGTTTGAAATGCTCTCCAAGCTCGTGAAACGATGCTGTGAGCGATCCCGAACTCCTCGGCCACACTAGTCGCACTGTGACGTACCTGCCAGCAGGACGCACACGACATAAAGGCAAATAGGAATCAGAATAAAAGTCCGCGTAGCTCAATTGGTAGAGCAACTTATTCCGGAATGAGGGGACCCGGGTTTGAATCCTGGCGCGGATAAAAATGACGGAGAAATTTACTTCGTTATAATGGCGCCCGAACTATCCGGATGACCCGACTGTTCAAAATCTCGCAATGGTGTGATGTTATTACCACACCGCGAGATAGGAAAAATCAGAGAATCCCTTCTCCAGCGCTTCGGGAAATAAATGTGTGTGACGTTGCATTCCACACACCAGATTGACTGGGAGTTCTCAAGTGCACGTTCTACAGTGGATGGCTGCGTGCAACGATTCATGGTCACGGCTGACCCGTGGGCCATGCCGCCGGCCCTCTTTCGGGGGGGGGATGTGAAGTACCTGCCAGCAGGACGCACACGACATAAAGGCAAATAGGAATCAGAATAAAAGTCCGCGTAGCTCAATTGGTAGAGCAACTTATTCCGGAATGAGGGGACCCGGGTTCAAATCCTGGCGCTGATAAAAATGACGGAGAAATTTACTTCGTTATAGCACTTCTTCCTTCTTCCAACTTCCCAATGACGCGACCTCAGGTAAAGTCATCTAGATGTCGTCTACTGGATTGCCTGTTGGCCATATCACACGGTGGCAGCAACTCGACGTCGTTCAAACCGATGTACACCGTGCAATAGCTTTCACCGAATTGCTGAGAGTACAGCACCCGTATGCTTTATAACCTTCGGACACTCTACCCCCTCTCCCTACGTCATGCTGCATATATGCGCAGGCCCTACCGTACCGGACCATAGTCTATCTCCTGAGTGGTCTTTCGGTCCGTTCTGCATGCTCGTTTTGCTGTTATGCTAATTTCTCCACTTAGTCCTTAAAGTTTTCACATCAGTGTATGTATTCAATGTGCTCATGTCTGTAACTATTTAAACCAAGCGCCGCTCTAATATGATTTCAGTCATCGGCCTGAAGTTGCGACCATAGTGGTCGCTAAATTGCTTGCTAAAGCTTTTGAACTACCATATCTTTTAAATTGTAAATAAAGACGTATTTAAAACCTTACGTTTTTAGAAGACGATTTGGAAATGTGGTGTGTGCGCTTTGTAACAAGCTAAATTTGATCGTGCTTGACAGCCTTCGCAGCCTCTTCGATTTTTAGCGCGAAAAATACCTTTGATTTTTAAACTTGCTAACAACAGTAAAAATGTAGGAAAAATTAACTTTCGGAAGACAAAGTGATGTACAATGCTTTTACAAGAAATGAAGATTTATAGATTGAATGTGAACAGCTGGAGATAAACGATACCTACATTTATCTTACAAAGCAGATATAAAATGCGGGTCACATTGATGAAGAAATTAATCGGCATATAAAACTTGCCTGGAGAGGGTCTGGAAGAAACCGTATAATTTTCAAGAGCAATATGCCATTATTACTTAAAAGAAAAGTGTTTGATCAATGCATCCTTCCAGTGCTATCGTATGGTGCAGAGACGTGGACCTTACCTAAAAGATGTTGATGATTGATGATAATATATATATCATCATCAGTCATCGACATCAACCATTATCAATCCACTGCTGGATGAAGTTCTTCCCAAATTTCTTCCACAATTGTCTGTCTTGGGCCTGTCTCCTCCATGTCACTCCAGCATACTTTCGAATTTCATTCTTCCATCTCCCATGGGGTCTTCTTCTGGGTCTT
Organism: Macrothele yani; assembly: GCA_039090855.1. Classification (NCBI taxonomy): domain Eukaryota; kingdom Metazoa; phylum Arthropoda; class Arachnida; order Araneae; family Macrothelidae; genus Macrothele; species Macrothele yani. Next base: position 31,522,189 of record CM077007.1, read on the forward strand.
TTCCTGTCCCTCGGAATCCAGTCTGAAATTTCTGTTGTCCGTCAGTGGTCCGTTGGCAACATGTCCAGCCCATTGCCATTTCAGTGATTTCACTCTGGTGATAATGTGGTCCAATCCTGTCATTTTCCTTATCCACAAGTTCCTCTTCTTCCCTTTCCTGGTTACACAAGCATACATCTCCATGCTGCTGTGAGTTGTCAGCAGTCTTTGTATGTATATTTTAGATAAGGACCATGTCTCGGCTCCATACGTAAGCACTGGCAGGATGCATTGATTAAACAACTTTCTTTTGTGACATAATGGCATACTGCTCTTTAAAATTGTACTGTTTCTTCCAAAAGTTCTCCAGTCAAGTTTTATACGCAGATTAATTTCTTCATCAATGGTCCCTCACTAGATATCTGCTGCCCAAGATAAATGTAGGAAACTGTTGTCTAAAGCTTTTCTTCATCAACAGCTAAATCTTCGTTTCTTGTAAAAGCATTGTACATCACTTTCGTCTTCTGAAAGTTCATTTTTAATCCCACTTCTTTACTCTTGTCAGCAAATTCTTGAATCATACTCTGCAGCTCTGAAGCGGTAGTTGCAAAGATGACTACGTCTTTAGCAAATCGAAGGTGAGTTAAGTAATATCCATTAATCTTTATCCCTTTGTTTTCCAAGTTCAGTGATTGAAAGGCATTTTGCAATATGGCGTTAAAGAGCTTGGGAGATATGGTGTCACCTTGTTTCACTCCCTTTCCAATTCTTATTTGTGCTGTATCCTCATATCTGAATTTTTTCACTTGCATTTTCATAGATGCTATTAATAATATATATGTATGCATCTTCAATACCGCAGGATTTCAAAGCCATTGTTACTGCTGATGGTTTCACGGAATCGAAGACCTTTTCATAGTCAATAAAAGCCATGCATAATGGGAGTTCATATTCTCTTTTTCTTTCAATTAGTTCTCTCAGTACATGGATATGATCTGTAGTCCTATTGCCACTCCTGAATCCAGCTTGTTCTTTTGGTTGGGCCATGTCTAGTGTTACCTTCAAGCGATGTGAAAGAACCGTACTGAAGATTTTATAAACTACTGAAAAGAGGCTGATGGGCCTATACTTCCTGAGATCCTCAATGTCACCTTTCTTATGGAGCAAGATCATTGTAACATTGTTCCAGTCCTCAGGAATCTTCCCTTCATTAAGACATTTGGTGAAAACTTGGGCGAGTGTAGTTTCAATTTCTCCACTTGCTTCTTGAATAATGTCAACGGTAATTCCATCTTCTCCTAGGGCTCTTCCCAGTTTCATGTTCTTAATTGCATATGTAACTTCTGCAGGGAGGATTGGTGAGACTTTGGCGCTGGTATATGTCGCAGTGTCTGAAAGAGATGTATCATTCCTTCCATATAGTTTTGAATAGAAATCTTTTACCCTTGTCACATTTTCGCTTTTATTTCTTTTTAGAGTACCATCTTCTTTTCTCAGAGCCATAATCTGTTTTCTTCCCTTACTGAGATGTCCTTTTGCTCTCTTCAGGCTCTGGTTGTTTTCAATTGCTTTCCTCACTAGTTCACAATTGAATTTCCTTATGTCTTCAGTGATACCTTTTCGCACTGTCTTGCATAGCTCTATTTACTCTACGTTGAAAGTTACGTCTTTATTTGTCCTCTTCTCCCTTGTCTTGTGCATCAACATTTTTGTTTTTCCTGATATTTTCTTCATATGTAACTTGTTCTTAGTACCAACTATTTTTGTTGCTGTTTCCATAAGAGCCTTGGTGAGTTTGCTGTTAACTTTAGAAATATCCACTTCTTCCTATGTTAGGCCTTCTAATGCAGAGAATCTGTTCTTCAGTTCCAACTTTGAAGGTATTATGGTGTTTTTTAAGATTGGTTATGTCAATATATTTTGTTTTTCTTATGAGCTTGCCACGTTCGGGTTTAGTGTTGAGGTGCATCTTACATCTCACCAATCTATGGTCCCTACTTGTGTTGAACTTGTTTAACACACAACAGTCTTCGATGATGAATTTTTTGTTACACATAATAAAATCAATTTCACTTGTCGTCCCATTCGGATGTCTCCATGTCCATTTCCTGTGTGGCTTTTTCTTGAAAAGGGAGTTCGTGATAAAAAACTTTTCTGCGTCTGCGAATTCTAAGAGAGTATTTCCACGTTGTCTTCTGTTCCCGAAACCGAATTTACCAACCGAAGTTTCATTCTGTTGCTGTTGCCCTACTTTTGCATTGAAATCACCCATAATGATCTTCAAGTGCTGATTGCCTTTATTATTTAGATGACGAATTTCCTCGTAAAATTCTTCTACTTCTTCTTCAGGATGACTTGTGGTTGGTGCATAAGTTTGAACAATCTGAGCCTGGTATCTTCTCGAGAGTTGGATAACGAGTTGTGCAGCTCTGTCAGAGGAACTTTCAACTTCTACAACTTTATCCTTCAGTTTCTTGTCTATTATAAATCCAACACCACTAGTTCTACCAGTATCTGTCCCACGATAGTATATATATATATATACAAAATTATGCACACAAAAAAAAACTATGAGAATTGTCTGTTTTTCTGTCTCGTATTGCTAACAAGGTTTCTATATTTTTGTTTTGCAGAACTGATATTCCTAGAGCCCTATAGATGGCGCTAGGTGTGGCCTGATGAGGAATGTATGAGAAATGCGCAATCTGTAGTCATGTCATCCGTATTGCAGAAGGCGATGTGCGTGAAATGGCTTGCGGAAATAATGTCTGTCATTAAAGATAAAGGACGGCACCGTTTAGAGTATGGTTGTAATCCTTCGTCAATGAATTCAATTAACCGGTGGATGAAACAGTTCAAAGAAACTGGCAATGTGGTACATCATGGAGGAGCCGATAGGCCTAGCGTCAGCGGTGAGATGGTTGACCAAGTTAATGAAAGTTTCCGACGAAGCAGCAGGAAATCCGTTCGTAAAGTAAGCAGAGAACTGTGCATTCCGAAATCGACAATTCACGATATCTTGCACAAGAACTTAAAGTTTCATGCTTATGAAATTCAAATAGTTCAAAAGATGCATGTAAATGATCAGACTCTGCGATACGATTTCTCTGTTCACATGCTAAATTGAGTGGAAAACGACGAAAACTTTCTCAGTACTGTTATTTTTAATGATGAATCCACATTTCATGTTTCAGGTAGTGTGAATAGTCACAATTGTAGGATATGGGGCAGTGAACCGCCTCATGCTTCTATTGAACTGGAAAGTGATTCTCCAAATGTTAATGTGTGGTGCGATCTATCAAAAAGAGAAGTGATTGGCCCTTTCTTCTTCTGCAAAAAACATAAATGGTGACATTTACTTGGATATGCTAGAAAATTTTGCTATACCCCAGACCAAAAGATATGACAACCTCGTTTTCCAACAAGACGGTGCGCCTCCACATTGGTCAACGTGTGTACGTAAGTGCCTAGATGAGCATTTCCCCAACAGATGGATTGGGCGTGGTGGTCCCATTCTGTGGCCTCCTCGCTCTCCAGATCTAACTCCATAGGATTATTTCATGTGGGTTACGTGAAGGATCGTTTCTATCACACGCCTTGTACTCATTTGCAGTAACTGAAGCAGCGTATCACAGCTGCTATTATTTCCATAACTCCTCAGATGCTTGCCAATACATGACATGAAACCGAGTATCGCTTGGCCGTACTACGAGCAACCAAGGGATCTCACATCGAAATTTATTAACTTGTGTAGTTACATTGTAAGTTAGTACAGTCAGTTTCTTTCAATCTGTTTAATGTTTTGTTTTATATGATTTTGTAATGTGTCAATAATTCTCGTACACCCTGATATATCTTTTTTCTGTCCCTTGGAATCTAGTCTAAAATTTGGGTTGTCAATCGGTGGTCCGTTCTTCTGGCAACATGTCTAACCCATTGTCATTTCAGGCATCTTACTGCCATCATGATGTCTTCTACTCTTGTCAGTTTCCTGAACCACGATTTCCTTTTGTTATCTTTTCTAGTTACACCAAGATGCATCTCTCTATGCTTCTTTTATTTCCCTGCAAGCTTTGTATGTCTTGTTAAGTTAAGGCCCATGTCTCTGCTCCATATGTAAGAACTGGAAGGGTGCATTGATTAAACACTTTTCTTTTAAGACATAATCACACATTGCTCTTGAAAATTGTACTGCTTCTTCCAAAAGCTCTCCAGCCAAGTTTTATACGCCGATCAATTTTCTCATCAATGTGACCATTGCTTGATATCTGCTGTCCAAGATAAATGTAGGTATTGGTTATCTCCAGCTTATCCCCATCATTCGCAAAATCTTCATTTTTTGAAAAAGCATTGTTTATCACCTTTGTCTTTTGAAAGTTCATTTTTAATCTCACTTCCTAACTCTTGTCAGCAAGTTAATGGATCATACTCTGCAGCTGTGATGTGGTAGTTGCAAAAATGACAACGTCATGAGCAAACCGTAGGTGAGTTAGATAATCTCCATTAATCTTTATCCCTTTGTATTCCCAGTTCAGTGATTGACAGTCATTTTCCAATGTAGCATTAAGGAGCGTGGGATATATGATGTCAGCATGTCTCACTTCTTTCCAATTTTTATTGGAGTTTTATCATCAAATATATCATTTTTGCACTTCCATTTTCATATACGTTATTAATAATACTAATGTAAAAATCTTCGATACCGCAGGGTTTCGAAGCGACTCTTAATTGTTTCACGGGATCAAAGGCTTTTTCAAAATCAATAAGAGCCATGCATAATGGGAATTCATATTCCCTCGTTCTTTCAATTAAATCTCTCAATACATGAATATCCTTTATGGTGGTGGTGTAGGTGGCCACTCCTGAATCCAGTTTGTTCTCTTGGTTGAGTCCTGTCCAATGTTACCATCAACCGATATGAAAGAACTTTAGTGAATATTTTATAAACCACCGAAAGGAAGCTGATGGGCCTGTAGTTCTTGTGATCCACAATGCCCCCTATTTTTTATGAAGAAGATCCTCAATGTCCTTTTTTTTTTTTTTTTTTTTTTTTTTTTGTAACATGTTCCAATCTTCAGGAATCTTTCTTTATTGAGACATCCAGCGAAAACTTGGGCGATTGTAGCTTCTATCTCTTCGCTTTCTCCTTGCATGACATCCACGGTAATTCTATTTTCTCCTGGAGCTCTTTCCCGTTTCATTTTCGTAATTGCTTGTGCTACTTCTGCCTGGAGGACAGGAGGAACTTTGGTACTGGTACCTTTCTTAATGACTGGAATAGGTGTATCATATCTTTCATATAGTTTTGTGTAGATTTATTTCACTCTTGTCAAAATTCCCTCTCTATTTCTTGTTACAGAACCATGTTCTTTTCTCCGAGCCATAATCTGTTTTCTTCCCTTTCTGGGATGTCCATTTGCTTTCTTCATGCTTTGATTATTTTCAGTTGCTTTTCTCACTAGTTCACAATTGAATTTTTTTATGTTTTCCGTGATATTTTTCCGAATTGTCTTGCATAGCGCTATATATTGGAAGTCAAATGTTCTTTATTTGTTCTCATCCGCATTCTCTTTTGCATTAGCATTTTTGTTTTTCATGTTTATAAAGAGCCTTGGTGAGTTTCCTGTTAATATAAGAGATGTCCACGTCTTCCAATGTTAGCTCTTCTAGAGCAACGAATCGGTTCCTCAGTTCCAACTTGAAGGTAGTACGATGATTTTGAAGGTTGGCCATGTCAATACATTTTGATTGATTTACAATGTTACCACGTTCCAGTTTAGTTTTGAGGAGCATCTTACATCTCACCTATCTATGGCCATTACCTGCTTTGAAGTTGTTTAGCACACTGCAGTCTTCGATGACGTATTTCTTGTCACTCATCATACAGAAAAATCAATTTCACTTGTCCCATTCGGATGTCTCCATCTCCATTTCCCATGTGTCTTTTTCTAGAAAAAAGGGTTCATGATAGAAAACCTTTATGCCCTGCAAACTCTACGAGGGTATTTACCAGCTAATTTCTGTTGCCATGACCGAATTTACCTATCAAAGTTTCACTCTGTTGCTGTTGTCCTATTTTTGCATTGAAATCTACCATAATGACTTGAAAGCGCTGTTTGCTCTTACTCTTTATAAACCACATTTCTTCGTAAAATGCTTCAATTTCTTCCTCAGGATGACTTTTGTCTGGTGCGCAAGTTTGAATAATCTGAATCTGGTTTTTTTTCGAAAGTCGCGCAACTGTGTCCGAGGAACTTTCAACTTCTAGAACTTTATATTTCAGTTTCTTGTTTATTACACTCATTGTCATAAAAATCCGCACACCAAGAAGGAGGCGTCAGATTGAAATGATATTTTAGTAGTGAGATGGTACATACCACGGAGAGAAGTGATTACAATATCACATCAGCAGGACGATGTTCCGAGGACATACGGCACACATTCCGGTCAGCGTTAGTACGCCGTCGGACCGCCTCGTTCTTGGATACATGCCGCGATACGGTCCGGCATGGAGTCAAAGTGATGCCGTATGTTATCCCGGGACAGATTGGCCCACAGGTCTTGCAACTGACGCTCTAAATAACGAACAGTGGGTCCTGGAGAAAGCTGGCGTCCCATCTAGTTGCATGTGTGCTCGATGGGCGAGAGGATAGGCGATCTGGAAGGCCACGTAAGCGTCGAAACATGACGTAAACAGTCCTGGGAAATCCGAGCACAGTATGCGTACGGGCGTTATCCTGTGGGAAACTGGCTCCGGGCCGTCCCTCTAGGAAAGGATCTCCTGTACGTAATGCTGGTCTGTCAACGTTCCTCGGATCACTGCGACGGAAGTCTGAATGTTATAGGCGATGGCTCCTCTGACAACCACGCTTGCAATTCGGGACGTGTGCCGCTGTTGAGTGAGGTTGGGATTGTAGCGCTCACCTGTGATCTTCCACACTCTGACACGGTGGTCGTCCGTTTCCATACAGAAGCGGGATTCATCGCTTAACACTATACGTCGCCAGTCCGTAGCATTCCACTATCCTCGCTGCTGACACCACTGCAGCAATCGACGGCGACGATGGTGACATGTTCATGGCAGAAAACCTAAGGGCCGTCTAGAGTTCAGATTGTCCTCTGCCAGGTGTCTGGAAATGGTTGTAGCGGACACAGGAGCCACCTCATGTCAAATATTGGACAACGGCTTCGTTGCATATGTACGTGCCGCTCTCACGAAAACCACTGTCCTCTCTGCTGGTGGTGTGTCTGGGTCTTCCAAAGTCAGTCCGCCGTGTCTGAGTGCCTTCCCGTGTCCATTGCTCCCTGCACGATCGCACCGCACTGTCCAACCGGCTCAAATGGCAACCGATTCGGTGAGCCGGCGATCATGTCTCCCTCATCCCGACGATACAGCCTCGTTCAATCTCAGTCAGTTGCCCGTATGCACATCTGCGGCAGCTCCTCGGCATGTTTATCGCCTAGGGATCTCACTTGACTCTTACCGTGCACTTCGGCACGAATATGGAATCCCCTGCCGGCTGCCTTACAGGCCCCAACGATTGCTATTGTAGCGCCGGTCTTGGATGCTAGGGCATGCGAAATCACACGACACTTTAATCATTTGCATGACTGTCCTTCCAGTAGCTATTCGCCGAGTTTCTCGTTAATCGCACGGTTTTTTTGCCGAGCGGATTTTTATGACAGTGAGTGTATAAATTCAACACCACTAGTGCTGCCAGCATCTGTCCCACGATAGTACAAGGGATGTCCTCTTTTTCGTTCAATGAGATCTCCTTTTCTTTCAGCCTAGTCCGGTCTTCCGGTGATTCTTTGCGTGCTCTGCCTTCAGGCCGCATTGATCGCTGCCTTGGCCAAGTACATTCCAGCTGCCGTGAACTGAGGGTTGCGTTTTCAGTTTTGTAATCATCTTGGCGAGGGGGCATAACTCATCACGCTGAAGAAGCGGGACAGTGAGTGTGAGGTATAACTTCCTCTAATCCCGGTGGTATAGTTATATACCGCTATTTGGCGGGCGTGAGAGCCCCTTTAGTGGGAACAGAATGCACTAAGAGGAGATACTTTCGAGTTTCTTTGTTCTGATGGTTATTCCCTTGATGCATATAATCTTCTTTTTATCTCGCGTGGCTATACCAAGCCACCAAGCATGCGTCTCTTCAAACTTCTTGTTAGCTATCTGCAAGTATCACCATGGTTTTGTTTTATTACATTTCGTATGGAGGTGCGCACTATCTTACTTCTTCTTGAAAAATGTCAAACAAGCCTTCATGTAGTGTTTCCTGTTATCACTAAAATTGTTATGACGGCACCCAAATATCTGTAAAACTTTAATGTCGAGATTACAGGAAATATTATCCCGCAGTCACCAACCCGCTGGGCCAGCGAGGTGAATTATTTCTAACCCCATTCCCTTCCTCCAAATGAATTCACAATTCAAAACATTGGCCCTCGGTCTCCTCCGGCTGCAATATACCTGGCCAATGCAGCCATTAGTGCCACATGACTGTAGAGGTTTGCTGTAAATCACGGGTGATATGGATTAAATTGCAATCTAGTGCTGACTTTGGATACATATACTGGAGAACCCTATCTTTTGATTCAAGGATCCTTGAATTGGAGATAGAGTTACAGAGGATTATGTGTGATACCGTGTGAGTTAATGAACTGAGAAGTAAATGAATGGACTTCACTGAACTGGGAAGGTGACATCTCTTCCACAACTGCGGAATGGGCATAAACAGATTGAATAGTGTTCGATTTATAGTTAATAAAAATTGAGGAACAGCGTTATTGAAATCGAATATTCATCAGACAGAGCCACAAGAAAAGTTATCCAACTCTAAAAAATTACACCATATTCATATCTTTTAAGCCTACTTGCCTACCCAACACAAGTCTTCCTGAGGAAATATTAAGAGGAAATTCGATTTTCAAATAAAAATGGTAAGTAGAACGTAAAGATCATTATGGGTGATTTCTATACAAAGAAAGAGTTTATGATAAGAAAAACCCTGCACCCCCGAAAACTTTTCCTTATCATAAACTCTATTTTTTAAGAAAAAGTCACATAAGAAATCATCACTGAGGCTTCAAAATGAGGTGCCAAGTGAAACTGATTTTAATACATGTAACAAGGAATTTTCTATTGATGACTGTCTAGTGCTTAACAGGTTCAACACAGGAAGTGACGCCAAAGTCTCGGGATGTCAGATGTTCTTTAACTCAAAACGTGAACGGCTCAAACTCGTCAATATATTGGAATGGCGAACATTGTAAAACACAATAAAAATCTCAAATTCGAGCTGATAAAATCATTCTATGCAATACAACGTCTAACAGCAGAAGAGGTAAATTACCAGGGAACCAATCAAAACATCTACAAAAAGATGTGGTACTAAGAAGAAAAGCCATATGAAGCAAATATCAGGAAAAATGCTGAATCGAAAAGAACATAAATGTAGGCAAATAAAGCAAAGTAACTTTCAAATTGTAGAATTAGAATTATGCAAGACAGTGACAAAAAGGCATGACTAAAGACATAAGAAACTTCAGTTGAGACCTTGAGAACTAAAAACCCATCAGTCTCCTATGAGGTGTTTATAAAATCTGCACTAACGTATTATCATGAAGGAAATATTGGATATGGCTCCACTAAGCGAGCAAGCTGGTTTCAGGAGTAACTGTTTCATTATAGATCATATTTCTGTAATAAGAGAACAAATAGAAGCTCCCTATATATATATATGACTATTGCTGGTCATTATAAAGCTTTATGTTCCTTGAAGCCATTAACAGTTTTTGTCTTTGGAATCCTGAGATATTCAAGATGCATCCATCAAAATTATTAATAACATTTATGAAAGTGAACGCCGAAAGGGGCGCCTATTCGAGGATACAGTTCTTATAAAAATTCAAGAAGGAGTGATAAAAGGTGACATCACATTTCCCAAACTATTCACATTACAAAATGTTTTCAACCATTGAATTGAGAAGACAAGAGGATTTAGTTTAATGGAGTTTACTTTACCCACTGTCGTTTTCCTGACAACGTAGTCAATTTTTGCAAGTAATCGCTTACAGTTGTAATGTTTGAGCCAGAAACGTGTGTTTAAAAAAGGACTTACAGGAAACAAAATTGATGTGTACTATACCTTTACGAACTCTGAAGATTTGGAAGTACATGGAGAAGATCTAGAAGTAACCGGTGCTTACATTTACCATTTACGACAAATATCCTGCACGGGTCACATCGGAGAAAAAATAATTAGAGTGCGGATGTGTGCAAAAAAATGGGTTAGTTTGATTTTAAAAAATTTCTTTTCCTCACGACAAATAATAATGTTTGTTCTAATAATTTAAAGATCTTTCCTTCATATGAAATTGTTCTACACTTTAGGTAAGGGGATATGAGCTATCAATTTTATTTTCGCAATCGTAGTTTAGAAGTGCTTTGCTTCTAGAAAGGGGAATATCGCCTTGTAACGTATACTCTATATTCACTTTCCTTTTGATTTTACTATCTCTGGTTATTTTATTTTACTATGTAAATTATCTTCCTACTGAACGGAATATTATTTCACCCGCTGAATGAGATCTGGCAATGAGTGTAAGTCATGACGTGGTGGTAGCTCGTATATAGGCGCGTTCATCGAGAAGTGTTGTTGTTGCGTTGGAGTGTGTTGTTGCGTTGTAGTTGTGTTGTTGCGTTGGAGTTGAGGGTGGTTGGTGTTGTTGGTGGTGTGTTGCGTTGCGTTGCAGTGTGTTGTTATGTAGTAGTGATATATGAGTGCCTTAGTTGACCAGGAGTCATCATAATAAACAAGTTGTTCTGTAAGTTCAGTCTTTTTCAATTCTTAGTTTTGTCAGACCTCTGTCTGGCTGTTAGGTTTATGACTTTGATTACTTAATATAAATAACCAGCGTTGAGACTTTGTTTAAGTTCATAATTAACGAGTAACAACACCCTTTTGGGAATTCATTATTTTGAAGCGTACAGCATTATTCATTCATAATAATTAGCTTAGCAAAAAGATAAACAAAGCTAATTCATTATAATTGGCGCCCGAACTTTTCTCGAACACGAGATCCTGACTATTAATTACCCATGGCTTCCTTACCTGAGACAACTGCAAATTTCCACCTTCCGGCAAGTCTCGAGGGTAATGGTGTTTGTTTGGACAATTTGTACGAAGCCTGTGGCTCTGACTTGGATATGAATAATCTACACATACCCAAGCATTCTTCACCATCTCGTAATGCACCAGCTTCTTATCACTCTGAGTCGCGGGTCGTAGCTGAGGGAATTCAATCCTCTCAGCGAAGCAGAATGCTTGCCCATTTCGTGCCGCATGCAGGAACAATTTATTTCAATGGTTTGGAGGGGTCTTTAAAGTTCCTCGAAGATCTGGAAGACCATTTTGATTTATATAATATTCCGGAAGACTGCAAGGTCCAAATTGCCGGAACTTGCTTGAGAGATACCGCCAAGACCTGGTATCGGCAGTGGCGAGGGTCGAACCCGGATTCTCATTATGAGAATTTCCGTGCAGAATTCTTGGAGGTCTTTCCTTTCGGCCTCAGTCGAGCTAGCCTTGCTCAACAGCTGTTTTCTCGTCAGCAGGGGTCCCAATGATAGCCCTGTTGCATTTGCGTTGGAAACTACACGCCTATATAATCTATGGGATCCACATGCCAGTCATGTTGACATGTTGGATACCCTCGTACAGCAGCTCGACCCATTCTTACAAGATTTTCTTGAGGTTCGACACCCTACCACTATTCATGAATGCCTTCGCCTCATACGCACGTATGAAGAGCGACATGGCAAACATGCTTCAACTCACCATGCTCGGGCACCCCGCGAGGCTTATTCCGAAAACCCTCAGCGGCATAATAGACAAAACTTTCAGCGCGAGCATACACACGTGCCCACCCAAGCTTCATACGTTCCACCACACAGAAGAGTGGCGAACCAGCAACGAGTTTCGGAGCAAGCTACGGGGTATCGTCATAATGCACAGTATGCTCGACCCCGTTCCACTCAGCAGCATTCGGAACGTTATCATGCTCAGGGCAATAATAATTTTTCTGCCCGTGCTGAGGGCAGACGTAACGAAAATGAAAATCTCAACAGACACGCGGAGTTCCCGACGCAGGGTGCACGCAATTTTCCTTATCGTGAAAATTTTCCCGATACCCGGCAGGGTCGAGGTTTCCGACCACATGATAACACCACCAGAATTCCCTTTAAACTTCCACAGGAAGTAGACGAAGGGTCGGTCCTGCTTCCTGATACCAAACATTCTGACCCTAAAACAATATTAGTGACTGTTCAAACTCCTCAGTTGCCTGATGTATTCTTGACACTTGAAGACATTATTGTCGAGACAAAGTTCGACACTGGGTCTGAGATATCAGCCCTAAATACAAAGTTTTGCAATGATGTTTTTTTCTGCAATACATGTTCAGCCTGCAACGCAGTATTTGCGAGGTGCAAATAACGAAATCTTCAGTATCGCAGGAACTGTCACATTATCTTTAGGGCTGGGAAAAGCTCGTTTTACACATTCTTTCCTGCTTATAGACGAGCTACCCGTGAAATGTCTCATGGGTATGGACTTTATTAACAAGTTTCAAATAACTTTGAATTTTGTACAACATGTGATTTCCTTTCCGGAACCTGTCGAAATGATTCCGACGGTTCCTGTAGATATTACGAGTTTATTGTTGAGTGACCAATTGAATGAGGGGCAACGAGACCAGCTTTCTCTCCTTTTACAGGAAAGCCCTGGTTTATTTTCGGATCAACCTGGTTTCACACAGGTGGTTTATCATGTTATTGACACTGATGGTTCGAAACCCATTGCGACGAAACCTTACCCTTGTGCTCCACATAAAAAACAGGAAATGCAACGTCAAATTGCGGAAATGATTAAGCAGGGCATAATCAGGGAATCAACAAGCGCCTGGGCGGCTCCTGCCTTCTTGGTTCCAAAGAAACAACCAAATGAATTTCGTTTCGTGACAGATTTTCGCAAACTCAACCAAGTCACAAAAACAATCAATTATCCCCTACCTGTCATGTCACATATTCTAAATGACTTGTCGTCAACCAAATGGATGTCAACTTTGGATTTGGCGAGTGGATATTGGCAGGTGGCAGTACATCCGGACTCGGTCGATAAAACAGGCTTTGTGACTCCTTTTGGGGCCTATGAATATTTACGTATGCCTTTTGGTTTAGCTTCTGCACCTGCTACTTTCCAAAAGCTTATGGACACGGTTCTCAGACCTGTCCTGGGTCCCCATGTGCATGTCTATTTGGATGATATTATTATCACATCAGAGACTTTTGATGAGCACCTTTCTCTGCTCAAACAGGTGTTCCAACTTATATACAATGCTGGCTTGACGTTAAAACCTAGTAAATGCCAGATAGCGAGGGACGAGATTGTATATCTGGGGTTGAAAATTACTCCCCACGGCTTATTCACTGATAATGAAAAAATTAGGCCTATTGCTGACTTTCCTCGGCCTAAAACAGCAAAAGAACTATCCCGCTTTCTGGGAATGACCGGATGGTATCAGCAGTTCGTCCCCGCTTATGCTACAATATGTGAGCCATTGTATGCCTTAAAGCGTAAATACAAGAAGTTTATTTGGACACCTGAAGCTAACGCTGCATTCGAAACACTGAAGTCTGCATTGACTCAGCCTCCGGTGTTGGCTTTCCCGGATCATTCTAAAGAATTTGATATTTATACTGATGCATCCGGAGTTGGTCTTGGTTGCGTTTTGTCACAAGCTGGGCATCCAATAGCTTTTGCGTCTCGTACTTTAGCCAAAGCTGAACGCAATTATTCAGCTACGGAACGTGAATGTCTTGCTGTTGTGTATGCACTGAATAAATTTCAATGTTATCTTAACGAATTGACAGTTAACATAATTACGGATCATTCTGCCCTTCAGTATTTGAATTCTGCTAAACACCTATCTCAAAGACTTATGAAGTGGGCTCTGAAGTTACAAGAGAGCAATATCAAAATTTCGTATCAGCCAGGTAATAAGAATCAATTACCGGACGCATTATCTCGCGTTCCGATTAGTGGGGTCCCCACCGAAACTACTCCTGGATGTCAGCCTTTACTTCTGATAGCTGATATCACATCCAGAGAGCAGATAATGGCAGAATTAATAAATGATCCAGATTTTGGGGATATTTACAATTTTTTGCTTGCGGGTTCGTCCCTACCAAGTGATCCTTCTCTGGCTGGAAGGTCACAACATTTTGAAGTAATAGAGGGTCTTCTTTATTATACAAAGTCTCGGACTACTAGGGCAGAGTTTCGCCCATGTATTCCGCGAACCCTTAGAATGGCTCTTTTAAATGAATTTCATGACAAACCTCTTGCAGGCCATTTAGGTATTCGCAAGACCCGTTGTAAATTGCAGGATGTTGCCTATTGGCCTGGCATGTACCAAAGTGTGCTCGCATACGTTCAATCATGTCACTTGTGTCAGATTAATAATTACCGTAATGTAAGACCGGCCGGTCACTTGAAATCTAGTTCAAGTTCTCATGTATTTGATATTATTTCCATAGATTTATTGGGACCTTATCCATTATCTGTTAAAAATAAAGCTCGTTATGTTTTAGTACTAACTGATAATTTTTCTAAATGGGTTGAAGTTTTTCCCATTAAAGCCGCTACGGCTGAGATTATTTGTAATGTCTTAGTTAATGAAGTATTTTCTAGATATGGTGCACCTAATAAAGTAGTTTCGGATAATGGTCCTCAATTTATTTCTGACATTTTTGAAAGAATGTGTGCGAGATTACACATTAAACATAAATTCATTTCCCCATATCATCCCCAGAGTAATCCTGCAGAACGCGTTAACCGAACGCTAGTGAAAATGATTGCGACTTTCGTAATGGACCACCATGAAAGATGGGATGACCATTTAGAACTTTTTGCGTTCGCCCTCCGCTCGTCTGTCCACGAGTCTACTAAAATTACTCCTGCAGAACTTTTTCTGGGTCGCAAAATTAAAAACCCCTTTTGAAAATTTAACGGGGATTATCGACGAACTAAATCAGCGACCAACTCCGCAATCAGTACACATTATGGCAGAAAAAGCTCGTGTTGCAATGCTAGGAGCACAAGCGGCTCAAGCACGATATTATAATTCTAGGCGTAGGAACCAGATCTTGTCGTTGGAGATCTCACTCTCGTGGAAACGCACTTCCAGTCTTCTGTTTCGCATACTTTAGTGAAGAAATTTGCACCCAGCTACGAAGGTCCATATCGGGTGGCAAATGTCTTTGAAAATAATATTGTTCTGGAGAAACCGAACAACAATTTTCAATATGTACATGTTGATCAATGTCGCAAGTATCACGAACGGGATATCGATTTCATTATCAATCCTACTCAACCTTCTGTTCCACAGACTCAAGAATCTATATCTCATGTTCACCCGCCAGAAATTGTGGACGACCCACCGAACATTTTTGACGAATCACCAGTGATTTTTCCTTCACCCTCCCCCCTCCAGACGAGTTTCTACAACCGCAACCTGATTCTCCCGTGAGACCAAGGCTCGATTCGCGTTCGTCGAATACTAGTATCGTTCCTTTCCTCCAACCATTGCCAAGATTATTGCTGCGCCGTTTCCGGCTAACTCTGCACCAACGCGGGATACTTCTTCTTTGAATACCTCATCGGAAAGTATTCCTATAGGCAAAATCCAAACATCGCCCTGCACGACCGCTGAAATACAGCAGCGACTCAGAGGCGTCGGACATTTCGGATTTGTCAGTTATGAATCCAACATTTAATATTCCACACCGTCCAGCACCACCAAAAGCTGGGCGCAAACGTCACTTGTCTCCCAATCTGCTTCGCCGCAACAGCGACGAAAGCAGAAATCTTTGCATCCGCCCGGGTTTCGCCCCTGGAACCTCCGTTCAGGGCAAACAGGGCCGATGCCTGCTACTACTATCATGCCCCGTGGGCGTAAACGAAAACAAGCGATGTGGCCGGAGACACGTCCCTCCAAAAAGATACTGGAAGGACACAACGGGCCCCAGCATCAAGGGACTTCATATCCAAAGCCTGGGGGAGCCCGTTCTATCTGCCGCAGCAGGGATTTCCGGACCGCCAGACTTCTGACGTTCCTGACCGTTCTTCTCAGCCGCAGGGATTTCCAGACCGCCAGACTCCTGACCGTTCCTATCAGCCGCAGCAGGGATTTTCGGACCGCCAGACTTCTGACGTTCCTGACCGTTCTTCTCAGCCGCAAGGGATTCCGGACCGCCAGACTTCTGACCGTTCTTCTCAGCCGCAGGGATTTCCAGACCGCCAGATTCCTGACCGACAACAGACCGATGTTCCATTACCGTCCCGGAAGAGATCCAAGCCACCTGATTTCCCCAGTCCCATTAGGCCTGGAAAACGTTTTCGCACTAGAATTTTTATGCGTCCTCGAGATAAGTAAGTTCTCGTGGACAGGTTCTTTTCTCAGTTTATTGTTTTTCCTGCTCGACCAGTTGGCGTGTCAGAATTTCTTTTCGTGTGGGCCTATGCATTCTTTTTGTGTATATATGTGTGTTTTTTTTTTATATTTCTTCTATGTCCATCTACTAATCCACTTTTTTTGTATATATCTATGTGCTTAGGGGTAAAATAATAAAATTGTTACTGTTAGGCAGCTCCAGGTAAATTTCGCTGCTGATACAGTTGTTCTGTATTTCAACGCATGAGGCAAACGTAATTTGAAATGAAAATAATAAAATTGTTACTGTTAGGCAGCTCCAGGTAAATTTCGCTGCTGATACAGTTGTTCTGTATTTCAACGAATGATGCGCACCTAATTTGAAATTAAAAAAGTGATTCCTGCTAGGCAGAATAAAAGGAAAGTATGCCGATGCAGGTTTGGTTTGTTCTACACTACAAATTTCACAGTCGAATACAGATTCGTAAATTGTTATGCCAAGTTGATAATGTAAATACGGCTACCACCAAACAACAAATCAAAAAAGATCGAGAAACGTCAATCATCGAAATGTAAGACTTACACTCCAAAATTGACAGGTTTTTCGGAAAAAAAAAAAAAAAAAAAGAAAAAAAAGAAGAAAAAATTAAGGGGGAGATGATGTAACGTATACTCTATATTCACTTTCCTTTTGATTTTACTATCTCTGGTTATTTTATTTTACTATGTAAATTATCTTCCTACTGAACGGAATATTATTTCACCCGCTGAATGAGATCTGGCAATGAGTGTAAGTCATGACGTGGTGGTAGCTCGTATATAGGCGCGTTCATCGAGAAGTGTTGTTGTTGCGTTGGAGTGTGTTGTTGCGTTGTAGTTGTGTTGTTGCGTTGGAGTTGAGGGTGGTTGGTGTTGTTGGTGGTGTGTTGCGTTGCGTTGCAGTGTGTTGTTATGTAGTAGTGATATATGAGTGCCTTAGTTGACCAGGAGTCATCATAATAAACAAGTTGTTCTGTAAGTTCAGTCTTTTTCAATTCTTAGTTTTGTCAGACCTCTGTCTGGCTGTTAGGTTTATGACTTTGATTACTTAATATAAATAACCAGCGTTGAGACTTTGTTTAAGTTCATAATTAACGAGTAACAACACCCTTTTTGGGAATTCATTATTTTGAAGCGTAGAGCATTATTCATTCATAATAATTAGCTTAGCAAAAAGATAAACAAAGCTAATTCATTATAGCCTTTTTCAACAAAACGTTCAACAATGTTATTGCTTAAAAATGTGAAAAGAGCAACAATGATCTTAAATGTTAAAGTGCAACAATGAAATAAACGAACAATGAAACCCAAAAGTATAAAAGACAAAAGAAAAGCAAAATACAGAACTGAATCCTAGTACACGGAGGAAAAAGTTGCTGTGAGTATTCTATCTTTCACAATAATCCTTTATATTGTTGTTGGGATTTATCAAGTAAGTGACTCTGTTTGAAATCAAAGATGATAGGGAACAACTTTTGAGTTTGAAATGTATCTGAATATGAGCTACGAGAAAATAGGATATGTAGTCACAGTATTTCCGAAGTGTTTTCTTCATTAAGAAGTAGCTCTAAAAAAAAAAAACAGGCAGAATCTTTCAGTTCTACTTTTGCCGTCCCGATGGCGCAGTGGTCTAAGCGATGGCCTCTGATCATTCTTCCGAGATGGGTCCGGGTTTGAATCCCGGTGAGGCATGGATGTTGTGTTTGTCTTACGGCACTGGCTCTCTCCCTCCCTGGGACCAGTGACCCTAAATTAGGGACGGGTGACTGCTTATAGCCCATTGAGTTGCTCACGGTGGTCGTTAAATCTCCAATCAAAAGAAAAAAAGTTCTACTTTATATCATTCAATTATACGTTTATTTCCTACTGGAACTGTATCCATGTAGGAAAAGATTTCTCGTGTTTCCTTGTCATAGTCACAGAGGGTTCCCCATTTTATAGATATGACATTCACATGATTTTGAAAACTAAATTAATATAAGGAGTTATTCAGGATGTATGGTATATTCTGCACGCCCTGCAAATATTTATGACATCCTAATTACTGTTTTCTTGTTATCCAGCAAATAGATCTGTCATGAAAGAATTAGAAACTACGGGTCAGTCTTCTTTAACATTTCTTCTTTCCTGAAAATCTTTGCTGGTTCTGAAGTATTATTTCAAAAATCAGAGGTCAATTAGTTACACAGCCTCAATTCCTTGAGGGGAAAAACTAGCAGTTTTTCCAGATTATCTTTATTTAGCAAACTGATGCATTTATGAGTTGAATCCCAGTAAAAATTGTGAGTTCCAATTTGACTGACATCTTTTGTTGCTCAATTATATCACACATTTGTAAGGAAATTAATTAGTTTAAGTCAAGTTCCTTAACCTTTGCTAAGCTACGTTACTTATAAGGACCTAATGAACGCTACGCACTCTTCCTAGAAAAATATGCATAAATAAGCAAAAAATGTTTAATGCACGTACAATTTAATTTATACGTTGTACAACCTAGTATTCCCTATGAAAATTCAGTTGAACAGATTAACGAAACCTGAAGAATAATCATGTCAGTGAAAATAAGATAATTAAATTCGTAAATCTGAACAGTGAAATTCGTCATGTTGCTGAGGAGATATACAATTGTGTTTTAAATATTGAGATTAAAAACTTTGCTGCTGTTGACAAGCATATTCAGAGCTAATGATTTCTGTAGTCCACAAATTGACTTTAAATCGAGTTGACTTTTAAGAAATGATAATTCAAAGATTTATATTATCCTGGATGTAAACAATATCAGTTATACCTCCGCTTTTTCATTCAGAATACTGCACAGCGCTCTAGTTATCATGTTGCAATATTGAAATAACAAAAAGTAAACCTACATACTGTTTATAACATGGTGGCATCAGTATAAAAAGACATACCTCTGCAGCGTATTTAAGTTTGTACAAACGAAGCGTCGTTGTTTTGACTAAGTATATTACAAAAACAAGACTCTTAATATTACTAAATAAAATGTATCTTTTTTGTAGCCAAAATGCTCGAGTTGACGCTCTGCCTGAAATGATCCTGAATGATATTCCTTTGATTTTTTAAAAAGAGGGTTAAGTTTTGAGGTGCTTCGTTTCTGGGGAATTTAAAGTGGGATGCCCATGTTGAAATTACTTTGCGGGACCTGGGGTCTCAAATAGGAGTTTTATCTATAGCCTAAAGTTTATTGCCACTAAATATTAAATTAACTATGTGTCCCTAATATTTATCCCTTTCTGTCTTAACGTCTGCCTGCTTGGATAGGACAACTAAATGTAACATTAATACAATTTTTTCTTTACAAAAAAAAAATGTTCATTTGTTGAATCCACCGAAAAATGTGGAAATCTTGTTCAGTTTTAATAAAATATTGATATCGAAAGATTATAGAGTTATCGGGGGAAATTGTTAATGCCAAAAATACCTTAATTTAATAAATTTATGCTATCCGGCGCACAGTTATCAAACTCGTGGGTATAATTAGCTTTTAAATCCTAGGGCTCTTACTAATGCGCTGTAATTCAATATTAATGCTAATTGCTACTGTGTCTTGGACGGGTTGCCGATTCACATAAAATCACTTGCCTATTCTGTATCTCTTAAAAAAATCACTAAAGGAATATTATTATGATAGTTAAATTTGATTAACTTCGTTTGTATTGTATTGCGATTACGTGTATAAAAGTTGAAAAATATGTAATTACTTGACTTCACATTTATCTTACTTTAGTAGCCAGGGGCTAGTCAGCCTAAAGCAACTGAGACATAGCATTAGTCTTTTTCCTGGTTCCCTGCTATATTGCTATGAATGTTTTAAGCTCTTTAACAATATGTAAAGCATTTCCATTTGGGTCCTTTTATTTTTGTTTTATTTTTATTTTTAAGGATTTGTAGTTTAACTGCGTGTAACATGGCAAAAAATAAATAGTTTTTTTATGGAGCGTGTGTGGAATATTTTTAGTCGTAACGCGCTGTGAAATAAAAATTTCGTCTGTCGAATAGGTAATATAATAGATATGAAAGATGTTGTTGGAAAAATAATAAAAATACTAATTTTTACTTTTCCTGAAATAATACATCCCACATATCCATTATGTTTCAGTGCATCTAGCATTTGTACAGCAAACCCGTTTCGATAAAGAAATGTTTAATAGATGTAACTCATATTATCAGTTTTCCGGGATTTTCTTAAGTACGATGGACAGTTCGTAAGAGGAAATATTTCGTCTCTGTTGTGAAACGCCCGGGAGTGGGGCTACAGAAGATAAGCGCATTTCAGAGCTCCTGAGCCATTTTGTTGCTACTGCGAAAAAGAAAGCACCGAAATGCTTCGTTTCAGGCTGTTCACATGCTTTGAGCCGATCAAAGTATGCTTGCTGAAAATTATGACCGGAACTGATATAAGCGGGTTACATGCACAACTTCAACACAAAAAAGGAAACATTATTGTGTTGGAGCTGAGCTGTTATTTTCCTTAAATCATGTTTGACTCAACTTCCGGAAAAACAATAACGAAAGTAAAAGCTCGAAATTGTTGATCGGAAGGCTGAAACAGAGGCATTTTACGAAATATATCACAGTCAAAATTTTTAATGAAGTATGGAATCATTAATTTTTTTTTCTGGTGATGAACGAGATGCCTCAGTTTTCTACTGAAGAATTTCCCTGGTTTGCAGATCAGGTTCATTTTATAAAGATAGAAACAATTCTGCTTATTTTGTTTTAAGTCGCCATATAGGAAGATACTGGTATTAAGATCGCAATATAAGGAAACTATAAAAGTATATATTACTACGAATTTTATATTAATAGTTCAAGGCCCAAAACCCATTATTTCAATTACACTGCTGGCCACCCAAAATACAACACCAAGAAGGAAGCATCCGATTGGCCTGAAATTCGCAGCATGCGTCGCCCGCGAGAGGACCTGCAAACGATTAGCATTGTAGGGAATATGCAAATCATGCGCTCCTCGCACGCCACCGAGAAGCACTATAAGAAGGGTGCAAAGAAGGCCGGGTGTAAGTAGTGGAAGTGTCTTGTGCTGCCGGACATGTGCGTGGGAAGCTTCCTGATGCCTTTTTGCAGAATACGGCAGTCATTCCAGCACGTTTCGGTGTTCGCCAGAGGACGAATAGTGACTTATCGCGACAGCGGTTTATCGTACCGAGACATCGGCGCCCGTGTGGGACGAGATCCAGCCACAATGAGGCGAGTATGGATTCCGTGGGTGCAGGAGGGACGGACGGACCGACGTGAGCGATTGTAGCAGCTATGGCACACCACCGAACAAGAAGACCGGCATATTGTGCGGCGGGCATTGACATCTCACACCGCCACATTACGAACGTTAGCGCAGAAATTAGGGTGTGTTGCGCAACAACCTGTGTCAGCACCTACTGTTCGACGTCGTCTGCAGGAGCGGGGACTTGTCGCACGGTTCCCATGGTTCCGATTACCATTGACGTTACACCAACGGCGAGTGCGGCGGCAGTGGGTCGTCGAACGCCGCACCTGAGCTACGGAATGGCACAACATCGTCTTCTCCGACGAATACCGCTTATGCCTGAGCCTGTATGACGCCTGAATTACGCATATCCATACCGGTCTGTCGCCTGGCGTTATGGTTTGGGGCGCAACTGGATGTGAAGCCCGCACCCCTCTGGTACGCATCGTCGGTACACTTAACAGCCACCGCTACATCTCCAACGTTTTGGAGCCTGTCGGCCTCCCTTACCTGCAGGACCTGCCAGGGGCCACGTTTTAACAGGACAATGCGCACACGCACGTGGCACGCATCGTGCAACAAATCTTCACGGCCCACCAGGTGTCACTGCTGCCGTGGCCCCCGCCTTTTCTCCCGATATGTCGCCCATCGAGCACGTCTGGTCGCTAATCGGCAACCGAGTGGCCCGGCAAGCACCACCCGCGGCTGCTCCTGATGAACTGTGGCAACATGTGGAAGCATCCTGGACCGACATACTCCAAGCCCACATCCAAAGCCTCTTTCGTTCGATGCCGCGGTGTGTAGCGGCCGTTATTGCCAGCCATGGGGTCACACAAACTATTGATGCCTGCGTGTTCCGCAAGTCGCACGGTCCTGTAAGCTCAATCGTTTCATCTTTGTATCTGTTGTCATGTCTCCAGTAAATCTGGCTTTGCTATCTCGTCGTATTCTTGGTGTTGCATTTTGGGTGGCCAGTAAAGTATGTACCACTGAATAAAGCACATATTACTAAGTCTGTATATTTCAACACAAGAGCATATAAAATGATGAGTCATTCACCATATGAGAAACGTATTTTATAGGACTTTCTAGATTGAGACTTACGAGGACAGTCCTGCTGAAAGTTCCTACAGCAATCTGCCATCATATGGGTATTCCACCTGCCCTGGTATCTGTCTTCCATAGTTTTTGTGTCCTGGTAAAATCTTTCACCTTGCTCTTCATTTAAATCATTAAGGTTTTCTGGAAAGTGATTTGCGTGGCTGTGAAGGTAATGGACCTTGATGCTCATATTACAACCGAGCTTATTAAGATTGTAGAGCATGTCTTCAACTAATTCAGAGTAGTTGTCTGGAATATGTTTGCCAAGAAAATCTTTGACAACAAAAACAAACGAAGTCCAGGCACAAGACTCAATGTTTTCCATTGAATCTATGAAATATGGATCATTTATAAGCTGCCTTATCTGGGGACCATCGAAAATCCCTGCTTTCAGTTTTTCCGTGCTCAGTCTAGGGAATGTACGTGATAAATAGCCAAAGCACAAACCTTCTGTGTACAGCGCCTTTACAAATTGTTTCATTAGTTCTAGCTTGATATGTAAAGTTGGCAGGATGATTTTATCTTTGCTTTCCAAAGATTCCTTAATGACATTTTGTTCTCCAACTACCATAAATTTTCTGAGAGGACACACTTTCCTTATGCAGTGGTCGTGTTGGGCTCTGCTGTCCCAAAGACATATAAAGCACAGATATTTTGCGTTGCCACTTTGCTGACCAAGGAGAAAGTCTACCATCTTTAGGTTTACACAAATCATCCATTTATATTCTTGATACTTCCGGTTTTCCAAGACTAGAGAGATTGTCACGTACGAGTCTGCCATACTGGCTGAGTGACTAATTGGAATTGAGCCATATCTGTTGCCGTTGTGTGAAAGAACACATTTTAAACTCCGCTTGGAGCTATCAATATAAAGGTGCCATTCATTTGGCATGTATGATGATAGACCCATTTTCCTGAGAAGGCCACTGACATCATTGCAGAACACTAGGTTGTTGTCCTTAGAGAAAAAGGGCAGCATACCTTTTTCTCTGCTACGGTAAAACGTAATGTTGGTTCCAGATTGAAGTAAATTCTTTTGATTCAACCTAGAGGCCAGCAATTCTGAAGACTCCTTTGAGAGGTTCAGATCCCTGACGAGGTCACTCATTTGATATTGGTTAATAGGTTACGCACTTGATGAAGTTTCCCTACTGCTGTTATCTCGTATGTGATCAGACATGCTTGATTCCTCATCCTCTGGCAGCTCTGGTAGGTGGATGAACGATGGAATGGGCACCTCATTTGGGTGTGGATGCAGTCGTCTTGCTGAATCGAGGTCAGGATATGTTCAATTGCTTCGATTGTTTCGATTGATGCCATTTATGTTGACAAGACAAAAATAACAGTCATCATGGTGGTTTTTAGGTTCCCTCCACACCATTGGTATTCCAAATTTCTGAGAGCTCCTTCTTCTATTTGTCCACTGCCGTCAAAGTTCCGTGCAAGTTTTGCATACAATATGTATAAAGCACACAGGCGGTGTATGCTCAGTAATTCGGTGAAAGCTATTGCACGGTGTACATCGGTTTGAACGACGTTGGGTTGCTGGCACCGTGTGATGTGGTCAACAGGCAATTCAGTAGACGACATCTGGATGACTTTACCCAAGGTCGCGTCATTTAGGAAGTTGGAAGAAAGTTGAAGTGTGACTAGTGTGGCCGAGGAGTTCGGGATCGCTCACAGCTTCGTTTCACGAGCTTGGAGAGCATTTAAAACGACAGAAACTGCTGTCCGAGAGTTTAGCAGTGATCGTCCACGAGCAACCACGACTGCGGACGACCGATATATTGCCCTACAGGCGAGAAGAGACAGACGGTAGACAGCGGGAGAAATCGCAAGGCACATACAACAGACAACTGGACGTCCGTTATCGCATTTTACCGTGGCCAGGAGGCTTTACAAAGGTGGTCTATTAGCACAACGGCCAGTACGGTGTGTGCCATTAACGCCTGATCATCAAAGACGGTTCTTTCTGTGGTGCCAGGAACACAAGAACTGGATGCATCAGCAATTGGGTCGATTTCTCTTTACGGATGAGAGCCGATTTAGTCCGACGAGCGATTCTGGACGTATACATATCTCTTGAGAACAGGGAACACGCAATCCCATCTCCAACATCATCGAAAGGGACCAATTTGGAGGTGGCGGAGTTCTCTTTTAGGGCGGTATCATGCTTGGTAGCCGTACTGACCTCCAACATCTTACAAGGATGTTCAGTCACTGGTGTCCGCTATTGTACCGAAGTTCTGCTGCCTCACGTGCGTCTGTTTAGAGGTGCTGTGGGTCCTGAGTTCTTCTTCATGGACGACAACGCTACACCTCATCGTACAGTGGCTGTTGCAAAGCTGTTGGAGAGTGAAGACATTGAACGCATGGATTAAATCCAATCTAACACGTGTGGAACCTTCTCGGGAGACGCTTGGAAGCACGTCACCAGCCACCAGCAACGATTCCGCAGCTGCGATTGGCAATACAAGAGGAAAGGGATGCGAAACCTCAACAGCTCCTTGACAACATCGTCCTCAGCATGGACAGACGTTGTAAATCCTGCAACGCAGTCAGGGGTGATCATATCCCCAACTAAAGACTGGATTTTTCTTTGCAGCCGCCAGTCACATGGACGTTTCTGTCTTTTGCCCAGTTGTGCTCGAAGCTACGTTTTCAGTAAAGTGCCTTTGTATCCTTTGGATTTCTTGTTTGGACGGTTTTGCTAACTTGTCTCATATCTTACATCTTGGGGATCTTATGGTATGACTTGAGTTGATGTGGAGCACTTCTGCACGACGTTACATTCGAAATACCATCTCGTCCTTAATTTTTGCACGCCAGTGTAGCTTTCACCGAATTGCTGAACGTACACCACCCATGTGCTTTATACCCTTCCGACATCCCCCCTACGTCATGCTGCATATATGCGCCTGCCCTATCGTACCAGACCCTAATCTTTCTCCTGAGGGGTCTTTCGGCCCGTTCTGCCTGCTCGTTCCGCTGTTATGCTAATTACTCCTCTTCGTCCTTAATTTTTGCACAGTGTACAATGAAATATCCGCACCGAGGAGGAAGTATTGAAATAAACTGAAATTTTATGAACATAATGATACAGATGAATGATACACATGATGGCAAAAACACAGCTCCAGGACAATTACAGAGGGATCTGCGGCATGCAGTCCGATCATTTTCAATAGCGCGTCGCCCGCCTCGTGCGGGAATACATGCTGCAATACGGTCCGGCATGGAGGCGAACAGACGCCTGATGAAGTCCTGCGGCAAACTGGCCGACACGTGTCGGAATGTGTGCTCCAAATCCCGGATAGTGCGGCACGGTGCAGCTGGCGTTTCAAATGGTCCCATACACATGCTCGATAGGGTACGTGCCCAGGGAGCGCGCAGACCATGAAAGTGTATGGGCAGGACGTGGGCAGTCTACGGCAACCTGGGCCATGTGCGGGCGGATATTGTACTGCTGCTATAGCGCACCTGGAATTCCAGCCAGGAATGGTAGCACATGGAGCCGTAGGATCTCATCCACATATCGCTGGCACGTCAACGGTCCACGTACCACTACTATAGTTGATTGGCAATTGTAGGCTATGGCTCCCCAGACCATGATGCTTGCAGTGGGGTAGGTGTGGCGGTCGATAGGGAGGTTGGGATTGTACCGTTGACCCGGCGATCTCCAGACCGGGACACGATCATCGTCTATCCCTAAAACGAAGCGGCACTCATCGCTAAACTCCACACGTCACCAGTCTGCGGTGTTCCACGTCGTTCATATCTGGCACCACTGCACACGGAGCCGGCGATATTCCGGTGTTAATGGCAGCACACGTAAGGGCGCTGGGATCGCAGATTCGCTTTCGTGAGGCGTCGGGAAATGGTTCGTGGGCGCACAGGAGCCGCTACATCTGCCTGTATAGTTGACCGGGTACCCGAACGATCCGCTGATTCTTTCTACCGGTGGTCCTCTTCGTCACTTCGGAGCCGCTCCGCCGTGTGGCAGTGCCGTCAAGTGTCCACTGATTCCAACAAAGTCAGACGGTATGGTCAAAACGATCCACGTAGCGGGCTATACGGCGTGGCGACCACCCTGCGGTTTTCAGCCTCATCATGAGGCCTTTCTCAAAGTCCGTAATTTGCGTAAATCGACGTCTCTGACGTCTACCTGGCATTCTTGTCACTCTGTACTCTTGCTTGCGTCGTGCTTTTCGCTTTCGTGGAGCATCGACTACACGCCAGTTTATAAGGTTGCCGGCTCGTGTTTATTCAGCGCCACCAGAGGGTGTGCAGTCATGCGCAATAGCACCAAATGTGGATCATTTACATGCCAGCATGCACTCTTAACTATTTGCTGAGTTTCGCGGTTGTAGCATGTTCTCTTTTAGGTGTGAAAATTTCATTGTCCGTGAGTGTGAATTCCAGGTAATTCGTAAGATGCCCGCTATAATTCTGAGAGCTCCTCACTTCCCGCCGTCAGCGGCGTATAACTCACGTTGACTCGTCTTTAGATCAATGTGCTAACAGATATGTTCGCAGATAAGAGCCACCTCAGCCATTCGACGGATTCCAAAATTCAACCAATCTGGAAGAAACGTGTGACTGTGTGATGTCTGAAGCATCGTTGAACCTGGCAAATTCGGCTGGCGCCGCTCCATGGCGTGGGGTGGTACCATGATTATTGGACGTGCAGCACTGCAGGTCATCGGATTCTTTGCCATGTTCATCTGTTATGTGGTGCCGTGTGCGAAGATTTAATTTTTATGGGGGATAACGCCCGTTCTCACAGCATCCCAGCTGTGGATGAAATATTGGTTAGTGAAGATATTCTTGGGATGGAATGGCCAGCGTGCTCACCGGATCTTGATCCAACCGAACATGTATAAAACGCTCTAAGGAGACGTGTTGTGTAAAGAAATTCTACATAGGAACAATTCGAACACTTTTAAGGTCTCCGGCAGGAATGGGGCGATTTACTTCAAGAGCGCCTAAATCACTAAGGGCCCTAAGCCACCCAAGAGCTCCTAAACTACCCAAGAGCTCCTGAACCACTTGGGTGCCAAACGTGCATTGCGGTGCCGGGCGGACAAGTGTCCTACTGTGATCTTCGCCTTCATGCAGTGCTGATGGAAGAGTGCCACTGGATGACAGGCTCGCCTGTACCTTCTTATTAACATTTTGTTCTGTTTCAATCTCTATTCTAGATTATTCATGATTTTTGATGTCATGCCTTTCAATTAGCTATGGCTATTACCATCGATATCCCTTGCAAAAAAAAAAAAACATTCAGATTTTTACTAGTCATAATGTATTCTGTCACAGCCTCTTTTTAATTTTGGAGAAAAGTGTATATTTCCAACCATTTAGCTAGTGAAAGATAATGGTGAAAGATTAATTGAAATTTGTATTGAAAATGGGTTTTGTGTACCTAATATGTTTTAAAACCAGAGGGATATCCACACATATGCGTGAGGAAAATCTGCTCAAGTAAAGAAAAGTGAAATAGATTTTATTGTTTATGATCATCGCTATAAACATTTAAAATGCATGGTCAAATTTTTATATACCCCTCCCCCAAATAACATTTTGCTCCATTTTTGCCATTATAAAAGCAGCCAGTCTTAATAAGGACTTGATGAGGTGTTTAAAACTTGAACGCTGTATTGGACATGTAATAACCAAAGTTGCGTGTAGGTGTTGACGGGGTTCGAACAGATCTTTCCAATTCCTTCCACAAAAACTCAAAAAGGTTGAAATCCGGCGATCAAGGGGGGGGGGTTCAAGTTTGGTTAATTAACTCCTAAAGCCAACTGGTTGCTATTCGGAAAATATGTGGTCTGGCTCTGTGATGTTGAAAGAAGGCAGCATGGTGCGGAAAGAGAACGGGTGTAGATGTCCTCGCTGATGATGTTCACATACCTGATATACATAAATTTCCTATGCTTATTTCTGCAATATCTCATGTACCATAGGTCAGATTGCCTTTCGTTTTTATGTTTTTTAAAATCCATCGGGAATATTCGCTGGATTTCATAATGGTGTATCCATGTGTTGCACTCTCCTCAAATTTTCAGTTAGCAGAATTGTTATATTGCCCCGCATTCCAGAAACTGAAAACACAATACAGCGTGTTCATAAAAGAATGCTAGGGTTTTACAGACGTGTAATTCGGTTACTTTCTGGTTACGATTTTTTTTGAGTGAAGGTTTCTCGACCACCGTGAGAGACTCAGTGGGCTATAAACGGTCGCCCGCCCCTAATTGAGAATTACAGGTTCCACAGAAGGGAGAGAACCGGCGCCGTGAAACAAACACAACATCCATGCCTCACCGGGAGTCGAACTCGGACCCATCCCGGACGAATGATCGGAATTATCGCTTAGACCACTGCGCCACCGAAGTGGCCCTGTGACGAAATGTAATGTATGCATAGATTTGTCACTCAGCTGACCAACTTTCTCTTTACACCCACTTCTCAGCGAGGACTCCGAAACGTCCTGCTTGGTGACACTGGCGGTGGTGACACCGAATATGTCTCGCCAGAAGGAAAGGGCTTTCTACGTGCTCCGATTTGAAGTGTTTAAATCTGTCGTGACAGTGTGACGTGAGGGCCGTTTACATTTTCAGGCATGAGTTCGGGCCGTCCAAGCGTGTCCGATGCAGACGTCAACAGAGTAAGGGTGACGTATCAGCGGAGTTCAAGGAAGTCACCGGCCATAGGAAGCAGAGATTCGCAAATGACGAAAACGACGTCATGGAAGGTGTTGCATTAGCAGTTAACAATGAAACCGTACCGGTCGCGGTTGTTGCACGCGATGAAAGCAGCATACAAGGAATTCATATCTGTGTTCGCGCAGGACATGCATTAAAAATGGAAGGAAATGGTTTCCTGGAACGTCTCATTTCCAGCAATGAAACCATTTTCCATCTCAGTGGAAAGGTCAACAGGCGCTTCCGTATTTAGGGTACACAGCGTCTACATGAAGCGATTGAGAACGAGCGTGGCTCGCCGAAGGTCTACGTCGTTCGTGCTATCTACGTTTTTCTTTGCCCAAACAACTGCGAATTGTTCCATCTACCACGATATGTTGGAAATCTGGTTGTTTCCACAATTGGACAGTGATTTGAACTTCTACATTTTCCAACAGGACGGTGCCCTTTCCCAATTCCCATCATGATGTGAGACACCTCCACCATCGTGCCCTTCCACAGCGCTGGATTGGATGTGCTGCATATAAAGACAACCACGTCCTCCGGCGACCAAATCTGGCCTTCCGGACCTAACGTTATGTGACTTCTTCCTATGATGTTACGTGAATGACCCATTTTACGAAACCCAGTGCAGCGATCCTTCCGACATCTGTAGGAAATTAGTAGGCGAGTGACTTCGTCTGTGAAAGTCATATCTGATTTAAGAGGAATAACAGGAATCGTGGTTTCTCAAGAAAGTCCTGAATGGTTATGTATGAAAGTGTAATTTTTCCTATTCGATGTACGGCAGTCAAACCTGCATAGTGCAGAAGGGACATTGGAGTCCTTTGTGTGCTGGCGAGATGCTTTACTTACTGGGAGCTGGCGGCAAGACATGCTCTAATAATGTGAAGAGAGAAGATGTGTTGCAAATGTGTAATGTGTAGCAAAATATTGTTAGTACGGTGAAGAGAAATATTCTTAAGTGGTTTAGCCGTGTTGAAAGAATGAGTGGTGAGATGCCTACTAAGATAATTTATTCAGCCCAAGTTGCAGGAAAGAAAAATAGAGAAAGGCTACGGGTGTAATGGGAGGACCAGAATCAGATATTTCCGCATATTGTCAGGATATAGTACAAAAGATCTTGTGTGAGACGTTTGATAGATGCAGGTGAAGACCAATACTACTCTAAATAGAGATGTTTGGCAAACCAACAGCAAGTAAAAATCTAGCTGCATCAGTTTTAAACATTAATCGATTAATCTGAATGATGCAGTTTCTCTGATGAGCTAACCTCTGGCACTCAGGAAAGAGCTTAATGATATGTATGTATGTATTTTCTAATAATTGCAAATCGGTTTAAGATTTCCCTTTCCAGTACGGGCCATTAGGAAGAATGATGAATAATGTAACGAAGTTTAAATATTTGGTGACATCTTTGTGTTAGTTATTTACGAATCGGTAAAGAAAACTCCTAATTAAATAACAAGGAACTATACAACAGCTTCACTTAAATAGTATAACTATACTATATATACGAAATTTCTTGGTGTAGAATAGAAATAAAAGTTTCCAAGCTTTCGCACATCAACGAGATGGCTTTTTCAAGGAAGGTTCCTGTCTACCTTCCTTGAAAAAGCCATCTGATTGATATGCGAAAGCTTGGAAACTTTGATTTCTATTCTACAACACGAAATTTTGAATATCTACAGATATACGAAATTTTGAATATCTATAGATATTCGAAATTTCATGGTGTAGGATAGAAATCAGAGTTTCCAAGCTTTCGCACATATAGTTGTACTATTCAAACAAAAAAAGGAGATTCCATCACTGTTTCGTTTGTTTGCAAATTCTCATGCTTTTAGTACGTTCATTTTAGGAAAAATTAAGAAACTGTTCCATAACGTACATAACAAAAAAATATCAATCATGTTGTCTCCGACTGAGACAGCAGAACGTTCTCACACATGCGCAGCACAAATTGTGCATAACTGGTGCACTTACATGATCCTTGCAAGAAACGGCTTTAGAGATGCTTATAACACATTGTAGTTTCCATTATATGGGTCCGGCTTTTCCGATTTGCGATTAAGCAGTGCACGGTTTTGTCTCTGATAGAATTCTGGAAAAAAATGGAAGTACAGAATGCCTCAAAATAGCGGTCCGATTACGAATACGAAACACATGCTCGATCATGTAGGAACTATTTTTGTTGTTATTGTTTTGTTGGGGGGCCCCTGTGAGCAGATATGATAGCTGTAAGAAGTCGCCCGTCTCTACTTCAGGGACACTAGTTCCGGAAAATGCAGATAACCACTGCCGTGGGACGAACACATTACCCATGTCTCGTTTGGTACCTCATCCCAATCTCACGAACTGTCATAAGCCAGCGCTTACACCACTGTGCCACAGGTATGTCTAGGAAAAGTCTAAATACAGGTTATTTAAAAAGCTCTACCGAAGGTCAATCGAGCGAAACACTTGAGATAATGGATTTAATGAAGAATTCAGACGGTTTTGAAAACCTCGACAAAGAAAGCCTCGATCAGTGGAGGCAATGTTATTCGCGATAACCAGAAGTACAATACTATGAGTGATAGAGGTATCGTCATTGTTACCACGAATCAACCCGAAAAAGGAAAAAGGGAAGAATGAACCAACGTAAGCATCTGCTACAGCACAGTACTGCTTTGTGTTTCCACTTCACTACAGTGAGCCTGGAATCTTCAGATATTACAAAGTTGTAACAGAAATTCGAACCTAGATTAACACTTTAACCGGCTAGAACGAATTAACTCGGGGTTAACAAAATATGCTGAAATCAGCTCGAACCAATGTATTCGCTGTCTGAGAAGTTGGCCAAACGCGACAGGAACGAGTGAACCTCCGCATCAGAAAGCGTTGCTTTTACCTTACGTTTATCGTTCTAAGTGGTCATATGACTGTCATTAATCCTTCATGTCTCATTATTTGTTTCCGCTAAGGATGCTAAGAAAAGAGCACTGAACCTAAGAAAGAAGAGAAAAGATGTTTGAGTAACTTGTTTCTACACAGCGGCATGATGTCCGTGTCCGGGGGACTACAGCTTCCGAATCATTTATTGGGTAATGCGGCAGAGAAAAAAGGACTATAAAGGAATCTGACTACATACTGTAACGCTAACGGCTGTAAGGAAGCACTTACAACCAGCGACAGATTTATACTCGGTTCTCCTGAGATCAAAGGAAAGCAATTGCTTTGCCGTAGCTTTTGGTACAACCGGGTCACTATGGGAACACTTCTGTTTGAGAAGCGCATGAAAATTTGGGCAACTTTTGGTTCAGGTATATCGGCCGCTTAAAGTGTTAAAACATCTCAAGGATTTTCAAATACATGCAAGATTTAGAGACTGAATAAACAACGCGCAATTTCTTATCACATTTTCTTATCATTTTATCAAGTTTTAAATTTAAAACATGATAAAATGCAACTAATAGTGTTTCCGTCTCTTTAAGTTGTCACTGCAACTTTTTCCCTTAAATAAACCGCATAATCAAGAGGACACTATACTGTATATAAAATGGCGTCGTTAATAAACTAAACAAATTAAAAGGAACAGGCACTTTCATTACGATTCTTGAGCACGTTAGGTCGACCAAAGGTTGCCTGTGTTTGAACAAATATATAAAGTTGCAGCTTTCCCTAGAGGCACACACTTCCTGTAGAATGATCGTTAGCTTAAACAAAGCTGTCCGAACCAGCGAGAAGAGTTCTCTGCATGTGTTGTCACACAGGAAAGTGACGTCATTTTTATGACATTATCTTCGAGTATTTTGTTAAATCTATGAGGAAATGCATTATGGCAACAGCAATGTTTCATGCAACAGGACCCTGCTGGTCGTAATTGGCATCTCGAAATGACTGCTTCACATCGTACCGCTGTGATGTGTCTAAGGCTGACATGTTCGGCTATAATTCGGCTTGATTACCTTGCTTCATGGAATCCTATGATCTGCTTTCTATCAAACGCCGTAATATGGCAGTAAGGCTAACATACCTGTTAACTTGCAATTCCGTATATGATACCGCCGGTGTAGGCCTCATTTGAGAACTTAATCGAAGGTGAAAGATGCTTAAACTTATAATTCTAATACTCTTCATATACACTATATTGACAAAATTTACTCGAAACCTAGAAGAAATACACACCATAACATTTATTGACATATATTAGTACGGTGTTCTTCCACCTTTCGCACTAATGCATTCACTGGCACTTCGTGACATTCTTTCAAGAGGTTTCGGAACATATCAATAGGAATGCGCTTCCATTCACTACATAATGCTGCCAGTACATACTGTTGCTTAGTAGTAGGTATTCGATCCAAATTTCTTATGCGGCGCTCTAATTCATCCAATAGGTGCTCTACGTGATTAAGATCAGGGTTCTGTGCTGGTCAGTCCACACACGATACGGAATTATGGTCAAACCACGCTGTCATAGTCCTTGCTTTATGGGACGTAAGTCGTGTCTGCTTGAGCTCCATGTTTAGCCTTCTACTGAGTGTGTTTTGTGTGCCCTGTCGTTATAATTTTGCGCGTGCTTTCAAGACGAAGGTTGTATCTTTCATATACGACATCTCCCGAGTTGGTGAGTACTCTTTTAAGTTACCTATCAGCATTTTATTTTCTCAACAAGTTGGTCGCTTTTCACTAAGTTAGGCCTCGCCATCAGCGATGGCGACGGCTGATAAGAACGGCGTTCCCGCTCTCGTCACAGCTTCTCCTACTACGTCGATCCTTATCTCTGACTGAGCTAACCAATCAGCGTCCATCCTTAATGATGAGGAATATCGTCCTCCTCCGGATGCCTATTTCTCTTCTTCTTCTACTCTTCAAATATCTGACTCCACCCTTCCTGGTGATGATGCTACGTCGCTCGCTTCTGATGCTGCAGATTACGTAACGAATATATCTGAGGGCGTTGCTTCTCTGCTCTCAGGAGACTTCCCAGCGTTGTGTCAGCTCCTTCATCCAGCTCTGCACCTCTGCCTTCCAGTGGAGGTTTGCCTTCCCGCTCTTATTCTAGCATTACCTCAGGTGCGTTCCTACCGACGCAAGCGACTCGCCTTCCCCTTGCGGCTGCCCATGTCCAGATGCATGGTAACTCACTTCAATTGGACGTTCTGCACTCCACACCGGCTGCGCAGGAACTTCACTCCACCCGCGAGTTGGAAGTGTGCCTAGATGCTCTTCCGAATACATCGTTGAAGATCTATTGTGATACGCGACTTGATTTTCTTTCCGCCGAAGCCATTACTCAACTCACCCGCCGGAGCCATTACTCAATTCACCCGCCGGCCGTGGACGGTGATTGTTTATTTCACAACGAAAGAGCATGCAGTCTTTACCTGTGATATCACCACCTAGAAACTGAACCGATCGCTAGGTGCCCTGTTCAGGTCTCCTTGCATCCGGTGCCGCCCGAAATCTCGGATGCGATGATATGTACTGCACTTAATAAGTGTGGTAAGATTGTTGGTCCTGTTATTACACATTCAGCTGTGCTCAAGGAGTGTACTCGTTGTTGGGTCAACGAGCAGCAAATAAGAATGTTAGTAGTTTTCGCCGGAATGTTCGACTCATCTTTCCATCAGAAGGGCATCTCCGTAAGTTCCCACTGATCCTGGCCGTCTGATGTGGGAAGCTCTTCTACAGGATTGCCAGGTGACATCAGAACACTGTTCGAATTGCAAAGAACTTGGGCAGCAGCGTGCTCGTTGACCCAACAACGAGTATCCAGCTCCCGCGGCTTCTGGAGCATCTCCCGCCTCTAAGCAGCCTCCAGCCACATCTCGCTCTTGACTTGCACGTCTTCTAGTGTGCCAGCTGCTCCTGCGCCAAGTTCCCCAAAAAGTATACCTGAAGCATCTCGTCAACGAGTGTCTTCTAATGCTGACCTCACCTCCAACTTTCATTTTCCAGTGCTCGCCTCACCTAATTCTTCTCATCACGCGGCAACATCGGGAGATCTCGCCAATGGTTTTCCACCAGTCTTCACTGTTGGTGTCTCCGAGTGTGACG
Source organism: Macrothele yani (assembly GCA_039090855.1). Taxonomy (NCBI): domain Eukaryota; kingdom Metazoa; phylum Arthropoda; class Arachnida; order Araneae; family Macrothelidae; genus Macrothele; species Macrothele yani. The sequence continues at coordinate 31,557,799 of CM077007.1, forward strand.
GCAGCGCCGATCCTTCCTCTGACTATGCGTATACTTTCCGAGAATTGATGCTCCCTGAAAAGCGCACTTCTGGCACTCGTACCGGTACCCGACGTAAGAAGAAGAAGAAGCATCCCCTGCGGATAGGCGGCAGTTTCGTGCTACCCAATCTTCTGGAGATCTTTCTCCCTCTCCTCCACCATCAGAAATTGAAAAGGACACTGATGATAATGGGTCTCCGCCTTCGTTTGAGGTATTTTCTAGTGCACTCTCCAAATGTGGTGATCCGTCGGAACCTCTCAATCTTGGAGATTAGTATGAGCTTTGCACCCACACCACGAACCTGGAGTCGACGTATGACTACCTCCAAGAGCGCGAAGACATTCTTGCTGCGCTATTCCTGCAAGCCGAATGCATTGCTAAGTATCTTCGTGAATTTGTACATGACTTCCTACACCACTCATGGACCCTTGGCTGCGTAAACCGATTACATCAACTCCTGAAATCTGGGCCGATCATTTGCTATTGCAAGAAACAAACTGCCATTCCTCCACTGTGTTTAATCGCTGGTGTACTAGCAATTATGTGTTCCATCCTGCATTTCGCTATTCATCTCATAGTGGGCTTGTTATCGGAATACATCAACAGTTCCGATACACCCTTACTGCTCTATCAGTACAGAACGTATGCCGCGGTTTACTCCAGCGGGTTTCCTTCACAGTTGGCGGAGCTCTATTTCATATCTTTAACGTGTATATCCCGTGCACCTTCTTCACCAAACTCCGTCAAGCTCTCTCTGAAGTCTCGCCTTCGGATCGTGTGCTCCTGCTCGGAGACTTCAATTGTACCCTTGACCCGGAACTGGATCGCTCTCCCTCGTCACGTGAGCTGCGTACGGAACTCGTCGCACTACTCCATGACCTCGTTGCTGGTTTCTCCCTCTCCGATGCTTATAGGCGCCTGCATCCATAAGACACCTCACACACGTGGCGCTCGTCTGGGAGACAGCTTCCATCGACTGCACGCCTAGATCGAGTCTACGTTCCCACCCCGCTTCCTGCGTCTGTTACCGAATTGCGACATCATTATACTGCTTCCTCAGACCACTGCACGGTCCCCCTCACAGTGTTTTCTGCGGCGTCGCTCCCTCGGACTATATGTCCGCGGACCTTTCATTCCAATCACCTCACCGATCCTGACTTTTGTGCCTCTGTCCGTTCTTTCCTTGTTGCTCGTCGCGCAGGGCTGCATTCCTCGCCCTGTGCCTTGAGGTATTGGCTTCAAGTGAAGCATCAGCTCCTGTTACATATCAAGCAACTTGCCTTTACCATGGCCACTTCCAGTCAGATGCGCCTCGATCACGCCAGGAGATGCTCGCACTGATTGGGTTGTCGGATCCGCTGTTTCCAGCATATCAGGCGGAGCTCACGGCTTTGCTGAAACCTCTAGGACAGCAGACATTTTTACGTCCGCATAAATTAAACATCTAAATCCCGAAGAATGCACCTATGATGTTCTAACATCAATGGAATCTGCACGCAAGTCTTCTCTCTTGCTTCGTCATCTTTGCTTCCCTTCTGGCGAAACCACATCCGATTCGGCAGCGATTTGCTCTCAAGTTCGTCAGTTCTATACCACCAAGTTCAGGGAAACTCTTCCCCCTTCTCCTTCTGCTCTCTCCCATCTTCTCAATAATCCTCCTCAAGTACCGCCTTATCTTGCTCGCACCCTGTCTCTCTCACTCACATCCTTGGAGGTGTCAGACACCTTCTCTTCCCGTAACTCCCACGCCGCACCGGGTCCGGACGGCCTATCTTTTCCTTTTTATCGTGCGTTCTTGCCTCTTCTGTTGCCTTTCTTCCTTTCCGCTTTTTCTGCTGCATTTCGCTGCTCCTCCCTCCCGAGGAGTTTCACGGACGCGCACATGGTCCTATTTCCCAAGAAGGGCGACCCTCTTGACTTGGGAAATTGGCGCCCCATTTCTCTTCTCAATCAGGATTATAAACTCTTTACTAAGCTTCTTTCGCGTCGATTAATATCTGTCCTTCCTCACATCCTTGCTGACTCTCAAACCTATACTGATTCTGGCCGTTCTCTTTCCTCCAATGTTCAACTTCTTCGTGATCTCATTCATCTTGCCAAGACTCATTCTAACTCTCTTTCTCACTTTTCTTTGAGAAGAAAGGAGCAATAATATTTCACAGGCCTATTTAACACAAACCCTGCTGCGCTTTGGCTTTCCTCCACATTTTGTCTCTGTTCTTCTCTCCCTCTACCGGGACGCCATTTTCCATGTCAAGACGGCATCTTTTCTCAGCGCATCTCTTCCCTTCAAGCGGGGAGTTCGTCAGGGCTGCACGCTTTCGGGTCGACTGTTTGCGATTGCCATCGAGCCTTTTCTACACTTTTTGCAAACATCTCTCTGGCACAACTTCCACCATCAGTTGCCAGCACACGGCATCACTCAGTCATTTACTCTGCCTATGCAGATGGCATTACCGTCTGCATTCGTCGCTTGTTCTCCGCATAGGCTTCATGTTCTGCAACTGAACTGAATACGTCTAAGGTCACCGGATTGTGGTGTGGGACGTGGTCCAATAACATGGATGCTCCATGGGAGGTCACATGGTCATCCACCACCCAACGCTTCCTAGTTGTGCACTTAGGAGCACCACAAACTACATCCTGTGCAACTCGCTCGGAACTCCATCCTCGCCTCCTCCGCGCAGCTGCGTACTGATGTCGTGCGCAGTTCTGTACGCCCTACTATACTAGTGCGCAAATCTCACCAGTTCATACCGTCAGTCCATCTCCAAGCATTCTTGGATTGCATCTACGACCCCGCTTTTCTGTCTCCAGGAGGTTACACGCTGCCTTACTCGAGAAATGTGAGCGTGACATCACTGGATTAACGTAAACAAGCTCTGTGCTCCTCCCTCCTATGGCGGTTCCTGCCTATCTGATATCCCGCTGTGCTACAAAGCAAACCGAGTGATCAAATTCATTCACCTTTTCACGGCTCCAGTGGCTTCCGCAGTTCAGGTACGTGACGTTCTTGCCTCCTTGCGTAGCCCACATTTTTTCTTTCTTTCTTCAGTTCTCGTGGATTGCTGGCATGAGAACTGAAGCATTCGTCACTTGTTTTCCCCCTCTAAGCCCCCCTGCATATTGTGAAGCCCTCGCTCCCCTTTGCTCTCTCCCTCTCATTCGCTCCCCTCCCTCTTCAACTGTACTTTCTTTCTGAACCTTTCTTCATCAACTCTCTTTTTAACACCCCCACCTCCTCTGCTTGTCATTCCCTTCCTGGCTCCGAGCCGGTGTAGTAACCGTACAAGACCTCACTAACTCAGATCTATCCTGGCGCCCTTTCGCTGGTTCCCCCCTCTGGTGTTCTCTCTTCCCCCTCAGCCTGTTTGGTCTATGGCTCTCTGCTTGCTTCACTTCTTTCGCTTTTCTCTGATCTTGTCTTCCCCTCCGGTCTTGTCTCTGTATTTTCAGTCCCTCTTGCGCTGCTAGTCTCCGACTTGGTTCATCCTCTCTCCTCTAAATCTCTTTATAGTTTTCTAGTGCGCCTTGCCACCCCTTCACCGCTCTCTGTTTTCGAGGTTCTACCTGCTTCTCTTTCTCTTGTCTGGGCCGCTGCCTGCTGACCCTTATCCGCCCCTCTTGGAATTAATACCCTCTGGCTCTTGCTGCATAATCATCTCCCTGTTCCGTATATTCTCTTTCGCATGTCCCTTCTCTTCTCACCTCTCTGCTCCTTCTGCGCACACCAGGTAGACGTTTCTCACGTCTACCTTTACTGTCCCATCCTGATGCCTCTCCTCCACCGGGGATTCCGGATTGCCAGTCGCTCTTGTTCTCAAGATCTTCCGTTCACTGCCTACATACATCTTCTTCTGCGGGTTCATCCACCTACGCCTCTCTTCCGTCAGTATGTGCCTATCTTTTCGTACTGGTTAAACACGTTATTTACGTGTACCTTCAACAACTCCGTAGCGTTTCCTCGCCGGTCTCTTTACACCAGGCCAGCGCAGCACTTTTGTGCCATTTCCGAGATCGATTGCTTTCTCGACTCCGACTGGAAGACCAGTTCTTCCAGTCATCGAGAAGCCACCTTCTATGCTGCCTGGGAGCCGGTCGATATTGGACTACTACACCTATCAGTACCCTAGGAATTCAACACCTCCTTTGTTGAGTTCCGTGGCTTCTCTACTCTACGACTCGTCTCCATGTATATCGTGTGACCGTGCTACAGCCTGTGCTGTAATACCCCAGTTTTTTTTTTCTCGTTTTCAGTGTACATTTCATTGTGATCTTTTCATTTGTATTGTTCGTCTTCGTGTCGTACTATGCTTTACCATATTACATTGTTATCAGTGTGCCCTCTGATTCTGTGACCTTCCGTCACTTTTATGTACTTGGGGTTGTACCCTGGTCACTGTAAGTGCTTTCATTCGCTGTACCTAGCGTATTACACCGTGTTCTTGTAATGTTTTACTTTAGGACGTCATGTGGTGTACGTCTCTATCTACCATATGTTATATTTGCCATACACACACACCATTTTAGTGTTTTCCCGTTTCCATTGCACCTGTTTGATTTTGTACAGTGCTATGCTTCCACATTGAGTACATGCTATTGTCATACCAGTGTACTTTCATGGTTTTTCTTGTGCATCCTTTGTATCTCCTGCATTTCTTGTGCTCTACCGTGTTTTCACATTGTGTTAATGCTTTGATCGCGCACGTGCAAATTTATGGTAAATTCTGTCATCTGTCAGAACCCATGGCTTGTCCTGTGCTGTACTGTGTTTTCACTTTATGCATATACTCTTAACATCCTAGAGTGCACTCATGGTTTAATGTGTGCTTTTTACCGTACCTGTAACATTTCTTGCGCTGTATCGTGTATTCGCATTGGGTACTTTCTTTGGTCATCCATCTGAACAATATGGTTCACCAGTTACATCTATTGCGTCGTACCGTGCTTTCATTTTGCGTTAATCCTCTTGTCATCCCAGTGTGCATTCCTAGTTTTGTCCTGTGATCTTACTGTACCTGCTTCATTTTTTTCGTAACATCCGCGCTACCGTTTGAATTGTGAATACTAATGTCATCTCAATGTATTTTCATGCTTACTCGTGTAAATTAATTATCTTCACCCCGCCTGTATTGTGTTGCTTTGGTGCCCACGTCAAATAACTCGCGCAACTGTGCGCGCTGTTTTTTTATCTCATGTATGTAATGTTATCCTTTTCGTACCTTCACGGCGGGGTTTATGCTGTTCTTTTTCCCATTTTGCAGTATTGTTTCGCCTGTGTTATCCTGTACATCATGCCCAGCCGGTGTCATGTGACACGATGGGTTTCTCTCTGTCACTACTCCTGCAATTGCTTTGCAATAAGCTTTGCTTGCACCATTTGTTATTCATCCCCATTGTCATTTCAGTGTGCATACCATCATTTTTTAACAGTTTGTATTATTTCCCAGTGAGACACCCAACGCTGTACGTCTCCCTCTTATGTTTCTTATAATGAATAGTAATAAAGCGATTTTGAAACCTTGCTTTATGGCTCGGTACATTATCCTGCTGGTTCCAACAAGGCTCGGTTCCATAGTATTACCACTAAGTTGGTAGGGCATAGCGGTAGACGTGCTGGTTAACAGGTTTGCCCACGATAACTAATGGGCCTGGGCCCATACCACGAAAAATACCCCCACACGAGTACACTACCAGCTCCAAACTTGGCAGTCGGAACTAAGTATACTGTGTAAAATAGCATTGTTCCCCTGGCTGCCGCCATACCCACACACGAACATCAGACTGATGGATCGTGTATTTGGATTCATCAGTCAATGGGACCCGTTTCCATTGATCTACGTCTATGATAAATGATCTTTACACCATGCTAAACGACGAGTAGCATTCCAAGTGGAGATAAAAGGCTCATCAGCAGTCACACGCCACGGTAGCCCATGGACTTAATTTTTCTGCAAATGGCGCATGTACATACCAAGGTTACAGCATTTTTACTCACCAGGTGTTGTGCAGTACTTCGTCGATTAGCTGTAACAACTCTCCTGTGGTTTCAACGTCCTCTATCACTGATTTTCTTTGGTCTGCCGGTACGTTTTGCTGCTTCAGGCGCTCCATGTGTCTTCCCGTTATTCAGTACATCCAAAACAGTTGACTTGGGTGTGTTTAAACGCCTCTCAGTTTCTCTTATGGAGAATCCACTAATATAACACCCAACCATCTTTTCTTTCTCAAAGTCCGTTCTCTCCCGCCGCGACCTTTTAACTCAATCTTACAGTGCGATATATGATCGCGGTTACCTGCAGGCTTGTCTTTATACCGTTTGCAGCTATACCGCGCACCTTAACAACGCAGCGGATCCGTTCATTTGCTTTTAAAGGGGTATCCGGTTACTTTTTTCAATATAGTGTATATCAAAATGGAATCATTTGAATATTCAGCCACACTGTCGTCTGGTCCCAAACTAGATGCATAAAATCCAACAATATTTCTAGGTGTTGTATTAAAATGTTACGGAAAGTACGTTAAATATAAGAGTTGGGCATATTGAAGTTTTAATAGGTGCTATTGTTTAGCGGTCCGTTGTAATTTCTTGGACTATTATAGTATGCGGCAACGAATTTTGTCAGTGACAGACGTATCTTTAGGTTTTTTTCCTTACCGCTGAAAGTATCTTTGTACGCCATAGGCGTAACGTTACCAAATAGTTTGGGGTAACAGGAATAAATGTAAACTGATGAGGGTTGCCTGGATGTGAGAACGCCACTCTTGGAAAAATATTCTTTTAAATGTAATAAATTTTAGATCATGCATAATATAAGAAAAACTATGATGTGTTCCAGGCTAGCATTGATTCATTCTAACGAAGAGAAAAAAATACTGCTTATCGAAGGATCTCATCCATTCATTTGATGATGAAAACTATGAAACTAAATAATTGAAGAATTACGTGTTTATAACGTATTGCACTTTATTAAGTCTGTATCAGTTTTCAGGATTTAACAACAAAAAATAAGCAGCTTTAAGAGTCGCCCGCCCCTAATTGAGAGCCACTGATTCATGGGAAGTGACAGATCCATCAGAAAAACACAACAGCCATGCTTCATCCGGGACTCGAACCAGGACACGTCTCGGAAGAATACGTAGAGGGAAATGTCTCAGATCACTCAGCCACCGCGGCAGGATACACTCCTTACTGCTGCTGTTATATTCTATACCAGTGTTTTCCAACCTTTTTTACTTCGTGGAATCTTTAAAGTAAGCCTTTTGACATCGCGGAACCCTTGAAGTAGGCCTTTTGACATCACGGGACCCTTGAAGTACACCTTCAGACATCGCGGAAGCCTAGCACAGATAAATACGTTAGGCCTATAAGATGTTAAGCAATATGCCTAATATTTAGTTTATCTCATCAGATTATCTAAAAAGAACGAATAAAATGACAGAAGTAATATTGAACTGGCATGATATTATTAAGTAAGAATACTTAGTTTTTTGCACAAATAATTCCCAGTGAAATTGGACAATGTTCATCGCCAGGCCAAGTAAAACCCATTGCTAAACAGCTTTTACAATATAGACGATTCTTCCTAGTGTTTGTTACACTCAGGCCCTCATTAACTCTACTTGATTTGGACATCGAATCTTTATCACTTACCTCACTTTAGTCACTGGTAGATTTACTGTTCCCTGCACTATCTTGTGACGTTCGAACTTCCACATATTCAAGACACTCAAGTCTTATTTAAATTTTGAAGATGACGATCCTTTTTTTTGGTGTAAATATGACAAGGATGGTAAGTCAGATAATATCCGAAAACTCGAAAATTTTGTGTTCCTGGAGCGAGAATCAAACCCGTGTCTCTCAGATAGCGCCCGGGTATGCTAACCACTACACCACCCAGAACGACCAAGTCTCAAGTTTCCGATTAATTTGAATATAACCATCTAAGGATTCGCTAGTCGAAACAACCGGCATGTTTAGCGAATATGGAGGTAAAGAATCCTATCCCGTGATTGCCCGGAGAAGCAGTCTTATTTGTTTACACCACGTTTACAAAAGTGTTTACACAAACACCAGAACTTAAGTATAATATCACTGATTAAAGCACTATGGACCGATATAGGAAGTATGGAATGCTTAGAAGTGATGTGCCTGGATGTTTCTAGGTTTGGGATTTCCCTAGGAAGGATGGGCGCCTTATTGCTGGCGCGCAGGAAGTGCCAGTGGCCTAAGAACTATTTGTGCGGTGCCAGCGAACACAAAGCGGGTAACCACAAGTGTGTTCCTGCGCTTGACTGTGATATGACGCAGTAGCATGTTGACCAAAGAAATTTCCCTCAAGGCAAAAATTACTCCGTCATGGCGGCGCTCTCTCCTCAGACAAAATAAAGTATGTTTACCTTTGATTGTCATTATTATTACGTCTTATAAGCAACATTTATACTTACTCCAGTGTAAATATTTGGTCTTATAAAATTTCGCGGAAACCCTGGTTGGAGCTGGCCGAACCCCGATTGAGGAACACTGTTCTAGACTATTATGAACAATATAATGCACATTTTGCAGTGTTGTAACATTGCATCAGTAAAACAGTTTTTTAATATAATGAGAATTGCCGTTCACACTTCTGATCTTTAATTCTTAATTGAAGTAGCTAGAACAAAAAAAATGTGGTCGTAGACAAAACTAAGTTTTACAAATACGTGTAACAGATTTCATTAGCTTTGATTTTGTTACGCGAAAAAAATCATTAAAATCCCTTTCGATTTTTAGCCTGCACGAACTTTTAGGGCACCACAACAGGACACAGCTCCATTTCTCATTACTTAAATATTCCACCTCGATTTTCCTAAGAGCGTAAAATAAATGTACTGTAAGGAAAAATATATCTGCATTGCTTGCTTACTGTACAGCACTAGTCCTTTTTTTAGCACGTCTTTTGTAAAAAAATATCGTGCTTATGTTACCGGTTTGTCCGTCAGTCCGTCTGTACCCAAGATATCTCTGCAACTATTAGTACGATTTGAAAAATTTTTTTGCATTGGGAAGCACGAAATATGCAAATGATGATCCTTCATTTCTTTTTTTTTACGACGTACAGTTTCGCCGCTAGGAGGCGTAAACGCAGATGATGTCTAATTCAGAAATACGTTTTATTCCACATATTTGCTTCTAAACATCCGATTGAAAAAATTATCTCATATTTCGATTCCATTTATGTCGAAGAATATTTTAGATATAGTTACCTTTTCAAATTACTTATAGATTTTCCGCTAGGGGGCGTAAAAGTAAATTACATTTTTCCCGATAACTATTTTTCTAAAACTCCGATTTAAAGATGTTTTTCTTCAGCGGATAAACCTCCTGATGGAAAATCTTTTGCACATAATTTCAAATGTTTGGTAAAGAATACCTTAGCCACCAGGGGACGTAAGTGTTAATTTTTGCTTCCGATGTATTTGCCATAAAGTCTGAGCTTCTAAGTCATCGATTGAAAAAATTCTTTCGTGGACTGATGCCACTCACATCGATAAACATTTTCGGAATATTTTTTTCTTAAAATATTCCACTGTTTCTCTGTCAGGAGGCGTAGACGTATATCTTGTTTTTGTCAATATCTCTACTTCTAGGAATCCGATTTGAAAAATTCCTTCTTTGTTGGATAGTGTCTCCAGTGTGACATGTTTTTCATATAATTTCAAGATTTTCAAGTAATTTACAGACTTTTCGCTAGGAGACGTAGAGGTAAATTGCGTTTCCCCCTATATCTCTGCTTCTAAATCTCCGATTTAAAAAATTCTTTCTGCACCGGATACAGCTCCTGATGGAAAACCGTTTGCACATAATTTCTAATTTTTGTAAAAAAATGGTTTGACCACCGGGGGGCGTAAATCTTTATTTCCGCTTCTGATGTATTTGAAGCAAAATATGAGCTTCTAAATTCTCGATTGAAAAAATTCGTCGTTTGTAGACCGATAGTACTCATGTCGACAAACCTTTTAGAAACATTTTCTTCTTAAAAGAATGCATGGTTTCTACGCTCGGACGTAAATGTACATCTTATTTTTTGTCAATATCTCTACTTCTAGGAGTATGATTTGAAAAATTCCTTCTTTGTTGGATAGTGTTTACAGTGTGATATGTTTTGCATATAATTTCAAATTTTCAATTAATTCATGGGCTTTCCGCTAAGCGGCGTATAGGTAAATTGCTTTCCCCCTATATCTCAGCTACTAAATCTCCGATTTGGAAAAATTATTTCCTGCACCGGATACAGCTCCTGATGCGAAATCCTTTGCACATAATTTCTAATTTTTGTAAAAAATCGTTTGGCCACCAAGCGGCGTAAGTCTTAATTTCCGCTTCTGATGTATTTGCAGCAAAATATGAACTTCTAAAATCTCGATTGAAAAAAAAGTGGCTTGTTGATCAATACTACTCATGTCGACAAACCTTTTAGGAACACCTTCTTCTTGAAATAATGCATGTTTTCTACGCCAGGGGGCGTAGATGTATATCTCATTTTTTTCAATATATCTACTTCTAGGAGTACGATTTGAAAATTCCTTCTTTGTTGGATAGTGTTTCCGATGCGAAATGTTTTTTTTTTTATGAATCAAAATTTTCAAGTAAATCATAGACTTCCCGCTAGGGGGCAGAAACGTAAATTGCGTTTTCTGCGTTATTTTTTCTGAAACTCAGATTTGAAAACATTCTTCCTGTATCGCATACAAGATCTGATGGAAAATATTTTTCACATAATTTGCAATGTTTGGTAAAGAATGGTTTGGCCACTACGGGACATAAGTCTTAATTTCTGCTTTTGATGTATTTGGTGCAAAATCTGGGCTCCTGAAAACTCGACTACATTTCTTTTTTCTTGGACCGATAGTGCTCATATGGAAAAACCTTTTGAGAATACTTTCTTCCTAAAATAGTGCATGGTTTTCCCACCAGGGGACGTAAAGTCACATCTTATTTTTGTCGATGTCTCTGTTTTTAACAGTCCGATTTGAAAAAATATTTCTATGTTGGAGGGCGTTTCCGGTGCGAAATGTTTCTCATATAAATTCATGTTTTTCTTAACGCACAAGTCTGCAACCATAGGGCGTAAGCTCACGATTCCGTTTACAGGAAAATCTGAGGGTTTGAAGACCCGATTGAAAAACTTCTTTCCTCCGTTAGATACTTTTGGTTTTGTTACCGGTTCCATTGACTTTGAATAGCTTTGATAAATTTAAATTGCGTCAGAACGGATTCAAAAGACGTGCTTATTACACCCGAAAATTCGGTGTCATCTTTCTTGTTCCCTTAGGTTATAAAAATATATCGCAAATCTAAAAAACTGTCTGAGCACATCTGACACTGCAATTAAAAACTTTATTTTGTAACACTTTATTTGTATGGTGTAAGGGGGGAGGGCCTTTGTATGTTATCTCCATGAAAGATCACTGTATATATAAACATTAATGTTAGTTCAAATTCTGGTGTTTAGGCCTGATGGTGTGGTCCTTACGACCATGATAGGTCTTGCCATTTTAATTCTTTTACTTAGTTTTTGGTCTGTAAATAAGGTTTTTGATTGCAGTGTGAGACAAAGTATTGATTATGCTCAGACAATGTTTTAGATTCAACTTTGTTGTTCTTTGTGATTACGACCAGCACGAATGTTTCTTCTATTACTTATATTTAATAACATAATTCAACTCATTTTATTGGTGCTTAATTAAAAATTATTTGGATGTTAACATCGGCTTCTTAGAGATCTGTCATAAAAAAGAAAATTCAAACGTTGTTGGAATAATGGAATATTCATGCGACACAAAACATAAAAGAAGGAGAAGAAAAGCTCTTCATACTCTTACAGAGAGTCTTAGCTTCTCCTATAATCCCTACATTGTATCAATATATTATTTTTCAAAAGATGTACGGGCTCATTCATATCTAAAGACTGTGGTACGGCAGTGTGCATAAAAGCTCTTGGTTGTTCCTCTTTGAGCTACGGAGAAACTCCATTAAATCTCTCACTCATTAGCATCTCCATAATTTTAATTGACCTTGCATTTAAATCTTTCAAAGTTGGGGGGCACGTGTCCAACCGTGACCCCTCTGGAGCTAAGCCTATGATTTAAGAAACTACGTATTGATTCGAAACACTAGTGAAATTACATCAGGATAAAATGTATTGAAATACACTGCTAGCCGCCCAAAATGCAAAACCAAGAAGGACACGAGATAGCAAAGCCAGATTTACTGTCCACATAACAACAGATACAAAGATGAAAGCGGAACACGCAGACATCCATAATTCGTGTGGCTCCCATGGCTGGCAAAAACGGCCGCTACACGCCGCGGCATCAAACGAAAGAGGCTTTGGATGTGGGCTTGGGGTATGTCGGTCCAGGCTGCTTCCACACGTTGCCACAGTTCATCACGCGTTGCCGAGGGTGATGCTTGCCGGGCCACTCGGTTGCCGATCAGCGACCAGATGTGTTCGATGGGCGACATATCGGGAGAACAAGCGGGCCACGGCAGCAGTGACACCTGGTAGGCCGTGAAGAATTGTTGCACGATGCGTGCCACGTGCGGGCGCGCATTCTCCTGTTCAAATGTGGTCACTGGCAGGTCCTGCAGGTAAAGGAGTACTACAGGCTCCAAATCGTCGGAGATGTAGCGGTGGCTGTTGAGTGTACCGGCGATGCGTACCAGAGGGTGCGGGTGTCATATCCAATTGCGCCCCAAACCATAACGGCAGGCAGCGGACCGGCATGGCGATGCATAATGCAGGCGTCATACAGTCTTCCTCTGTCGAACTCCGAAACGTGCTGAAATGACTGCCGTATTCTGTGAAGAGGAATCAGGAAGCTTCCCACTTACAGGTCCGGCAGCACAACACACTTCCACTACTTACACCCCACCTGCTGTGCGCCCTTCTTCTATTGCTTCTCGGTGGCGTGCCGGGCGCGCATGATTTGCATATGCCCTGCAATGCTAATCGTTTGCACGTCCTCTCGCGGGCGACGCATGCTGTGAATTTCAGGCCAATCGGATGCTTCCTTCTTGGTGTTGCATGTTCAATGCTGAATCTGTGAATTAAATGTTTAATGCTGAATCTGTATCTGCAAAATAACAACCGGAAACTCGTAATAAACAATTAATGATTGCTTATTTAAACTGAAATGTCGCGAAGTGTTTAAAAATTGAGAATTTGTCTTGACACTTTAGGTGCATTTTGTAAAATTTTCAGAGCATTTGGTATGCTCGAATCTCAAGAATGAAACAGCAAAAATACCGTTGTAGAAAAATCACAGCATATATACACAGTCGAGTCACAATATTGTGACCACCAGAAAATATCCAGAGTAATCGCCGTGTGCAGTGCTGACAGCGACTAGACGGGCTGGGAGAGACTCAATAAAGTACTGGAAGGTGTTCACAGACATGTGGAGCCATGCTGACGGCAGTGCATCTGACAGCTGCTGGAGGGTGCGTGGTGGAGGATCCATAAAGCGAACAACACGATCGAGGAGGTCCCACAGATGCTCAATTGGGTTTAAGTCTGGGGAATTAGAGAGCCAGGGAAGTACTCTTCCAACCTAGTTGTGTGACACGTCGCATTGTCGTGCTGGAAGATTCTATCCTCCCCAGAGAAGAAAATCAGCATGTATGTGTGTACGTTGTTTGCAAGGATGGATTCATAACGAATTCGGTCCATAGTGTCTTCCACAGGTATGAATGTATTTAGCGAATGCCATATTAACATTCCCCAGACCATAACGCTGCATCCACTAGTTTGTGTTCTTTCATAAGTGGTTCAAGAATGCTTGTTCTCCAAGGTTTCTCGCCTTATATGCGAATTCCCGTCCATTCGACCAAGCAGAAAACGTAACTCATCGGAGAAGGCAATCTATTACCAACCAGCGGTGGTCCATTTCCGATAATGCCGTGCAAATTGTATAAGCCTTTTCTGCTAACGTGCCTTCGTTAGCATAGGTGCAGTGACCATCCGTCTGCATCGGAGCCTCAGAGGCAGCAGGTTTCGCTGAACTGTCGTGTTAGACACACTTTCGGTAGCCCCTTGGTTCATTCGGCCAGTGAATTGTTCCACTGTAGAGTGTCCATGGGCCCTCACGTACCTTCGCAGCCGACGTTCATCTCTCACATCAATGGCACGTGGTGCTCCGCAGTTTTCACGTCGCTTATTCGCAATGGTGCCATTTTTCCAATCGCGATACACTTTAACCACGGCTGCACGTGAACAGCTCACAAACTGCGCTGTTTCAGAAATACTGCTACCCTTGGCCCGAAATCCGATAATCATTCCTTTTTGCAAATCTGATAAATAGCTTCTTTCGTCCATGACAGCAACGAGGGATATGTTTTCAGAATGCTTACAACTCTCCTTATATACCCTCCAAGTCAGCTCACGACACGTGCTTTCTTTCATTCAGAGCAACGCTAGTGAAAGGAAGTTAACAAGCCTCTGTTTCTTAGGAATCGACTTCAGAGTGCAAGGAATTTATCAAGAATGGCTAGACGTCACGTTACACACATATATCGAAAACTAATGAACTCCGACTGTGGGCGGAATTTCGGGCTTCGAAATTAAGGATGGTTGCTTTCTCGTTTAGGGGGAAATCGATGTTGGCATAAGTGGCTACAAAAATGTCAGCAACTCACTGACTATGTGGTGAAGCACGAAGAACGACAACAAAATGAAATTATCGTCGTATTAGTCTACAAGTGTATACGACACTACAGCTACTCAGGGTTGTCAGATCAGGCATTTTCTGTGCAGCGAGGCTTTTGTTTTTTTATTTTTTAACAAAAGACTTGGCTTTTCTTTTTCTCTTAGATTTTGGCTTTTTCCGCTTACCCGTGAAAGTGAACTATGGCTCCGAACAGAACCACGATCGTGACGACATTCGGAATTTTTCTGACATTTTGAAATTTTCATATTTTAAAATGTTTACCCAATTTTTTAGGACTGAGGGGGCTGGGAGGGATTCTCCTGGAATGTATGCTACCTATGCTTAGACTGACCAGAAGTCCTGAATTCTTTAGGACTGTCCTTGAATTTATTTTACTGTTTCCAAAACCGTCTATCTACCTAGCAACATGCTTATTGTAAAAACAAATGTTTACTGTACTTGTTCTTAGTTTCACAAACACTTTTACAAAATGAGGAAATTCTCCCTGCAATTCATTCTTCAGAGAAATACACTGAGTGGCCACTTCATAATGACCACCTGACAGTTTTAAGCAAAGGAGCTATGGCTGCACGCTGTTGCCGCCAGAGGGCGAGGCTAGTATAAAAGGGGAAAGTTTAGTGCTTGCGACAGTAGTAGATTTGATTTTTGGGTGACGAGATGGATAAAAAATGCGATTTGACGGACTTTCAACGTAAGATGATTGTAGGAGCTTGGTGCCATGCAGATAGTATCACCGAAACCGCCGCATTCGTGAAAGGTTCCAGAGCAGCTGTTGTTAAAGTGTTTAAAGACTGGACTGTCAGCCAAAAAAACTGGGTTCCTACGTGCAACGTGTGGTCGTCATCGACTAGTGACTGCTCGGGCGGAAACGGAGAGTGTCCAGACTGATAACAGACAACAGAAGGGCAACAGTGCAGCAAATTACATACCATCTTAATCAATGATCCCCTCAAATGATCTCTGCACGCACTGTTCGCCGTACACTGCATCGGATGGGATATGGCAGCCGAAGGCCTGTTCAAACACCTTTGCTGCCTGCAGTTAACAAGAGAAAACGTCTACAGTTCGCGCAAGAGCACAAGGATTGGACAGTCGATAATTTGAAAAAAATAATGTGGTCCAATGAATCGCGTTTTCAGTTGCACCATGCCGATGGCCGAGTGACAATTTGGCGGAAACTGCACGAAAGTATGTACCCCAAATGCATTGCTACAGCCTTCAAGCTGGTGGAGGCAACGTTATGGTTTGGGGAATGTTTTCCTGGCATGCTTTGGGCATTTTAATTCGTGTTGATCAACGTCTGACTGGTACATATCTAAACATCGTTGCGGACCAAGTGCATCCTGTCATGTGGATGGTTTATCCCAATGGCGATGGCTACTTTCAACAAGATAATGCGTCCTGCCGTAGTGCTCGTATTGTACAGGATTGATTTCTGGAACATGCCGGTGAGGTTACTTTGCTTAGGTGGTCCCCACAACCTCCAGATCTTAACCCCATTGAGAATTTTTGGGATGAAGTTGAAGGAGCCATCAGACAGCTGGATCCACAACCCTGCAATCTCACACTCCTAGAAAGTGCTATTCATCAAGCATGGTCTCAGATTCCACAAACCACCTATCAAAATCTCGTGGAGTCCATGCCACGAAGAATCGACGCAGTATTAAAGGCAAAAGGTGGCCCAACGAAGTACTGAGGGGGTGGTCATAATAAAGTGGCCACTCAGTGTATAAGGATTATGCCGCTTACTCTTAATTCAGCTAGTGTATCTAAAGTAATATATTTCACTTTCGCTGAGTATATTCTCTCTATCACAGTTCTGCTTTGTCGGTACAAATTGCCAACATTTTGTAAATTATATCTTTCTAAGATAAGTTTTTCGTTTCGGGATTTAACGACCATTATGAGCAATTCAATGGTCTATATTAGGCCACCCGTCCTTAATTAAAGGACCATTGTTTCCAGGGAAGGGAGAGAGACAGTACCGTAAGTCAAACTCAACATCCATGTTTCATTGGTATTTCTAATCGAACCCGTTTCGTACAAAATGTTCAGAAGCCGGCGCTAAGACCATTGTGCCGCCGAAGCGGCCTACAAAATGTTTACCACATTTAGTGAAACAATGCAGTTTTATGAAAGATTTGTTTACATATCTCGTCTAGGTATGTATGAATCCCCAAATTTTGTGACCCTACGCAGTTTTGTCCTCAAATCAGTGTTCCAATGTCTGGTCATCTTATTTTTGCTTTATCTACAGCTGGAAATGGTGCGTGTAATTTCTGGTTTGCCGCCTCGGTAGTGCAGAGGTCTAAGCGATGGCTTCTGATCATTCGTCCGAGATGGGTCCGGGTTCGAATCCCGGTAAGGCATGGTTGTTGTGTTTATCTTAACCCTTTAACCGGCTGCAACGAGATAACTCGGGTTTAACAAAATAGGCTGAAATAAGCTCGAACGAATAAATTCTCTGTAAGAAGTGGGCCAAACGTGACAGGAACGAGTGAAACTGCCCATCAGAAAGCATTGTTTTTACTTTACGTTTGTCATTGTAAGTGGTTATTTAGGTGAATGATTGTCATTAATCCTTCCTCTCTGGTTACCTTTTCCGCTAAGAATTACGAAAAGAGCGACGAACTTAAGAGAGAACAGAAAAGGTGTTTGGATTACTTATTTCTACCCAGTGGCATGAAGTCCGTGTCCGAGGGATAACTGCTTCCTATTCATTTCCTGGGTTATGGAACAGAGAATAAACGAATATAAGGGAATCAGACTATATACTGTACGACTAAGGACTGTAATGGAGCACTTACCAACCAGCAACAGATTTATAGTCGATACTCCTGAGATGAAAGAGGGAAGAAATTGTTTAGCTGTAGCTTTTGGTTTAAATCTGGTCACTGTGGGAACACTTATGTTTGAGGAGCAAAGGAAAATTTGGGCAACTCTTGGTTCAGGTACAACGGCCACTCAAAATGTTTAGGCACTGGCTCTCTTCCTTCCCTGGAACCAGTGACCCTGTAGGGATGGGCCACTGCTTATAGCCCACTGAGTTTCTTTTGTTTTGTTTTTTATTGGAGGTTTAACGACCACCGTGAGCATTTCAATGGGCTATAAGCAGTCGCCCGTCCCTAATTTAGGGTCACTGGTTCCAGGGAAGGGAGAGAGTCAGTGCCGTAAGACAAACACAACATCCATGCCTCACCGGTATTCGAACCCAGACCCCGTTCGGACGAATGATCAGAGGCCATCGCTTAGAACACTGCGCCACCGGGGCGGCCCTACTGAGTTTGTCACGGTGGTCGTTAAACCTCCAATAAGAAAATACCCCGTTATGGAAATCAGAAATCATGTCGTTAAACCCCCAATAAATAAATAAAAAAAAAAAAAAAAAAACCTTTCCGGAAATCAGCAAATCCATAAAAAAATGCATTAGTGTACTGTTTAACTTAATTTTTATAACACGTAAATCCAAAGATATTTTTACTTAGAGTAAATTAAACATAAAATTTAATTTCTATTGAAGATATAAACAATAAATTACATAACGGCAAACATTTCTATGTTTACTTTAACTATTCCAGTTAGTTCTGTCACTTAATAATGATAAATGCGAAATGGGAAGTTTCATCATTAATTCAATACAAGTGAATGTTATTTACGAAAAAATGTGTCTAAGTCTTTTATTAAACACGCAGGTGTTTTTATGTCGAGAAAATCAGACAATGTTTTATTTAGGGCTTTTTTTGGCCTTTTTAAAACCTAATCCATGCCTTTTTAAATAAGAAAAATCTAGCAACCCTGCCGCCACTGCAGCAGGCATTAATATGCTTAACCATCAGCAGGATGAAATTCCTTTTCTTCGCCGTTCCTGTCAAGTAATTTGATGCCTACTGGCGAAAGACAACTACGCAGCGGCCAATGCTCCGATTACCACTGTCAGTAACGTCAGGAATGGTAACGCTCGGGGGCCTCCTGAAATACAGAACGGCAGCAAGTGTTTTTCAGCAACGAATCGAGCTTCAATAAGGAGCTTGATGAACGGCATATACACATGTGGGAATGATGTAGTCAACACGATGAATCTAGAACCATTGCGGAACTCCATACTGCATGTCCTGCTGGTGTTATGGTGATAAGAGCGATCAGTTATAATCGGCATTCATGGTGGCGTTCGTCAACGGAAATCTAAGTGCTCACCGATATGTCGCAAAGACACCAAAACCCCTCGTTTCGCCCCTTCTTACAGGGGTTCCTGGCGCAATTTCCAGCATGATGATGACCACATATATATCTCCGAGGATTCTTCTCACTGTCTCCGTGATGTGTACGTACCTTGGCCAGTCAGATTCCAAGAATTCTTCTCTATGGAGTGCATATAGGCATGTAGGTCATAATTGTCCATCCAAAGCCAGCACGAATCACGGATGGCCGCCCCGGTGGCGCAGTGGTCTAAGCGATGGCCTCTGATCATTCGTCCGAAAGGGGTCAGGGTTCGAATCCCGGTGAGGCATGGATGTTGTGTTTGTCTTACGGCACTGGCTCTCTCCCTTCTCTGGAACCAGTGACCCTAACTTAGGGACGGGCGACTGCTTATAGCCCATTGAGTTGCTCACGGTGGTCGTTAAACCTCCAATCAAAAAAAATAAATAAATAAATAAAAAAGAATCACGGATGACGTGTAGGACTCGATGAAAGAGACTTGTTGGAACATATCACAGAAGCATCAAACAGAGGGCATCGCTCTTATTAGTATCACAGGAAGTTGCGCCACAGATGTACAACCCCCTACCGATACGTTTAGTTCAATGTATTTTCAACCGAGTTGGTTTCGCATTACTTAGTCCATAGCACTCATCGTTTTTTGGTCAATTATTGCGTTC
Source organism: Macrothele yani (assembly GCA_039090855.1). NCBI lineage: Eukaryota > Metazoa > Arthropoda > Arachnida > Araneae > Macrothelidae > Macrothele > Macrothele yani. The sequence goes on from CM077007.1 coordinate 31,577,409, forward strand.
ATTAGCATCTTCAGCCTTTATCACGTTTTCCTTTTTTCCTTAGCTCTCACTGCTATAAGTATCCAAACTGAGTTTCTGTTTCTACACGGTGCTAAAATTACAAAGCCACAAAATATGCACCGTTGTCGATAGTGGCATCTTGGAGCTTCCAAACAAATGTCAAATAGTTTAATGAAAGAATTGATGTAAAATATATTTTTTTTAAATGGAAATAGTTTGAGAGTTTGTATTACAAATCTTAGACATCCCAAAATAGCAAAAATGGCGATTTCATTTTTATTTTGCATTGTTAGAGAAACAGGAATTATTTATTATAGGTGATGTGATAGTCAGATAATAAAATATTAAGATTACTGAAAACCTGCAAAACGAGCACCCTTTTCTGAAATTTTAAATAAGTATCAAAACCTATGGCATGCGCTTTTTTAACGGAAAAAATAAACACCTTCGCAAGAAAGAACAAAAAGTGAGATGAACATACATTGAGCCAAATGAAAAACAAAATTAAAATTGCAGAAGCTTTTGTACACCAGTTACAAGTTTGCAATAAGATTTTAAATCGACAGTATAAAAATACGACAGCTACCTCTCAGAGGAGGCATCTGTATTCTAGGTTCTCATAGAATACAAAAAAGAAAACAAAAGTTTAACACATTAATGCAAAAAAGGTATGCTTTTTTTATTACTTTTTCTGAGTGTCATAATTCAGCAAATTTATATTAACTACATCTGAGAGTACCCATTGGATCTCATTTCTTGTGATCTGCTTTTTAAAATTAATGAAGAGCTGTTATTCAGTTCTGCTGTATAGAAGCATAACTTTCCTTTCCAGTTTTATTCCAGTTTCGAATCTTTATTTAAATTTGAAACTGCAGCTTATTGGATTATTTTACTCTCCAACAAATATGGTTGACACTAGACGATACATTTTAATGTATCATCTATTGTGGCCTTCTCCTGGGTTTATCATATCATATCATATCATAAACTCAGGAGAAGGCCATAATAGATAACACATTAAAATGCATCGTACAGTGCAGTGGTTAACAAAGCGTGCGCCGCGGCTTCCTCACAGGGGCGCAGCGAAATATTACAAAATTTTCAGATTTTTTTTTCCATTTCCTGTTCAATGTGATAGAACGCGACATCGCGACATCTAGCGGGCCTGATGCAAACCAGTAACTCACTTAGTAGTAACTGTTTGCAGAAGCCTCTACAAATGGTTATTAGATGGCGCTCTACAACAATGTTACAAGCGTGAGCCCCCCCGCCCCCTCGCACTGCCGCCCAACGGGCGCACGTGTGTATTCCGCACGGCTGCAACCGTTAGTAACCTGAGCTTTCGCGTCAGCCTCTGTGCTTCTGATAAACATTCCTCCCTCGTTCTCCGAGCGTCTAGGAATGAGACTCTCAGTCCAGATTTTTCGAGGTCATCAGATCCTTTACACATGCTCATACTTGTCATTTGTGACTCATTTGGCAGGTAGCAGTCGGTTATGTTGATGCTCTGTCGCTGAGTTTTGGCGTTTGTAAGCTTTCAGCGTATCCACTGAATATCGTTGTGATTAAGTGAAGTGAAGTTTTTTTCTCGTATGTTTTTTTTATAAATGTATCGGCTTTTACTACACAGTAATAAGCGTTGTGAAAGTGAAAATAAAGAGGGCTCACAGTCAAATTGTGGCAAGAATGTGAAAAAGCGTAAATATCAAAAATATGATGGCAGTTATTTGGACTTTGGTGTTACGTCGACAGAAGTCAATGGTGAAGAGAGGCCGCAGTGTGTACTGTGTATGAAAGTTTTGGCACCAGATTGCATGCTACCAAGTAAGATGAAACGCCATTTAGAAACCAATCATCCCAGCATGCTTAATTAATCTCGTGATTGCATTACAAGAAAGTTAGAAGAGTTAAATCAACAAAAAGGTAGTTTTTATAAGCAGGCATCAATACGAAGCAATACTTTGCTTGCATCTTACAAGGTTGCACATAGAATCACAAAATGTAAGAAGCCTCAAACCATCGCAAAAGAACTCATTCGATCGGCTGCTGTAGATATGGTGAACATTATGATCGGTGAGTCTGCTGGGAAGCTGCTTTCAAATGTGCCTTTGTCCTGTAACACCATCAGTCGCAGAATACAACACATAGCGGAGGATCTCAATGATCAATTAATTGAAAAAATGAAAGGTAAGACATTTGGATTGCAGGTGGATGTGGACACAGATAATAATAATGATGATCACTTGATTTCCTATGTACGGTTTATAGATGGTAATAACATTGTAGAAGACCTACTCTTTCGTAAAATTATCACTGGTAGTGGTGCTACGGCTTAAAACTTGTTCTCGATCCTGGATACTTTTATATCCGAAACTAATTTGGAGTGGACTAAGTGCGTTGGTGTCTTTACTGATGGTGCTCGTTCTATGTCCGGCTGTTATGGAGGATTGCAGGCATTTATTCGAAGCAAAGCCCTTGATGCACTGTGAACCTATTGCGTTATCCACAGGGAATCACTCGCGTCAGAATATCTGAGTCCTACATTGAACCAGATCTTAGAATATATAGTGAATGTAGTAAACTTTATGAAAACTCAGCCGTTAAAGGCAAGGTTTTTCACAAAACTATGTGAAGACATGAGATCCGAGCACACGTCTTTGTTGTACTACAGCACTTCGCGATGGCTCTATCGTGGTAAGGTTTTGTCACGTTCGTTTGAACTGCGACATGAAATTTATATTTTTCTTAAAGAGGAAGACCACAAGTATACCCAAAATTTCGTGAATGAAGATGTTTTAGTAAAATTACACTATCTACAAACAAATAATTGAACACCTGTGATAACAAAGGAAAACGAAGTTTATTCACCTTCAATAGTTGGTGAAGCCTCCACGAGCGGCGATTACAGCTGCGACCCTCCAGGGCATACTCTCAACTAGGCGTTGTATGACGGCTCGCTGTATTTTCTTCCACTCGGCTTGGAGAAGACAGGTCATGTTCCTTCACCGATTTCGGACGGTGGGGGCACCCCTTAATTCGACGCTCCAACTCGTCCCAGAGGTGCTCGATAGGGTTAAGGTCCGGGCTCAACGCTGGCCAGTCCATTCGATTAGCCGCATTGTCACCATACCAAGCCATGGTAGATCTCGCAACATGACAGGTGGCATTGTCATCCTGAAAGTAACATGGGCACACCCCGTAAAACTGCCACAACGTAGGAAGCGCATGGTCATCCAAAATGGTGCAGTAGGTCTCGGCGTTGAGTCTACCAGGAATTACGACCAAGGGTATATTGCCATACCAGGAGAAACATCCCCATTAGCATAATTCCACCACCGCCGAACTTCACAGTTGGCACAATACATTCCGGCAGAAGGCGTTCTCCAGGCAGACGCCAAACCCAGACCCTGCCATTCGAACGGTAGAGGGTGAACCTTGATTCGTCACTCCAGAGAACCTGTTTCCACTGTTCAACGGTCCACTGTCGACGTTATTTGTACCACGTTCGCCGAGAAGCGCTATTGGACTTGGTGATCAAAGGCTTGTGAACGGCAGCACGTCCATGATAACCGAGCAGATGGGCTTCCTTAAGGATGGCATTCATCGAATGAACACTCCCGGATGCCTGTTGAAACTCCTCGCAAATGTGGCCCATCGATTTGGTGCGGTTCTTGCGAATTTTTCTGGCCAGCACCCGTCGGTCTCTAGCTCCTAGTTTTGTGGGTCTGTCGGGTCGGGGCACATTCCGACAGTCACCTCTCATTTTCCACTTGCCAATCACGTAGGCCCCTGTCGATTTTGGGTACTTCAACTCGCTGGATATGTCACGTATGGATCGGCCATTTCTGTGATACCCGACGATTACATCTTTCCCGAATTCAGAGAGCTCCGAAATGCGTGACATCTTGCATGCGACTGGTTGTGTTGTTGTTTCACACAAGATATTTAACGGCGGCGGCCGTGACGTGTATCAGGACTGCAGATATCGTTGATTGCAGGGGTGTCCAATTACTTGTTGGTAGATAGTGTAGTTGTTTACGCTTTCCAACCGTAGGTTGACGAAGTTAACCCTATCGAACACCTCTGAGACGGAAGTTAACCCTATCGAACACCTCTGAGACGAGTTGGAGCGTCGACTTAAGGGGTGCCCCGCCGTCCGAAATCGGTGAAGAAACTGATCTGTCTTCTCCAAGCCGAGGAAAAGAAGATCCCGCTAGCCGTCGTAGAACGCCTGGTTGAGAGTATGCCCCGGAGGGTCGCAGCTGTAATCGCCGCTCGTGGAAGCGCCACCAACTATTGAAGGTGAAGAAACTTCGTTCTTGTTTGATATCACAGGTGTCCAATTACTTGTTGGTAGAGAGTGTATATAAAGTAACACAGGCGAAGCAAAATAAATTCAGCAGTCATTTTTCCCAAAATTTTAGTCTTCATTATAATGAAACTATATGAAGCGAAAGCGATAACTCAAATCTCTCGGTAAAGTTTTCACAACTGTATCTGTTTAATTCTAAATTTGTATTATCTATGAAAGGCATCTCGCTCAAATGATACTTCAGAAGGGATCGAGTCGGCATGGAGCCTAAAATAAGACACAGAAAAAACTCAGAAACTATATTCAGAGATATGTACACTCTGTGTTCACATGAATAGCTCATTCTTGTGGTTTCTTTTTTGGGGATTTTTTATAATTTTCTAATAAAGCACAAAGAGCAACAAGAACTAAGAAAGCCTACAGATCAGGTTAGACGACGCCACCCGCCAGTTAACCGGGGAAAGAAATTATTTCTTGAGGGGATCATCGTTTGCTGAGTTGACATTTACACTGAGAAGCAATTGAATTAGAGATCCTGTCTAGTAACGTGTAGCACCACCTTTAGTCCGATGACGGAGGCGATTCGTCTCGGCATGGACTCCACAAGACACCGGAAGCGTTGAGAAGCCATACGGATCCACGACCCCTGAACAAGCTCCCACAGTTCATGAAGGTTTGATGGAGTGTGGTCAGAGCCTCGAACATCTCTCTGTATGGCATCCCAGATGTGCTGGATGGGATTGAGTTCAGGTGACCTCATACCCATCGAGCACATGGCCGAGAAAGCAAGGTCACGTCGGTGTAGTGTTCGTCCAACCATTCGAATACAATTCTGGAGCGATGGCACGGTGCATTGTCTTGTTGCAGGATCAGTTCCCCAGTGGAATGTTGAAGACCCACAAACGGGAGCAAATGGTCGTCCAGGATATCCCGATAACGTTGACCTGTGAGGGACGATGTCACACGTACTAGGGGTCCCACTTCAGTTCACGTAAACAGTCCCCAGACGAGAAAGCCACCTCCAACAGCTTGAAGAGTACTCTGCTGGCAAGAAGGATTCATCGCTTCATGTGGTTTGCGCCGGACTCGTATCCTGCCATCCGCATGTACCAACGTGAATCTCGACTCATCAGTCCAGGCAACATTTTTTCACATGTCTAGGGTCCAGTGGCGATGTTCCCGCGCCCATGCTAATTTTTGTACCCTGTGATGTGCGGTCAGCAGCGGTACCCTCGTGGGACGATGACTTCTGTACCAAAAAGGAAGGAGATGGTTCTGGATGGTGTGGCTGCTTACACGTTTTTGTGCACAAGCGTTAAATTGCCGAGTGATTTCTTGCACTGTGGCCCGTCTATCCGCTGTTACAATGCGAATTAGCCGACGGTGACGCCGCTCATCCACACGCTGTTGTCCATGGCCGTTGGCCCTTGCAGGGACGGTTTTATCGGATTCGATGTACTCACGGTGCTCCCGCGACACAGTGGCTCGTGAAAATCCCAGTGCCGACACGACTTCCGAGATGGAGTGACCCATTCGTCGGGCCCCGACAATTTACCTACGATGAAATGCGCTTAGATACTTCGTCTTACCCGTACTGCATCCGACTCTTACTGATCCCTGTCGCATCACTCCTTATATTGTCGGATCGCTGCATACGTCATGTCGATTCCGTTTAAAGGGCCTCCCAGGAAGCCACATTTGCATAACGCCAACTGTCTCTAATTCAATTGCTCTTCAGTGTATATCAGCATTTAGTTATGGCATGAAAAATGTAACTACTGTAAGATAACACATACGCAGCAAAAAATATCAGCAGTCATGTTTCCAAATATTTTATTCTTTTTTACAGTGAAACTGGAAGAAGCGAAAGCAGCAACTCAAAACTCTCGGTAAATCTCTCACAGCTGCATCTGTTTAACACTAAATTGATATTATCTATGAAATGTACCTAGCTTAAATGATGCTTCAGAAAGGATAGGAGCCTGAAATAGGACACAAAGACTCTCAGATGTTGGATTAAGAGATAAGTACACTTTGTGTTCACGTGGATAGCTCATCAACCGAGGCCACATCAAGTTAAACACTCTTCTCGCAAGAGCAAGAGATCTTTCGTGCGGCACGGTGTTTAAACAAGCACTTAAATAATGGCTAAGAGATAAAACACAAAGGACTGAGGACAAGCTATGATAATGCGGAAGGTGTGTTGACCTTTCATTTACCAATTCAAAGCCCACGCTAGAGCTGAAGAGAATTTTAGATGCAGAGAGGTAATTCTTTATCACAATATACACTCAAAAGCCGAAAAATTATGACCAGCGCGTCTTTATGCAAATCGACAAAGGGTGCATTTGGCCATTGCAATTCGGAATAATGGCTAAGATATAAACACAATGGAGTGAGGAGAAGCATGCAGGAGATATGTTGACCTTTAATTTACCAATTCAAAGCACACGCTAGCGCTGAGGAGAATTTTAGATGCTGAGAGGTGATTCTTCATCACAATATACACCGAAGAGCCTAAATATTAAGACCAGCGGGTCTTTATGCAAGTCAAAGGAACTGCAAGTAGGCAACAGAGCTGAATTCGAGCTCAATTTTAGGAGCCCGAGTTTTCTATTGCAAAATAGAGCCCTGGACCGAACAAGTTCGAATACTGGTAAACCTGTTCAACTATCAATAAGAAACATCTCCTTTTTCACTCTTCCAGTCTCTCCTCCTCCTGCAATTAACCAATGTATTTCTCACATGGGGAGTGGGAAAGGGACCTCAATCTATTTTTATAGTGTAACGGCAAGATCTTTTTTTGACCGCTCGTTTCCACCTGAAGTGCTTCGGGCTGCCGGGTTTCCAAAATGATCGGGCGGTGCTGCAATTTTAGGTTCGTCAAATAATGCAAATATTATCGCACCATAATGCGCTACAATATGTACATTGATAAATACACCGATAGCCACCCAAAATGCAACACCAAGAAAGACACGAGATAGCAAAGCCACATTTACTGGACACATAACAACAGATACAAAGATGAAACGATTGAGCTTACAGGACCGTGCAACTGGCGGAACACGCAGACATCAATAGTTCGTTTGTCCCCCATGGCTGGCAATAACGGACGCTACACGCCGCGGCATCGAACGAAAGAGGATTTGGATATGGGTTTGGGGTATGTCGGTCCAGGCTGTATCCACACGTTGCCACAGTTGATCAGGCGTAGCTGCGGGTGGTGCTTGCCGGACCACTCGGTGGTCAATCAGCGACCAGACGTGTTCGATGAGCGACATATCGGGAGAACATATGGGCCACGCAAGCAGTAACACCTGGTGGGGCGTGAAGAATTGTTGCACGATGCGTGCCACGTGCCAGTGCACATTTTCCTGTTGAAACGTGGCCGCTGGCTGGTCCTACATGTAAAGGAGGACTACAGGCTCCAAAACGTCGGAGATGTAGCGGTAGCTTTTGAGGGTACCGGCGATGCGTACCAGAGGGGTGCCGGTGTAATATCCAATTGCGCCCCAAACCATAACGCCAGGCGACGGACCGGTATGGCGATGCATAATGCAGGCATCATACAGTCTCTCGCCGCGGTGCCGCCACACGCGGATCCGACCATCGTGATGTTGCAGGCAGAAGCGGGAGTCGTCGGATAAGACAATGTCGTGCTATTCCGTTGTCCAGGTGTGGCGTTCAACAGCCCACTGCCGCCGTACTTGCCGGTGGTGTAACGTCAATGTTAATCGGAGCAACGGGCGCCGTGCGACAAGTCCACGGTCCTGCAGACGATGTCGAACGGTACGTGCTGACACAGGTTGCTGCGCCACACACCCTAATTCCTGCGCTAACGTTCGTGATGTGGCGGGGCGAGCCTTCAATGCCCGCCGCAGAACATGCCGGTCCTCTCGTTCGGTGGTGTGCCGCGGCTGCGGCAATCGCTCACGTCGGTCTGACGTCGCTCCTGCACCCGCCGAATCCATACTCGCCTCACTGAGGCTGGATGTCGTCCCACACGGGCGCCGATGTCTCGGGACGATAAACCGCTGTCGCGATAAGCCACTATTCCTCCTCTGTCCAACTCCGAAACGTGCTGGAATGACTACCGTATTCTGCGACGATACGTCAGAAATCTTTCTACGCACAGGTCCGGCAGCACAACACACTTACATTACCTACACCTCACCTTCTGTGCATTCCTCATATAGTGCTTCTCGGTGGCGTGCTGGGCGCACATCATTTGCATATGCCCTGCAACGCTAAACATTTGCATGTCCTCTCGCGGGCGAGGCATGCTTCGAATTTCAGGCCAATCGGATGCTTCCTTCTTGGTGTTGCATTTTGGGTGGCCAGCAGTGTAGAATTAGCAGGGAACTACTTCGTGAATATAGGGTCTAAATTATCGTCGGCAAGCTATCAATTATACAATATAGTTAGTTTTTGAAAAAGCTTATATAACTTTTTCATAGGTTTTGCAATATAGTTTTTGAAAAAGCTTATTCTTCTCTGCAGAAGCACACTAATGCGCGGCTTATGGCATTTTCTACCCAAGCCCGGAATAAATGGCCATCATGAATGCCCGCTCCCCAACCAGAACCAGTTGCCGAAGAATTCCCTTTACCAACCATAAAGTGTCTCATTAGCAAAATCATATAAAATCACATTTTATATAAAAAAATCTCTTGTTCTTCCTTTCTCTAATAGCCCGAGCCCGAACCGCAGAAAATATTCTACAGCCCGAGCCCGATTCCGGCCTGGGCTCTTCTTCAGGCTTTCGGGCTCACCCCGTCTCAGCTCTGGTAAGCAACGGCATGGGTGAAGGTCATGAAGCGGTATAAACAACAACACATACTGAGTTCTGTTAAACAGTGTTATTATTGTTTTTTAAATGGGAAAGACAGCGGACTTTAGCAAGTGGGACATAGGATAAGACCAAATCGTAATGGACAGATCATTGAGCCAGTACATTTCCGAAACGGCAAGGCTTCTGGAGAGATAATGGTCAGCCGTGGTTCATTGATTTAAAAAGTGGTCCGAAGAGGGTATAGCGAAGCAAATTTCTCCGTCACTTCTGTCCACGCCAGAATTCGAACCCGGATCCCCTCATTCCGGAATAAGTCACTCTACCAATTGAGCTACGCGGACGTTTATTCTGATTCCTATCTGCCTTTATGTCGTGTGCGTCCTGCTGGCAGGTACGTCACATCTCCCCTCCCGAAAGAGGGCCGGGGCCATGGCCCACGGGTCAGCCGTGACCATGAATCGTTGCAGGCAGCCATCCACTGTAGAACGTGCGCTTCAGAACTCCCAGTCAATCTGGTGTGTGGAATGCAACGTCACACACACTTATTTTTCGAAGCGCTGGAGAAGGGATTCTCTGATTTTTCCTATCTCGCGGTGTGGAAAGAACATCACACCACTGAGAGATTTTGAGCGGTCGGGTCATCCGGATAGTTCGGGCGCCATTATAACGAAGTAAATTTCTCCGTCACTTCTGTCCACGCCAGGATTCGAACCCGGATCCCCTCATTCCGGAATAAGTCACTCTACCAATTGAGCTACGCGGACGTTTATTCTGATTCCTATCTGCCTTTATGTCGTGTGCGTCCTGCTGGCAGGTACGTCACAAGGGTAAAATCACGAACTCCCTGCAAGTTATCGGCCGACCACGGCTCAACGCTGCCAGAGGTGAGCGAAGGCTATCCTGTACGGTGCGAGCAAACAGAAGGGATACTCTGGCGCAAATGTCCGGTAATTTGCATGTAGGTACTGACGGCAGTAATGTGTCGCAACACACATTTCATAGAACTTTGCTGAACAGTGGGCTGTGTAAACGCAAGCTGCTGAGAGTGCACATGCTAACCTAGATTCACCGTTGAAAATGTTTACTGTGGGTACGCGAGAATCAAAACTGCACCTCAAATTATTACAAGGAGGTCGTCTGGTCCAATGGATCTCGCTTTCTGCTGCGACATGTGGACGGCCGGGTATGTCTACGTCGTTTACCTGGGAAAGTGTTGGCAACAGGATGCACCATAGGACGAAAACAAACCCGTGGAGGAAGTAAAATGTTTTGGGAAGTGTACCGCTGGGAAACTCTGAGCCCATTCATTCATGTGCAAGAAACTATGAAGAACACCAATTACCTGAGCAACATTGCAGACCAGGTGTATCCTTCTCTACGTTAACGGATTCACCTCTAGTAGTGCCTTCTTTCAGCAGGATAATCGGCCTTGTCACATCCCAGATTGTTCGACAATGGCTCGCGAAATATGGAAGACTTCCAGGTATCAGCCTCCAAGTTCCCGAGAAATCGATCCAAGCTAGCATCTATATTTTGCATTGGAACACCAAATCCGATCTGTGGTGGTTCAACCACGTAGGTTACAGGAGTTGATGGATCTTGTTACCAGATACCACAAGACACGTTTTGAAATCTTGTAGCGCCTACCTTCACCAGAATGTCTTTTTCTGGCGGCACGTGGAGGAACAGCATGATATTGGGCTGGTGGTCATAATTATTTCGTTCTTCGGTGTACTATGTTATGTTTAACACTTTGTGGGCATCTTGGTGATAGTTCAAGTTAAGGGAATTATTTACCGCAATACACGATATTAAAAATACGCGAGCATCTGCCTAATCCTTCGAGTTTTGGTATATATATTTTTATCACAATGCGCAATATTACCAATGCGCAATATTTGTATGTTTGACATTTTTTTAGCTTGTGGACGCGTCCTCATTAAATTCGTTGGAGCTGCTATCATTCTTCTTCTCAACAAGGAATATTACGAACTGAATATACAAATTATTATGCAAATCTTAAATAACGGGTTGCTCCATATTTTGCCTTAACATTAGCAGCCGAGCATCTTGGTAGACACTTAATGATGGGTTGTAAACATGGAGGTGGTATTGCTCAGCATGAAGCTATTGCTTGCTTGCTGGCGATGGTTGACCTCACTTGAATTTACCTCGATGCAATTGGTTGCCACTTGAGAAGTATTTCGGGTGGCGTTGTCCTGTTGCAGGACGGTGTCATGGTGCGGAAAGACAATCGTTACGAAGGGTCTAGATGGTCGGCGAAGTTGTTTAATACCTTTTATCGGTGCCTGTGGTTTTGATGAGAGCGAGTTGCCCTCCAACGAAACCCCAAAAAAACGCACCCCCAAAATGAGACATCACCTCCATTTTTCTGTTTGACGGCAAACTGCCAAAGAAGGTTCATCCCTTCGTTTGGTTTACCCCATACAAGTACTCTTCAATCGGTGTGCAAATTTTCAAACCGTGATATGTCAGACAAGATGACGTGTTTCCAGTCGTCGGCACTCCAGCTTCGATTGGCCTTTGCAAACTGTAGCATAATCATTCGGTGCATCGCAGTCTACAAGTGGACAGGATAGGGATGCCTATGTGCCATGGTGCGGAGCATGGTCATTGAGCATAAATTTGTGGACACGTCCTCATTGAATTTTGACGTTATCTCTTTCGTGGTAACCGCGTGAATCTTTGTGGTGAGGCGACAGGCACTTGTGCATAAGCACGGTCCTTATGAATAAGCCTGTAGACGAGTCCTCATTAAATTTCGACATTATCTGCTCGGTGGTAATCATGCGTGTCCTTGTGGAAATGCGACAGGTCCTTGTGTATAAGCTTGTGGACGCGTCTTCATTACATTTGGACGCCATCTGATACGCCGTAGACGTTCGTATCCTTGTGACAATATGACAGGTTCTTGTGCATAAGCACGGTCCTTGTGCATAAGCTTGTAGATGCGTCCTCATTAAATTCCGACGTTATGTGCTCCGCGGTAGCCGTGTATGTCCTTGTCCCAATGCAACAGGTTCTTGTGCATAAGCACGGTCGTTATGCCTAAGCTTGTGGACGCGTCTTTATTAAATTCCTACGTTATCTACTCCGCGGTAACCGTGTGTGTCCTTGTAGCAATGCAACAGGTTATTGTGCATAAGCACGGTCCTTATGCCTAAGCTTGTGGATGCGTCTTCATTAAATTCCTACGTTATCCGCTCCGCGGTAACCGTGTGTGTCCTTGTAGCAATGCGACTGGTTGTTGTGGATGAGCTTGTGGACGGGTCCTCATTATATTCCGACATTATCTGCTCCGTGGCAGATGTGCGAGTCCTTGTAGCAATACGAGAGACAGTCTGCGTTCACCTCATAATTCAATTGAACGTTTACCGACAAACGTTTCTCGTTGGTTGGAAGTTTTGCAGTATTTCACGTAGTCTTGCGATACGCATACGTTGATCTGACGTGGAAATCACAATAATCAGCACAGTCGCGGTGATTGAACAGCCGGGCTTCCTCGCAGGTACCATTTTGCTACAATCAAACTGACGTACGTCTCTGCCTTCACCCATGATTACTTTTCCATCATTGTTTTCAATGCTTAGCGACCTGCTCTGTTTATAGGTATTGCCGGTTTCAGCGTCCCACGTGACTAGATGTGAAACTGGCAAATATTGTTATCGGTGTGTGTGTGTGTATAATTACTTGATCATTCAGTGTACTATGAATTGTTTTCATTCTAGGTTCCAAAGATGCATAATCCTATAAGATGATATAAATGTGTATTCTTATTTGACACTGCATCTCTGAAAATCTGATTGGAAACATTATTTGTCCTGCAAATGATGGTTGCAATTACGACTAATGCGGTTCATTCAGTTCTGAAACTTTTTCTATTGTAAAATATTCCCTTTATGTGACTTAAACTTTGATTTTTTTGTTCAATGGTACCTTATATTTTCATCTTCGGAGTGGAAAATGTTTTTTACCAGTCCCAAAGTACAAAGCGAAGGATTCATTATTTTCCAGAAGTAGATCTGTGTTCGAAGCTACATTCGATTTGAAAAATTATTTTTGCATCGGATTCCTTCAGCCATTGTCATAGTTCTCCGTGCTGTTTCTAAATGTTCTAAAGCAAACGATTTCCTCTAGGTGGAATAAATGTTGATGATTTGTTGGATGATTTGCACCTTCTGTGAAGTATTTTCATTTCAGTCGGGAAAACGCATTATATAATAACTCAGAGGCTAATTTTGAACTTTTATACTTCACTACAATCGCTTTTATGATTGCATAGTAATATATAGTGTCCAAGGGAATTAGAGAGAGAGAGAGAGAGAGAGAGAGAGAGAGAGAGAGAGAGAGAGAGAGAGAGAGAGAGAGAGAGAGAGAGAGAGAGAGAGAGCGTGAGATAGAGAAAGAGAGAGAGAGAGAGAGTGAGTGTGAGATAGAGAAAGAGAGAAAGAGAGAGAGAAAGAGAGAGAAAAAGAGTGAGAGAGAGACAATTACTAGTCCTGAATTAAACTGAGTAGTCGGTTGCAACTGCGTTACAAGTCTGATAGTAAATTTGAATTTCTTTTCAGTGATTTCAAACATTAGAAACGGAAGTAAAACTTTTCCAGAAAATTTTTGTATAATCTTTGAAACATATTGATAAACTTCAGTTTAATCGAGCTGTTGATCGAGAAAATAATTCGTTGCACCTGCACAGATTTCCGTGCTACATGCCTGAATGAGTAAGGCAGAACTACACTCATTGTCAAAAAAAAAAAAGTTGCACCCAGAAGGAAGCGACCGACACGAATGAAACTTAGTGGTTAGATTTGACATCGTCAGACATGCAAATGATTCAAGTATCACGCATGGACGCGCATGCGACACCAGCAAGGAGGGGTTATAGCGTTGTACCTGACCGGCTATATAAGGTCACCCTGTTGCGCGTGCTAACCACTCTGACTCGTGCTATTGTGTTGGTTGCATCCTTTGCAAGTGACGTATGCCTCGGAGAAAAGCTCGGAAGCAATTCGAGCAGTTGGAGAAGTTCGAGATGGGCCGCATCGTCGGTCTCGGGGAAGCGAGATGGTCTTTTCGCCGTATTGCGCGCTATACCGGTGGTGCGGATATCACCATAGCACGCTGTTGGAGGCAGTGGATAGAATAAGGCACGCAGAAGCGACAGGAAGGGTCTGAGAGATCTAGATGAACAGCAGAGAGAGAGAGAGAGAGAGAGATGACCGACGAGTTGTTCTACATGCGCGAATTGACCCAACAGCCACGATTGATGATACTCAGCGAGCAGTGGTGCCCTCCATGCATCGACGGATTAGTGCCGGCACCATTGGCAGAAGGCTGCACTGCGTAAAATTACACGCACGCAGACAGTTACAACTGCCCTTAACATCATTGCATCGTCGCCAAAGACTGCAATAATGTCGTGCCAGAATGTCATGGAGCCACGCATAATGGCAGCGAGTGATCTTCAGTGACGAGTCCTGCTTCTGTCTTGGAGCAGACGGCCAACGAATCCGTGTGTGGAGGCACCATGATCAGAGCCAAGGTGAACAGACGCTCGACAACAAACACGTCCACAAGGCCTGGTGTTATAGTGTGGGGTGCAATTGTCTATGAGGCCAGATCACATTTGTCGTTCATTACGGGCACTTTTACAGCCCAACTTTTCTGAACTCTCACTCCAGTGGAATTTTCCAACAGAACAACGCTCCTCCGCATACTGCTGCTGTCTCAAGAGCTTGCCTTTAAGGCACTGACACTCTGCAATGGTCAGCCACATGGCCGATTAAAAATGTGCGGGAAGCTATTGGATGCACTTTTCACACTCCCTCCACACCGCACAATCTGCAAAAACTGCGTGAGAAGATTTAAGCTGCATTGGATATTTTATCGCAGGACACCATTAGGAACCTGTTCAACTCTATGCCGAGACGTCTGGAATGCTATGTGAGAAAACATGGCGGCTCGACGCCATACTGAGAGACACTACTTATTGGTGTGTAGCTCAATAAATATTGCCCATATCAGGTTGAATGTTTAATCATTTATTGTTCCTGGTAACCTTTACCTTCCTCCAGAATAGCATTGCAATCTGACACGTCCTTCTTAGTGCAACTATTTTTTGACGATAAGTGTATATCCCCGAGAAATTTATGCTATATAAATGCACTTGTTGAGAATATTTAATCAACAACTGGCATTAACTTTGAAACTGGAAAAAAAACTATCGTTGTTTGGGAAGAAAGACGGAAGTACTAAAGAAAAAACAACAGCAACACATAAGTGCCACGAATATTTAGTGCAACGATACTGAGTTGACTTTTCCAACAGCGTAATAGCTCAAAATAGAGATAATAGGCAATACAATTCACGTCACGTGTCAAGCAATTTAAAAGTCATTATGCCGTTAGCTATATCTGATTTATCGACAATTCTTCTTTTAGTAAGTACAGAACGTAATGTCACGTCCACCAGGGACAAAACATCGAGATAATAAGACCCATTCTAACTCTTGCTACGAGTCGATCTCCTAGAATTCAGAATGGTCTTGCGCTGTACAGACTTCATTTCAATTGACCTTTTCCGGATACATTACTAAAGAAATCATTTGATCAGCACATTAAAGTCATTTGTATTACTGCAGTAGAGAATGTGTTGCTCGTCTCATGTTCGATCATGGCGTTAAAAGTGAGCTCGTGAAGGTTCCGAGAAAACGTTACGCCCAAATTTCCCTTGCGTGGTTGTGTCTTTGCCGAATTTAATAAGCACGTCTAATGACAAAAAACAGCTCTATCCCTTGGGGAAACACATTAGATTGTTTCTCTAGTAATTGTCGTCGGAATGCTCCGCGTTCCTCGCAATCCGAGGAGCAAAATTCTTGGAAGTTAATTCGATTAAAAGTTTAGAACTAGAAAGCCAAATCCGAACCCTCGACGGGAAACAATTATGTTGCCTACTCCAATTTTAGGACTTCTCGAGGAGGTTTCTGTGATCTCACAAGGTTAATGAAGCAAAATCCCAAATTGATTCCTCAAAAATTGTTTGGTAACGTTTCCTGGAAAGACGAAAGTTATGACTTTTAGTTAAAAATAAGTATGTATATAGTCATCAACCTCTTCCTTTTAACTAGAAAATCCTAAGTGCATAAATGCACAAAGTGAATAATACGTGGCTAAAGAAAATGAATCTATAGCTACTTATTACAGTAGCAAAATACTGTTTTTCACGTGTTTATACTAGCAATTTGAAGCAGAAGTCAACAGGTTCCTGGTAATATTAACGGAAAGCAAACTACAAGCAGCAGAATCAAAAGGACTTACCCCACCTTTGAAAAGTAGGCCTACATTCATTGT
Organism: Macrothele yani; assembly: GCA_039090855.1. Taxonomy (NCBI): domain Eukaryota; kingdom Metazoa; phylum Arthropoda; class Arachnida; order Araneae; family Macrothelidae; genus Macrothele; species Macrothele yani. The sequence continues at coordinate 31,593,886 of CM077007.1, forward strand.
CGTCCGGCTTCCTCTGTTAATGAACGAATATCAGCGGTCGATAAGACATAAATAAGGCGAATATCAGCGGTCGATAAGACATAAATAAGGCGAATATTAGCGGTCGATAAGACGTTCGTTGTCATATATGTTTGTTTTTACCTCATAATCTCGATTATACAACTTTTTACGTTTGCTTTCCAAGACAACAGTTTTGTTCACACTTAAAACTTCAAGAAATTTCGAAGTTAAATGTTCTCCTAGCGAATGATGGATATAATTTCAAACAAAATCTCATTCTATTAAAATATTGCTTTACAGCGTTTAGTAAGCACGCCGGACAAACAATTAGTCACCACCAAACAGAAATGACACTAGGAAGTTGCCGGTTGCACAGAGGGCGCCGTGATAGCATTGTTGGGAGATAAATAGCAGTGACGTGGCCTACTGGATCATTCTGACTCGTGAAGTGGTGATGAGCAACGTGTGTGTTAAATTTAGTCTGCAATATGGTTCGTAAGACAGACGTGACTGAGTGGCAGAATGGAGTTACCGTGTTTGGCAGTGCCCATAAACATAAAGTGAATGAAGTAGCACAATTTGTTGATGTGTCGAAACGTACTGTCCAGCGGGTCTACAAACAGTGGTGTAGTTTGCAGTCAATTGAAAATCGGTGACGTAACTGTGGCCGCAAAACGATTCTCACCAACAGGGACCGTCGCCATGTTTCACACCTAGTAACTGCAAATCGGTTTCAAACCAGGCAACAATTGTTCCAAACAGTCAATGAAAGTCCACGTCAACCAATTTTCGAAGGACATTGCGAAGAGAACTACATGCGATAGACATCTTGTAACGTACCAGGAGATGTGACGTACCTGCCCGAAGGACGCACACGACATAAAGGCAGATAGGAATCAGAATAAAACGTCCGCGTAGCTCAATTGGTAGAGCAACTTATTCCGGATGAGGGAACCCGGGTTCGAATCCTGGCGTGGACAGAAATGACGGAGAAATTTACTTCGTTATAATCTGTTCAGGTCACCACGGAAGAAGCCTCTTTTAACAGCAAGTCACAAAGTCGCACTTATCAATGGGCTCAGAGGCACAAAACTTTGCTGTGGAGGATTGGAGACGAGTAATTTGGTCTGATGAGTCTCGTTGTTGTTTATACTCCAATGATGTGAGGTGACAAGTGCATCGCATGCCCAATGAAGCCTTGAATCGTGATTGTGGTGAAGATGTTGTTTTAGCTAGAGGGAGTTGTGAGGTTTTGGGGATGGTTTTCGTAGCATGAAATGGGCCCTCTCGTTGCAATGACAATGAATTTGGACCAGCATGGGTACCTCGGCATTTTGAATTACGAAGTGCTGTCATTTACCCTATATCTCCGGGAGCAGCATTACATTGCCACTCCTGCCTTACTAGACAATTGTCGTGTGCACAGGGCAAAAGTTGTGTCCGAGTTGCACGACGAACAATCAGCAACAGTTTCTCAACTCGACTGACACGCCAAATCCCCAGATTTGAATCCTATTGAAAATCTTTAGGATCATTTTAACAGAAAGTGGAACGCCGGAATAGACACCCACGCACCCTGGCGGAACTTTAGGACCAGTTGACACACGAGTGTCTGCAAATCGATGTTCGATACACCGACAACCTTGTGGAGTCTCTACCACTCCGGATGGATGCTGTTATCAAGGAAAGAAGTGCCGGCACACGTTATTAGGTATGTTCTGACAGGGGTGACAATTTTCTTTGTCCGTTGTGCTCATTATGGTAAAAATGTCTTTCTACGAGCAAATTTTGCACGTCTTTCTTTCCAACATTCCGAAATCATTGCACGGCGAATAAACATTTCTCTCCTTTCTGGCTGTCTTTCCCCTTTGACGACCATAACGCCCGAAACTCCCTTACATACAAACTACCACGACCACGACCGCATGAAAACTCTTTTCTATAGTGAATATGATTTCTTACCCCTCACATGTTCTTTGACATTACACGGAGCCGCCCAGGTGGCGCAGTGGTCTAAGCGATGGCCTCTGATCATTCGTCGGAAAGGGGTCTGGGTTCGAATCCCGGTGAGGCATGGATGTTCTGTTTGTCTTACGGCATTGGCTCTCTCCCTTTCCTGGAGCCAGTGACCCTAAATTAGGGACGGGCGACTGCTTATAGCACATTGAGTTGCTCACGGTGGTCGTTAAACCTCCAATCAAAAAAAAAAAAATTACACGGAGTCTACGGGATTAGCAGAAGACAGCCTCAGTCACCATTTCTGCCGCAAAAAAAAATATAAAAGACCAGGCGTTGGAATCTCCGGGACGACATTATTTACTCTTATGACATCGCACGCCTTTTTCATGGAAGAATCTAAAGGTCGATGCACTTAAAGATTTCGTGTGGAAACGGAGCACTAATCCTTCTTATGTTAGCATATGTAAAGGGGAAGGGAGAAATAATGAGGGGAGCAACATGCAGTTTCTGGCGAAATAGTACTTTGAGGGACGTAAGACGCCTCTTTCAATATCTCAAACATTTCAGTAGCACTTTTACCGATCTTCACACAGAATTTGATGTCAATGCGCTGCTCTAGGTTTTTGTCACTCATTTTTACGTCAAAACTCACACAAAAAGTTGCGTTGCTTTCGCTGCAACTCACTCGTCTGCGGTTAACGCATGTAGTGGCGTCCCTGAGAAACTCCCCCCCCCCTTTCCCGCAAAAAGAAAATAGTTTCGAGGCCCTTTGGGGAAAATCTATTTGCTCTCAGTTACTGAAATTTTTAAATTCCATTTATTAACAAGGTTTTATGGGCGTAATAATAATTCAAATTCTTTGGAACCTGTAGGTATTTTTCGTGAAACCAAAAACGTAATTAAAATGATTGCCGTAGTTTTACACTAATACAAAGTATGACAAAGCACTTACGCCAAAGTTAAACATGTCATGCAAATTTTATTCTTTTAGGGAAGTAAGGCCAGCCTCTTTGAAATGCCTCAAGATCGCACACGCAAATCATGTAATGCCCGGCTGACAGTGTCTAATGAGCTTTTCCGATCTATACAAAAATACAGAACATAAGTAAGCAAATAAAAAGTTACAATTAAAACTCATGGAGCAAAAAGAGTATAATTACTTAAATTATTTACTCTTGAATATAAAAAAATACACTTAACGTAATATCACAATGTTTTGCACATAATTTGTCTTTTCTTTTGACTCCGTTTTAAAAAATCATTACACAGGTATTTTCGTTTCGGCGAAGACCACCTTTCAGCTTATTATATTCTGAAGGATGCGTAGTTATATGCAAACAAGTGTAATACTGTATTAACGCATTATTTTAATTTTTTTATTTATTATTAATTTTTGTTGTTACATGCTCTTAGAAGAAAAAAAGATGGGAAAATAATTTGACAGTTCATAAATGATGAACATAGACTGTAACAACCGGGAAGACAATGGAAAAGGCCAAAATGGCCTGACATAGCGCCCTATACTCCTCGTAGAAGAAACAAATGAAACAACAGATAGACGCATCAAGTCAGACAATCAGAAGACGTTTTGCCAATCTTTTCCCTTTTTTTTATTATTGAAGTAGATGGAGTTTGAATTTTGTTTTTAAATAAATTAAAATTGCTTAACTTAGTTAGGTTGCTAGGTAAAGAACTCCAGTATTGAGGGCCTTTGTAATTTAAAATATGTTTAATTGATTCCGTTTTTGGAAAAATAGGCTGTAATTGTAGTTTATTCCTTGTTTCATACGAATGCGTGTGTTAAGAAATATAAGATCTGAATATAAATTATATTTAATTCGTTTGAACGTAATTTTACCAAGATTTATTTTTTTTGATGGGAAGTTTAACGATTACCGTGAGCAACTCAATGGGCTATAAGCAGTCGTCCGTCCCTAATTTATGGTCACTAGTTCCAGTGAAGGGAGAGAGCCAGTGCCGTAAGACAAACACAACATCCATGCCTCACTGGTATTCGAACCCGGATCCCTTTCGGACGAATGATGAGAGGCCATCGCTTAGACCACTGCGCCACCGTCTTACCAAGATTAAAATAGTATAGTTGAGTAATGGTAAGTATATTGTATTTATTAGGATATACTTTTGTTCTAAAATTTATTAAACATCGAGTATTTGGATGTGATTTGAGATCAATTAGTCTAATAAATTTATTTTGTAGAATTTGTAATTTATTAATATTGTATTGTGTCTTCATTGATGTAAACATTTCATTTATTAATATTGTATTTATCTTCATTGATGTAAAATCTCATTTATTCAACTCATTATTCATTCACATTCTCTTGTTAATATACATGTATAGAAAATAGAAACGATTGCTATGGCTGTGAAAAAGGACAGCAAATCCTCTGGAACAGCTGTTTTCGCTTCACCCAGTATTATAAAGTAAAGCGACATTGATTTCTTGAAGAATTTACATATTTACTGAAAAAAAGGGATTTTCTTTTTAATACTTCATTCAAAGCTGCCTTTCAAAAATTTCCTGGCTATTTTTTTAACCTGTTTCACATGAAGTTTCCGCAAAAATTTTGAAAACCCTTCTGCTGAAGCTAGAGGACCTCTTAGCCGTGAGACCCCACTTCCCTGCACAGCGGGGATTGCGTGCGCTATCAGTACGCCCATGCATGTACTACTTGAAATAAGTCCAGACATGCACATGATTCTCCCCGCATCGCCGCAAGGGCGACACTACGACACTATTCCGTGAATTAAATTGTCACACCTAGTATAAATATTAGTTTTTGTAATAGCTCACATGCAGTGATGATTGTTCTTTTGTTTTCTCTCAAATATTATTTTTTGTAATAGCTCACATGCAGTGATGATTGTTCTTTTGTTTTCTCTCAAATATTATTTTTTGTAATATCTCACATGCAGTGATGAGTGCTCTTTTTCTTAAATATTATTTTTTGAGATAGTTCACATGCATTGATGATTGTTCTTTTGCTTTCTCTCAAATATTATTTTTTAATAGCTCACATGCAGTGATGATTGTTCTTTTGCCTTCTCTAAGATATTATTTTTTGTAATAGCTCACATGCAGTGATGATTGCTCTTTTTCTCAAATATTATTTTTTGTAATAGCTCACATGCAGTGATGATTGCTCTTTTTCTCAAATATTATTTTTTATAATAGCTCACGTGCAGTGATGATTGCTCTTTTTCTCAAATATTATTTTTGTAATAGCTCACATGCAGTGATGATTGTTCTTTTGCCTTGCCTCAAATATTATTTTTTGTAATACCTCACATGCAGTGCTGATTGCTCTTTTTCTCAAATATTATTTTTTGTAACAGCTCACATGCAGTGATGATTGCTCTTTTGCTGTCTCTCATTCAGTACTGTCATAGATCTAGTATAGGAGCAGGGGCTTTTATATAAATGATAAAAAATTGCTTGCACATGAGGCAAGATGTCTGAAATGTCTGAATACGAAAGAAGTTAAATTTTTATCTGTTGTTCATCCACGTCATCGAAGATGGAAACTATAAGTTTGTTGAATTTTCAAGAGCAACTCCATCAAAAGTTATGACTACATTCATTACTTCTGGAGTAATAACATTCGACAGAATAAATTTTGGCAAGAAATTGAAGCTGAGTGAAAGTGGCCACTGGGAGATGAAAGATATTTTAGCACGTATGACTATGCCCCAAAAATAACTTGTAATGTTTTAGTTTAATTGCTTTTTTTTTAATGGAATATTAACGACGTTTGCATTAGGTTAGTTTTGCGGTAGTAACTTTGTTTTACGATGACACCTCGGATTTCTACTCAGTCGTAGAAGATGAAAATATTAACTAGCATATAACTATATTATTGTAAAAATGCTGCCATGAGAAAGAAGAAACGAAGTCACTTACTATTCCAATTTCCTTGTTGTTCATCATTTCAGCGCCTCATCCAAATTGCACACTTTTAGCCAGAACATTTTAAGCTTTGATTCAGATTAATAAATAAATTGGTCAATCGAACATCAAAACAAAATAATTTTTGGTTTTTAACAATCGGGAGCATGCAAACTTTCCCTCGCTTTCTAAGCCAAGCTGAATTAAATTGCGCCAACATACAGAATTTCAAAACAGAAGTCATTGCTCTTTCCACGTTTATAAGTGAGTCACGGAAAAATTATCATTGGCCGCTACCGGGAATCGAATCCAGGGTCTTCAAGTTACCCTTCCACTGCACCTCAGCAGCCTCGAATTCCTCCAGACGCACTGTGAGTATGTATGTGTCCTTTGTACACACACTGTATGTACGAATTCCTCCAGCCTTACATACATACTCACATACACTGTGAGTATGTATGTGAGTCTGGAGGAATTCGAGGCTGCTGTGGTGCAGTGGAAGCATATCCGGCGCGTAACTGGAAGACTTTGGGTTCGATTCCCGGTGGCGGCCAATGATAATTTTTCCGTGACTCACTTAAAACGTGGAAATAGCGATGACTTCTGTTTGATGTTCCTAGTCCACGTCAAATGTCTGTATTAATATAGAACTTTTCCTTAAAATATGTTTATAAACGGTTCCTACAACCGTCAAATCATAAATAGTACAAATACCGGCCATTAAATTAGAAACTTTAATTCAACACCGGGTTTTACCTCCACTACTCCGAATTACAGCATTTATGCAGTTTGGCTTAGATTCCACAAGGTGTTGGAATACACCTACGTCTGCAACATAAGAGCCGTCGTTCACCAGTCCTTTAATTGGCAGATTTGACAGAAGATTTTGCTCCTGGTTCTGTTTTTCTAAATGGTCCATACATTCTCAGTAGAGTAAAGATCCAGGCTATGTGGATGTGATAGTGAAAGTCCCTCTCATGCTCGCTGAATCACTCCTGAGTACATCATTGCCGTCTATGAGACAGCCGTCACTTGCTGGATTAGAAGTCAACATTGCAGCAGTCATAAATAAACACCTAGAACACGTGGTCACATATTTTTCATATACTCGGCGCGAGGGACGTTTATGTGCATCTACATACTTTTTTCTAATGCAGTGGCCCGTGTGTATGAAACAGTGCTCTTAAAACATTACATTCACAAACATTCCGTTGTCGTGTCCCTACTACGTAATTGCCCTCTAACCTGAAGTCAGGTTATTTCCGAAGTCAAATTCATCAAGAAAGAAAATGTAGCATTAATGGTTAACGAGAACAAATCAAATTTACATAAGAATACAGGAACTTAATACGAAAATATCTCCGTAATTTTTAGGCCAGGGGCAGGATTCGAACCCACAACTCTCGGTTCCGGAGCTCCGAGTGCTATCCACTATACTACACTGGCATATGCCTCTCGTGTCGTTGTCTGAAATTATTGTCAAGCCGCTTGTTACTAACGCAAAGCGGACGATTCAATGCAGTCACAATAACAAAAGTCGGCCTCTGGAAGGATGTGATTTGATTTGAAGATTTATCATTAGTATTTCTTTTCAAATTCAAGTACAGTATAAATTAGACCGATAGCGCAGCATGCACATGATATTGGCCACCTCGGTTGCGCAGTGGTCTAAGCGATGGCCTCTGATCAGTTGTCCGAAAGGGGTCCGGATTCGAGTCCCGATGAGGCATGGATGTTGTGTTTGTCTTACGGCACTGGCTCTCTCCCTTCCATGGAACCAGTGACCCTAAATTAGGGATGGGCGACTGCTTATAGCCCATTGAGTTGCTCACGGTGGTCGTTAAACCTCCAATAAAAAAAAATAATAATAAAAAAAAAAATTCACATTACATTGACTGTCATGTACCACTCGCCAAAACCTGGTGGGGGAGCAATAAGGTTTGAGCAACAAACTGCTGGTATTGTTTGGGCTCTATCATGACCTAAACAGTAAAGTTACAGCGAATGCATATTTAAATATTCTGCTCTAACCAGGTTCGTCCAATGTTGGAAATATTGTTCCCCCGGAAACGGTGCCATGTTTCATGCTCGTTATACTTCAATACACAGAGTCTGATGTAGTGGCAGAATTATGGGGGAGGGGGGGACTTTACTGATTCTGAGGGCCAGTGTATGCCAACAGTTGGCAGATCTCACAGAATTTACTGTTCCGAAAATGACGTCAATGTTAATGCTTTTAATATGCACACTGTATTAATTTCATTGTCCGCCTTGAAGGCACGCTCCAGTGAGGCATAAATTTTACTTTCAAATTTACTAAATAAATGAGTGTAAATATCAAGAAATATGTTCACACTGGTTATAATGCTATGCCAACAAATGAACATGTCTACTGAGAGGACAGAAGTATTGCAATACCTATTCCTGGGTAAAGCGTCGCTATCACCCCTCTTTTTAGTGGACGAATCCAATGCTTAGAAGGTATATAAGAAGGAGGGTATCACGGTATTCACGTAGATGGTAATTCTGTGCCAGTATGAATAAACGTCTTGGGTAAATAGGGTTTGGAAGATGGATGATACTGTTTGCCCGACGTATGGGTCAAGCTATTACAGAGGTGGTATAGGAATTGCAGTATCCCCAATATTCAAGATATCTGGAATACCCTATTTCCAGATGGCGCTGTGGGCGGAGAAAGGTGATGGATTAACGTGAACGTTGATGTCTGTCTCGCATAGTTGAACCCTACTGGATAGTTACAACAGCGCAAATGACAGCCGACTTCATCATAGAGGGTGACAAAGGCGTCTCCACGCAGACCATAAGGCAATCATTAGCTGCAACAGGTTATGAGAGCCGCCGACTAGCCAGAGTCCAATTGCTAACAACACACCTACGGACTGTACGCCTCAACTGGGCAAAAGAACATTGGCACTGGACCCTGGATGATTAAAGAAGGGTACTGTGATCAGATGAGTCCCTTTTTTTAATTTCGGAAACAGTACTCATCTGGCGGAAGCGGCTTGAAGAAGTGAATCTAGCATGTCAGCAAGCTAGTGGAGTCTCGGTTTTGTTCTGGGGAGTGTTCAACTTGCACACGTTGGGACATCTGACATGTCAGATGCGTCACTGAACAGTCTACGATGCGCGTCCTTCGTCGGAGACCATTTGCATCCGTTCATGGACATCATGCACCCGTAGGGTAATGGAATCTTTTAGCAGGACACGGATCTTCCCCACAGATCCTTGGTAACAAGATCATGGTTTGAAGGGCATTCTGCAGCAGTTCCCATCCTGGAATGGCTTTCCCATTCACTGGACATGAACTCCGTGAAAATACTTTGGAATAATATTGGTTCGAGCTCAGAATACCCTACCTAGGAATGTGACATAATTATAGATAGTGGTGCGGCAAGCATGGGTGGCCTGAGCTACGGAACGCATTCGTGTTCTAGTGGACTCAATGGCTCACCGTGTGACTGCCCTTATCCTGGGGAAAGTTGAACCTACCCGTTACTGCGTAAGTGTCCTATGTTTCCGTTCACTCAGTGTCAGTTACGTTTTACTTCATTTATTGTTTTAACGTTGACGTAAACTTTTAGTTCAAATGTTTTTTTGTTTTTTGTTTTTTCACCATATTTATTTATAGCGACACAGGCGGAAGTGGATCAAACTCCGCAATATCTGCAATTCCTACTTATACCATCATTAAGTCTGATATAGTTTCAAGGTTCAGTTTGTTCGCCACCCTCTTTCGATTTCCCCTATATTTATTTTAATCCCAGTTCACACTCGGCTGATATGCAAGAAATCAAACGCAATACTTCAATCATCATCAAAAGATTTTTATGTCCAATATAACGCTGAGAAATTTTCTCTTCTCAGGACAATTTGTTGGGTTCTACATTACAAGAATGTCACTCCTTTTTTAAAAATCAATTGACTCCTGCATACTAACTGTTTGAATTACATTTTTAATTTATTTCTGCTATGTGTCACTGTATTCATTAATGTCCTGATTTCTTCCTTCCCAAAGTTTGCTGGGTAGGGTTTTAGCGGCAGACCGTGTACAGAATACTTTTTCGGCGGAGGGCGACGAAAGCTGGAAGTTTCTGAAATCCACCAGAACAAAATACAAGTTAATGAAATGTAGAAAAGAATTAAAATATTTTTTCTAATGCAAGTTGATGTGTTTCTATTAAATTAAAGCATGTTTAATGTAAATCACATTTTAACCAGATACATAAAAAAATAAAACACCACCAACCGCATCCTCTAAATGCACCCTGTTTGCAGTTTAGACAAGAATTTAAGATGTAATGTACTGCATTTAGACTTTTATGGATAACGGGATATTTTGCTTTTATTGGGTTGTCCAAAAAGTCATTGCGTTTTTTACACATATATGGCAAAACATGTCTTGAAATGTAACTAAAATTATTTGAAACCGCAAGTTTATTATGTAACATGACTGCTGAGATTTCAAGCTTGTTTTAGGAACAGAAAGTGCACACTTTTGTTAAAAAGTGTTTGTTTGGTGTCGATTTCATGATGGAAAATCAAAAGAAACATTTTCGTCATGTTTTTTGCTGTATTACTTCCGTAAAGAAAAAACGCCCTACAAGCTCATAAAAAAGTTATGTGGTGTGCATGTTGAAGATGCTTTAAAACTACACGCACTGTCAGAATTGGTTTTGCAAAAAGTCGGTCTAGAGATTTTTATGTGAAAGATGCACCACGCTCATAAAAACGAATTAAAGTTGATGACGACAAAGTAAAAGCATTGATCAAATACAATCGGTGTTTAACGACACGAGAGGTTGTTGAGAATCTGAACATAACGAAATCGAGCGTTGGAAACTACACTGCTGGACAATTGCTAAGGACGGATCATAAACGGCTATATAGCGCATAAAAAAGTAAGTGTGGTTGGATGCCAAGTGAAATAAAATAATGTCAGAATGCCAGGACATTACAAGAAAGATAACTTATTGTGCTCTGAAATCCAGAAGGCTTTGGACCGTGTTCAAGAGACAAACAGGCCATTTTGTGCAGAATACGTAAACGTGAAAAAATGCAATTACCGTTCGCAGGCGTTCCGGCGTAAGATGTCAATACGGGATATGGCCAACATAGAGGGCGATGCAAGATTCCACCCGTCGTGTCATGCGTTGCACAACATTATCAAGCAGCTGTTGGGGTAATTTATCCTATTCCTCTGTCAGTGCACGGATAAGGGTGTCCTTGTTTATTGGAGGGCATTGGCGACCAGCAAGACTCCTCCCCAAAGCATTCCACACATTTTTAATGGGATTCAGATCTGGAGAACGTGCTGGCTATACGAGGCGTTGAATATCCTAGCTCTCAAGACACTCCTGGACAGCGACTGTTCGAAGACATGTTGCGTTGTCGTCCATGAAAATGAATCTATCATCGACAGCACCACGGAACATGCGAACAGGAGGTAGCAGAACATCATTAATGTGTCGTTGGCCAGTCATAGTCCCAGTTGGAAGCACATAGAGGGACGTACGGCCATTGAACATGATGCCAGCCCATACCATGACATTACATGTCAGATATCGGTCCCTTTCCTGTATGTTTCCTGGACAATATTCAGTACCACTATCACGCCAGATCAGTTGTCGTCGACAATCAGACGATAGACTGTATCTACTCTCATCTGAGAAGAGGACAGCAGACCAGTCGTTATCAGTCCAATTGCGATGTTGATGGCACCATTGCAAACGGGCGGTACGGTGACGTCTGGACAATGGGATGCACACAACAGGACGGCGGGCGTATAGTCCTCCTTCATGCAAACGTCTGGCGACAGTTTTTCGGAAGATCCGCTTGCCAGTAGCAGCCATAAACTGATTTGCTACCTCACTAGCTGTGCTGCGCCGGTGTCTTTTTGTTGATAGCACTATGTACTGATCTTCTGCAGGTGTCGTACTGCGAACACGACCTCCCCCGTGACGTTTGCTACACTCTCCATTTGTTTGAAATGATTTCCAAAGCCTTGAAACAACACTGTGGCTGACGTCGAACTCCCTGGCAACATCTGTTATTTTTCGCCCTTCTTCAATCTTGCTAATAATACAACCACGCGTAAAATCAATTAGGTGATGTCGGGAAGACATACTGAAAATTGTAAGTTCGGCAATTGATTCTTTCCTATTCAGCTTTGCGTTTGAACAACAACGGTTAATACGCGTCAAATCCTTTATATCTCTTATCAGCGCTATGACGTCACGAACAAGTTCGGCAATCCAAAATTTGCATACGCACAACACGTCTTACTGTATCCCGCACTTATGCTAATTTCCACATTTTCCTGCCTTCTATTTTATGGTTCCTATCGTTGCTATTGTCATCCGTCCTTAGCAATTGTCCGGCATTGTATTTAGAACAACTGGAACACGTTAATAAGCTCGATATGTGGGTACCTTTCTAATACTTTCTACAGAAACATTAACGGTACCTGTTAATGTTTCTGTAGAAAGTATTAGAATGCCTTGCATATCACGTGTTATTTTTTCTGAAATCGGGAGTATCAACTACCATGATAAACTTTGGGTGTAAGTATCCGTCCATCCCTAATTTAGGGAAACTTGTTGTAGGTTCCAGTGCCATCAGACAAACATACAACACTCATGCTGAAAAAAGGACTCGAATCTGGGCACATTTCAGATGAATGGTCAGAAGGTACACACAGTGAGTTTACTCTGGCGAATTTTTTTTTGTCTTTACTGCCTCTGTACACTTTTGAGAGATAACCTAAAACTAATTTTTTTTAAATGTTGAAAGAAAAAAACCTACACTGAAAAGAAATTAACCTCTATCGATGTTCTTTGTCATTTCAAGTATAAAGTCTTTGCGAATGTTTAGACTTACTGAAACATATTTTAAGTGTTTCCTTTTTGACAGTCTTTTCCAATCTACATACATTTTTCAGTAATATACATCTGAGGATCACCATGATTACTGCTTTTAATATAGAAATGATTTTTACAATTTCGACTAGCGAAAGCATAGAAAGTACCATATCAGCTGTAATCAAAGCTTATTTTTCTTGTGTGGGGATTTAACGACCTCTGTGAGCAAAATGCAGTCTCCCGTCCCTACTTTAGGGCCAATGGTCCCAGGGTGAGGAGAGTAGCACGGTAAGAAAGACACGCCGCTTACTCTTTCTCTCTCTCTCTCTCTCTCTAAAACTTTTAATTTCGGGCATTCGACCACTTGGGCAGGATACTCAAAACATAATATTGGATTGGAAGAAGGTAATGACTGCAAATGGGAGGTCTCCTATGAAAATCATCAGTAATTTTCATAGGAGACACTCGCTGATATTTTGTAACGACGGATCTGAAGACTGTACCAAATAACATATGAGTGATACTTGCCCACACTTGATCGGTGACGTCATACAGGCTGTTGTACTCATGGCGATCCAAACAAAAAGTTCCAGTTGTTAGCCTAAAGCCCCCATCGGCATCAGAAAATATCCTCTGAAAATTAATCGATGTCCCATCTGAAGAACACGTAACAAGTAGTTCATTATTAATCACACATATACGTCCAGGCTGATACAAATGATTTAACGTATCAACCAACTGGAGAAAAGTTACCGGGGAAAATACAATACCTTCTTTTGGTGGGTCGATTCTTCTCAGATGCAATCTGATGACCCCCGTGTAGTCACTAACCAAGATACATTTCCCAATTCCTAAACAGAAATTGTTAGGAGGTATATTCACCGACGAAGAAGGTTCCGTATCCGGCAACGATGAATAGTTTGAATCGGAGTCCGAAGTAACTTCCTCACGCCAAACTTGCATTCCGCTCAGTAATGATTCAGAAAGGCATGACTCTGAAGACGGCTGCGATGAACTTGAGTTCTCAAATACCTCTTCGTGGGATAGTTCCTCTTCAGACGATAAGGACTGAACAACATTTGATGCACCAACACTCATTATTTTTGCCGAAAAATAATAGTTTTCTGCTAAACGTTTCATCTTGAAATATAAGCGCACAAGACTCCGAAGCAGTAGGCAACACACAGAAGTGACCAGCTTACCTTTGGGGAAAAACTACAAAGATTCCAACAATAGCCAACAGGAGCTGAGCACGTGACTCCTACGAAGTCACATGTACTGTTTCCACCGCCTGAAAGATTACATTGTAAACCTTTGTAAAAAAAAGTGTTGCCGTTCCGTACTTCTTCAATAACAATTAACACTGGTACCACAAGTTTTCCGTAAAAGTGTTGCCACATCTAAAAAAGCTTTTTTTTTCCAATGCCCACGAAAATGCAAAGCTTACCTGTTGCCATCACCCAAAACGTTTCATCGTCTACGGTTGTTGAGACCATGTCACGTGACCAGATACGACGTCTTGCAAGGCTGAGCCCCAAAAGTTCACCTGACCGGAAGTGTTGCCACTGGGAGAGTGGCGTTGGTTTAAAAATCGGAGGCCGTATTGCCACCGTCAGAAATATTTGGTCGTCTACCTTCACGAAAAAGAGCCAGTTTTTTCCTCAACTTCTACGAAAATGCCACGCACCGGTTGCCACCACCAAAAATTTTCTTCGTCTACGTCACAGGAAGAAGAAGTACAAGGTGTCATGCCCCTTGTTGCCATCCGCTAAAAAGTTTCTTTATCAACCTCTTAGAAAAAAACACACCCCCCTGTTGCCACCATCAAAAAAGTTTATTCGTCTACATCCCTGGAAGAAGAGGTACAAGGTCACATGACCGGATGTGACGTATGAGGTAGGCCACGCCCAGAAGGTCATGTGACCGGAAGTGTTGCCACCGACGACGCTAGGGTGGGGGTTCAACTACTCCGGCGACATGACGATTTCCAGACACCAAGGATAGGTTTAATGCGTTGCAGTTTATTCTCCACCTGTTGATCCCACAGACCCTGCTACGTTCACCTGATATGATCATGAACAAGAAAACGTAGACTCCGGTGAAACAGTGGCAAGGGTGTGATGACCAAAAAGGAAGCAGATCTAGTAGCAGCAGTGGCAGACTCGTTCCCTGGGATCCCAACATGCCCAGGAATCCAGGGGAATCTTATCTGGACACCAGCCTCGAGCAAAGAACGTAGCATTTCTCGTACGGTAAATACACTGCCGGACAATTGCTAAGGACGGATGACAATAGCAACGATAGCAACCATAAAATGGAAGGCAGGAAAATATGGAAATTAGCATAAGTGCGGGATACAGTAAGACGTGTTGTGCGTATGCAAATTTTGGATTGCCGAACTTGTTCGTGACGTCATAGCGCTGATAAGAGATATAAAGAATTTGACGCGTATTGACCGTTGTTGCTCAAACGCAAAGTTGAAAGGGAAAGAATCAATTGACGAACTTGCAATTTTCATTATGTCTTCCCGACATCACCTAGATGATTTTACGCGTGGCCGTATTATTGGTAAGATTGAAGAAGGGCGAAAAATAACAGATGTTGCCAGGGAGTTCGACGTCAGCCACAGTGTTGTTTCAAGGCTTTGGAAATCATTTCAAACAAATGGAGAGTGTAGCAAACGTCACGGGGGAGGTCTTGTTCACAGTACGACACCTGCAGAAGATCGTTACATAGTGCTATCAACAAAAAGACACCGGCGCAGCGCAGCTAGTGAGGTAGCAAATCAGTTTATGGCTGCTACTGGCAAGCGGATCTCCCGAAAAACTGTCGCCAGACGTTTGCATGAAGGAGGACTATACGCCCGCCGTCCTGTTGTGTGCATCCCATTGTCCAGACGTCAACGTACCGACCGTTTGCAATGGTGCCATCAACATCGCAATTGGACTGATAACGACTGGTGTGCTGTCCTCTTCTCAGATGAGAGTAGATACAGTATATCGTCTGATTGTCGACGACAATTGATCTGGCGTGATAGTGGTACTGCATATTGTCCAGCAAACATACAGGAAAGGGACCGATATCCGACATGTAGTGTCATGGTATGGGCTGGCATCATGATCAATGGCCGTACATCCCTCTATGTGCTTCCAATCGGGACTATGACTGGCCAACGATACATTAATGATGTTCTGCTACCTCATGTTCGCATGCTCCGTGGTGCTGTCGGTGATAGATTAATTTTCATGGACGACAACGCTACATGTAATCGAACAGTCGCTGTCCAGGAGTGTCTTGAGAGCGAGGATATTCAACGCCTCGTATGGCCAGCACGTTCTCCAGATCTGAATCCCATTGAAAATGTGTGGGATGCTTTGGAGAGGAGTTTTGCTGGTCGCCAATGCCCTCCAATAAACAAGGACACCCTCATCAGTGCACTGACAGAGGAATGGGATAAATTACCCCAACAGCTGCTTGATAATGTTGTGCAAAGCGTGACACGACGTGTGGAATCTTGCATCGCCCTCCATGGTGGCCATATCCCGTATTGACATCTTACGCCGGAACGCCTGCGGACGGTAATTGCATTTTTTCACGTTTACGTATTCTGCACAAAATGGCCTGTTTGTCCCTTGAACACGTTCCAAAGCCTTCTGGATTTCAAAGCACAATAAATTGTCTTTCTTGTAATGTCCTGGCATTCTGACATTATTTTACTTCACTTGGCATCCAACCACACTTACTTTTTTATGCGCTATATAGCCGTTTATGATCCGTCCTTAGCAATTGTCCAGCAGTGTAGAAGTGGGTGGCCGGTGAAATCCAAGAATGATATAGATTATCCGTGTACACAATAGCACGCTGATGAGAGATCGACTGCACGTGAACAAGTGCATGATACTCAGCATGCATCTCCACCGAAAACACCGTGGCCTCGGTAAGAGTACGGGCAGCAGAAACTTCATCAATGCAGACGGCGGCGGATCCTACAACACCAGCCGTCTTAGATCCGTCGGTGAAAACGGGAATAATGTCTGCATTGACGTAACGGTGTTCAGCAAAGAGCTGCTGGTACACTGACGTACGGGTTGATGACTTAATGAAAGATGAGTATAGGATGGTGAACGTAACAATAGGAAGAAGCTTTAGGGGTAGAGCTTCGAAAATTTTCGTTCAAGCTTAAATGCTCCAAGAACATTTTATCGACAGAGCCCAAATGATTAATTAGCTCTTCAACCCAACGACATGTTCGGAAAGTCATGGAGGTTAGGTATATCAGCATGTTGTTTTCTATGCCTCCATTCATTTTTCGGAAAATTCCCTTCGTGGATAAGATGTTCACACCTCATAGTATATGCTACTCTGTACCCTGGTTAACTGTATGAGATTAACTAAAGTCTTTAAAAATAAAATACTGAAGGGTGTGGCTATCTATTTTAGTTACGATTTCTATTTTTTGCATCCCCAGAGCAGGTATTTACGCCCCTGGACTGACCGTTTTGGGAGGGCAACCGCATTCCATGCCGTCCTGGTAGCTACGGCCGTGCCTAACACCATTTAAAAACTTACCTGTAATTCTTCTTACCAGCGTCTCCGTTACTGTATCCACTCTTTACTGATGCTTCAAATTAAAACAAGAAAAATAGAAAAAAGAAGAAATCTTATTTGTATATTTAAGGGGGACCTCAAGGGCAAATCTGGCCCATACCTGCAACGCTAATTCATTTATACTTAGAGACTATTAAGTTCTAAATTTCAAATGTTGAACATATATAAATAACGTTCTTAGCACTGTAGTGTATGCTTTAACTGTCAATTTGAAAAGATTGCCAGAATTGTTTTTAAAATTCAATTTATCTCAATCAGGAAATATTCCAATTTGTCACCGATTGAGATTAATTTTGAAATCATTTATGAAAATGGCATAGCTAGAAAACATACTAGCTAGGAATTGTATTTATTTGTTGTCTATGGTTTATGTACCAGAACGAAACTGTCTTTGAGAAAATGTGCCTAGAATGAAGTAACATTACAGGTGTAAGAGTGATTTTCCCTTGAAGTCTCTTTAAATAATTTGATTTTGTTGGTTTGTGATACGATAGATGGCACCACGTGTTGTTATTCCGATTGTCATATTAGTGAAAAGACCCTGTAGGACAATAAAATTGCATAGAGAATGTTCGACAGCATCGGAGATACAAATACAGTGATAGATTTCGAACAACGTCATGAACGAAAATTTCACATGGGACAATCACCATCTGAGTAAAATTTCACTGGAACTTGTGGCGCAGCGTAAAATTACTTGGGGCCCCATGAACCAAAAAAAAAAAAATAGTTTCGCGTGATTTCTATGATTTGGTCCATACTGTAACAACTTTCAATCACATTTAGGTAATGTAAAATTATTTGGGCGGCCACCTCAATCAACAAAAATAGCTTCAAATGTTTTATATGATTTGGTCCATATCGTGACAACTTTCAATCACATATAGCTAGTGTAAAAATTATTTGGAGGTTCCTCGGCCAAGAAGAAAATAGTTTCGCTTGATTTGTATGATTTGGTCTATATCGTGACAATTTTTAATCACATATTGCTAGTGTAAAAATTATTTGGGGGGGGGTGCTCAGGCAAGAAAAAATTAGTTTACATGATTTCAACGGTTTAGTCCATATTGTGGCAACTTTAATTTACATATAGCTAATGTAAAAATTAATTGGGCCCCCTCCATTAAGAAAAAATAGTTTCGCATGATTTCGATGGCTTGGACTTTTTGCATGATTTCAATGGTTTGGACAGCGTGACAACATTTAATCCCACGCAGGCAATTTACATTAGTATGTTATTACTTCTGAATAAATACCCGTCTTCCAGAAAAGCTTCTTATAGTTAGAGAGAAAATTATTGCAGCAGCAATATAGGAAGAAATGCTTCAGAAACTGCAACAGAGATAAACTTTACATTCCAATCAATAAGGAAAAGAACTGCAACCGCTTCATCTTCGCCTTGCTTCCTTTACGTCTCTTTTTTTTTTTTTTTTTTTAATTGGAGGTTTAACGACCACCGTGAGCAACTCAATGGGCTATAAGCAGTCGCCCGTCCCTAATTTAGGGTCACTGGTTCCAGGGAAGGAGAGAGCCAGTGCCGTAAGACAAACACAACATCCATGCCTGACCGGGATTCGAACCCGGATCCCTTACGGACGAGTGATCAGAGGCCAACGCCTTAGACCACTGCGCCACCGGGGCGGCCCTTTACGTCTCCACGCACATTTTACATTCTAATTTCAACAAATACAGAAAAGACCGAACCGGCTCAACTGTTCTTATAGCCAGTTTCAACGAATACTAATTTGGAGCACTGCCTTTTTTATTGTTTCAGAAACTTTTAAATACTTAATTCAGTATTGATTGAATAGCATTTTTCTGAGTTACTTGATCTAGAAGGGAAAACAAATGTAGAGGAAGCAGCCTTTTTCGACTGGCCGATTTCAAGCAAAATCTATTGGGAATATTGTGTTGTGATGACGTTAGAACTGCTACTGTGAATTCGGTCCTGTGATGACCTTAGACATTCTACTGTGAATATTGTCTGGTGGTGACGTTATAAACGCTACTGTGAAAATGATGTTATAATTAATGACTGAGTTTTTTCGACCGATGAAACTGAATTCTTGTAATCTGAAAAATGCACAAAATAAAGATTGGATTTACCAGTCTCGTCTCCCATCTTGTCATTAGCAACGGGAGAAATACATAATGAATATGTTATATGATAAACACCAGGGAATAAAGGAAGAGAGCATAGAAAGTGATTGCTACGTAAAGCTCTGACGCCGACGCTCTAGAGTGGCAGCCATCTTAGGTTACCCTTTTGACGGCGTTACCATTGAATTCCATACTTAGATACGTCCGACGTGTTAGCAATTTTTTCGTTCCTGCGGAAAAAATGTAATGTGCATTTATGGATATATTCCTAAATGTCACTACTTTCTTATTTTTCAAAGCAATGCTAGCTCACGTCTTACCGTACGAACGATAAAACTCGCTTTAACTTACCACAAGAAAACTTCATGCTGTCTAGAGTAATGCATGAAGCAGTTCAAAAAATCTAGTAAAAGATAATGCACCTTGATTTATTAGGTGTGCAACTTAATTCTCGACCCCTATAGAACGTCGGCAAATGCAAATAACTCTGTGCGAAAATGGCTGATTGCAGCGCCATCCAACACATTTCCAGGCAACCGTAGCAGCTCACAACTGTAGTGACAGAAGGGACGAAAGTTAACGGTGAAAGCAATGTCGTTCGAGAAGCAACATTTGAGGCACTGCCTCCTGTTTGCGTTTGAGCTGAAAAAAAGTGCCGCGCAAGCCTAGCAAATGCTCTGTGGAGCTTTGTGTGAGGCTGCTGTGTCCTACAGTAAGTGTAACAAGTGGTTCCAGTGGTTTAAGCAAGGAACTTTCGATTTCGGTGATGCAGAACGTCCGGGACAGCCACAGAAAGTTGACGATGAGGAACTGGAACAACTGTTGGGCGCGGATCCCTATCGCACACAGTCAGAGCTCTCCCAGGAACCCGGAGCAACACGGCAAGCCATTGCAAAGCGCCTGCACAAGCTTGGACAGATTTACAAGGAGGGCCGTTGGGTGCCCCACCAACTCACAGAACAAGTCTAGGTGCTACGATGATGCAGTGCCCTTGCTCTCCCGATTCAAGAAGAAGGATTTCCTCCACAATATTTTGACCTGTGATGAGAAGTGCATCCTCTACGATAATCCTAAGCGCCGCAAATCGTGGGTTTATCCAAGTTAGCAAAGCACCAGTACCGCCAAACGGAATATCAATGTCAGGAAGTTGTTGCTGTGCGTATGGTGAGATCATCGCGGTGTCGTACACTGTGAGTTGCTCAAACCTGGTGAAGAGGTCAATGCTGAGCGTTATTATCAGCAACTCATTCCTGTGAGTGACGCAATGAAGACGAAAAGGCCATACACCGACAAGGGAAGAAGGCCGGTCCTGTTGCTTTAGAATAACGCGCGTCCTCACACCGCGAAAACGACTTTAAACACGATCACCGACCTGGGATTGAAGATTTTGTCCCACCCGGCATATTCTCCAGACTTCGCCCCGTCGGATTATAACCTCTTTCGCTCCCTGCAACATCACCTGAGTGATACGCAGTTCACTTCTGTCGAGGAGGTCCACACAAGTATTAATGACTTCATCAACTCGTAACAGCCCTCTTTTTACCGCAGTGGCATTCGGCAGCTCCCTGACCGATGGGTCAAATGTATTCAACGCGACGGGGATTATTTTTCTGATTATGTACGTATTCGATTTGCTATAATTTGCTGTCAACGTGTCGTGCCTGTGGCCGAGATTTAAGTTGCACACGTAATCTTTAATGTGATCGAGTTAATATTTTTAAGAACAAAAACTCAACGAGATATGACGTCAAAAACTCATAATTCGTGCTAAACGTGATAATTTAAAAAACTTGAACGAAAAGTACACGACATATATAAAATTGAAAAATATTTGTAGCGCATATTATTTTTCATTTATTTGCATTGATAGGTCGGTTACTATATACACCAATAACGCGATAATTAGCAAAATTTTAAAAGAACAGAAAAAGACGTATTTTATTGTTGCGCTATAACGACTTTCAGTTTAACCAAAGTTTAATAGAACGTTTTCAGGAATATAGTTTTTGACCGAGGATTACAGAAAACACGACAATTTTCTAGTTTGTAATACAAATTTTTAGCTATTCCATCATACATTTCTAAACTTGAGTATAGAATGTTGTATGTACTCGTAAAAGACTCACCTGTGATACGTGGATCCAGGCAGTTTTTTGATATGCCTTATTGGTGCACCTAGAACTCCGCAGGCTACCATTTCTTAGAAGTTTTTTTGCGCGCAGCACAAACAAAAATGAGAATCAATAAAAAAAATATCCAAATATACTGAACTTGAACTACGCTAGCATTCACTCCCATAACTTAGAATACACAAATCAGCAAGTGAGGGTAACGCAATATGGCGGCCACGTAACTCGGCTGGCTTCACCTCCATCCAAGGAGGTTATATTGCTGGAGACACCATTCCTATCTACGCAGCATTGGCCGCCACAAGTCACCGTCCGTGCTGCAAATGACGTCATAAGCAGGCACGACGCAGCCGCAGAAAAGAAGCTGCTTTGAAACCAATGGAACAAAAGCTTATAAGCGTATAAACAGATCACAGGAGTAATTCAATAATCTTTATCAATGATACACAAGCTTAATGTTTTATCAACGGTATAATTTAGTTCGTTTTTACCTGCTTGTGACACAGATTAGCTGTGACCTATGGTGGCAGAGCCAGTGGTGTCTCCAGTAATATAGCCTCCTTGCCTCCATCCCCTCATTCTATGCTCCTCGATAAATACAGACAAATTTTGAATTGAACAAAATCCAGTAAATATGTTTTTTTGAATATAATTTACCTCACAATTGTAATCATGTGATTTTTCTCGCACGTCTTTCGTTCTTCGATGAAAAACGTCTTGTCAATATTATGATAGCTGCCCCAGTTACTTCTACTTCTGTACTCTTAAAGCTCAGCGCTGATTGCCTACTCTTTTTTTTTACTTGAGGATAAAAACATTATTTATTGGACATTGACATATACATGCAGACAGATACAGTGCAGACATTTTCAGACATGGTACACAGTGTGTCAAATGATCAATTTACACAGATAGAGCTAGTGTTGATCAAGTAACACATGAAGAACTAATGCATATTAAACATGGTACACAGTATATCAAATGATCAATGTATACAGAGATATCCAGTGGTGATGTAGTAACACATAGAGAACTAGCACATTATCAAGCATCATTATCAAGTATCTCCGGATCTTGCAGTAGCTTTAAAACGTTATCTAACTCTCGCAGTGACTGTTGTAAAAGTCACTGAGAGGTCATTTCTAAAATATAATTGGTAAAAAATTATGCTATCACTTTAACACTTTAACTACCATAACGCCCAAAACGCCTGTACGTACAAACGGCCATAGCCGCCCAAAACGCCTATCTAAAGTGAGTCAGATTTCCTACTCTACTTATTCTTTAAATTTTCTCAACCTATGAGGAATCAGCAGAAGTCACCATCAGTCACTATTCTTGTTATTAAACAAAGAAGTGAATAGAACGTTTTCAGGAATAACCAAAGTTTAATAGAACGTTTTCAGGAATATAGTTTTTCGCCGAGGATTACAGAAAACACGACAGTGACTTGGTGCACCTACAGCTGCGCACGCTAGCATTTCTTAGAAGTTTTTTTGCGCGCAGCACAAACAAAAATGAGAATCAATACAAAAAATATCCAAAAATACTGAACTAGAAGGATATCAAATGATCAACGTACGTGTAGAAAGACAGTGTTGATCAAGAAACACACGGAGAGCCAGTACCGAAAGACAAACACAAGCATCGATGCCTATTTCAAACCCGGAACCAACTAAGGCGAGTGATAAGAAGCCAGTGATTAGACCACTGCGCCACCGGGGGTTCTCATTTACACTGCGTCTTTAACCCTTTAACGACCATGACCCAAAAATCATGTATCACTCTAAATACCGTTACGCCCTAAACTGCTTGTTTTTTCTCTGCTTTGTTTAATAACAACAATAGTGACTGAGGGTGACTTCTGCTGATTCCTCATACGTTGAGAAAAATTGAAGAACAAGTAGGGTAGGAAATCTGACTCACTCTAGACAGGCGTTTTGGGCCGCCTTGGACGTTTGTACGCACGGGCGTTTTAGACGTTATGGTAGTTAAAGGGTTAAAGTGTTAGCATTACTTTTTACGATTTATATTTTGGAAATGACCTCACAGTGACTGTTACAACAGTTACTGAGAGAGTTAGATAACGTTTTAAAGCTACTGCAAGATCCGAAGCGTTGAGCAGGAAAATCAGACATCTGGAAATGGGGCAAAGTAGCATCGAAGAAAACATCAAATGAGTCAGTTTTAAAGTGAAAGATCGCGGAAGAGAAATTTTACTATTTAGCAGCTTAACTGACTCCTCGGTTTCAGAAATCTAGAAGGCAATTTTCGCTTACACAATTCAAAGACAATATGCATTGAGAAGGTATCTCAGTTTGCCAGGCCTGAAGGGGTGAGCTAACTAGGAAGGCGGTAAAAACACTGACAAACAGCATATGTGGAAATAACATCCTCGTCCTCAACTTGAGGTTAAAAGAAGAAACAAGTAAATGCTAACAACAAATGTTGAGAATTTTAAACATGAGAAGAAAATTTGTTACGAAGCTTGCTTAAGTATACGTGATTTTCCCCGGCGTATAAATTTTGAACAATGTTAAAATGGAATGCATTTCCTTAACGTTACATCGGTTTTTTAGTGAATTTTTAATCACAAGGATCGTGTGACCTCTCTCCATCAGGGTTGCCGCGCCGCGGGGTTTGCGCGGCTAACGCTACGGCACTGATTGGCTCCAAATTGAATCAAAGACGTTTTCCTCGGACGGAATTCATGCGCTTATTCTGCTTGGGAGATAGTTTAAGAGAAGAGTATATGGAAGATAGAATGAGTCTAATCGTCTAAACTGTCAATAAATAATTTTGTCTTCCCATTTCTATTGCTTTCATTTCAATCACTCATTTGTTGACATATGTAGTTCTCCTGTAATAAAATGGCACACGCTGCAAAATTTTGCTGAAATTCAGACACTTCCGGTAATTCCTTTCTGAGTTAACGAAGCGTATTTCAGACACAATGTTATCCGTGAAATACGGAAAAAACACTGAGTTTCATAGAATTTTCGTACGCCAGAATTTTCATAAACCTTAAGAAATCTTTATTCCGTCTTTATATTTATAGGTGTGAAGAACAACATAACATTAATTACCAAGCTTTTGCTTGTCAACAGACCGCTTTCTCAAGGTACGTACGTTACAAACAGAATGCCTAGAATTAGAAAAAAAAACCGTTCTATCATGTGTTTTTTCACATGCCATCATAATATAATTTGCGTGACATGTTAAACAGCATTCACACTATTATGCTCTATCTCGTATAATTTCATATGAAACAGCTCCATATTTGGGGGATATCGTATGAGACATTGACATTACATGCGTCCTCTCTTCCTATTACATCCATTGACTCACGTATTGAGGATTCTCTGAGTGTAATATACTTAGCTATACATTTATCACAATTCTAAATGTATAACTAGGTATAGCTAGTATACCTAGCTATACTTGGAATAAGCATTCTATAGCTATAGAATGTACATGCCATTCCAGCCGTCTTGTTCTGTTCTGTGTGATATATATACATACATATATATATAGGGATGTAAGGTCAGGTGATGCGTAACATCACAGCCTCTCCATGACAAATGTCAACCCTGCCTTCTCGCGGTGCATCCTGTTCCCACTAAAGGGGCTCTGACGACCGCCAATAGCGGTATAACTATACCATCGGGATCAGAGGAAATGCTATCCCACACTCACCAACCCGCTTGGCCAGCGTGGTGAGTTATGGCCAAACACCTCCAAAATGACTCTACAACTTAAATCTTGGCCCTCAGTCTCCGGCAGCTGGAATGTACCTGGCCAAGGCAGCGGCCAGTGCGACATGAAGGCAGACGGTGCTAAGAATCCCCGGAGGACCGGACTAGGCTGCCATTTGATGCTGACCTTGGCTACCTATAACGGACGCTCCCTATCTTCTGATTCAAGGCTTCTTGAATTGGAAGAGGAACTACAAAGGATTAAGTGGGACATCGTCGGGCTAAGTGAGGTAAGGAGAAAAGGAGAAGATCTCATTGAACTGAAAAGTGGACATCTCTTCTATTATCGTGGGACAGATACTGGCAGAACTAGTGGTGTTGGATTTATAATAAACAAGAAACTGAAGGATAAAGTGGTAGAAGTTGAAAGTTCCTCTGACAGAGCTGCACGACTCGTTATCCAACTATCGAGAAGATACCAGGCTCAGATTATTCAAACTTATGCACCCACCACAAGTCATCCTGAAGAAGAAATTGAAGAATTTTATGAGGAAATTCGTCTTCTAAATAATAAAGGTAAGCAACACTTGAAGATAATTACGGGAGATCTCAATGCAAAAATAGGGCAACGGCAACAGAATGAAACTTCAGTAGGTAAATTCGGTCACGGCAACAGAAACCAGCGTGGAAATACTCTCGTTGAGTTTGCAGAGACAGAAGGGTTTTTCATCTTGAACTCCTTCTTCAAGAAAAAGCCACACAGGAAATGGACATGGAGGCATCCAAATGGGACGACAAGTGAAATTGATTTTATTATGTGTAACAAATAATTCGTCATAGAAGACTGCAGTGTGCTAAACAAGTTCAACACAGGGAGTGACCATAGATTGGTGAGATGTAAGATGCACCTCAACACTAAACTGGAACGTGGCAAGCTCATAAGACAAACAAAATGTATTGACATAACCAACCTTAAAAAACACCATAATACTTTCAAGTTGGAACTGAAGAACAGATTCTCTGCTTTAGAAGGCCTAACATCGGAAGAAGGGGATATTTCGGAAGTTAACAGAAAAGTAACCAAAGCTCTAATGGAAACAGCAACAAAATTAGCTGGGTCTAAGAACAAGTTGCATGTGAACAAATTATCAGGAAAAACGAAAATGTTGATGCAAAAAAGAAGAGAGATGAGGACAACTAAAGAAGATGTGACTTCCAAAGTGGAATATATAGAGCTATGCAAGACAGTAAGAAAAAGTATCACTGAAGACGTAAGAAAATTCAACTGTGAACTAGTGAGGAAAGCAATTGAAAACAACCAAAGCCTAAAGATAGCAAAGGGACATCTCAGTAAGGGAAGAAAACAGATTATGGCTCTGAGAAAAGAAGATGGTTCTATAACAAGAAATAGAGGCGAAATTTTGACAAGAGTGAAAGATTTCTACTCCAAATTATATGAAAGGGATGATACATGTACTCCAGACATCATGAAAGGTACCAGAGTTCTTCCAGTCCTCCCAGCAGAAGTTGCTCATGCAATCAAGAACATGAAGCGGGGGAAAGCTCCAGGAGAAGATGGAATTACTATAGACATCATACAAGAAGCAAGTGGAGAAATTGAAACAGTACTCGCCCAAATTTTCACTCGATGCCTTAATGAAGGAAAGATTCCTGAGGATTGGAACACCGCTACAATGATCCTGCTACATAAGAAAGGTGACATTGAGGATCTCGGAAACTACAGACCTATCAGCCTCCTATCAGTGGTTTATAAAATCTTCACTAAAGTTCTTTCACACCGCTTGAAGGTAACACTGGACATGGCTCAACCGAGAGAACAAGCTGGATTCAGGAGTGGCTACAGCACAATAGATCATATCCACGTACTGAGAGAACTAATTGAAAGAGCGAGGGAATATGAACTTCCATTGTGCATGGCTTTTATCGATTATGAAAAAGCCTTTGATTCGGTGAAACCATCAGCAGTTACCACGGCTCTGAAATCCTGCGGTATTGAAGATGCATACATTAATATTATTAATAACATCTATGAAAATGCAAGTGCTAAGATTCGGCTGTTTGAAAATACAACACACATAAAAATTGGAAAGGGAGTGAGACAAGGTGACACCATATCTCCGAAGCTCTTTGATGCCACATTGGAAAATGTCTTTCAATCACTGAACTGGGAAAACAAAGGGATAAAGATTAATGGAGATTATCTAACCCACCTTCGTTTTGCTGATGACGTAGTCATTTTTGCAACTACCCCATCAGAGCTGCAGAGTATGATCCAGGAACTTGCTGACAAGAGTAAAGAAGTGGGATTAAAAATGAACTTTCAGAAGACAAAAGTGATGTTCAATGCTTTTACAAGAAATGAAGATTTATCGATTGATGGAGAAAAACTGGAGATAACAGATACATATGTTTATCTTGGACAGCAGATATCAAGTGAGGGTCACATTGATGAAGAAATTAATCGGCGTACAAAACTTGCCTGGAGAGCTTTTGGAAGAAACAGCATAATTTTCAAGAGCAATATGCCATCATGTCTTAAAAGAAAAGTGTTTGATCAATGCATCCTTCCAGTGCTTACGTATGGTGCAGAGACGTGGACCTTAACTAAAAGAGACATACAAAGGCTGCAGACAACTCAAAGAAGCATGGAGAGGTGCATGCTTGGTATAACCAGGAGAGATAAGAAGAGGAACTCGTGGATCCGAAAAATGACGAGAGTGGAAGACATCATGATCAGAGTTAAATCCCTGAAATGGCAATGGGCTGGACATACTGCCAGAAGGACAGACCATAGATGGACAGCCGAAATTTTAGATTGGATTCCAAGGGACAGGAAAAGACCCAAAAAAAGACCACATGGGAGATGGGTGGATGAAATTCGTAAATATGCGGGAGTGACATGGAGGAGACTGGCACAAGACAGACCGTTGTGGAGGAAACTTGGGGAGACCTTCGTCCAGCAGTGGATTGATAATGGTTGACAATGATGATGATGATGATATATATATATATATATATATACTGAAGAGCAAAACTGAAGACTAAGGAAAAAATTTAGAATTTAAAACGAAAGTAGCAAAATAACCTGAAGATCACCTGAAGATCAAAACGCGCAACGCAGCAGTTTTGAAAATTCAGAATTCACATTCTATTAAGAAGATACCTAATCAAAAAATACATAAATAATTTCGACTCACGCCAAGTACGACATAGTAAAGGTTATGTATCTACCGGCGTGAGTAAAAGGAGAAAAAGATAAAAAAATAATAAAATAAAACAACTGAATGTAGAAGGTGTCGAGAATACTGAGCCTTGGCTTTATCAAGGACCAGCAAAAACTCTGCATTTTCTCACTTCCACAAAGACCTAGTCGGAAATGGGTTTCTGCAAGGCCATGGATGCAAGTAACATTCCCGCCTAAAATTGTTTTAAAAAATATATATATGTCCTGTCCTCCGCAGAGGTGTATGACCAAGCACTTGTTAACAATTTCGCTTGCATCCATTGACCTTCCTGGCCCGACCCATGCTCTTCATCTTTTACTATTAAACAGAGAGAAGAAGATTAAAGAGAACTCAAGCTGTGAGAGTGACATAATAATTAGAAATAATTTCCAGCTATAACGAAATGCCAAGTTCGTTTGAGAGAGAATTTAAACCTGAAAAAACAATGCAAAAGAAATCCGAATATTTACATTGCAATTAAAAAAGGAATTATTAATTTTTAGAAAACAGATTTTTGAAAGAAGACTTGAGTCTAAAACCCCCTACTCTACACCTTATGACAGCACGAAAACGAGAATAATTTAAAGACAATAATTAACTAAAGAAAACTTTGTGAAAGTTATATGAATTAAACAGTTAGTTGCAATATGTACAAAGTTTTTCAGCAGTGCTTTAAGTGCATAATTATTTTAGTTATTAAGAACTTAACTACTTTGAAAATACAGCGCAAAGAAAAGGAACACGCTAAGCCATCTGCTGTTCCTAGGTACCCCAAAAGACGCGCAAAGTTACCAAGAAAAGAAAGAGTTAAAACCCGCAAAAATGTTAACAGACAAGCCAGTGCCTAAAAGCTGAAAAGCAAAAAATCAACAGAGAAAAAGTACATGAATTACGAACATTGAACTTATAAAACCTAAAACCCAAAACACAAGGAAGAGAGCTTACCTCTTGTGCGTCGAAACAATCACCTCACAAGAGTTAAACATGGCTGACCTCTTCCCTATCGCTTCTGCCACTCCCTAGACGCTGGGGGGCAGTGTGGGTGGGGCTGATGGCCTCCTCATACAGAAAGAAACCAACACGCGGAGATTTTAGCCAGAGAAAAAAATATATAGACTTAAGACTGTGGACCTGTATGATCAGAAAGAGCAGAATTAACTCTCCAGAATACATGAGAAATATTATAAAATACACGAGTAGTGTATTTAATAATCTTTGCATGTATTAAATCACCTTAGTGAGCTTCTATAGATTAATCAGAATCTTATTAATTTTAATGTTGGTTTTACTATTTTTAGTATAGCTATCCTAGTGATGAATAACTAGTTTTCTTTTTTATTTGTTTTTATTTTCTTTTATAAACAGATTTTTAAGCTTTTTTTTGTGATTTTGTTTATATTATTTAATTTTTTGTTTTAATAGGACCTTCATATCCATAGCACTAAGGTTCCTTTTAGTAGTTAATAGGCATCCTCTAGCCAACTTCCTTACGGCTTTGATTGGTCAGAATCATATTATTAACTGTGTAGAAAATTAAAGCAGATCTGCCAACCTTACTCTATTATTCAGAATAATTTTTCTTAAAGTTCTTTTGATGAAAGAAGAAGGAATTTCGTTCTCTAGAAAACTATCTAATAGTATATTAATGTGGTAATTGAAGTCCAAATTGTTGCTGCAAATTCTTGAAATTCTTAGGACCTGAGAAATTAGTACATTCTCAATTACTTTGGTTGATATGTTATTATTCCAGTGTAGATATTTAATTGTTTTGAAAGGAAAATTAACTCTTTTATCAAAGAGGCTAATAGATGGGTTAAGTCTGTTGAGCTTAATGCTTAAGTCTAGGAACTCAAGTTCCTGATTACTGTGGTTGGTTTTACATAAGTTAAGAGAGCTAGGATAGATATTATCAAAATCACTCTCTATAACCTCTGAATTATTGATACACAGCAGATCATCAATATATCTAAAAGTGTAAAGGTAGTTATCTGAGCAGGTGGGGTGATTTTTAATGAATTTATATTCCTTAAAGAACAGGAATAGATTAGCGATATTCGTGGACGTTGATGTTCCCATGGGAATACCGTTCACCTGCTTATAGAGAGTATTATTATATAAGATATGGTTATTTTTTATGCAGCAATTGAGATAAGAGTTCCAAGTTCCTACGTTAACAAATTGGTTAAGTTTAAATTCTGCATACAGCTCTTTAAAGGTAGTGATTATATCAGATAGAGGCAGATTAGTATATAGGTTTTCAAAATCATAACTATTAATATCTAGGGGACAAACTTTGAGTATAGTAGAAATTACTTCTGCATTATTATTAATTATCCAAAAATCTCTGTACATCAAGTTAGTACAGTTTCTAATGTGTTTCAAAACCTTCTTTAAGACATCTTCAAAAGCAAGATCTATTTTCTTTTTATGACTCCTTACTCCACTAGCTATGAACCTGAACTTCACAGGATCCTTATGAAACTTAACCGTTGCAAAAAGAAATGGAAATTCAGGCTCATATCTTCTAGTTTGTGGAATTTTGAGTTTCTTGAAGAATGCCTTAAACCGATTTTCTAACTGCTTGGTAGAATAACTTACTGGCTCGTATGTTACTCTATTATTGAGTTCCATGGTTAACAATTCAAAATAGAACTTCTTACAGATAATTGCAAAATTATTGCTAGCTTTATCTGTAGTGGTAAAAATAAATAGGTCTTGTAGTTTGGAGAGTGACCTTTTAGCTTCTCCAGAGAAAAAGAGATTTCTGTCGAAACAAAAGTCCAGACCTGCCAACTCGCCGGTGAAGCTATTGATTATATTATATTTCCATTCTGCGAAGGCCTCAATAGGCTGATTGTACGCTAAACTGGTTTTTACGATGTACCTATTAACATCTTGAGTGAAGCTCTCAAGAATCCTTTCTTTGGAAATTGTAAAGGAAGGTCTGAATTTAGAGCCATACTCTAATAAATTCCTAAGCTTTTCATTATCAACAAAACTCAAGTTTCCGGTGATAATATGGTTGTAATTCTTATTATAGTGAACTGTTTCTTTATGTTCATCACAAGAACATGTGGTAATGACAGGAATGTAGCTCGAAGAGTTAAGTTTGTAATTTTTAACTATTGACCCTAAGGTCTTAACATATTTAAAACTTACAATAGACTGGTGCCTGTGGATGGGAAAAAAAATTGCATTATTGTAGAACAGCTTTCTTACATTGAGCTTATCGTAGGCTTTATTTAAAAACCTGATGGTTACAAAATTACTAGAAAATTCTTTAAGAGAAATTTTATCTTTAAGAATATGTTTAAGAATGTCCAGAACCAAAGCAAAAACATGCTTATCAACATGGTCAGCAGTTTCATTCCAGAATTTGAAAAAACTTTTAAGGACAGAGTGCTTGAAGGACTTGAGAATTTTGTAAGTATTTTTAACAAAATTAGTGCCAGTTTTAAAGCTTTCCAGAGTTTTTAGCAAGTTAGCAAAATCAACTTTGCTTGATGTGCGAAATAACCTCTGTCCTCTATTACCTCTAGAGCAGCTCTTATTATTAACAAGA
Organism: Macrothele yani; assembly: GCA_039090855.1. Taxonomy (NCBI): domain Eukaryota; kingdom Metazoa; phylum Arthropoda; class Arachnida; order Araneae; family Macrothelidae; genus Macrothele; species Macrothele yani. Next base: position 31,625,969 of record CM077007.1, read on the forward strand.
AAGAAGAGTTCACGAATTGAAAATTTATGCTGATTATGCTTATTGTCAGATAGAGTGGAATTAAGACCATAGGGATAAAGAGACTGATGCTGCAAAATTTCAAGGGATTCAGTTTCTAGCCGAGCATAGAGGTCAGGGATAATATGTAGTACCTCTATTTTCACTTTGTCAAAACCATGAGTATGGAAATGCTCTAATTCAAAGGTAGAGTACTGGTTGGCGTTTGTGGAGGGGTTCACTCCTGAATTAGAGAACTTGTTAACTAGAGACCTGTGACCATTAATCCTAAGATGAAGAGGATTTTTACTTTGGCCAATATAGCTAAGGTTGCAGACAGTACAGGTGAGCTTATAAATGGTATTGTAGGCTTTGCAAAACTTGTTGGAGCAATTATCCTCAACAGAAGAATACAGGTTAGGATCTGCAGATAATGAGTACGCACGACAGCGGAGGCCTTCAACACATTTTATTCGTGATTTTTATTTGTGTTATGGCCATAAGTTTAAGAGCTCTTCCCTGCTAATTTGGCATCAAGCCTATGCAGGTGTGTGTAATAGTAGATATATATATAGCTTATAATTAAACTGCGGCAGTCATGATAATTACTTTATCATTTTAATTGCTGGTACCCACGCTCGTACTCAATTATCGTTTTCTAAAGTGTATTTAAATGTTTTGGGTAATCTCTCACATATGTTTCCTTCGCTCTATTTGTTTATTGTGCATACTAGAATTTCATCAGTGAACAGTGTTTGAATAAGTGTTAATTGTTAAATCAGAGTTAGATAAATCAGTGTTATCGTTTAATCAGTGATAAAGTGTTTAAATCATTGTGCATAATTAAGCTGCCGATAGAGCAGCCCACTATACATTCATCTCAGCAGATTTTTGTGCCACTTCATGGATAAAGTTGGCAGTGTATATAATATAACGTTGGATATTAAATGTCAAGCGTACGTGAAATGAGCGTTGGGTATCTTTTCGAGTGTGTGTGTGCGTTGCTGTGATTTTCGGTAGATTGGGACGTGCTGGAGTTAAATCCAGGCATCCACGCCCAATCGCGGTACGGGTTTTGCGGGAAGTAATAATTAATTTGTTATAATTAATTATGGGAGGTCATTATTAATTATTGGAATCAGATAATTAATTTGTTGTTGCAGAATTTTCGGTTGTCAACGCAAGTAGGAAAACTCCTTGCTAGCCCCTAGCAGCAGAGGAGGAGAGCAAAATTTTTGACAAAATTTTCTTTAGTGTTTTTTTATTTTTATTTAGATGTTTATTTTTTTTCGGTGGAGATATCGGGTGCTTCACTGCAGGCGATACTTCACCTGGTGCCGCGGCCACATCAGCCTGTAAAGGTAAGATCCAACAATTGCCCATTTCCGACTAGGTCTTTGTGGAAGTGAGAAAATGCAGAGTTTTTGCTGGTCCTTGATAAAGCCAAGGCTCAGTATTCTCGACACCTTCTACATTCAGTTGTTTTATTTTATTATTTTTTTATCTTTTCTCCTTTTACTCACGCCGGTAGATACATAACCTTTACTATGTCGTACTTGGTGTGAGTCGAAATTATTTATGTATATTTTTTGATTAGGTATCTTCTTAATAGAATATATATATATATATATATATATATATATATATATATCATCGGGATGTAAGGTCAGGTGATGCGTAACATCACATCCTCTCCTTGACAAATGTCAACCCCGCCTTCTCGTGGTGCATCCTGTTCTCACTAAAGGGGCTCTGACGACCGCCCATAGCGGTATAACTATACCATCGGGATCAGAGGAAATGCTATCCCACACTCACCAACCCGCTTGGCCAGCGTGGTGAGTTATGGCCAAACCCCTCCAAAATGATTCCACAACTTAAATCTTGGCCCTCAGTCTCCGGCAGCTGGAATGTACCTGGCCAAGGCAGCGGCCAGTGCGACATGAAGGCAGAGGGTGCTAAGAATCCCCGGAGGACCGGACTAGGCTGCCATCTGATGCTGACCTTGGCTACTTACAATGGACGCTCCCTATCTTCTGATTCAAGGCTTCTTGAATTGGAAGAGGAACTACAAAGGATCAAGTGGGACATCGTGGGGCTAAGTGAGGTAAGGAGAAAAGGAGAAGATCTCATCGAACTGAAAAGTGGACATCTCTTCTACTATCGTGGGACAGATACTGGCAGAACTAGTGGTGTTGGATTTATAATAAACAAGAAACTGAAGGACAAAGTTGTAGAAGTTGAAAGTTCCTCTGACAGAGCTGCACGACTTGTTATCCAACTCTCGAAAAGATACCAGGCTCAGATTATTCAAACTTATGCACCCACCACAAGTCATCCTGAAGAAGAAATTGAAGAGTTTTATGAGGAAATTTGTCATCTAAATAATAAAGGTAAGCAGCACTTGAAAATAATTATGGGAGATTTCAATGCAAAAATAGGGCAACGGCAACAGAATGAAACTTCAGTAGGTAAATTCGGTCATGGCAACAGAAACCAGCGTGGAAAAACTCTCGTTGAGTTTGCAGAGGCAGAAGGGTTTTTCATCTTGAACTCCTTCTTCAAGAAAAAGCCACACAGGAAATGGACATGGAGACATCCAAATGGGACGACAAGTGAAATTGATTTTATTATGTGTAACAAAAAATTCGTCATAGAAGACTGCAGTGTGCTAAACAAGTTCAACACAGGTAGTGACCATAGATTGGTGAGATGTAAGATGCACCTCAACACTAAACTTGAACGTGGCAAGCTCATAGGACAAACAAAATCTATTGACATAACCAACCTTAAAAAACACCATAATACCTTCAAGTTAGAACTGAAGAACTGGTTCTCTGCTTTAGAAGGCCTAACATCGGAAGAAGTGGACATCTCTGAAGTTAACAGAAAAGTAACCAAAGCTCTTATGGAAACAGCAACAAAATTAGCTGGGTCTAAGAACAAGTTGCATGTGAACAAATTATCAGGAAAAACCAAAATGTTGATGCAAAAAGAGAAGAGAGATGAGGACAACTAAAGAAGATGTGACTTCCAAAGTGGAATATATAGAGCTATGCAAGACAGTAAGAAAAAGTATCACTGAAGACGTAAGGAAATTCAACTGTGAACTAGTGAGGAAAGCAATTGAAAACAACCAAAGCCTAAAGATAGCAAAGGGACATCTCAGTAAGGGAAGAAAACAGATTATGGCACTGAGAAAAGAAGATGGTTCTGTAACAAGAAATAGAGGCGAAATTTTGACAAGAGTGAAAGATTTCTACTCCAAATTATATGAAAGGGATGATATATGCACTCCAGACATCATGAAAGATACCAGTACCAGAGTTCCTCCAGTCCTTCCAGCAGAAGTTGCACATGCAATCAAGAACATGAAGCGAGGAAAAGCTCCAGGAGAAGATGGAATTACTGTAGACATCATACAAGAAGCAAGTGGAGAAATCGAAACAGTACTCGCCCAAATTTTCACTCGATGCCTTAATGAAGGAAAGATTCCTGAGGATTGGAACACCGCTACAATGATCCTGCTACATAAGAAAGGTGACATTGAGGATCTCGGAAACTACAGACCTATCAGCCTCCTATCAGTAGTTTATAAAATCTTCACTAAAGTTCTTTCACACCGCTTGAAGGTAACACTGGACATGGCTCAACCGAGAGAACAAGCTGGATTCAGGAGTGGCTACAGCACAATAGATCATATCCACGTGCTGAGAGAACTAATTGAAAGAGCGAGGGAATATGAACTTGAATTGTGCATGGCTTTTATCGATTATGAAAAAGCCTTTGATTCGGTGAAACCATCAGCAGTTACAATGGCTCTGAAAACCTGCGGTATTGAAGATGCATACATTAATATTATTAATAACATCTATGAAAATGCAAGTGCAAAGATTAGGCTGGTTGAAAATACAACACACGTAAAAATTGGAAAGGGAGTGAGACAAGGTGACACCATATCTCCGAAGCTCTTTAATGCCACATTGGAGAGTGTTTTTCAGTCGCTGAGCTGGGAAAACAAGGGGATAAAGATTAATGGAGATTATCTAACCCACCTTCGTTTTGCTGATGACATAGTCATTTTTGCAACTACCCCATCAGAGCTACAGAGTATGATCCAGGAACTTGCTGACAAGAGTAAACAAGTGGGATTAAAAATGAACTTTCAGAAGACAAAAGTGATGTTCAATGCTTTTACAAGAAATGAAGATTTATCGATTGATGGAGAAAAGCTGGAGATAACAGACACATACATTTATCTTGGACAGCAGATATCAAGTGAGGGTCACATTGGTGAAGAAATTAATCGGCGTACAAAACTTGCCTGGAGAGCTTTTGGAAGAAATAGCATAATTTTCAAGAGCAATATGCCATTATGTCTTAAAAGAAAAGTGTTTGATCAATGCATCCTTCCAGTGCTTACGTATGGTGCAGAGACGTGGACCTTAGCTAAAAGAGACATACAAAGGCTGCAGACAACTCAAAGAAGCATGGAGAGGTGCATGCTTGGTGTAACCAGGAGAGATAAGAAGAGGAACACGTGGATCCGAAAAATGACAAGAGTGGAAGACATCATGATCAGAGTTAAATCCCTGAAATGGCAATGGGCTGGACATACTGCCAGAAGAACAGACCATAGATGGACAGCCGAAATTTTAGATTGGATTCCAAGGGACAGGAAAAGACCCAGAAGAAGACCACATGGGAGATGGGTGGATGAAATTCGAAAGTATGCAGGGGTGACATGGAGGAGACTGGCACAAGACAGACCGCTGTGGAGGAAACTTGGAGAGACCTTCGTCCAGCAGTGGATTGATAATGGTTGACAATGATGATGATGATGATATATATCATCATCATCATAATGATGATATATATATCATCATCATCATAATGATGATCACATCATCATCATAATGATGATCATAATGATGATATATATATCATCATCATCATAATGATGATGATGATATATATCATCATCATCATCATTGTCAACCATTATCAATCCACTGCTGGACGAAGGTCTCTCAAGTTTCCTCCACAGCGGTCTGTCTTGTGCCAGTCTCCTCCATGTCACCCCTGCATACTTTCGAATTTCATCCACCCATCTCCCATGTGGTCTTCTTCTGGGTCTTTTCCTGTCCCTTGGAATCCAATCTAAAATTTCGGCTGTCCATCGATGATCTGTCCTTCTGGCAGTATGTCCAGCCCATTGCCATTTCAGGGATTTAACTCTGATCATGATGTCTTCCACTCTTGTCATTTTTCGGATCCACGAGTTCCTCTTCTTATCTCTCCTGGTTACACCAAACATGCACCTCTCCATGCTTCTTTGAGTTGTCTGCAGCCTTTGTATGTCTCTTTTAGTTAAGGTCCACGTCTCCGCACCATACGTAAGCACTGGAAGGATGCATTGATCAAACACTTTTCTTTTAAGACATAATGGCATATTGCTCTTGAAAATTATGCTGTTTCTTCCAAAAGCTCTCCAGGCAAGTTTTGTACGCCGATTAATTTCTTCATCAATGTGACCCTCACTTGATATCTGCTGTCCAAGATAAACGTATGTGTCTGTTATCTCCAGCTTTTCTCCATCAATCGATAAATCTTCATTTCTTGTAAAAGCATTGAACATCACTTTTGTCTTCTGAAAGTTCATTTTTAATCCCACTTCTTTACTCTTGTCAGCAAGTTCCTGGATCATACTCTGCAGCTCTGATGGAGTAGTTGCAAAAATGACTACGTCATCAGCAAAACGAAGGTGGGTTAGATAATCTCCATTAATCTTTATCCCCTTGTTTTCCCAGTTCAGTGACTGAAAACACCCTCCAATGTGGCATTAAAGAGCTTCGGAGATATGGTGTCACCTTGTCTCACTCCCTTTCCAATTTTTACGTGTGTTGTATTTTCAAACAGCCTAATCTTTGCACTTGCATTTTCATAGATGTTATTAATAATATTAATGTATGCATCTTCAATACCGCAGGTTTTCAGAGCCATTGTAACTGCTGATGGTTTCACCGAATCAAAGGCTTTTTCATAATCGATAAAAGCCATGCACAATGGAAGTTCATATTCCCTCGCTCTTTCAATTAGTTCTCTCAGCACGTGGATATGATCTATTGTGCTGTAGCCACTCCTGAATCCAGCTTGTTCTCTCGGTTGAGCCATGTCCAGTGTTACCTTCAAGCGGTGTGAAAGAACTTTAGTGAAGATTTTATAAACTACTGATAGGAGGCTGATAGGTCTGTAGTTTCCGAGATCCTCAATGTCACCTTTCTTATGTAGCAGGATCATTGTAGCGCTGTTCCAATCCTCAGGAATCTTTCCTTCATTAAGGCATCGAGTGAAAATTTGGGCGAGTACTGTTTCGATATATATTATATATATATATATTTCGTATATATATATATATATATAAATATATATATCCTTAGTCTTCAGTTTTGCTCTTAAGTATAAATATATATATATATATATATATATATATATATATATATATGCAGATTCACTTTTTAGGGGTTTAGCCATAACTCACCACGCTGGCCAAGCGGGTTGGTGAGTTCGAACGTGGCAAGCTCATAAGACAAACAAAATGTATTGACATAACCAACCTTAAAAAACACCAAAATGCCTTCAAGTTGGAACTGAAGAACAGATTCTCTACTTTAGAAGGCCTGACATACGAAGAAGTGGATATTTCTGAGGTTAACAGAAAAGTATCCGAAGCCCTTATGGAAACAGCAACAAAATTAGCTGGGTCTAAGAACAAGTTGCATGTGAACAAATTATCAGGAAAAACCAAAATGTTGATGCAAAAATGAAGAGAGATGAGGACCACTAAAGAAGATGTGACTTCCAAAGTGGAATATATAGAGCTATGCAAGACAGTACGAAAAAGTATCACTGAAGACGTAAGGAAATTCAACTGTGAACTAGTAAGGAAAGCACTTGAAAACAACCAAAGCCTAAAGATAGCAAAGGGACATCTCAGTAAGGCAAGAAAACAAATGATTGCACTGAGAAAAGAAGATGGTTCTGTAACAAGAAATAGAGGCGAAATTTTGACAAGAGTAAAATATTTCTACTCCAAATTATATGAAATGGATAATACATGTACTCCAGACATCATGAAAGGTACCAGTACCAGAGTTCTTCCAGTCCTCCCAGCAGAAGTTGCACATTCAATCAAGAACATGAAGCGGGGAAAAGCTCCAGGAGAAGATGGCGTTACTGTAGACATCATACAAGAAGCAAGTGGAGAAATCGAAACAGTACTCGCCCAAATTTTCACTCGATGCCTTAATGAAGGGAACATTCCTGAAGATTGGAACAACGCTACAATGATCTTGTTACATAAAAAAGGTGACATTGAGGATATCAGGAACTACAGACCTATCAGCCTCCTATCAGTGGTTTATAAAATCTTCACTAAAGTTCTTTCACACTGCTTGAAGGTGACACTGGACATAGCTCAACCGAGAGAACAAGCTAGATTCAGGAGTGGCTACAGCACTATAGATCATATCCACGTACTGAGAGAACGAATTGAAAGAGCGAGGGAATAGGAACTTCCATTGTGCATGGCTTTTATCGATTATGAAAAAGCCTTTGATTCGGTGAAACCATCAGCAGTTACAATGGCTCTGAAATCCTGCGGTATTGAAGATGCATACATTAATATTATTAATAACATCTATAAAAATGCAAGTGCAAAGATTCGGCTGTTTGAAAATACAACACACATAGAAATTGGAAAAAGGAGTGAGACAAGGTGACACCATATCTCCGAAGCTCTTTAATGCCAAAGTGGAAAATGTCTTTCAATTACTGAACTGGGAAAACAAAGGGGTAAAGATTAATGGAGATTATCTAACCCACCTTCGTTTTGCTGATAGTCATTTTTGCAACTACCCCATCACAGCTGCAGAGTATGATCCAGGAACTTGCTGACAAGAGTAAAGAAGTAGGATTAAAAATGAACTTTCAGAAGACAAAAGTGATGTTCAATGCTTTTACAAGAAATGAAGATTTATCGATTGATGGGGAAAAGCTGTAGATAACAGACACGTACGTTCATATTGGACAGCAGATATCAAGTGAGGGTCACATTGAAGAAGAAATTAATCGGCGTACAAAACTTGCCTAGAGAGGTTTTGGAAGAAACAGCATAATTTTCAATAGCAATATGCCATTATGTTTTAAAAGAAAAGTGTTTGATCAATGCATCCTTCCAGTGCTTACGTATGGTGCAGAGACGTGGACCTTAACTAAAAGAGACATACAAAGGCTGCAGGCAACTCAAAGAGGCACGGAGAGGTGCATGCTTGGTGTAACCAGGAGAGATAAGAAGAGGAACTCGTATATCCGAAAAATGACAAGAGTGGAAGACATCATGATCAGAGTTAAATTCCTGAAATGGTATTGGTATTGGTAACTGTGGGTACCATAGTGGTACCTGGTTTATTGCTATAACGAAATACAGACATAGGAGATTCATTAAAAGCTGCAGTACAGAAAACAACAGTGCGGAAAGTCAGTATATCCACGATGCAGCACAACTTTACACAGAAAGGAAATGAATATGCACACGAACAATGAAAGGCCTAACGGCATGTCAAACACTATAACACATGTGCACAAATGCATGAAATGTACTATGCTAAGATAAAACAACCGAACGGAACTGAAATGTGGTTAGAGCGCAAAACAACATTGAGTACCTCAGCAACTTTATAAAAATAACAAAGGTAACAAACGTACCACTATAATAATCCGCGATAGAGGAAAGCACTAACACAGCAAACACTCACAAGTATTGGTAATTTAAAAAACAGGCACAAATTCAGGAAACAACGGATAAGAAAATGATGAGATAATGAGGAGATCACACAAGTAACGAGACCGATTAGTTGTGAAAACACAGCAAAAACACGCAACTATCGCAACTTTAAAATACATTACTTGTGAAACACAGCCAAACACACAAATAAAGAAAATTTACAATACACTACTTGTGAATCACAGTAAAAACACACAATGAAAACATCAGAATCAACATGCACTAAGTCTGCAAAACCAGGGAATCTGCGAACGGGTTCGCAAATCCCCTAGCATTGAGAGAACAAAAAATAATCGGTTGGAGGAAGAGAGCTAAAAGTCATCGGTAAAAGGATAGAAGGTATCACATATATGCTTCTCAACGAGCTCCTTCAATTAGGCGATACGGCGCGTGTAACGTCTCAAAAAAGGCTGATACCGAGGATCGGTGGCACACAGGGATTTAAAAAGTGACACATAAGCTCCGAATTGCGTTACCGCTGCATACAGGTCCAGATCAGGTGAGTGAAGGAATTCTTCAGAACCAACAATCGTACGTGCAGGTTGAAAAAGACGTAAAAGTTGCTGTCTGGACAGTGGTCCAGGAACAGGAGGAAATGTATCAACGGCCTGTAGAACCTCAGCATCAGAGAGAGGAGTGACAGGACCTGAGCGGAGAAGCATACTGACTGAAGAATCATCAGGTGGAGAAACACCGGAACCGGAAACCTCGGGAACACTAGATGAATCCTCAGAATGTGGCACAGAAAGTTGTTTTAACTTTTTCTGTGTTACAGCGCCTTTGGAAGTTCCAATCCGCTTCGAAGAAGAAGCTGAGGCGGATGCATCTATTAGTGGATCAAGCTCACCTCCCAAGTCAGGAGACGAGGAAACGAAAGTCGCCGAAGAAGCAGTACGTAGCTGAGCTGCCTTAGTGGAGACTGGTAGAACAGCCGAGGCTTCAGGAAGATGTTGCAACAAGGGTATGGTAGACAAGGTTGTAAATGGAGATCCGATATCCGAGAGGCTAGGAGAACAGCCAGACGGCCGATCTGCCAAACCACCACTCAACACACCCGGATCGGAACACTCCGCTGTAGACACATCTGTAGTCGAAGACAACTTTGTCAATCTTGAAGGTGGATGCTCAATCATACGGGTCGTGAGAGGAGGAAAGGCAGCATGGTCCGTGACGGAAATGTTCGTCTGGCGCAGAAACGAAGAATTCGCGTCAGGCAAACTACCGGTAGTGGGGATAGTAGAAAGACCAATGTGGTCAGCAGTGGGATGCGAACTTGATGAACGTCCACGTAGAACGCGGTCACAGGAGGCAGTGGTGTGATTCTGTGTTAAACAGTGTGTACAATAGTGAGCAGTGAAAATCTTGAAACTGTACGTTTGTGTGCCAATTTCAACAGTAGCTTCTGTAGGGCAATCCGCCAAGGCTTTCTCGGTGGGAAAGACGACCAATAACTGACGGCGAGGTCCGGTAGCATGTGCAATTCGAGTTCCGCGGGGAGCCTCAGAGAGGCGACGGACCTTGCCAACAATTTTCCAAACATGACTGACAAGGAGAGGAAGTGCATTATCCGGCACTTCCTGTGGTACAGGATAGAACGTGATGTTCACCGGTCGCTTGGAAAGAGGCGACGGGATGAGATGATTTGTCCCAATCAAAAGTCTGTTTTGCAAGAAAAAAGTCAGCATCCTCCTTGTGATTGAACTGTACCGAAATACCCCGTGGAGTACGGGAAATTCCTGCAATGGACGCAGACGACACATGTCCAGAGAGGGCTTCCATGTAGCGTGGCAATGGAGTATTTGGTAAAACATGAAAGAGCACACCTCTATCCAGGAGGTTATGGAACTCACGGCCAATCTGCGAATTGCCATCTATCGTTACCTTCACCTTGTGGTTGGATACCTGAATAATAGGTGTTGCTTGCAAAAGACCATCTGGTTGAGAGGAATCGAACGTAGAAGTAGCGCCTCGTTGCACTTTAGAGGCAAATGACACCCTCGGAAGAGAAGTCTGTTCGGATCTGACTGGCACAGAAGGCTGTGAGGGAAGAGAAACACAGGCCGAAGGCAAGGCAGTAGAATCAGTAGTACCGAGGGAGGGCACCGAGGCAGATGCAGGAGCTGAAGAAGAAAGCGCAGCCAAGTCCAGTGAAGGCACCGCTGCAGGAATACTAGAAAGCTGGGAAGGCATCTGAGGACGAGAGTATGTTAACTTCCATGGACGTGGGAAGTGTGACGTGACGTGCATCCGCCACGCCCATAGATGATAAGGAAATACCGGAAGCCGCCATGTTGGCAGCTTCCAAACGTAAACAAACGAGCAAACGATAAGAAAACGGATGAATATGAACTAATATGAGGATGAGAACGCTAGAAAAGTAGCTCAAAACGTACACAATACCTTTAGACAGCCGGGACACGCAACAGGTGAGTGAGAGACGAGGTATTCCACACTAAATTGCATAAAATATTGGAGCCACCAACACTACGTCTGTCACGAACGAGCAATGGGCTGGACATACTGCCAGAAGGACAGACCATCGATGGACAGCCGAAATTTTAGATTGGATTCCAAGGGACAGGAAAAGACCCAGAAGAAGACCACATGGAAGATGGGTGGATGAAATTCAAAAGTATGCGGGAGTGACATAGAGGAGACTGGCACAAGACAGACCGTTGTGGAGGAAACTTGGGGAGACCTTCGTCCAGCAGTGGATTGATAATGGTTGACAATGATGATGATCATGATGATATGCAAATTAATTTAGATATATATATAAATACAAATATAAATATATAATATATATAAATATAAATATATAACATATATATAAATATAAATATATATATATATATATATATATATATATATATATTTATATTGCATAAGCTCGTCTGTACCAGAAATACTGGTACAGACGAGCTTATGCAAAATACATAGCAACGTCACCTATGCGCGTACTCGGTTTCGTCCGCCAGTGCGTATATGAAGCGATAGACATCCTTGCCAGCTGTCAGAGCTGTTTTCGGCATGAGAATGACAAGTAATAACGATTTAAGCGATTTTCTACGAGGTGTCATAGTTGGCGTTCGTGAGATGGGCCATAGTAATTCGGAGGTAGAAGCAAAGTTTTGTTGTTTGCAGTTGATGTAGTTGTTTGCAGTTGATGTAGAGACTGTTAACAACTTAGCGATTACTCTTTGGATCAATGGCTTTTCTTTCATGACCAGAGAACTTACTTTTGAAATAGTTTTAGGATATTCGTGTGGTGTTTGTTTTACTGTTAAAAGCAATGAGTGACGATTTCCCCCTCTATTATTAAAAACATCTTTCTTTTATGTTTGGAAATGCTAATTTCATGATTTTCACAGGACTTTTTTACGCTTTCCAGCCTTAGGTTAAAGAAGCGTATAGGCCCCAACTTTGTCCGTCTGTCTGTCTGTCCGTCCGTAACTTTCGTAAAAATGGTTCGATTTCAATGAAATGTTGGTATGTGGTAGGGGACTACCTGGGGAGGAATCCTATTGAAAATGGGCGAAATGGGGTCAAAGGTCAGGACAAAGAAGCGGGATCTATTTTGTCGTCCTTATGCATCATAACTTACTTAAAAATGCTTCAATCGCGACAAAACTTTATCATGTTGTCCCGGATGTATACTAAACCAATTCTGTTTCATATAATCGAAATGGGGTCAAAGGTCAGAGCACAGGAGCGAGATTTATTCCACAGCCATTATCCTCATTACTTGACTAAAAACGCGTCTATTGCGACAAACTTTTAGTATGCTGTTCCGGAGGTATACTGAACCAATTCTGCTTAATATTATCGAACTGAGGTCAAAAGGATAGGCACAGGAGCGAGATTTATTCCACAGCCATTATTATCATAACCTGAGTAAAGATTTCTGATATGTTGTAAAGCGTATCGTAATCAATGCATTGCGTGATTTTACTAACTTGTTAATTACAGAATACGAATATTTGTCTTCGTAAAGAGCAAAAGCATAAACTTTTATCCGCAGACTGTTTAAGTGCGGCGTTTTCTTAGCAGACGATTTTTTTTATTGCAAGTTTAACGACCACCGTGAGCAACTCAATGGGCTATTATGAGCAGTTGCACGTCCCTAATTTAAGGCCACTGGCTCTAGGGAAAGGAGAGAGCCAGTTCTGTAAGACAAACACAACATCCATGCCTCACCGGGATTCGAACTCAGACGATATTTAACTGCAGAAGATGTTTCGTTCGTGTTGATCTAACAAGATGTGATCAGTTTCAATTTTTTTAACTTCTTTTATTTTCTCTAATATCATATCAAAAACGTTCTAAAAATGGGATAGCATATTCTGTATCTCAGATTTAGGACAAATCTATAAAACTTTCTCCGCCGAGAAATCATTTGATAATTACAGATCGCCGCCCCGGTGGCGCAGTGGTCTAATCGCTGGCTTATGATCATTCCTCCGTGAAGGGTTCCGGGTTCGTATCCCGGTGAAGCATATATGTTGTGTTTGACTTACGGCACTGGTTCTCTCCCTTCCCTGGAACCAGTGACCCCAAATTAGGGACGGGAGACTGCTTATAACCCATTGAGTTGGTCACGGTGGTCGTTAAACCTCCAATAAAAAAAAATACAGATCTCGTGACAAAAAAAAAAAAAAACGTATCCCGATAGATTAAGCTTTTCTAATTTTCTTTCTTTCTTCTTCGGCGGTTTAAAAATACTGATGATTATTTGATTCTTTAGGGATTACCTATAACTTCTTTAGATGCACTGATCCCTAGGAAAGAAGTGATCCATCACCCGAAGAAAAAGCACTATATCCGTCTTCCCTTCGGATATCAATAGAAGATGCTATTGGCTTCACAGAATTTTTCGAAGCATTGAAAATGTATCCATCATCTAAACTCACTAGGCGGTAACTTCGGTAAGACAAAAACATAGTATAACTCTCTTAATACCCTGGTTGTTACAATCAAAAAGATTCGACGTTGATAGGTAACTTTCTTGTACGTCATAAGATGCTGCCCGCGCGTTTAAGGCAAGGAAAGATCGCACTTACACAGCATGGAATGCGTGGCAATCTCACGCATGTAAGCATTCTAGGAATAGACAGTGTTGTTGTAATTGCATGGGACATCAGCTTCTAGGAAGAAAGATTAAAGGTAAACGAAAAATCAAAAATCCTCTCTTCTCGGGAAAAAAAGAAGTTTCTTCGTCTTTGTAAATGAACGTCCCAGACGTGCCTTACACTTCGTTTAACACTTCCTAAAATGCAGTTTTGGAACCGTGCTTGAACAGCAACTTTCGCAGAAACTTTTTTCACTTAATTGCTTCATTGCATTTAGGCAGTGCTTATGCAAAAGGAAAATAAGTGACAAAGTTTCCCAAATAGGTGAAAGCTGTTACTTTCACATAATTGACCGTAGTCCCTCTCCATTTCCTGGTCGCCTCTTAGCGTTAGTTTGTTGCGTATCTGTATTTTACCATCACCCCTGTAAATAAATCGAACTCACTTTTGACGTCATCTTTAAATGAACCACCTAATTGTTTCTCATGGTTGTCTCTCAGTAAGAATGCACTTTCAGGAGTAGAATGAAATGGCAGAATAGAGAATATTGACATACGAAATTCAAAGTTACAAGCAGCAAACGTTCAAGGAATCATGTCCTTCACATTCCACAGTCAGAAACTGAGTTCTAAAACTTAAGAATCGAAGAGAAAGTGTTAAAAATGCTTCCAGCAGTGTGTTTGTGTGAGAGGGGTTTGTCACCATGTTAGAACACTAGTTGATGTATTCTATTGGCCACTTAGCGTTAAAGATGCATCCCCAATGGGAGGCATATCATCATTTCTGAGCACTAGGGTCGCATTCCATCGGCTATTTAGTGTTTAAAATGCATCCCGCAATGGGAGGCCTGTCATTATGTCAGAACTCTAGGTGATACATTTCATTGGCTAAATAGGAGTTTTTCTTTTCCCGCGGAGGTGCTACTTATCGTTCGTGATGTCTCCCTCCCATTATAGTGCACAATACGAACCGATTTGTGAATCTTAGCAATAACTGTTCTCTAGGTGTGAATACGCGGTTTATCTAAGTAGCCCATTAAACAACAGTTTTCGTGTTCATGTCCGAGCTACAATGTCATCACAGTTTTTGACTAGTTTTGCTTTAATTAAGTACCAACATCGTTTCTTTTCAGAAGACATGTTCTGGATATTAAAATGTTAGTTTTCAGATTTAATCAGATACGTCATACATTGCAACTCTTTTTTTTTTCCAAAAAGATGGTGTACCAGCATGGTACACATAAACGAATATCTAAACAAAATAATTAACGAGTAACGGATTCTAAGGAATGAATTTGGCTTGTCTGGCTCCCAACAGGCACTTTGTTCAGTTGAGAGTTTCAATTAGAGTCACGTAATATCTCAAGAAACGGTAGGTATGAGATTTTTGAAAAAGAAAACAGAGATAAAGGGGAAAAAGAGAATCGCATAGACTAGATACAACATTATTTTTAAAATGAATTCATGTTCATAGATTCTATATATGGCCTTCTCTTTACTGCATTCTTATTTTTGTGAGAAAGTGATAATGAGAGAGAGAGAGAGAGAGAGAAACAGAAGGATTTGGTGCGTTTAACAGGGAAGCTACAGACAAATCAATTACCAGCTCTCTCCTGCATATTTCTAACTTTCCCTCTTGTGGTTCTTTCTCTCCACCCTCACTTACACACATTTAACAATACCATTTAATACAATTAGTATACATATTGATTATGGATTTAAAATTTAATTCGAAATATAGCTATTTTACTCAGCAGTGCTAGTGTGCATTCGTTTGTACTATTCTGGAGCTTAACGATATCATGAGGAACTCTTAGAGTTATATGCAGTCGGTCGTCTCTTATTTATGGCATCTTGTTCCAGAGACGTGAGAGAGCCAGAGCAATAAGAGAAGCGCAGCGCGAGTGCCCTGTCCGAAACCTAAGCGCGTGCGCATTTCGAAAGGCTGACACTCGAAGGCCGTCTGAAAAACACAAGGCCATCGCATTAGAGAGATGAGTTCCCACCGTTTGTGACGTCACTCCTACACGGACTGATAGGTCTGTGTCATATTTGACGTCACACACGACAGCGCTAGAAACCAATAAAAAGCTTCGGTTTCCGAGTGACGTCACTAAAAGAGGGAACTCGTCCTTCTACTTTCGGCTTTGGGTAAATCCTCGAGCCATTGAGCCACGTGGGCGTCTTGGCGTACATAACATATGTGATGTTCACAGATTGCAAGATTATTTTACCGTTTTATAAACTATTCAGAAGCAATAAACTGCCTGCCACTGTCAGCACTGCAATAACAAAATTAGCTTTACGCCAACAGCAGCGTTTTCTGTTTTATTTTCTTGTGAAAACTACTGCGATTAAGTTGCAGGCTAAAAAAAATACTTTCGATTAATGTCGTTTGGAATGCATGTAAGCGATGAAATTTTTCTCGTGTGAAATAACATATAATTGCACGAAAACGTATCATGTGCTTTCTCTCTTATTAGTTATTTACCATTTTGTCGAATTTCTAGCAAACAAATTTGATCCCTGCATTCCTAAAAAAGAGTATTTTATTAATTCCGCGCATTTGAGAAAAGCATTTTTCCAGCTAAGAAGCTACTAATATTGTCAATTAATGTTGTGCTGACATCAGAGAGATTAATAGAACAATAATATTTAATTACATTTTCCAATTCTTGCATGTTTTCGATTTTGTCGTCTTTATGTTGTTTCGAAAGAAATGGGACGAGTGGGGCAAGTTCATGTAATTCAGTGTTCCACATTTCTTGCTTCCGAAATGTAGTTTACGAAAATCGATGTGAGTCATTTCAAATAGTACTCCCGATAATTTGTAATTTGTAAGAGAGAATTTGCGTAAATATAATCTAACTGATGAAAGGGAATGGCAAAATACGGGACCGTTTCAACATTGTAGCACCAGAAAGAAAGCAGTATTCAGTGGGGATTTATCGCATCTGCCTAGAACATCCATTAAATTCTTAGAGCAGCAATTTTCTAATTACGTCATATTCGCACAATGTTTCATTGCAGTTACATAAAATAAAAAGCGTGCTCTTGGTAAGCTTGAAGTATTATATACACTGGTGCCCACAAGTTAAGTATAGTTAAAGAAGGACATTTCAGAACCAACCAAAGGGGGGAAGAAAAGTAATAAAGTAAAGTACAGAGGACGTGGAAATATACAAATGTGAAAATCATAGCGGAGTACCATGTGACGAACGATAATGGGCATGAAAGGCAAAGACGCACGTTTGTGGATTGGAGTCAGAGCTGTAAAATGCGAAAAGTGGCATTTCTTGTCGTTTTCGCTGCCTTCTTGCAATAGAATTCATTTTTTTATTAAAACATTATATCTCAGAGACAGAAAGTAGATATGTTTACACCTGGTTGAATTATCAGAATATGGCAATTTAGCTAGAAGCAGAGTAATGTGGCCAGAGCTACTACCGTGAATCAATGCACTGTATCCAGACTTTGGGGAAGGTACCAGGTCACCGGGGATGTTAATCATCAACCTGTGGCAAATCATTCACGGATTACAACTGCTCAGGATGATAGGTATAACAGCAAGACGTAACAGATCAATGTCAGCGAGAGCGTTTGTTTTTGAGCTGTCTGCGACTGGTGGACCAAGCTGTTTCAAGGCAAACCGTGTACTACAGACTGCTCAAAGAACAAGGACTGTAAGCAATAAGACCTGCAATTTGCATCACACTCACATCGTCAGCAAGAAACACCTGAGTACTGTGGTGCAGGCAACATCGAGACTGGGACTAAAATAAATGGACATCGAGACTGGGACTAAACTCAAAGAGCATGGACACTGGGGCTAAACTCAAAGAGCATCGAAACTGGGACTAAAATCAGTGGACATCGATCCATTGACTAAAATCAGTGGACTAAAATCAGTGGACATCGATCCATTGACTAAAATCAGTGGACTAAAATCAGTGGACATCGATCCATTGACTAAAATCAGTGGACTAAAATCAGTCCACTGATTTAGTCAATGGATCGATGGCATATTGAATAAATCAGTGGACATCGATCCATTGACTTAAATCAGTAGACTTAAATCAGTCCACTGATTTAGTCAATGGATCGATGGCATATTGACTAAATCAGTGGACTGATTTAGACTGCATCAGTGAACTGATTTAGACTGCGACTCGATTTTAGACCGCGACTAAATCGGTGGATATCGAGCCTGGGACTAAAATCAGTGGACATCGAGACTGAGACTAAAATTCAAATTTTTTCATGCTCAGTCTCGAAAGTGACAGTCGTGTTCTCATCAGGAGAGAACCTGGAACCCGTTATTACCCTTCAAACATTCGAGAAATGCGCTATTATAGAGGTGGTGCTGTACTTGTCTGGGGTGATATTATGTCCAACGAGTACACACATGTTTTGGCGGAACTTTAACAAGTCGGAGACACAGAGACGAAATCCTTGGTCTGTACTTGAGGCTCTTGAATGATGCTGTTGGCCCAAATGTCCTGTTGATGCACGATAACGCGATACCTCATTGAGCTGCTACTGTCGATTATTACACCGTATGCCATGGCCAGCGTACTCCTCAGACATCAACCCAATACAGCATGTGTGGAATGCGTTGAGAAAACGTATTGCAGCTCATCAACTTCTCCCCAGAACTCCTATGTGCTGTTGTCCAGGTGTGGGATTTGCTGTCAGAGAATCCTCTTGTTTCTGTGGCAAACATTGATGTAACACCTGTGTCGCTCTAAGAGTCACCATGTCACTATGTCACCATGTACCTTAATAGACATTTGTACAAAATCAGAAACGCCTCCGGAAAATCCCTGCTGTGTTCACCATTTTGGACTATTCGTACATTTTTACTTTGTTCATCATTTTTTTATGGGATTTGTACTGCGAATTTAGTTCCTGAATAAGATGTCTATATATAGTAAACAGCCTATTTCATTGTCCCTTCTTGTTTTTGTAATTTAGCACTTTTTGTTGAATATGCTTAACTTCTGGGCGCCAGTGTATGTCAATACTTGTAGATGTTCAGTTATTTTATGATATTGTGATTAATTTTAGACCAAACTAAAAAACGACTTCTTACGGACATCCAGAACGATACGAAGAAGCATAGGCTTAACGGTGGTGCCCCTAATGTCCGTGGTGCCATTAACTTTGGAAAACTTAAATGCGAGGGCAACCCTAAGATGGGGCGGCAAATATCAATGATTGGAGTCGCTATGACATTCAAAGAGGAAAAACGTAGAACTTCCTGTTATAACACAAGGTCATTTAAAATGATTCATCTGATTTCGGGGGAGTATAATTCCACACCTATCAACTGTGTATGGCCTCGGAATACACCAACTGAAAGAGGAAATATCCGAGTTATAGTAGGTTACCATGAGAGCACTCCACTCTCACTGTGAGGTAGGGTGGGCCGAAAATGCACTTTTTCACCGCTTTTCGAAATCAATTACAGCCGAGTGTGGAAAAGTTGCCCCTTGGGTTGTTTAGTTTCCGTGTAAATTTTTTTTGAAATTGGGCAATATCTTCCCGTGCAGCTGACGTCTTTGAATTTGGAAATTTGGGCCACAGGAGTCATTTTTTCTCGAAAATACAATTTTTCCGGATTTTCGAAATCCTTATCAGCCGAGTGCGGTAAAGTTACCCCTTGGGTTGGTTAGTAAACATTATTTTTTTTTTTTTTTGAAATTGGAAAATATCTTCCAGTGCCGCTGGGGCCTTTAAATGTCTCTTATTCAGCAGGAAAAGTCATTGTAGTCGAAAAGTAAGTTTTTGTTGAATCGACCATTTAATGCTTTGTTGAAATTCGCGAATTTAAAGGCGCCAGCGGCACTGGAAAATATTCTCCAATTTCAAAAAACATTTGCATGTTTACTAACCAACCAAAGGGTCAACTTTACCGCACTCGGCTGATAATGATTTCGAAATTCCGGAAAAATTGTTTTTTCGGGGGAAAAAATGGCTCTTGAAGCCCAAAATTCCCGAATTTAAAGGCGTCAGCGGCAGCGAAATATATTGTCTAATTTCAAAACAAATAATTACACGGAATCTAAACAACCCAAGGGGCAACTTTTTCACACTCGGCTGTAATTTATTTCGAAAATCGGTGAAGAAGTGCATTTTCGGCCCACCCTACTGTGGGACCGCTTCATTTACATTGCGCTGTTCACCGTTTTCTCAACGCCTTGCCATTGGATTGGTCGCAGTGGACCCCATGGCTTGGTGCTCTTAAAACGATATAAATTTTGGGGAATTTACAGAGATCCTGTTACTGGGAATTGCCTCCCGCCCAAAAACAAACGACCTGTTAACATTTTTTCGTTCCACCCCAACGAAAGCGTGAGTTTAGACTTATTCGTGCCCCCTCATCCAAAGGAAAACAAAAGTTTATACTTGTTCGTGCCCCATCCTCCAAAGGAAAACAAAAGTTTATACTTGTTCGTGCCCCATCCTCCAAAGGCAAACATAAATTTACACTTATCCTTGTCCCCTCATCCAAAGGGAAACATCGGTTTTCACTTATTCGTGTTCCCCTCCCCCTAAGGGAAACGTAAGTTTAAAGTTCGTTGTGCCCACTCCCCTCAATTTTTCGGTCGCGCTATGCTGATGCGAGAAAGTTAAATCAGAGATATTTTATTAGAGTTCTTTAATTTTTTCGGCGCTATTTTCTAACGATATGGATTCCAGATGGCAGCACAACGCTAGATTAATTCGACTCTAGTAACTTAACGGTGTTGAGAATCACTGTCATTCACTTAGAAATGGAAAATTGGAAAACATATCTGATGTAAATATATGGTACTTAGCGAATTTGTGTCACCATAAAATTCATAATAAATTTCCGTTTTTAAACTTTCTAGATATTGCTTATTTTACCAACAGAAATTTTCTTCTTAGCATTACACAGCCGGCAGCAAAAATACGTAGAGTAACAGAAAGTACTATAGCAGAAAAAAAAAAAAAACACTTCATTGAATTCTGAACGATTTCACCTGTGTTTAAGATTTTCTAATGCTATTTCGGCTGAAATAACATCAGTGAAAATTATGAAATAAATAATAGTGAAAAACGTAGTACTAATAACTGAAAGAGATTGTGCTGTCATCTAGTGGAAAGCATTAGAAATGACAAATAATCATGCTTGTGAAAAATGCTTAATTTTTTAATATTAACGGATGAGGCAAAATGCTTCTCTCAACTGAAGGGAAAAAAATCTCTAATTTTGTATATCTGATGTATGTTGATGTGCAATATCTTTCCGCCTTAACTATCTTTTTATACCTTTCTAATAATTTTTCTTCCTTTACACTTGTTTTGAACAGGATTTGATTACTACATGAGACTTGTGTTTAACAGGGCGCCCCATTTTTAATGACAATCAGTATTCACTGCTTTTTTATGCTTTCCAACCGTAGGTTGAAGAAGCGTATATATATAATCCAACTTTTTCCGTCCGTCCGTCTGTCTGTCCGTCTGTCTGTCAGAACGATAACTCAAGTAAAAATTGTTCGATTTCGATAAAATTTTAGTATGTGGTAGGGGACCACCAGGGGACGATCCCTATTGAAAATGGGTGAAGTGGGGTTAAAGGTCACGCCATAAGAGCGGGATCCATACAATTGCCCTTATGCGTCATAACTTGCGTAAATATGGTTCGATTTCAATGAAATTTTAGTATGTGGTAGGGGACCTCCTGGGAACGAACCCTATTGAAAATAAATGAAATGAGGTCAAAGGTCAGGACATAGGAGCGGGATCCATTCCATCGCCCTTAGCCCATATTATTAAGGTGGAAGTCAAGTAATTTTGCTTCCTATACTTCCAATGGAAAAACTTTTGTACACATTTCCTTCACAATTAATGTGTTCCCAAGGATGAAAATTTGAACATCAATTAAAAAAACTTCTTAATACAACTTGGAATACTTAATATTTTCTAAAACATAATCATAATTATATTAAAAATCAATAACTTTTCCTTTGGTGGTGTTGAAACCAGAAAAAGAATGGCGCGACCTGTACTTTGATGACGTCAGTAGACAAACAAATGTTGGATTGCATAATTATGGTTATGTTTTAGAAAATATTAGGTATTCCAAGTTATAAAATGAAGCTATTTTAATCGATGTTCAAATTTTCATCCTTGGGAACGCATTTTTTGTCCAGAAAAAAGATGGCGCGACCTGTATTTTCATGATGTCAGTAGACAAACAAATGTTGAATTGCAGAATTATGGTTATGTTTTAGAAAAAAATGAGTATTGCAAGTTATAAAATGAAGCTATTTTAATCGATGTTCAAATTTTCATCCTTGGGAAAGCATTAATTGGGAAGAAAACAGATGGCGCGACCTGTATTTTCATGACGTCAGCAGTCAAACAATTGTGCGGATCCTACATCCTATTAAAGTTTTATGACGTCACACTTTTAGTAGCAGATGGCCGCCATTCCCATCTGCCTCATTACGTCACGCGTTGTGTGCGTGTGGTCGTCCGCACGATAACTCGCGTAAAAATCGTTCGATTTCGATGAAATTTTAGTATGTGGAAGATCACATATGCTATGTACGCCACCAACCCGCTTGGCCAGCGTGGTGAGTTATGGCCAAACCCCTCCAAAATGATTCCACAACTTAAATCTTGGCCCTCAGTCTCCGGCAGCTGGAATGTACCTGGCCAAGGCAGCGGCCAGTGCGACATGAAGGCAGAGGGTGCTAAGAATCCCCGGAGGACCGGACTAGGCTGCCATCTGATGCTGACCTTGGCTACTTACAATGGACGCTCCCTATCTTCTGATTCAAGGCTTCTTGAATTGGAAGAGGAACTACAAAGGATCAAGTGGGACATCGTGGGGCTAAGTGAGGTAAGGAGAAAAGGAGAAGATCTCATCGAACTGAAAAGTGGACATCTCTTCTACTATCGTGGGACAGATACTGGCAGAACTAGTGGTGTTGGATTTATAATAAACAAGAAACTGAAGGATAAAGTTGTAGAAGTTGAAAGTTCCTCTGACAGAGCTGCACGACTTGTTATCCAACTCTCGAAAAGATACCAGGCTCAGATTATTCAAACTTATGCACCCACCACAAGTCATGCTGAAGAAGAAATTGAAGAATTTTATGAGGAAATTTGTCATCTAAATAATAAAGGTAAGCAGCACTTGAAAATAATTATGGGAGATTTCAATGCAAAAATAGGGCAACGGCAACAGAATGAAACTTCAGTAGGCAAATTCGGTCATGGCAACAGAAACCAGCGTGGAAATACTCTCGTTGAGTTTGCAGAGGCAGAAGGGTTTTTCATCTTGAACTCCTTCTTCAAGAAAAAGCCACACAGGAAATGGACATGGAGACATCCAAATGGGACGACAAGTGAAATTGATTTTATTATGTGTAACAAAAAATTCGTCATAGAAGACTGCAGTGTGCTAAACAAGTTCAACACAGGTAGTGACCATAGATTGGTGAGATGTAAGATGCACCTCAACACTAAACTTGAACGTGGCAAGCTCATAAGACAAACAAAATCTATTGACATAACCAACCTTAAAAAACACCATAATACCTTCAAGTTGGAACTGAAGAACAGGTTCTCTGCTTTAGAAGGCCTAACATCGGAAGAAGTGGACATCTCTGAAGTTAACAGAAAAGTAACCAAAGCTCTTATGGAAACAGCAACAAAATTAGCTGGGTCTAAGAACAAGTTGCATGTGAACAAATTATCAGGAAAAACCAAAATGTTGATGCAAAAAAGAAGAGAGATGAGGACAACTAAAGAAGATGTGACTTCCAAAGTAGAATATATAGAGCTATGCAAGACAGTAAGAAAAAGTATCACTGAAGACGTAAGGAAATTCAACTGTGAACTAGTGAGGAAAGCAATTGAAAACAGCCAAAGCCTAAAGATAGCAAAGGGACATCTCAGTAAGGGAAGAAAACAGATTATGGCACTGAGAAAAGAAGACGGTTCTGTAACAAGAAATAGAGGCGAAATTTTGACAAGAGTGAAAGATTTCTACTCCAAATTATATGAAAGGGATGATATATGCACTCCAGACATCATGAAAGATACCAGTACCAGAGTTCCTCCAGTCCTTCCAGCAGAAGTTGCACATGCAATCAAGAACATGAAGCGAGGAAAAGCTCCAGGAGAAAATGGAATTACTGTAGACATCATACAAGAAGCAAGTGGAGAAATCGAAACAGTACTCGCCCAAATTTTCACTCGATGCCTTAATGAAGGAAAGATTCCTGAGGATTGGAACACCGCTACAATGATCCTGCTACATAAGAAAGGTGACATTGAGGATCTCGGAAACTACAGACCTATCAGCCTCCTATCAGTAGTTTATAAAATCTTCACTAAAAGTTCTTTCACACCGCTTGAAGGTAACACTGGACATGGCTCAACCGAGAGAACAAGCTGGATTCAGGAGTGGCTACAGCACAATAGATCATATCCACGTGCTGAGAGAACTAATTGAAAGAGCGAGGGAATATGAACTTCCATTGTGCATGGCTTTTATCGATTATGAAAAAGCCTTTGATTCGGTGAAACAATCAGCAGTTACAATGGCTCTGAAAACCTGCGGTATTGAAGATGCATACATTAATATTATTAATAACATCTATGAAAATGCAAGTGCAAAGATTAGGCTGTTTGAAAATACAATACACGTAAAAATTGGAAAGGGAGTGAGACAAGGTGACACCATATCTCCGAAGCTCTTTAATGCCACATTGGAGGGTGTTTTTCAGTCGCTGAGCTGGGAAAACAAGGGGATAAAGATTAATGGAGATTATCTAACCCACCTTCGTTTTGCTGATGACATAGTCATTTTTGCAACTACCCCATCAGAGCTGCAGAGTATGATCCAGGAACTTGCTGACAAGAGTAAAGAAGTGGGATTAAAAATGAACTTTCAGAAGACAAAAGTGATGTTCAATGCTTTTACAAGAAATGAATATTTATCGATTGATGGAGAAAAGCTGGAGATAACAGACACGTACGTTTATCTTGGACAGCAGATATCAAGTGAGGGTCACATTGGTGAAGAAATTAATCGGCGTACAAAACTTGCCTGGAGAGCTTTTGGAAGAAACAGCATAATTTTCAAGAGCAATATGCCATTATGTCTTAAAAGAAAAGTGTTTGATCAATGCATCCTTCCAGTGCTTACGTATGGTGCAGAGACGTGGACCTTAACTAAAAGAGACATACAAAGGCTGCAGACAACTCAAAGTAGCATGGAGAGGTGCATGTTTGGTGCAACGAAGAGAGATAAGAACAGGAACTCGTGGATCCGAAAAATGACAAGAGTGGAAGACATCATGATCAGAGTTAAATCCCTGAAATGGCAATGGGCTGGACATGCTGCCAGAAGGACAGATCATCGATGGACAGCCGAAATTTTAGATTGGATTCCAAGGGACAGGAAAAGACCCAGAAGAAGACCACATGGGAGATGGGTGGATGAAATTCGAAAGTATGCAGGGGTGACATGGAGGAGACTGGCACAAGACAGACCGTTGTGGAGGAAACTTGGGAGACCTTCGTCCAGCAGTGGATTGATAGTGGTTGACAATGATGATGATGATGATGTGCTAGGGGATTACCTGGGGACAAACCCTATTGAAATATGGCGAAATGAGGGTCCAAGGTCAGGACATACGATCGGAATCACTTCTATCGCCATTATGCGTCATACCTTACGTAAAAATGTTTCGATTTGGATGAAATGTTAGTATGCTGTAGGGACCTGCTTGGGGACGAATCCTATTGAAAATGCGCGAAATGGGTCAAAGGTTAGGACAAAGAATCGGGATCTATTCCATAGCCCTTATGCATCATAACTTACGTAAAATTGCTTCGATTGCGACAAAACGTTATCATGGTTATTTCGGATATATACTGAACCAGTTCTGTTGAATATCATCGAAATGGGATCAAAGGTCAGGGCGTAGGAGTGAGATTTATTCCACAGTCATTTTATGATTTCTAGTATGTTGGAAAGAGTATCATAATCAAAGCATTGCATGATCTTACTAACTTGTTAATTACAGAATACGAATATTTGTCTTCGTAAAAAGAAAGAGCATTTTCAACATTAGAAGGTGAACCTAAATGCAAGCTTGATTTTGAGGATAGTACCAGTTTTGCAGTTGAAAAAGTGAGAAAGTGAACTGTGCAATTAAATGCCTGTGCCGTAATCAGGATTCACATTTTCTACCTTGCTACCCATTTAAAAATCCTGGGTGGGTTTTATGTCCACATTGCTTTGAGAAAGCCTCCCAGTGGAGTGTGAAAGCATGACGAATCTTTACACAAATTTGCACCACGAAAATAAACGGTCATACTACGCTATAAGCATTTCCTGGCGTAACCTTACAAAATCCGTGTGTAAGAGGCTCTTTTCTTTCCTCAAATATTAGATATGTAATACTTTGTTATTTCTTTTTATTTATTTTCAACATTCTATGGCATCCACTCAATCTCCAACTTTTTCATTAAACGAATAGATAACTTCAAAGAAACCTTTTTTACTCTACCCTGAATTTAACTGCCTACTTCCAGATTACAACACATTTTGCTTTAAAATTTATTCTAAATTCTAAAATTACTTTAAATTGTTATTATGAATTCGTATATAATTTATCCAAATTATCGGACTTTTCAACAACTACTCAACCAAATTTCGAATTTACTGTGTACAGTAGATAACACATGAATGAGATTTATCATTTGATTTAAAAGTTAAATAGAAAAAAAGTACGAGTACTTATAAATGTACTTATACTATACACCGATCACAAAAAATTAGGGATATTGCGTGAAATGAAGTATGTATGCACCTGACTCAAGTAACACGCATTGAAAGAACATCTGTGAAGCTTCGTAACACAAATGATAAACAGTGCGTTTACAAAACCAATTTATTGTGCAGATTCTGCACACAACAAAGTAGATTGCAATATACACGGTCGTATAAGAATAATATGACCACCCCCAGAATCACAGTGTACCCGCTCAAGTGCGTCACAGAGTGCGCGCTGCAAGGTTGACCACACGAAGATATAAGCGGCCAGCGAGTACAGATGAGCCATAGTGGGTAACTTGAGCACAATGGGCAGAGAAAGTGATTTGACGGACGTCCCAAAAGTAATGATAATCAGCTACCGCGCCAAGGGTGGAAGCATCTCAGAAACAGCAGATTTCTTGGGCTGTGCGCGAGGTGCTGTAATAAAGTTGTACTAAGAATTGACCGCTGACCCACCGAGTGCCTCCCGTCGCCATAACTGTGAAGTCCCAAAGGACGTCGACACCAGAGGAGACCGTCGTCTCCGTCGACTGTTAAATGGCAATCGACGAGCAACATTGCAGCAATTGAAAAGGCAAATGAACGCTCGGGCACCGGGGCACGTGTCCCCAATAACAGTAGAGCATACTCTACCACGCGTGGGTCTCCGGAGGTCGCCGCTGCATCAAGACGCCCATGTTAACCCAGGTTCATCAGCAACGACGTCTCCAGTTTGCATGGAATTACCATCTTTGGACAGTGGAAGAGTGGGGAAAGTATGTCCTCTTCGACGAATCGAGGTTTCTACTCCACAGAAGTGACGGACGGTGAGGATACGGCGTCAGACACACAGCGCGGGAAGTAACACCTGAACACGCTTGTCGGTCAAGTACAGGCCGGCAGTGGTAGTGTGCATGTCTGGGGGTAGACGTGGAGGTATTATCGATGGCACTATCGATAGTTTTCTCCAAATCAGTACATCGATAGTGCATCGATAGGTTTTTGTAACTATCGATAGTTTTACGTTTTCCAATGCTATAAGTATAAATCACGATGGTGTACACTATTCCACTTCCACCAATGACTTTGATGACTGGAACGCTCATTATCACCTCACTTATACTGGTGTCGAAAACATTGAGCCCAGCCATATTGATACGTGATGACAATGCGAAACTAAAGTTAACTGTAATCAAACGGTGAGGTAGTGCGGTTTTTGCACTCTGTTGCTCTTCACATCAAGTTAGCTCAAAGCAAAAGTTTACTTTTAAGTCAGATAAAGAGGAAGGCAAAAGCGCTGTTCTTGTTGTTTGTACTGGAAGTTCAAATGTGTGTCAGGTGCTGAAACAGTTATTTCTTGAGAGTAAGTAATCAGTAATAATGGGTAAACGTAAAATAGCTTTTGTGCAACTTTATTTTACTACACAAAATATAACATTTTTCGGAAAGAACTACAAAACTTCGTGCAATACGTCAAATGTTAAGGATTGTTTAAAACGACAGCATCCAGCTGCTGTCATATTAAATGATCTCAGAAAAAAACAACCGAGGAACAGCCCTACTCATAACTTTATTTACTCAATTTCTCTCGAATTATTACCACGATTTTGCTAAACATTATAGATAAAATCATTTTTGCGTATAGAACTACCGAATTTCCTTCTTTAGCTTTTGTGAACAGAAACATAAAAAAGTAATACAGTACAAGCAGAGAATGAGAATTAATGACCCACGAATTAGCTCGTTCTTAAGGCAAAACATTTTTTTCCTGACTTCAGTTCACTCACTTTGGGAGAATATTGTCAGAACCTAGATTTTCCGGCCAGGTGGCCCAGTGGTCTAAGCGCTGACTTCTGATCGTTCGTCCCAGATGTGCTTGGATTCGATTCCCGTGTGGAATAAACGTGGTTGTGCTTGTCTTACAACACTGGCCCTCTTCCTTTCCTCGAGCCACTGTCCCCAAAACGGGGATGGGCGATAGCTTACATCCCATCAAGTTGCTCACGGTGGTCGTTAAACCTCAAATCAAAGGAAGAAAAAAAAAAAGAAACGGTTAGTTACAAGTTTATCGGTGCTCAGCATTTTGACAGTGCGTAAAAGTAAGAAAAATTCTTGTCAGAAATAATTTTTCTTCCCGGAAAAAAAAATTATCCCAAGACTCTGCCAACAAACTATGGATAGTACTATCGATAGTTATCGATTGTTATGTTTAGACTATCGAAAACTATCGATAGTTCTCCACCTCCATCTAAGGGATGTTTTCCTGGTATGACATGAGGTCGCTGGTACCACTGGAGGGGACCCTGAACGCCATCTGCTACCTGTGCATCCTCGCTGATCACATGCGACCTTTCATGCTGGATGTTCACTCTGGTTGTGATGATGTCTACCGACAGGACAATGCGCCATGCCACGTCACTAAGGGGGTGAGTTAGTTGTTCCTGGAACACGACAGCGATATCTGCGTTCTTCCTCGGCCGGCGAAAGCGCCCGACCTCAATGCCATAGAGCACTTGTGGGACTATTTTTTTGATCGACAGGGTCGACGTGCCGACCGACAATTACGTCATCTCCGGGCGCTCCAAAATGTGCTGCAGCCCGAATGCGCCCGTGTGCCTCGGGCAATCTGCATGCGCCTCATTGCGTCTATGCCGCCGTCTCGTTGCTGTCATCTGGGCCAAATGTGGTTATTCCCATTATCAGGTAGGTTATTCTGATACGACTATGTAGACAAAATGGTTAATACGGTGAATGTTCATGTGCGGTAGATATTACTATTTATTTTGGTATCGCCTGGGTGCGTAGCTTTGCGATCATCCAATTACAGGAATTTCAGATTTCGTCCACTAGTAGTTGTTGCCTCCAGCCAAACTTTTCTTGGTCTGACAATACTTAACTTTTGAAACATACACTTACTTTTTAGTTGTTTAGGTTCGATCCACGAAAGCAGACTCACTGGCTCTATTTACAAAATGTATTTACATCCTCTCCTATTTGCAGAGGGGTGCAGAGTTTTTATACACATACACAAATCCAATTCACTTCGGTAATTCTATTATGAATTATACGAGTCATTCACTATATACCACTGAGTGAATTCACGAGAGTCCAATAGATGCTCAGTTCAGCAGCGAGTTCACAAGACAAACAGTTCAGAAGCGAGTTCATAGGACGAACAGTTCAGCAACGAATTCATAGGACGAACAGTTCAGCGGCGAGTTCGTAGGACGGACAGTTCAGCAGCGAGTTCATTGGATGAGGTACCGTTCCTCTGACGTAAGAATTTAGAGCTTTAATGTCCCAGTTTCGTGCTTTGAGTCAAATCTTCCGTACCAATTATTTGGAATTACAAGTATCTGTACCGCAGTACAGATTGAGCTCCAGTATGTACGAATATATTTTAAAGAATGACCTGAGCCACTCTAAACATTCTCTATAGCCTGATGACAGCAGCCATCAGAGAAATTCCGTTACCATCCTTCCACTTGAAGCAAAAACAAGAGTGTCCGCCAAATATCAGGGCCCTTGGTCCGAAATGGGATTTCACACAGCTCCCTGGCCTTCAGCCAATCCCGTCACTTCATTTTCTGTAGGATGCATACCCCGGGGTTCTCATAACGCACCAAAACTGTCACCCCGTTCAGGAACGTCCCGCTCCCTGACAGAAATATGATGCGTGGAGACACCTCTCTTCATCTCTCTCTCTCCTAGTAAAATAGATTCTTAGCTCTATGTTACGCAATATGTCGTCTCCCCGTCTCTTTCCAAACTGACCTCTCCAACTCATTTTTGGACGCGGGTTGCATTCCATTTCGCCGCAGTTGCTTTTTTGGATTTAAGTCCCGGGTAACACCATATCTGTGTCGAAGAACGTCTTAACACGTACGCGGCATACTTGCAACGGCATTATCGATGAGTGCCTGCGACAGCTCGTCCCATATTACAGCCAGCACGTTACGGAGGTTTACCATTATAGTGGAGTATGTAATATAGTTGTTCGGACGCTGATATACAGCATCCTAAATGCTCTCAATAGGATTTAGATGAGGTGACCATGAAGGCCACTGTAACAGTTCAAACCGATTGTTTTAGAGATCCTAAAGCACGCTCCAGACACCGCGACTGGGTGCATTGTCATCGAGAAAACGTAATCCATCTCCAATCACAGGGCAAAACAGTGTCACAATGGGCACAGTAATCTCGTTTCGGTACACTGAGGCATTCATGTTGCCTTGACAAACGTACAAAGAAGTAAGGCCATTAAGATACACTCCCTCCCAGACCAGAACTGACTGCCGCTGGTAAGGGTGGACGGACTGCACATAGTGTGGTTGCATTCGCATGCCGGATCTCCTCTACACGTGTCCTTGTCGAGTATCAGAATAATGAGTGAAAAGGGACTCGCCTTTGAAAAGTACATTGTGCCGCTCTGTGTTCCATGACAGGACATCTTTCACCACGGTGAGCTGATGTCAATGATATACATCGCAGCGACCTCCTTACTCTGAGTCCGTACTCGTGAAGACGGTTTCGTTCCGTTTGAGTACATTCTGTGACACCAGAAGCAGCTCGAACTGATTCTCGGATTGGACTACTGGTGATACTAGGCCTTCTCCGAACACTTAATGTCAGGTAGCGATCTTGCATCATGGTGGTTATCCTTGGACAACCACTCCTATGTTGATCTGAAAAATTACCATGCCTTAGAAATCTTGTGTGTAGCCGACTTACTACACTTTCCGCAACTACTAAATCAGAAGCCACATCGATCTGCCGTACACTTATCTGCCTTTGACATGCCAACAGTCCTATTTAGGTTATTTATACTTAAACGTCGTCTGCACATCATTTCAGGCTAATCTCATACTGAAGGCAGTGCATTCAGTTAACTTCTAGACCAAACGATGAAACGACCCGTTTTGCACTTTTTCCATGGACGAACGTTTTGTTTCATGGGTAAAATGCTGAAACCACGTTTTGTCACCTGTGATGATTCGACGCAAAAAATTGTGACCCTCAGCAGAATACCGTTGCAGAACACTAAATGACGACAGAAAACGTTGGTTTCTGTGCTGGTCGGTGAGTAAATGTGGCACTCATCTCGCACTCAATTTCCGGAATCCCAGCTGCTGGTGAATGATGGAATGCACGGTCCCGTACGAAATGTCTTAATGTACTGGCAATTTCCTTAATTTTGATACGCAGTATCATGTCGCCAATGGCTGCAACATGTTCCGTCGTGCTGGATATTAATGGTCTGTCTTCGCGGTATTTGTCTCCTTTTCAAATTGTTGGCACCACTTAACAATGACCGGGCGACACATGGCGTTTCCCGCGTATACAACACATATTTCACGATAGATATCAGTGCAATTCAGGCTCTTAGCCCACAAAATCGAATGAGTTCTCGGACTTCCGATTTGAAGTATGAATCCAGTTGACGCTTCATCACGAACTGCCTCCTGCACACGCCCACGCAGTTACTGAACTAATACACCTCCCGTCGGCAGCTGTGACGTACGGTCTACTTCGCTCCCAAGCACACACACAGTGTGACTGCGATCCCACTCCAGATGGCGCTAAGTGAAACTTACTTTTTGATTCATCTATGTATTGCTTATTGTGACGCATTATTACCTTCCCCAACATTATAATTAGCAGAGCTCACCTTTAGCATCGAGAACCGTGGTCGGCCCATACGTTGTCGGGGGTTAGTGGTTTCTGCTTTCTCTGACAACTTTTAGAAGGAACCAACTGGTAGGTTGAGCGTGAGCACTTCACATGCCTTGCTGTCTTGTAAATGCTCTGATACCGTCATCTGGACGTCAGAATTTTGCCTTAGTAGAAACTCGC
The DNA here is from genome assembly GCA_039090855.1 of Macrothele yani. NCBI lineage: Eukaryota > Metazoa > Arthropoda > Arachnida > Araneae > Macrothelidae > Macrothele > Macrothele yani. The sequence continues at coordinate 31,658,540 of CM077007.1, forward strand.
TTAAGTCATCTGCCCTTCCCCTCTGAAGAACAAGTATAGCACTGATTAACCCTTTAACTGGCTAGAATAAATTAACTCGGATTTAACAAAATGGGCTAAAATCAGCTAGAACGAATGCCTTCGTTGTCTAAGAAGTGGGCCGAACGCAGCTGGGACGAGTGAATCTGCCCATCAGAAAGCTTTGTTTTCCTTTTAACTTTGTCTTTCAAAGTGCTCATTTAGGTGGTTGATTGACTCCAATCCTTTCATTACCTGTTAATAGAATAATAACAATGGCGATGAACTTTAGAAAGGAGAGAGATGTCCGAGTCTCTTGTTTCAACCCAGTGGCATGATGTATGTGTCAGGAGGACTACCTCTCCATATGATGCCTTGGCGATATATTTTAGAAAGCAGAGAGATGTCCGAGTCACTTGTTTCCACCCAGTAGTATGATGTCCGTGTCAGAGGGGCTGCCTCTCCCCATGATGCCTTAGCGATGAACTTTAGAAAGGAGAGAGATGTCCGACTCACTTGTTTCCACCCAGTGGCATGATGTCCGTGTCAGGAGGACTACACTACCTCTCCCCATGATGCCTTGGCGATGAACTTTAGAAAGAAGAGATATGTCCGAGTCACTTGTTTCCACCCAGTGGCATGATGTCCGTGTCAGGGGGACTAGCTCTCTCCATGAAGCCTTGGGTCATGGTGCAGAGAACAAATTACTAGATGCGAGCGCTTATCACCAGTAGGAGGTTTATGATCGACACTGCTGAGATGAGGAGGGAGGAAGGAATAGTTTTGAAGTAGGTTTCGTAAAACCCTGTCTCTATTTGAACATTTGTGTTTGGGGAACGCAGAAAAATTTGGCCATCATTTTTTTCAGGTACCTCGGCCGCTTAAAGGGTTAGCCACTCCGATGGCCCAGTGGTCCAAGCGATGATCTCTGATCATTCGTTCGAAAGGGGTCCAGGTTCGAATCCCGGTGAGGCATGGATATTGTGTTTGTCTTACGGCAACGGCTGTCTCCCTTCCCTGGAACCAGTGACCCTAATTGAGTTGAGTTGCTCACGGTGGTCGTTAAACCTCCAACCAAAAAAAAAAAAAACAAAAAGTTTAACAGATCTGAGTATCAGTTGTTATTTATTTATACCGTTTCATGACCTTAACACGCCCGGTCGTTCACCTTCTGCAGTTGCTTCGATTTGCTTAAAGACACGCTGGTCATAAGGTTTTGGCTATTCAGTGTATTACTGGAAAAGTTTCCTACAGTCGCAGTTGAAGTAAGTCCAGAAGAAACTATTATTTTGGTGGAGATTCCAAATTTCTTTGCTTTACAACGTTTTCCCAAAAAGAAACAAAATGACGAAGGGACATCAATTATGGAAATAGAACTTAAATTTTTCCGCGACTGTTTATAACCCATTGAGTTGCTCACAGTGGTCGTTAAATCTCCAACAAAAAAAAAATGAAATTTTTCCACACAAAATATCGTACTGCGAAAAAAAAAACATATCTGATTGCATCAGTTTTGAATCCATGTTAGCAGCTTACATTTTTAAAAACTCGATATTCTTTTTATTTGCGAAAAAACAGATTATTGAAGAAATAAAATCTCTGTCCCCGGTGTTTAATAATTAAGAAAGATGTCGCAGTGGGATACAGGACATTCAAAGATTAAAAAATTTACTGATAACGATAAATTTCAAGAGGTGTGGGCTTCCTTAGATGAAATTTAGTTTGAAAACCAAATAAAGAAGAGTTTCTTTCTGAAGCTTTTTCCAATGGAGAAGAGTATCTTCGAATTTTTCTGAGATGTGCTGACATCTATCATGAAGAAAGTCCTTTAACTTGTTGGACAAAGTTGAGCTATCTATCCTGCACTGCCAAACTTGGCCAGACGTTAATTGTCGTCACCATCAAGCAGCATATCCAGTGAAAGGATGCTTAGCGAAGCAGGAATCTTACACAAATATAGGCGGTATAAATTCCTTCCACGAAATGCAGACAAACTTGAGGACAATCTCCCATTGCTGAAACGTTTGTATTGCCATTTCGATAATTGAACGTTACTTTGATACTGTCAAAAAGATGTTATGCATAGCGTATGATGTTTTGCCGAGACGAAAAAAATATCTTTAGAAAAAATGTCAACCATTTTATTTTTTTTAACATTCGGGTATATACTGTGAAACCGTCGAATAACGGTCACTGCTAGGACTGGGAAAATGTGAGCGTTGTTGGGAAAGTTCCTTTGTTTGGAGATTCGGCCTAGGTTAACATTGATAGTCCGTTTGTTTGGTACAAAAGTAGAATAATTGCACAAAGCGTACGCACAAAGAAAACGGTCTCGGAGCTTTTCCAATTGAAGAATGCTGAATAAAACTCAAAATAATAATTTAAAAAAAAATCATGGTGTAAAGGATTTCAAGAACGTGGTGCATAATCCGTTGTCTTAAACTTCCCCTTAGAAATAGCAAGCTGATGGGTTAAGTTTAGGGTAAGATAGTGATAAATAAGCCTGTTCTGCCCGTAGGCTTTACAGAGCTTATTTGAGCTCACTTAAAGATGCTGTTGAAACAGCAATCACTGAAAAATGAACTTCAGGTCCGAACACCCGGCGAACTCCGAAACCATCAGTAACGCGGGATGAAAAGATGTTCATTTACCCTCCAACAGAGAGACCCCTCGCTCGAAAACAAAAACACGAAAGTAACTTTTTTCATGAAAAAATAAAATAAAAATAAATTACAAATTCCGCCAAACTTGCCGAGAAAAACATAGAATTGCAAAGTGCTGAAGTTTAACATGAAAATACCAAATTAACCACACACTTGATGACAAAAACAATAGTAAAATGATAACATCGTTCAAAAAAGATCTGACGAAAATACGAAGTACAAATACAATCTTTGATTACTACTTCGTAGAGATTTTTAAATTTCAAACAATCACAATGCTGTTTAAACTTCATCCAATACCACAAACAATTAATTGAAAAATTCATTAAAATATCGTATCGTATCAGAAATTTGATTTAAACACTGTGTAGATATTAAAATATCTGGTGTACTTTTTACAATTACTTGATCAAGAAAATGCAATCTTACATTATCAAATAGAACACAATCAAATATTAGATGCGAAATATCTTTCATTTCTGTAACACAATTGCAACCAACGCTTTTGACACTAAATCTCGCGAAATAAAAAGGACTAACTCCATGTTCAGTGAACCACTGATTTAAACATTTGTCCGTCTGGCACCTCGAGTCAGAAACCAACGGAAAGAACTCATAGGTTTTTCTCCCGGCAATTTCCTCACTCCATCTTGTCTGCCATTTCTGAAGCATAAGACTTTTAAGCTCCGTTTTCTTAGTTGCTAATGGAGATTGACTAAGAATGACATCAATATTTTCTTTCTGGGTACCTTTTTTGCCAAAGAGTCAGCCAGTTCATTACCAGAAAATCCAGTATGTCCCCTAATCCAATGGAAGGATATATTGTACGTTGAATCTCCAAGTCGAATACCAAGTCTTGAATTTTTCTAACTAATTCACATTTGGTTCTGAAAGTTGAAAATGACGACAAGGCGGACTGACTGTCAGAGAAGATATGCACTTCTGATCTATTGAAGTTCGTTCTCAACCATTGCAAAACCGAAGCAATCGCAACACATTCAGCTTGGAAAACCGTTGAATTACCTGAGAGTCGCAACGACCGTGAAACAGATAGCAACAAAATACAGCGGGCCTGCCGTCAGACATTCATTTGCCGAAATGCCACCCAACAGTCAACTTTCTGGTGAGGAGGTGCAGAACATTTGGAGACTGAGAGCAAATGGATTGTCTGTAGCGAAAATTTCTAAAGCCATTGGGAGGAGTAGGGCAGTCATTTATAAGACTTTATCAAAACGCGGTGCGTTAACTACCAGAAAACGGCTTGGAAGGCCTCGAATAACAACCAAACGAGATGATCGTGCCATCATGCGTTTAGTTTCATCCCAAAGGTTATAACTACGTTAAGTTTCAAGTTTCTCGGACTGTTGGTACCACCGTCTCAAAGGACACAGTTCATCGACGAATCAAGGAAAGTCGCAACATTGTGTTCCGTAAAATGCGTCGTCTGCCACACCTCACGCGGCGCCACAAGGAAACTAGATTGTTATTGGCAAGCATCCACATGCACTGGACGGACGAGTGGATCACAAATATTTTCTCCGATGAGAAAAAGTTCAACCTGGACGGCCCTGACAGATGGAACTGTTATTGGCATGATTTACGACGACACGAGCCATACACCTTCTTCAGAAGGCAGAGAATAGGGAGATCTGTGATTGTCTGAGGAGCTTTTGCGTTCAATGGAACAACGGATATCGTTGTTTTGCAAGGCAGACAAAACTCCGAAACGTATCAGGACATACTCAGCAGCCACCTTCTACCGTTTGCCGAAACTCTAGCGGGTTTAATTATCTGTTCCAGGAAGACAATGCCTCTATCCATCGGTCTGCATCAACGAAAGCTGGTTTAACACTCATCATGTGAACGTAATGGATTGGCCAGCACTCAGTCCAGATCTGAACCCCATCGAGAACCTCTGGGGCATCCTAGCTCGTGATGTGTATGCGAATGGACGGCAGTTCTCAAGTGTGGTGGCATTGAAAGATCAGATTGAACGAAGCTGGCACGCACTCCGTCCAGAACACTTACATCACTTGGTGGACAGCATGCCCAATCGAGTTTTGAGTGTTATTCGGAACAACTATTCGTACCGGATGTGCTCATAACTAGTAAGTCTTTATATTTTTGAGACAGCGTATTTCTGTTTTTGTTTCTTGTACTTGGCGTTGCAATTGTTGTTTCCGTCAAACTACTGTGCAGCTGCGTGTCCTTTGCTATTTTTGCTATAAATATAAGGTGTACATTTCAGCTCGTTTTTGTTTCTTTTTTATTTGAGCATTTGTTCTGTCTGTATATTTATGCGGCGCACTATACCACTTATTGGTCATCCATGTGACACATCTCAGAAAACTTGAACATTTCTTTGTCCTGGATGGGAATCGAACCCCACATCTCCCGGGCGAGTATGCTAACCATTATGCCACCCAGGACAATGAAGTTCCAAGGACTTTCAGATTCATTTGTCTCAGCTGCTTGGACCTTTACTGTCCTGGGTGGTGTAATGGTTAGCATACTCGACCGGGAGATGCGGGGTTCGATTCCCATCCAGGACAATGAAATTTTCAAGTTTTCTCAGATGTATCACATGAATGACCAATAAGTGGTACAAGCAAAGTCAGTTTGCTTTGCTTAAATATTCTGTGAAATTTTCATGTTTTATGAAGAATATTTCTTCCTTCTTTGAGAGTTCTACAGTTCTCGTTTTTTTTTTTTTTTTTTTTTTTTTGCCGGTAGCACAGAAAAACCTACAAGAAACTGCCTAGTGAAAACATTTTCTATTTGTTTCCATTTCTTTAAAAGTCCGCAAAAAGTGTAGTCTGCCCCAGTCTATCCTCAAATCTTTCGAACGTATTGCAGATGTTTTTTTATACACTTCTGTAATTGGAGGAAATTTCCACACATTAAGAATTCGTTCGAATCGTGATATTTAGATCATATTATTTTGTCCACTACTTTGACATTATTTCAACGAGCTAAACCCTGCGGAGTGTGGAGGATTACAGACCTGAACAGTTATCCATTTTTCAACCATGCATTTTTACATTTTTTTTGCTAACACTGATTCCTCCATGAATCATGCAATACACACTTCAATATAGCGGGGATATTTTTATCGCTTCTTCATCATATTTTAGGAATGTTTTCTCCAGGGTATTCATATTCGGCCACCCATAATGAACTACTAGGTTGGCCACTAATACTGGGGCCTCAAAATACTGTCCAGACCCCCGGCCCCCTGTCTCCTTATCGGTGCCCAGGCCGTAATCTAGCTCACACTTCTCGAGACATACTTCCTGTCGAAATAATATTCATCATCATCATTATCAACCATTATCAATCCAGTGCTGTATGAAATTCTCCCAAGTTTCTTCCACAATTTTCTGTCTTGAGCCTGACTCCTCCATGTCACTCCGGCATGCTTTCGTGTTTCATCCATCCATCTCCCATGTGGTCTTCTTCTGGGTGTATTTCTGTCCCTCCGGAATAAAGTCTAAAATTTCGGTTGTCCATCGGTGGTCCGTTCTTCTGGCAATATGTCCAGCTCATTGCCATTTCAGTGATTTCTCTTTCGTCCATTCTTGTCATTTTTCTTATTAACAAGTTCCTCTTCTTATCTTTACTGGTTACGCCAAGCATGCATCTCTCCATGCTTCTTTGAGTTGTCTGCAGTCTTTGTATATCTTTTTTAGTTAAGGTCCATGCCTCTGCTTCATATGTAAGCACTGGCAGGATGTAATGATTAAACATTTTCTTTTTATGACATAATGGCATACTGCTCTTACAAATTGCACTGTTTCTTCCAGCTCCATCTAAGTTTTTTAAACCGATTAATTTCTTCATCAGTGTGATCTTCACTTGATATTTGCTGCTCAAAATAAATGTAGGATCGGTTATCTCAAGCTTTTCTCCATCAATCGATAAATCTTCATTTCTTGTAAAAGCATTGTATATCACTTTTGTCTTATGGCAGTTAATATTTAATCAATTCAATCAAGTTATTTTGCTGAGCCAAAAAAAAAAAAAAAATCCCAGTGTTACAGAAACATCAGTTGAAACAATACACAGCAAGGAAGCAGGGGGGAAAGGCCCGCCAGGCCTGGCAGGGTACCATGCTCCAATAGTTCTTTACTCTTTTCAGCAAGTTCTTGGATCATACCCTGCAGCTCTGAAGGGGTACTTGCAAAAACAACCACGCCATCAGCAAAACGAAGGTGAGTTAAATAATCTCCATTAATCTTTACCCCTTTGTTTTCCCAATTCAGTGATTGAAAGACATTTTGTAATGTGGCATTAAAGAGCGTGGGATATATGGTGTCACCTTGTCTTACTCCTTTTACAATTTTTATGTGTGCTGTGTTGAAATAATATTACTTGTCTCTATATTACCCTTCTCGCCGAAGTACCGAAAGAACTCCGTAAAATCCTAAAGAACAAGGTGACAGTTAAATATCTTTCGGGGCTGATCAGGGTGTCCGTGGGCCGCTGCTACGAGGTTCCGTTGTTTGGGGGTTATCGTTAATATTAATCCTACGTCACCTGTTCTGTACCAATCAAAACTTAAAGTTACTCGGAGGTTACCGTTATTCAGAGGTATGCGTTAATAAAGGCTACACTGTATAACGAAGTAAATTTCTCCGTCATTTCTGTCCACGCTAGGATTCGAACCCTGATCCCCTCATTCCGGAATAAGTCACTCTACCAATTGAGCTACGCGGACGTTTTATTCTGATTCCTATCTGCCTTAATGTCGTGTGCGTCCTTCTGGCAGGTACGTCACATCTCCTGGTACGTTACATCATCTCCCCCTTATTTATTTATTTATTTATTTTTTTCGAAGTGCTGGAGAAGGGATTCTCTGATTTTTCCTATCTCGCGGTGTGGAAATAACATCACACTATTGCGAGATTTTGAACGGTCGGGTCATCCGGATAGTTCGGGCGCCATTATAACGAAGTAAATTTCTCCGTCATTTTTATCCACGCCAGGATTCGAACCAGGGTCCCCTCATTCCGGAATAAGTCACTCTACCAATTGAGCTACGCGGACGTTTTATTCTGATTCCTATCTGCCTTTATGTCGTGTGCGTCCTTCTGGCAGGTACGTCACATCTTCTGGTACGTTACAACTGTACTAAATTATGTCATCTGCAGCAAGGCAGAAATTCCCCAAACTGACGTGTTGCTGAAAATGGCATCCGATACTCTACCACGTTGGAAGTTACTAGCTTTACCTCATGGCCCATTTTACTCCTCACACATATTTTTTTCAAAGGCAATTTTGACTTTTTACACCTGTGTGGGCCATAGCTGTGACGTATGTGCGCAAAACCACAACTCAGACGTGTACCGAATACTTTAGATCATACAGTGTAGCTACATCATCTTCTTGTTCGCTATTTTCGGTGTTATTATCAGCGGCTCTTACGACTTCCAAGCTCTCCCAGAATGATCTGTGAAAACACAAATTTGAACGCGCCCCCTCACTCCGCAGTAAGTTGATCTACCAACAAAGCTACACGGACGGAATGTACCGCTGCAGATGTGTCGTCTTGACACGTGCTTCACCTCTGTAATACGTCACAGATCTGCTCATACAACTGTAACGTACAAAGATAAGATTTTTAAACACTACTTACCATGAGAGAATTTTTTTGTATTGGAGGTTTAACGACCACCGTGAGCAACTCAATTGGCTATAAGCAGTCGCCCATCCCTAATTTAGGGCCAATGGCTCCAGGGAAGGGAGAGAGCCTGTGCCGTAAGACAAACACAACATCCATGCCTCACTGGGATTCGAACCCGCACCCTTTTCAGACGAATGACCAGAAGCCACTGCGCCACCGGGGCGGCAAATGAGAGTATCTAATGCAGTCTTACATACAAAAGCCGATTAAATTGTATTTTCGAGTAGAATATTTTTTGAGTAGATATCAATAGTTCTTCTCTCCATCATTTGCCAAAGCATACCAATTAGCTTTTCCTCTATACACGAGGTTTGTAAAAATAACATTTGAATCTAATTTATCACCATTAAACACATGACTACTTTCATACATCACGTGAGTGATCGTAAACGCATTTGTTACCTTGATGCTTGCGGGTAACGGGTCTACCTGTCAAAATGTAATGACTCTCGTCCTTGGCCACACAGAAATAAGCACGTTTTTCTTTCACGAAGGTATATAGATTTGCATTCATATTAAAATATAAATCCCCAACGATGCGTGGGAACGCAACTGAGTGATAAAACATATTCTACTCTATTCACGAGGCAGGATTGCACCGCGAGAAAGGCGTTCTCCTGTTATACCGGGAAATATTCAGAACCGCATATTTTAAGGCAGTATTCATATTCGAATTAATTCCCTGAAGAAATTAATGCGATACTCACCGCATTTAGAAGAAAATGAATTTCATGTCGATCATTTGCGGAAAGTATTGAAAAGAGTACATCAATATTTACTTTGCTGACAATTCATGATGCTGAAGAGAAAATGAGGTGTGTATGTCTCAGAAGTTTGAAAGTGAACTAAAAAAGAGTACTTCTGCTCCTCCTGGAAGATACTGCTAACCTGCGTTTTCCTAAAAGAAACCACTACCCAACTTCGACAAAGTACCTCATGCGAAAACAAAATCCTCTACAAGCAGCATTAGTCTTGCACGATTAGTTTTCTGAGCACGTTCGTCCCGTGGCCCGGATGGAGAGATGGGCGGGATCTGAATAATTGCCCGAGGATACCTTTGTCCTAAGACGCTCGAACTTGGCCTTCTGTGCAAACAATAGTGACTTAATTAATAAAGTTATAAAGAAAGTTATTAGAAGTCCGCTGTCTAGTGTCAGTTTACACAGCTGACTTCTCATAACTTTAAAGCGTTAAGTGTGCATATGAGACTTTTAAAAAAAAAAAACCTAATTAGCAATTGAAGTACGGAAGTTAAGGTTTCGTAATCTCATATGCCCATTAAATTATTTAATACACAGAAGAGTTTTTAAATGAATTAGGGACGACCGTCTTCTTGCGGACCTAGATATCCACGAAATTTTTAAGGCATATACATACATACATATCATTAAGCTGTTCTCTGAGATTCAGAGGTTACCTCCTCAAAGAAAGACCCTGTGCTAAGTACACATATAACTGACAGAACTAGAATTTACTTGCTGTTGGTGTATCAAATGTCTCCATTTACAACGATCTCTGCACACTACTCGAGCTTCATTAACATCCATCACACGCCGCACACCTCACTTGATGGTGTGTTGTAACGTATACTCTAGATTCATTTTCGTTTTGATTTTTACTATCTCTGGTTATTTTATTTTACTATGTAAATTATCTTCTTATTGAACGAGATGTTATTTCTCCAGCTGAATGAGATCTGGCAATGAGTGTAAGTCATGACGTGGTGGTAGCCAGTATAAATAGGCGCGTTCAACGATAGTAGAGAGAGCTTTTGTTTGTGTTACGTGAGAGAGCTTTTGTTTGTGTTACGTGAGAGAGCTTTTGTTTGTGTTACGTGAGAGAGCTTTTGTTTGTGTTACGTGAGAGAGCTTTTGTTTGTGTTACGTGAGAGAGCTTTTGTTTATATGGAGAGAGCTTTTTGTTGATGTGCGTAGGGAGAGCTTTGTTTTATGTGTAAAGAGATCTTCGTTTATGTGAGTAGAGCTTCGTTCATGTGCAAGGAGCTATGTTTTATTGAGTAGCTGTGTGACCCGTGAAGTGTATGTTGGATCATATCAAGAGTTTTCCTAATAAAAAGTTGTTCTAGTAAGTACGTTTTTCTCAGTTCATAGTTTTGTCAGACCTCTGTCTGGCTGTTAGGTTTATTTCATTAATTGTTATTATTAACAACCAGCATAAGACTTTATTCATCTTAATTACTACTACAACCTTACTAGCAGTTAAAAGCTTGTTCATTATTATTACTACATTACTAGCAGGAAAGTTAAATTCATGATATAATTAATAACACAACAAGCATTAGAAGAAGAAGCATTAAAAGAAGAAGCTTGAATTCATTATAATTGGCGCCCGAACTTTTCTCGAACACGAGGTCTTGACAATTATTACCCATGTCTTCCTTACCTGAGACAACTTCAATTTTTCACCCTAAAACAAATTTCGATGGTGATGGAATTAATTTCGACCATCTGCAAGAAGCCTGTTGGGCTCACTTTGATATAAGTGATCTAAACGTACCCAGGCATTCTTCACAATTTCGTAATTCACCAGCTTCTTATCACTCTGAGTCGCGGGTCGTACCTGAGGGAGTTCAATCCTCTCAGCGAAGCAGAATGCTTGCCCATTTCGTGCCGCACGCAGGAACAATTAATTTCAATGGTTTGGAGGGGTCCTTAAAATTCCTCGAGGATTTGGAAGATCATTTTGATCTATACAATATTCCTCAAGACTGCAAAGTGCAAATAGCAGGCACTTGCTTGAAGGATACCGCTAAGACCTGGTATCGGCAGTGGAGAGTGTCGACCCCGGATTCTCATTATGAGAATTTCCGTGCAGAATTTTTGGAAGTCTTTCCTTTCGGCCTCAGTCGAGCTAGCCTTGCACAACAACTTTTTTCTCGTCAGCAAGGACCCAACGATAGCCCTGTTGCATTTGCTTTGGGAAACAACACGCTTGTATAACTTATGGGATCCACATGCCAGTCATGTCGACATGTTGGACACCCTATTGCAGCAGCTCGATCCATTTCTACAGGATTTTCTTGAGGTTCGACACCCTGCTACAATTCATGAATGACTTCGCCTCATACGAACATATGAAGACCGACACGGCAAACATGGTCCAACTCACCATGCTCGGGAACCCCGCGAGGCTTATTACGAATATCCTCAGCGGCATAATAGGCCTAATGACTTTCAACGCGAGCGTACACAAGTGCACGCACAAGCTTCATACGTTCCACCGCATAGAAGAGTGGTACACCAACCGCTCGGTTCTAATCAATCTTCTGGATACCGTACAAATGCACAGTATGCTCGACCCCGTTCCAATCCGCAGAATTCGGAACGTTTTCATGCTCAGGGCAATGATGACTTTTCTGCCCGTGCTGAGGGAAGAAGTAATAGAAATGAAAATGTCAACAGACATGCGGAGTTCCCGCAGCAGTTTTCACGCAGTTTTCTTGATCGTGAAAATTTTCCCGATACCCGGCAGTGCCGAGGTTTCAGACCGCATGATAATCCAACCAGGAATCATTTAAACTTCCAAAGGAAGTAGACCAAGGGTCGGTACTGCTTCCTGATACCAAGCATTCTGACCCTAAAACAGTATTAGTGACTGTTCAAACTCCTCAGTTGCCTGATGTGTTCTTGACAATTGAAGATATTATTGTCGAGACAAAGTTCGACACTGGTTCTGAAACATCAGCCCTAAATACGAAGTTTTGCACTGACAATTTTCCTGCAATACTCGTTCAGCCTGCGGCGCAGTATTTGCGAGGTGCAAATAACGAAATCTTCAGTATCACAGGAACTGTCACATTATCTCTAGGGCTGGGAAAGGCTCGTTTTACGCATTCTTTCCTGCTTATAGACGAACTACCTGTTAAATGTCTAATGGGAATGGACTTTATCAATACGTTTCAAGTTACTTTGAATTTCGTACAACATGTTATTTCCTTTCCGGAACCTGTCGAAGTGATTCCTACGGATCCTATAGATATAACGAATTTGTTATTGAGTAACTAATTGAATGAGAGGCAACGAAACCAGCTTTCTCTACTTTTGCAGGAAAGCCCTGGTTTATTTTCTGATCAACCTGGTTTCACACAGGTGGTTTATCATGTCATTGACACTGATGGTTCGAAACCGATAGCGACGAAACCTTACCCTTGTGCTCCCCATAAGAAACAGGAAATGCAACGTCAAATTTCTGAGATGATGAAACAGGGCATAATAAGGGAATCAACAAGCGCCTGGGCTGCGCCTGCCTTTTTGGTTCCAAAGAAACAACCCGATGAATTTCGTTTCGTGACAGATTTCCGCAAGCTAAACCAAGTCACGAAAACGATCAATTATCCACTACCTGTCATGTCGCATATTTTGCATGACCTGTCATCAACTAAATGGATGTCAACCTTGGATTTGGCGAGTGGATATTGGCAGGTGGGGGTACATCCAGACTCCGTCGATAAAACAGGCTTTGTGACTCCTTTTGGGACTTATGAATACCTGCGTATGCCCTTTAGATTAGCTTCTGCACCTACTACTTTCCAAAAGCTTATGGATACGGTTCTCAGACCTGTTCTAGGTCCCCATGTGCATGTATATTTGGATGACATTAATATTATATCCGAGACTTTTGACGAGCACCTTTCTCTGCTCAAACAGGTGTTCCAACTCATATACAATGCTGGCTTGACGTTAAAACCTAGTAAATGCCAGATAGCGAGAGAAGAGATTGTATATCTGGGGTTGAAAATCACTCCCCACGGCTTATTTACGGATAATGAAAAAATTAGGCCTATTGTTGACTTTCCTCTGCCTAAAACAGCAAAAGAACTATCACGCTTTCTGGGAATGACCGGATGGTATCAGCAGTTCGTCCCCGCTTATGCTACAATCTGTGAGCCATTGTATGCTTTGAAACGTAAATACAAGAAGTTGGTTTGGACACCTGAGGCTAACGCTGCATTTGAAACACTGAAGTGTGCGTTGACTCAGCCTCCTGTGTTGGCTTTCCCGGATCATACTAAGGAATTTAATATTTATACTGACGCATCCGGAGTTGGTCTTGGTTGCGTTTTGTCACAAGCTGGGCATCCAATAGCTTTTGCGTCTCGTACTTTAACCAAAGCTGAACGCAATTTATTCAGCTACGGAACGTGAATGTCTTGCTGTAGTGTATGCTCTTGATAAATTTCAATGTTATCTTAGCGAATCGACAGTTAACATAATTACGGATCATTCTGCCCTTCAGTATTTGAATTCTGCTAAGCACCTATCTCAAAGACTTATGAAGTGGGCTCTTAAGTTACAAGAGAGCAATATCAAAATTTCGTACCAACCAGGTCATAAGAATCAATTACCGGACGCATTGTCTCTCGTTCCGATTAGTGGGGTCACCTCAGAAACTACTCCTGGATGTCAGCCTTTACTTCTAATAGCTGATATAACATCCAGAGAGCAGATAATGGCAGAATTAATAAAGGATCCAGATTTTGGGGATATCTATAATTTTTTGCTTGCGGGTTCGCCCCTACAAAGTGATCATTCTCTGGCTGGGAGGTCACAGCATTTTGAAGTCATAGAGGGTCTTCTTTACTATACGAAATCTAGGACTACTAGGGCAGAGTTTCGCCCATGTATTCCGCGAACCCTTAGAATGGCCCTTTTAAACGAATTTCATGACAAACCTCTTGCAGGCCATTTAGGTATTCGCAAGACCCGTTGTAAATTGCGGGATGTTGCCTATTGGCCTGGCATGTACCAAAGTGTGCTCGCATACGTTTAATCATGTCACTTGTGTCAGATTAATAATTACCGTAATGTAAGACCGGCCGGTCACTTGAAATCTAGTTCAAGTTCTCATGGTTTTGACATTATTTCAATAGATTTATTGGGACCTTATCCTTTATCTGTTAAAAACAAAGCTCGTTACGTTTTAGTATTAACTAATAATTTTTCTAAATGGGTTGAAGTTTTTCCCATTAAAGCCGCTAAGGCAGAAGTTATTTGTAATGTATTAATTAATGAAATATTCTCTAGATATGTTGCACCTAATAAAGTAGTTTCGGATAATGGTCCCCAATTTATTTCTGACATTTTTGAAAGAATGTGTGCGAGACTACACATTAAGCATAAATTCATTTCCCCATATCATCCCCAGAGTAATCCTGCGGAACGAGTAAACCGCACGCTAGTGAAAATGATTGCTACATTTGTCATGGATCATAACGAGCGATGGGATGAACATCTTGAGCTTTTTTCGTTCGCTCTCCGCTCGTCTGTTCACGAATCTACTAAAATTACTCCTGCAGAACTTTTTCTGGGTCGCAAAATTAAGACCCCTTTTGAAAATTTAACGGGGATTATCGACGACCTAAACCAGCGACCAACTCCGCAATCAGTAAGATACATGGCTGCAAAAGCTCGTGTTGCAATGCTAGGAGCAAAAGCGGCTCAAGCAAGATACTATAATACTAGGCGTAGGGAACCAGATCTTGTCGTTGGAGATCTCACTCTCGTGGAAACGCACTTCCAGTCTTCTGTTTCTCATACCTTAGTGAAGAAATTTGCACCCAGCTACAAAGGTCCATATCGGGTGGCAAATGTTTTTGAAAATAACATTGTTCTAGAAAAACCTGACAATCAATTTCAATACGTACACGTTGCTCAGTATCGCAAGTATCATGAACGAAATATAGATTTTATAATCAACCCTACTCAACCTTCTGTTCCACAGACTATATCTCACGATCAACCTCCAGAAATTTTGGACGAACCGACAAACATATTTGAAGAATCTTCAGTGATTTTTTCTTCACCCTTCCCTCCACAAGACGGGCTTCCAAACACTCAACCTGATTCTCCTATGAGACGAAGGCTCGAATCAAGTTCTTCAAATACTAGTATCGTTCCTTTCCCTCCAAGCATTGCCAAGACTATTGCTGCACCGTTTCCTCATAACTCTGCATCAACACAAGCTCCTACTTCGTTGAATACCTCGTCAGAGAGTATTCCTACAGGCAGAAATAAACATCGCCCTGCACGACCACTAACTTACAGCAGCGACTCAGAGTCATCAGATATTTCTGATTTATCAGTTATGGACAATAGTTTGACGATTCCTAAACGTCAGACACAAATTACAAACCGTCCAGCAACACCAAAAGCTGGTCGAAAACGTAACTTGTCTCCCTAATCTGCTTCGCCGCAACAACGACGAAGGCAGAGATCCTTGCATCCGCCCGGGTTTCGCCCCTGGAACCTACGCTCAGGGCAAACAGGGCCGATGCCTGCTTCTACTCTGATGCCACGAGGTAGAAAGCGAAAACAAACGATGTGGCCGGAGCCACGTCCGTCCAACAGAATGCTGGAAGGACAACACGGGCCCCAGCACAAAGGGACTGCATATCAAAAGCCTGGGGTAGCCCGTTCCTGTAAGCCGCAGGGATTTACTGACCGACAAACTTCGGCCGTTCCTGATTGACGGACTTCAGCCGTTCCTGACCGTTCCTGTCAGCCGCAGGGATTTCCGGACCGACAGACTTCAGCCGTTCCTGACCGTTCCTGTCAGCCGCAGGGATTTCCTGACCGACAGACTTCAGCCGCTCCTCACCGACGGATTTCAACCGCTCCTCACCGACGGATTTCAGCCGTTCCTGACCGTTCCTGTCAGACGCAGGGATTTCCTGACCGACAGACTTCAGCCGTTCCTGACTGTTCTTGTCAGCCGCCGGGATTTCTTGACCGACAGACTACAGATGGTCCAGATCCAGTCACGTCCTTGAACAGAGCTACGCCACCTGAATTTACCAGTCCGATTAGGCCTGGAAAACGTTATCGTACTAGAGTTTTTTATGCGTCCTCGAGATAAGTAGGTTCTCGTGGACAGGTTCTTTTCTCCGTTTGTTGTTTTTCCTGCACGACCACTTGGCGTGTCAGAATTTCTTTTTTTCGTGTGGGCCTATGCATTCTTTTTGTGTATATATGTTTTTTTATATTTCTTCTATGTCCATCTACTAATCCAAAATTTTTTTATATATCTATGTGCTTAGGGGTAAAATAATAAAAATTGTTACTCTTAGGCAGCTACAGGCAATCTTCGCTGCTGATACAGTTGGTTTGTATTCAACGATAATATGAGAACGTAATTTGAAATTAAAAAAGTGATTCCTGCTAGGCAGAATAAAAGGAAGGTATGCCGATGCAGGTTTGTTTTGTTCAAGTATACAAAGTGTTTCACAGACGAATACAGATTTCTTGATTTTGTCATGCCAAGTTTGATATTGTACATACTGCTGCCACCAAAACAACAACAAAAAAGAGGTCGATAAAACGTCAGTCAACGAAGTGTAAGACTTACACTCCAAAATTGATAGGTTTTTCGAAAAAAAAAAAATAAAAAATTAAGGGGTAGATGTTGTAACGTATACTCTAGATTCACTTTCCTTTTGATTTTTACTATCTCTGGTTATTTTATTTTACTATGTAAATTATCTTCTTACTGAACGAGATGTTATTTCTCCCGCTGAATGAGATCTGGCAATGAATGTAAGTCATGACGTGGTGGTAGCCAGTATAAATAGGCGCGTTCAACGATAGTAGAGAGAGCTTTTGTTTGTGTTACGTGAGAGAGCTTTTGTTTATATGGAGAGAGCTTTTTGTTGATGTGCGTAGGGAGAGATTTGTTTTATGTGTAAAGAGGTCTTCGTTTATGTGAGTAGAGCTTCGTTCATGTTCAAGGAGCTACGTTTTATTGAGTAGCTGTGTGACCCGTGAAGTGTATGTTGGATCATATCAAGAGTTTCCCTAGTAAAAAGGTTGTTCCAGTAAGTACGTTTTTCTCTGTTCATAGTTTTGTCAGACCTCTGTCTGGCTGTTAGGTTTATTTCATTAGTTGTTATTATTAACAACCAGCATAAGACTTTATTCATGTTAATTACTACTACAAACTTACTAGCAGTTAAAAGCTTGTTCATTATTATTACTACATTACTAGCAGGAAAGTTTATTCATGATATAATTAATAACACAACAAGCATTAGAAGAAGAAGCTTGAATTCATTATAGTGTGTCTCTCCTCCAATAGGGATTTTCCTGCGCCCAGTAGTGTACATTATGCGTATTCATAACACCATCCCGTGTGAAGCGTGACTCATCTGTCCATAAAACGTTTGACAGAAACTCTGGGTCCTCTTCTAAAGCATTCAACATGACATTACAAAAATCAAGTCTTTTCTCCGCATCTCCAGGCCACAGTGAAATTGCGAATGAAATTAATGCATACGGTTTCTGCTCAAAATATGTAGTAAACGCTGTTGGTTTAATCCACTTTCCCGGGCAACTTCATTTGCGCTGCTGTGGGGATGTGCAAATGCGTATGAGAGAATATCCGTATTGTCCCGCTTTGGCCTGTCTGTACGTGAGCAGTGATTGACACTACCCGGACACAGCGATTCAGGTATTTTTCCGCTTTTTTCGCATTTGGAGAGTCCCCTTCCACCTTTTTTATGGGGCAAAAACATCTATGCACTGTTTTTGCCTCGCTGAACAAGTTTGTAACTGAATTTTTGCCCTATCTGCAAGAGGGGGGATAGCCCAGTCACCCCCCAAGGGGGCGAGGGGATCCCTCTTGGTGTTATTGTGTGCGCCATAGGAGGGTTTCCTATACAACTGAACAAGAAGTAAATCGCTAATTACCATAGTTCGTGAGATATTGGCCTGATGACGGACTTTCCTCGTATCCCTGTATATTAAACAGCCATAGGGACATTACACAATCTGGTCTGACTCCTGCTCCAATAGAAAACCATTTCGATAAAACACCATTCACTCGTACACAAGCTCTACTGCCAGCGTACATGTCTTTCACACTATTAAGTAGATTCCAGTAATACCATATTTATTCATTACCTTCTACAGGAGAGTCCTATTTACTTTGTCATAAGCTTTCTCTAAATCTATGAAGGCCGGCAACATTTTATGACCAACAGACAGATACTTTTCAATCATCATGCGTAAAGCAAAAATTTGGTTAGTGCAGCCTTTACCAGACATAAAGCCACTCTGCATATCCCACACTTTCTCTGATGTAAGACCCCGTACCCTATCGATAACAATCTTTCCAAATACTTTCTATGGCACACTCAGCAAATTGATACCACGAAAGTTGTTGCATTCAGTCTGATCACCCTTTCCCTTATACAAGGGAACAATAATAGCATCCTTCCAATCCTGAGGCACCATTCCTAACTCCCGACATAACTGGCAAATTTCAGTTAAGCAGTCAATCAAAGAGTCACCGCCATATTTTAGCATCTCAGTAGATATGGCATCTACTTCCAAAGCCTTACCACTCTGAAGTGATTTTAGAGCTTTACACACCTCTTCTCTGAGAGATGGGAAACCCATCTCTCAGAGAAGAGGTGTGCGATCTTAGTGAAAAATGGGTTTGCCTCCTCGGGGAGCTCCATGGCCAACAATGGCACACAGAACAGCAATAAGGACCTATGTGAATCTTGGAGAGGTACCAGCTAGTTCTGTGTGACATTGTTGGCGAAGACTCCAACACCCTGGGTTATGTTCCACAATCCTAAGGTTGAATGGCGAACTGGAACGGTCAGCTGTGGGCTAATCCCCCGCACTGATGTACTTTCCTGATTTTTTAAAACACAACAGAATAATTAACTGAAAACGGATTAGGGATGACTGAATTCTTATGGACTTCGATACCCTGTAACGTACCAGGAGATGTGACGTAACTGCCAGAAGGACGCACACGACATAGAGGCAGATAGGAATCAGAATAAAACGTCCGCGTAGCTCAATTGGTAGAGTGACTTATTCCGGAATGAGGGGATCCGGTTTCGAATAGTGGCGTGGACAGAAATGACGGAGAAATTTACTTCGTTATAACCCATGATATTCCTTAAAATACAATAGAATAATTAAATGAACTAGTGACGATTGACTCCTTATATACTTTGAGACCCATGAAATTTGATAAAACACAAGGAATAATTAATAAAATGAAAACGGAATAGGGACAACTAACTTCTTATGGACTTAGACACCCACGAAATTTGTTAAAATACAGTAAAATAATTAAATTAATTGGGGTGACTGACTTCTTATGGACTTAGATATCCATGAAATTTGTTAAGACACAATAACATAATTAAATGGAAACGGATTAGGGACGACTGATTTCTTAAGGACTTAGATAAGAACCCACGAAAGTCATTAAAACGCTTGAGAATATTTAAATGAATTAGGGACCACTGGCATATTATAGACTTTGATACCCATGAAATTTCTTAAAACTAAATTAAATATTTTTTGGAAAAAACGCAATTAATATTATTTAAAAAAAAACAGTATTGAGTTCATAGAATGCATTAAAATGAAAATATATCAACTATTAAGGATGCAAATATGGCTAGTATGGATGTTACGTCCTTATACCCAAATACCCCTGTCTTAGAAGCTCTAAGTATGATTATTAAAATATTAGAAGAACAAAAAGACATGTCTTCATAACAAATTAAAGTGTTAAAAGATATATTAATATATATATATATATATATATATATATATATATATATAAATGGATGTAAGGTCAGGTGATGCGTAACATCACAGCCTCTCCTTGACAAATGTCAACCCCGCCTTCTCGTGGTGCATCCTGTTCCCACTAAAGGGGCTCTGACGACCGCCAATAGCGGTATAACTGTACCATCGGGATAAGAGGAAATGCTATTCCACACTCACCAACCCAACCCGCTTGGCCAGCGTGGTGAGTTATGGCCAAATACCTCCAAAATGACTCCACAACTTAAATCTTGGCCCTCAGTCTCCGACAGCTGGAATGTACCTGGCCAAGGCAGCGGAAAGTGCGACATTAAGGCAGAGGGTGCTAAGAATCACCGGAGAACCGGACCAGGTTGCCATCTGATGCTGATCTTGGCTACGTATAACGGACGCTCCCTATCTTCTGATTCAAGGCTTCTTGAATTGGAAGAGGAACTACAAAGGATCAAGTGGGACATCGTCGGGCTAAGTGAGGTAAGGAGAAAAGGAGAAGATCTCATTGAACTGAAAAGTGGACATCTCTTCTACTATCGTGGGACAGATACTGGCAGAACTAGTGGTGTTGGATTTATAATAAACAAGAAACTGAAGGATAAAGTTGTAGAAGTTGAAAGTTCCTCTGACAGAGCTGCACGACTCGTTATCCAACTCTCGAGAAGATACCAGGCTCAGATTACTTAAACTTATGCACCACCCACAAGTCATCATGAAGAAGAAATTGAAGAATTTTATAAGGAAATTCGTCATCAAAATAATAAAGGTAAGCAAAACTTGAAGATAATTATGGGAGATTTCAATGCAAAAATAGGGCAACAGCAACAGAATGAAAATTTAGTAGGTAAATTCGGTCACGGCAGCAGAAACCAGCGGGGAAATACTCTCGTTGAGTTTGCAGATTGTAGAGGCAGAAGGGTTTTTCATCTTGAACTCATTTTTCAAGAAAAAGGGACACAGGTAATGGACATGGAGACATCAAAATGGGATGACAAGTGAAACTGATTTCATTATGTTGTAAAAAAAAATTCGTCGTAGAAGACTGCAGTGTGCTAAACAAGTTCAACACAGGTAGTGACCATTGATTGGTGAGATGTAAGATGCACCTCAACACTGAACTCGAAACGTGGAAAGCTCATAAGACAAACAAAATGTATTGACATAACCAACCTTAAAAAACACCATAATACATCAAGTTGGAACTGAAGAACATATTCTCTGCTTTAGAAAGCCTAACGTCGGAAGAAGTGGATATTTCTGAAGTTAACAGAAAAGTAACCAAAGCTCTTATGGAAACAGCAACAAAATTAGCTGGGTCTAAGAACAAGTTGCATGTGAACAAATTATCAGGAAAAACCAAAATGCTGATGCAAAAAAGAAGAGAGATGAGGACAACTAAAGAAGATGTGACTTCCAAAGTGGAATATATAGAACTATGCAAGACATTACGAAAAAGTATCACTGAAGACGTAAGAAAATTCAACTGTGAACTAGTGATTAAAGCAATTGAAAATAACCAAAGCCTAAAGATAGCAAAGGGACATCTCAGTAAGGGAAGAAAACAGATTATGGCACTGAGAAAAGAAGATGGTTCTGTAACAAGAAATAGAGGCGAAATTTTGACAAGAGTAAAAGATTTCTACTCCAAATTATATGAAATGGATGATACATGTACTCCAGACATCATGAAAGGTACCAGTACCAGAGTTCTTCCAGTCCTCCCAGCAGAAGTTGCGCATGCATTCAAGAACATGAAGCGGGGGAAAGCTCCAGGAGAAGATGGAATAACTGTAGATATCATACAAAAAGCAAGTGGAGAAATTGAAACAGTACTCGCCCAAGTTTTTACTGGATGCCTTAATGAAGGGAAGATTCCTGAGGATCGGAACAAGGCTACAATGATCCTGCTACATAAAAAAGGTGACATTGAGGATATCAGGAACTACAGACCTATCAGCCTCCTATCAGTGGTTTATAAAATCTTCAATAAAGTTCTTTCACACCGCTTGAAGGTAGCAGTGGACATGGCACAATCGAGAGAACAAGCTGGATTCAGGAGTGGCTACAGCACAATAGATCACATCCACGTACTGAATGAACTAATTGAAAGAGCAAGGGAATATGAAATTCCATTGTGCATGGCTTTTATCGATTATGAAAAAGCCTTTGATTTGGTGAAACCATCAGCAGTTACAATGGCTCTGAAATCCTGCGGAATTGAAGATGCATACATTAATATTATTAATAACATCTATGAAAATGCAAGTGCAAAGATTCGGCTGTTTGAAAATACAACACACGTAAAAATTGGAAAGGGTGTGAGACAAGGCTACACCATATCTCCGAAGCTCTTTAATGCCACATTGGAAAATGTCTTTCAAGCACTGAACTGGGAAAACAAAGGGATAAAGATTAATCGATATTATCTAACCCACCTTTGTTTTGCTGATGACATAGTCATTTTTGCAACTACCCCATCAGAGCTGCAGAATATGATCCAGGAACTTGCTGACAAGAGTAAAGAAGTGGGATTAAAAATGAACTTTCAGAAGACAAAAGTGATGTTCAATGCTTTTACAAGAAATGAAGATTTATCGATCGATGGAGAAAAGCTGGAGATAACAGACACGTTATCTTGGACAGCAGATATCAAGTGAGGGGCACATTGATACAGAAATTAATCGGCGTACAAAACTTGCCTGGAGAGCTTTTGGAAGAAACAGCCTAATTTTCAAGAGCAATATGCCATTATGTCTTAAAAGAAAAGTGTTTGATCAATGCATCCTTCCAGTGCTTACGTATGGTGCAGAGACGTGGACCTTAACTAAAAGAGACATACAAAGGCTGCAAACAACTCAAAGGAGCATGGAGAGGTGCATTCTTGGTGTAACCAGGAGAGATAAGAAGAGGAACTCCTGGTTCCGAAAAATGACAAGAATGGAAGACATCATGATCAGAGTTAAATCCCTGAAATGGCAATGGGCTGGACATACTGCCAGAAGGACAGACCATCGATGGACAGCTTAAATTTTAGATTGGATTCCAAGGGACAGGAAAAGACCCAGAAGAAGACCACATGGGAGATGGGTGGATGAAATTCTAAAGTATGCGGGAGTGACATGGAGGAGACTGGTACAAGACAGACCGTTGTGGATTTAACTTGGGGAGACCTTCGTCCAGCAGTGGATTGATAATTGTTGACAATGATGACGATGATGATATATATAAATAAGTATTTTCTCTTTGACAAGATATATCAACAGAAAAAAGGCTGACCAATGGTCTCACCCTTATCATGTTTGTTCGCAGAGATTATCCTACAAGAAACTGAGAAGCAAGTAATAGGCAAACTAACCGACAAGCCTATCACATACAAAAGTTATGTGGACGACGTATTTATTGGATCGACTATGAAAGAAAAATAATTAAGAGGCTTGTCCAACGCAAATTTGTATCCATCTAGAGCACTAACATTAGAAATCGAGCAAACAATAATATATCCTTTCAGGATGCAATGATCATAAGAACGGATAATGACTTTCAGTATAAGGTATATAGGAAGACTTCTCGAGTTCCAATTATGATACCTTATAATTCGCCCCATCCCAAAACACACAAAGAAACTGCATTAAATAATTTAACCAGAAGAGCCTATACACATACAAGTAGCAAGGAATTTTAGTAAGAAGAAATAATGATAATAAAAACATTTCGAAAATATATGGATATCTCAATGAATTCCTTAATAATTTATTCAAGATATGTGATAATAAAATAAAGCATAATGGAAATAAAAATAATTGAAAAAAAAAGAAAAAGAAAAAAGCAATATATTGAATCATTCCCCTGTAAAAATAAATTAACATCGAAAATCAATCATTAAAAGGGAAATATACCAAAAGTTTAGGACAATCAGTGATGAAATTGGTGACACAATTTCAACAATGGTTAATAATGTGAAGCAAAAGACTCATTTATTACAAAAATCACGCGTGTACAGAATACCAATTGAACATGAAAGAGACGCAACAAAAAAGAAGAAATATTATTATG
Source organism: Macrothele yani (assembly GCA_039090855.1). Lineage (NCBI taxonomy): Eukaryota > Metazoa > Arthropoda > Arachnida > Araneae > Macrothelidae > Macrothele > Macrothele yani. Next base: position 31,682,521 of record CM077007.1, read on the forward strand.
GAGTATTCTAAAAATAGATTCGAAAAGAGATTAAATCAACATGTTTAGGAACTGGGAAAAGAAAGAAAAAGAAAAAACATCAATAATAAAATATTGTGTGGAAGAGGTTGCAAAACCGATTTTTGAAGAAATTTCAATAAAAAGTGGATACCGGAGCGAACGGGAACTAAGATATTCCGAAGCTCTCACAATCGAAAAAAGTAAAAAAAGGAAAAGGCATGTAACATCAATAACCTGCACACAGTTGCAGAACCATGAATAGTGCTAATTAAAAAGAAAAGGAAATTAAACCCAACGAACGAAAATATTTGAGAATGTAAGGACAGAACAAGAAATATAGATGGCGCCAGAATGCAAGAAGTATTGAACTAGAAGAGAGAAGTACCTGATAGCTGATGATTTGTGACGTACGCAAAGAGACTCAAACATAGGGACTCTGAAACAACATGTTTACATGTGAACTTCTAAACCACATGTTAGGGGAGACAACATGGTAGTTTTTCTGAAGATGAATAAGTACTATACCCTGGAGTGCAAACATTAAGGACGAAGAGGAGAGATTAGCATAACAGCGGAACGAGCAGGCAGAACGGATTGAAAGACCACTCAGGAGATAGACTAGGGTCAGGTACGGTAGGGCATGCGCAAATATGCAGCATGACGTAGGGGAGTGTCGGAAGGGTATAAAGCACACGGGAGGTGTGCTCTCAGCAATTAGGTGAAAGCTATTGCACGGTGTACATCTGTTTGAACGACGTCCAGTTGCTGCCACTGTGTGATATGGTCAACAGGCAATCCAGTAGACAACTTCTGAATGATTTTACCCGAGGTCGCGTCATTGGGAAGTTGGAAGAAGGTCGAAGTGTGACTAGTGTGGCCGAGGAATTCGGGATCGCTCACATCATCGTTTCACGAGCTTGAAGAGCATTTCAAACGAAACAAACAGCTGTCCGAGAGTTTAGCAGTGGTCGTCCACGAGCAACCACGGCGGCGGACGACCGGTATATTGTCTTACCGGCGAGAAGAGACAGACGGCAGACAGCGGGAGAAATCACAAGGCACATGTAACAGACAACTGGACGTCCGTTATCGCGTTTTACCGTGGCCAGGAGACTGCACAAAGGTGGTCTATTTGCACGACGACAAGTACGGTGTGTGCCATTAAAGCCTGCTCATCGGAGACGGCGGTTTCTGTGGTGCCAGGAACACAAGAACTGGACACATAAGCAATGGGGTCAAGTTCTCTTTACGAATGAGTGCCGATTTAGTCTGACGAGAGATTCTGGACGTATACACATCTGAAGAGAACAGGGAACACGCAATCACACCTGCAACATCATCGAAAGGGACTGGTTTGGAGGTGGCGGTGTTCTCGTTTAGGGCGGTATCACGCTTGCTAGCCGTACAGACCTCCACATCTTCCAAGGAGGTTCAGTCACTGGTGTCCGCTATTGTACAGAGGTTTCTCCTGCCTCACGTGCGTCTGTTTAGAAGTGCTGTGGGTCCTGAGTTCCTCTTCAGGGACGACAACGCTACATCTCATCGTACAGTAGCTGTCGCAGAGCTGTTGGAGAGTAAAGATATTCAACGCATGGATTGGCCCGCAAGGTCCCGGGATCTAAATCCAATCGAACACGTGTGGGACCTTCTCGGGAGACGCTTGGCAGCACGTCACCATCAGCCAGCAACGATTCCGCAGCTGCGATTGGCGCTACAAAAGGAATGGGCCGCGATGCCTCAACAGCTCCTTGACAACCTCGTCCTCAGCATGGACAGACGTTGTAAATCCTCCAACACAGTCAGGAGTGATTATATCCCTTACTAAAGACTGGATTTTTCTTGGCAGCCGCCTGTCACATGGACGTTTCTGTCTTCTGTCCAGTTGTGATCGAAGCTACCTTTTAAATAAAGTGCCTTTGTATCCTTTGAATTCCTTGTTTGGACGGTTTTGCTCACTTGTCCCATATTCTTACATCTTGGGGATCTTATGATGTGCTTTGAGTCGATGTTGAGCACTTCTGCACGACGTTACATTCGAAAAACCGTCTCGTCCTTAATTTTTGCACGCCAGTGTAGTTGAATAGCTTTAAATGTTAATAGGTGGTGGACTCAAGATTTTAACATGATGCATGTCTCCGTTTTACTATATTAATGGATTTCAACGTGTAAATAAGATTTTAAAGATTTTTAATGGTAGCTGCATAATCTACAGAAATAATTATTTATATACGAGTGAATGACGATAGCACGAAATATAATGACTATTTGGAGTGATATTTTTTACCAATAGTATTGTATGTGTATTTAGTATGGAATAAAGCAGGAAAGCACTTATAGAATTATAGTGAACTTTCCTAGGACATGTCTTGAGTTTACATCTAATATGGAAATACCAGGATAGTCACACCGAGAGTCCGCTGGAAGTCAAATATGGCTTAAAGGTACGTTACGTATTAAACCATATAATTATATTATTTTTAACTTAAAATTAAATAATTAAATGAATTAGGGATGGCTGACTTCTTATAGACTATAATCTCAGATGCCTACGAAGGTTGTTAAAATACAACATAAAAAAAAAGTTTGGGGAGAGATGAATTCTTTCATATGATCTTAAATGCATATGGAAAAAGCTAAAACAGAACATTGTAAATGAATAAATGGAAGAAGACTGATTTCATATGAAATTAGATTCCCATGAGAGTTGATAAAACACAAGGTAATAAATGAACAGATTGGGGCTTCCTGGAACCAGTGACCCTGAAATAGGGACGGGCGACTGCTTACAACCCATTGAGTTGCTCACGGTGGTCGTTAAACCTCCAATCAACAACAGATTGGGGACGGCTGACTTTTTATGACGGTGGATGCCCATACAATATGCTGAAATGTAATACAATTAATACATAAATTGGAAGCGGCTGACATTTTATATGATTAGGAGCCAATGATGGTCGTTAAAGCCTAACATATTAAATAAACAAAATAGAATATGTTGACTAATTACCTTATATGCCCGTAAAAGTCCCTGAACTCAACACAGTGCGTACATTAATTGGAATGGCTAACTTCTTATGGTCTTAGATGCTCACGAAAAATGTTTAAACACAACATAATTATTAATATAAACACCCAGATCCGTCTGTCTCTTTGGAACATTTGACGTCACAGCAACGTCTGTTTTGTTGCGGCATCACTTCCCGAACAATTCGTGTGTGCTCTTGCGATGACAAAATGATTGCCTGCTATATAATAGCACGCGATCACTTTTAGATGTCCAGGTGATCGCGTGCTAATTTAAAAACACTGGATTATTAAGGATTCGAGTTCTATTTTTCATAACATAATATCACAGGTTTGCACGCGATCACTTTGAGATGTCAACGTGATCGCGTGGTAATTTAAAATTATTGGATTATCAATGACTCGAGTTTTATTTATCAGATCTATAAAATTCGAATTAAAATCTTAATATCATGGCAAGTTTGCATTTGTATATTAATTTAATTTAGCACAATTCGAATATTAAGGTGGAGGTTTCAATTTTTTTCTTCCTTTTTTCATTTAACTAACTTTCCGAATTGATTGCTGATTATATTATACATTTTGCAAAATATCGTTCTATCTAAACGCTCTAACCTACAATAAAAACTGAAATCTTGAGATGTTTAAGTGAGCAAAATTGCATCTAACAGCAGATGTCGCCTCAATACCACATTGTCCAGAATTTAGATATTTCCGATTTGTAATACCAGATGTCGCATTCTTTTGTGGAAAAAGCTTTGTTAAGAAGTTTCAAAATAACCGTCGAATAGGACAGTCTAAAACAAGCCGTGGAAGGAATAACAAGTGAATCGGAGAAAAAGTAATTTAACGAGAAAAATCAAAGTAAAAGTTATTAAGAGAAGTTCACACGAAAACAAATTTCCGAGTTCAGAGCTGATTTTATTACACATTTTATACAGTATCAATCTATTCAAACGCTCTAATCTACAAAATTGTTAAAAAACAAAAAACAAAAAATTTTCACAGAATGTTATTTATCTCGAGAAAAACGGAAATAAATACAGTAGCATATAATATTTAGTTCTAACATGAATGAGTTCTTACTATATAAGTTTTTACTATGTTTCCTTACAGAAATCCAGCGTCTTTTTTATTTGTTTTTAATTTGCTTCAATTAAAAATTTCACTCCGTCACACGACGGGCAACATCCCCTATATATTAATATTTTTATAGCTTAAAAACAACCGTCCTAGGACGGGCTATAGGACTATATGCTAGTAAATAAATAAGTAAATCGGCGAGAGGTTTGAGTGTTTATGAATTTGATGCCCATGAAAGTTGTTAAAACATAATATAATAAGAAAATTAAAGACGGTTGACCTCTTATGGTGTTAGATGCTCATGAAACATAAAACACAAAATAAGTAAATAAGCAAATCGGGTACGGCTGTCTCTTTATGAATTTTATGCCTATGAAAGTAGCAAAAATATAATATAATAAATAATTAGGGGATGGGCGAATTCCTATGGTCTTAGGTGCTCATCAAATGGCTAAAACACAATATAATAAATAAAAATAAATAAATTGGGAAACAGCTGACTTCTCATGAACTTAGATGCTGATGAAAGTTGTTAAAGCACAACAAAATAAACACAAAAAATTAGAGAACCTGATTTTTTCAGGTCTAAGATGCGATTGAAAGTTGTTAAAGCACAACATAATAAATAAATATTTAAATTGAGAACATCTGCCTTTTTTTATGACTTTGGACGCTCATGCAAAAAAATTGATTGCGTATGTCTAACTTGGGTAACGTACGTTTACACAAGCTCCCTAAAACCCTAAATGCTTGCACCCGCCATGTGTTCTAGCTGCTTAAATATTTGAGGGGTGGTGGTGTGGGGCTAAAGCGTGGGCTAAAAAAAATTAAATCAAAGTTTGGTGGTTGAAACCCATCCCAGTTTTCCCATATAGTCGTGCCTGCTTAAATGCAACTGCAGTTGCGCCGCATGCTCTATCTGCAGCACAGCGGTTGCAGCGCTTTGGAAATCTTACCATCAAGGCCGGTTTCACCACTAGGCGAAATAAGCGGCTGCCTAGAGGGGGCCAAAATTTGGGGGCGCGGAGACTTGATAAATCAAATGTTTAATACTTGAGGGAAAGCATAATAAAAACAAATTTTGTTTTTTTCTTGTCCTTTCGATATAACTTGCGGATTCTTATTCAATGAGAAACTCAGACCTGTACTTGCAGACTGGATAAGTAAGCTTGCAGTAAATTCATCCCCACGGCCGCGGCCGAAGCGCGCACTTGTCTAAAAACTACCATACACCACGCCCGTCTCAATACAGCAGGAAAGACACGCGAATGAGTACGACGCAATTTTTTTTTTAAACAAACTGGATTCTGTATTATCCGACTTTCAAAAGATATATCAAAACTGTTTACTTCTATCAAAATTAAAGGCAATGCTCAACGTTTAAAGGTTTTTGTTTTAGAGGGTTCAACGACCACCGCGACCAACTCGATGGGCTACAAGCAGGTGTTCCTAATTTAGTGCCGCTGGTATCAGAGAAGAGAGAGAGCCAGTGCCGTAGAACAAACACAATATCGACACCTCACTGGATTCGTACCCGGACCCATCCCGGATGGAAGGTCAGAAGCCAGCGCTTAGATCACCGACCCATCGGAGGGGCTAGCTTAAAGATTAGGAACTGCCACCATTTTCTAAATCAGTGTTACGCAATCGGTGTGCCCCCCACAAGGTGAAAGGACGCGAACTTTTACCTATGATCCTATTGTAAGAAATTAATTGGAGAGTTTTATTTTTTTAATTTTATCCCAGTTACCGTGTTCCATGTGCTTGTATTTCATTCTCTGCAGCTGCATTGATTAAATAAGACGATGATTGTTTATTCTTTATTACATGCCGCGAATTGCTATGTATTTTAAGAAATAAAATGTAAAATATTTACTCACAGTTCTTGCTATATCGTAGTTTTGCTTACTGATATACTTGCCTCTACCGCTGTGCTATTCGGCTTCTTTGTTACACTTGCCGAATGTTCTGTGTACGCTTTTCCCTAAAAGGGCTGCGATTAAGAAAACTTTCCCTGTGCTTCATTATTTTATTACGTTGGCTTCGTATTTGTCCCTGTTTGTTAGTGCTTCTTTAACTTTATAACTTTTTTCCTGTTTCGATGCAAGCACCCATTGTTAGACTTTATTTTAAATAAGTCAATATATGTGTCCCTTCTTCTCTTTGAAGAGCACATGTCCCGCGTCTTACAATTATTTTAGTTCTGTCACAGCTGTGCTCTGAAGTAGTTCGAAAATTGTGATTGCTAGTCAGTCTTGCTATTGACTATTAAACTATTTTATTTTTTCAAGGTGGACAAGTTCCTTGTACGGAGTGTTCCGTCCTAATATTAATAGGTTGATTACATTACGTATTTATATCAATAGTGTCATGTCATACGTTTTTGAGGGGATTAACATTTTGGTGCGCTGTGCTGGGTGATGGATAATTTATGGTTTGCCGCGATTAGAAAAAGGTTGCGAAACACTGCTCTAAGTTAGCAGGAGCAAGAGAGACCCTACTACTACATTCATTTCTCTAGGATTTTTTGTTTCTTTTTTTCTTTCTATCGGGGGATCCAGGAAAGGATCATGTGTTGGGTAATCTGAATTATCGGTCGAACAAGAAATCGCCCGTGACATAGATTTAAAGACACTTGTTGGGAATTTTGCGCAACCCCCCCCCAAAAAAAACACGCGAAATGAAATTTTGCATTGGATCAGTCAGTAAATATATCTTGTTTCCATTAGTTTATTTCTATTTAGTATACATTGTGTTTTTTGCATTTTGCAATAATTTTCTTTGTAAGGGCAATATGTTCGTACATACAAAGGATAACATAAATTTGGGGGGACAGATGGCCTACCTAGGGCACCTAATACCCTAGCACTGGCTCTGCAATAAGTTTAAAATTCGCATCATAAAAATGGCCCAGATTTTGATTACTGTAGACGCTATTATCTTAACGTGGTCAGCCATGCCAGAAATAATACATTAAAACTTTCGATTCAAATTTGAAAAGAAACGTGAAAGGGAGTGTTGCTCCATCTGCTTAAGGGGATCAGTCCCTTTTTAGGTTTCGCATGATAACCTTATGTGAGGTCTCTACGTACTTAGCTACATCTTTCTCGCGATAGACTTGGCCTATCAAATTGCAAACTTGGCATGCATTTTCTTAAAGATATTATACAACCCCTCAACCAGAATTATCGCAATCGGTCAATTAATTAATTTTGTATTAATTAATCAAAATTGAGCAGTAGCGTTTCTATGTTTAAGGGGACCAGTCCCTTTTTAGGCTTCGCATAACTTAACCTTATGGGAGATCTCCATGTACTTAGGTACATGTTTCTCACGATGCACTTGGCCTATCAATTGCAAATTTGGCATGCATTTTCCTAAGCATATTATACAACATCTGAACTAAAATTATCGCAATCGGTCAAATAATTAATTTTGTATTAATTAATCAAATTAACCTTATACGAGTTCTCGATGTACTTAGGTACATGTTTCTCCCGATTAACTTGGGCAATCAATTGCAAACTTGGTGTGCATTTTCCTAACGATATTATACAACACCTGAGCTAGAATTATCGCAATCGGTCAATTAATTAATTTTGTATCAATTAATAAAAATTGAGCCGCAGCGTTTCTATGTTTAAGGGGACCAGTCCCTTTTTAGGCTTCGCATAACTTAACCTTATGGGAGATCTCCATGTACTTAGGTACATGTTTCTCACGATGCACTTGGCCTATCAATTGCAAACTTGGCATGCATTTTCCTAACGATATTATACAACACCTCAACTAGAATTATCGCAATCGGCCAATTAATTAATTTTGTATTAATTAATCAAAATTGAGCCGGAGCGTTTCTAGGTTTAAGGGGACCAGTCCCTTTTTAGGCTTCGTATGTTAACCTTATGGGAGGTCTCGATGTACATAGGTACATGTTTCTCACGATACACTTGGCCTATCAATTGCAAACTTGGCAATGCATTTTCCTAAGCATATTATACAACACCTGAACTAGAATTATCGGTATCATTCAATTAATTAGTTTTGTATTAATTAATCAAATTAACCTTATGGGAGGTCTCGATGTACTTAGGTACATGTTTCTCCTGATTGACTTCGGCTATCAATTGCAAACTTGGCATGCATTTTCATAAGGATATAATACAACACCTGAACTAGAATTATCGCAATCGGTCAATTAATTAATTTTGTATCAATTAATAAAAATTGAGCCGCAGCGTTTCTATGTTTAAGGGGACCAGTCCCTTTTTAGGCTTCGTATGTTAACCTTATGGGAGGCCTCGATGTACATAGGTACATGTTTCTCACGATAGACTTGGCCTATCAATTGCAAATCTGTCATGTATTTTTCTAAGGATGTTATACAACACCTGAACTAGAATTATCGCAGTCGGTCAATTAATTAATTTTGTATTAATTAATCAAAATTGCTGTCGATTTTGCTGACGTTTTCATTAGCAATTGTATTTATTATTTTAATTGAGTATATTATTTAGTCATGATTCTACTTCAGGTGATTGTTGATATATACAGTAAGGTAAAAAAATTTCAAGGCAGTATCTTCAGTGGTTTATGAGAAACATGCACCTAAATGTACAAAAACAGAACTTTTCAGGGCAGGCAAAACATGAAGAAGGCCACTCCCAGCCCTAAGAAATTAGCGCGCCTGGGAACCGAACAGTGGCGGAGGTAGTACATTGTTCCGAGTCAGAATTGGAAAAGCTGCCGATTTATTGGAGTTTAATAAAGGACAAATTATGATGGCACGGTGCTTCGGAACAACGAACTCGGAAACGGCGCGGTTTGTATGTTGTTCACTTGTCGCTGTAGTGATTACGCATAAAAAGTGGTGCACAGATGGTCAAACGACGAACCGTAGTTCAGCCGTGTGCTGTCCGCAGCTCACTCAAGCCAGAGGGGAGCGGAGACTGTCGCGTATTATTCACAGAGACCGCGGGGCCAAGTGAGACAAATCAGCAGCCACAAGAGTGGTGATGAGAAAAATGTGTCACAGCGCACAGTTCATAGCAGTTTTCTGCGCATGGGCCTGCGTAACCGAAGACCCAGCTAGGTGTCCATGTTCACTGCACGTCATCGCTTTCATCGAGATAGCACCGTGGAATGATTTGAAGAAAGTGGCCTATTCTAATGAATCAAGATACTTGGTGCATCACGTAGAAGGTCGTGCGCGGATACGCCGATTAACAACGGAAGCTATGGCACATGGACGCACTGTTGGGGGAAGCAGCCCGGCCGCGGCGGTGTCATACTGTGAATGATGTTCTCATTGGTAACTTTAGGCCCCATTATCCCAATAGCACAATCCCTGACATCTGGAAGGTATCTGAACATCGTTACGGACCAAGTTCCCCCATTCATGGAAATCGTGTTCCCTGCTGACAATGGTCATTACCAACAGGATGATGCGCCATGCCACAACGCCATAATCTTCAAGAAGTGGTTCGAGAAACATGCTAGTTCCTTTCTGCTAATGCCCTGGACTCCACATTCGCCTGACATGAACCCAATCGAGAATTCGTGGTTCGACTTGGAGAAGCGGGTTCGTGTTAAATCCCCACCACACCGAAATGTACGGGAACTGGAGAACCTGCTGTTGACATTATGGTACCAGATACCCCGGGATACCTATCGCCACCTCATCGAATCGATGGCTTGCAGAGTGACCGGTGTTTTGCGGGCTAAATTGGATCATATACCTGATTAGGTAAGTGGCCATAATGTAATGGATCATCTGTGTGTTTGTACTGCAAAAACAGCAAGATAAAGCAAGATTGAAATTCTAACAGTAGAAGTTAGGAGCTTTTCACCTTTCTAATGGCTCAAATGCTTTAATTTGGCTTTATAAACCACTAAAATTTGACTCATTGGGCTTGAACACATTATTGATGCTGTTCTAAGAATCTATTTTACACCATTCCAGAATTAAATTGCTTTAAAAGGCTTAATGTAATTCCCTTGGTCTCCTGAGACATCATGCAGTTTGATGCTATATTCGAGATTTTCAACGAACAACCAAATTGTAGTGAATATCAACACCATCAAAACTGAAAAAAAAATTACTAAAGATAAATAAAAAGGTGAAAAGAATTAATCTTGACAGGAAATTAAATGTCGGTTAAATAATCAGGAGAATCCAACTTGCTAACGGTAGAATTTATCTTAATTCTCCAAAATGCTTTATAGCTACAAAAATCTGTTACGGTTGCGAAATTTTTGCATTAATGTCATCTTCGTATATATCCATTGACATCGCATAGTAACATCGTAGATATTCGTATTACAGCAAAAGGCAAATTAAATCAAGATAAAAATTTTCCTTAACCATCATCTGCTACGAAATGTAATATCTTTTTCGGAAACACAGTTTTGCCACAAAATTTTACGAAGTTTAGAAACTGTGAATCCTATTAGGAAATATAAAACAGTTCGTTTCTGTGTTACACCTCCTCTTTCTTCTTTTAGGTATTCTTGCGCTAAGGATTTCTTTGAATTTTCCAATTAATTTTTAAATTGCGTTTTCTTCCTGCAAAAGTTAATGGCATGCATCAGACGTACTTTTTGCAAAGTTATACAAATGTAACCATATTAAGAAATATAAAATGAAAAATGTATGTGTTATTCCCTACGCGTTCTCCCTCCAGGTATTTTTCTTATCTAATATTATCTGCAGAACAAATGCACATAATCAGAGAGAATGGTCGATTTTAAAAATTCAAGCGCCGTCTTCCTCGCCATCTTTATGCATGCGTTCATTATATCTCCGTATATAAAACCAGGAAACAAGCCATGAGTGATACAATACACATTTCGAAGCTGTGAATCTGTTTATTGGTGTAAATATGACATGAATGGTAACTCCGATAATATCCAAAAAACTTAAAAACTTCTTCGTTCTGAAGTGGGAATCGAATCCACGTCTCCCGGATAGCGCCTGAGTAGGCTAACCACTACACCACCCAAAGCGGCCAACTTCCAAGTTTCCGATTAATTTGAATGTAACCATCACGGGATTCGCTTGTCGTAGCAACCGGCATTCACATATAGCGAATCTGGAGGATTAGAATTCATTCCCGTGATTGTCCAGATGTGCAGAATATTAATGAATGAAATACGGGATTATACCATTGCACAATACAAATTTCGAAGATGTGAATCCGTTTATTAGTGCAAATATGACACGAATGGTAAGTTCGATAAAATCCGAAAACTTGAAAATTTTGTCGTCATCTGATAAGTTATATTAAAGTTAATCGGAAACTTGAAGCTTGGTCCTTGTGGGTGGTGTAGTGGTTAGCATACTCGGACGTTTTCCGGGAGATGCGGGTTCAATTCCCGATCCAGGACGACATAATGTTTATGTTTTCGGATATTATCTGACTTACTGTACCTGTCATATTTACACCAATTAAGGGATTCACATCTTCCAAATTTGTATTGTACAATGGTGTAATCCCGTGTTTCATTCTTTGAAGGACTTACATTTTATCACTTGTGCTCTCGCCTAAACTTGCGTAAGGAACGAAACTGGCAACAATTAACTGAAAAATGACTGATAATGTTTTTCTACACGATACATTTACTGATTTATTTAGGTTATATAAATGAAAACAGTACCTCATCTTTAAGTAATAAGTGGCTTTAATTCACTGACAATTAATGAACGTAACTTGCAGCAAAGAGGCCGACAGGTCTCCGATGTTTGATGAAATTTCCGTTAGGTAAAGTTTGCGTTTCTGATTTTGAAAGATTCACTGTTTTGATAGATTTTCCGTCGTCACCTCAGTTGCTATCTCCTAGGGGAGAATTTTCCAGAAAGGTAAAAACGTATAGCAATGCCACGCAAGCTATTGATCTTCCCAGCCTTGAGCAAATATTGCTGATTTCTGTATACCACTTACTTCTCATTTAAGCATCACAACTATTCATTTCGGCAATACCCTAAAATTACTTTCCTTTTGCGATTTGGGAAAGGCATTCATCATTTCCTTGGTCAACACTTCTCAGCAAGCAAAAGAAGAGATGCAAAACTCTCGCTTTCTTTTCTGTAAAAGAAGTCAATAATAATAAAAGAAAGACTCGCCTTGTATATATTATGCAAGAATCGTCCTAGAAGCAAAAACTGACAGATCGTGACACATGCAATATAAAAAATAAATGTGTTTTTGTTGTGCGCAAAATCAATGCGTTATTTTGTCAAAGGTTGGACAGACCATTCATTACCTACGACGGGCTTTGTTTGATTTGCTTTTCTAACACACACTTAACAAACAGATTTCCTGGAAGTTCAAACAAAATCAAGATTCATTGTTATTATGCACATCACGTGACTTTTCTTAAGCTGTATTTGGAATTCATAACTGAAAATATACAAAATGTTGAACGTCAAAATTATATCAAAAGATTTCATTATTCCCTTTCCTTTTGCAAACGTCAACGTCGTTATGACAACTTATTAGGCATTGAAAGGAAAGAAAAAAAAAACGAAAAATAACTTGGTTGGTACTCTAATTTCCAAGTCCTTTAGATCAGAACTGTCTCAAGGAAACCTTGCTGCGCAACGATGCTACGGAGTCAAAATTAATGAGATGTGCTTTTATTCAATTTGTCATACCACGAGGAAACCAAAGGTTGAGATATTTAAATCAGCGAATCTTGAAACAGGATATTTTCTGCGAAAGAATCTTTAATGCTTTGCAAACGAAGTACCCAAAGCGTTTTCTTCTCCAGTTGCAGAGAAAATCCGAACAAAATTTAAATTCATTTGCGAGCGGTTTAAGTAGCAGGTAGCGTACGTTGTCAAGTTCAAGAGAGACTAGTTTGTAGAGGATAAAACTTAAAAACAACTTTCTATGGAACTTATTTGTTGTGCAGTGTGCGAAGGAAAGGTAAGCTGTAATGTTTCATGCAACTTTTGTACAAAACAATCGACTTTTGAAATGCGAATGTCAGAGACTATGCGCATTTTTTTTGACAGGGATGTAAATCTAAACTAATTGTTCTCAGAATACTTGGAAAAATTATCAAAAAGTTTTGCTGAAGAATGTATCAGAGTATTGGTACTCAGAAACTGATATAATTGAAACTGTGAAATGATTGTCAATAAGAAAGAAATTGACAAATTAAACTTTGGATTTGCGTGATTTTGATAAGCTAAGCGTTAAGATTTTAGTAATACCATATTACAAAAAAGGGGAATGTCTTCTTGCTCCTGGTAATGAAAGATTTGTTTTCAAACATCTATCCACACATCTGAACTTTTTTGGGGGAAAACTACAAATTACTGAACATATATTGCAAATTATGTTTGCTAAGGATCTGAAAGTGTTTTCAAGTATGCAGAAGAAGAGTGGAAAGTAAAATGAAGTATTTCTTATGAAGTTTTGTGTTCCAAATATTAGAAAAACTGTCGTCGCGCAACGAGTTCTTTTTCAGATAATGTACATTTTTGCACGAAACCGCTCTTATTTTTGTAGCAAAAAGAAATTTTACATAGCTATGTACATACGACGTACACAGAACGATAGGGGAAATTAGTTTTGCCAAAAGTTTACATAAAATGAAATTACATTATTCATGAAAAAAAATTGATTGAAGAAATCTAGCTAAAATTATTTTCCTCATGACTGACGTTCTGTTTTGTTTTGATTCTAATTTTGGCTGAGAAAAAGGTAGGTTTTTATCTCATAAGAAACCAAATCTTAAATAAAATAGCATTGGTAACCTTCTCATCAAAAATTTCGAAAACGGAGAATAAGAGACTATCATGGGGATATAGAGATCAACAGATGTATTGGTTAATAAATTGCCCAATGTCTTAAGATAAGCATACGTTTTTGCAAAATCGTATTTACATGCGGTTTAAGGAGAGTTCATTTTTGTCTTCTGAGTGTAATAATTAGCAATTGGAAATTCTGAATTACAAGTTTACACGACACTGGCAAAATCGTGTTTAAATACGTTACGCATTTATGCACATTGTAATCACACGAAATACAAGTAACAAGATGGGAACAAAAGACATTCAGCAGAACATACTGCTCAAACTAAATCTTCTGTTTGCAATGGAAACGCTTAATTTCAATTAATAGTTTTTATTCTCTTCTTTTATTTTTATTTTCATCCAGAGAAAAAAAAAGAAACCAGAGGAATCGCATTTTATTTTAAGATAAGAAATCTCAATTATAGAAACAGCGATCTTATACGAAACGGTCAAATGAGAAATGTTACTGTCCCCAAAATCATAGTTTTTTTAATTTTAGCTTGATACAGAGAAACTTTGAGCGCGGTGTTCACAGTACCTGACAGTTAAAGTAAAACAAATCTTGCGTTTCGAGCTAAAATAAATTTGTACAACCATCATATTGCATTAAAAAGACCGATATGTACAGAAAAAGAATCATGAGTGAATACATACTTATATGTAAGCACATCTAGGATATTTTGTGCAATATGATATTACCAGGAGCACTAAGAGCCAGGATAAAACACCATCGAGTTTCGAGCGACATTGAAGATTTGCATATCAATGCAATGATGCCGAACAGCTTTTTCATTAAGTCCACGAAAATGTCTCAAGGCACAGTAAAGAATCCTTTTCAACCTTTGATCACTTCTTTCTGCTGCTTTGGAATTTATCTGGCTGCGTCAGAGGAGGTAAAAATCTCTCTTAAGAAGGTTTTCAAAATGTTATTTGCTTTCGGAATGCTGATATCAACGCACTACTATGCTTTTCAGTATATTTCCCTTTTTATTCGAAATATTGGGTCCTGGAAGGATTTCAATCAAGCGCTTGTTATATGGACCTCAGCACTTACATATGATCTATCTATTTACCACAGGTCTTCGATAAAAACTATAATTCAATATTTCTCTATGGACAAGTATTCCAAGCTAAATCGTCAGCAACAGCGCAAGCTTCGAAAAATAATTCGCATTGCAAATGTTTGCATCTGGTTGTATCTTTTGGGTTGGATATCATCTTTCGTAGGCATACCCACAAAAAAGAATCCAGAGGATCATTTCAGTGGATTGTTTTATAGTAAGGTGATTAATAAAACATCCAAAAGTTTTGGAAAGTGGATGGTGCAAATAAATGATGGCTTTATGTGTTACGTGATCGAAGGGCCTTTCACTTTTATGATTATACTTTATGTGTTCCTAATCATAGGAGCAAAATTATGGTTCGAGAAATTCAGCAATGGAGTCAACAACACTATCACATCTATAGATTCGGTGGATAGGGTATACATACGACGATTGCGTCAGACATATACTGTTATGCACGACAGGGTGGAATCAATTGATACAGCCTTTGGAATGTCTGTGCTTGCATGGTTTTTCATGGTGGTTATAACACTCTGCATAAGAGTCATTGCCATTATTGATGACAGCTCCAAGTCCACAGTGGACAACGCAGCTATGATAACCATAGGCTTTGGCCTGTTCAGGGGCACTTTTATTATCCTCATTGGCATCACCTTTTCTGCTCAGGCGCTTTCCGATGCTGCTAGAGAAGGTATTTTCAGCGTTGAAAAAATTTTGAATACTTCCTACCATAAACCATCTAACGATTATATTTACGAAGAGGTCATTTTACTATTGCATAGGTTGCAGTTGAGACCCGTTGTAGTAACAATATGGAAATTCTCTACTATCAATAAATCTTTCTTAATGTCTTGCGTTCAAGTTATGACCACATACGTGATTATATGCTTGCAAATGAGCCCGGCAACGAAGGATCGAATGCAAACTTGAGAAAATTGCAGAATTAGTTCGGAACATTTTATAATAGAGGTGCCTAGATGTGACATGACAAATCAAAAAACAGCATTGCTGAAAGATATGCATAATGCGTAAAGGTGTATGACCGAAGAAGTTGGATCATATTTCAACTCACAAAAAATGTTATTTATTAAATCAAACATATGTGGATTTAAGATTTCACCAACATTTGCAGAATATTTACAGTTGTGCATAGTTCAGCCTAAAATAATAGCTCAAGCGAACATAATCGGTGTATAAATAGTCCGAATGTGGTTGGAACGAGGCAACCTGTGCATTAGAAAGCTTTGCTTTCTCTCAACTTCGTCGTTCAAAGTGGTGTTTTCGGGAGATGATTGACACTAATCCTTTCAAACGAACATAATCGGTCAATAAATAGTCCGAACGTGGTTAGAACGAAGCAACCTGCGCATCAGAAAACTTTGCTTTCTCTCAGCTTCGTCGTTCAAAGTGGTGTTTTAGGGAGATGATTGACACCCATCCTTTCTGAGTGATTAGCTGCTAAAGAAGTTGCAATAATAGCGACCAACCTAACTGAGAAGAGAAAAGATGTCTGACTCACTTGTTTGAACCTAGTGGCATGATGATGATGTCAGGGGAACTAGCCCTTCTCCATCATGCTTTGGGCCATAGAGCAGAGAATAAAGGACAATAAGCGAGCACTTACCATTAGTACAGGTTTATGGTGAGTTCTGTTGGAATGAGAGGGGAAAGGAACTACTTTGCGGTTGCTTTTGTAAAACCTGGCCGCTATGTGAACTATTCTATTCGGTGAGCGCAGAACATTTTGGGCACCATTTTATTCATATATGTCGTCCTCTTAAAGAGTTAAGTATCCAATATAAAACTGTATAACATCAACACAGTTTTGGGACCAAGAATTTTGTTTAAACTGCACAAAATCCGTTGGAATTTTCCCATCATAAGTCCAAGCTAGAGCATCCAACAAACGCAGATTCCACTCTGGATTGCTTTGGTGAATGTTAACTATTTGCCGTCAGATATTTACTTCAGTGCTTCCATATTAGTTACCATTCCTTTGAACTGTTTGAAATGCGATGAAAGTTTCATTCTATCTTCTGCACACCTATTCATGAAGTACAGAGTGTAAAGGAAGAACGATTACATAACAGGAAAACGTGTGAGAAATGTACGTAAAAACAAAATGACTCCACACATTTTGGTCCTTACAGATGTGATGTCACAGCTCACACTAGCATGGCTCAAGCCACAAATGATCAAGCGCATACTAGGATTGATTGCAGGTCTTTCACAAAAATAAGTGACAGGCTTGCATGCTTGTTAGAGAATTAATGAAACGCTTATGAATGCGAACTACAAAACTAATTTTACCGCATCAGAAGAAATACGAATAATTTTGAACATATGTAGTACTCGTGGTCTTCAGATTTGTTAAAACATAAGGCAAAAATTGATCACTAACTCATAGTGCATACATAAATCATGCAATCCCTCATTTTCTTGACCGTTTTTAGATCTGCATATCCGAAACTTTGGGACGAAAATGTTTATCAAATTGAGGTATGTTTGCCAACTCCAAATTAAAACTTGTGCAATATGTATTATTATTATTATTATTATTATTATTATTCATCTGTATTTGCTTAAGAATTTCATACTGGTGTACAATCACGGTATGTCTAAAAATGTGTCGTGATTATATGCTTCTTTGTGAGGTATCTGTCGTATCGTAATCGTAAAGCAATGCAATCAGTAGTAAATTTATTTCAAATGTGTGAACACGCTTTATATATTCAAATAATTTAACGTGGCCATTGTTTTCAAATTCAATAGGATTCTTCCGCTCCAACGGACGAAAGGACTGAGGCGCTCGTTTCTAATCATTTATCAGTGTTGGGCCTGGGTTCGAGTCTCGGTGGTGCGTTTGTCAAATATGTCCTAGTGCTTTATTTCTCATAGCGCTGACCCTTCTCCGGAGGCAGCGTCCTTGATTTGTGGACGGTCGATATGCTTATAGCCCTAAGAGTTGCTTATGATGCTCGATAGGATCCCTAAACAAAAACAACAAAGAAATAGCATCTACCAAAGTGATAACCGTATTCGCCACTGAAGATGGCAACTATATTGTACGGAACTAGTCTGACAGATTACATGGGTGCTTGATATTGCGTTTATGGTTCTTCATGTTTAATTGAAGCTCTTATTCATCTCGAATTGGTTTTGGTTCTTCAGCTTTTATGGAGTTATCTTGTTTCGTTTGCTCGTTTAATTTAAATATTTTTATTTTTTGATGTCTTATCGGGTTTCATCTCAGGGCACATGCACTTATTCACAGACCGGGATGAACTTCTGCGGATGAGTCTAGATGCATTATTTTTATTTTACTGTATGTTGCGTTATTGATATCAACAGTTCGTTCTTTGATACTCTTTTGCAATCACTCATGGAGTCTCATGTAACATGCGAAGCAATATTTCGAGCTGTCAATTTGGCAACATTATATTTAAGAGTTATATGCTTGTATGATGTTTTATATCAAAACACCCGTTAAGGTTCAGTTATAATTTGTTATGGTTCTTGGTACCTTTGCTAAGTATGGTAACCTAACGATCAGGAGAAGCAGTTGCTGTTTTAGATATGTTAGGTAATTACGATGGTGTGACCATATGTCATGTGCGATGTCTGCAATCTAATCGTCAGCCCTTTGCTAATAGAACGCTATGTAAGGTAACGTCTTTTATGCGTATTTTCTGCAGCATGAAGATGTTACGATTACGTACTACGAAGTAAGCCTTCTGATCTTCAATAGTTTCGTTACTTGAGAGACTTCCTTGTCATGTTTTTCTTTTACGCATTATCTTCAGTTTTGTTGTTATTGCTGCTGTTTTTGTTTGTGGAATTAACGACCACCGTGAAAAACTCAGTGGTCAGACATAAAACATCACCAATTAACTCGCTACTGTTCTTACTCTTGAAACAGTGTTTCTAACCCCCAATTCTCTCAACACCACTCACTTTATTACAAACCCTAAGACTGGAGGTATTCCCACCATACATAACATTCGAATTATAACAACCCTTCTTTTATCATTAACTAAATCCTCCACAGTCCCCATTCCTCCTATTTCAAATCTAATGATCGCTATTCCCCCACAAGCACGTACGAAACGAAATAAACCAACCGCACCCATCTTCTTGTCCCCTGACTTAACATTTTTCACCCCGTGTGCTGAACTGATGAATAAGCTAATAATCTTCGTAAATTTCTCTGACCAAAAGACCCTTAAACTTTACATTCCGATACTAACATTTAGAAAAGATCATGCCATGTATACTAACATGTAGAAAAGATCATGCCATTACAAAACTAGAAAAACTTCATGAAGAGAGAACAAACCCAAAGAATCACCGTGATCGAGACTCTCAAACACACCATACAATAGAATACGAGTTTCGTACAAAACTGAATTATCTGTTCGATATTTAACATGCTGATGCACTTACCCTCATCAAAATAGAAGACGGAAAATTTCTCCTTGCGCAACGAGAACCTGGGCGTCGTGCTTACATGAGCTTAGTTGACACCGCTTTAGCAGCTAAAGAAGCACGGAAATTTGAACGTGTCGAACAGGAAAATAAAAGACCTGAAAAAGCTAAAAAAGAGTCATCATTCAGTTTCAGTTTGCCGAGCTGCAGTTATGATAAAGATGACACAACTGAAAATCAGTTTTGTGGAAGAAATAAAGTTGAAGAGGACCTATTGCACGAGGAATCCAGCAGTGAAAGCAATGATTCTCCTACTACAAAGAGGACCAGCAGAGCGAAAGTAAATGTCATAACTCCATCTCTTGCTGCTGCCTTAGACCGTACGCAAATGAGTGACAGAAGGGATACCTTTGTCCTTGCTGAAACAGCCCACAGTTTTGGGCATAACATTGAAGATTTTAATATTAATCGCAGTTCTACAAAACATCATTGCGCTCAAATTCCATCTGCGTTAAATCAAGGGTACTCTAGGGATGCCCCTCTTGCAGTCCATTAGGACGTAAAGTTAATGTGTGACCTCTCTGCGAAGCAACATGTTGATCGACATCCTGTGATTGGGTTTGGTTTTGGTCTTTCGCAGCTTCTGAAAGTAAGCACACTGTCCAGTGGATCAGACGAAAACCACTCGGAAGCTGTTACTGAGGCTTTTAAAGAATGGAATGTTAAACATCGTACTGTGGGGACGTGCTTCGATACTACAAGCTCGAATACCGGTCGTTATGTGGGCAAATGTTCAATTTCTTAGAAACCAAACTTGGCAAAGACTTCCTGTATTTTGTTTGTCGCCACCACATTATGGAGTTACTTGCCGGCGCTGCATTCCAACTAAGTCTTTCAACCTCTACATCACCTGAAGTTTTATTGTTTAAGAGGTTTTAGAAGAATTGGCATGTTATAAATCAGAACATTTATTCTACATGTGATGGCATTTCAGAATTGTCATTAGCGCCAGTTCTGTGTAAGGAAGACAAACAATTTTGCCAATCATCAGCTTTAGCAACAAATTAACGTAAGAGATTATTACCGTGAATTACTAGAACTGTTAATTATCTTTCTGGGCGACACTCTACAACGTGGAATTCATTTTCAAGCAGCGGGGGCCATGCACCCTGCCCGTTGGATGTCCAAGCTAATTTGCTCCCTCAAGATTTATATGTTTCGATCCCAATCAAAACTCACATCTTCAGAGGAAAAAGGACTTCAAGTAATGTGCAAGTTTATTGTGATTGTGTACCCCAAAGCATGGTTCACAACACCACTAGCAGCAAGTGCACCACGCAATGATCTTCATCTTCTTAATGTATGAAAAGCACAATAAGAACAAGCGTCGATCTCAACAAAGCGAAAAACGGTCAATGCTTCAGATTTAAAACAAGGCCACAGCTTTCTTACTCCAAAGGGCCTGAACCATGTCATTCTTAATGCCAGTAGTGCAGCACAGAGGAACCTTGCAGATTTTGTTACACCTAACGCAATTGGATTCTTTACAAAACTGAATATCTCTGTTGAATTTCTACAATTTGATCCGCAGACTTGTGCTGACAGAGAAGAGTGTAAGGCAGTCTTCTACAATGACAATGCTGAACAAGGGGTCGGTCTTGTCCAGCAATCGAGCAAGCTCATTACTTCAAATGAAGACTAATTTCTGTTTCTTATGCAAGTTGTTGATGATTACCGTAATTGCTGCACCTGTATTAAAATCTCTCATAAGGAGCAGCCGAAGTCTACTCCCAGCTAAATAATAGAAACATTATTCGTATGACTTTGCTTTCTACTTTACATTTACATCAAAACAATGTCACTTTAAACTAGTGTGATTTAAATTTTGAATAATAAAAGATTAACTTTAATTCTTAAAAGTATAGGGCTGCACTATTGCTACATTATTATGTAGCACATTTTATGCAAATAACAAAAACTTTCCAACGTGTTGGGTGACCTGTAAACATTGCGCTTGATTGCTTTAATTTATTTCTGATATTGATATAACACCAAGAGGAATATTTCTAGGAAGTGGGGGTATCGAATAGCTACATTAATTTAACACTCGGTGTGTAAAACTTTGTTAGAGATCTTCTGGAAGAAGCAGTACAATATTGGAGAGCAGTATACCATTACGACTTAAAGGAAATGTGTTTAATCAGTGCATCATTCCAATTCTTATATGTGAAGCAAAGACATGAAATTTCACTGAAAAAGAGATACAATAGCTGCAGTCAACTGAAAGAATCCTGGAGAGATGCCTTCTTGATTTATGTAACCAGGAAACGTAAGAAGAAGAACTCGTGGATCAGGAAACTGATAAGAGTGGAAGACATCATGATTGGAATAAACTCTCTGAAATGGCAGTGGACTGGACATATTACCAGAGGAAGGGAGCGCCGCTCACCAGTTGAAATTTTATACTATAATCGAAAGGGACAGAAAAAGATACAGAAGACCACTATAACGAAGTGAATTTCTCCGTCATTTTTATCCGTGCCAGGATTCGAACCCGGGTCCCCTCATTCCGGAATAAGTTGCTCTACCAATTGAGCTACGCGGACGTTTTATTCTGATTCCTATCTGCCTTTATGTCGTGTGCTTCCTTCTGGCAGGTACGTCACATCTCCTGGTACGTTACACCACGTGGGAGATGGTGGATGAAATTCGAAATCATGCCGAAGTGACATAGAATTGATTGGCTCAAGAAAGAAACCGTGAAAAAAACTTTAGGAAACTTTTATTCAGCAGTTGGCGTACAATCGTTGACAATAACGACGATGCTATATATATATATATATACACTATGCTAACAAAAGTCACAGGACATCTAAAAGAGAAACACAACATAGCATTTATTGATATACATTAGTACGGTATCGGTTCACCTTTGGCCTGAATGCATGCACCGACCCTTCGAGACATGCTTTCGACAAAGTTTTGGAACACAGCGATAGGTATTCGCTTCCATTCAGTGCATAATGCTGACGAGAACTGTTGCTTAGCAGTAGGCCTTGGTTCCAAACTTCTAATGCGGGGCTCTAATTTATTCGATAGGTGCTCTATGGGGTTTACGATCAGGGCTCTCTGTGCTGGCCAGTCCACACATGATACGGAATTATGTTAAACCACGTCCATGCTTTATGGATCGGTGCATTATTCTGCTGGTACCAACAAGGCTTGGTTCCATAGTATTGCCACAGAGTTGGTAGGGCATAATTGTCCCGAATATCCAGGTAGACGTGCTGGTTAACAGGTTTGTCCACCATAACCAATGGGCCGGGACCATACCACGAAAAACACCTCCACACGAGTAGACTGCCAGCTCAAAACTTGACCGTAGGAAGAGTACACTGCGGTAAATAGCGTTACCCCGGCTGCCGCCATACCCGCACACAGCCATCGGACTGATGGTCGTGTATCTGGATTCGTCAGCCCATAGGACCAGTTTCCATTGATCTACGGTCCACGATAAATGTTCTTTACACCATGCTGAACGACGAGTATAGCATTCCGAGTGGAGATAAAATGCTTATGAGCAGCCGCACGACCACGGTGACCCATGGAATGAAGTTCTCTGCGAATGCTACGTGTACATACCGAGGTTCCAGCATTGTTACTGGCCAACACACTGAGGTCTTGTACAGTACTTCTTCGATTACCTGTAACGACTCTTCCTGAGGCTTCGACATCCTCTATCACGGATTTTCTTCAGTCTTCCGGTATGTTTTGCTGCTTCAGGCGTCCAAAACAGTTGACGTGAGTATGTGCAAACCCCTCTCGGTTTCTTTTATGCACGACACTCCAATATAACACTCAACAATCTTTCCTTTCTCGAAGTCAGTTGTTTATAGCCGCGACATTTTCACTCAACCTCACAGTGCGATATGATCGCGGTCAGCCGAAGGCTTGTTTTTATATCGTTTGCAGCTGTACCGCGCATTTTAAAAATGCAGCGGATCAGTTTATTTGCTTTTGAAGGGGTGTCCGGTGGATTTTGTCAATATAGTGTATATATGGTATATATAAGAGGGCACGTGCACCAGAGAAGTGCGTGAGTTGTCAAACTAATTATGAGAAAGCTTTCATATTAATAATTAAAAGCAATTAATAAGTACCAGTGTTATTAGAGAGCTTTCCAAGTTTCGAATGCTCTTTTGAATTCTATGTGAACCGGAAAGTAGCATTCGCATTCATGAGGCTATGCCATGTTTTTTTTTTTTTTTGAAATAGTACCTGAGATGTAATTCTTGAGGTGAAGCCCTGTACGATCGATGTTGTTAATCTAACGACAGTAGTAAATTAGCTCTTCCTCTTAGAAGAGGAGAGACAAAAGACGAACTCAAAAATTCTGTGCCGTGAACAAAAGCGCTTTCTCAGTGAAGATTGGATACCTCTAGGCTAGCTTTGTGTTAAACATGTAGACGAAGTTAAGTGCAGCTTCTTTCAAATTCTTTGGCACCAGCAGGACTAAGCAATTCGACCCATCCTCAAGTTTTTGAAGATTCTGGATTAGTGCACTTAAATTCCCATTTATGTTTAAGGAGGAAGCTTTCATTCACCAGGGCATTTTTTAAGATATAATTAATCTAAAGCATCTTCTATAAAGCATGGAATTCAGCATACCCAAAACATACCTTTCTAAAATCCAACTAAAAGACTTGATGTAAAAAAAGACACACAGGCAAGATCAAATATAATTATGCTCGTTTACTTATTTAGGAATCTTTGAATGACCAGCACGATAAACGATCGCCCCAATTATCGCCGAACATGTGCTTAATGCAACACAGGAAAAAAAATCCATTTTTGCACTGAAACTGAGATAGACATTATCTTGAGCTGTACTACCCTTTCCTAAGCGTAAACCTTTGAAATCACGAGCACATTCAGTGATAATTTGTGATTGCTCAGTAAATGTATGAATGTTAAACAATAAAAAATATATATAGTTTCAGATGCTAACGGAGCTCCAATACTCGAAAAGTACACTCATTGAAATAAAAATCCGCGCAGCAAGAAGATACCGTTGCCGCTCCGGTGGCGCAGTAGTCTAAGGCGTTGGCCTCTGATCATTCGTCCGTAAGGGGTCCGGGTTCGAATCCCGGTCAGGCATGGATGTTGTGTTTGTCTTACGGCACTGGCTCTCTCCCTTCCCTGGAACCAGTGACCCTAAATTAGGGACGGGCGACTGCTTATAGCCCATTTGAGTTGCTCACGGTGGTCGTTAAACCTCCAATCAAAAAAAAAAAAAAAAAAAAAAAAAAAAGAAGATACCGTTCGATTAATTCGCAACTCGGCGAATTGTTACAAGGAGGGAAGACATGCAAATTATTAAAGTTTCATGCGAATCCGCATGCCCGCGCGTCTACTACCGGAGCTGCAATCGCAATCCTTGTGGGTTATAAGGCGCCGTGCAGGGGACTCCACATTCGTGTCGAAGTGCACTATAAGAGACAGGTGAGATCCCTGAGCGATAGACATGTCCAGGTGCCGCCGTATATGTGCGTACGAACAACTGACGGAGTTCGACCGAGGCCGTATCGTCGAGATGAGAGAGGCAGGGTGGCCGGCGCGACGAATCGGCTGCCATTTGGGCCGGTCGGACAGTACGGTGCAATCTTTTTTGGGTGCAATGGACACCGGTAAGCACCCAGACACGGCGGACTGACTCTAGACGACCCAAACACACCAGCAGCAAAGATGACCGTGGGATCGTGAGAGAGACATGCACTGATGCAGCGGTGTCCTTGTCCAGTATCCAGGGACATGTAGCTGCTGTACAAAGGACTCCTGTGTCTGCCAGAAACATGACGTGTGTCAAAAGTGAATCTGCACTCTCTACGGCTCTTACGTTTTCCGTCATTAACACCTGAAAATCATCGGCGTTCGAATGCAGTGGTGTCACAGAGAGCAACGTAGAATGCTACAGATTGGCGACGTATAGTGTTCAGTGACGAATCCCTCTTCTGCATGAGAACGAACGACCACCGTGTTATAGTGTGGAGGGTCGCAGGTGAGCGCTACAATTCCAACCCCACTGTACACCGGCACACGTCCCGAAC
Source organism: Macrothele yani (assembly GCA_039090855.1). Lineage (NCBI taxonomy): Eukaryota > Metazoa > Arthropoda > Arachnida > Araneae > Macrothelidae > Macrothele > Macrothele yani. The sequence continues at coordinate 31,708,026 of CM077007.1, forward strand.
TGCATGCGTGATGGACTAGGAAGTCGTCGTGTATGAGAGCCAGACTTCCATTGCAGTGATCCGAGGTACAGTGATAGCCCATTTCTACGTACAGGAGATCACGAGACCCTATGTGCTGCCTTTCCTGGAAGGTCGGCCAGGAGCGATTTTCCAACAAGATAACGCCCGTTTGCACACGGCTCAGATTTCCCAGGACCATTCATGTCACTCTTCGATCCTTCTGTGCCCTGCCAGATTGCCTGATCTCTCGCCCATTGAGTACGCGCCGGACCAGATGGAACGCCAGCTTTCTTCATGTCCCAGTGTTCGTGATTTAGAGTGTCACTTGAAAGAAGTGTGGGAAAATATGTCCCAGGATAGCATACAGCGTTTCGTTGACTCCACGCCTGACCGTATCACCGCATGAATCCGAGCACGAGGCGGTACGACGCGGTACTAACGCTGACAGAAATGTGTACCGTATGTCCGCTGGAAATCACCCTGCTGCTGTGATATTGTAATCACCGGTGTCCTTGGTATGTACCATCTCACTACTAAAATCTCATTTCGATTGGACGTCTCCTTCTTAGCGTGCGGATGTTCATGTCAATGAGTGTATATATTTCGCAGGAACAAATCAAAAATTTAAAGAATTTACGAGAGACTATATCAAAAACTTGAGACAGTTTGTGAACTAAATTGATGCTGCTAACAACAGCAACAAACCAGAGGTGACACCTTATAATGGCAGTTAGAGGAGAGAGCATCAACATCGCGCAACTTTGCAAGTCAGTCAAATTCTAGTGGTGACTGTGTAAGCATAGAAGCGCCCCTTTTCGATTTCGTCTCTGCATTTTTAAAAAGTTTGTAGTAGGTTTTAGCAATAAGTGCTGCTACATCAGCTGCACCACAGTAACTTCATAACTTTCCACTTTCAGGTATAACTTTCCCACACGGTACAACTTTCCCGCTTTCTAAGAAAAGACAAACCGTTGTGTGGTTCAAACGAAACGCAACAACATGTTGCAACCTTGTAACCTTATACCGTGTTTTGGGGTTTTGCTTACACAACACAATGTTACAGCTTTTCTTACAAAACGGTGCAACACCACTTTTCGGTTCAACTTACCAGAACAATTTTAACAGCGTATTGAACAACGCACCATACTCATTTTAGATTAAAATGCAGGGCCAAACCCGCTCAAAATTAAAGAAGTATGGTAGCACAGTACGGTTAAAAATACACTATATGATCAAAATTATCCAGACGCTTGCCTATCCATAAATTCCCTGTGATAGGAAAGGAATTAATAAAGACTTGGTCCAAATTTGCTGCTGCCCCAGCCTCCACTCTGCTGGAAAGGATTTTCACTAGATATTTGGACGTTGCTGCGGGAATTGCCTTCCATTATTCAACAAGAGCGTAAGTCCGGTCGGTCACCGACGGCGGGAGTTCACACTTGGTATAATTCATCCCAAAGGTATTTTATGAGGTTGGCGTTGGGACTCTGTGTGCAGACAGTCAAGTTCTTCCACACCCGCCTCGTAAAACAATTCCTGCGCGGACCTCGCTCTCTCGATGTAGGAGTGGTGCTGTTGATAAAAGAAAGGTTCTCCTCCGAACTGTTGCCATAATATTGGGAGCATATAATTGTCGAGAATGTCATTATAGGCTTGAACGTTAAGGCTCACAGGTATTGGAACTAGAGATCCCAAGCAAAATCCTAAAACATAGTTCCAGAGAATGGTGTCTCCTGAACCGAACTTCGTAGTTGGCACAACACAGTCGCTCAGTTAGCGTTCTCCTCGCATCCTGCACACACAAATTCGTCCGTCGGACTGCCAGATAGTGAAACGTTATTCAGCACTTCGTAGAATGCGTTTACACTGCTCCAGAGTCCACTGGCGCCGAGCTTCACACCAATCCAACTGACGCTTGGCTTTGTATTTGTTGATGTTAGGCGTGTGTACTGTTGCCTGGACACCAAAACCATGCCTTTGGTGAACGGTTACAATGCTGGCGTTTTTTTCAGAGGCCCTTTGGAACACCAAAACCATGCCTTTGGTGAACGGTTACCATGCTAGCGTTTTTTCCAGAGGCCTTTTGGAACACCAAAACCATGCCTTCGGTGAACGGTTACCATGCTAGCGTTTTTTCCAGAGGTCTTTTGGAACTCGATGGTGAGTGTTGCAACCGAGTACAGATGTTTTTGTCACTGCACCCGCTTCAGCACTCTGTGGTCGCACTGTGTCACTTTACATGGCCTCCTAGTCGTGGTTGCTCGGTTCCGGACCCTAGGCGTTTCCACGTCGCAATAACGTCTCTTACACGTGTGCAGGGAAGCTGCATCAGTGAAGAAATTTCCAGAACTGACTTGTGTCTAAGAAAGCATCCTATGACCGTGCTATATTGAAAGTTACTGAGTTGTGTCACAATGCTCATTCCACTGTTCATGAATATCTATGATGTATGTTAGGCCAAGTCCATCGTTTTAGACCTGTATGAAACATGGGTATGACGTATATGGAAAAGTTTCCTACTGAAAATTAAGGTCAGGATACGTTTTATCATCTAATGTATATGGGCCGGAGAAAAGTTCACGAATGGGTACAAAAGGTGTAAATCTGGCAATACAACTGTGAATAACCAAGCTCAGTCAGGGTGCTCGTCAGCACCGCAAACTCTAGGATATACCGATCGCGGGGTATCTCTCATTCAATAGAAGAGAGAATTCCCGCGATCTATTTTTATTACAGTTCGAGCTGTAGACTCGTCGGCCCCTCGTCAGGGTACCTTTAACACACAGCAACGAACCAGGCTACAAAGGGGCATCGAATGAATGGAGTGGTGAGGCGAATGACGCAATATCGTGATTTCGGAGGAAACACGCTTATATTTAGGCGAAAATGATAGCTACATCTGTGTCCGCCGCGACAGGGGGAAAGGCGTCGGGAAACGTGTATTCGCATACTGCACCAATACGAGCCATTATGGACCTGAGCTGCTAGCGGGTACAAAATCAGATCACCTACCGTGAACGTCCGTACTACCATAACGAGTGACGGTTGCATCAATGCCATTTTACGGTCTGTCGTCCTTACGTTACCTGCAGCACGTTCCCGGGGGCCATATTTAAGCAGGACAATGCCGAACTGCATGTTGCAGCGACAACACGTGCCTTCTAAAAGCAATGTTCCAGTTCTTCAGTGGCTGGCTAGATAACCAGATTTATCACCCATAGAATATATCTGGGGGATGCTCACACGGCAGGTGCAGTAGTAGTTCGCCAGCAGCTCGTGATGAACTTTGGATGAAGGTCAATACAGCCGGGATGGCTATTCCACAGGACACCATTCACACATTATTTGATGTAATACATTAGCATGTGCAACAGCTGATGCAATCTAGAAGTAAGGTACATCGACACACCTGTTACTTATCACACCGAGATGATAATTATCTGTTCTGTATTACCAAATGAACACATCCTGTAAAAACCAAGGTCGTAGTTCCACTTCTTTCAGGTATTCTGTTTTTTTTATGGACGTGAGTGTATTTTTTGAGCTACCGCGATTTTTCTGTTTTTGTATGAATTTATGAGAATCCATGTACTTTGGGAATAATAATACAAACATGATAGAACTGAAAATATATCCTCCGAATGATATCCCGTTGATCCTTTATCGAAGTATTAATTCTCGCATCCATATACAGACCAATTTTGATTAAACTTTTATCCTTAGAAAGTTGTGCTCAACTCTAATTTCATTGCAAGACCGTTGTCAGAGAAATACTTTTCTTGAATCGGAGCGGCTGCTCTGTTTCTTTGAAATGCCACAAATTCTCAAAATCTTCTTTGTATCACTTGAACCAGACAAGACTGTACCAATTGCCATCACACTTTTTGTCATAAAATTTAATATAACACATTTCATTGCCGATATGAGAAAAGAGGAACGGGATGTTTCACAGCACAAGGAAAACCCATATTAAATATTGCGGACCGCCGTCATTCACAGTAAATTCAATTTCACAAATGTCTCGTTCTCCCTTTGCGTCGTTTAATGAAACCATTATTAGGAGCCACATCCTGCTTCAATTGCTTTCCTCTTTAGAGCGAGTGAACTGTCCCGAGGGAAAGCTTTCCCCATGCAAGTGTAGTGATATTAACGCATCCATTTCTTCCGGATAAAACCTCGAATGGTATTTCTCCGTCTAATATTGGTTTTCGTCTTCGTGAAAGTTGGTTGTTTCCTAAGGCAGCCTCGGGCCACGGAGGAAATCCGCACACAGTTACCCCTGATTGTGGTAGTCTGTTGGGAATGCTACACAAATACTGATTCTCTTCGGCGGGCGTAACGTATTTGATTTGAAATCCACAGTGGCTTTCCCCAAGCGAAAAGTAAAAAAAAAAAAAAAAAAAAAAAAAAAGAAACTTCATGATCTCGTAGACAGGGCTGGATTTCCAATTACATAAATAGGGCGTTTCCTTCATGCGGTCCAGCTCGGAAATTAAGAATCAAATTAATAGCAGTTACTATTTTAAGTGAAAATCGTTTAATTTCCCGAAGAGCTGATAGTAACATCGATTCTTTACATGAAAGTATTCATATTTCTAATGAGAATGAAATAACAAACAATAGACTTTAATGAGCCCAATTATATGTACGAAAAACACTAAGTGTTCTCTCAGCATCGACTGGACAGCAATATGAACGAAATAAAAATACAGGAAGATTTTCAAGCCTTTGGCATGGAAGACTGGTTAGAGGCGCGGGCGTCTGGCTACTCAGTCGAAGTGGGCCTAGCCTCTGGGGCTCGATAAAGCATGGTTGTTTTCTTGTACCGCAACGCTGGATTTCTCCCTCGCAGGAACCACTCGCTTAAATCAGAGAAGCCCGATAGCTTATAGCTACGCATACGTTGGTCGTTATCTCTTTAACAGGCTCTAATGGGAGCTCATTGGCCCATTGAGACTTCACGTCGATATACACTGTATTGAAAAAAGTCACCGGAGACCCCTTCAAAAGCAAATGAACTGATCCGCTGCTTTGATAAGATGCGCGGTACAGCTACAAACGGTATAAAAACAAGCCTGCAGCTGACCGCGTTCAAGTCGTTCTGTGACTTTGAGTGAAAATTCCATGGCGGAAGAGAACTGACTTCGAGAAAGGAAACATTGTTAGGTGTTATATTTATGGGCTGTCCATAAGAGAAACCGAGAGGCATTTAAACATACCCAAGTGAACTGTTTTGGATGTACTGAATAACTGGAAGACACATGACATGCCTGAAGAAGTGAAACGTACCAGCAGACCAAAGAAAATCAGTGATAGAGGACGTCAAAGTCTCAGGAGAGTCGTTACAGCTAATCGACGGAGTACTGAACAATACATCCGTGTACAGGTGAGTAAAACTGCTGAAACTTCGGTATGTACACGTACCATTTGCAGAGAACTTCATTCCATGGGTTACGGTGGTTGTGGGATGCTCATAAAACTTTCATCTCCACTCGGAATGCTACTGGTCGTTTAGCATGCGGTAAATAACATTTATCGTGGACCGTAGATCAATGGAAATGGGTCTAATGTCTGTGGGATGGCCGTGTAATGGCCGTATGTGGGTATGACGGCAGCCGGGGAACGCTATTTACCACAGCGTACTGTTCCTACTGTCAAGTTTGAAACTGGCAGTGTACTCGTGTGGGGGTGTTCTTCGTGGTGTGGTCACTGCCCATTGTTTACCGTGGACAAACCTGTTAACCAACACGTCTGCTTCGATATTCTGGACAATTAAGCCTTGCCAACTCTGTGGTAATACTATGGAACCGAACCTTGTTGGAACTACCAGGATAATGCACCGAGCCATAAAACAAGGACTGTTACGGCCTTGTTTGACGATAATGCCACATTGTGTGTGGACAGCCCAGCAGATATCAATGCTTTTAATCCAATAGAGCACATGTGGGATAAATCAGAGAGCCGCATAAGAAGTTTAGAACCAAGGCCTACTACTAAGCAACAGTTAACGTCAGCATTATGTACTAAGTGGAAGCGGATACCTACCGCTGTGTTCCAAAACCTTGTCGAAAGCATGTCTCGAAGGGTCAGTGCATATATTTAGGCCAAAGAAGGACCGACACCATACTAATGTATTTCAAAAAATGCTATGTTGTGTATCTCTTCTAGGTGTCCGGTTACTTTTGTCAATATAGCGTACACTTATCAACCAACAAGCTGTTAGTAAACGAGAGTTTAGTAAAATAGGTCGAAATCAGTTTGAGTCATTTGCTTCTACTCAGTAAATTGTTGTGGCAGACAAAAATGTGTAAGTTGCACAATTCACTGTACGGAACCAACCAAATGCACATGCTATGTGTGCAATATTTACTGCCATTAACAATTTGCATCTGCAGCAACTAAACATTTAGCTAAATATTTAGAAGGGCGAAACAGGTATGGTGATACTAGGAACTCCTGACGGTAAACACCTTTTGCACCATTTTTTTCCCTTTCTCTTTCCTTTATTTCATTTCCCACGGGCAGCACCAGGTTATAGCGGAATTCTGGGGATTTTTTGTTCTGTATGTTCGTATCAATATAGGTATTATAGATTTCAAATATATAAAAGCTACGTTCAATTTAAAGAGAGCTGAGACGTTCCAAATAAGATTGTTTAGAGATTTGAAGGTAAGGTCAGTCCAAGGGCATTTTCTGTTGATTTGTTGAACGGGAATTCGAATATTTGTTGAAATATCGTGTTAGGAATAGTTGTAAGTGGTTAAGTTTATGTCAGTACATATTTTACGTTTCACCGAAATGAAGTTATGAAATAAATTTGAATATTTGTTACAATGAGTTTCTGAAAATGATTAAGCCTATTTGAGTACATATTTGATGTTTCACTGAAATGAGATACTTCACGTGATTTTGATAACTTTCAGTAAAAAAAATCGCACTACGGGTAATAACAATGAACCAGAATGTGAAAGATGTTTAATTTTGCTACGTGGTATTAGATGAAATGAATGGTGTTTTTACCAATGTATTTTAAAACACCCGTTGCTGAAGTAGCAAAGTTCATTTGCTGGAAAATTGCCTGTAGAAGAACATTTGCTAAGGTAAACCTAGCAAGTCGTTCGCTGGGCAGAAAGAACTGCTTACCACAAAAATGAGATGTCTTGCAGATGTTGCAAAATGTATTAGCTATTTGTTGTACCTGTTTTAGCTAAAGAAACTTTCTACCACTGCAACTTTTTTGCTGTTAGACCAAGGTATTTGTTTAGTGCTAGAGGCGAGGATGAGAAAAAAAAACATCAATTATTTACTCAGTGAACCCTAGTAATATAACTGAAGTATGTTAAAACAGTGTCAATCCTTGCAAGAAATACTAGTTTCAAAACATTTACACAGAATACTTGCGTCACCTGTGTACATAGCTTTGACTCCTAATAATTCGTCCTAGATTGGTCCGGCCTGAAATCCCCGTTGAGACTTTGTCCTACAGAACTGCTCTAACACTCCGCCGGCACCAGTAGCCCAAAATTAGGTTTTGCAGTCTTTTTATAACCCATCAAGTTGCTCAAAGTAATCGTTAACACCCACTTCTACTCCACGAAAACGAAAGTAAGCAGATTGTTTCTTATTTGGAAAATTAATTTATGCACAACAAAGCTAAATTTTGTGGATTAACTAAATATACAAAATTTATAACCAGAAATGTTAAAATATGGTGGTGCCTCTGTAATTGACTTTAAAATAAGATGATAAAATATCGTGGTGATTCTGTAATTGACTGGTTAACTGATATTTCCTAGTTGTGCTGGGAGTTAGGAATGGTCCCTCTGGGTTGGAGGGATGCTATCATTGTTCCCCTGTATAAAGGAAAAGGTAATCCTACAGACTCCAAGAACTATATTGGTATTAAGTTATTGAGTTTGCCAGGGAAAGTGTTTGGTAACGTCATTATTGAAAAGGTACAAGGCCGCCCCAGTGGTGCAGTGGTCTAAGCGATGGTCTCTGATATTTCGTCCGAAGAGGGTCCAGGTTCGAATCCCGGTGAGGCATGGATGTTGTGTTCGTCTTATGGCACTGGCTCTCTCCTCTCGCTGGAACCAGTGATCCTAAATTAGAGACGGGCGACTGCTTACAGCCCATTGAGTTACTCACGGTGGTCGTTAAACCTACAATCAGAAAGAAAAAAAGGAAAAGTACAAGGTCTTACACCAGATAAAGCGTGGGATGATCAGAGTGGTTTTATGCCTGGTAAAGTTTGCAGTAACCAAAGGTTTGCATTACGCATGATGATCGAATGTATCTGGATGTTAATAAGAAATCTTTTGCTGCCTTCATAGATTTAGAGAAGGCTTACGACCGAAGTAAGTAGGATATTTCTGTCGAGGGTACTGAATAAATATGGTGTTACTGGGGTTCTATGTAATAGTGTAAAAGCCATGTATACTGGCAGTAGAGCTTGTGTACGAATAAATGGTGTTGTATCAAACTGGTTTTCAATTGGTGCAACAGTCAGACAAGGTTGTGTAATGTCACCATGGCTGTTTCGTATATATGGATGCGTGCATGCGTGATGCCAAGATGGTGAATACTGGTTTATGTCTTGGTAATATCAGTGTATGCAGATTGCTGTATGCTGATGACACAGTCCTGTTGGCAGAGGGAAAAAGTGAGTTGCAGAGTATGTTGTTCCTGATGTACGAAGTTTGTATGAAATTGAAACTGAGTGTAAATAAGGGGAAACCCAAAGTTATGGTTTTTGAGTGAAGAACTGTTAGTACTGAATGGAAGATAATTCTAAATGGCACAGTGATTGAGCAGGTGAATGAATTTGTGTATTTAGGAAGCATATTTGGCAGATAGAACAAATTAGATGGTGAAATTATAGGCGAGTGAATTTTTCATTGAAAGTCATAGCGGCTTTGGTGGGTGTTCACAGGAATGATGGGTTCTCAAGAAAGTCCCGCATGACTGTGTATGAGAGTGTAATTGTTCCTACTCTGATGTACGGCAGTGAAACCTGATTACTGAAGAAGAAACATGAGTCGTTTGCCCTACTTATGGGAAGGTTGTGGGATGACACGTTCTCATTGTGTGAGGAATAAAGATGTGTTGCAGTTGTGCAATGTGAAGCAAAATGATGTTAGTAAAGTGGAGACTAATATTCTTTGGTGGTTTGGTACTGTTAAAAGGTTGAGTGATGAGATGCTTACTAAGAAAGAAATTTCAGCTCAAGTGGCCGGAAAGAGAGGTAAAGGACGACCAAGGGAGTCATAGGAGGATCAGATTCAATAGTGTCTGCATGAGAAAAAGATTATGAGTATGAAGTATAAAATGTCTTATGTACGTCGTGTGATGGATGTCAGTGAAGCCCGAGTTATGCGTCAAGATATCAGCAATGAGAAGTATGAAACGGCGACGGTATGTAAATAATCAATGAAAAATTTTGAAAGAAATACGGGATTACGCCATATAATACAAATTTTGAAGATGACAATCCGATTTTTGGCGTAAATGTGACAAGGATGGTAAGTCAGATAATATCCGAAAACTTGAAAAATTTTCATCGTCCTGGAGCGGGACTCAAACCCGCGTCTCCAAGAAAACGCCCGGGTATGCTAACCACTACACCATCCAGAACGACCAAGTTTCAAGTTTCCGATCAATTTGAATTTAATTATCACATGATTCGCTAGTCGAAGCAACCGGCATTCATGTTTAGCGAATCTGGAGGTTAAGAATCTTATCCCGATTAAGATCCTTAATGGTTAAATTCAAATTGATCGGAAACTTGAAACGTGGTCGTTCTGGGTGGTGTAGTGGTTAGCATACCCGGGCGTTTTCTGGGAGACGCGGATTCGAGTCCCGCTCCAGGACGATGAAAAATTTTCAAAGTTTTCGGATATTATCTGACTTACCATCCTTGTCACATTTACGCCAAAAATCGGATTGTCATCTTCAAAATTTATAGTTAAAAATTTATCTGGTGAATTGTCTTGAAAAAGCGTCCCAGTGGAGAGCAAAAGCTTGGCGAATCTTTATTCATTCTACACCACAAAAATAAACGGATTTACTGCACTATAAGCGTTGCTTGAGTTTTCACGGTCTGGTGTATTTAAAATGCCGTCTGTAGTACGTATATCTTGTGTGGAAAAAAGTCTTCCGACAGCCCCCTTCCGCAATAAAATGGAACATTCCAATAGATCACGTGTGCCGAATCTCCTTTGAAACTGCGGGTAAGCTCCTCCGATGTCGTATTCGTCTACTCCTGAGACACAGTCACGCGTGTTGAGTTTACTGACTTCTAAGGAGGTGTTATTTTAGGATGCTATATCAACAACCTGTCCGTGCGTGCGATTGCAGGAGAATCGCAGCACCCATGAGCAAATGTGAACGTGAGGGACTTACAACTCCCGAGAAACGTTTAGTAAGACCAAGTAAATTGATGGAAAGCGCAAGAGAACTCTAAAACCTGTATTCCATGGGCACTGTCATTACTCTGCACAAATTTTCACCAAAGAATTTCGGATTCAACAGGGATGAGTGTGTGTGCACACAGACAGTTTGTTAGGTACTGCAGATGTTGAATTTCCATGGATGAAATGCGGCGGACAAGATGTTAATAACTTCTAAGGATGCGAGAAATCGATTTGTTTGGTGTTTGGTGCAAAGTAAATCGTTCATGGACCCTAGTCCAGTGGAAAATGAGTGTATGGAGTTACGAATCATGCTATACCGTTTTTAAGCATGATGATTGTCGCTAAGCGTGGCGTATGCCAGGTGAAAGGTATCTGCCGGAATGTTTCATCTCAACTGTTAAATTTATTTTTGGCGGTGTCATGGTTTGGAGATGTTTTGCGTGGTACGGACTAGACCGTTTGTGGTTGTGTGTAGAAACATCAACGCGACAAAGTACAAGGGAATTCTAAAGAACGCTCCACTAGCAGCATATTCTAGAGAACGCCGCATTAGAAGCACTTTAGCAGTTTTACGGAGCCGGGCCATTCTAGTTTCAGAAAGACAACGCGCAGTGCCATTCTTGTTTCAGGGGACAACGCGCCGTGCCACAAAGCAAGCAAAATTTGAACGTGGTTTGAAGGTACGGCTGTACAGAATTGGGAATGGCCAGCTCAAAGTTCCGAACTGAATCCTATAGATTTCCTTAGGGGTGCATTTGAACTTCAGTTTTGGGCTAGTACGACACGCCCAACTTTTGTGTTTGAACTGACCACTGTTTTGCGGAAGGAATAGAACAATATTCCTGCGACAACTGATTAGACTCTCATCGAAGGTGTTCCACGGAAAGCGCGCAATGTAATCTTATTGATGTTGTCATCAGTCCAGCATTGTATAAAACGAATTGGTGTCAGAAGACATTTTCCCACATAGTGCACAATTTACACAGAAACCAACAACTCGCAAAAATAGAACAAATTCGTTTTTCCTGAAAAGCCCGAGAATTTGGTTCATTAAAAATTTTCTTTTCACTAAGAGATCGCGGTTTGAATTTCTAGATTGCAGATGAGTTTTTAACAATATAAGATAGTTGTTTTTTCTTCTCGAAACGCGATATCATTTTTTCAGAAAGAGCTCTGATAATGATGTATTTTGAAATATCTTCGGGCGTCCATTTTATCAGCATCTTTGTTTTGGTAAATATACTTATTGATTGTTCGTTAAAATACAAGAGGTGACTTCGCCTATTTATTCTTAACTTGCTGTTTTTTCTTTTGATTTCTTTTAATGGATTCTTGAGCAAACCTTTTACCCAAATTATTTCTTGTGAACCTTTCTGACTTACGCAGAGACATTTTAGTAGTTTTGCATTTATCATTTTTGAAAGCCTTTAGTGAATTTTCGGCATCCGATATTTTCCCTACAGTCATTTATTATTACCGTTCGTGTCTTCAGAATTCAAGGGTTTAGAGATGTTCTTGAATTACTATCAAAATCGTTCGGAAGCTCATTTTCTCTCGCGCATTGCGAGTTTGTTTTTTATACGTTACAATTTTACTTAGATCCAAAACTCTTAACAAAATATTTCTCTATTGCTACCGTTTGACTCTTAATATTAACTATTCTGATTCAGGATAGAAAATTTATATTGGGTATAGCGTAAAATTCCAATATGTTTCTTTCCGGCAAACGAGTAAAGGATTTACCATGACATCCTAATAATCATTGGTTTAATATAATCACTGCATAACCTGCCATTTCTTGCACTGATGTCGTTGCCTTTCCTGCACTTTTTTATTTCTTCGCGGAGTACCTGTGAGTGCATCTGAGGGCATCATTAAAAAATAATATTCTTCAGTTTGTTTTTAGGTTTAACGACAACCGTTAGCAACTTGATGGGCTATCAGATGCCGCCCGTCCCGAATTTAGGGCCACTGGTTCCATGGAAGTGAGAGAGCCAATGCCGTAAGACAAACACAACATCCAGGCCTCACCGGGATTCGAACCCAGACCCATCTCGGACGAATGGTCAGAGCCATTGCTTAGACTATTAGGCTTCCCTTTGCTATTTCGGTTCCTGTTGCTGCAAGTGGAAACAAAAGAAAAAGTGGTATCAGAAATGAACTTAATATCCGACATAACAGTTTGAAGTTTCCCAAGATCTCTGCCACAACTTTGTGTCTTGTGACAGTATCTTCCATGTCACCCCAACATGCTTTCGAATTTCATTCGCACATCCCCCACGTGGTCTTCTTCTGTGCCCTTTCTTGTCCGTTGCTATCCAATCCAGTGTTTCAATTGTCAGGCGATGGTCAGTTTGTGACGTACTTTAGAGGAGAAACACATGCCATGACGGCAAACTTGCAGGGATAGATTCTGTCAGAGAAGCTTAATTGGGAAAGCATTCGGATCCGGAGCAGGTGTATTCGATATCGTCTCCTTCATAAAATTTGTGTTTTCACATTGGTGCCCGATTGTGGATATGGATCGTTAAGTTCTCCAAAATATGTGGGATGTTCTTTCCACGAATCGTCTGGAATTAATGAGAGTTCCTTCTTCAACGCTTCAAAATATGTGTTGCTTCTTCCACACGTCGCCTGGAATTAATAATAAATCCTTCTTCTTCAGCGAACAATTACAAGCATTGTTCGCTGGATAACCGGGAAGCTACTGATTCCGTCCCAAGCTATTCTTAACGGGGAGATACATGTACATGTGACGTACTACAGAGGTGAAGTACATGTCAAGACCGCAAATTTGCAGTGATAAATTCCGTCGGTGCAGCTTAATGGGAAGAACACTCAGCTACGGAGCGTAAGGTTGCCCTATTGTTTTTTTTTTGGATCGCCGTCACTGGAAAATTTGTATTTTTACAAGCTCTTCTAGCAATATATCCAGAATGTAATTATTGCTGTTTCAGGGATTTTATATTGATCATACTGTCGTACACCCTTGTAATTTCTCTAATCCATGTGTTTCTCTTTCTATCATTCTTGATTACATCATGCATGCATCTCTGCATTTCCAGCACCTTATTGAGTCACTCCCAGCCCGTCTAGCTGCTGTCTGCGCTGCACGCAGTGGTTACTCTGAATATTAGCTGGTGATTTCAGAAAATTATTTCACTATCTTAGAACCAGACTTTCCTTTTAACGGAACAACCCATGCAAATTTTGAGAGAATATCAATACATGTTACTAAATATCGATACATCATTGAGTATACCACAGCCGCTGAATGCTTTAGTTGGCTTAAGAGTCCACGTCTTTGATCCATAAGTACATTCTGTTACGCAGCATTGATTATAGACTTATTTGCAGATATAATGACAAATTGCTCTTAGAAGCTGTACTGTTTCTTCCAGACGCTCTTCAGCCGGAGCTTAGACGATTATTTTTTATTTTTTTATCTGCGTGGTCCTCGCTTGACTACATTTACCTGATGCACAAGGTAAATGTGTAGACCTCGGTTGATTCTAGATTCTACCCAATCTTCAGTTCTTTTAAAAGAATTGTGTTAGCCTCTTCGAAAGTGACGCCTATGTAACCCGTATTTAACATCGTTCTGAGCGGAGTGCTGCAATTGAAGCTTGAGGTCGGCTGTTCATGGGAAAATGGCTCTCCACTGTTGCGTAAAAGATCTTTAGGTAGGGAGCGATTGGTGAATTGGAAGCAAGACGGTCGGAAGCTGATGTAGCAAGATAGCCGAATGTGTCGAGCAAAATGGACTCCAACTTCTTGAGACAGTTCAAGAAAAATGTAACAAGAACCAGAAGGCCGGAACAAGCAGGCTTGTGAGCCAAAACATGTCAAGACGATCGGTAGTTTTCTTTAACAGCTCACCGCCACAAGGAGTCGAAAGTTAGACAACTGTCACAGGAGATCTCCTCTATTACGAACACCGTGATATCGAAGCAAACAGATTAGAGCAGACTCTTTCAGAGAGGTTTGTACGCAAGAGGACCACTGGTTTGTTTCCCACTAGCCGCGTTGCATAGAAGGGTCTATCTGAATTAGGCCAATAATTTGTTTCACACTAGCCGCATCGCATAGACGGGTCCATCTCAATTTGGCCAATGATTTGTTTCACACCAGTCGCATCGCATAGAAGGGTCCATCTGAATTTGGCCAATGATTTGTTTCATATTAGTCACATCGCATAGAAGGGTCCGTCTGAATTAGGCCAATGATTTGGTTCACACTAGCCGCATTGCATAGAAGGGTACATCTGATTTAGGCCAATGATTTGTTTCGCAGTAGCCGCATCGCATAGAAGAGTCCATCTGAATTTAGCCAATGATTTCTTTCACACTAGGCGCATCGCATAGAAGAGTTATTCTGATTTAGGCCAATGATTTGTTTCACACAAGTCGTATCGCATAGAGGGTGCATACAAATTTGGCCAATGATTTGTTGCACACTAGACGCACCGCATAGAAGGGTCCATCTGAATTTGGCCAATTATTTGCTTCACACTCGCCGCATCACATAGGAGGGCCCGTCTGAATTTGGCCAATGATTTGTTTCACACTAGCCGCATCGCATAGAAGGATCCGTCTGAATTAGGCCCGATAACATCACCCGAATAGGTCATGTTGTAGGGCTCAATTGATCAATGATCAGGCCATTGAGGTCAAAACATCCCCCAATGATCAATAGGCGTGTGTGCTATTCAGCGACAAATCGTGATACAGCTTAAACTCGGATTTCCGACGCGTGTTCATCTGGAGAGAGGCGGAAAGCCGAAATTTCTCTTTGTAACATTAGGGAAATTGACCACTACGGTGGTGGAGTCCAATTGTTTGGGGCCCGCATCATCTTAGATGAACGGACAATTCTGCATGTGTTTCTAGGCGGTACACTGACTTCTACACGATACAGGGATTGTATTCTAGAGCAATAAACTGCTGAAAATTTTCTAAAATTCACAAGCCAGTTTCCGTGGTTCCTTTCGTGAATTAACGAAGCATACTGCTAATGCACTTTTACCATGAAATGAAATAAAAAAAAACTTGCATTTCACGGATTTTTCGTACTTCAGGAATGTTCTGCATTTTCAGAAAACTTTCCAGAATTCCTTTCTTATATTGACGGTAAATTGCCGCTTTTAAAATGTGTCATCGGAAAATTTTGCGTTTTCAGAAACCTTTCCACATGTAATCTCTCATATTAAAGGGAAAACTCCGTTCGTACTTTTCATGCATCCGTATGACGAAACATTGTCAGTAACATAAGCGATTTGGAGGAATATTTGAGGTTTGAACTGTTAAATTTCAATCGTCTGTCAAAGAAACTGATTTTGAAGTTCTGCAACGAGATCAGGTATTGTGGATAATACACAGGCGGAAAGTGAAAAAAGAACACCAAGTAGGAGACATCTGATACCAACGAAATTTATACAGCATAATAACGGAATACAGAGGATAACGTGATCAAAACATTATGGGAAAATACAGCTGTATTTGCTGATAAACTGAAAAAACATTTCCATGTAACATAGTTAGTACGAGGTTGAACCGCCATGAACAGCGTCACACTGTGCAATTCTGGCATGGAGTCTGTCGTACAGACGTTGATGTAAGTTTGGGGTATTGAGTTAGAAGCATCCTCAACCTGGACGCGTAAATCGGGGATGGTCGTGGCTGGCCGTGGAGACCGGATAAGTCGTTGTCCCATAAAATCCTACACGTGCTCAATCGGGGACAAATCCGATAAACGTTGTCTCACACCCTAAAGTGCATGTTGCGTTGCGCGCGCCGTTTGTGGGCGTGCGTTATCTTGCCGAAAAACGCCACGATGGAGCGACCCTACAAATGGCAGAACAACGGGCTGAATGATGTTGTTAATGTAGGAGGTGCTGTTTAACGTACCCGGTACAAACACTAGTTGTGTACGGGAGTGATAGCTGATTGCTCCCCACACCAGGAGACCAGGTGTATGCCCTCTGTGTCACTGGCGGATGCAAGAAGGGTGGAGATGCTCCCCTGTGCGTCTGCGAACACGCATACGGCCATCGGAGGCTCGCAAGCAGAATCTACTTTCATCGCTGAACACGACAGATCGCCATTGCGTTCTCCAGTGCAGACGCTGGCGACACCACTGCAGCCGTTCCTGACGGTGGGCTGGAGTCAGAGGTACACATGCCAGAGGCACACGTGCACGTAGTCCTGCATCCAGTAGACGGTTGCGGATTGTCTGCACATTCACCTCAGGTGCAACGGCAGCTCGGATTTGCGTCGTAGTGGATGTTGTGCTTGACAACGCCGCTCTTTTTATGCGTCGATCGCTCCACTCATCAGTCCGTCGGGGACTTCCGGTTCCACGTATTCTTGTGTGGGAATGTTCCTCGGACCATCTACACCACCATCGTACAACCACCGATATTTCCCGTCCAATTCGCTCCGCAATACGACGATACGACCACCCGGTCTCGCGGAGTCCGACTAGATGACCTCGCTCAAAGTCCGATAACTGCTGAAATCGTTCACGTCTTCCATGTCCAGGCATTGCAGCTTCTTCAGGGTCTTCGCGCGTGTCCGTACGCCGACGACTGATTACATTCGCTTCGCCGTACTCCTTGTAGACCACCGACGATAATTTGAATATTATGCCATGCTGTGGCGTAAGCGCTCACCGGTTGGTCCCGAACTTAACATCCCACCTACTTAAACTCGACCCCATTCACATATGTAAATTTCATTATCGTCCGCCAATTCCTTCTTGATGTTCTTTTTTTGACTTTCCGGCAGTGTATATTGCATGAATTTTGACTATTGTGGCACTGGATATTTCTTCTTATGTCCCCCATTTTGCACACCAGATATTATATATTGTATTACTCTAAAAAACCGGAGACTTAAAATATTTTATAAGAGATTGGTTGTACGATGTCTAGGTATCGGAAGTTTTTGAATAAATACGGAAACATCTAAAACGGTGAAAATCCTGCAAATACGTGACGTCAGTAAATAAGTAAGTACATCGCTCTTTCCACGTTCCAGAAACACATAGCAACCGAAACATTGTTTTCAGCCGTCGCCGTGGAATCGAACCACGGATCTCTCGATATCTAGCCAAGCGCGTTAAGCTTTACACCACGGTGGCCAACAATCCACGGTGCTATGTGTATTTTTATCTGGCTTAAAAATACACATAGCACCGTGGATTGTTGGCCACCGTGGTGTAAAGCTTAACGCGCTTGGGAGATATCGAGAGATCCGTGGTTCGATTCCACGGCGGCGGCTGAAAACAATGTTTCGGTTGCTATGTGTTTCTGAAACGTAGACAGAGCGATGTATTTATTTATTTATCTAAAACGGTCTTTTCTGAAATAAACAGAATTTCTGACTACGGAAAATCTGTGAAAATACAGAAGTTAAAAAAAAAAGGGCACTTTTAGAAATGGAAATTTCGTTAAAAGACGGACACCTACCGGCATTTTTGTTGCACGTTATTTTCAGAAATTTTCCGTGAATTCAATCCACGTTTTTAATATTGTATGTATATACGGCTTTTAAGGAGATCTCTTGTCTCCCAGTTCCATTAGATGGATGATAACGAACGTCCACCTGAGGGCTCGGCTAGACGACGATTGCCAGTAGAGTGTGGATATCCAAAGGATGGTGTGGCCCAAGAGATCTCGAGACTTGAACCCGATATAGCATGTCTAGGTTGCCCTGGGAATAGCAATTGCATGCCGGCAGTCCCTTCCTAGAGCGCTTCCTGGACTACGACGCCCCTTGGTGGAGGAATGTCTTTTATAACCCCAAATTCTGATTCGCACTCTTGGAAACAGTATGAGGGCTCGTTGTGTAAGACATATCGCTGTTCAAGGTAATCACACTTCCTTCTAGCCCTCGAAATCCGAGCTACTTGCTGCATCACTTTTGGACCGCCGTGTTGTCATGCGCATTGTTTCTTTTGATGCGGTGGTACCATTTCTTTTCTGTTGTGAATTGCTCCGTTGTTGACATACACTGAAATGCCTAAAGTCATGGGATAGCAGTATGCAAATTTTAACTGGCAGTGCCGTCGTATAAAATCTTCGACGCATGCCACGAGTTTTATCAATTGCGAGGTGTAATCTCATGAGTCAGGTTGAACCTGTAGGATTACGGCAAGCCGAAGTTCATTATCGGAGTTTGAACGTAGGGAGAACCAGACGGATAGGACATTCAGTTTCCGAAGTTGTGCAAATATTCAACATTCCTAGAACCACGATGTCACGTCTGTACTGAGAATACCTCAGGGAAAACATCACCATCCACCGTGGACAGCGCAGTGGCCGACCACGGGTGCTGAATGACCGTGTACAGCGTCGTCTGACCCCAATTGTCCATGCTAACAGGAAAGCGGCGGCACTGGCTCAAATAACATGCATATTCAATACAGGAGGTACCAGAGACACATCCCTTAGGTCAGTGACGCGTAATTTAGCGACCATAGGGTATTAGAGCAGAAGACTCGCCAGTGTGCCTATGTTAACACCACGGCATCAGACACAGCGCTTCACTTGGGCTCATGAACACGGTAATTGAACCCTGGAAGACTGGCAACATGTAGCGTGGTCCAATGAGTCATGCTACCAGCTGTTACGAGCCGCTGGTAGGATTGGGGTGTGGCGCATACCACATGAGGGCTTCACCTAGGCTCATGAACATGGTAATTGGACCCTGAAAGACTGGCAACATGTAGTGTGGTCCAATGAGTCATGCCACCAGCTGTTACGAGCTGCTGGTAGGGTTGGGGTGTGGCGCATACCACATGAGGGCATGGCCCCAAGCTGTCAACAAGGCACTGGTCAAGCTGGTTTTGGTTCAATGCATGTGTGAGGTTACTTTACAATGCACGTCTTTGGTCCTCTGGTCCACGTAAAATCGTCATTAACCGGTAATCGCTTTGTTGCTCTGCTGGGTGACCATTTGCAGCCCTTCATGAACTTTATGTATCCCAATGACAATGGGATTTTAGAGGCGGGCAATGCACCATATCATGGGGCCCAAGTTGCTCAACTTTGGTTCGAGGAGCATTATGGACAGTTCCGACGGATGCGATGGCCACCACGTTCGCCCGTCATGAACCCAATAGAGCACTTATGGGACGTGGTGGAAAGGTCTATTCTCACCCAAGATCCTGCACCTACAAATACCAGGGAACTGTGGGAGGCTGCTAAGACGGTATGGCTCAACATCTCACCAGAAGTCTTCTGGCCACTTTGTGGAATCGATACCACGTCGAGTTGTTGCATTTCGCCGGCTAGAGGAAGTCCTACACGATACTAGGTACGTATCCCATGACTTTTGGTACTTCAGTGTATGCTTACCCGTACCAACTTTAATTAAACACGGCCGTATGGATTTTGCGTTACTCGTGATTTCGTGTCGGTCACGTTAATTTTGTACGCAATGTATATGCACGTATGCATGCAAATGTTCATATATGCCTGCTGACAAAACTTATAAAAAACATGTGGAAGAGGAAGTTGGATAGCGATAGTTTATTCATATAAAGGTGAAGCACGGGAGACCGCTCTTTTTTTCATCGGTGTAGAAGAGAGAGAGAGAGAGAGAGAGAGAGATTGAGAGACAGACAGACAGAGGAAATAAGAGATGCAGAGCGGAACGGTGTGAAGTGTACGACAAATCCTTACATAGGTAGAGAGATATGGTGTGAGCATCACATGCGAACACACGTACATACATAACGCATTTTAGTGCACATCTATGCCCACGCGCATGTTTCTGTGCACGTATGATGCAGAATCAAAAATAAGTAAAAATCATGGTATTTAAAGATAATAAATGAAGAACTGCCAAATAACTGCAAATGGAAACTCTCGTAAAGTCAAAGATAAAAAATATGTGCTGAAGTTTGTAAATAATTGATATATCCTCAATTACTTTCTTTGTTAATGATTGTTCTTTGTAATACAAGTAGATACTCGTATTGTATGACAAACACGTTGAACTAACTGAGACGTTTTGCTGTGTAATTCACTTGCTGACTCATTATTCAGTATCATATCGCACGGCACCCTTGGGCAAACAAGCGCTGCAGAGGAAATACAAGAAGCGAATTTCATTGATGGAGAGGAATTAATTAACTAAAACCACATCAATTAATTAATTCCTCTAAATCAACACACCTTGCAACGATCTTTCATAAACATTGCATACGGCAACGAATTCTTTCGCCAAGTATCAAACGATATCAACAAAAATTTCTGCTTACCATTAAACATGCACAGCAAAAAAAAAAAAGAAAAAAAAAACACAAGCTACAGCTTTGTAATAAAAATTCAAGTTCTCCGCAGACCGTTATCATTTAGTAAGATTTGGGGTGCATATTTCTGACAATACATTCTCTGATTACATTTACTACTAATGAGCGCAGAGATCTCTCTGGAAGGAAAACTTTTTTTGCCTAACAAAGTGCATTATGTTGATTAATGGCTGCGAATACATTATTCAGAAATGCAGGTTAGAAAAGAAGTTTATATCTCAAGTTGAAATGTTCTATATTTTTTCAATTCTAGAACCCAATGACACGTAAATGATTTTCAATTCAAACGTTGTTGCGGTAGCGTTTCTTTTACAATGTGACACTTAATAATGTATATGTTTTTCTTCCAGATGTATGATGGTGTTAAAAATGATTGTTTTTACGCTCCCGAATGTTCTGCCGCAGTAACCAACCGAATTTACTTCTCATATACGTTTCTGAGTGGAGTCATATTCACCACAAGATCTGTAATTAATAAATAGGAACAGTACACCAACTACATTCAAAATAGTAAAACTATATTAGTGATCCGAATTTCTTGGCGTAGAATAGAAAATGAGTTTCCAAGCTTTCGCACATCAACCAGATGGTTTTCTCAAGGAAGGTAGACAGCATGGCTGTCTACTTTCCTATTTGGCGTGTAATGCGGGAAAATATTTTTTTTTCTATTTATGAATTATGGGAACAGTAATTACCTTTTGTAAAGATGTATTTGTGAAATTCGAAATCATCATGCTTTTTTTCAGAACACACAAAAATACACACAAACACACACACACAGAAAAAAACTCTTTTCGACAGACTTCTTATTGAAACTTGAATATATTTTCATCCTGGCGAATTCAGGACATGTGTAACGGAATCCTCTATATAAATTCAAATAAAGAAAAGACATCTTTAATATGAAAAACACTTCAAAAATCACGTCCTTTTTTTAGAAATGTTTAAAAAGTTGTCTTAATCTCTATGATTCCTTCTGTGTATCGAAATGTAGGATTTCCTATAATGCTTCAAATTATTCGTTCCGTTTCATGGAGGAATATTTTTTATCGGAATAGTTAGTCATGATTCTTAGTGTCATTCTGTTAATATTTTAAAATAAAAAGCAATGCGTTTTTCAGAAATTAGAAATGGCTTATTCTTGTTTGCACGAAGTAATATTTCTTCATTTCGTATGAATTATGAATCTTAATGTAATTTTTCCTTTTCCTGTTGTGCTCTATCAAAAAACGAACTCTGAATATTGCGCATGCATTCAGATAAAATCAAATATTGATTTCAGAGCCACAACGCCTAGCATGTGAAGCTAACTTTAAATTCATATGTCCTTGTCTTTTATTTCGACTCTTTTCACACAAAGCTTGCTCACGTCTGGTTAAAAAAGCGTGTCTTCTCAGGCGCAATGTCAAAGAAAATGCCCAAACGAATAACCTTTAATCATTGCTTTTAGACAAATGAAGTGTACTTTCACAATGTATATTTAAGCTAAAAACCTTAGAAACTGTTATCCAGTAGGGAATTTTTGAGACACAACAGAAAACCAAGAATAGAAATTGGTAATTTTCAAAGTACAGGGTGTCTCAAAAGCTCTTGACACATTTTAAAAAATATTAAAAAACTATTCGGGATATGAATATATTAGGTGTGCAACTTAATTCTCGGCCCCTAACCGCAAACGATCGTAGAACGTCGACAAATGCAAATATCTGTGCGCGATAATGGCTGATTGCAGCGCCATCCAACAGCTTTCCAGGCAACCGTAACCGCTCACAGCTAAATGACAGAAGGTATGAATGTTGACGGTGAAAGGAACGTCGTTAGAGAAGTAACATTTGAGGCACTGCCTCTTGTTCTCGTTTCAGCTAAAAAAGGGCCGCGGAAGCCCAAAATATAATCTGTGCTGCTTTGGGTAAGGCTGCTCTGACCTGAAGTACGTGTAAGAAGTGGTTGCAGCGGTTTAAGCAGGGAAATGTCTATCTCCGTGATGCAGAACGTCCAGGAGAGCCACAGAAAGTTGACGATGAGGAACTGGAACACTGTTGGACGCGGATCCAGAGCTCGCCCAGGAACTCAGAGTAACAGGGCAAACCATTGCAAACCGCCTCCACTAGCTTGGACGGATTCACAAGCAGGGCCGTTGGATGCCCTACCAACTCACAGCTGCGAACAAGTCTAGGCGCTACGATGGTACTGTGTCATTGCTCTCCAGACACGAGATGAATAATTTCCTCCACAAATTTTGACCTGTGAGGAGAAGTCGATCCTCTACGATAATCCTAAGCGGCGCAAATCGTGGGTTTATCCAGGTCAGCTCACCACCAGTACTGCCAAACCGAATATCCATGCCAGGAAGTTGTTGCTGTGCATATGGTGGGATCAGCACGGTGTCGTACACTATGAGTTGCTCAAACCTGGTGAAACGGTCAATGCTGAGCGTTATTGTCAGCCACTCATTCGTGTGAGTGACTCAATGGAGGCGGAAAGGTCATGCACCGGCAAGGGCAGAAGGGCGGTCTTGTTGCTTCAGGATAACGCGCATCCTCACACCGCGAAAACGACAGTAAACACGATCAACGACCTGGGATGGAAAATGTTTTCCCACCCTGCGTATTCTCCAGACTTCGCCCGGTCGCATTACAACCTCTTTCTCTCCCTGCAATATCACCTGAGTGATACGCACTTCACTTCTGTCGAGGAGGTCCACACAAGTATTGATGACTTCATCAACTCGAAACAGCCCTCTTTTTTCTGCAGTGGCATTCAGCAGCTCCCTGACCGATGGCTGAAAGGTATCCAACATGACGGGGATTATTTCCCTGATTAGGTACGTATTCGATTTGCTATAATTCACTGTCAACGTGTCGTGCCTGTGGCCGAGAATTAAGTTGCACACCTAATAATGTTTGCAGATGTTTTTAACTTACACAACAAAAATGTTTGCTGTTTCCTAAATAAGTCACTAGATGGCGCTACTTATCCGACCGCAAAGTTGAAAGAATATCTACTCCAGCCGAGAAAGCGATATGTATAGGCTGGTTTTTCGGAGCGAAATCTGTTACAAAAGTGCAAATAATTTTTCGTTCGCAATTTGGAAAAGATCCTCCAAGTCGTAAAATAATCTTAGCTTGGCTCTGTAAGTTTCTGGAAACCGGAAGTGCCCCTTATAGGCCAGGATGTGGAAGACCGAGCACGGGTAAAGGCGGCCTCGAAAGCATTCATTAAGCCTTTTCACGTAGCCCTACTAAATCGATACGGACTACGGCAAAGGAATTGACGATTCCTTGTGCAGGAGTGCATCGAGCCTTTCACCAAAAATGTGCTCCTATATGCCTACAAAGTGTAGATATCGCAAGCTTCACAGCCAGATAATAAGCCACGCTGTTTAACTTTGCTTTTGACATACTAAGTCATCTAGAGGCAGATAATGACTTCCTACGAAACCTTTTTTTGTGCAGATGAAGCAACTTTTCACGTTTCAGGTAAAGTCAGCCTCCACAACATCAGAATTTGGGGGCCTGAGAATCCGCATCACTTCACCAAAATTGTCCGGGATAGTCTTGTAAATGTGTGGTATAGCTTAGAATCCACGACACAAAAGAAATTTATTTCGACATGATCCAAATTTTTTGCTGTCCCGCAAATTTGCCATTTGTAATCATAAATTCATTTGGCAACAAGACGGTGACCGATACTTTCAGGATGAGTTTGCTCGAAATTTTTTAATAAGGAATTTCCATCCAGGTGAATTGAACGAGATGGACCCATTCCATGACCTCCCTGCTCTCCAGATAACACTCCTCTAGACTTTATCTTGGGGAGATATGTGAAAGATAAAGTTTGTTTCTTCCAAATTGCAAAGTGTTGACGAATTCAAAATTAAAATAGTTGCTGCAACTGCATCTGTTACCGAATCCACTTTGGTACGTACATGGGCAGATATTGAATATCGGCTTGATGTATTCCGTTTAACAAAAAGTGCATATAGCGAATTAACTGTACGAAAAAAACCTTTTGAAATAAGTATACAAGGTCTGAAAATATTTTGGTCCTATCCCGAATAGTTTTTTCTAATACATTTTTAAAATATGAGCGAGACTTTTGGGGCACTCTGTACTTTTCGGTGTTCGGTTTTAAACATCATACTTTGCCGAAAATCAGTACGTATTTAGTACTTCCTTAGCTTTCTTGCATACAAGTTCTGCCATCAACTGTCATTATTCTTTTTAAATTCCCAAAGGACTTGTATCACGGGGAAAAAATTTGCCCCAAAATTTACTATATATATGTGTATACACACAGCTCATTCATTCCATTATGACCACCCCAGAGTAGGGATATGAGCGCGCCTGGAGACGAAACGGTGGCACAGGTGAAGTTCCAGAGCAGTATATGTATGTGTTACCGGCAATGTATGAAAACCAGGCATTCTATAGAATGCCTAGGCAATGTATAGAATACCTGGCGTTTTTAGGCAAAGTATGAAATTTTCAAACATTATATATATTTTACCTAGGCATTCTATAGAATTACTAATGCTATTTAGGCAAAGTAATAAAAGAGTTTCATGAAAAGGCTTTTATTGAAAAGACGTATATGAAAAAGAATGAAAACAGAAAATATGAAAAGAAATACAGAATTTTCTAACCTACTTGCTGCAACAAGGAAGGCTTCTATGACATTTTGAATTGCACTTCATTCCTTTTTTTACACAAACGCACTTCATGTTTTGGCACGTTGTCTTGCATATACACTTGACAAATCTTTGGCCGCTTCCTGTGGACTGAGACACAGCCGCTGACCGGAGAGGTATTTCTTGATGAGGAATGTTTCCTAGCTGAAATTATTCCATTTTATACTTGACTTCCGAACAAAGACTGAAATGCAAATGGCGAATTCTCCGTCTTACACGAGTGTTGAAAGTCACGTGTCTTGCGACGTCACAATAGAAACATAATTAGCGGGAGTATTTTTTACTTCACTTCCGAACAAAGACTGAAATGCAAATGGCGAATTCTCCGTCTTACACGAGCGTTGAAAGTCACGTGTCTTGCGACGTCACAATAGAAACATAATTAGCGGGAGTATGTTTTACTTCACTTCCGAGCAAAGACTGAAATGCAAATGGCGAATTCTCCGTCTTACACGAGCGTTGAAAGTCACGTGTCTTGCGACGTCACATTAGAAACATCATTAGCGGGAGTACTTGACTTCCGAACAAAGACTGAAATGCAAATGGCCAATTCTCCGTCTTACACGAGCGTTGAAAGTCACGTGTCTTGCGACGTCACATTAGAAACATCATTAGCGGGAGTACTTGACTTCCGAACAAAGACTGAAATGCAAATGGCGAATTCTCCGTCTTACACGAGCGTTGAAAGTCACGTGTCTTGCGACGTCACATTAGAAACATCATTAGCGGGAGCATTTTTTACTTCACTTCCGAACAAAGACTGAAATACAAATGGCGAATTCTTTGTCATACACAAGCGTTGAAAATCACGTGCTTTGTCACGTCATATTAGAGCCATGATTAACGAGAGTATTTTATACTTTACCGGTTTCAGTTTAGGCATTGTATAGAATGCCTAGGAAATATGTGAAATATTAACAATTGCATACTTTGCCTAAAAACGTCAGGAATTCTATAGAATGCCTGGTTTTCATACATTGCCGGTAACTTATACAACACGAGAGCCAGCTTTCGGTTATTAGCATGTTCTGAGCCAGAATGGGAAAAGCTGTCGATTTATCGGAGTTTGATAAAGGACAAATTGTGATGGCACTCAGCCTCGGAACAGAGTTGGAAACGGGTCAAAAATTTCGGACCTGGATTCATCCCAATAACTGCTTGATATTTAATAACGGAAATCCTTTGTGAATAATAAAATTGAGCTATTTGCTAAATTTTTGTGCCGTTTTTAGTGGCAGTATTTTGCGTAATTCAGAAGTAATGGCTGACTATGACCGTGACCATGGAGTACATTACAAATGACAATCATTATTTACGATTACACAAATGTATTTTTTTTTAATGTATTTAGATTGTTCACTCTTTCCACGCTTTGATGGCGGTGCGCATACTTTCATTTGGTGCGTTAGATTTTTGGTTCCATAATCTTTTATTACACCGTCGGCATCTTTCTTTGTACATAATTATACACTTTCCACATTTTGAACAACAAGCAAGACCTAACAACACATAATTATTTGCCGGTTCCTTAATGAGACGAAACAATTTCCAGCATTCACTCTTACCCTAGTGGTTTTCAACAAGCGCGTATCTGTTGGCCTTGACGCCTTTCTCAACTTCGTTAATATTAAATCCATCCACATTAACAAATAAGGAGTTAATTTCAACATGGCATGTCATGGGAATGGGATGTTAGCACATCAATCGAAAACCTCTGAATGTTTAATGTAAAAGATGGGATGTGAAAAGTAACTCTTAGTCATACAGTGAACTTCGCACGGATAGAGTGAAATAGCTGAGAAGCAGGCGAATGGCGTTTACCAGTACCTTACCCTGTACAACCGCTCTGTACAAGAACCCAAAGGAAGTATCTTTTTACGATATGGTATCACTGTGTCTGAAGTCGGTCGGTAAAAACCTTCGCTGCTTTAAGAAAGACACAATATTTTTGCATGGTAATCATTATTCACTCCATTGCACCAGTATCGACTACAGAATTCCACAACGCGCATTTTTCTTTGTGATATATTTTTCTCTTTTCCAAAATAAAACTGGAATAAAAACGGATCAAAATCGGGTCAGGAACACATTGACCCGACCCGTTGACCCGTAACACGTTTTCATCTCTGGCTCGGAAACAGAGCTGTTTGTGGGTTATTCACTTGCCGATGTAGTGAGTACGTTTCAAAAGTGGTGCACATATGGCCAAACGACGAATAGTCGTTTGGCCGTGTGTCGTTCGCAGCTCATTGATGCCGGAGAAGAGCGAAAACTTTCGCGCATAGTTCACATCGACTGCAAAGCCACAATGCTACAAATAATCCGCAGTTACAACAATGGTGATCAGGGCAATGTGTCACAGCACACAGTTCATCGCATCCTTCTGCGCATGGGCCCTGCGTAGCCGAAGACCCAACTAAGTCCCAAAGCTCACTGCACGTCATCGGCAACAACGCATGAAATGGGTACAAGATCATCAAGATTGGACTGTGGATGATTAAAAGAAAGTGACCTGCAGTGACGAATCAAGATTCCTGGTGCATCACGTAGACTGCCTAGCGCGAATAGGCCGATTACCAATGGAGGCTATGGCCAGGGACGGCGGTGTTGTGCTGTAAACAATGTTTTCTTGCGACACTTTAGGCCCAATTATCCCAATAGCACAATCCCTGACAGCTGTCAGGTATCTGAACATCGTTGTGGACCAAGTTCACCCATTGATGGCAAATGCTTTCCCTGCTGGTGATTACGATTACCAACTGTATAATGCGCCATGCCACAGTGCCAGACTCGTCAAGGAGTGGTTCGTGGAACATGCTTATGACTTTCTGTTAAAGATTTGGCCTCCAAATTCACCTGACATGAACCCAATCGTTCATTTGCTGTTCAACTGGGAAAAGTAGGTTCACGCTAAATCACCACCAACCCGGAAATATACGGGAACTGGAGGTCTTGCTGTTGAAATTATGGTACCAGATACCCCAGGATACCAATCGCCTCGTCATCAAATCGACGACTCGCCGAGTGGCTGCTGTTTTACGGGTTAAAAGGGGACCTACAGCTTCTTAGGTAAGTGGTCATAATATAATGGCTCATTAGTGTATATGTATACATATATATCATCATTGTTAACCATTGACATTGCACTGCTGGATGAAGATCTCCCCAAGTTTCTTCTAAAACGGTATATCTTGCGCCAATCTCCTCCATGTCACTCCTGTATGCTTCCGAATTTAATATCCTTACCTCCCATGTGGTTTTCTTCTTCTGGGTCTCCTCCTCCCTTTTGGATTCTAGTCTAGAATTTCGGTTGTCCATCGGTGGTCCGTTCTTCTGGCAAGATCCATCGGTAATCCGTTCAACTAGGAAAATACTTGGAGCCATCATTTACTTGTAGCCCATTGTCATTTCAGGGATTTTACTCTGATCATGATGTCTTTCACTCTTGTCATTTTCCTTATCCATGAGTTCCTCTTCTTATCTCTCCTGGTTACACCAAGCATGCATCTTTCCATGCTTTTTTTTAAGTTGTTTCAGTCTTTGTATCTTCTATCCAATCTTTGTATTCACCATACAGTATAACGATTTTCCCAACTATTGAAGGACTTTCAGAGAATTGGAGATATTTTAAAAGCCAATCGGATTCAGAATGCCTGAACTCAGGCTCGAACCGGGGGTGGAGTGAAGATACGAAGTAGATTGCCCAATTAAGCACTGGACACTTTTGTTTTCCCTCTCTCTCTCTCTCTCTCTCACACACACACACACATCCAAACCCCTCCCCAACCCCCAACCCCACACACATTCCATGTGACACCGTTATTTACAGTGATTTACACAACGCCTTGATCCCCAAGCCGAAATGTTCTTGTAGCTAGTTACAATAAACCTCAATTCTTTCATATCCAAATAGTGTAAGTTGTCAATTTCTAACAAACAATTGTTTCCCACCCCATTTTAGCATAGTGTATTGCTCCATGTCGCCATTTTTTCGCAGCTGATTATCATAAGTCAGCATTCTTTCGCATGCGATTCCTTATCCAGACAATAATCTTACTCCCAACCATTCTACGAAAAAAAATTTCATGCAACCAGTTACCTCACATCTTTCATTCCCAATTACTCCGAGCCACCATTCTCTCAAAACTAATTTTTCTATTCCACCGTTCTCACACAGCCAATATCCCTTATCCCTCATTTATTCAAAACCAACAACTCAAAGTCGCCATTCTCTCAGAGGCAACTACCTAAAGCAAAATTCCTTTTACAGCTACTTATTTTACATTGGTTTCTCGGCATCCCATTTCTCTATGCGTCCATCTTCCCTTTGACAATTACGCATCATTTACTTGTATCCAATTAGACTTCCCCACGATGTTCTTAACAAGTAACAATACGTCGCCATTTTCTCTGAGATAGCATTGGCTAAGAGCAGAAGGATTGTTTGTTTATTTGGGGGTTTAACAACCATAAGCAACTCGGTGAGGTGTTATAAGCAGTCGGATGTCCCTAAATTAGGGCCACTGATTTGGGTGAAGGGAGAGAGCCATTCGTGCTTCACGGGTATTCGAACCCAGATCCATCTGGGATGAAAGGTTGGAAACCCGTGCTTAGACATTGGGCCACCAAAGCGGCAGGCAACAACAGAGAGATATGAGCACTTATAGAGACGAAAATGTGGCTGGCAATTGAAATCTCCATTTCTGGAATAGTCATGATAAGGACTATCGCATGTTTAATAAAGGATGGTTATCATTAAACATACAACATTCCCCAGAGATCAGTTCCCGGGCATGATTGAGGAAATAGATACCAGCGACATTTTTCCGAGGTAGAATTTCATAAAGTTTTGTGACGTAATTTCCCTTTTAAACATTGGTTCGCCGTCCCGGTGGCGCAGTGTGACGATCAAAGACTTCTGATCATTTGTCCGAGATGGGTACGCGTCCAAATCCCGGTGAGGCATGGATGTTGCGTTTGTCTTACGTCGCAGGCTCTCTCCCTTCCCTGAGACCAGTGCCCCTAAATTGGGGATGGGTGACTTCTTATAGCCCATTGAGTTGCTCACAGTGGCCGTTAAACCTGCAATTAAGAAAAAAACAAAAAATACTCTGGTTCAGGTTTCAAACAAAACCTAAGGATCCTGCAGGGTGTGACCTGCACGAAGACGCTCCGACTATCATATCGAAGTGTTCTCGGAGGCAATATGTCCGTCAAACATTTCATTCCTCTAGAATGGAAATTTTACTTTCCCAAGCCTATTAGCGTGCATTTTGTTAAAACCTAAATAAAGATACAGGGCTTGAATTCATTCAAATAAAATGCTTGTTTTTTTATTTACATAGCATCCAAATATGGCAGAGAGGAAATTTGGGAGCACTGAATCTTGTTGTACTCGCAAAATTTGAAGAATTAAATAGGTAATGGTCAGGCTCTGTAGCTGACTGCATCATGATTAAGCAGTGAATGTGAATACAGCTGCATTTGCTTTCTCGTTGCCAAGAGGGAAACCTTTTCCTTGTAAGATTTGCAAAAGCACCATAACTAAATGGCATGCACCAGAGTAGAGTACTGTTATGTGTACATGATTTTCGGTGAATGTTAAGGTAATGTGCATGTCGCTGCTGTGCGTATTTCGAACTGTACCCTGCAAGACAGCATCCCAACGGTAATGTCATTCGACAGATGAACCAGAGGATGAAGGATATCGGGAAATGGCACCTACTGCATCCAGTAAAAGCGCACGAACAAGTTTAGCATGAACTACTACTGTGGAAGGCGACGCACTTATGCTCATCCTACGGCTAGTACCCGAGGGATTACACGATGAGAAGGTGTCACTTACATCACCGTGCGTCATATTCTCCATAACAAAGGACTCCACTCATACTATTAATTGAGGGTCCAATGCCTCCAGCCTGAGAA
The DNA here is from genome assembly GCA_039090855.1 of Macrothele yani. Classification (NCBI taxonomy): domain Eukaryota; kingdom Metazoa; phylum Arthropoda; class Arachnida; order Araneae; family Macrothelidae; genus Macrothele; species Macrothele yani. Next base: position 31,739,370 of record CM077007.1, read on the forward strand.
TTTCCCTTGCCGCTTAGAATGCTGTAACTTAACGCTGCAGTGTTACTACGCGATGTGACGTATACTCTAAATTAACCTTCATTTTAGTTGTCTTATGTAAATTTGGAGTTCCTTCTGTTTCAGCGTTTCATCCTTAGCGTTGTATTTTCTCACTCACTGAATGTTATGTAAGCAGCAGTCTTGAGGTCAAAAATGAATGACGTGTACATGTTTGAGAAGAAAATGACGAGATATAATGTCTGTAGCTAGCAGATAAAGAGTGGTATTGTGTGATGTTGTGTCCGCTGTTGATAAATTAATGTAGCTATTTGTTATAATTGGTAAATTAGATATAAACACGTAGAATCTAATTTAATAGAAGTTCAGTAATCTGAATTATGTTGATGTGATCATTTATGATAATTTATGAATCTGAAGTGCCTTATAGTTTCGACAATAAAATAAAGATCATTTGCTCGTAAGTGTTTTCAGGACTTCTCTCTTCCGGTCGTTAGGTCGCCTAATGTAGCTCAGTGTGTAATTAACAATTGTTTATGAACTAACTCCGAAGGTTAACAGTACATAGCTCCAGTGATATGAGAACAACCGACTGATGGTGTAAAGCTAATGTTTAAGTAGTGTTTTCAAGACTTGTCTCTTCTGGCCATTAGGTCGCCTAATTTGGTTCAGTGTGTAATTAAGAATCGGGTATAAACTAGCTATTAGAAGTTTAACGTTACATAGTTCGAGTGATACGAAAACAGCCAACTGATGGTACGGAGGTAGTGTTTAAGTACTGACACATTTAACCGACAAACATTACAGCAAAACCAAACTTAATGCGCCACAGAGCGATGAAAATAGTTTGACATGCGTGAGGAGGTTTCTAAATATCGTAATAATTATGTTTCGCTGTCACGTGAAGTATCAAACCGTACTTCACAAGAAGCCATGGTCATCACTATCGAATGGGCATAAACGCAAAAGCTCGAATGATTGGTCACATCCTGGTCAGTCTGCATATGCTGCCAGGTTTGCTCAATGCGTCCTCGTGCGAGGCTTTCCTGCCATCAGCTTTACCAGAATTTCTAGAATATACCTCATTAAACGTTCGTCGAGAGCTATGGTTTCCTCACGATACAGCACTTTCACGTTTACGAGCAGAGGTTCGACGGCTCCGAAATAATGCACAGTGGAGTCACATTATTGCGACCACATCCTACTTTTGGCGTCAACAGCGCGTAGCCAAAAGAAGACACGTGTTCGCAGCTGGCTCAGAAGGTATATACGGTGTGTGGAGGCCTTCTGAAAACTATCACTCGTTGCTGTCATAGATAAAAGGATCGATTTATCCGGTTTGCAAAAAGGGATGATTATTGGCTTTCGGAACAAGGGTGGCAGTAATTCTTAAACAGCACAGTTTGTGAACTGTTCTCATGCGACTGTGGTTAAAGTGTATCGCGATTGGAGAAATGCCACCATTGCGAATAAGGGACGTGAAAACTGCGGAGCACCACGTACCACTGATGTGATAGGTGTATTTCGGCTGCGAAGGTGCGTGAGGGCAGATCGGCGCACTACAGAGGAGCAACTCACTGGCCGAATGAACCAGGAGGAGGCTAACGGAAGTGTGTCTAAAACGACAGTTCAGCGAATCCTTCTGCGTATGGGGCTCCGATGCAGCCGGATGGTCATTGCACCTAGGTCAACGAAGGTGAATCGGTAGAAAAGTATTACATTTGCACGACAGTATCAGAATTGGACCTCCGCTGATTGGCAAAGGATGCCTTCTCCGATGAACCACGTTTTCTGCTTCATCGAACGGATGGATGCTGCCGTATAAGTCGACAAACATCGCAGAACAAACACTCTTCAACCATTGCTGGAAGAGCAGGAGCTGGCAGGGTCAGCGTTATGATCTGGGGAATGTTTTCGTGGCATTCCCTGGGTCCACTCGTACCTCTGAAAGGCATTATGCACCGAATTCGTTATGAAAACATCCTTGCCGACCACGCACACCCGTACATGATGACTGTCTTTCGTTGGGCGGATAGGACCTTTCAGCAATATAATTCGAGATGTCACACAGCTAGAAATGTCCGAGAGTGGTTGAAAGAGCACCGTGAAGAATTCAAAGTACTTCCCTAGCCCCCTAATTCCCCAGACGTAAACCCTATTAAGCATCTGTCAGACCACTTCGATCGTATTATTCGTTCCATGGATCCTCCACTAGGCACCCTGAAGCATTTGTCAGATGCAATGCAGTCCGCGTGGCTCCACATACATGTGAACACCTTCCAGAACCTTATTGAGTCACCCCCATCCCGTCTAGCTGCTGTATGCTCTGCACACGGCGGTCACTCTGGATATTAGCTGGTGGTCACAATAATGTGACTCGAGCGTTTAGATACCGTTGGATATGAAATATATCATCAGCATAATCAACAAGCATGGGGAAATTCCCGTAGATGTCTGATGCCATGAGGCAGCAGATTTTAACCGTCTTTTATTATTTTACTACCTGTGCATCGCACTCATCTGGTAAACCCAGGCAGCCTTGGGAAGGGGGTCCAAAGACAAAGTGAGTCTAGGGCCGACTTGATAGGGAACCATCTACACATTCGCGTCTCCAAACCCGAGAAGTCCGCGGAAAACCCCAGAAGAACTACAAAGTAGATGGCCGGCAGCACCGGGGTTCGAACACCCGTCAGAAACCTCAGCCTTCCACATAGTGCACGGCGACTTAACTACCCAACAAAGACATTCTTGCTGGGCCAGCAATAGCCCAGCACTATGTTACCGCTGCAGAACTGTCAATAAAATGTCCGGGCGGCCAACAGAAGGACCAGCACTTCAGGCCAATAGCTGGCAAAAAGTTGGCACCCCATCAGTTGTCATATGCCACAACAGAGCCATCAGTTGTATATCACAGGCAGTAGCTGCCACAAGTGGCCCTTCAGCGGCCCTTTAAGCACGTGCCACAAATGATGGCTAGCCTAATGTGGTCCGCTAATTTCCGGTACTGGCAGCCGGCAACCACGTGACGTAACTGGTGGCTTGCCGAATCTTGTCCGCCAATTTCCCGTAGTAGCCATAAAAAAATCAAGGATAATCGCAGTTTCCCAAAGCTACAACTTTTTTTTCTACCCTTAAGAAACTTGTGAATTAAAGCACTGCGCTGGGGAAATTTTCTCAACAGACCAGAAAAACGGCCGCTTGGATCTGGGTAGATACGGACCACGGCCGTCAGCGTGGGAGATGAGCTCTCTACCGACCGGACTAATTTGCCACGCACGAGCGTGTGCTTGTAGCTATCTGTTTTGTGCGGAATGTGCAATCGAATGGTTCCCTCTTTCATTTTACAATATTGCGGGGTATTTTTCATAAAAGTCAGTTTCATATAATTCATAAATTTATTTTTTCAACTTAACGATAGTTTTTTTGTTTTTTTTTTTTACGTTAAGGAGTGTATATACTTAGATTCACTTTCCAATATACACTCATTTTCAAGGAGTGTGTATACTTAGAGTCGTTTTCCAAAGTTTTGTACTGTCCTTGTCGTCTTGAAAGGAGATTGTTGAATTAATTTATATTTACTCGGGTTCATGTCACACTCTGGTACATTTTGAACGTTGTACCTTACCTTTTGGCTGTTCGAAGCTACATATGTTTTAAAGAAGAAAGATATTTTATTTTACTTCTCGTTATTTTTAGAAGCGAAATCCTCCCTGTCTTGTGTATTCAACCCATTGGTGAGTACATTATATCCACATAGCGTTGGTTTTTTCTTTTCTTTCAAATAATTAATAAATTTTGTAGGCGTATAATTCTTTTTTTTTTCCAACAAACGTTTTTTAATGGTTTTACAGGACATTTGTTTCAAGCGGTTTCGAATTTTTTCTTGTTATTCACCCACTCCATTCTATGAATTGTTATTCATGGGAATGGACTGGGTGTATTTCATTACTGTAATATAGTATTTCATTACTGTAATATAATGTATTTCATTACTGTAATATAGTATTTCACGGCTTAATCTGATATCTTCGTCGACGTAGAATTTCATTAGGAAATTAATTAACCTCTCTACATATGGATTTTTTTCTTAACATCCACTAAAATAAAACGATGGAGATAGCGTCGTCTTCAACTAACTGGTACCATGAGAGACACAGCAAGTGTTGCTTCTGCGCCTGGGCAGTCCTGTTGCTTCCACCTGCTGTTGGGGTTGCATTGGTTGCCTTCGACTGGCCACTAGTGGCACCTGCTTGGAGGCCTACAATTCACGGCGATGCTGCAGGGCCATCAATGGCTCGCCAAGTGATAGGGCTGCAACCAACGGACCGCTGCCGGGCCGTGAGCGGCAGATTTCAGCCAGCAATTTCCCAGCACTTGTGTTTTTTGCAGGGTAAGAGCGCTCTGCCGGTGGTAAGGAATAGATGCCGTATGATAATCACCGACAATCGGCGTAATGGCTCGACCGCAGTGAAGCTCCGAAATACACTCCGATGCCGGTATTCCAACTCCGAAAGACGATTATCAATGTTCGGTGGTGCGTATTTCGTGTGATTCATTCCTACTTTTTACAAGCGGGTCAAGCCATCACGGCGGACAGGTATTTTAAAAAACATGACATTATACATGGAAAACCTTCCACGAAATATCATGAATTAATTTCTATGGATCCATACTTCTTCACGATAACGTGGGACCCCATCTTGCATGTCAGACGACTTAGATGCTGCAGCAGTTGTACTACGAAGATTTACTTCATCCTGCTTATTCAGCAGTTCTGGCTCTTAAGGTTTGTCACTTCTTCATGAACCTGGACACCTTTCAGTAGGGTAAATCGCTTCCTAATCTGACATCACCTGAAACTGAATTCTATAAGTTTGTCGCATCACGTAGCTCGACATTTTTTCACGGCGGCATAAAGGACTTCGTATCTCGTTGGCAAAAGTGTGTTGCTGCTGGCGGGTATTATTCTGATTAATAAGGTTTTTGATTGCTTAAAGCTTTTATAACATCTATATTCGGATATTACATCTGCGACAACCTAATATCGGCGTCAAATACAGGGGTTGGACAGAATAATGTGAACACCACGCTCAGAAACGTGACTTTTAATGCACCTGCGAACGTCTCAATGCGCAAAGGTATCCACCACTTTTTGGTTTTCCTCGCTTTGTATAGAAGCTCAAGCTGCTGTTTAAGTGCATTTCAAATGTCTTCTGAAAAATGCCTTTCAGGGTGCCGACGAAATGAGCGGCCTAACGGAATTCGAAAGATGGCTAATTATTGGTGGCTGCCTAATTCGTGCCTCCGTGACAAGAGTCATCAGGGTAGTCGGGATATCGAGAGCTACTGCGTCTAGTATCATGACAGCATACCGTGTTCGTTGCGAAACCTAGTCTGCGGAACAAAAGAACGGCCGGAAAAGCGACCCTTATTGATCACGACAGAAGAGTATTAAGAGGGATTGTTACCCTTAATAAGAAGACTACGGCGCCGAAAATTAGTGCAGAGCTCAATCTGCATCTCCATAACAAACACTCTGAAACTGCATAAACAAGATAATAATTGCAGAACTGGTATTGCAAAACCTCTGGTGACCCGGGTGAAATCACAACGGCGATAGCAATGGTGCCAGGAGCATACAGCGTGGACTGTCGATGCATGGAAGCGTGTAATGCTGTCGGATGAATCCACATTAACACTTTTTCCCACCGCAAGACGTGTTTGTGTGTGATGAACACCGTCAGAAGCGTACAACCTAGACTATTTGCTCCCAACTGTGCAGCATGGTGGTGGTTCCGTCATGTTCTGGTGGCTCATGTCGTGCTTTTCAGCAGATCCCTTGATCACCTTGAAAAGACGGATGACTGACAGGGCGTTTGAAATCATGTTGGCCTACCAAGTCCATCCAGTGGCTCAGACATTGTTTCGTGCAGGACATGCCATCTACCAAGGTGACAACTCCCAATTCACAGAGCAAGGAATGTCCAATTACTGTTTGAAGAACATGAAGACGGACTTTTACACAATCCTTGGCCTCCCCAATCACCATTGTTTAACATCATCGAGCCACTGTAGTCCGTGTCGGAAAACTCAGTAAGATCCCTTTGTCCTCCTCCTGCATCATTCAAGGACCTGGAGAATTTTCTGCATGACGAATGGTGTAACATCCCACTAAGCGCCCTACAGGAATTGTATGCGTCCATTCTAAAGAGGATTCAGGCGGGTTTGAATGCCAAAATGGTACCACACCCTATTATGTACGTTAAACCTTGTTTTCCTAGGTGCTCACATTATTCGGTTCAACCCCTGTACATTTGGTCAAATTGATGATACACATGTGACTTATACATATTCTACAAGATAAAATAGCCATCCCTAAATAAATCCGGTTTTAATAAAATTGGCCAAAATGAATATTATATTTTCTATACCCTTCCCTAAGAAAAGCCGGTTTTAATAAAATTGCCCAAGTTGAATTCCTATCGATAAAGATATCATAAATATATCAATTCATATCATTCTTCAATCGAACAACGAAGTTTCTCAACAGAAAACTGATTTTGTGGATCACGTTTTTGTTTCATCTTTCTTTCCATCAGGAACGATTCTAAAAGTGTCTACGGATCTAACTCGAGTAATAGGCTGCACAGAACTCTGCAGGAAATCCGAAGACATACGAAATGAAAAAAGGATATTTTTAATGATAGATAAAGGCAAGTGGATGGAACCGATAAAAAGAGGGGACCAATGTGGGTCACCGAGAGTTCTTGTCAAAAAGAACGAAAGAAACAGAAAATAAAAAAGATATAAAGAGCTGCAAGAGAAACAAGCTTCCGAACAGAAATTTATCAACGAAGAGACGTTTGAGAAGCATTTTATTCTTTTGAACTACGTAGGGAGAAACTAAGTGTAATCACGTAATGTTGGAGATAACTTTTTGAATAGCAACAGCTACGGAAATTTAAGAGCAGGTTATCGAACAGAAAAGGATCGCAGCTAGTGGAAATATCGAAGAGCATGAGGATGATAAAAGTACAGACACGAAATGTGCAGAGTAGAATGATTTCAACAATATTCACCAGCAAAATATAAATAATTGTATTGAGAATTACTCATCGTCAACTATAACTAATTGCACAGAGAAACTGTACAGAGACAAAATTTTCGGACTAGAATGATTTCACCAATAGTCATCAGCAAAATATAGATAATTGTACAGAGAATTACTCATCAGCAAATATAAATATTTCTACAGAGAAATTGAACACAGAGAAAATCTGCGGACTAGAAAGATTTTGCAAATATTCATCAGGAAAATATAAATAATTGTACATAGAACTACTCATCATAAAATATAAATAACTGCACTAACTGCACACAGACAATATTTTCAGACTGATATGATTTCACCAATATTCATCAGCAAAATATAAAATATTGTACAGAGACAAAATTTGCGGACTAGATTGATTTCACCAATACTCATCAGGAAAATATAAATAATTGTACAGAGAATTGCTCATCGTCAAATATAAATAACTGGACGGAGTAACTGTACAGAGACAAAATGTGTGGGCTGATATGATTTCACCAATAGTCATCAGCAAAATATTAAGCACTGTACGAAGAAATCGTACAGAGACAAAATTTGCGAACTGGAATGATTTCATAATACTCATCAGAAAAATATAAATAATTGTACAAAGAATTACTGATCGTCAAATTTAAATAACGGCGCAGAGTAACTGTGCAGAGAGAAAATTTGCAGACAAATATGATTTAAGCAATACTCATTAACAAAACAATATTGCACAGAGACAAAATCTGCGGACTAGAATGATTTCACCAATACTTATCAGCAAAAATATAAAGTACTATATAGAGAATTCCTTATTGTGAAATATAAATAGCTGCACAGAGTAAGTGTAGACAGAGACAAAATTTGCAGACTAATATGATTTCCCAAATACTCATCTGCAAAATATAAAGTACTGTACAGAGACAAAATTTGCGCACTAGAATGATTTCACCCGTACTCACCAGCAAAATATAAAAAGGTGTATAGAGAAATTGTGCAGAGACAAAATTTGTGGACTAGAATGATTTCTTTCTTTCTGGTTGGAGGTTTAACGACCACCGTGAGCAACTCAATGGGCTATAAGCAGTCGCCCGTCCCTAATTTAGGGTCACTGGTTCCAGGGAAGGGAGAGAGCCAGTGCCGTAAGACAAACACAACATCCATGCCTGACCGGGATTCGAACCCGTGCCCCTTACGGACGAACGATCAGAGGCCAGCGCCTTAGACCACTGCGCCACCGGGGCGGCACTAGAATGATTTCGCCAACACTCATCAGCAAAATGTAGATAACTATGGACGAATATCAAAAAATAATGTTTTAGTACTTAAACAATAGTAAAAGGATATCAGGTTGGAAACACATGGAATAATTAATATAGATATAAATCAGGATGTTTTCCCCATGTAACATAACCACAGTAATTTGAAAATTTGAGCGTCCTGGACCAGGAATTGAACCCGCATCTCACGATTTGCGCTGGTGATATTAGATCAGCAGCAAATGAGTAGGTATTTACTCATTTGCTGGTGATCTAACTGAGCACTACGATGACACACATTTGTTTTGACTGGTGCAGTGAAATCAAAGAGTGACGTATCAGATTAAATACCTCAGTTGTTTGAATTTCATAGTCTTGGGTGGTGTAACAGTTAGCATACTCGAGCGCAAATCGGGAAATGTGGGCTTGAATCCCGTTCCAGAACTTTTCAATTTTCTGCGGTTACGTTTACATGGAAATAACAGCTTGATTTATGTCTATAATAGTAAAATGATTTTATAGAAGTCAAGTACAAGTAGAGTTTCTCTGCTGATCCTGGTTTGAGTACCTCGTACCAGGATCGGTAGAGAAACACAGAATACTGATTCCGATAAAATTATATTACGCAACCATTTAATCTCCCATGGCACTGCATTCCGAATGAACAGAAGTCAAGAAATATAAGAATCCGAGCAAACTTCCCAAGCACGAAATCTATGCGCGCCTATGTCCTTAGAGTGGGAACCCACTGTGAAATACTTTTGTTTTTGTTTTGGGGTATAATGACCTCCTATAATGGGTTAAGGCGTAAATCATCCATAATTTAGAACCACTTGTTCCAGGGACGGAACAGAACTAACTGAAGTACAAATGAGAAATGTAGTTCTTTCGTCCAGTGTTAAACTCAGGTACATCGGTTCTGAGTACCAACTATATCCCTCCCCAGTTACCAGCTAAGTTTAAAAGTTTGTGCTCAAAACTCTTTCTAGTGGATATTGTTACATATATGATAAATAATTCCCTTTCCCAAAGAACAGAGGCAATTATTCTTTTGTCGCCACGGTAGCGCAGTGGTCTAAGCGATGGCTTCTGATCATTCGTCCGAGATGGGTCCGGGCTCGAATCCGGGTGAGGTATGGATGATGTGTTTGTCTTACGGCTCTGGCTCTCTACCTTCCTTGGGGTCAGCGGCCTTAAATTAGGGACGGGCGATTTCTTATATCCCACTGAGTTACTCACGGTGGTCGTTAAACCTCCAATAAATATAAATATACACTGCTGGCAACCCAAAATACAACACCAAAAAGGAAAGATCCGATTGGTCTGCAATTCGCAGCACGCATCGCCCGCGAGAGGACATGCAAACTATTAGCATTGCAGGGTATATGCAAATCATGTGCGCCCGGCACGCCACAGAGAAGCACTATAAGAAGGGTGCACAGAAGGCGGATGTAAGTAGTGGAAATGTGTTGTGCTGCCGGAGCTGTGCGTGGGAAGCTTTCTGATGCCTCGTCGCAGAATACGGCAGACATTCCAGCCCGTTTCGGAGTTCGACAGAGGACGAATAGTGGCTTATCGCGAGAGCGGTTTATCGTACCGAGACATCGGCGCTCGTGTGGGACGACATCCAGCCCACAGTGAGGCGACTATGGATTCGGTGGGTGCAGGTGACGAACGGACCGACGTGAGCAATTCCCGCAGCCGCGGCACACCACCGATCAAAAGAACCGGCATGTTGTGTGGCGGGCATAGACGGCTCGCACCGCCACATCACGAACGTTAACGCAGGAATTAGGGTGTGCTGCGCAACAACCTGTGTCAGCACGTACCGTTCGACGTTGTCTGCAGGAGCAGGGACTTGTCGCACGGCACCCATTGCTCCGATTACCATTGACGTTACACCACCGGCGAGTGCGGCGGCAGTGGGATGTTGAACGCCGCACCTGGACTACGGAATGGCACGACATTTTCTTCTCCGACGAATCCCGCTTCTGCCTGCAACAGCACGACGGTCGGATCCGCGTGTGGCGGCACCGCGGCGAGGGACTGTATGACGCCTGCATTATGCATTGCCATACTAGTCCATCGCCTGGCGTTATGGTTTGGGGCGCAATTGTATATGACACCGGCACCCTTCCGGTACACATCGCCGGTTCACTCAACAGCCACCACTACATCACCGACGTTTTGGAGCCTGTAGTCCTCCCTTACCTGCAGGACCTGCCAGCCGCCACGTTTCAAACAGGATAATGCGCGCCCGCACGTGGCACGCATCGTGCAACAATTCTTCACGGCCCACCAGGTGTCACTGCTGCCGTGCTCCCCTGTTATCCCGATATGTCGCCCATTGAACACATCTGGTTGCTGATCGGCAACCGAGTGGCCCAGCAAGCACCACCCGCGGCTACGCCTGAAGAACTGTGGCAACGTGTGGAAGCAGCCTGGACCGACATAGCCCAAGCCCACATCCAAAGCCTCTTTCGTTTGATGCCGCGGCTTGTAGCTGCCGTTATGGCCAACCATAAGGGCCACACGAACTATTGATGTCTGCGTGTTCCGCAAGTCTCACGGGCCTGTAAGCTCAATCGTTTCATCTTTGTATCTCTTGTTATGTGTCCAGTAAATCTGGCTTTGCTATCACGTGTCCTTCTTGGTGTTGCATTTTGGGTGGCCAGCAGTGTATATATATTCTGAAGTGTTTACTCATATTTCTGCATACGAAGTTCCTTGGAAGTCACTTTGGTGCCATGTGACAACGTAATCATTTTTGTGCTGTAATCTGCGGAACAGGCATGAGGAATGGTTCATTTTCCATCTCTTGTTATTGTCTACATAAAAGTCCATTAGTACTGCTCGGATTCTTGGAGATTGGATCCCGTCATGTTGCCAATGGCTGATGCAAGTGAGAAAAATAGCAAGATTCTTGAAGAGACTGGTTTTGTGACAGACAAAGAAAGAAGAGTGTATTCAGAGATTGGGATATGAGAGCACGGTTTAAAAAGCCTCCGCGTTAAAACAATGATGTAACAAGTAGACACACGTACACAAGTTTAAAGAGGTGAGCTGTTGTTTTAAGACGGAAACAACTGTGGTGTATTAGAGTTTAAAATCAGCTGTAGTGACGCGAAACGCTCGTCATGGAAAGGAAACTTTATCCCTTCGGATCTCTAAAGCATTCGGCACGAAACGAATTGTTTTTTTTTTTTTTTTTTGATTGGAGGTTTTTTTTTAAAATGATTTATTGGACCTGGTGATACAGAGACATACAGGCAGACATAAACAGGAGACCGAAATTACAAAGCAACAAGTACAAATCATACATGGTTGACAGCATGCCAAAGAATCAATTTACACACAGAGCAGAAACACAAGTGTTGGGAAACTGCTGGCTGAAATCTGCTGCTCATGGCCCGGTAGCGGTCCGTTGGTGGCAGCGCCATCAGTTGGCAGCCATTGATGGCCCTGCAGCATTGCGGTGAATTACGGGCCTCCAAGCAAGTGCCACTAGTTGCTCGTAACTGGCAACCGATGAAACCCCAACACCAGGTGGAAGCAACGGGACTGCGCATGGGCAGAAGCAACGGGAGTGCGCATGCGAAGAAGCAACACGTGATGTGTCTATCGTGGTACCAGTTAGCTGAAGACGACGCTATCGCCATCGTGTTATTTTAGTGGGTATTAAGAAAAAAAGCCGTATGTAGAGAGATGAATTAAATTTTTAATGAAATGCCACGTCGACGAAGATATCAGATTAAGCCATGAAATACACCCACTTCATTCCTATGAATAACAAGAAATAATTACTGTGTAATATGTCGTTTTAATATACACTAAACCACTTGAAACAACAGTCCTGCAAAAACATTAAAAAAACGTTTGTCGGAAAACAAAAAAAAAGAATCATAAGCGAACAAAATTTATCAAATATTTGAAAAAAAAAAAAAAAAATAAAAAAAGCAACGGTATGTGGATATAATGTACTCATCCATGGGTTGAATTACACAAGACTGGAGGAATTCGCTTCTAAAAATAACGAGAGTAAAATAAAATATATTTCCTTTTTAAAACAAATGTAGCTTCGGACAGCGGAAAGGAAAGATACAACGTTCAAAATGTAACAGGATGTGACATGAACAGATAAATATATTAATTCAACAATCACCTTTCAAGACGACAAGCACAGCATAAAACTTTGGAAAGCGCCTTTAAGTTGGTACACTCCTTGAAAATGAGTGAAGTTCCCTTAAAGTAAAAAAAAAAACTATCGTTACGTTAAAAAATGAATTCATGAATTATGTGAAACTAACATTTATAAAAAATACCTTACAATATTGTAAAATTAAAGAGAGAACCGTTCGATTACACGTTCTGCGGCAAAGAGACTTAGCTTCAAGCCAACGCTCGGGCGTGGTGAATCAGCTCAGTTGGCCGCGCGCGCCTCGCACAGCGGCAGTCCTTGGCTCGTTACCGCCCAAACGGGCGTTTTACGGTGTGTTGAGAAAATTTCCCCTGCGCAGTGCTATCATTCGGAAGCTTCGTAAGGGGAAAAACAGTTGTGACATTGGGAAACTACGGTTATCTTTGATTTTTTTATGGCTACTACTGGGAAATTGGCGGACACGATTCGGCAAGTCATCAGTTACGTCACGTGATTGCCGGCTGCCACTGCCGGGAAACTAGCGGACCACATTAGGCTAGCCATCATTTAATGCACGTGCTTGCAGGGCAACTGAAGGGCTACTTGTTGCAGCTACTGCCTGTTATGGATAACTGATGGCCCTGTTGTGGCATATGACAACTCATGAGGGTGCCAACTGCTGTCCAGCTGCTGGCCTGAAGTGCTGACCCTTCTGTTGGCCGCCCGGATATTTTATTGACAGTTCGGCAGCGACAACATGGTGCTGGGGCATTGCTGGGCCCAGCAAGACTGTTTTTCCTGGGTAGATATGGACAGTGTTGATCATGTAACACATTGTGAACAAGTATACATCAAACATGGATTTGATAGTATGCTAAATGACCAATGTACACAGGCAACCAGTGTTGGAAAAGAAACATATTGAGAGCCGGTGCCGAAAGATAAACACAAACATCCATGCCTCACCGGGATTCAAACCCGGACCCAACTAGGTCGAATGATCATAAGCCAGCGCTTTAGACCACTGTGCCACCTGGGCTGCAAAAGTATTTGCGTCAAATTGCGTTGGTTCCTATTGTTTAGCGAAATTAAGCTGTGTTCGGTTGCATTTGAAGATGTGTTTATCTGATTAAATGATCCATTTATTTAGATTTTATGCTCTTTAGTAAATGTCTGTGCAGCAAAGTTTTTCTAATTGTTCACTGAACTAGAGTGCAAACCGACCGTTCCGGTTCTACCCTGAGTGTGTATGTTTGTGTGTGTGAGACCTGCAATAAGAATCGGGACGGTGAGCCACAAGCTACGTAGAAAAATGAATATCCAGTACCTGTTTCTTCAAATAGTGTACACAATATTATCAAAAGTGTTAGGTCACAACCACATATTTGCATAAGTGCAAAAAACGATTGCGCAGTTGGGAGGTACGTATATAAAGCTGAGATGTTCTGACGTGCGTTCAGTAACTTTAAATCTGATATGGCGCTTGGATGTGATCCTTCCGAGTTTCAGCGTGGGCTGGTCATAAGATGTTATTTGGGTAACGTGTCCATATAGAACATTGTAGCTAAACTAAGCATAACGAAATCGATTGTAAGTGATGTCGTGAAGAGGTAGAAGCAAGACGGTGCATCTACAAGAAAAGAAATGTTCAAGAAGGCCACACAAATTGATGGAACGTGACGGAAGAGCCATGGTAAGAAATGCCAAGAAACCCCGTTCTTCCTCTGCCGTCTCTATTGCTGCTGAAGCAGGAAATGTTTGTAATGACTCGTTTAGTACCATAACTATCCGCAGAGAGTTGCACAGAGCGAGTTATTACGGTCGAGCGGGCGCAGAAAAGCCATACATCATTACCGTGAATGCGAAGCGCCATTTGGAACGGTGCGCCTCTCGTCGTTCCTGGAGTGGGGGTGACTGGGAAGCTGTTCTTTGGAGTGATGAGTCACAGTTTTCACTTTTCCAATCTGATGGACGTGTTTGGATTTGATGACAGCCCGGCGAATGATTTTCGTCGTACTGTGTTCCTCCAACTGTCAAGATCGTCGGAGGCTCCATCATGGAATGGAGTTGTTTTTCTTGAATGGGACTAGGCCTGTTGGTTATTGTACTACGAACCATGATCTCTGAAGTGTACCTCGATGTTCTGGATATTTCTGTCCTACCAACAATGCTGGAATATTATAGAAATGGCCGTTGTCTTTTCCAACATGAACCAGCTCTGGGCCACACTGCACGGCGTGTGCGGGACAGGTTTCTTGAAACTGTGGTCGAATTGTTAAACTGCCATGGTTGAGTCACATAGAACACTTCTGTAATGGACTGGAGCTACGGGTACGATATCGACCACAACGACCTTCATCGCTCTCCACTCTGGCAGTAGCTTTGCAGGACGAATGGCGAGCCATTAGCGTTCAGACCTACCGTAAATTGCTTGATAGTATTCTTCTAACATATTACCGCTGTAGAGGCGTACTATCAACTAATTTCCGTAAAAACAAAAGGTAGACTGACTAACTACTAGTTACGAAAGTAAAGCCATTTACCCCAGAACATAGTGGTGTCTGAATACTTTTGACAATATAGCGTATATTTGAGTTTGCCACTGTACCAACTTTTAAACCTTTAACTAACAGTACCCTAAACTTTTGTGTCTCCCAGAATACCATAACGCCCAAAACTGTCGCTATATTTCCAATTTCTGCCCCTCCAATTTACAGATTAACAAAAGCAGGTTTACTGCTGAGTCACAACTCGAAGCTTCCGATCTGTAGGTTTGATAAACAATGGGCTTCTGCCCTTTCTCGGGGGCAATTACTGCATTCTTTCACGGGTAAGAGATGCAATGTCGTGATATTGAAAGATATCGCCTACGGAGGAACTAATTCTTAGTTCACTTCTTTGTGTAGTGACAGTAAGGATGACTGAAGATAACGTCAGCTAATCTAGTGGAGGCAATGAAAATTCAAAGAAGACATTGATGTAGGAAATTATTTTAATCGAGATGGGCGATTCAAGTGGCAGTAGTCGTCAGCATGTTTGGGCGTTTGGGGCGGTGTGGTCATTAAGGCGATTATGTGAAATAAACGTTACACACATGGGCTTTGCAAAATGGGGAAAAACTGCTGACAGTGATGAAATACCTTTCTTTGAAATGCGTATCCTCACAGAAGTTTCATGATGTTATGATGTAGACAATGGGTATATTATTCTCTTGCATACTGCACAGGTTTGAATATTGCGGAGAATTTGGTTTTGGCAGTGAGTCATGCAATGATGCAGGTCATTCTGGATGACACTCCACATCCACCTCTGAGGAAAACGTCAACAGCGTGCATGACCTCCTGATCCCAGACAAAGGAATGACTGTTCGGTATACATTCGATTATGTAGTCATTTCAATCGGCAGGGTCGATTCAATCCTGACGAATATTTTAAAGACGAAATATGTCAGTATTCGGTGAGACCAGTTAAATTTGACAGATGAGCAAATTGCATGTCCTAAAAGAATATGCCTCATCAAGTAGAACGTCCTTTTCGCAGGTCAGATGAATTTCTAGCTCCGGATTCTTGGAACTGATGAAATATGAGTTCACCACTTTCAACCAGAAGTTAAGAAATGGGGTCTAATATGGCCATATGTGTCATCTCTCCTCCCAGAAAGTTTCGTGTCGTTCCATCAGTCGGCACTGTGATGGCATCTGTTTCTCGGGATGCATCATGACTCCTTATTCGAAAGGCATGATTTTCTTGGGTGCATCATGACTCCTTATTCGAAAGGCATCAGTTTCTGGGATGTATCAATCCTTATTCGAATAAACGCAATAAATTTGTACTGTTGTCATTGGTGTAAACTACGCTAACCTCATAAGCTAACTTTGCACATCCATTGCGGAAAAGAGGTTGGCAAAATTGCTAAGAAGTGTTTTTTCTCTTTCAAAGACAGTGTACAGACTACAGCAGGATTTGAATTCTTTCAGCACCCCGTCCCATTTTCCAGAGCTTGCTCATCAGTAACGTCTATTTGTTCCTCAATATTACAGAAAACATTAATGGAAATCAGTATGCTTCGGAATGTGAGGTGACCGTATCTGTTGGTGCGTGTGGCTAAATATTTATTTTTCTACAGGGATCAAGGCTCTATACAAGAGGTGGCCAACCCTAGGCCCGCGAGCCAAACATTAGCCCTAATGTTTAGCCCAAAACATTGCCTATGGTTGGGCACTCCCTAAACTAGGGGTACCCAAACGTTTGAATGGCCCCACAGTAGTCCAAGCACTAACTTTGTTTCTCTAATTTGACTCTTACTGACAATAATAATTATTTTTACTTTATTTTATTCTGGATTGATTTTATTTTTATATAACGAAATCAACAGTTTTAAATTAGAGTTGAGATTGTTTTGGAACAATTTAGAGCAGGATAAACTGGACAAAGGTAATAGGAATTGCAGGACAAAGTTCATAGGAATTTTAATTTTTTAATTAATTGTGTCTCTTTAATTTCTAGTAAAAAAGAAAATTGTATTACAACAATGCCGTTTATTTTTATTTTGCATAATAATAATTTTAATATTATGTGAATGATTTAACAAAATGACTGCTTAAATTGTATATGGGTTTCAATACTTTACAGAAATATATTAAATAACCCCATTTTTAGCTGATAATAGTTGTCAATATTTAAGTTGGTTACGGTGGCCCTTCAAATGATTTCTAAGAATTTACTGGCCCGATTTCAAAAATGGTTGGCTACCTCTTCTCTAGACCATCTCCTGGAGATATGCAGCTGCAGGCGCCGAGGACTATTTCGAAAAATAAAAGAGGAATCACAATGACACAGCTTTTCTCTATGTGCTTGAATACAGACTTTGAACCGCTTTGGTACATTTGAATGGTAAGTGAATACAGTGTCTCTGCAACTTCTGGTGTAACACACCTGTAGTAGTGACATACTGAAAAAGAAATCGGGAGATGTGAGTTCGACTCCCGTTCCGAGTCTACAACTTTACTTTATAGCTAATTCTGGAACGTCTGTGCTTCCTCTACCTTCCACGAGAACTGGAAATTATGTATTCTTGTGCATGTGAACAGTTTACCGTATAGATATTGAGTTTACCTTATCAGATGTATGAAGCATTTTTTCAAATGATATTATACATACCACCGAGTATTTTTGTGAAATATTTGACGTATCGTCTGCTGTTGTTTCATCAGTTGGTCTCCAGATTGTTCATTTCAGTGTCGTATGCTTCCTTCTGCGATTTATAACACGCCTTATTCGAAAGAACAAATAAATCCAATAAAGTTTAATTTCAAACTTAGCATGAGTAAAACTGTTTCAGAAACACGTGGCATAATTTGAAGTAATTTTAGGGTAAGACACTTTCTCAAAAAATACATGCAGCTTTCACATTTTTAAATTAACCAGAATTGCGTGACCACATTAAGCGTAAAGAAAAACTTTCTGAGCCTCCAAAAATCTGCTGTGTAAAACGTTGAAAGTAGACGAAACTGCAACTTATCTTGGAAATCGGTTTATTCAGCTGGTTTTTCGTATCGCCCGAAAGCATTTTAACATTAAAAGTAAACGCAAATGCCATTCGGATTTTTGAAATTCATTAAAAATGAATACGGCAGCTCCAAATATTTAAGAATCGTAGATTGAAGAGTATAAAACGTCAGATCGGACTAACTTTCTCGTAAGTGGCATAGTAATTGAGCAATGTTAATATAATTTCCATTTCCGATTTATTCTCATTGCCTTTGGGTGGCAGATGGTATTTTATTGCACGTGAATACAATTCACCGTCCTGTCATCGACATCAGGACATCTTTCTACTGAAGGTGAATTAGATCCTACACCTGCACCTATTTACAGATCTAACGGCAGTTCTGTAAGTTGAAAATGCAACACCATAATGAGCTTGTACGATCGGACTGTAACTCTAAGGATTTGTAAGACTCGTGAGAATGTGCGAATGATTAAAATAAATTTGCAATCACGTACAATTCATTTTTGCCAGCCACACCCTCGTAGCTGTCTTGTATAAAAAGGACCCCCAGGGCAAGTTCCTGTATTCGATTCGCGAGAATTGTGACAATAAGGTAGTGGTAGTAACTGAGTATACCACGCCGCAGAAGAGACCTGTGCGTACAGCTGACGGACCTTGAGCGAAGCCCATGTGTTGGACTGTGGGAAGGCGGGCTTTCATTCCATGTCATCGCCCCTCGTGTTGCAAAGAAATGCGAGCACAGTGATGTGGATATGGCCTCAGGGAGAAAAGGAAGCTCTGACACACTGAAGGGAGGGCTATGGTACCCAACGATGGACAGCCGCACGTGACAACCGTTGCCACCACCGTGTGGCGTTGAAGGACAGTACAGCTACGTCCTGAGGGTTACCAAACAGCGGAGATCTGTATCACATCAAAGTTTATCTGCAGGCTCTTCCCGAAGCCATTTGCTTCAGAGAGTCATCGTTGCTCGCTGCCAGTTGCTTAGGCTTACCTTGACCTTACGCTACAGAAGTTATCTGCTGCAATAGGGCCAAGAACGCAGGCACTGGTGTGTTGAATGGTAGCGCATAATGTTTTGAGACGAGTCGTGGTTTAGTTAAAGAGATGTTACGGGCTTATGGACGCAAAATTAATCATACAAGCAGACATGTCTCAGAGAACTTGAAAATAACATCGTCCTGGAACGGGCACCGAACCTGCATCTCCCGATTTACGTTCGGGTCTGTTACCATTACACCACCCAGAACAAGAAACCTCCAGGCATGATCGTTTAATTTGACTCCGAAAACACATATTGAGTTGCTTGGAGGTTTCTTGTTCTGGATGGTGTAACGGCAACATACTCGAACGTAAATCGGGAGATGCAGGTTCGATTCCCGTTCCAGCACAATCTAATTTTCAAGGTTTTTGAGGCATGTCTACTTGCATGAGTTGCGGTTTAACCTAATGACCCATTATGGATGCATGATTGTTCAGCGACTCCGTGGTGAACGGTTGCTGCAGACAAGCATTATGAAACGTCATACGGGCTCTGTACCGGGCACTCTGGTGTACAGTTTTATTGGATTCCATTTACGTTCCTACCTCTAACGTATTGCAGGAACCATGTCTAGCTAGCTGTACATCGCAGAATTTGTGGAGGATGAAAGGATTCCAGCATACCCGATCACATGTGGCGCGGAATGTCTGGCTTATCCTGGTTGCCCGATGCGTGCCACAGTTTCCTTGGCCACCACGTTCACCAGATTTGTTTTCCTTTAAACAAGTGTAAGGGTATGGTAACTCGACGCCAGCCCGTCAGGCTCCGCCGCCAGTTACCCAAGATAAACGTTGGACATAAATCGAAATAGCGTGGAATGATCTTCTACAGTGAGGCATCTAGAACTTTTTCCAGTGGATGGCACGCCGTGTACATTATCGCCCCTCGTATTGAGTACACAAGGTACAGAGTATTCTGCGTTCCACATCGCTTCCACCTCTTTACTTTGATCACTTGCGTCTTGTATCAGAAGTAATGTACCCTATAATTCTTACTTCAGTGTCTCAGGTCGATTTTGTTGTTGCATTTTCTACTCACAGTAGTGTATAAATATGCTGGTAGGGCTACGATGTGACAACAGTTGGACTGTGAATGGAAGATGCCTCGATAGACAGATTTAACTGATTTTTAGCAGTGATTGAGAAAAAGGATGCAATCGAAGTAAGTAGATCCGTACCCGGTATTTCAGCGGCGTTGAAGGTTTCTAGGTCGGCGGTTGGTGACCAGGACTGAGACTGAACCTGGCAAGAAACGACTCGATAAAACTCCAAACTTAAGCTAGCAGAATTTGAGAGGAGAGCTCTGCAGAAGACTATCAACACAAAACGCAAAACAGCATTGTCTCATACGGCGAAAACCTTACGGACACTACTGAGATTGGTGTTAGCATCTGTACAGTGCACAAAACGCTACAAGACGTGGGTATGTGCGGTCAAGAAATCATCCGCCAGACGCTAACTATTTCGACTAATTACACACGCCGATTAGTGTGGTGTAAGGAACTTCGATCTGTAATTGTAGACTGCCGCCCCGGTAACGCAGTCGTCTAATAGTTGGCTTCTGATCATTCGTCCGCAAGGTGCCCCAGTTCGAATCCCGGTGAAACATGGATGTTGTGTTTTTCTTACGGCACTGGTTCTCGCTCTTCCCCGGAACCAGTGGCCCTAAAGAAGGGACGGGCGACTGCTTATAGCTCATTGAGTTGATCACGGTGGCCGTTAAAACTCCAATAAAAAAATTGTAGACCAATGGAAAACTGAACATTGGACTAACGGGTTGTGGTGCAGTTTATCAGTCCGATGATTGTTCCTTGGTGTGGCGGATGCCAGGAGAAACGTTCCTTACGGACTGTATCTTCCCGACAATGAAGTTTGGTGGAGGCAGTGTGATGCTATGGAGCAGTTTTGTTTTTTATTGCTCGGCTTGGGACCATTTTGGAAAAATCCATGGTTGAGATGGGCTGGAAAGCTCAGAGTTCTCGCCTTAAAATCTATGTGATTGTCGGGTGCATGTAGGAGTACATCGCCCAACAAGGAAATCTGAGCTGGTCAATGCATTGAATGTTAAATGGCGGAATATGACATTGCTCATTTACACAAAACTGGTAGAGAGTATTTCACGAAGACTAAAACTTGTCATACGGGTCAAAGGTTTCATCACGCAACATTAAATTATCTGTAAAATGACTCATTAGTTCATTAGTAGAGATGCGTGTGTTGTCATATAATGGGATATCGTATTATTCATTGGTAGACATTCAGGTGTTGCATGTAATGGAATATAGTAGTATTCATTAGTGGATAAACATGAAGGTGTTGGCATGTAACGGTAGCGGCGGATTTACCACTAGGCCAACTAGGCTGCGGCCTAAGAGCCGCTATTGTAAAATCCAGAAAAACGGAGAGAATAGATCAGAAAAACTGCAATAAAATTTTGAAGAATCAAAACAAGGAATACTAGCGTTTACTTTGGTGCTATAAGAATGCATCGTGTGTCGGTTTCAAATGTAGGTCTAAGGTTTCGAAATGTAAAGTGTTGTTCCTGGATAAACATGAACATCTTTGTCTATGTTTTCAAATATGTTTTTATAACCTTTAATTTAATAACAAGCTAAATCAAAGTAATTTTTATTTAAATAATTCTTCTTTATTAATTAAATAAAAATTATTATATTTAGACCTACAAAAATATAATACCAATTATTATATTCTTAACATTAATATACGTTTATTAGAAAACCTTATAGGAGAAAATTCAAATATGGGTGGCCTAGTGGGGAGGAGGGCCGCATAGAAAATTTGGTCTAGGACACGTAAAACCCTTAAATCCGGCACTATATCCAATTACAGGGTTATAGTAGTATTCATTAGTAGACATGCACGGGTTGGTATATAATGAGATATAGTAGATTATTAGGCATGCAGATTTTGGCATGTAATGGGATATAGTACTGTAGTATTCAAAAGTAGACATGCACGTGTTGGCATATAATGGGATATAGTAGTATTCATTATTAGACATGCATGTGTTGACAATTTAATGAGATACCAGAATTTCTGAAAAATTTCTATTCGCCACACTTGCTTTCGAACAACTTCGATTCCAATTTTTTGAACGTTTTAAATTAAAGACCTGGCAAAATGTGAGGCGAACCTTGATTTTCTTTTTTTCTTTTATTTTGTTTTGAAACGAATCTCAGTAAAATTCGGATTATACTTCAGTTTCTTCCTGACGTGGAGAAAATTGTGGAGGTGCTTTAATAGGGTAGAGAAATAAATGTAAAACAATTTTAATGAAGTGTCGTTCTGAAGACCAGTTCTTATATCCTTACGCGTAAATGAAGTAGTAAAGCATGGAAGTTCTCTTTGGTTCTCAGTGTTGTAAAACAGATATAACGAGATTCCGCCAGTTAGTTAAGAACACCATTTTTACATAGGGAAGCCCTGATGTGTTGCGTAATACATTTAGAAGAATACGTATGAGATTTAACCATGTCATGGAGCATTATACTCTTGGAAAAGATACTTTATCATATTCTTAAGAGCTGCTGAAGTAAAGTACCCAAAGCGGCTCATACGGAGATAAACACAAAGAGAGAGAGAAGAGAGAGAAATAATTCTTATAGCATAAACAGTGTAGTTAATTTTAAATAATTTCGAACAGCCGTGAGATGAAAAATAATCCATGCCATTCGCATATTGTGAAAACTCATTTCAATTAAAGATTCACGTTGCACTCTATTCGAAAGTGATTGGAACAGGGAAAAAAATAATACATCACAATTTTAACTAAATTATTTCTCAGTACCTTTACGTATATTTTATTAAAGTTCGTCGCGCAGTAATTCCAGGTTGAGCATTTAGGATTAACTGTTTTAAATATGGTTTTATTGTAGGAAGCATTTCTTCTTGGGCGTATATGTGCATGCAGCCTATGCGTTGAAGTAGAAACACGAAAATTAAAGGTAAAAATGCCAAAACATTATGAGGACTGCGGTATTGAAACATGCAGAAGCAAAAATGCGTTAAAGTATTGCTTGGTACCATGCTTCATGTTTCATTATTTAAAAACATAAAAACTTTAAAATCATTCTCCTTCTAATTATTCAAACAAAAATTTTAGTTTTTATAATCCTCACCTGTAATTAGCTCCGCACTGAAGAAGCGACTGTCCCAAGATGAAATGATAGACGATTTCGTTATCTTGTTAACAAATGTACATTGTGAAGACATCTGAATAGAAAAAGACATCGCTACCAAAGATGAATGGGCATTCTCAATATTTTTATATAACGTCTCGTGCTACAACGGAACATCGATAAGGCCTACGTTAGTCCAAATGTTATGCAAACTGCTTTGTTCCTTAGATTATGATAATAATTTTACTGAACAATAGTGGCGGTTAGGCATTGCCATTTGCATAGCATCACGGCAGTTTAGTAGGAGAAAATCATTACAACACTCAATAAATCGAACGGTTTTTCCCTTTCTCAGTACGTATGCACACACACCGGCCACTGAATTAGAAAAATTTATGCGGATGAACATAAGCGTCGCCTACACAGCGTTGGTGCAAAATACGTGGTCATGTGCGTCACACGTGAGCTAGACAAATATTGCTGCTCGTTAGTAATTGTTAGTAGTGCTTGATCATCTTATATATAAAACACAAAACGTCTGTTTGTCTGAAGCAGCAAAAACTCTTAAACGATGAACTGTTGAACTGTAGCATCGCGAAATTTGCATAGCTTATTGATACTGGAATTTGTAGGCCAACGCAACTATTTTAAGATCGGAACGTTGTTCCGTTCGCGAGTTATGAATTAATTAGTAAGCTAATCAATAAAGCCTGGGTTGTTTGCTACGTCATCGTTATCCTGTTTCAAATCTGAAAGCACGTGACTGCTTTCGTCGCCGAGGCACATCCACAGGTGTTTTTATTGTTTACGAACTGTGCATAAAAAATGCAAAAACGAACTTTGCAAAATCTTAACGAAACTGGCTAAAATGTTTTTCAACACAATGAATTGGTAATAAGAGGAGTCCCTCAAAATTTTACCGGAATCCCGTCAACACTTTTTAAAATAGGCATGAAATTTTTAATTCATCGGTAAACAAAAATATATAAGCAGAAACGGTTAATAAAATTTTGACGGCTAATGTAAAAAGTTATTTACCGATTCAGGCGAAATTTGGAGGCCATGTTCCTATTAACGATTTATGGTGTTCATTAAAATTTCAGCCAGTTTCATAAAAGATTCGTAAAGATAGGTATTTTAAATTTTTTATCCCAGAGATTCGCCCCACAATGACGTCTGAAATGAAAGCACGTGATGCATTTGATCGTCGATAACAAATTGTTAACGAATTTTGTTCAGTCAGTGTTGTAATGCTGTGTCTCCTAGACGCGTGTTGAATAATTCGCAACGCTTTTGGTCCGTTTGATTCTACAGACAGCTGTATGTTGGAATGTCAAGAGCAAAGGATCCGACAGCATTATATATTGTCGCCGATGAAGGAGAAACCACAAATGTTGTGTACGGCCAAGGGCTGAAATATTTGTGAAATCTGCTTGTTTCTTTCTTGCAAGCAACAATTTTTTTCCGATTTTTTTTCAGTGACGTATAATGGAATATGAAATTAATAAGCCTAAATCCCGGGCAAAGCCGGGTATTTAAGCTTATTAATTTAGGCTAGTAATTAGGATAGTTATGGATAAAACACAGGATTTTTCGGAGTTCGATAAAGTGCTTTTTGTGGGTGTCCATCTGACTGAAGCGATGATTTTGAAAACAGTACTGCTGAGTGGTTTCTCGAAAGCTGAGAGATATATCGGGTCTTTTGTGAAAAAAAAACTATATTTCTGGTCTAAGGAGAGTACCTGTGACTCGCTGACAATCTGTCAGAAAAGAGACTGCCGTCATCTGACTTGAACGGCTAAACAAGGATTCCTGGGTGTAACAATGGAGAGAAGCATTCAATTAAGGCTGTTTTAGACTCATGTATCAGCGAACTATGCGCTTCGAATTGAAGAGGATCAGTATTATCAGTCGCATTCCTATACAGAAAACCACTGATTTCTGAGAAGAGCCGAAAAATTCGTCTACAGCGGTGTCAAGAACATTGCGACTGGACACTGTATGACCAGAAAATGTTATGCGGTCCAACGAGCCGCGGTACACCGTGTTCTATACCAAACTTAGGCAAAGTATTTGGTGGGAAGCCCAGAACAATGGCCCCAGCTTGCATTTTACACACAACGTAAGGTTTCGGAATTATTATAGATTCGTGGTGTGAGACGCATTCTGTTGGTACTAAACGGTTTCCTTATATTCCTGGAAGATCCAGTGCACTCCAAGAGTATATGAACATAGTTGCAGATCAAGCCAATGCCGGGATGTTGGCCTTGCATCCAGCAGGTGACATCTGTGTCGTGCACGACAATGTCACTGCCCACCGCGCACGATGTTTTCAACAGTGGTGCAGCCAGCATGACCGCTAATTCCACGATCTTCCATGGCCACCACAGCGCCCAGAACTGAAACCCATTGAGAATGTATGGAATATTTCCGTAAGCGGCAAATCTGAGTCAGAATCAAAAATTCTTTGCAGTATTAAAGAAGCATACTTTAGTATGATTAATAACATCTATGGAAATGCAAATGCCAAAGTTTCAGTTATTTGAGGATACACTACGAATAAAAATTGAAGAATGAGTGAGAGAAGGTGACTGCACGTCTCCCAAGCAGCAAAATGCCTTTCAATCTCTGAACTGGGAAAATAAAGGTATAAAGATTAAGGAATATTATTTAACTCACTTTCATTTTGCTGATGACGTACTCATGCTTGTAAATTCCCCTTCAGATATTCAGAATATGATCCAGGAACTTGCTGACAAGAGTAAAGAAGTGGGATTAAAAATTATTTTTCACAGGACAAAACTGATGTACAATGCTTTTACAAGAAACGAAGATTTATCGATTGATGGGGAGAAACTGAAGTTCACCGATACCTACATGTAACAGCAGATGCAGAGCAAAGGTCACACTAATGAAGAAATTAGTCGACGTTTAAAACTTAGTTGAGGAGTTATTGAAACAGAACATTTTTAATCAATGCATCCTTCTGGTGCTTACGTATGGAGCAGGCACATGGACCTTAACTACAAAAGACATATAAAGACTGAAGAGAACTGAAAAGAGCCTGTAGAAATGCATGCTTGGTGTAACCAGAAGAGATACGAAGAGGAACTCATAGATAAGGTAAATGATAAGAGAAAAAACATCATGATCAGAGTAAACTCCCTGAAATGACAATGGGCTGGACATATATTGCCAAGAGAATGGTCCACCGATGGACAACCGAAATATTAGTGTGGATTCCAAGGGACAGGAAAAGACTCAGAAAAAGACCACATGGGAGATGGGTAGATGAAATTCGAAAGCATGCGGGAGTGACATGGAGGAGACTGGCGCAAGATAGACCATTGTGGAAGAAACTTTGGAAGACCTTCATCCAGCAGAGGATTGATAATGGCTGATGATGATCATGATTTATACACGGAAGAGTTATATTATTGTGACCACCAGCTAACCCCCGTGTGCAGGCCGGACAGCAACTAGACGGGCTGGGAGTGACTCAATAAGGGGCTAGAAGGTGTTCACAGCTATGTTAAACCATGCTTACTGCAGTGCATCTGACAGTTACTGGAGGGTGCGCGGTGGAGGATCCGTAGAGTGAAACCACAAGATCAAGGTGGTCCACAGATGCTCAATTGGGTTTACGTCTGGGGAATTAGGGAGCCAGGGAAGTACGTTGAAATCTTCATCGTGCTCTTCCGACCACTCTCCGACATTTCTAGCTGTGTGACAAGTAGCATTGTCATGCTAGAAGATCCCATCCGTCCCAGGGAAGGTAATCAGCATGTAAGTGTGTATGTGGTCTGCAAGGATGGATTCATAACGAATTGGGCCCATAGTACCTTCCACAGATATCAGTGGACCCAGGGAATGCCACGAAAATGTTCCCCAGACCATAACGCTCGCCCACCAGCTTTTATTCCGCCAGCAATGGTTGAAGAGTGTTTGTTCTCCGATGGTTCTCGCCTTATACGCCAAAGTCTGTCCGTTCGATGGGGAAGAAATCGTGGCTCATCGGACAAGGCAATTCTTTGGTAATCAGCGGAGATCTAATTCCAATACTGCTACGCAAATGTAAACCTTTTCTGCCGATAGCATAATTTCAGTGACCATCCGCCTGCATCGGAGCCCCATAACCAGCAGGATTCGCTGAACTGTCGTTTTACACACACTTCAGGTAACCCCTTGGTTGATTCGGCCAGTGAGTTGCTCCACTGTAGAGTTTCGATCGGCCCTCACGTATTTTAGTAGCCGACGTTTATCTATCACATCATTGGCACGTGGTGCTCATTAGTTTCCACGGCACTTATTCGCAATGGTGGCATTTCTGCAAACACGACGCAATTGAACCACAGCAGTACGCGAACAGTTTACAAACTGGGCTGTTTTACAAATACTGCCACCCTTGTCCCGAAAGCCGATAATCATCCCATTTTGAAAATCTGATAAATCGCGCCTTTTATCCATAACAGCAACGGGTGATATGTTTTCCTGTTGCCAACGGCACACCTTACATACCCGTGAAGCCAGCTCACGACACGTGCCTTCTTTCATTGGCTACGCGCTGTTGACTTCAAAAGTAGGAGGTGGTCGGAATAATGTGACTCGACTGTGTATATATTTTTTAGCATGTCTGTTGTAAAAAAAGATCCTGCTTATGTTTATGTTTATCCGTCTGTGAAAACCATATCTCTGCAACCATTTGTCCCATTTGAAAAATTATTTTTGCCTTGTGAGAACCATGATCCTTGATTTAAGTTTTCTTCTGATGCCCAACTTTGCTCTTAGAGGGCGAAGTCAAAGATGATATCGAATTCAAATTATATATTTTTCCATACATTTGGTTCTAAATATCTGATTGAAAAAAATATATTTTCCTTTTGATGCCATTTATAACGAAAATTATTTTAGGCATAGTTTCTTTTTCAAGTACTTCATAGATTTTCCGCTAGGGGGAGTAACAGTAAATTACATTTCCCCCGATATATCTATTTATAAAAGTCCGATTTGAAAATTCTTCCTGCAGCTTCCGATAGAAAATGTTTTGCACATAATTCCTAATTTTTGGTAAATAATGGTTTCGCCACTAGAGGGGCGGGGCGTAAGAGTTGTTGCTTTTCTGATGCTAAGGCATTTGCAGCAAGATCTGCGCTTCTGAAAACTCGATTGAAAAAATTATTTTGTGGTCCCATGATGCGCTCACATCAGGAAACATTTGCAGAATACTTTCTTCTTAAAATATACGCATTGTTTTTCTACCAGGGAGAGTAGACGTATATCATATTTTTTTCGATATCTCTGCTTCTAAGGGTCCAATTTGAAAAATAATATTTCTCGGTGTAGAGTGCTTCCGGTGCAAAATGTTTCTCATATAATTTCAAAATTTTCAAGTAATGCATAGATCTTTCACTAGGGGGCGTAAAAGTAACTCGCGTTTTATCCGAGATCTCTGCTTCTAAAACTGCGATTTCAAAACTTCTTCCTACATCGGATACAGCTCCTGATGGGTAATGTTTTGCATATGATCTTTAATTTCTCGTATGGAATGCTTTGGTCACCAGAGGGCGTAAGATTTTAATTCTGCTTCTGTTGTTTTTGAAGAAATATTTGACCTGAAAATTCTGTTGAAAAAAATCGCTCGTTGACTCATATTGTTCAACTCGGAAAACCTTTCAGAACACTTTCTGCTTAAAATAAACAAGTTTTTCCGCCAGGGGTCGTAGATGTTTTTCATAATTTTTTACACGATCTCTGCTTCTGTCATTCAGATTTGAAAAACTATTTCTTTGTTGGAGAGCACTTCTAGTGCGAAATGATTCTCATGTAATTTCAAATTGTTGTTAACGCCCAAGTGTGCCACTAGAGAGCATGAGCTCACGTTTCTGTTTTCACCATTACCTGCGGGACTAAAAACCCGATTGAAAAAACACTTTTTCAGTAAGTTAATACTAACTATGAAAACTTTTTTGTATGTATTATCTACCCAAAATAATGAAAAATTTTGCCGCTAGGAGACGCCAATGTTCAATTTGTTTTTCACGATATCTCTGCTTCGACATGTCTGATTTAAAACTTCTTTCAACACCGGATGCCCTTGACCTTACGGAACACTTTAGGTTAGTATTAGAGGAGATTGAAAAACTTCATAGTTCTGTAAAAGTTCATAGTTCTATCGCTGGGTAGTATTTGTGTACTTCTGTTCGAAACTCTATCTGCGTTTCGAAAAATCCTATTGAAAAATTCCTTTTTGTACTGTATATGCCATTTGCCATTCGCTGCAATAGAGATGTGGAGCATTATCGCCTTTAAATAATGTATGTAATTCCTGTAATGGGGCGTGAAGTTCAAAACCCTTTCTCACTATCTCTGCTTCCGGGAGACGTATTTGAAAAGTTATTTTTTCTTAGCATAGCTTTTTCGCGAAGAATGTTTTTAACCTATTTTCGACTTTTCCAATATGCTTTTCCATTTTTCTTCTGCTAGAAGTTGAATAACTTTGATAAATTTTATTCGCATAGGGACGGATTCAGAAAACGTGCTCATTACAACAGAAAATTCCGTGTGATCTTTCTTGTTCATTTTATACACACATCATCATCATCATCATGATCATTGTCAACCATTATCAATCCACTGCTGGACGAAGGTCTCCCCAAGTTTCCTCCACAACGGTCTGTCTTGTGCCAGTCTCCTCCTCATCCACCCATCTCCCATGGGGTCTTCTTCTGGGTCTTTTCCTGTCCCTTGGAATCCAATCTAAAATTTCGGCTGTCCATCGATGATCTGTCCTTCTGGCAGTATGTCCAGCCCATTGCCATTTCAGGGATTTAACTCTGATCATGATGTCTTCCACTCTTGTCATTTTTCGGATCCACGAGTTCCTCTTCTTATCTCTCCTGGTTACACCAAGTATGAACCTCTCCATGCTTCTTTGAGTTGTCTGCAGCCTTTGTATGTCTCTTTTAGTTAAGGTCCACGTCTCCGCACCATACGTAAGCACTGGAAGGATGCATTGATCAAATACTTTTCTTTTAAGACATAATGGCATATTGCTCTTGAAAATTATGCTGTTTCTTCCAAAAGCTCTCGAGGCAAGTTTTGTACGCCGATAAATTTCTTCATCAATGTGACCCTCACTTGATATCTGCTGTCCAAGATAAACGTACGTGTCTGTTATCTCCAGCTTTTCTCCATCAATCGATAAATCTTCATTTCCTGTAAAAGCATTGAACATCACTTTTGTCTTCTGAAAGTTCATTTTTAATCCCACTTCTTTACTCTTGTCAGCAAGTTCCTGGATCATACTCTGCAGCTCTGATGGGCTAGTTGCAAAAATGACTACGTCATCAGCAAAACGAAGGTGGGTTAGATAATCTCCATTAATCTTTATCCCCTTGTTTTCCCAGCTCAGCGACTGAAAAACACCCTCCAATGTGGCATTAAAGAGCTTCGGAGATATGGTGTCACCTTGTCTCACTCCCTTTCCAATTTTTACGTGTGTTGTATTTTCAAACAGCCGAATCTTTGCAATTGCATTTTCATAGACGTTATTAATAATATTAATGTATGCATCTTCAATACCGCAGGTTTTCAGAGCCATTGTAACTGCTGATGGTTTCACCGAATAAAAGGCTTTTTCATAATCGATAAAAGCCATGCACAATGGAAGTTCATATTCCCTCGGTCTTTCAATTAGTTCTCTCAGTACGTGGATATGATCTATTGTGCTGTAGCCACTCCTGAATCCAGCTTGTTCTCTAGGTTGAGCCATGTCCAGTGTTACCTTCAAGCGGTGTGAAAGAACTTTAGAGAAGATTTTATAAACTAATGATAGGAGGCTGATAGGTCTGTAGTTTCCGAGATCCTCAATGTCACCTTTCTTATGTAGCAGGATCATTGTAGCGGTGTTCCCATCCTCAGGAATCTTTCCTTCATTAAGGCATCGAGTGAAAATTTGGGCGAGTACTGTTTCGATTTCTCCACTTGCTTCTTGTATGATGTCTACAGTAATTACATCTTCTCCTGGAGCTTTTCTCCGCTTCATGTTCTTGATTGCATGTGCAACTTCTGCTGGAAGGACTGGAGGAACTCTGGTACTGGTATCTTTCATGATGTCTGGAGTGCATGTATCATCCCTTTCATATAATTTGGAGTAGAAATCTTTCACTCTTGTCAAAATTTCGCCACTATTTCTTGTTACAGAACCATCTTCTTTTCTTAGTGCCATAATCTGTTTTCTTCCCTTACTGAGATGTCCCTTTGCTATCTTTAGGCTTTGGTAGTTTTCAATTGCTTTCCTCACTAGTTCACAGTTAAATTTCCTTGCGTCTTCAGTGATACTTTTTCGTACTGTCTTGCATATAGCTCTATATATTCCACTTTGGAAGTCACATCTTCTTTAGTTGTCCTCATCTCTCTTCTTTTTTGCATCAAAATTTTCGTTTTTCCTGATAATTTGTTTACATGCAACTTGTTCTTAGACCCAGCTAATTTTGTTGCTGTTTCCATAAGAGCTTTGGTTACTTTTCTGTTAATTTCAGAGATGTCCACTTCTTCCGATGTTAGGCCTTCTAAAGCAGAGAACCTGTTCTTCAGTTCCAACTTGAAGGTATTATGGTGTTTTTTAAGGTTGGTTATGTCAATAGATTTTGTTTGTCTTATGAGCTTGCCACGTTCAATTTTAGTGTTGAGGTGCATCTTACATCTCACCAATCTATGGTCACTACCTGTGTTGAACTTGTTTAACACACTGCAGTCTTCTATGACGAATTTTTTGTTACACATAATAAAATCAATTTCACTTGTCGTCCCATTTGGATGTCTCCATGTCTATTTTCTGTGTGGCTTTTTCTTGAAGAAGGAGTTCAAGATGAAAAACCCTTCTGCCTCTGCAAACTCAACGAGAGTATTTCCACGCTGGTTTCTGTTGCCGTGACCGAATTTACCTACTGAAGTTTCATTCTGTTGCCGTTGCCCTATTTTTGCATTGAAATCTCCCATAATTATTTTCAAGTGCTGCTTACCTTTATTATTTAGATGACAAATTTCCTCATAAAATTCTTCAATTTCTTCTTCAGGATGACTTGTGGTGGGTGCATAAGTTTGAATAATCTGAGCCTGGTATCTTTTCGAGAGTTGGATAACAAGTCGTGCAGCTCTGTCAGAGGAACTTTCAACTTCTACAACTTTATCCTTCAGTTTCTTGTTTATTATAAATCCAACACCAATAGTTCTGCCAGTATCTGTCCCACGATAGTAGAAGAGATGTCCACTTTTCAATTCGATGAGATCTTCTCCTTTTCTCCTTACCTCACTTAGCCCCACGATGTCCCACTTGATCCTTTGTAGTTCCTCTTCCAATTCAAGAAGCCTTGAATCAGAAGGTAGGGAGCGTCCATTATACGTAGCCAAGGTCAGCATCAGATGGCAGCTTAGTCCGGTCCACATACAGTATAATACATACACACATACAGTATAATATATACACACATACAGTATAATATATACACAGAGAAACGTAAATGCAGTAGAGTGAAGTTTTTATGTATTGGTAGGTGTATCCTTAATATCTAATGTACAAAGGCCGTTCTATAAAAACTGAGAGTATTTTTTAGTTGGCAACAGTACGAAGGGGGAAAATTACCACGCTGACAATTAACTGAATTAAGGAATTATCTATGGCAACAATTATTAGCCGTGGCAGATGATTATGGTTTTGTTATTGCGTACTTCTTTAAGGTACGTCTGCGTTTCGCCATACAGCTGTGGAGGTGAATGATTCAGAGTTAAGAAGTGAAAATTGTGCAATATTTTGGGTAAAACGGCTGCAGAAACAGTTGATTAAATGAAAAAAGCCTACAAAGATAAATGTTTGGGTGAGGCAGTGATTTTTAGATGGCACCATGGTTTCAACAAGGGCGTTTGTCGGCAGAACTCGCTCCTAGGTCTGATCGACCTGAAAGTATTGTTACGGAGCGTATTGTTAAAACTGTTTGAACAATCCTGCAAGATGATCGATAAATGACGTGTGAAGACATAGCGGCGTCAACTAATGTTTAAAAAATGTCGGCATTCCGCATTCTACGCGACAAATTACTGCTGCATCGTGTGTGTTCCAGATGGGTACCTCATCACCTGACGAGAGAACAGTTGTTAGCCAGAGTTCAGGTGCGTCACGAGTGGAACAAATGATTGCAAAGGATCGAAACTTTCTAAACACTGTAATAACTGCCGATGAAATATGGGTCCACTGTTTCGAACCCTTCACGAAGTGCGCAACGAGTGTCTGGAAACACACATGATCGCTTCCTCGGGTCTCTCATCACCTGACGAGAGAACAGTTGTTAGCCAGAGTTCAGGTGCGTCACGAGTGGAACAAATGATTGCAAAGGATCGAAACTTTCTAAACACCGTAATAACTGCCGATGAAATATGGGTCCACTGTTTCGAACCCTTCACGAAGTGCGCAACGAGTGTCTGGAAACACACATGATCGCTTCCTCGGGTCTCTCATCACCTGTCGAGAGAACAGTTGTTAGCCAGAGTTCAGGTGCATCACGAGTGGAACAAATGATTGCAAAGGATCGAAACTTTCTAAACACCGTAATAACTGCCGATGAAATATGGGTCCACTGTTTCGAACCCTTCACGAAGTGCGCAACGAGTGTCTGGAAACACACATGATCGCTTCCTCGGGTCTCTCATCACCTGTCGAGAGAACAGTTGTTAGCCAGAGTTCAGGTGCATCACGAGTGGAACAAATGATTGCAAAGGATCGAAACTTTCTAAACACTGTAATAACTGCCGATGAAATATGGGTCCACTGTTTCGAACCCTTCACGAAGTGCGCAACGAGTGTCTGGAAACACACATGATCGCTTCCTCGGGTCTCTCATCACCTGTCGAGAGAACAGTTGTTAGCCAGAGTTCAGGTGCATCACGAGTGGAACAAATGATTGCAAAGGATCGAAACTTTCTAAACACCGTAATAACTGCCGATGAAATATGGGTCCACTGTTTGGAACCCTTCACGAAGTGCGCAACGAGTGTCTGGAAACACACATGATCGCTTCCTCCGAAAAAGCCCGCCAAACCAAATCATCTGGGAAGGTGATGATACTTTTTTTTTCATTATAAAGGTGTAGTCTACCAACATGGCGCTCCTTCACAAATTACTGTGAAAGCTGAGTATTCTTTCTTACGAAATGCAGTATTGAAATGATACCACAGCCCGCCTACATTCCTGACCTCGCCCCGTGCGATTTCTGGTTGTTCCCAACAATGAAGGAGAAGTTGAGAAGTTCCGTGGCGCAATATTCAAAATAGATGCTGACGTTATTCAAGCTGTACATGGGCAGCGAAAGCAGTTTCCAGAATAATGCCTTCGCCACATGCTTTGAAAAGTGGACTGAACATGTGACCGTTGCATATCATCCGAGGGAAGATATTTTGAAAAAGAATTACATATATTTGTGCTGTATCTATATTTCTTCATTTTGTCAGATACTACTTTCAGTTTTTATGGAATGACCTTTGCACAAGGAGTACGCAGTTAAACTAAATATTCCGAAGGAGTACTTGAAGAACAAGGTTTGAGAATTATTGTCTTAGATTGATATTATCTCGCCTTTCATTTCGAATTCATTTTTCATTTCGCATGCATTTGCATTAGAAAAAAATGCGTGTTCATCTACTTAAAATTTATTTGCCCTATTTCTGGGAATATTACGGGCATGAATACCTGTCACCAAATATAAGAATATTTGAACACTTCACAAATCATCTGTTCCTATTGGAAGTGGGAATCGAAGAGCAATATTTATTCTGAGACATTGATTTTTCTTCCTGTACAGAAGAAATAGTTTGGATCCTGGAATGAATCATATATTACTCCTTCGAAGGCAGAAGGCGCACATGATTAAATATCTGGGCATTCCCGGAAAGAAAAAACATAGCCTCCGGTAAATCAAACAGTGGCAATGCCAACTTGCGGAGAAAAACAGCTTCAGCCTCGATACCCATTTTCCCTTCCTCTTTTGTCTATTTTTTTCTCCCTGAATATCATGCTATGGCAATAGGAAGAAGGAAAATCATAAGTTAAGGAAACCATAACGCCTGCGCCGGCTGTGTCTTTCCTGACCAATTTCTTAATAAAGGACGTGCTCGTGCACCACCAGGTAGAAAAAGTAATCAAGCTTTGGCTATAAGGTGGAGAAGTATATTAATCATCATTTTACGCATCCAAGGAAGCCTTCATAATCTCGGAAAACCTGTCATCAAGAAACAGATTGTTCATAAGTTAATTATCATATTAAGGATGATAAAAAATATCGCCTGTGGTTTTTTATCTCACATATTATTTATCTAAAATAATGTAAGGAATGAAATGCGCTGAACTTTTGGCTATGTAAATTCATTCCATGCTCATTCACAAGATTTTCAATCAGAAAAGTACAAATGATTTGAAGAGAATTATGCCACTCATTTGAACTACACCTTCAGAGTTTCACTATAAGAAGTAATTAGCTTTTCTCAGAGACCACCGAAGAGAAGTGTTTTCAGATTCGCAAATTACATCATGTTTTTAAGTTTCACCACCTTAGCATCTAATATTTAGACATCAACTATTGCTAATAAAGTTGGAATTCCTTAAGACTGAATATGGAAGGTAATTTGTTTTATTTGAAACTGTTGGGAAAATAAAAATACGGTTTCTAGGGGGCTGTCTATTAATACGTAATAAAACAAATTTGTAAGCACAAAATGAAATTCAGAGATACAGAATAGCAAAATAAGCTTAGTGGACGTGCTTAAATATTTGGGGTTAATTTTAAAAACAGATCTTTAAGTGACGAAAGAGAAAAAAGAACAAGAGGAGATACGGACAATGAAAGTATGCAATAAACAGTAAATTACACTGACGGAAAAAAAAATTCGAACACCACGAAATAATAGTTGTAGAGGAATGAAATGGCGGCAATACATTTGTATAGGTAACATATTTAATCGATTAAGGTTTCAAGTACACAGCTTATTGTAAGCGCGAGAAGAGCCATTTTAAATGTGAAATGCTGGTACAATAATAACCGGTGTAACCGCCAGAATGTTGAATGCAAGCACGCAAACGTTCATGCATTGTGTCGTACAGGTGCTGGATGTCAGTTTGTGGGATGGAGTTCCATGCCTGTTGCACTTGGTCGGTCAATACAGGGACGGTTAATGCTGGTTGGGGGTGACGCTGGAGTTGTCGTCCAATGATGTCCCATACGTGCTCGATTGGTGAAAGATCTAGTGATCTAGCAGGCCACGACAACATGTCGACACTCTGTAGAGCATGTTGGGATACAACAGCGGCATGCGGGTGAACGTTATTCTGTTGGAAAACACCCCCTGGAATGCTGTTCATGAATGGCAGCACAACAGGTTGAATCACCAGACCGACGTACAACTGTGACGTCAGGGTGCGTGGGATAACCACGAGAGTGCTCCTGCTGTCATAGAAAATTGCTCCCCAGACCATAACTCTAGGTGTAGGTCCACTGTGTCTCGGCCGCAGACAGGTTGGTTGCAGGCGCTCACCTGGCTTCCTTCTAACCAACACACGGCCATCACTGGCACCCAGGAAGAACTGGCTTTCATCAGAAAACACAACAGATCTCCACTCCGTCCTCCAATTAGCTCTAGCTTGACACCACTGACGTCACAAACGGCAGTGGTTTGGAGTAAGTGGAATGCACGCTACGGGGCGTCTGGCTTGGAGCTGTCCTTCAAGTAACCGATTTGTAACAGTTCGTTGTGTCACTGTGGTGGCAACTGTAGCTCGAATTGCTGCCGCAGACGCGGTACGATGCGCCACGGCCATACGGCGTACACGACAGTCTTCCCTTTCAGTAGTGCCACGTGGCCCCCGGAACCCGGTCTTCTTGAGGCAGTACCTTCCCTTGACCACCGCTGCCAGCAATCATGCACACTGGGTACATTCCCGCCAAGTCGTTCTGCAATATTGCGGAAAGAAAATCCACCTTCTCGTAGCCCTATTACACGACCTCGTTCAAACTCCGTGAGCTGTTGATAATGGCTTCTTCGTCTTCTTAAAGGCATTCTTGACTAACATCAACACACTACGTCTTATCTCAACGATAACTAACGCTCACGAACGTTACAGCGCGTATTTACAGCAAACCTTCTTTGCATGTTCCGAGGGGCGCTACTAGCGCCACACGTATTCGCCGAGCGCGAAATTTGCATAGACGTCATCTTACAGATGTACTCTCACCGCCTACCAACTATCGTTTATCTAACACAACCCCTTCTTGGTGCTGGGATTTTTTTCCCTTAGTGTATTTGCTACAGAGATGAATCTTATGACGTTTAGCTCTAATTTAACCTTTTTTCTCAATTTCCGTATTCTGGTTTAAATTTGGTTTCATCTCGTTCAACGTTTTCTAACGTAAAGACACATTATTTTGCTCAATGAGTTTTCTCAATTTGGTATAGCTGGCAGTCGTTCAGAGATCAATAAAATATAATCACTGAATGCGGGAAGATAGCAATTTTAAGCTAACGAACTGTTAAGTACAGGCCAAATTGAGATACCGATTTGCAACGAAAGTAGTTTGCGGTAACGATTTATTGAGCACAGAACGAAGCTTGAATAATGACTTGAAAGATAGAAGTGCATTTTAAGAGAAGCATTTTGATATTGTAATACGATTTTAAAGCCACCGTTGTTCCATGATGATGTCTTAATGAAGATCAATAGAGAGTGGACTGTCAAATGTAATTTACCGCTATTGATTCCTCACCTTCGACCGTTGTTACATGCTGATGCCTTAATGAGGAACAACATAGCGTGGACTTTTTATGTGTTATTGCTTGCAGATTCCTTACTTTGCACCGTTGTTTCATAGGGATATCTAATCCCCGGTGGCGCAGTGGTCTAAGCGATGGCCTCTGATCATTCGTCCGAAAGGGGTCCGGGTTCGAATCCCGGTGAGGCATGGCTGTTGTGTTTGTCTTACGGCACTGGCTCTCTCTCTTCCCTGGAACCAGTGACCCTAAATTAGGGACGGGCGACTGCTTATAGCCCATTGAGTTGCTCACGGTGCTCGTTAAACCTCCAATAAAAAAATGAAGAACAACGGATCGTGGACTGGGAAATGTAAGTTACTGCTTGCTGATTCCTTACATTAGCTTGTTACTTCATGGTGATGTCGTAATGCAGAACAATACAGCGTGGACTGTGAAATGTAAGTTACTACTTGTTTTTTCCTAATCTTAGACCGTTGTTCCATGGTGATGTTCTTAATGAAGAACAATACAACGTGGACTGTGAAATGTAAGTTACTGCTTGCTCATTCCTAATCTCAGACCGTTGTTTCATGGTGATGTCTTAATGAAGAACAATACAGCGTGGATTGTGAAGTGTAAGTTACTGCTTGCTGATTCCTTGCCTTATTCCAGCGGTTCCCAAACTGTGCTCCGCAAAACATCTCCAGTGCTCCGCGAAGAGATTAGAAATAAAAATAAATAAAACAAACGTGACAAGATCTCAAAGTTGTGAATTTGTGCCATGAACTGTGTATAGGTAAGCATTGGGTAGAAATTATGTAGCTCCTGTAGCGTGCTGTGAAGCAGTGTAGTTAGCATAGATAGCAAGTATTATAGACCGAAGTGCATGTCATGTGTCACCCCAGTCAGCTTTGCTCCCCCGTACCTTCTCAAAACCACCCAAAACATCGAGAACGTCAGTGAAGCACGCAGACCGCACGCGGGGAAACCAGAGAAAGAGAGACTCGCGGCTCTAAGCTAACCCAGTCTCTTTTGCAAGAACTTCGCCGCGCTTTCAGATCTCATTGTTAGCTCCGACATCTTTCCAGAATGACCTGAAAAGTTTCTTTTGCACACTAAAACCTCGTGTTTCTTCGCACCTTCAGTCAGTTGCAGTTCAGTCGACATTCAGTCGAGAGTCGAAACGAATCGAGTCGCAGTGTAGTGTTATTTATCTATGAGTGCTTTTAGTTCGTGCTTTTCAAGTTTCTTTATTGTAAACAATTACATTAATATAACTTATAGGATCTTCCTTCTTCAGAACGAAATACCTGCCCGTTTAAGGTTTTTAGAGCACCTTCGTAGTGATTCAAAAATATCATCGATTTTCTTTCAATGGATCGTTGGCTAAAGTCTGGATGTTTAATTAAAACTTTCAAAACCTCCGTCAGAGTACCTCCTGTAGCT
Source organism: Macrothele yani (assembly GCA_039090855.1). NCBI lineage: Eukaryota > Metazoa > Arthropoda > Arachnida > Araneae > Macrothelidae > Macrothele > Macrothele yani. Next base: position 31,778,770 of record CM077007.1, read on the forward strand.
GTAAATCGCAGTTAAATGTTTGACAGACACTGTGCAATGTGGCATTGAATAGTTTGGCAGACATGGTGTCACTTTATCTTACTCTCTTTCCAATTCTTATTGGTGTTGTAACCTCAAATATCCGAACTTTTGCACTTGCATTTTCATAGATGTTATTAACAGTGCTAATGTAAGCATCTTCAATACTACAGGGCCGCCCCGGTGGCGCAGTGGTCTAAGGCGTTGGCCTCTGATCATTCGTCCGAAGGGGTCCGGGTTCGAATCCCGGTCTGGCATGGATGTTGTGTTTGTCTTACGGCACTGGCTCTCTCCTTCCCTGGAACCAGTGACCCTAAATTAGGGACGGGCGACTGCTTATAGCCCATTGAGTTGCTCACGGTGGTCGTTAAACCTCCAATCAAAAAAAAAAAAAAAAAAAAAATACTACAGGATTTCATAGCCATTTTAACTGCTGAAGGTTTCCCAGAATCAAAGGCCTTTTCATTATTTATAAAAGCCATGCATAATGGGAGTTCATACTCTATCGTTCTTTCAATTAGTTCTCTAAGTACATGGAAATGATCTATGGTGCTGTAGCCACGCCTGAATCCAGTTTGTTTTCTTTGTTGGGCCATGTCAAAAGTTATCTTAAAGCGACGGGAAAAAACCATAGTTAAAATTTGATAAATCAATGACAGGAGGCACAGCTGTAATACCTTAAAAATTGCATTCGAAATGTTTGATTTCATAAGCCCATATCCACGAACCTACATTCTCCTGAAGTTTTGGAACTTGTAAAAGCCTTTATTTTACAGCCTATCAGATTCATCACTTTTGCAAAAGTGTCTCCGGGGTAAAAGCTCAAAACCTTAATAAATCCAACAGTGCTTCCAAAAAGTGTTTTTGTGACACTCCCAACAGTGAAAACTATAACGTTACATCGGTGTAACTTTTTTTATTGGAGGTTTAACTGCCACCGTGAGCAACTCAATTGGCTATAAATCAGTTGCCTGTCCCTAATTTAGGGTCACTGGCTTCAGGGAAGGGAAAGAGCCAGTGCCGAAAGGGAAAGAGCCAGTGCTGTAAGAAAAACACAACACCCATGCCTCACCGGTATTGGAACCAGGACCCCGTACGGACGAATGATCAGAAGTCATCGCTTAGACCACTGCGCCACCTGGGTTACCGATGTAACTTTACTATTGAATGACGGAAATGTTAGCAGACTAAAGGTAGTTCTTTTGCATTAGGTACATTAAACTGCAATCATGAGTGAGCTTTCAATTCGCACAAAGCCAGTTAGCTTCATTTTCCACAAGGAAGTCATGTGTCAATAATAAGAAAGGAGAATGTGTGTGCGTGTTTGTGTGCGTCCGTGCGTGTCATTCATAACTTTTCGGGAATTCATGTTGAACGCTTCAAAATTTATTAATGTTTCTCTGCTTTGTCTTGTTTGCGTTGCTAGTTTCAAATCAAAATTCTCTGAAGGAGTGAGGTTAATAGATGAAGAAATATTTACCATACTACACTATCTACCAACAAGTAATTGGACACCTGTGATAGCAAACGAAAACGAAGTTTATTCACCTTCAATAGTTGGTGGAGCCTCCACGAGCAGCGATTACAGCGGCCACCCTCCGGGGCCTACTCTCAACTAGGCGTTGTACGACGGCTAGCGGTATTTTCTTCCACTCGGCTTGGAGAAGACAGGTCAGTTCCTTCACCGATTTCGGACGGTGGGGGCACCCCTTAAGTCGACGCTCCAACTCGTCCCAGAGGTGCTCGATAGGGTTAAGGTCCTGGCTCTGCGGAGACCAGTCCATTTGATTAACTCCATTGTCACCATACCAAGCCATGGTGGACCTCGCAACATGACAGGTGGCATTGTCATCCTGAAAATAACATGGGTCCACCCCGTAGAAATGTCACAACGTAGGAAGCGCATGGTCATCCAAAATGGTGCAGTAGGTCTCGGCGTTGAGCCCACCAGGAATTGCGAAAAGGGTCAGGTGCCATATAAGGAGAAACACCCCCATAGCATAATTCCACCGCCGCCGAACTTCACAGTTGGCACAATACATTCCGACAGGAGGCGTTCTCCAGGCAGACGCCAAACCCAGACCCTGCCATCCGAACGGTAGAGGTGAACCTTGATTCGTCGCTCCAGAGAACCTGTTTCCACTGTTCAACGGTCCACTGTCGACGTTCTTTGCACCACGTTAGCCGAGCAGCGCTATTGGACTTGGTGATCAAAGGCTTGTGGGCGGTAGCATGTCCATGATAACCGAGCAGATGGGCTTTCTTACGGATGGTATTCATCGAACAAACACTCCCGGGTGCCTTTTAAAACTCCTCGCGGATGTGGCCCATCGATTTGGTGCGGTTCTTCCGAATTTCTCTGGCCAGCACCCGTCGGTCTCTAACTCCCAGTTTCGTGGGTCTGTCGGGTCGAGGCACATTCAGACAGTAACCTCTCATCTTCCACTTGCCAATCACGTAGGCGACTGTCGATTTTGGGTACTTCAACTCGCTGGATATGTCACGTATGGATCGGCCATTTCTTTGATACTCGACGATTACACCTTTCTCGAAATCAGAGAGCTCCGAACTGCATAGCATCTTGCATGCGACTGGTTGCGTTGTTTCCCACACGATATTTAACGGCGGCGGCCGTGACGTTTATCAGGACCACAGATATCGTCTATTGCAGTGGTGTTCAATTACTTGTTGGAAAATAATTTATATTGCTATTGTAAAATTACCTTGCTGTCATCAGTTACGTTTCCAGATGTCAGTGTCAGGCAGAGCAGCACTTTTTAATTTAAATATTCTGAAAGCACAAACAGAGTAATAAAAGGACGCAAATATAATGTAACTGGGCATGCGTATAAATCAATGTGTTGCTTAACATTTGTCACGTATGATGAACGCCAGCTGAAATGTAAGTTTAGCGAATCATTTTAAAAACTACCTGTATAACATAAAAAAAAAAAACATCGCGCTAGCTAAATGCTCACGATAAATCTGGTATCATTATCATAAATTATATAGAAAAGACTGTTTCTATATGAAAGCTAACAAGAAAAATGACACCGAATTCTCGGGTGTAATAAGAACGTCTTTTGAACCCGTTGTGACGCAAATAAAATTTATCAAAGCTATTCAAAGTCAATGGAACCGGTATGGAAAACAATACTATCTGACGGAAGAAAGAAGTTTTTCAATCGGGTTTTTAATTTCTCAGGTATTGCTGTAAACGGTATCGTGAGTTTACGCCCTACGGTTGCAGACTTGTGCGTTAAGAAAAACATGAATTTATATGAGGAACATTTCACACTGGAAACGCTCTCTAACGTAGAAAGAATTTTTCAAATCGGACTCTTAGAAACAGAGATCTCGACAAAAATAAGATGTGCCTTTACGTCCTCTGGTGAGAAAACCATGCAATATTTTAGGAAGAAAGTATTCCAAAATGTTTTGCCATATGAGCGGTATCGGTCTAAGAAAAAAAAATTTAGTCGAGTTTTCAGGAGCCCAGATTTTGCTACAAATACATCAGAAGCAGAAATTAGCACTTATGCTCCCTGGTGGCCAAACCATTCTTTACCAAACATGAAAAATTATGTGAAAAATATTTTCCATCAGGTCTTGTATGTGATACAGGAAGAATATTTCAAATCGGAGTTTTAGAAGCAGAAATAAGGCAAAAAACGCAATTTACATTTGTACCCCCTAGCGGAAAATCTGTGATTTACTTGAAAATTTTAAATGTATAGGAAAAACACTTCGCATTGGGAACACCATCCAACAAAGAAGTAATTTTTCAAATCGGACTCTAAGAAATAGAGATATTGACAAAAATTAAATATACATCTACGCCCCGTGGGGAGAAACCATGCATTATTTTAAGACGAAAATGTTTCTAAAAGGTTTGTCCACATGAGTACCATCGGTCTACAAACGCCTTTTTTTCAATCGAGAATTTAAAAGCTCATATTTTGCTGCAAATACATCAGAAGCGGAAATTAAGGTTTACGCCCCCTGGTGGCCAAACTATTTTTTTTTTTTTCAAAAATTAGAAATTATGTTCACACGATTTCCCTTCACGAGCTGTATCCGGTGCAGAAAGAATTTTTCATATCGGAGATTTAGAAGCAGAGATATAGGGGAAAACCCAATTTACCTCTACGGCCCCTAACGGAAAGTCTATGATTTACTTGAAAATTTTGAAATTATATGGAAAACGTGTCACACTGAACACACTCTCCAAGAAAGAAGACATTTTTCAAATCGGTCTCCTAGAAGTAGAGATATTGACAAAAATAAGATATACATCTACGCCCCCTGGCGGAGAAACTGCGGAATATTTTGAGAAGAAAATATTCCAAAAAGGTTTACCGATGTGAGTGGCATCAGTCCAAGAAAGAATTGTTTCAATCGATATTTTAGAAGCTCAGATTTTATGGCAAATAGATCAGAAGCAAAAATTAACACTGATGCCCCTGGTGGCTAAAGTATTCTTTACCAAAAATTTGAAATTATATGCAAAAGATTTTCCATCACGAGGTGCATCCGTTGAAGCAAAAAGTTTTCAAATCGGAGTTTTAGAAGAAGAGTTATCGGGGAAAATGCAATTTACTTTTATGCCTCCTAGCCGAAAATCTTTGCGTAAAATAAAAAATTAACTATATCTAAAATACTCTTCGACATAAATGGAATCGAAAGATAAAATAGTTTTTTCAATCGGATGTTTAGAAGCCAATATGTGAAATAAAACGTATTTTTTAAATCGACAGCATCTGAATTTCCGCCCTCTAGCGGCGAAATTGTACATCGTAAAAAAAAAAAAACGAAATGAAGGATCATCATTCGCATAAATCGGACTAATAGTTGCAGAGATAGCGTGGATACAGCCGGAAGGACGGACTGACGTACAAACCGGTAACATAAGCACGATCTTTTTTTACAAAAGACGTGCTAAAAAAAAAGGAAGGCAACGAGAAGTCAAGAAGTTACGACACAATTACACTTGAAGTAAGCGACATATGAGCAAGCATTCGCATTATGGACGTGTGAGGCCAATAAATTTTGCCGTATACTAATTAATAACAAGAAACTATGCACCAATTATACTCAAAATAGTACAGCTGTGCTAGTAATCGAAATTTCCTGGCGTAGAATAGAAATAAAAGTTTCCAAGCTTTCCCACATCAGCCAGATAGATTTTCATGGCTTTTCCGCTTGCTAAACAAACAGCATGCCCGTGTCTTTGAATGAATAATTGCATTCTCATCTGTTCGTTTATTGTCAAGTCAAGTCACCGTGTTCAAATTGTTGAAGCGCTCTGTCATTCAGTTTGATGCTTTCCTTCCTCGAAAAAGCCATCTGGTTTATATGCGAAAGCTTGGAAACTTTAATTTCTACTCTACGCCAAGAAATTCGGATTACTAGTACAGTTGTACTATTTTGAGAAATGCCGTATTTTGACATAAGCAACAATAACGATAAAGTGTAGCAGGAATGGGGCAAATGTAGCAAAATAACCAACCGACGACACAAATCAAAAGGGGTGGAGAAAGGTGCTTTTCAGAGTTGAGCTACCGGAGCGTTGTCTTGGAAATACAGTAAACCTAAGGAATCCATTGAAAATATCATCTCGTTACATCATTTACAAATCAAACGGAATAAATATCTAGAAGTCTGAATCATACTGTTATCTGTTTGCAATGCTATCTGAGTTCTCTTTTAATTATTTTTTTCACTCAAGGAACACAACAGTCTTCCTTTTTTTCACAGCGCCTTTTGTAGCGTAGCTAGCATTGTATTCCTCTAACACAGATGTGGTTGAACTTTCTCTGATCTCTGAAGTGGCTAAATAAAAATAAATGCAAGTTTTTGTACCCTTCTGTTTCTAGTGGAAAGTCTAAAACCGTGCAATTTATCTGCGTTTCTATTTAAGCGAAAGAAATATCGAACATATAATTTTTTTCGCCACAAAATCTTTATGGTCTCGAAAATAAAGGAGCGCGGTGATAAAAACCAGCACAAAATTGGACGGCATTTTTCCTCACGTAGAGGTTGGATAATCTGGAGAAGTTTCTTCGCAGTTCAGAAAAATATATTTTCTGCAACAGCGCTGAAAAATATATCACTCCATCAGAAAAGTATTGCCTTTATCTTTCACTTTCCCGAAAAGACCGCATGACAGAATGGGGTCAGGTTTTCCAAAGAGAAATGGTAATGAAGTATGTCGACTGCTGCCTGAGCTATGGAGACTTCAGCAGAGGTTGGGGTGGGTGGGTTGAATAATACGTGTGCGAAGGAGAAAATATTTCACAAAATGGGAATCGTCGCTTTTCAAGAAAGAAAATTACGATGTTCTGGATGTCTCCTATACAAGAAATCTGTGCCTCAGACTCGGTAACCACGCAAATGATACGACCGTGTTTCTCTTTCAGACTCCTCACTCGCGAGATTCTTTAAATTCAAAAACGGTGTTTAAATCGCTGACCTGAGAAATGCTTTCTTACATTGTCGAGAATAGAGAGCGTAACCATTTCAACAGATAATAATCTCGACCAAGCGGAGCAAAAGAAAATAAATACAAGGACAAAGGATCTGTACTTTTGTTGTCGGCAGATAAATCTAAATTTCTTTATTCTTCACGATAATTTAATATTTCATATAATTAAAAAAAGAAAATAACCTTGACTAAAAATAGCAAGAGAGCGGTTATGAGAGTTTTCATTTTCTGTGGAGACCAAATAAAGAAAGTTACTTTAAATCACACCACGCACTGAGAAAAATGTTTGGTTAATTCAGCAAAAAAATTGTTCAATCAACGAAACGATTTTCTCGATATGCAATCAACAAAAATGTTTGTGGAATTTACAAATATATTTTGCTGAAAATTATTGTTGATTCAACAAAATTTATTGTTATAATGACAAGACGTTTTGTTCATTTAACAAAATGCCTAGGTTGACTTTGGGGAGTTTGTTTGATCCAACAATATGTATTTTTATCTTGATATAAACGTTTAATTGAAATAACCAAAAAATAGCAACGAAATGATTTTGAGTTGCCAACAAAACAATTCCGATGGAGTTTGGCTAAAGCAACAAAATAAATCGACAAAACAGCTCAACAAAACTATTTTGTTGTTACAACAATTGAATTTATTCAAATACTTTTAACGTAAAATTTTAGTAGCACGATGGTGATATATAAACTCCAGTTTTTCAATAAGAAGCACGCTGATAGAGTAAATTTATCAAAACTTTTAACTTAGATATCTAGATCACGGATTATATGTTGAACTAGGTGTATCTCAGTTCAACAAATAATCCGAGCACTTAGTGATCCTCTATATATATTCTATTCTGCCGATCTCTTCAAATTTTCACGTAATATTTTTAATAATGTAGACTTAAGTGTTCCCTGTACAAAATTAGCTACACCCGATAGTCCCCTAACGAGAAGGAGGCTCGTGGTGAATAAATGTCTGTATACATAGGGTTGGTGTTTCAGTTGAAAGCGAAGTTACGGATGGTGACGGGTTAACCAAAGGATTTATCGGAATTTACGAAAGGCCAAATTTTTGGCGCACAAAACGTTAATATGTCCATTTCTGAAACTGCAACACTTGTGTACAAGTTCAGTTGCTTTAACACTAGGGACAAAGGTATCTTATTAAGTGTACACTTTAACCACTAGGATGAAGGGATCGTCCGTCCATTAGGACGCATGGTGAGTTGTTCAAGGGCCTCCGTGGTTAACGTGTGCAAGGAGTGAGGCTCAAGCGGCGAAACAACTAATCGGTGATGCAAATCTAAAGGACAGAGAAAGGTGCTTTCAAGAGATCAGCTACTGGTGCGTTGCCTTGCAGAGGACAATCGGCGTAACACCGTTTGGCAATAGACGGCCTAATGCCCTGTGGTTCAACCAGAAACAATACGCCGTTCGTATATGCATCACACGCTGGCACGCGTTAAAGGCAAGCACGGAAGCCCTATACACAACCTTATCTTACAAACAGTCCATCCTTTTTAATGACTAACGGTGAAACGAGCACGCGCATTTGACGATAGATGATTGGAAGCAGGTGGGCTCATCCGACAAATCACGATATGTGTTCCATTCTGCCGAGTTCCAGTCCGTATTTTAACGATAGATGATTGGAAGCAGGTGGGCTGATCCAACAAAGCACGATATGTAATCCATTCTGCTTAGTTCCAGTCCGTATTTGACGATAGACGAATGGAAGCAGGTGGGCTGATCCGACAAATCACGATATGTGTTCCATTCTGCCGAGTTCCAGTCCGTATTTGACGATAGATGATTGGAAGCAGGTGGACTGATCCGACAAAGCACGATATGTAATCCATTCTGCCTAGTTCCAGTCCGTATTTGACGATAGACGAATGGAAGCAGGTGGGCTGATCCGACAAATCACGATATGTGTTCCATTCTGCCGAGTTCCAGTCCGTATTTGACGATAGATGATTGGAAGCAGGTGGGCTGATCCGACAAATCACGATATGTGTCCATTCTGCTGAGTTCCAGTCCGTATTTGACGATAGATTATTGGAAGCAGGTGGATTGATCCGAGAAATCAAGATATGTGTTCAATTCTTCCGAGTTCCAGTCCGTATTTGTCGATAGATGATTGCAAGCAGGTGGGCTGATCCAACAAATCACGATATGTGTTCCTTTCTTCCGAGTTCCAGTCCGTATTTGATGATATATGATTGCAAGCAGGTGGGTTGATCCGACAAATCATGATATGTGTTCCATTCTTCCGAGTTCCAGTTCGTATTCGACGATAGATGATTGGAAGCAGGTGGGCGAATCCTACAAATCACGATATGTGTTCCATTCTGCCGAGCTCCAGTCCGTATTTGGCGTCAGCAGTATTTGGCGATGAATCTCTCAATCATACCATCGACTATCCAGACCATTAGGGGGCTGTTGTATGATATAGGTCATGTTTAGCTTACATCTGCAGGGACCCTTCCTTTTTATTGTGGACCAACGTGTAGACGCCGGCTGCTACCAGGGTTTGCTTTATAACTATGTTCATCCCACGATATCATGTCTCCACCCAGTGGGGAATGAATTCTTCCCGGACGATAATGTCCCACGTCATCGGGCCTGCCTCATGCAGGAATGGTTTGACAAATATAGTGCTGATAAGAGGCATCCCGAATGAACCTCAAACTCGCTTGATCTCAGCCCAGTGGAAAATCTGTGGCTTGTTGGGAAAGGCCAGATGTGGCAGTTTGACACCTTATCCAGATCTATATCGGAACTATGAACCGCAGTACAAACAATTTCCAGATCCCTATAAAACTATAGCGAAACCTACTGGTGTCGAAGCCACGCTGAGTGATGGCCGTTCTTTGGGGGGAAGGAGCTCCTACACTGCACGAGGTAAGTGGTCGCAATTCAGTTAGCACTCATTGCAGTTCTTCCATAAAGATAATCTTCCGACATCTGCATCTGCTATTACTGCACTCTGATGCAATAAATATATCAGTACATTTAATAGAGATATCCAGGTCTGGACTATATCTGGGACTATGTGATGAACTGGAACTTCGAACTCTTCGAATAATTGTACCTGAAAACTGAGATCACATAAAAAAAAATTCAGAATCCTTTGTTGTTTTAAATGTTTCTCCAGTCTATGTTTTATAAAACTTTCATGTGGTATCATAGTTACCACAGCAAGAAAATACATTTTTTAGCTTCTGCACTGATTAAAATCCTACACTTGTGTGAAAAACTAAAGCACGTAGTGGAAAAAGTAAAGTGGCGGCGTAAATAGCAGCAGCACCCAAACACAAATTAATTCAGGACCGTTCCTGGCAACAGAAGCAACAGCGCATGCGCAATAATAAAGCATGGCATCTGGTTTGTGTGACGAAAGAATAAAATGCGCGCACACAGTCCAATAGCGTCAGTTGAACGGAAGTCACCGTACAGTATGTATAAGTGTTACAGATGTTCGACTGTGTTTGTTGAGAGCTAGATTCAAAGAAATAGCCCGTCGAGAATATCTCGACGATTTTACTCGTGGTTGAATAATTGGGATGCTCAAGCAGGAGAGAACTGTGATGAGTGCGGCCCAAGAGTTCTGTATCGCCATAGCATCGTATCGCATGAGTGGTCAGTCTTCAGGATTATAGCTACAGATGTGCGAAAGACCGCTGGCGATCGCCCACCAAAAACCATCCCCAGTGAGAACCGCTATCTGCTACTATAAGCCAAGAGGGATTGACATCAGACAGCAAATAACCTTACGAAACAACTGAACATAAGCACAGGACGCATATAACCGCGGTTTTTATTTTCAGTGGCCAGGTGACTAGACGAACGTGGACCGCTTGCCCGACGACCAGTACGCTGTGTTCCATTAACATCTCCTCAGCGGAGATGCAGTTTATAGTAGTCCAAAGAACATAATGACAGTACAGCATAACAGTGGGTTACGGTACTCGTTGCTGATGAGAGAATATTTGGTCTCTTTAGTGATTCTCTACGTCAGCTAATCTGTCGTAAGGTAGGGACTCGGCATCGCCCCGAAAACATCAATGAAAGGGATAGAACATCAATGAAAGGGATAGAACATCAATGAAAGGGATAGACATGGCTGCCGTGGTGTTCTCGTTCGGAGAGGCATTCTGATCGATGGACCTATGGAGCTACAGGTACTGGAAGTACTAGGGGTGTTCAAATGAAACGGTACGAAACGTCATAAGAACGTAACCGTTAACATATTTGCCTATGCCGCTATGGGAGAACGTAGCGACACATCTAGGGATGCGATTGGAGTCGCCGGCGTGGATCGAAGCATGCGCAGGCGTCCGCATGCGCAGGAGAGAGCAGGGGCTCTTATAAAGAGCGCCGTCCAATTGACGCGGCAGTGCGTGTGAGGACAGGATGGCGTTCACATTGCAAAATTCGACGATTGAGTAGCAGCGAGGCGTTATCCGATTTCTGACAGCGGAAGGTGTTAAACCGGCAGCTATTAATCGCGGAGGGTGTGGTTCTGCTCCATGATAACGCGCGTTCACACGTCTCCAGGGTCACACACGCGGAACTGGCCAAGTTCCGGTGGGAGCAGCTTGACTATCCGCCCTACAGCCCGGACATGTCGCCCTGCGATTTTCATGTCTTTGGTCCCCTGGAAAAAAACATCTGAAAAGGAAGCGCTTCCACTTGGACGCCGAACTCAAGGACGCTGTGCAGGACTAGGTCTCGTCACGGCCACAGGAATTCTGGGAAAAAGGATTCCTTCGGCTCGTTAATCAATGGGGTCGTTGTGCTACGGCCTATGGTGTATATATTGAATAAAGTCTTCATTTATACCCACAGTGTCGTTTCGTACCTTTTCATTTGAACACTCCTTGTACGTACTGAAACCCTCCTTCCCCATATTCGTCCGTACCGAGGTGGCATTGTCCCACAGTTCGTGTAATTGGACATTAAAGCTACACCCTGGAGTACGGTGTTTGTTGATGAGCTGTTGGAAAGTGAAAACATTCAGATGGATGGACCTAAATCCCATGTAACACGTCAACACGTACTGGAAACTGTCCAACAGCTGAAGACGGCGCTGACGGAAGATTGGGCGATGTTACCGGAAGAACTCATCAATAACCTAGTGCGAAGTATGGACAAACGGTGCAGATCATGCGTCGAAGTTTGGGGGGGGTCATATCCCCAATATAATGACACACAGTAGCTAATTTTGAATAAAGTTCCACTGTATCTTTTAGTATCTGCAGTCCTGCCGGTGTTTTTACCCGTCATCATTTCGCTGAATAATGGAGTTCCCATGGTTTGAATTTCACATAGCAAGGACGCTCTTGTGCGAAGCTACAGGCCAACTAAAATCTTGTTCAAGAGGACAAAGTTTTGATTTTATCTTTTTGCAAAAATGTTTGTAAAAAGTCTGTTGTGATAAAGAAACAAGTTTTTTCGTAAAAGGAGAAGTAGAAAATAAAATAAAAAAAAATGTATGCTGGAGAACAAATAACTATTTTAGAATCGGAGGTTTCGTAAAATTACCCTGCTTTTAGTTCAGTGGCGTAACTAGCACAACGTGCGCCCCTCCCCCACCAGATTTATTTCAGCGCCCCTAAGCATATTAATTATCCAAGGATATCGAACACGAGGAAGGATGCATTTTTCGTAATGTGTGTGTGTGTGGTTGTTGGAAGGGAGGGGGGAATGTTAGGAAGTCAGGCATAGTTTCTGCAAAAACAGTGGTGGTACCTAGAGTCCTGTAGTTTAAACTTTTTATGTAATAGATTTGACAATACGCGTTATTGCTTTGCCCAAAACTAAAACAAATCACTTAAAGATGTCACCCTCTGACACATAGCAGATCTGTTGCTGCTGTGGAAAAATTTTGACGCCTGTCGGGCACGTAATCCAAGGTAACTGACTGTTTTCCCACATCCTCCACGGGGAATTCCACTCTGGCCTCGCGCTTTTTGTCAGAAGCAGCGCAAAGAGAGGGAGATTGGAAAGCAAACGTATTATTTACAACCTGTTGCAGAGCAATCGTATTACAACCCGAAGTCGAAGAGCTGAGCACTTTCAATCTGTAGGACATTCAGTGTTTTAAAGGTGAAACTTGGCATTTATTTAGGCAAAGCTAAATATATCTTAAAGCAAAATCTGAATCTTTGGGTTAATTATTGTGCGTGTTCCAATTTTTTCATAAAACTATAACTGGCAGCTGCAGTACGCCCCTTCGTTACCTGCGCCGCCCCCTCCCTTCGAAGCTGCGGGGGTGGTAGTTGCGCCACTGTTTTAGTTTAATAAATTCGTTAGTGTTCCCTTTGAAACTGGGAATTGGCTCTCATGTTCCAGTAAAGCTAAGTGGGAATTTTTCAGTATCAGTACTTTTAAAGCGCATACACGTGTTACTGTAAAACAATAAATAGCCCTTTCCAAAATCAAGACAAATCTATGCTCCCGTTAAGAGAAAACAATTGTTTTGCTTCTAGAAACCGTAGCGTTTTACCTCTCGAAAAAGAAATAGTCGTTTTCGTTTTCAAAAGTCGTATGTGATCGAAAATCAAATCCTAATGACAAATCATCACTCGAATATATTCTTAGAATTAGCAGGAATCACAATTAAAATAATAATAAAGTTATTATACATATAAATACCCAGATCTCTCTCTCTGTCTTGAACGATTTGTCTTTCCAAAATCAAGACAAATCTATGTTCCCGTTAAGAGAAAACAATTGTTTTGCTTCTAGAAACCGTAGCGTTTTACCTCTCGAAAAAGAAATAGTCGTTTTCGTTTTCAAAAGTCGTATGTGATCGAAAATCAAATCCTAATGACAAATCATCACTCGAATATATTCTTAGAATTAGCAGGAATCACAATTAAAATAATAATAAAGTTATTATACATATAAATACCCAGATCTCTCTCTCTGTCTTGAACGATTTGTCTTTCCAAAATCAAGACAAATCTATGTTCCCGTTAAGAGAAAACAATTGTTTTGCTTCTAGAAACCGTAGCGTTTTACCTCTCGAAAAAGAAATAGTCGTTTTCGTTTTCAAAAGTCGTATGTGATCGAAAATCAAATCCTAATGACAAATCATCACTCGAATATATTCTTAGAATTAGCAGGAATCACAATTAAAATAATAATAAAGTTATTATACATATAAATACCCAGATCTCTCTCTCTCTGTCTTGAACGATTTGTCTTTCCAAAATCAAGACAAATCTATGTTCCCGTTAAGAGAAAACAATTGTTTTGCTTCTAGAAACCGTAGCGTTTTACCTCTCGAAAAAGAAATAGTCGTTTTCGTTTTCAAAAGTCGTATGTGATCAAAAATCAAATCCTAATGACAAATCATCACTCGAATATATTCTTAGAATTAGCAGGAATCACAATTAAAATAATAATAAAGTTATTATACATATAAATACCCAGATCTCTCTCTCTGTCTTGAACGCTTGACGTCACAGCAATGTCTGCATTGTTGCGCCATCACGTATCGTCCAATTCGTGTATGCTCTCGAGATACCTAAGTGATTGGCTGTTATATGATAGCACGCGATCAGTTTTTAATTTAAAGATGATCGCGTGCTACTTTAAAAAAATTGGATTATCAATGACTCGAGGTTTGTTTTTCCGATCTATAAAATTCGAATTGAATTCTTAATATCACGGCAAGTTGCGTTTTTATATTAATTTAATTTAGCACAATTCGAATATTAATTTGTACGCTTTAATTATTTTTTCCTTTTTTTAATTTAACTAACTTTCCGTGTTTAGTGCTGATTATATTAAACATTTTGCAAACTATCAATCTATCTAAATGCTCTAACCTACAATAAAATCTTGAGTCAAAGGGAGCAAGATTGCATCTAGAAGCAGATAACGCCCCAATAGCACATTGTCGAGAATTTAGATAGTTGCGATTTGTAATACCAGATGTCGCATTATTTTGTAGAAAAAGCTTGGGTATGAAGCTTCAAGCTAGCTGTCGAACAGGACAGTCTAAAACAAGCCGAATAACAAGTGTGCTGGAGAAAAAGTAATTTAACGCAAAAAATCAAATTAAAAGTTATTAAGAAAAGTTTACACGAAAACAATTTTCCGAGTTTAATGCTGATTATATTACACGTTTTGCAAAATTTCGGTCTTTCTAAACGCTCTAATCTAAAATTGTTAAACAACAAATATTTTACACCGAATGTTATTTATCGTAAAGTCTTTTGAAAAACGGAAATAAATAGCACATTATTTTCAGTTCTAACATGAATGAGTTCTTACTATATAAGTTTTTACTATGTTTCCTTACCGAAATCCGACGTTTATTTAATTTCTTTTCAATCTGCTTCAATTAAAAGTTTCACCCCGTGTTAGGACGGGCAACATCCATTATAATTAATTGTTATTTAAAGCTTAAAAACAACCGTCGTAGAACGGGTAATAGGCTACTTTTACAAATAAGAAAATATTGAAATCGAAACTCAAATCCTCATGACAAAGCATGCACTCTAATATAGTCTTAGAATTAGCAAGAATCACAATTAAAATTAAAATAAATTTATTAAAAAAATTTAAGACAATGATTTATGTTAAGCTTCGTGCTTCTGTAAAGATAAGGAATGATAGTTCCTCTCTTTGCGCACATGTTTGTTAAGGAAAGGAAAGAATATGATGTCCTGTCTGATAATATGCAATTGTTTCCGAACAAAGTCATCATACCTTTTATTTGGAGCAAGGGAAAATATGTCTATATAAAAATATTTCTAGGCTGGCACATGCCTGATGTCACCGCAAAGACAGACAGTATTCCTGTAAAGTGAGGTTTCTTGTTATTATTATGGAGAACATCGATAGTGGCTTCATAGGTGGAGGAAACCTTAGGTTTAACAGAGAAGAAAAAATAGCGTTAGAATAGTCTACAGAAGTCCCAGATATCCCGACACGTTACACTAAAAAAGTTTAAATAAAAAGGAAAGAAATGCGGCCAGAGCAACAGAGGAATATAGTCAACGCTTCTGTGTTTGAAAAATCCGGCAGCACTTGGTTTAGAAATTTTCGATCTGCCGTGTTTATTTCTTGAGATAAAGAACTCTCAGGAACGCCTTCTACGTTTCATGAAAATTACGTGGGGAGGTGGAAGAAAAGAATTCCAAGTTCCGTGATTAAGTCACACTAGCTAATGGGTCAATTGTTTCGCAGAGCGTTATTGTTTATAGTGTGTCGACATCTTACTTTTTAAAGTTGCCGAAGTAAGAAACCAGTTTGAACCAAATAATGACGTAGAGATGCAACGATAAGAAGATCGAATTTTCTTTGTACGAACATATTATGTGGAATGTCAAAGAATTACCCATTTGAGGTGGTGTTAGAGGTATAACTGGGAAGAGAGTTTACTGGTTGGCAGCTCAAGTGTGATTTGGTTGCACACGATTTGTAACTACTCACATTTCTGTAAACCGCCCCGGTAGCGAAGTGGTCTAAGCTATGGCCTCTGATCGTTCGTCTGAACGGGATACGGGTTCGAATCCCGGTGAGGCATGGATATTGTGTTTGTCTTACGGCACTGGTTGTCTCCCTTCCCTGGAGCCAGTGACTCTAAATTAGGGACGGGCGACTGCGTATAGCCCATTGAGTTGCTCACGGGGGTCGTTAAACCTCCATTAAAAAAAAAAAATTCTGTAATACAAAATTCTTTCCCACATTACAAAAATTAATATAAAAAAATACTTTTTAAAGTTGCCAAAGTAAGAAAGGTACAAAAAAGGGATTAAACGGGAATGATGGTGCACAAGTAAAGTTTCATTTCCAGTGTCAGTAGACCTCCATATGGGCGCCATTTGTGGTGCGGTGAACATCTAAGCGACATTCGGTTTCACGTGATGTTTTGTTTAACATCTCAGAAGATACCGAACCAATGACGTCGCTATTCTTCTCTTCAGCGTCTCGACATCCGGGACACTGCTAGATTAAACTTGGTCTTTCACATAACCTCACAGGAAAAGGACTAGAATGGTTAGTCGGGCGATCGAGGTGGCCATGTAATGAGAGCTTCGCGGCCATTCCATCTGTCCGGAAATATGGCATTCAGGAACTCACGAACCATTATTGACCAATCTGGTGGGGCACCGTCTTGTTGGAAAATAACCGAAGGTTGGAGTGCATGCAACTGAGGTGCTACAAAAAGTTCCAGCATGTACAGGTACATGTTACGGTTGGCTCTGTAGAAAAGAAGGGTCCGATTATTCTGTCATGCATCAGGCCGAACCATACGTTCACTTTCAGGCAAGCCCTCTGTTGTTCGATGACATAATGGGAATATTCTGATCCTCAGATTCGCACATTGTGCCTATTTTTACTGTACCAGAGACGTCGAATGCGGCTTCATCTGAGAAACAGACACTGTGCAGATAATCACTATCAGAAGCTATGCGCGGCAACATCTCCGTCGCAAATGTAGCACGGCGAGGCTGTCATCAGGCTGAAGAGCTTGAAAGATTTGTACCTTATAAGCATATAGATGAAGCCGTTTGTGTACATTTTTGTTAACCGTGGTACGGGGAATCCCAGTTTCCAGTGAAGCACTACAAATGGATTTCCTAGGGATTCGCAGAAATGTCTCCTGAACAGCTGCAGATGTCTCTTGTGTAACAGGTTGCGGACCCGCTCGGGAGAGATCGCTAACACTACCCGTCGCTTTAAACTTTTTATATCTAGCTTTTATGCTTTTTCGGCACGGTAGTGATCGTCTGTACTCTTTTCTGATATGACGTTGGACAGTAACCGCTAATTTGGTCTCATGGAACCACATCACGCACGCCGCTTTTTCTTGCATGGAAGATATTATCGATGAAATGGTCCTCTTATTCAGCAATAGCGTACACATAAAGAGCAGAAAAAAACAGTAACACTGAACTAGTGATCCGATTTATTGGCGTAGGAAGTAGACACATTAGCGTTTCTAAGCTTTCGCACATCAACCAGATGGCTTTTTCAAGGAAGTTAGACAGAAACTGCAACTGAAAAACAGAAAGCATTAACAATTTGAACACGGAAACATGACTTGACAACAATAGATACAACGTTAAGATATGACGCATCACAATAATTGCACGCCCGGTATCCTGGTAGGCAGAAGGCTTTACTTGAATAATTGGTTCCAAATTCGTGGCAACTCGAGTAAGACGCAATCATTGCAAGTATTGCTGTTGGTATGATCGAACGGTTGTACCTTTAGGGGTAGAGTAGGTAGCCAATTTCTTTATATTGCCCCTCATAGGAGTAGCGGACTTGAATTTCACTTCTCTGGATAGTTCTGAGGCTAATTTACCGTATTTTGTGTCTCTTTTATGTTCGTTGACTCTGATTCCAAACGAACGCTTGGTCATTCCAATGTAGTATCTTTTAGAGCCGTCCGGATACTGTAGGGGGATCGCATAAACACCTGCTTTTTGAATGACCGAGCGTTCGTTTGGAATCAGATTCAACGAACGTAAAAGAGACACAAAATAAGGTTAATTAGCCACGGCACTTTCATTAATTTCTGTAATGTTATCTGAATAACCGATGACTCCTGATCGGGATGTGTTCCTTCATTAGAATGGTTGCCGAATCATCAGACTGCTTGGAATAGCGTATATCTGAAGTTATTCAGATTTTTAAGTAAAAATATATGTTTCGAAATCCGTGTGTGTAACAGTATCTTGCTCGAAAGGAAATCGGAAAGAGTGGTGTTAGTTTCATTTTCAGAGTGATTGTGTTTGATGAGATTTAGCATGAAGAAAAGTATTCTGAAACGGATTTAGTACAGAAATTTCTTAGTCGAAAATAGTATCCCATCTCATGCATTTGTCACAGATTAACTGATATTCAGGTAGTCTGTAAATGTAGTATACAACTTCAGTATGCTATTAAACAGATTACGATGGAAAAACAACTTTCTTTAAACGTCAAGCGATGTGACAAGCGTTAAAATTTGTTAAGTCAGATAATAAATGGTGCTAAGTTTCTCATGTAGCGAAAAGTCTCGTTAAACACGGAATACAACATACATGGTCTCCTCAGTTGATAAAGCAGCATGCGTGTTTTGGTCTGCTGAGTCAAAGTCCCTAAAAACAGTACAGCATAAGTTCAAAACGGAGTACAAGAGACAGCCACCGACATGAAAGAGCCTCGAGCAATAGGTAAATAAACTCAAAGCAACAGGAAGTGTCTTGAAAGGGAAAAGCACTGGGAGACTTCCATTTCGAACGAAATGGTGGAATACGTGCGTACGTCTTATCTAAAGAGCCCGAAGAAGTCCGTTCGCGTCCCCAGTCGTGAACTAGAAATACCGAGAGCAACGGTTCATAAGATTCTTCATAAACGTCCGCGCCTATATGCATATAAAGTTTAGTTAATTCAAAAACTTCGACCAAATGATCAACCACCTGGAAAAGTATTTGCGGTAGACATGCTTAATCTCATTGACGAATACCCCACACTTCTTTCACGGATCTGTTTCAGCCATGAGTCGACATTCCATGTTTCTGTCAGAGTGAATAAACATAACTGCCGGATATGAGACACGAAAAATCTCCATGTGGTCGTTGCACACAAGAGAGAAAGTGCGAAGGTTATAGTCTGGAAGACAGAGTGATAGGGCCCTTTTTCTTTGCTGAACCAAACGCTGCTGGCATACCGTACCTGCACATGTTAGAACAATTCGCAATTCCACAGCTCCAGGATATTCAAGACAACATTTGCCAGCAAGATGAAGTACTGCTTCACTGGTCTTTGGATGTACGCCGATCATTTAAACCACAAATTTTCAGGGGTTAGATTGGATGTGGGGATCTGATGGCATGGCAACCCCGTTCTCCTGATATTGCCTCCATGCGATTTTTATTTTGGGACATTATAAAGGACATTGTGTACAATAAATAGGTTACATCTATCACTGAGATCAAAGAACGCATTACTGAAGCTTTCCTCCTTTTTACACCTGACGTTCTGTAGCGTACGTGTGTGGAACTGGACTGTCGTTTAAACATCCTGCGAGCAACCAACGAATCACACGTGGAGACCTACTCATATTAAAAAAAATATTTCACAATTCCCATGTGTTTTGACATTAAAAGTAAGGTGTTTTGTATTGTAGTTTTTTTTCAATAGTACACTGAAATTGTATACTTTATTTATGGGCACCCTGTACTTTTAAGGAAATAAGTGGGTTGATTAACATTTGTCCCGAAGAAAAATGTCCCTGGACACCAGAATTTCTAGTATGATTGATTTAAGGATTCTTACGCAATCCTTACATCTTCCTCTCCCATTGTATAAATACATTTTCCAGACATTTCGTCGTAAGAAACAGAAGTCACTCTTTAAGTAACATGCTCTTGGAAATTTCCAAAGGAATGCAAACATTACGTGTATGCTTACGTTTGTGAATGTCATTTAACTTTAGGAAAGCGGTGAACATTATTCAAAACCTTGAAAATCTAATGTTCATCTGGCGATAGCTTTACAGATCTGCATAGTTGTTTAATCATCATCAGAACTAAATTCATGTTTGGTATTGCGTCAAAACGCTAATCCTCAAAATCGACATCGTGAGTTTTGTCAATGCTTCTTCCCCTATCAGGATCGATAAGTCTCGGTTAGTTTCTTAAACATTTATGCAGAAGTTAGTTTCTTAAACAGTAATGCAAATGCTGTCACCATACGACGGCATATGTATTGAATTCATTCAAGATATTCCGACTTTTCCCAGTTTTAATCGAATCAAGTACAGAATCTCTCTCTGAGAAAGATGAACTAGTTTAGTGCAATCGTTTGAGACTCAAGTTGTGTATGAGGCAGGAAAAGAATTCAAAAGATTTCGCGCGCAACACCATAAAGTTTTGACGACATGAAAGGGATGAACTATGAAGTTCCCTGTCGCCTTTGATTTTTTTAAACAAAAAATACATACATGTCTGCAAAAATGCAAACAAAAAATACGCTGCGCACCAAAACGCTTACAAAAATGTAAGAAAAATCATGTACAACCAGAACTTTTAAATTCAGTAAAATATCGGTTATGCGCTTCTCGGTAATACGTTTTTCACCTATATTGCAGGGTGATTACAAAATCCGTTGCTAAAGGGCACGACATAGGCATCTCTGTAAGTGAATTTTGGAACTTAGCTGACACAACTGTAAAACTATGATAGACAGGGCAGAAATGTAAATTACAAAGTTGTAGAGCTGACTCTGCTTATTAGGGATCGATATCGCTTTCAATTAAGACCACATATTACACGTGTTTGAATTCTACGAAAAATTACAATCTTACATTATTAGATTTAGATGATTCTCATCATAAAAAGTATAACGAAGTAAATTTCTCCGTCATTTCTGTCCACGCCAGGATTCAAACCCGGGTCCCCTCATTCCGGAATAAGTTACTCTACCAATTGAGCTACGCGGACATTTTATTCTGATTCCTATCTGCCTTTATGTCGTGTGCGTCCTTCTGGCAGGTACGTCACATCTCCTGGTACGTTACATCATCTCCCTCGTGTGCGTCCTTCTGGCAGGTACGTCACACCTCCTGGTACGTTACATCATCTCACTCGTGTGCGTCCTTCTGGCAGGTACGTCACATCTCCTGGTACGTTACAAAAGGTATGCATTATATCATTATATTCCCGAAAACTTTGGGGTGGTCTTTTACATTGGGGATCCCCGACTTTGAAAATATGGGGGTCCTGACCGCCCCGACCCACCAGTGGTTGCGCCTATGCATTCAAATGTTGCTTCATCTCCCCATGCTTCGAACACATAACGGTAGCTTTGTGGCATATTACGACCGAATTTGAACTCATGAAGCAGAATCACCCGCAACTCACTCCTTCCTAACATGTTGTTCAGACCACTCTCACACAACCCAAGTAGCACACAAACATTGCCCAACGGTTGGCCCAATGATATTTTTGCGTCGGCAGCGTTGGGCGAAGGTTGTGTTGTTTATCGAAGATGGGCCAACGGTTTTTCCAACCACACATGACCAACCATTTATCAACAGATGACCACTTAACGGTTGTCCGATGGTTGTTCAACAACGCATGATCACATTGGAAAACTGTTTGCAACAGTTTTCCAATGTAGGACCAACCGCTGAACCAACACATATCCAATTGTTGGCCGCCGAGTCGCCTCGTCGCTGGGCCAACCGTTGAAAGCCCACGGTTGGTCCGACATAATATTGCTACCTGGGAAGTATCAATTACTGCATCTCAACTGATTATGGCGTGTATTTGGTGTCTGAGTTATTCTTCAACTCGTACGAATGGCGCTGCGAGGGGGTTGGTCTGCAAGCATTGTGGACGAGTCGAATGTTGCACCTCAGAAAAGAAAATCGACTATTATTTTCCGAACGACATGATATATATCGAGCTATTCCGCATGTCGAACAATTACGTCTGTTTTCATTAGTTCGATATAAAGCTATTTGACTTTCTTATAAAATTATACTTACAGCATTTGTAATTTTTAGTATACAATAAAACTTAACTGGTGATGATACAGTCAAATAATGCGTAACTTGAAGGTTTTTGTACACATTTAAACGTTTTAGTAATTAAAATGCCAAAATGTAAATAGCAAAAGCGAATTGCGATGTAAAACACTCAATAGTAACATTTTTCTTAATAACTGTGCTGTTGCTAAGCAAAAGCTCATGACGTAAGAAGGCATTGTGTGTTGTCTTAGAAACTTTTTTAAAGCTGTTATTTTTTATCATTATGTACAGTATCTATTACTTTGTAGCGTATGAGGAAAAGCAACAGAAAAGGCATTGCAAGAATCCAAAAATAAACTTTCGTCTGAAAGTCTATGGTAATACAAGGATCATTCGAATTCCGCTATGCTTTGTTGGTATCCTTTTCATCAGTTCCTCCAATATGTGTTGAGTCAGCTCGAAAAGGGTATACGGTATCTCAAACAATTGTTGCGGGTAAAAGGAGATGCATTTGCGAAATGATAAGGGTTTGCTTGGTGCCCAGTGGAGAAGAAGAAGAAAAAAGCAAGAGAAAAGATCTTGAGCATCCACACACCTTCAGGGCAACAAACAACACGAGAGAAAAGGAAGTAGTGACGTTTTTGCTCTATAGCCTGATATTGCACTTCGGCATAAACGAGCACTAAAGTTTTCGCATTTTTGCTAAGGAAACAGAGATAGAGATGTCTAATTTTAATTAAGGACACAAGATGAGGATGGGTTCAGGAACAGTGTTTAGAAGTTGACAGATTTGAACGCAAATACAGCGTATTTTTTTCTCCAGGTGTGTGTGTGTATGCATTTGATTTTAATTAAATTTCTATTTACTTTCTTATTTTGGAGACGTTATTTGGTAATATTCTAGGGTTTTTCAGGCAAGCAAATAAAGAGTAAAAATTTCTCTTTACGTTTAGGGAAAACAATAAGTTTTTCGTTTATTTTACGTAATTTTGCAAGAAGCTGGGGTTTTTTAATAACGTTTTACGCAATTTTTCAAGGTGCTGGGGAAATTTCTAAGCTTTTACCGCGAAAGAATAATGTAAATGAATAAAATAAATTTTATTTAAATTTATAATATAAATTTTATTTAAATAAAAACAAAAGCCACGTTAAATGATTCTAACATCAATGTGCTAAGTATCTAATACTTATTGATAAAAGCTTTTTGATATACTTACACCGCAGTTTCATACTAAACATTGAAGGAGTGCCATATGACTTCCATGTTGGATTAAGTAGAATAAACTTTTTTTTTTTTTTGTGGATGGGAGTTTAGCGACTACCGTGAGCAATGGGTTATAAGCAGCCACCCGTACCTAATTTACGACCACCGGTTTCAGGGAAGGGAGAGAACCAGTTCCGTATCAAAACACAACGTCCATGCCTCACCGGGATTCGAACCGTGACCTTTCTCGAACGAATGGTTATAAGCCAATGCTTATACCACTGTACCACTACGGCGGCATATGCTGCTTGAATTTGAAGAGTAAGTATAAGTAGCTATAAACAAGTTTTATCAAAATAATAGAAATACTTACTTTTTGTGGTAATTTTTAGTTAATGAGCTGTAGACGCACCTTAGACTTTCATAGAAGAAGTGGTTCGACATGGAATAGACTTTTAGAAGTCATGTATAAACGATAATAGTTTTTGAGACCATTTCTTCTGTGCAGTAGGTCCCAATTGGGCCAGCGATGTTAAAGGTGGAAAGTGTGATCTTACGTTTTGCTTCAGAAATTCTCAGAAATACTCAATAATATTGAGGTCTGGGGATAGAGCTGTCCAGAATAGCTACTGTTGCTCATCCTCATGCTTTGCAACTCACAACGTGACGGGTCTGGCATAATGCACGGGCTCATTATCTGCATGAAACCAGGGATCATTTGCAAACAATGCTTGCAACACTAAGTGCAGAAGGTCACCAAGAATGATTTCGTATGTTGCAGATGTGACCCACTTCACTAGAGTTAGTGGCCCTAATGGCCCTAAGGAATGCCATGATAAGGCACTCCACAGTGTTTGGAATTCACCTGCATGCTTATAATAAATTTAGGAATAACTTTGTGTTTTTAATAAGAAATTAGTATTAGTATTTGGATTTAATTAAAGAAAGTATATTTTATTTTTTAACTCAGTAAATGTTTTTAAGTGTATTTTAAAGATATTTTGGTCATTGATATTTGTTAAATGTAGAGGTAATGAAATACAATAATCTGGGCTAGCATAATTCAAACTTTGTTTTAAGTGGTAATCTATTTCTTGGTTAGCAGTTGTGTCTGTTGCAATTAATTTCAATTAAGTCTACATTCAAATTATTCTTGAGTCTATGAAACATGATTTTACCTAGGTTGTAATAGAAAAGTTGATGTATTGTTAGTATTTGGACATCATTAGGATGAACTGGAGGGTGTAGATATGGATGTATCTGCGTTGTCGTAGTGGTACTTCGTTTTGAAAGTAAGTCTATTAATCTAATGTATTAATTTTGTAATACTTGTAATTTATTTAAATTTGTTTTAGTTGTTTGGCCCCAGGATAAAAGCGGTAGTTAATGTGAATCTGAATCAATGTCTAATAGAGGAGAATTAGTGTTTTAACTGAGAGAGTTGTTAATACTTTACGAATGGGGCCAATATTTCTTGATAATTTATTCGAAAGTATGTTTTATGAAAAATATTAATAATTTACTATGAGGCCAATATTTGTTGATAATTTATTCGAAATTATTACTTATAAGAAATATTAATAGTTTACTATGAGGCCAATACTTCTTGATAATTTATTCGAAAGTATTTCTTATAATTTATTCGAATTTGTTACTTATAAGAAATATTAATAGTTTATTATGAGGCTAATATTTCTTGGTAATTTATTCGAAAGTATTTCTTGATAATTTATTAGAAAGTATTTCTTATAATTTATTCGAAATTATTATTTCTAATATAAGATGTACTATTCTAACGTGAAAATTTTACCGGGATATATGGATATCAAGGGAAGACACAAAGCCTATAGGAGTGTCGATATGATGAGGAAATGTTGCAATATTTTGCACGGACAGAAACCGCAAGAAACGCGTAAACGAAAATGTAAGAAGTGCAGTTTGAAGGGAAATGACGGAGATTTTAGAAGATGGACTTTGAAAATCGTTAGATGTAAAAACAAGAAATCAATTTTTCGGTTGCTGTGTGTTTCTAGAACGTGGTTAGGAGCGATGTATTTATTTATTTACTGTCACCACGTATTTGGAGAATTTTCAAAGATATCTACACTGGCGGAAAGTGAAAAAAGAACACCAAGAAATAAACGTCTGATACCAAAGAAATTTATACAGCATAATAACGGAATACAGAGGATAACGTGATCAAAACATTATGGCAAAATACAGCGGTATTTGCTGGTAAACTGAAAAATAACATTTCCATGTAACATGCTTAGTACGAGGTTGAACCGCCATGAACTGCGTCACACTGTGCAATTCTGGCATGAAGTCTGTCGTACAGATGTTGGATGTAAGTTTGGGGTATTGAGTTCCAAGCATCCTCAACCTGGACGCGTAAATCGAGGATGGTCGTGGCTGGCCGTGGAGACCGGATAAGTCGTTGTCCCATAAAATTCCACACGTGCACAATGGGGAACAAATCCGGTGAACGTGCAGGCCATGGAAGTTGTCTCACACCCTGAAGTGCATGTTGCGTTGCACGTGCCGTGTGTGGGCGTGCGTTATCTTGCTGGAAAACACCGATGGACCAACCTTACAAATGGCACAACAATAGGCTGAATGATGTTGTTGATGTAGGAGGTGCTGTTTAACGTACCCGGTACAAACACTAGTTGTGTACGGGAGTGATAGCTGATCGCTCCCCACACCAGGAGACCAGGTGTAAGCCCTGTGTGTCACTGGAGGATGCAAGAAGTATGGAGACGCTCCCCTGTGTGTCTGCGAACACGCATACGTCCATCGGAGTCTCTCAAGCGGTATCTGCTTTCATCGCTGAACACGACAGATCGCCATTGCGTTCTCCAGTGCAAACTTTGGCGTCACCACTGCAGCCGTTCCTGACTGTGGGCTGGAGTCAGAGATACACATGCCAGTGGCACACGTGTACGTAGTCCTGCATCCAGTAGACGGTTGCGGATTCTTCGTACAGTCACCTCAGGTGCAACGGCAGCTCGGATTTGCGTCGCAGTGGATGTTCTGCTTGACAACGCCGCTCTTCTTAGGCGTCGATCGGTCCGCTCATCAGTCCGTCTGTGACTCTCGGTTCCACGTCTTCTCGACGATACGACCACCCTGCCTCGCGGAGTCCGACTAGACGACCTCGCTCAAAGTCCGATCACTGCTGAAAACGTACACGTCTTTCATGTCCAGGCATTGCAGCTTCTTCAGAGTCTTTGCACGTGTCCATACGCCGACGACTGATTACATTCACTTCGCCGTACTCCTTAAATATCACCGACGATAATTTGCGTATTATGCCTTGCTGTGACGTAAACAAATCATGTGCGCCCGGCATGCCACCGAGAAGCACTATAAGAAGTGTGCACATAAGGCAGAATGTAGCTAATGGAAGTGTGTTGTGCTGCCGTACCTGTGCGTGGGAAACTTCCTGATGCCTCGTCGCAGAATACGGCAGTCATTCCGGTACGTTTCGGAGTTCGCCAGAGGTCGAATATTGGCTTATCGCGACAGCGGTTTATCGTACCGAGACATCTGCGCCGTATGGGACGGCATCCCGCCACAGTGAGGCAACTATGAGTTCGGTGGGTGCAGGAGGGACGGACGGACCAACGTGAGTGATTGTCGCAGCCGCGGCACACCACCGAACGAGAGGACCG
The DNA here is from genome assembly GCA_039090855.1 of Macrothele yani. Taxonomy (NCBI): domain Eukaryota; kingdom Metazoa; phylum Arthropoda; class Arachnida; order Araneae; family Macrothelidae; genus Macrothele; species Macrothele yani. Next base: position 31,805,645 of record CM077007.1, read on the forward strand.
GCATGTTGTGCGGCGGGCATTGACGGCTCGCACCCCAACATCACGAACACTAACGCAGGAATTAGGGTGTGTTGCGCAACAACATGTGTCAGCACGTACCGTTCGACGTCGTCTGCAGGAGCGGGGACATGTTGCACGGCGCGCATTGCTCCGATTACCATTGACGTTGCACCACCGGCGAGTGCGGTGGCAGTGGGCCGTTGAACGCCGCACTTGGACTACCTACGGAATGGCACGATATTGTCTTCTCCGGCAAATCCCGCTTCTGCCTGCAACACCACGATGGTCGGATCCGCGTGTGGCGGCACCGCGGCGAGAGAATGTGTGACGCCCTCATTAGGCATCTCCATACCAGTCCGTTGCCTGGCGTTACGGTTTGGGCCACAATTGGATATGACACCCGCACTCCTCTGGTACGCATCGGTGGTACACTCAACAGCCACCGCTGCATCTCCGAAGTTTTGGAGCCTGTAGTCCTTCCTTACTTGCAGGACCTGACAGCGGCCACGTTTCAACAAGACAATGAGGGCCTGCACGTGGCACGCATCGTGTAACATTTTTTCATGGCCCACCAGGTATCACTGCTGCCGTGGCCCGCCTGTTCTCCCGATATGTCGCCCATCGAACAAGTCTGGTCGCTGATCGTCACCCGAGTGGCCCGGCAAGCACCACCCGCGGGTACGCCTGAAGAACTGTGGCAACGTGTGGAAGCAGCCTGGGCCGACATACTCTAAGCCCACAGACAAAGCCTCTTTCGTTCGATGCCGCGGCGTGTAGCGGCCGTTATTGCCAGCCATGGGGGACCACAAACTTTTGATGTCTGTGTGTTCAGCAAGTCGAACGGGCCTGCATGTATATTGCGAAGTATTTTTCGTAAAAGTTAGTTTCATATAATTCATAAATTTATTTTTTCAAAGTAACGGTAGTTTTTTTTACCTTAAGGGAACTTCACTTATTTTCAAGAAGTGTACATGCTTAGAGTCGCCTTCCAAAGTTTTGTACTGTCCTTGTGGTCTTGAAAGGAGATTGTTGAAATAATAAATATTTACCCGGGTTCATGTCACATTCTGTTAAAGTTTTAACGTTGTATCTTTCCTTTCCGTTGTCCGAAGCTACATTTGTTTTAAAGAGGAAAGATATTTTATTTTACTTCTCGTTATTTTTAGAAGCGAATTCCTCCCAGTCTTTTGTATTCTATCCAAGGATGAGTACATTATATCCACACAGCGTTTTTTTTTTCAAATAATTAAATTTTGTACGCGTATAATTCTTTTATTTTTTTTTCCAACTAACGTCTCTCTAAAAGATTTCCAGGACATTTGTTTCAAGCGGTTTCAAATTGTTTCTTGTTATTCACCCACTCCATTCCATGAATTAACAATTCATGGAATGGAATGGGTGCATTTCATGGCTGTAATCTAGTATTTCATGGCTTAATCTTATATCTTCGTCGACGTGGAATTTCATTAGGAAATTAATTCGCCTCTCTACATATGGATTTTTTTTCTTAACATCCACTAAAATAACACGATGGCGATAGCGCCGTCTTCAACTAACTGGTACCCTGAGAGACATAGCAAGTGTTGCATCTGCGCATGCGCAGTCTCGTTGCTTCCACCTGCTGTTTGGGTTGCATTGATTGCCAGCAACGGGCCACTAGTGGAACTTGCTTGGAGGCCCACAATTCACGGCGATGCTGCAAGGCCATCAATGGCTCGCCAACTGATAGCACTACCACCAACGGACCGCTACCGGGCCGTGAGCGACAGATGTCAGCCAGCAGTGACCCATCATTGCCATCTGGTGGTGACTCATCTTTAACCATCATTGCCAGCTATCTTTTTTACAATTTTTTAAAAACTGAGAAGGAGAGACCCTCTTTTTAAAGAAATACATTGTACCTTTGGTATCAGGATTATTCAAATTAAATCTTTTTAGATTTTCCCGAGGGGTGGTGAGCTACTTTAAGAAGATCTAAGGTGTTCCATAACCCTTTTTTTAGTTTCTCAGCACTTGTGTTTTTGCTGGAATCACTTATTTTTCACAGAGCAGTCTGCCAATGAGCTCCTACATTTTTTCTGTTGGGTTTCAGAAGCCGCGGGACCGTGCTGTTCTGGGAAACAACTGGACTCCATTTATGGAGTCCAGTTGTTTCCCAGAACAGCACATGTAGGCAATGTGCTGCCGAGAGTTTTCTTGTTGAAACTGCTCATCAGTGATACTACGAAAACAATGCAGCTTAACTGTCTGTTGCACCTCATCGAAGTACGTTGTTATTGTACTGATGAACCCAGTGTGATCAGCCGAATGACGCTGGAGGATGACGACAAGATCATTCCGTAGGGCTGCGGGTGGCCTAGTGGTCAGCGTTCGTGACTGCCACGAAGATGAGCTCAGGTTCGATCCTGGGCATGTACGACGCTCGAACCACTAAATACCCGCCGTGCGTCGGATGGGCACGTTAAGCCGTTGAACCCTTGGTACTGGTAACCCGGTAATTAATAAGGGCGCCTTCCTCCCTCTTTTTACCTCCCTTCCATGTCACTTTCCTATTGGGCACTCTAGCCCAAGTCTCCTAGCTTCCTATTTCTGAGATTGTTTAAGACCTGGGGTCAGATACTCCCTTCCTGAAATCCTCTACATATGATCTGATCTGAAGATCATTCCGTTCTCAACGTTGTCTCCAGACTCTCAATCACTGATTATCGGCGTTGAGCTCGAACCGAGTCTCGTCGCTGGATGCAACATGATTCCATTCCTCCTGTCACTCATGTCTGGTACATAAACAGTGGAACCTTACGCAACGAAGTGCTGCAGTGATTGGGAGTAGTCATAGTAGCTGGCGAAACCCTAAACCTGCCTCATCCAATCTCCAGTACGGGGATGTCCACTGCTGTCGGTGCTGATAATGGGATATCCATAGCTCGCTGTGTCTGAACGGGAATGATAGTAGCTGTCGGTGTCTATAGCTGTCTGTACGCCTTATCGAATGTCGTCTGTTGCGGATGGTGAGATTTATTTTTGTTATGGGCGTCGGATGCGACTATCGAGGCGTTCAGACGTCAGAGTAGATGCACCAGTCGTACTATGGCGACGAACGCAACCTCTCAATTCTAACAGTTATTACATTCCGATGCATTTCAGCCACGATGCGAAGCAGGAACGAACCAGCAGTACATAGCCCTATGATAAAGCCTCTGATAAAGTTGCCTGTGTGATGGGGGATTTCCTATGACGTCAGCCATACATTCGTACATCTTACAGGTCCTTTTTCCACCGAGATCGCACAATTGCAGTAGTCGACAAGCCAACGTGAAGGCGAGAAGACTTCGCTATTGTAAGCCCTGTGTCAATTTTTTCCATCGCCTATCCCGTGACGTTCTCATGTGAAATCATTTGCGTAAATATCCCAATTGCCGACAGATACCCATCAATTTGTATGGCCCTCTGACAAAAAACATCTTGGTGTGGCACTTTCTATGTCAACCAGTATTTTTAGCATTTAAATTATAGGACTTAAATCAATACTGCTTGAGCTCCTTTGATAAATGATAGTATCGTAAACATCCACGTAACCTTTCTTTCCCTTGCCGCTTGTCGAACTACAAATTGCAAATATAACTCCATGCAACAGCACTTGTTCTTTGATGCTCATGCTATCAAGATGTAATATGGTTCTACTTCAAGTACAGGTGTACACTTTGGTGTGCTCGGCCCGTCTCAAGCTCCTGAGTTTAAGGTCCGGCCCTGCTATTTCAGATATCAGACTCTCGGCAGTCGGCACGGCCTCGACTGGCCCATCAATTTCAGCTATAAGTTAGGCCCTGCCGGCACGTGAAGTGCCATCTATATATTAATTCTAGAAGGTTTCGTACTGTGAGTCCTATTTTGAGAGAACGGCTGAACGTAAAGATATGGTTGAGGTATCAAAATAAAGGTCTTACCATTTAGATGTGCCAGTCGAAGAAAAAACAACAAAGATGACACCGAATTTTCGGGTGTATTAAGCACTTCTGTTGAATCCGTTCTCATGCAAATTAAATTTTTCAAAGCTATTCAAAGGCAATGGAACCGGTGTGGAAAAACATAGTATCTGACGGCAGAAAGAAGTTTTTCAATCGGGTCTTTAATCCCTCAGATATTGGTGTAAACGGAATCTTGAGCTTACGAACTCTTAGAAACAGAGTTATCGACAAAAATAAGATGTGACTTTACGTTCCCTGGTGGGAAAACCATGCATTATTTTAGGAAGAAAGTATTCTCAAAAGGTTTATCCATATGAGAGGCATCGGTTCAAGAAAAAAAAATTAGTCGAGTTTTCAATAGCCCAGATTTTGCTACAAATACATCAGAAGCAGAAATTAACACTTATGACACCTGGTGGCCAACCCATTTTTTACAAAACGTTAGAAATTATGTGAAAAATATTTTCTATCAGGTCTTGTATGCGATACAGGAAGAATTTTTCAAATTGGAGTTTTAGGAACAGAAAACGCAATTTACCTTTACGCCCCCTAGCGGAAAGTCTATGAATTACTTGAAAATTTTGAATTTATAGGAAAAACATGTCACACTAGAAACACTATTCAACAAAGAAGGAATTTTTAAATCAGACCCCTAGAAGTCGAGATATTGACAAAAACTAAGATATACGTCTACGCCCCCTGGCGCAGAAACCATGCACTACTTTAAGAAGAAACTGTTTCTAAAAGGTATGTCGACACGAGTAGTTCGGTCTACAAACAACGTTTTTTTCAATCGAGAATTTAGAAGCTCATATTTTGCTGCAAATACATCAGAAGCGGAAAATAAGGTTTACGTCGCCTGGTGGCCTAACCATTTCTTCTTTTTTTTACAAAAATTAGAAATTATGTGCAAACGATTTCCCATCACGAGCTGTATCCGGTGCAGAAAGAATTTTTCAAATCGGAGATTTAGAAGCAGAGATATAGGGAGAAACGCAATTTAGCTTTACGCCCCCTAGCGGAAAGTCTATGAATTACTTGAAAATTTTGAACTTATATGAAGCACATGTCATACTGGAAACACTATCCAACAAAAAAGGAATTCTTCAAATAGAACCCCTAGAAGTAGAGATATTGACAAAAATAAGATATACATCTACGCCTCCTGGCGTAGAAACCCTGCGCTATTTTAAGAAGAATATGTTACTAATAGGTTTGTCGACATGAGTAGTAACGGTCGACAAACGACGGTTTTAACCGATAATTTAGGAACCCATATTTTGCTGCAAATACATCAAAAGCGGAAATTAAGATTTACGCCCCCTGGTGGCCAAACCATTTTTTTTACAAAAATTAGAAATTAGGTGCAAACGATTTTCCCATCAGGAGCTGTATCCGGTGCAGAAAGAATTTTTCAAATCGGAGATTTAGAAGCAGAGATATAGGGCGAAACGCAATTTACCTTTACGCCTCTAGCGGAAAGTCTATGATTTACTAGAAAATTTCGAAATTATATGAAAAACATGTCACACGGAAAACACTATCCAACAAAGAAAGAATTTTTTAAATCGGACTCCTAGAAGTAGAGATATTGGCAAATATAAGATATACATCTACGCCCCCTGGCGGAGAAACTGCGGGATATTTTAGAAAGAAAGTATTCCGAAAAGGTTTATCGATGTGAGTTTCAGTCCACGAAAGAATTTTTTCAATCGATATTTCAGAAGCTCAGATTTTACGGCAAATGCATCAGAAGCAAAAAATTAACGCTTACGCCCCCTGGTGGCCAAAGTATTGTTTACCAAAAATTCGAAATTATATGCAAAAGATTTTCCATTAGAAGATGTATACGCTGAAAAAAAGATTTTTCAAATCGGAGGTTTAGGAGAAGAGTTATCGAAAAAAATGCAATTTACTTTTACGCCCCTTAGCGGAAAATCTATGCGTAATTTGAAAATGAAACTATATCTAAAACACACTTCGACATAAATGGAATCTAAAGATAAAATAATTTTTTCAATCGGATGTTTAGAAGCAAATATGTGGATTAAAACGTAATTTTGAATTCGACATCATCTGCATTTACGCCCCCTAGCGGCAAAATTGTGCATCGTAAAAAAAAAAGTGAAATGAAGGATCATCAATCGCATATTTCAAGCTTCCGAATGCAAAAAGAATTTTTCAAATCGGACTAATAGTTGCAGAGATTCCGTGGGTACAGATGGACGGACGGACTGACGGACGGGCGGACAAACCGATAACAGAAGCACGATGTTTTTACAAAAAACGCGCTAAAAAGGAAATTGTGGCAACGGTTTGGGCATTGTGGGGCGGCAATGTTTCCACGTAAAATGTAGGAGAGAAGCGTGCGGTTGACTCAGGCGCTGTTGAAAGCAGGAGGGACTGAGATACTCCAAAGTACGAAGTCGTATTTTTTCTGAGCAAACCGTTGCACAACTAGCAGGCATTCCTATCAAAAATCTTCTCATCGAACAGCGAATATTCTCGAAGGCCTGATTGCGTATGCCGTTAGATTGTGTGATGTATTTATACAATTTAATATTCATTCGATACAGTTTATTCACTTAGGTAAGACGTTTACCATTATGTAAAGATGTAAATAAACATTACGCTCACCATTGTTAGTGAAAATATTACGGGCGACTGCTTATGGCCGATTGAGCGGCTCACGGTGGTCGTTAAACCTTCAGTCAAAAAAAAAAAATCACGAACCTGGACTATTGTCTTTACTGAAGTGGCTGAATGAATTTGTCAACCAAATAAAGTTTACATTTGTAGTTTCATATGAGTTTATCATTTTCAAAAAAAAAAAAAAAAAAAGGAAACTAACCGTCGATTCCGACGACTGAAGGGTATTCGCAATGCGATTCTCATTCCAACAACATTTACAAACACTGTTGCGACTGAAAAAAAGAGTGTCTATCCAGCTGAATTTTTGCACACCATCCAGCCTTTCGCCTCACATTTTACGACTGAAAAATGGTGCAGTCGTGATTCTCATCACGAAATGGGCCGTCTCGGTGGCGCAGTGGTCTAAGCGCTGGCTTATGATGATTCGTTCGTAAAGTGTCCATGTTCGAATCCTAGTGACGCCACGATGTTGTGTTTGTCTTACAGCACTGGCTCTCTACCTTCCCTGGAACCACTGACCCTAAATTAGGGACGGGCGACTGCTTATAGCCCATTGACTTGGTCACGGTAGTCGATAAACCTGCAGTCAAAAAAAGAAAAAAACAGTCACGATCCGTTCTGACACAAATTATCAATTAATCCGTTCTGACACAAATTAAATTTATCAAAGCAATTCAAAGTCAGTGGAACCGGTATGGAAAACAATAGTATCTGACGGAAGAAAGAAGTTTTTCGGTCGGGTCTTTAATCCCTCAGATATTGCTGTAAACGAAATCGTGAGCTTAGGAACTCGTAGAAACAGAGTTATCGACAAAAATAAGATGTGACTTTACGTTCCCTGGTGGGAAAACCATGCATTATTTCAGGAAGAAAGTATTCTCAAAAGGTTTTTCCATATGAGCCGTATCGGTCCAAGAAAAAAAAATTTAGTCGAGTTTTCAGGAGCCCAGATTTTGCTACAAATACATCAGAAGCAGAAATTAACAGTTACTACCCCTGGTGGCCAAACCTGTCTTTACCAAACATTAGAAATTATGTGAAAAATATTTTCTATCAGGTCTTGTATGCGATACAGGCAGAATTTTTCAAATCGGAGTTTTAGGAGCAGAAAACGCAATTTACCTTTGTGCGCCCTAGCAGAAAGTCTATGATTTACTTGAAAATTTTGAATTTATAGGAAAAACATTTCGCATCGGGAGCACTATCCAACAAAGAAAGAATTTTTCAAATCGGACTTTTAGAAATAGAGGTATTGACAAAAATAAGATATACATCTACGCCCCCTGGCGTAGAAACTAAGCATTATTTCAAGAAGAAAATGTTCCTAAAAGGTTCGTCGACATGAGTAGTGTTAATCAACAAACCACTTTTTTTCAATCGAGATTTTAGAAGCTGATATTTTGCTGCAAATACATCAGAAGCGGAAATTAAGACTTAAGCTACCTGGTGGCCAAACCATTTTTTACAAAATTAGAAATTATGTGCGAACGATTTCCCATCAGGAGCTGTATCCGGTGCAGAAATGACTTTTCAAATCGGAGATTTAGAAGCAGAGATATAAAGGGAAGCGCAATTTACCTCTACGCCCCCTAGCGGAAAATCTATGAATTACTTGAAAATTTTGAATTTATAGGAAAAACATGTCACACTACAAAAACTATCCAACAAAGAAGGGATTTTTTAAATCGGACTATTAGAGTTAGAGATATTGACAAAAATAAGATATACATTTACGTCCCCTGGCGTAGAAACCATGCACTATTTTAAGAAGAAAATGTTTCTAAAAGGTTTGTCGACATGAGTAGTATCGGTCTACAAACGACGTTTTTTAAAATCGAGAATTTAGATGCTCATATTTTGCTACAAATACATCAGAAGCGGAAATTAAGATTTATGCCCCCAGGTGGCCAAACCATTTTTTACAAAAATTAGAAATTATGTGCAAAGGATTTCCCATCACGAGCTGTATCTGGTACAGGAATAATTTTTGAAATCGGAGATTTAGTAGCAGAGATATAGGGGGAAAAGCAATTTACCTTTACGCCTCCTAGCGAAAAATCTATGAATTACTTGAAAATTTTGAAATTATATGAAAAACATGTCACACTGGAAACACTATCCAACAAAGAAAGAATTTTCCAAATCGGACTCCTAGAATAGAGATATTGACAAATATAAGATATAAATCTATGAACCCTGGTGGAGAAACTGTGGAATATTTTAGGAAGAAAATATTCCGAAAAGTTTTATCGTGTAAGTGGCATCAGTCCACGAAACAATTTTTCAATCGATATTATAGAACCTGAGATTTTATGGCAAATACACAGAAGCAAAAATTAACACTTACGCCCCATGGTGGCCAAAGTATTCTTTACCAAAAATTCGAAATTATATGCAAAAGGTTTTTTAACAGGAGATGTATCAGCTGAAAAAAAAATTCAAATCGGAGTTTTAGAAGAAGAGTTATTGGGAAAAATGTAATTTTCTTTTACGCCCCTTAGCGGAAAATCTATGCGTAATTTGAAAAATAAACTATATCTAAAATACTCTTCGGCATAAATGGAATCGAAAGATAAAGCATTTTTTTCAATCGGATGTTTACAAGCAAATATGTGGAATAAAACGTAATTTTGAATTCGACATCATCTGCATTTACGCCTTCTAGCGGCGACATTGTACATCGTAAAAAAAAAGCAAGATAAAGGATCATCATTCTCATATTTCAAGCTTCCGAATGCAAAAAGAATTTTTCAAATCGGACTAATAGTTGCAGAGTTACCGTGAATACAGACGGGCGGACGGACGGACAAACCGATAACATAAGCACGATCATTTTTTACAAAAAACATGATAGAAACTAACCGTTGATTCCGACGGGTTTCGTCTAATTTTGTATTATTTCTTCTTTCCATTGCATTATACATTATACATATATATTATTTATATTAAATTGTGAAAATTAAATAATGAAATCGGACACCCTTGAAAATATTTAGTTCAATCTAAACCTAAAAATATTAACTAAACTTTGGCAGTTATCAATGAATATAACCCTTGAAGAGAGAGAAAAAAAAAGATTAAGCGCTTTCAAAATCTCCCTTTCTCTGAACTAGCAAGCGGTAACACTTCAAAAGTTAATCCTTATACGGATTAGGGATAGGAGAAAAAATCGATGTCGTGCCACTCTCTCGTACAAACACAACTCTTCCCACACCACTCCTGACACCACCGTCCACACAACACAAAGGTCGAATCTTTTTGTATTCAACAAGCCACTAAGTGTTTTTACCATCTTCATACCAACAGATGGTAAAAACACTTTGAGTGCCTCCTCTAGAGTCTATGGTGATGTCCTGTGCTATGGCATAGACGTAATAAAGCCAGTTAGACACACCATGAAATTGGGAAACACGACGTATACCTTTCTTTGCTATTGCGATAAAAAGAATGGGTCAACTTGGCCCTGCCTGGCCGGCCTTAATTGCCTGGAAGAAAAACCCGGCCCGTCCCCCGTTGCTTTGTTCTCTAAACTAAAGAAAGAAGCCTGACGCGGGCCGTCCCCGTTGCTTTGTTCTCTAAGCTAAAGAAAGAAGCCCGACGCGGCCCGTCCCCGTTGCTTTGTTCTCTAAGCTAAAGAAAGAAGCCAGACGCGGCCCGTCCCCCGTTGCTTTGTTCTCTAAACTAAAGAAAGAAGCCTGACGCGGGCCGTCCCCGTTGCTTTGTTCTCTAAGATAAAGGAAGAAGCCCGACGCTGCCCGTCCCCGTTGCTTTGTTCTCTAAGCTAAAGAAAGGAGCCCGACGCGGCCCGTCCCCGGTTGCTTTGTTCTCTAAGCTAAAGAAAGAAGCCCGACGCGACCCGTCCGCCGTTGCTTTGTTCTCTAAGCTAAAGAAAGAAGCTCGACGCGGCCCGTCCCCGTTGCTTTGTTCTCTAAGCTAAAGAAAGAAGCCCGACGCGGCCCGTCCCCGTTGCTTTGTTCTCTAAACTAAAGAAAGACGCCTGACGCGGCCCGTCCCAGCTGCTTTGTTCTCTAAGCTAAAGAAAGAAGCCCGACGCGGCCCGTCCCCCGTTGCTTTGTTCTCTAAGCTAAAGAAAGAAGCCCGACGCGGCCCGTCCCCGTTGCTTTGTTCTCTAAGCTAAAGAAAGAAGCCCGACGCGGCCCGTCCCCGTTGCTTTGTTCTCTAAGCTAAAGAAAGAAGCCCGACGCTGCACGTCCCCGCTGCTTTGTTCTCTAAGCTAAAGAAAGAAGCCCGACGCGGCCCGTCCCCGTTGCTTTGTTCTCTTAGCTAAAGAAAGAAGCCCGACGAGGCCCTTCCCTGTTGCTTTGTTCTCTAATCTAAAGAAAGAAGCCCGACCCGGCCCATGAAAATCTTTAACTTCAAGTAGTATATGATCTTAAGTTCACACCATGCACACTTATTAACGCACACACTGGAAGCAGGAAGCTAGGAGATTTGGGCTACAGTTCCCAACAGGAAAGTCACACGGAAGTGACATAGAAAGGTGGACGAAGACGCTGTTATAACAGGCGGCGTTATTTAAAACTGCCCGTATCCCGGATCTGTCGGCTTAACGTGCTCATCCGACGCAAAGTACATATTTATTAGTTCGAGCGTTTTTTTTTTTTTTTTTTTTTTTTTTGGATTGGAGGTTAACGACCGCAGTGATCAACTCAATGGGCTATAAGCAGTCGTTAGTCCCTGATTTCGGGCGACTGGTTCCAGAGAAGGAAGAGAGCCAGTGCCGTAAGACAAACGCAACATCCATGCCTCACCGGGATTCAAACCCGGACCCCTTTCAGACGAATGATAAGTAACCATCGCTTAGACCACTGCGTCGAGCGTTTGTATCTGCCTTTCATAGATCTTATGACTTTTCGCGGCCGTCACCAACGCTGACTACTAAACCATCCACGATCCAAAGAGGGTTAAATGCGCCTTTCAAAAAGATTTCTTTTTTTTTTAAATTGGAGGTTTAACGACCACCATGAGCAACTCAGTGGGCTATAAGCAGTTACCCATCTATAATTTAGGGTCACTGCTCCATTGGAGGGAGAGAGCCAGGGCCGTAAGACAAACACAGCATCCGTGCCTCAGCGGGATTCGAACCTGGACACATCTTTGAAGAATGCTCGGAAGCCATCGCTTAGACCACTGCGCCACCGGGGTCAGAAGTAAACAGAACGGAGAATAATAATAATTTATGTAAAGACGGAATTTCAAAAGGAAAGTTATTCTAGAAATACACACCACGATCTTTGAAGCATGGAAGATCGATATTCCAATAAATGGAGATATAAACCTGTTGTATAGACCTGATATCGCTATTTAAAATTTGATCACAGATAATCTGAAATTACGTTAAAAAAACAGGCAAATCACCTATTGTAGAGATTACTTTCGCAATGAATTGCAAAAACCGCAGCTGTTGTTTAAGAGGAAATGATATGCATTATTTTCGCATTAGTTAACTCAAAAGCGAAAATCCTTCTTCGTGAAAATATTTGTCATATAAATAAATCACTTTTAAACGTACCTGCAACTGCCAAAACTGATTGTTAATAAAATATTAAAAGTAATCTTCTCTCATCATAAGAACTATACTGTTGCAAGGCGATTACTTTTCTATTTACTAGACTCAGTGTAAAAGTCTAATACGAAATGTTTAATGTGCTATTTGCGTTCCGGTCAACTCCTATCCACGAGCAGAAGGGAGCTGAGCGTCTAGGTTCCTTAAAGTATGGTATAGTCAGCGGGATAGAAACATTCACTGGAAAATCACAATGGATAGTAGCGAACTTTGATTCAAGTGTTCTATGCTCTACCCTCTAGCTCTTCTCAACTTTTAAGTATTCTGTTAGAGGACGGCAAGATATCGTCGTGCTGCAATGAGACCAAGTCTTCGTTAAACATGATTAGATTTTTGTGAATCTCAAAATTTATTCATCTAATTATAACCTCAACAACTCTGGCTCCGTATATCTATTCTGAGAAGCAAGGAACACGACATAATACCATGAGATTCACCCCTCTTCTTATCACCCTGTGGCGCTCCTGGAGGCTACCTCTTTACACACACACAATACCAGTTTCTTCTCTTTCAGGCTAGGCGTTCCCTTAGGCGAAATCACCTCAGCTAGCAAGGTTTTGATGAAACCCTGCGCTCGGTTTGGATACCTGTTCCCAATGATGCAAACAGGTCTTTAAGCATTTTATGTATTTTCACATAGAGTCCTCTATATGAAAGAAAAATCATCTTGCAAAAATAAACTTCGTACGCCTTTTTATCTTGGAGGTATGAAAAGGGATTATTTTGGGGGACGTGGGGATGAAGAACGAATAATACTGAACTCCAAGTATCATAACTTTTCTAAACATTTAATTACCAATTCTGAGGGGCGCAGACAGCTGAAAGTTCAGCATTCACGTGTTTTTGGCATCACATACCTTTCTAATTTTAGATTCACATCCAAAATAAAGAATAAGCTTCACCTCCTTAAGGGATTACGGCCCCATTTGGGTAACACTGATCAAAAGAATGGAAATTGTTTCCGTTTTTTTTTTTTTTTTTTTTTTTTTTGCTTCTTGCGATCATTATTTACGATTTATTTAGAGAAGAAATTATTTGATTTGCATATTCGCAAACGTAATTGATGAATATCGGAGTAACTGCCATACAAAACTCCTTTGCTAGTGAAACGTGTCTAGCATGATTAGAGAGAAAAAAAATCGGCAACAAACGCAGATTTCTGACATAAATTTTAGCGATGCTTTTAAAATAAGTGTATTTGCATTTTATGTTAGTAAACAAATATCGATTCCTCAAATAAATTTGCGATGATTCTAAAAAGCTTTCGTTTACATTTTTCAGCTACGCTGCACCAATCTCTAAGAATTCAGGAAAATATAAATATATACACATTACCGAATGGATCTATTCCTCGGAGAATTTAACAAGGATTTATTGCCTTTTAAAATCCTTTGTGCTTGCTAAAGTGGTTTTGAAACATGGTGTTGATTCAGAGCCCGATTTTCGCAATGGCTGTAGATGTGTCTCGTTTACAATTCTCAGGTGACTTTCACAGTATTCTATCTCTATCTCTGAGGTACTCTGTCTTCGCTGTTATAATACATTTCCAGAAACACATTCCTCCATTCACCGGTACCGCATGGGAATTTCAAATTTATTTCTTCAAGTCCAGCCAAATGCATCATTTGCAGCAGTCATTGCCTCAATTTTTTACAACTATAAAACTCATCGACTTCATTTACGTTAGGTGTCCATAAATTATGTTTGCAATTTAGAGCATGAATTTCACTGAAGAGCAATTGAATAAGAGACAGCTGGCGTTATGCAAATGTGGCGCTGTGGACGGCCCTGTAAACGGAAACGACATGACGTATGCAGCGATCCGACAATATAAGGAGTGATGCGACGGGAATTAGTAAGAGTTGGACGAAGTATGTGTAAGACGAAGGATCTAAGCGTATTTGATCGTGGGCAAATTGTCGGGGCCCGATGAATGGGTCACTCCATCTCGGAAGTCGTGCAGACACTGGGATTTTCACGAGCCACTGTGTCACGGGTGCACCGTGAGTATATCGAATTCAGTAAAACCATCCCTGCAAGGGCCAACTGCCGTGAACAACAGCGTGGGGATGAGCGGGGTCATCGTCGGTTAGCTTGCATTGTAACAGCGGATAAACGGGCCTCAGTGCAAGAAATCACTTGGCAATTTAACGCTGGTGCACAAAAACGTGTAAGCAGCCATCCAGAACCATCTCCTCTCTATGGGGTACAGAAGCCATCGTCCCACGAGGGCATCACTGCTGACCGCACATCACAGGGTGCTAATATTATCATGGGCGCGAGAACATCGCCATTGTACCCTAGACATGTGGAAAAATGTTGCCTGGACACACGAATCGAGATTCACGTTGGTACATGCGGATGGCAGGATACGAGTACGGCGCAAACCACATGAAGCGATGGATCCTTCTTGCGAGCAGGGTACTCTTCAAGCTGGTGGGGGGTGGCATTCTCGTCTGGGGGCTATTTACGTAGTCTGAAATGGGACCCCTGGTAAGTGTGACATCCTCCCTCACAGGTTAACGTTACCGGGATATCCTGGACGACCATTTGCTCCCGTTTGTGCGTCTTCAACATCCCACTGGGGACCTCATTCTGCAACAAGACAATGCACCGTGCCATCGCTCCCGAATTGTATCCGAATGGTTGGATGAACACTTCAACGACGTGACCTCGCTTCCTTGGCCAGCTAGGTCACCTGACCTCAATCCCATCGATCACATCTGGGATGCCATCGGGAGAGATGTTCGAAGCTCTGACCCCCTCCATCAAATATTTTTGAACTGTGGAAGCTTGGTCAGGGGTCGTGGATTCGTATGGCTTCAGAACACTTCCGGTGCCTTGTCGAGTCCATGCCTGAGACGAATCGCCGCCGTCATCAGGAATAAAGGTGGCGCTACACGTTACTAGACAGGTATCTCAAATTCAATTGCTCTTCAGTGTAAATGTTCAAGAATTTAGGGAGTTTGTTGCATTGGAAAGATAAACCCTCAACGGCTGGAACGACCATCTTTATCGTAAGGGGACATAAGTGCAGATCTTGTCGAACTGAAAATATGTTTAATTCCATATCATTTTAAATATGCCATTGAAAAATCCGTTCAACAACTTTCAAAATGAAAGCTATTGCACAGGTTCCCCGCAAAGCGGTGCAAATGTTACCAATATATACCTGATATACGTATCTTTGCTTCGAAACATTCATTTGGATGTTTAGAAACACAGTTATGCACCGACGAGTCATTACATTATGACCAATTGCAGTTTATCGAAATGAGCTCGCATGGAAACTGAACTGTGGCACTCGTAAAGTTCACAGAGCAGTATATACGTATACAACCCGAGGACCGGCTTACGGTTAATAGAGTGTTCGGAGTCAGAGTGGGAAAGCTTCCAATTTATCGCAGTTTGATAGATTGTGCTGGCACGTCGCCTCGGAACTACGATTTCGGAAACTGCGCTGCTTGTGGGTTGTCCACCTGCCGCTGTAGTGAGCATCTATCAAAAGTGGTGCACAGATTGCCAAAAGACGAACCGTCGTCCTGCCTAGTGACGTCTCCAGCTCATTGATGCCAGAGGCGAGCGGAGACTGGCGCGCATGGTTCACAGTGACCGCAGGGACATGATACGACATAACAGTGGTGACTAGGGCAATGTGTCACAGCACACAGTTCATCACAGCTTTCTGCGCATGCGCCTGCATAGCTGAAGGCCCAGCCGAGTCCCCATGTTCACTGCACGTCATTACGAACAACACAAGAAATGGGCCCAAAACCATCGAGATTGGACCATGGATGATTGGAAGAAAGTATTCTGGTCTGACGAATCAAGATTCCTGGTGCATCACGTAGACGGCCGAGCGGCGATGCGCCGATTACGAACGAAGGCCATGACACCAGGATGCACTTTTGGGCGGAAACAGGCCAGGAACGGCGGTGTTGAACTGTGAGCAATGTTTTCTCGCAACACGTTGGGCCCCATTATCCCAATAGCACAATACCTGACGGCTGTCAGGAACCTGAACCTCTTTGCGGACCAAGTTCACCTATTCATGGCAACTGTGTCTCCTGCTGGTGATGGCCATTACCAACAGGACAATGCGTCATGTCACACTTCCAGAATCGTCAAGAGTTGTTCGAGGAACACGCTGGGGACTTTCTGTTAATGTCCTGGTCTCCAAATACACGTAATATGAACCCAATCGTACCTTCGTGGTTCGACTGAAAGAAGCGGGTTCGTGTTAAATCACTACACCTTGAAATGTACGGGAGCTGTAGGACCTGCTTTTCAAAATCGCTTTATTGGTATAACGAAATAAAATAGACGTTCAGCATGAAACATCTTACAAACAAAATTCAAACTGATAAAATCAATGATATTTACACTGCAATGAGAAATGTTGATAATACTGATATGCTGCAATTGAGCTAAATACACAGCAGGTGTAGGGAAAAAACACCATAAGTTGGTCAACGTGTCACATGACACTGAAGGAACATATTTCCAGGTACACTGTATTGAAAACTTAAAACGCATGATAAAGTAGGCACAGGTTGAGCAAAAACCAAAATGAAATAGAATGATAATTATATACATAGGTAACATTCCATATCGCAGGCATACGTAGAAGCGAAACGACGGCGATAGAAAAACATAGTATGACTTATGCAACAAAGAAATATATACTACAATGAGAAATGTTAATGATAAGGAGATGCTGCAATTGAGCTAAAAACACTGCAGGTGTAGACGAAACACCATAAAGTGGTGGCCAGCATGTCACATGACACTAAAGGAACATATATGCAGACAAACAGTATTGAAAACTTAAAACGCATGATAACACAGGCATAGGTTGAGCAACACAATGATGAAATAGGATGACAATTATATGCAGAGGCAACATTATACAGTGCATACATACTCAATAGCTAAACGAAATAATAGAAAAACATGGAACAACTCGTGCAATGGATAAAATAATATGCAATGAAAAATGTTGATACTTGGAAGAAACTGCAGTTGAGCTAAATACACAACAAGTGAAGGAAAAACATCATTGGGTGGCTAGCGCGTAACATGACGCTGAAGGAACATATTTGCAGGTAAGCAATAATACAAACTTAGAGCGCACAATAAACAGGCACAGTTGAGCAAAACGGTGATGTAATAGAATGACAATTATATACATAGACAATAGTAAGCAGTGCTGACATACTTAATTGCAAACCGAGGTAAGAGAAAAACATAGTACAACTCGTGCAACATAGATAGCACGTAAAATACAGCAGAAGTTACAAGTGAACACACTGTGCAAACAAATGTAGTAGAAGTACAAAAATATTTCACTAAATGTAATAAAACACGACCAACGCCGTGAAAATGCAACACTCAGCGCCACATTCTGGTGCTAAAAAGAGAAAAAGTTCTAACGGATGGTTAGATTGAGGAGACCTGTGCCCACCGCGAACCACGGGGTCAGAGGTACCCACGCGGAATGGAAAGCTGCTTCTCGATGGATGATGGAAGCCAGGCGGTGCTCAAAGAGGAGACGTGATGTTAGACGATCTCTGAAGTGGCACACAAGTGCCGCACTCGCTTGTTGAGGAGAAAGAGGTGAGGAAATGCTCCGGAGTTGCTGATGGAACACGTAAACTACGT
Source organism: Macrothele yani (assembly GCA_039090855.1). Classification (NCBI taxonomy): domain Eukaryota; kingdom Metazoa; phylum Arthropoda; class Arachnida; order Araneae; family Macrothelidae; genus Macrothele; species Macrothele yani. The sequence continues at coordinate 31,823,510 of CM077007.1, forward strand.
GTTTGGCCAGTACAAAGAGAGATGCACAAAGAGAGGGAAGAGGAACTGGTGGATTATCACGTAATAGAAGGTGTCTATAGGCTGTAAACGATAACTCTTGGGAGCAAGAGGAACTGGCAATCTTGAAGGCTTGATTGAGTAGAGCCAGTAGAACAGGACAATATAGGTAGACGTGAGAAACGTCTGCCTCCTGAGCGCAGAAGGAGCAAAGAGGGGAAGAGAGTAGAGACATACGATAGAGGGAAAATGGAACAGGATGACGATTATGGAGGAAGAGCCAGTGGGTGTTTTGTTCATGAGGTATGGAGAGGGGGAGCGGGCAGCGGCCCAAACAGCAGAAAGAGAGGTAGTAGGAACATCAAGTATAGGAAGAGCAGAGGGAGTGGAAATGTGCACTAGGAGACGATACAAAGATTTAGATGAGATAGTAACAAGAGGTTGAACCGTGTGAGCGTGCCTGAGGAAGAACGGTAGCGGAAGAGGAGCAGAGAGCACGGAAATCAGACCAGAAGGGGACGCCAAATCAAGGAAAAGAGATAAGATAGCAGAGTGCAGAGAGTCAAAGACGAAACGAGCAGAACGGGATGATTGAATAGCAGCTGGGAGATCGGCGAAAGGGAGCCAGGAGAGGTCAGGATTAATCAGGTCTTGAATGGTTACGACACCGGCACGAAGCCAGGAAGAAAAAGCAAAGCAAGGGAGGTGGGGAGGGTGGAGAAGAGAGTTGAAAAAGAGGGGTTCAGCAAGAAGTTCAAGAGTTGAAGAAGGAGGGGAGCGCAGAAGGGGAAGAGAGCGAAGGAATTTAAGAGCTTCAGAATAAACAGAGGGAAGTTTAGAGGGGGAACAGGACAACGGTCCACATGAACTAGAGAGGAAAAAGGGAAGTGGGGGTTACGCCTGGAGGCGAGAACGTTTCTTACCTGAATTGTAGATGAAACTGGAGCTGCGAAGAGACGGACGAAGTGAATGATACGGTGTACCTTATAGCTCAGAGAAACATCAGGAATACCGGCTCAACCAAACGAGGAGGGTGCACAGAGCTTCGTGACGGAAAGCCAATGATGTTGCACCTACATGACCACTGTAAGACGGCGGGTGATCTCTTGAAGACAAAAGAGCGGGGTTGGAGCAGCTATCCATGAATGCTGACACATGGACAGGAGATATGTACGAGTGAGTCTCGCACGCTGGTGATAGGATGTGCAGAACTGCACTCGTCTCCAGTACACCGCAGTGTTGGTCAGACGAGGATGTAAACCGGTGCGAGTAGCTTCTGAGGCTGCACGTGTCTGTCATAGGTGAACTCCTAGGAAGCGTTGGGTGGTTGAAGACCATGCGGCACCCCATGGAGTATCTGTGCGGTTCCGCCACGACCCGCACCACAGACCGGTGCTCTTAGACGTGTTTAGCTCAGCAGCAGAACAGGAGGCGTAGTAGGAGAACAAACAACGAAGAAGGTGGAATTGTGATTCTCTACGAATGCAGACTGTAATGCCATCCGCATACGCAGAGTAAATCACTGAGTGGTGTCGTGTACTAGCGACTGGCGCTGGAAGTGTAGCTAAGAAGGAATGTTGAAGGGAACGAAGAAAGGGTTCCACGGCGATCGCAAAGAGTTGCCCTGAAAGCGGGCAGCCCTGCCGGACTCCACGCTTAAAGGGGATTGGAGCTGTAAGGAAGGATGCCGTCTTGACATGGAAAACGGCGTCCCTGTAAAGAGAGAGAAGAGTGGAAACAAAGGCTGAAGGAAAACCAAAGTGCAAAAGTGTTTGTGTTAGGTAGTTATGTGAAACGTTATCGAAGGCGGAGCGGAGATCCAAAGAGAGAAGGGCTAAGGGTTCGGAGTGGGTTTGAGCGAGATGAATTAAGTCACGGAGGAGTTGGATATTAGTAGAAAGAGAGCGTCCAGGAAGCGTCCAGGTTTGAGAATCAGCGAGAATGTGAGAAAGGACAGAGTTGAGATGGTGGGAAAGAACCTTAGTGAAGAGTTTGTAATCCTGGTTAAGAAGAGAAATGGGGCGCCAATTTCCCAAGTCAAGAGAGTCACCCTTCTTGGGAAATAAGACTACATAAGCGTCTGTGAAGCTCCTCGGGAGGGTGGGGGAGAGAAGAGCAGCAGAAATAGCAGGAAGAAGAAAGGGTAGGAGGAGAGGGAAGAAAGTACGATAGAAAGGAAAGAGAGAGGCCGTCCGGACCCGGAGCGGCTTGAATGTTGAGAGATGAAAAGACATCAGAGAGCTCAGAAGATGTGGGTGGAAGAGTTAAAGAGGTAGCTAGATGTGGGGGAACCTGAGGTAGAATGGAAAGAAGGTGAGAGAGGGTAGAGGAGGACGGGGGAGGAGCCTCACAGAACTTCGTGGCAAAAAAACTACGAACGTGAGAACATAGAGTCGACGGATCAGAAGTCACAACACCAGTTGGTTGACGAAGCTGCCGGAGTGCGTTGGTAGACTTGCGTGAAGACTCCATTGACGCAAGGAAATCATAGTTGCAATCTTCTGGGTGTAGGTGCTTTAAGCGAAGGCGTAATAGAGCCTGTTGCGCAAGAGGTTCAAGCAAAGCTTTAAGATCTGCCTGAACTGCAGGGAAAAGTGGATCTGACAACCCGATGAGAGCAATCTTTCGTCGGGCGTGATCAATTTGCATCAGGCGAGATGTTGACGCTGTATAAGCAAGCTGTTTGATGTGCAATATGAGCTGATGTTCAACTTGCAGCCAATAAGTCAATGCACAGGGAGCTGATTGTATCCCAGCACGATGAGCACTGAGGAAAGAACGAATGGAGGCACAAAAAGCAGGATCGCTGAGCAAAGAAGTGTCAAGTGTCCACGGACGAACTGTCCTAGGGAACGATGCCGAAGCAAATACTGTGAGAGAAACTGAACTATGATCGGAGGAGGCAGTGGGTTGTATTTGCGACTCAGAAATGGACGCAAGGAGCGAAGGTGAAACATAAAGGCGATCAAGGCGAACAGTCGCTAGAGGTTGGTTCCCGGATGATCTCCAGGTATGAGTAGTATCATGGGGGTTGAGACGGCGATGTGCATCTGTCAATTAGAAGTCAGCGACGAGCTCTTGCAGTAAGGCAACTAGAGCAGTGTGACGTTCTCGTGTAGCTGGAGAGCGGTCGAGAGACGGATTTAATGTACAAATAAAATCTCCGCCCAGGATTATTCGGTCGGAAGGCGAGACCGCAGACAGAGCTCGAAGCAGGCGGGTAAACAATATTCTATGATGAAGAGAATGCGACGGAACATAGATATTAAATATGTGAAAGCGGGTATCGTTGACAGAAAATGATGCACGTTGAAGTAAGTCTCGACAAAGGTTCCGAACTGAGAAGCCCGTGAGAGTGGAACGGAACTGTTGATGTAGGCCGATCGCTAGCCCACTACTTGAAGTAAGACGAAATGCGTGATGAAAAGCGTAATCGCTCGCACGCCAGCGATTAAAATACGTGGAGGTGTGACAGTTCGTTTCTTGGAGCAGTAAGACGTCCGACCGGAGGGTGAAAGATCCTCCATGACGAGAGTATTAGCTGGGGGGCTCGCAAAGCCCTGACAATTCAAGGTGGTGACCCTGAAAGTGGTAGATCCTCACTTATTTGGAACACTGCACGAGCGGCTGAGAAAATCAATCTAAAGCGTTTGATGAGGGCCGGGACCCACGACTTGTAAGCGGATTGCTCTTGATGGTGACGCAGGAACGCATCAATGATGCCCGCTTGAGATAGAACTGCAGGGAGAACTGCTTCATACTATCGTAAGAAGATGGTAGTAGCAGAGAAACTAGTCGTATTGCAACAAAACTGGTACCAGTCTTCAAGGGAGAGAGGCTCCCACATTTCGAAACAGTGGACAAGGCCGTGAGTAAAGGCCTGAAACGAAATAAGGCCATGGGTGGAGGCCTCACCAGATTCAGCAGCTGAGGAAGAGTGAGAGACGGTGCATCAGTAGTACCATCAGGGGGAACAAAACGTCCAGAAGCGGACCGGAATTTTTGCTTCTTTCGCCGATCTCCCGTACGAAGTTTCGAAGACCTTTTAGCAGTAATCGTCGACACACGAGATGTGGTAGTAGAGTCAGAGGAAGGATCCTCTTGGTCACCATCACCAGAGACCCTAACTGTAAAGGATGGCGAGGGATCCACACGAAGGTCATGAGAAATAGGAACTGACAGTGCTTGTCGAGATGTAGGAAGTAAGGGAAAAGCATCAAGTGAGGACGTATCAATCGTCAAAGACATCTGTTGTCCAACGTCTGTAGTGCGACTTTTCGGTACACTGGCCTGAGGAGTTGTCGACGCGGAAGAGGATGTAGCAGGCACTGGTCTCTTGGAAGCTGGAGGCAGTCTGGAAGCACCCTGCGATGAAGATGGTGCAAGCGGGCAACGAGCGCGCTGATGACCTAACTCTCTGCACAGAGTGTAATGTTCTGAAGTAAGGAAATCAATCTTGTAGTGGAGTTGGCCGCAGCGGACCGTAAGAGATTTAGGAAACTTGCGGAGGTGTTTCTCAGTTGGGAAAATAAGCCTGACGCTTCTACGGAAGCTCCGAACATTTTCATTGGCTGGATCCTTTGGCGCTGCGGAATGCGTGGTCACAGGACTGACCACCGTCCACACTTACTTAAGGCTGTGCAAATCATGTCATTGGAAATCTCAGGAGGGACCGGGTGCAGAGAAACTTGCACCGGGCGCCTAGCAATCGGTTCAGCGATTAGATGAAAGTCCCCAATGTCACGTCCTTGGGTTAGGAGAGAATCAGCATACTCTTTACGCAAAAGATATACGATCACTGTGCGTGGCTTGCGAGTGAGATATGTGACAGAACCAGGAGGTAGAAATTCGAGGATAGTGTCACAATACACCTTCAATGGGGTATTGGGCAAAGCATCTAGGCATACACCTAACACTAGGGTAGAATAGCGGTCTTTTGCAGCAGATGAAGCTTCTGGGACGACCAATTCAAGAGAATCGTGAATGATCCGAACACAGGCATCTGCTAGAGAAGTACTTGGCACTTGCGGCGTTGGAGAAGGCCTGGAAGCAACGCCAGAATAGGAACGGAAAGGTGAAGCACAATGAGAAGGTAGAGGCTTGGCGCTGTTCAAAAGGTCTGGAGCAATCTTAGACGGCTTGTCTGAGGGCAGAGAGGCAGAGCCATCAGAGACATCCATGACGTCATCATCTACCTCAGGTACTCGTGACGTATCTCTACCAGGAACAGTTGAGTCAGATAGCTGAAGAGTTGAAGAAGAAGACGCACTGGCATCAGGAGGAGGTCGATACTCCATATCTGCATCAACGGACGCTGATTGGTCGACTTCGAGAGAAGGCTGAAGTGACGAATCAGGAGGAAGCATGATGAGATCGGCACTCTTAGCAGGGGTAGCCATCGCCGATGGCGAGGCTTTACTGAGCAAAAAAACGACTATCTTGTCGAAAACGAAATGCTAATAACGAACTCAAAAATGTACTCACCAACTCGGGAGACGTCAAAAAATAAAGACACAACCTTCACCTTGAAGGCACGCTCGAAATAAGAAGCACAACACACACTTAATAAACACAGTAGCCAGTCAAACACGGAGCAAACTCAACCACGGGTAGGACAAGGACCTGCTGTTGACATTATGGTACCAGATACCCCAGGATACCTATCGCCATTTCATCGAATCGTTCCCTTCCCAATAGGCCACGGTTTTGCGGGCAAAAGAGGGTCTCGCAGCTTGTTAGGTAGGTGGTCATAATGTGAGGGCTCATCGGTATGTATCAGGCTTCTAAACCCCACCCCATTAGGAAAATTATGTTTACGACCGACGGTTTTTTTTCTTTTTTTTTCTGTAAAAAAACTTTGCATGTAATTCCCATTGCTTTGTAAGGAGTAAATGCATATTTCTCTTTCCCATATAATTGAAACAATGTCTGGCTTCTGCAAACATAGCTGTACAAAATCAATTGCCAGAAGATAGAAGCGAAGACGGAAAATGTTTGCACATAATTCTTGCTCATGATAAGGAAAAATCTTCCCCCCACGGAACGGAGACATACACTATATTGACAAAAGTCACCGGACACCCCTTCGAAAGCAAAAGAATGGATCCGCGGCGATGTTAAGATGCGCGGTACAGCTGCAAACGGTATAAAAACAAGCCTGCAGCTGACACGCGATCATATCGAACTGTGAGGTTGAATGAAAATGTCGCGGCGGGAGAGAACTGACTTTGAGAAAGGACAGATTGTTGGGTGTTATATTAGTGGGTTGTCCATAAGAGAAACCGAGAGGCATTTAAACATACCCAAGTGAACTCTTTTGGATGTACTGAATAAGTGCGAGACACATGGCGTGCCTGAAGCAGCAAAACCTACCGGTATACCAAAGAAAATCAGTGATAGAATCAGGAGAGTAGTTACAGCCAATCGACGAAACACTGCACAAGATCTCATTGTACAGGTGAGTACAAATGCCGGAACCTTGGTATGCACACATACCATTCGCAGAGAACTTCATTCCATGGGTTACCGTGGTCGTGCATCTGCTAGTAAGCCTTTCATTCCACTAGCAATGCTACTCCTCGTTTAGCATGGTGTAAAGGACATTTATTGTGGACCGTAGATCAATGGAAACGGGTCCTATGGACTGATGAATCCAAATACATGATCCATCAGTCTCATGGCCGTGTGTGGGTATGGCGGCTGCCTGGGAAACGTCATTTACTACAGTGTACTATTCCGACGTTCACGTTTGGAGCAGGCATTGTACTCGTGTGGGTATGTTTTTCGTGGTACGGTCCCGGCCCATTGGTTATCGTTTAAAAACCTGTTAACCAGCACGTCTACCTCGGTATTCTGGACAACTATGCTCTACCAACCCTGTGGCAATACTATGGAACCGATCCTTGTTGTTACAAGCAGGATAATGCACTGGGCCATAAAGTAAGGACTGTTACGACGTGGTTTGACGATAATTCCGTATCGTGTGTGGACTGGCCAGCACAGAGCTCTAATCGTAATCCCATAGAACACCTATGAAATGAATTAGACCGCCGCATAAGAAGTTTGGAACCAAGGCCTACTACTAAACAACAGCGGCAGCATTATGTACTGAATGGAAGCGCATACCTATTGCTGTTTTCCAAAGTTTTGTTGAAAGCATCACCCGAAAGGTCAGTACATTCATTAACGCCAAAGGTTAACCGACACCGTACTATGTATGTCAAGAAATGCTATGTTGTGTTTCTCTTCTAGGTGTCCGTTGACATTTGTCAATATAGTTTATGTCACAGCAATTAGCCCTACAAGTATAACAACATGCGCGCGGCCCTTGTTATTCTTGTAGGGGCCACAGCGGTGGCCCATACGGGTATGGAACGATGCACGTGGCATCGTAGACATCATAGAAAAGACATGCACGGAAGTATGGGCCGCAAGGTAGAACTCAATGACTTTCAACGTGGTATAGTCATAATATTCCATCTCAGCGCCAAGTCGATCCCAGAAATTTCTGCCCTACTGCAGCTGCCTCCTTTAAGTCAGTGTTACTCAACCCTTCTGTATTTGTGGCCAAGTATACCATATCCATTTTTGTTCCCCCTTCCAATCATTTTACCGGACGCTGCCGAAACACGGTACTTTTTACTTGGGTTAGTTAGTCATTGCTATCTGAACACTGTAATTGCAGTATAATTTTTACATTACACAACTTCTTTAGTATTGACCTGTTTAAAACATCTTTTCAAATCTGTGGTATGCATATACGTATAATTTCCTGCGTCGTAAAATACGCATCGTTGCAAATTTCTCCTCGCCATCACCCGCCTAACGTATCGTGAATTCTTGCGGCCCCTTCACGAGAAGTCCCGAATGCTCTGAAAACATTTCTACGTGTATAAATATGGCTAGAAATGACGATGCATCTGCATTAACAAAGCAACATTCACAGGTGTCAATATTCATATTCAGTGTTATACTATGCACCACAGCTCTGGTACACGGTATAAAAGCAAACAGCTTTCGAGTGTAGAAACTGTTGGGAGAGCTGAAAACGTTCAGCTCTAAAAGGAATTAAAAAATAGCGCTGAGATAACTCATCTGGTAAAGGTCACGAGCGACCTGTGAGAACTGTCCCATCGTGAATCAGGACCAGAGGAGAAGCAGAGCGTGAGAGAGAAAGACGAAGTTGTTCGCCAAGAAGCTGCGTAGGTGTGCCGCGTGTGTTTTTTCATCATAAGTACAGTTTATGTAGGAGTTTTATGGAGCTCTTTATAAACTATGAGCTCTGCACTGTAAATATGAACTACCACAATAAGTGTGAAAAATATGTAATTACTTCTTTTGTTGCAGCGCTCGTGAACGAGCTTGCACCTTTTCCCTGTATTGGAAGTTCTGAGTAAATCTGAGATGCAAAAAGGAATTGGGTTTTAAAATTAATCGAATAAATGGGAGAGATTTACGGGAGGTGGTGTAAAAATTAATAAATTTAGGAATTTATAAACTTCACACTCCTCAAATACTCTACATTTTGCGATTTAAATTTTTTCTTAGATTTCTTACTTGGATTCGCGCCGAGGCCGGGTTCGGGATAGTACCCCTCTTTCCGCCCTCTCTGAGTCGAGAGAAACTTCCAGTCAGCCCGCGTGTTGTAGCGTCAGACCACGAGGCATCTCTTCTCATATCTCCCGCGAGCCAGCAGTATTGAATAAGGTGGAGTAATTTTACAACGAGAACGAATAGCGGGCAGACATTTTATTGGAGTCCGGGTGCCAGTCGTCTTGAAAATTGGTACATCAAGTCTGATAAAAAAGAATAGCGTGGCGCCAGGCACGGAAAAGCCATAGCAGTTTTATGGTGGGGAAATTTACATCTCAGGAAGATTCACGGGCATGCATTTCCTAGAATTCAGGGACTGACGCAATTTTGGACGGGGCGAAGAGATGGCAAATCAGAGTATTGGCGGGAAGCCCAGAGCAAACCAGATCGGGAAATGATATTTATTTCACCAATCTGTAATTTGATGGGAGGATCCGGGTTAGAACAATTTGCGTAGGACTGGAAGAGGAACACAAAATGAGAGATATAGCATGGTGGAAAAAGTTGAGGAAGAACTAGGGAGACAAGGATCGACAGCATTAATGAAAAACCAAGTGACACGAGGAGGTTGTATTCCAGCCTCGCTCTTGCTTTTTAGACATAGACAGCTACCTCCGAGGACCGAGCATGTGCCCAAAGGGAGCGATTTTCTGCCGTAATGAAAATGCTGAACTCTGAGATTAGTGAACGAGACAAGTAATAAAATACTTAAAAAGATATGTTGTGCACCCAAGAAAGGAATCTGCCTGAAAGAACCAGGAACCATTTGGAGGAGAATTGTACGCCAGCCCTTATCGTGGGATAGAAGGTAGGGCATTTTCGACCATAACGGTTTCCTCTTGTTTATCTATTTCATATGTAGAATCGAGAGTTAAATAAGAGCATAGTAGAACCTAAGTCAGTGTTGGAAATAAAACCAGCTCTAAATAAATGGGGAGAAAAGAAGGGCGGAAATAGAAGAAATGAAATGGATGGGTAAAGTAATTAATTGATCAGAGCAGGAAATTGTGTAGGATTAATGAATCAATTGACATAAGTGATGTTTTTTCATTTTCATTTCATATTTTTCATTTCATTTTATTATTTCTGCTGTCACAGGTTATTGAATAATGATAACAATTATTGACAGTTATAAAATAACAGCAAGGAAGCTCCAGGAAAAGGCCTCATTGAGTCCTGTCTAGCCCGGAGCTCCCTGAAGGAAACTTACAATCAAGTACAGCAATGTGCACCACCAGCCATTAGTATAACTCTTTCTCTCCCCCCCACCCTGTTATTCCCTTAAATAGTTAGCTTAATAGGTATGCTTTTAATTTTTTCTTATAAAGGTTAAAGTTATTAATCAATGTCAATTCTCTGGGCAATGAATTCCAAAACGCCGGCCCACAATAATTTAAACTTTGTTTCATAGTTAAAGTTTTAGGGAGCACTGGTATAAGTGCCTGTTGATTTCTTGTATTATATTGATGCGTATATGTAGATATTTTAATTAATTCCTGCTCTATATTATTTTTTATTCTTTTGTACATGATTTTACCCAAGTTAAAAATATATAGTTGTTTAATAGTCATTATGTTATATTTGTTAGGGTCAACTCTTGTATATGTATGTATACATGATTGAGAAAACATAATATTATTACAATTATATTTTAAATTTAATAATCTAATATACTTGTTTTGAAGTATTTGTAATTTTTTAATATTAGATTGAGTTGTTTGACCCCATGTTAATATATAGTAGTTAAGATGTGTATGAACGAAAGTAAAATATATTAATTTTAATGTTTTAACAGTAAGATTTGTCGGAACATGACTTACAATTCCTATATTTTTTGATAATTTATTCAAGAGATTATCAATGTGTTTATTCCATTTTAAATCATTACTTAGTTTAATACCTAAGTAAGTAAACTCATTTGCTATTTCAATTGATTTCTTGTCGAGAAGTAATGGTATATTAATAAGTTTACTTGTTTGTTGTCTTGAAAAAAAAACTGCTTTACTTTTATCTGTATTTAATACAAGTTCATTAGCAGCCAACCAATTTGTATATTTTTGCAATTCAATATTACGTAGTAAAATTATTTCTTCTGGATTAGTACCCTTAAATAACAATGTAGTGTCATCTGCATAGAGGATAATGCTGGATTCAGATTCGATGTTAAAAATGTCATTAATGTAAATATTAAATAATAATGGTCCAAGTATTGAACCTTGGGGTACACCCAGTTTAATATTTTCCTTTGTTGAGTAATAATTCCCCAGTTGAGTAAACTGAATTCTGTTTGATAAGTAATTTGTAAAGAGTGCATGAGCAGTACCCCTTATTCCTATTTTATGTAGTTTTGATAGTAATATGTTATGGTTTAATGTGACAAAAGCCTTTGTTAAATCCAAAAAAATAGCAACAGTTAAGTTTTTTTCCTCAAAATTTTTATGACTTATACATTGTATATGGAGAAGAGCAAGATCTGTTGATTTATTTGACTGAAATCCAAATTGGTTTTTGTTAATAACTTTATATTTCTGTAAGTAGGATAACAATTTATTGTAAATTAGTTTTTTAAGTAATTTTGCAAAAATTGATGTTTTAGATATTGGGTGATAATAATTTTCATCATTGTGTGATCCTGCTTTATATTTAGGGGTAATTTTTTGTAATTTTCAGCTTATCAGGAAAAATTCCTGTATCAAGAACAGAATTAAAAATTTGAAGTAAAGGATAAGATATCTCATCTGCAATATATTTAATTGCCCGTGAATTAATTTCATCAGATCCTGAACCTGATGATATTCTTATGTTCTGAAACTCCACTAAAAATTCAGTTTTTGTAATATCCGTAAAATCAAAATTATTAGGGAGATATGATTTTTGTAAATAATTTGAGTAATGTGTATTAACCCTTTTTAACTTTTGTTTTATTGTAACTGTGGTAGTTGTAAAATTATGATTCAGTTGTGTAGCAATATGTTGTTGATTGCTTATTTTCATATTGTTTATTGTTAGGTGAGATGGTAATATCGTTTTAGGTGTCCTACCAAGTAATTGATTAAGATGCTTCCATGTTAATTTAGATGAATTTTGTGAGAATATATTAGCATAATAATTCCTTTTGGTAGTTCTTAATTCAGAGTTCAGCCAAAAATTTCAGCTATTTTAAATAAAAATAAGAAATTAAAGTTAACTTTTTAAAACATAATTTTCATACAAGGGTCTTCAAGCACACACATATATATATATATATATATATATATATATATATATATATATATATATATATATATATATATATATATATATATATATATATATATATACATATATATACATATAGGGATGTAAGGTCAGGTGATGCGTAACATCACAGCCTCTCCTTGACAAATGTCAACCCCGCCTTCTCGTGGTGCATCCTGTTCCCACTAAAGGGGCTCTGACGACCGCCAATAGCGGTATAACTATACCATCGGGATTAGAGGAAATTCTATCCCACACTCACCAACCCGCTTTGCCAGCGTGGTGAGTTATGGCCAAACCCCTCCAAAATGATTCCACAACTTAAATCTTGGCCCTCAGTCTCCGGCAGCTGGAATGTACCTGGCCAAGGCAGCGGCCAGTGCGACATGAAGGCAGAGGGTGCTAAGAATCCCCGGAGGACCAGACTAGGCTGCCATCTGATGCTGACCTTGGCTACGTACAATGGACGCTCCCTATCTTCTGATTCAAGGCTTCTTGAATTGGAAGAGGAACTACAAAGGATCAACTGGGACATCGTGGGGCTAAGTGAGGTAAGGAGAAAAGGAGAAGATCTCATCGAACTGAAAAGTGGACATCTCTTCTACTATCGTGGGACAGATACTGGCAGAACTAGTGGTGTTGGATTTATAATAAACAAGAAACTGAAGGATAAAGTTGTAGAAGTTGAAAGTTCCTCTGACAGAGCTGCACGACTTGTTATCCAACTCTCTAAAAGATACCAGGCTCAGATTATTCAAACTTATGCACCCACCACAAGTCATCCTGAAGAAGAAATCGAAGAATTTTATGAGGAAATTTGTCATCTAAATAATAAAGGTAAGCAGCACTTGAAAATAATTATGGGAGATTTCAATGCAAAAATAGGGCAACGGCAACAGAATGAAACTTCAGTAGGCAAATTCGGTCACGGCAACAGAAACCAGCGTGGAAATACTCTCGTTGAGTTTGCAGAGGCAGAAGGGTTTTTCATCTTGAACTCCTTCTTCAAGAAAAAGCCACACAGGAAATGGACATGGAGACATCCAAACGGGACGACAAGTGAAATTGATTTTATTATGTGTAACAAAAAATTCGTCATAGAAGACTGCAGTGTGCTAAACAAGTTCAACACAGGTAGTGACCATAGATTGGTGAAATGTAAGATGCACCTCAACACTAAACTTGAACGTGGCAAGCTCATAAGACAAACAAAATCTATTGACATAACCAACACCATAATACCTTCAAGTTGGAACTGAAGAACAGGTTCTCTGCTTTAGAAGGCCTAACATCAGAAGAAGTGGACATCTCTGAAGTAAACAGAAAAGTAACCAAAGCTCTTATGGAAACAGCAACAAAATTAGCTGGGTCTAAGAACAAGTTGCATGTAAACAAATTATCAGGAAAAACCAAAATGTTGATGCAAAAAGAAGAGAGATGAGGACAACTAAAGAAGATGTGACTTCCAAAGTGGAATATATAGAGCTATGCAAGACAGTAAGAAAAATATCACTGAAGATGTAAGAAAATTCAACTGTGAACTAGTGAGGAAAGCAATTGAAAACAACCAAAGCCTAAAGATAGCAAAGGGACATCTCAGTAAAGGGAAGAAAACAGATTATGGCACTGAGAAAAGAAGATGGTTCTGTAACAAGAAATAGAGGCGAAATTTTGACAAGAGTGAAAGATTTCTACTCCAAATTATATGAAAGGGATGATACATGCACTCCAGACATCATGAAAGATACCAGTACCAGAGTTCCTCCAGTCCTTCCAGCAGAAGTTGCACATGCAATCAAGAACATGAAGCAGGGAAAAGCTCCAGGAGAAGATGGAATTACTGTAGACATCATACAAGAAGCAAGTGGAGAAATCGAAACAGTACTCGCCCAAATTTTCACTCGATGCCTTAATGAAGGAAAGATTCCTGAGGATTGGAACACCGCTACAATGATCCTGCTACATAAGAAAGGTGACATTGAGGATCTCGGAAACTACAGACCTATCAGCCTCCTATCAGTAGTTTATAAAATCTTCACTAAAGTTCTTTCACACCGCTTGAAGGTAACACTGGACATGGCTCAACCGAGAGAACAAGCTGGATTCAGGAGTGGCTACAGCACAATAGATCATATCCACGTGCTGAGAGAACTAATTGAAAGAGCGAGGGAATATGAACTTCCATTGTGCATGGCTTTTATCGATTATGAAAAAGTCTTTGATTCGGTGAAACCATCAGCAGTTACAATGGCTCTGAAAACCTGCGGTATTGAAGATGCATACATTAATATTATTAATAACATCTATGAAAATGCAAGTGCAAAGATTCGGCTGTTTGAAAATACAACACACGTAAAAATTGGAAAGGGAGTGAGACAAGGTGACACCATATCTCCGAAGCTCTTTAATGCCACATTGGAGGGTGTTTTTCAGTCGCTGAGCTGGGAAAACAAGGGGATAAAGATTAATGGAGATTATCTAACCCACCTTCGTTTTGCTGATGATGTAGTCATTTTTGCAACTACCCCATCAGAGCTGCAGAGTATGATCCAGGAACTTGCTGACAAGAGTAAAGAAGTGGGATTAAAAATGAACTTTCAGAAGACAAAAGTGATGTTCAATGCTTTTACAAGAAATGAAGATTTATCGATTGATGGAGAAAAGCTGGAGATAACAGACACGTACGTTTATCTTGGACAGCAGATATCAAGTGAGGGTCACATTGGTGAAGAAATTAATCGGCGTACAAAACTTGCCTGGAGAGCTTTTGGAAGAAACAGCATAATTTTCAAGAGCAATATGCCATTATGTCTTAAAAGAAAAGTGTTTGATCAATCCATCCTTCCAGTGCTTACGTATGGTGCAGAGACGTGGAAGTTAACTAAAAGAGACATACAAAGGCTGCAAACAACTCAAAGAGCATGGAGAGGTGCATGCTTGGTGTAACCAGGAGAGATAAGAAGAGGAAATCGTGGATTCGAAAAATGACAAGAGTGGAAGACATCATGATCAGAGTTAAAACCTTGAAATGGCAAGGGCTGGACATACTGCCAGAAGGACAGACCATCGATGGACAGCCGAAATTTTAGATTGGATTCCAAGGGACAGGAAAAGACCCAGAAGAAGACCACATGGGAGATGGGTGGATGAAATTCGAAAGTATGCAGGGGTGACATGGAGGAGACTGGCACAAGACAGACCGTTGTGGAGGAAACTTGGGGAGACCTTCGTCCAGCAGTGGATTGATAATGGTTGACAATGATGATGATGATGATATACATATAACTGAGTGTATCATTAAAGAAATACGGGATTACGCCATATAATACAAATTTTGAAGATGACAATCCGATTTTTGGCGTAAATGTGACAAGGATGGTAAGTCAGATAATATCCGAAAACTTGAAAAAAATATTTTTGTTCATCGCCCTGGAGCGGGACTCGAACCCGCGTCTTTCAGAGAACGCCCGGGTATGCTAACCACTACACCACCCAGAACGACCGAGTTTCAAGTTCCCGATCAATTTGAATTTAACCATCACAGGATTAGCTAGTCGAAGCAACCGGTATTCATGTTTAGCGAATCTGTAGGTTAAGAAAAAACTTGGTCGTTCTGGGTGGTGTAGTGGTTAGCATACCGGCGTTTTCTGGGAGACGCGGGTTCGTGTCCCGCTCCAGGACGATGAAAATTTTCACGTTTTTGGATATTATCTGACTTACCATCCTTGTCACATTTACGCCAAAAATCGGATTGTCATCTTCAAAATTTGTATTATATGGCGTAATCCTGTATTTCTTTCATGATTTATCTGCTTCTCCGGGCAAACACGGGATAAGATTCTTAACCTCCAGATTCGCTAAACATGAATGCCGGTTGCTTCGACTGGCGAATCCTGTGATGGTTAAATTCAAATTGATCGGAAACTTGAAACTTGGTGGTTATGGGTGGTGTAGCGGTTAGCATACCTGGGCGTTTTCTGGGAGACGCGGGTTTGAGACCCGCCCCAGGACGATGAAAATTTTCAAGTTTTCGGATATTATCTGACTTACCATCCTTGTCACATTTACGCCAAAAATCGGATTGTCATCTTCAAAATTTGTAATTGAGTGTATTTTAAAATATCAAGCCTTCATCAGGCAAATACACATATTTTATTCTCAAGTTATTATGTGTCTCCTAAATTTCATTTAAGTGTCCAATTTTGTGAAGTAAGATGTTAACTACGATTGAGAGTTGGGTGTGTGAGTGAGTGCTTGGAAAATGAATGTTCAGAAAAATATACTCCAGTTCAATACCGAGTAACTTTCAGATCAGTGCAAGTAAAAAGAATCAAAATTTCGAGTTAACTAAAGTAAAAGTGAAAAGAAAAACTAGACGATTACTTATAAACATTGCGGCACTCAGCGGACCCCGATACACGGAACGTCGGCTGGGTGAAACACAACGCCCGTCCTCGCATAGCGAGCCTGTGTCTTCTCTAATACTGGGAAAACATAGTTTTTGAGATTCAAGTGACTACCCTTAGTATTAATAGTTATTACCAGTGCACACACCAGCAGGCACTGGAGCACGATACCACTTTATCATTAAACGATTTTTTTTGTTTAAAAGTGTATCAGAAAACCTACGTTTGAAGAAACGTGAGTTAGGAAATCTATTTCTTTAGATGAATATTGAATTAGTGTTTACAATCGCTTTTATCTCTGCGTTCTGAGGCTGCTAGGGTTTTCTCCAACAGAAACATGGATAGTTTTTTAATTGGACGTAAGCGGGCGTCTGACGATTGTAAAACATCAACAAGTGCACAGAAGAGCGTAGTTCCGAAATTAAAATCAAGAAAATCTTCTGAAAAATATTTATATTTTGGATTTGCTGAGACCGAAGTAAATGATGAAGAAATACCTCTGTCTGTTATTTGTTCGAAAATTTTGGCGGCAGGTAGGATGAAACCTAATAAACTGCAACGACATTTGGAAACGCTTTATAAGGAGTATGCTGACAAACCTTGTGAGTTCTTTATTGCTAAATTAAAATCTTATGAAGAGTGAAAATCTAATATTAAGAAAGCTCTGTGTGTAAATAAAAAGGCTTTACTAGCTTCTTATAATGTTGCATATAAAATAGGAAGGTGCTGGTAATTTCACACCGTTGGAGAGGAACTTATTCTGGCAGTTGCAATTGAGACTGTGAAAATTATGCTAGGAGATATTTTTGCCAAACAACTGCAGTACAAACCTCAATCAAATTGTACTGTTGCTCGTCGAATTGGCGATATCTACGATGATATAAAGCAACGGATCTTGTCGAAGCTTTGTGACATTTTTTTCTCAATTCAGCTTGACGAGGCAACAGATAGCCACAAGGATTGTCATTTAATTGCTTATGTTCAATTTTGCGATGGAATATCAGCAATTGAGAATTTTTGTTTTGCAGACGAATATAAAAAAGCGCCACAGCACTTCAATTGCTCAAAATATTTGACGATTTTGTATGATAAGTAAACATACAGGAAGACACATTGTGTCGGAATTTTCACAGATGGTGCTCGAGCAATGTCTGGAAGGTTGAAAAGTTTACAAGCCCCTGTGAAGGAAAAATCTCCACAATGTATCTGCCCATATAGCATGATTCACCGAGAAGCTCTTGCGGCGAAGGAATTGCGTCCTGTTCTAAATATTGTGTTAACAATAGCTGTAACCTTGGTGAATTGTATAAAAATGAGACCTTTAAAATCAAGACTGTTTTCCGGACTTCGCAAAGACATAGAAACGGAACATTCAGGACTATTATTTTACTGTGATACAAGATCGTTATCACGGGGCAAGTTTTTACAACATGTTTAGAAATTATGAGAGATAAAACAGCAATTTTCTTGGAAGAGGAAAGTCGCGTGGAAACAGAGAAGTTTCAAGACCACTTGTGTGTGATGAAATTGAGCTACTTGGTAGATATAGTGGACAAACTAAATATATTAAATCTTCAACTCCAAAGAACAAATGCACATATCTTAGAGATGAGTGACAAAGTAAATGTTTTTGTAGAAAACTAGAGTTATGAACACAAACGTAAAGCAAAAAAAAAAAAAATTAGAAATGTTTACAAATGTGGATAAACTTGTCAAAATCTTTAAGAGCAACACATCAGAGGTTTATTTTCTACAATTGAAAATCAAATTTGGAAGATGTGAATCCGTTTGTTGGTGTAAATGTAGCATAAAACTATTTATAACATGGAGCTATTTTACATGGTCAAGTCACATAATTGTGATCACCGGCTAATAACCAGAGTAACCGCCGTGTTCAGCACAAAAAGCAGCTAGACGGGCAGGGAGTGACTCAATAAGGTGCTGGAAGGTGTTTCCAGGTATGTGGAGCCATGCTGACTGCAGTGCATCTGACAGCTGCTGGAGGGTGCGTGGTGGAGGATCCATAAAGCGAACAACGCGATCGAGGTTGTCCCACAGATGTTCAATTGGGTTTAATTCTGGGGAATTAGGGGGTCACGGAAGTACTTTGAAATCTTCATCGTGCTCCTCCAACCACTATCGGACATTTCTAGCTGTCTGACAAGTAGCATTGCCATGCTGGAAGATCCCATCCGCCCCAGGGAAGACAACCAGCATGTATGGGTGTACGTGGTTTGCAATAATGGATTCATAACAAAGTCGGTCCATAGTGCCTTCCACAGGTAGGAGTGGACCCAAAAAATGCCACGGAAACATTCCCCAGACCATAACGATGACCCCACCAGCTTGTGTTCTTCCAGTAATGGTTGAAGAGTCTTTGTTCTACGATGTTCCTCGCCTTACACGCCAACGTCCATCTGTTCGATGAAGCAGAAAACGTACCTCATCGGAGGAAGCAATACTTTACCAATCAACGGAGGTCTAATTCCGATACTGCAGTGCAAATGTAAGCCTATTCTGCCGATGCGACGTCGTTAGCATAGGTGCAGTAACCATCCGTCTCCCATCGGAGCCCCATACACATCAGGATTCGCTGAACTGTCTTTCTAGACACACTTCAGGTTGCCCCTTGGTTCATTCGGCCAGTGGGGTACTCCACTGTAGCGTGTCGGTCATCCTTCACGCACCTTTGAAGCCGACGTTCACCTCTTACATCAATGGAACGTGGTGTTCCACATTTTCCACTTCGGTTATTCGTAATGGTGCCATTTCTCCAATCACGTTACACTTTAACCACAGCAGCACGCGAACAGTTCACAAGCTGCGCTCTTTCAGAAATGCTGCCACCCTTGGTCCGAAAGTCGATGATCATCCCTTTTTTGCAAATCTTATAAATCGCTCCTTTTATCCATGACAGCAGCGAGTGATATGTTTGCAGAATGCCCACAGCAGACCTTATGCCCCCTCCAAGCCAGCTCACGACACATGCCTTCTTTCATTAGATACGCGCTGGTGACCTCAAAAATAGGAGATGGTCAAGATAACGTGACTCGACTGTGTAAAACCGACGACAATATAGTAGCATCATACGAGTGGGTTAGAAACCTATTTCAAAATAAGCCTGAAGGTATTTCAATTGAAGGAGGGGAACAAGTTATAAACTTAACGTCAAGAGGGGAAATCAAAAGACAATTTACTTTTTAATCACTGTTTGAATTTCGGGTTGGTGTTGATGATAAATTTTCTACACTAAAGTCAACAGGTTTTTGTATACGTTTTGCCATTTCCAACTTATCTTTGCGATATCGGGTTTTCTGCAGTGACTGCCCTAAAAGCAAAATATATATCTCCGCTAAATATAGAAAGAGAACTAAGCGTGTCACTTTCCAATACTTCACATTCTTATGAAAATCTTTGCTCTGCAAGACAGGCTCAAGGGAGCCATTAATTTTTAGATTCATGGTTATTTGTTTAATTTGAATCAGTTGCTCGGTGTATTTTTGCAATATTGATATGTACCCGTCAGTGTAACTAGTGTATTCAATGCAGTGGATATCAGAAAGAAATTATTTACATCTTAACTTCTTTGTGGTAATAAATATACGCGCACCCCAAGCTTGTTTTTTGGGGTTTTTTTTATTGGAGGTTTAACGATAACCGTGAGCAACTCAGTAGGCTATAACCAGTCACCCGTCTCTAATTTAGGGTCACTGGTTCCAGGGAAGGGAGAGGGCCAGTGCTGTAAGACAAACACAACATACATGCTTCATCGGGATTCGAACTCGGACCCATCTGGACGAATGATCAGGAGCCATCGCTTAGACGACTGCGCCACTGGGACGGCCCAAGCTTGGTTGTTATAAACGATAAGAAAAGCGGACTAGTTCGCGTTTGTAAAAAAATCTGTTAAACAAAGTACTCCTCTTGAGCTTAGGTTTACAAAAAAAAATTGGTACAAAAACTGTAACCGGCATCTCGAGACATGCCTGGAAGCATTACTCCTCTCAAAACTCGGTGGCAATAAATTTACGTTCACCCATCTCTCGTGTTTAATCAGCCCTTCGTGGGTACTCCTCTTGCAGCATACACGTCGGCAATTCACCTAGGCATCGATTTGATGTAGACAATGCAATGGTATTGTGGAATGTTGGCCAACGCTTTCTGAAGAACCGTATTCAGTGTTTGTTCCCGGGACTTACGTTTGCTCACCTTTTTCTTGAGGATACGCCACAGGTCCCCGGTGGTTGTGTTGAGATCGGGTGAATTTGGGACCTAGTCCAGGACTTGAAACAGATTCTGGCGAATCCAAGCATTGGTGGAGCGTGAAGTATGCGGCCTAGTAAGATCTTGCTATATGATCGCATCTCCCTGCGTTCGAAAGTCGGCCACAGAAGGCAGGAAATGCTGTTGCAAAATTGTCTGGTAGTGTTGCTCATTGACCGTTCCCTTATCATACGGAACCAAATCACCAATTCTAGAAATCCCCAAATACCCCAAAAGTTGCTGAGAACTTTACTTCTTGCTTCACACACTTTTGGGCGAGACTTTCATTCGGCCAGCGGATGGTTCTCCGTCCGATATTTCCGTATAAATGATAAAGAAATAATCGAAGAGAAGAAAACTGAGAATTAATTCCAGTATCGGAATTTTTAATTTGTCATGATATACTTTTATTGCGAACTCTGTACATAGTGAGGGGTTTTCCTTTGTCATTTGGAGACACAAATCTAAACTTTCAGGAGCCTCAGTTCTTGAACATGTGTTTCACAGTTATGTATCATAAACATGTCCACGCACAATGCAAGAGATCTCAAGATTATTGGCAGCTATCCCGACGGACAGCCCTCGGGCATTGTTTACTGTCATGGCAAATGCCAACTTAATTGCAACCTGAAGATGTCTAATTTCAAAAGTTATGTGTCTCGGTAGGAATAACGTGAATGTAGAGATTTGGGATGTTCTTTAAGACAGTTTCAGCACGAAAGCATTTTAGAAAGTGATAATTCAAATTTCCAATAAAACATTTTGTACTGTCACAAAATGTTAATGATTCAAGATTTCTATGGAACACCATAGGGTATTTAATCTGGGAAGTCGAAATAAATGCGCCGCCCCGGTGGCGCAGTGGTCTAAGCGATGGCCTCTGATCATTCGTCCGAACGGGGTCCGGGTTCGAATCCCGGTGAGGCATGGATGTTGTGTTTGTCTTACGGCACTGGCTCTCTCCCTTCCCTGGAACCAGTGACCCTAAATTAGGGACGGGCGACTGCTTATAGCCCATTGAGTTGCTCACGGTGGTCGTTAAACCTCCAATAAAAAAAAAATAATAAATAAATAAATGCGGTGGCAATCCACGTGACCAGAGGAGGAAACTGTGAAATCTAGTGTGTTGGAATTTCGCACAGCTGTTTCGCAATTAAGGCATCGACAGGTGCCTTTTCCAAAGTCGCTCCTCTCGGATCTGTAAAATTGCGTATCATACGCTAGCATTTTTTACGGGAAAAAATGTATTTTCATAAAGTCGTTGCGACTGCTGCAAATTAAGTGAAAGCTTTCTCAAACCAAATTTTGAAACTGATCCGTACACTTGACCATATACTTAGAACTGTATTTGAAGTTTGTTTAAAGAAGTAACGCGCCTTGTGTGAGGGCCGGAAAATGTTTCCCTTCCCGAGGAACAACATTTGCTAAAACCGAGTTAATTCGATCCAGCCGGTTAACGGGTTAAATAGAATTTTCGTTTTTATTTTGTGATTCATCATTCTGAGTGGTAAATAAACCGTGACAGTTAATTTGGTGAAAGTGTCATTTTGAAAGAATGGCAGCCCCCAATATTAGTTAAACAAATATTTTTTATGTGAAAGAAAGTAGAAGTCTTCATTCTCCACTTCCAACATCAAACAGATAAGGTGTAATAATAATGTATTTAAATCAATAATTTCAGTGAGTGATTGAAAACAAAGGGAAAAATCTGTAAAACCTGCGCGAAGAAACGCTCACTCGTATTTCCTCTAAATAAACAGTGTTTGGGTACTTGAGGCGGCACTGTTGCTTGGGCATTTTAGCCCCTGCAATTTCCTCGCTCCAAGAATTCTTGTGCTTAATATACACAGTATATTTATACACACTCAAAAGACAACATTAGAGAGATATGTGTAATGAGCAGTTGACATGGTTGGTTATCCCCCGCGCAGAGGAAAACAGACCCAAACCGTACGCAGGCGATATGTTGGTGGACAACAGAGCTTTCTAAAAGTGTATCACAATCAACAAACATGGGTAAACTTGGCGATCTGAGCGAATTTGATCGATTGGGGACATATCGTCGCAGCAAGATAGATGGATCATTCTGTCGCTCAATCGGTAAGAATCCTAGAGGGCCAGAGAGCAACCGTACCAAGAGTTTACCGCGAGTATACCATCGACGGACGTACCAGCACCCAGAGACCAAGCGGTGGCCGACAAGACGCCATTGATGACCGGAATCGGCAGAGACTATCCAGGTTCGTACATACCGACCTCATGGCAACGGCGGCGCAAACCTCATCCATGTCAAATGTCGGAGGCCCAAACAGTGTCATCTTGCGAACGGTACGGCGCACAGTACATTCCTTGGGCTACGGGAGACGCGTCCTACTCGTGTGCCACAGTTCACTGCTCGTCATTGTACAATTATGCCTCGCCTGGTGCCGAAAACAACGAAACTTGGCCCTAGCAGACAGGCACCGCGTCACGTGTTCAGAGGAATCTAGTTTTCAGCTGTACTGAGCTAACTGAAGGGTGCGGATGTGGCGTCGAAAGTATGAGACCATGGCGTGCCAGGTCGGTTCTGTTCAATGAGGTGGTGGTTCTGTGATGATTTGGGGAGCCTCCTCATGGGACAATGAGACACATTTGGACCCTTTTTGTATCTGGAGAGGTCCTTAATCGCTGCTCAATACTAGCATGTGTGGCTAATTACCTGCAAGCTTTCATAGCATTGGCGCATCATGCGGCCAATGGTTAATTTCAGTAGGACAATGCAACGCCCCGCAAAGGCTGCAACCACCCAGGCATGGTTCGATGAACAGTCATTTCAGTTTGAAACAATTCAGTGCCCCTCCCCCAGGTCAACCAATTTGAATCCTGTCGGTGATTCTGGGGTGCCATGGAGCGGAACATGATATCCATGGATCCTGGCCCGACGTCTTGGGCGCGGTATATACGAGTACATAATCTCCCAATTAACAAATGCTCCTGCTTGACTTGCAGGGATTCAGCATTCTGAGTTTCAAAGATTTGGAGTTCCTGTGCGTATACGAGAGTACATTTCGTGCCGTCGAAAAAATATTTTATTGATAAAGCAAGAATTAATATCAAATATTGTGTTCGAAAGTGAAAGAAAAATGTGTTGCCTGCTAAACGTTGCCTCGCATCAAGTGACAAATCTGAAAGTCTAATTCAAGATACGTTTCTCCAGCAGAGCTCGTAGGATTCCACGCGCATGTGAACAAAGAAAGAAAGAAATTTCTTGGCTGCTAAACAAACTGCTTGTTGCTGGGTTCGATATAAAAGTTGAAGTCTTCCATTGGTGCCTGTAATTCAACGTTCGTGACTGCCACGGAGATGACCTCGGGTTCGATCCCAGGAAAATACGAACGCTCGAACCTCTAAATATCCGCCGTGCGTCGAATGGGCTCGTTAACCCGTCGGGCCCCGGGTACTGGCCCCTAGGTAATAAATAAGGGCGTCTTCCTCCCCCTTTCTTCCTCGCTTCTGTGTCACTTTTCTATCGGGCACTCTAGCCCAAATCGCCTAGCTTCCTATTTCTAAGGGTTGTTTAACACCTGGGATTAGACGCTCCCTTCCTAAAATTGTCTACATACACTGGTGTGCAAAAAATAAGGACGAAGAGGAGAAATTAGCATAACAGCGGAACGAGCAGGCAGAACGGACCGAAAGACCACTCAGGAGATAGATTAGGGTCCAGTACGGTAGGGCATGCGCATATATGCAGCATGACGTAGGGAGGGGACTGTCGGAAGGGTATAAAGCACACGTGCTGTGTACTCTCAGCAATTCGGTGAAAGCTATTGCACAGTGTACATCGGTTTGAACGATGTCGAATTGCTGCAACCATGTGATATGGCCAACAGGAAATCCAGTAGACGACATTTGGATGACTTTACCCGAGGTCGCGTAATTGGTAAGTTGGAAGAAGGTCGAAGTGTGATTAGTGTGGCCGACGAGTTCCGGATCGTTCACACGAGCTTGGAGAGCATTTCAAACTACAGGAACAGCTGTCCGAGAGTTTAGCAGTGGTCTTCCACGAGCAACCACGGAGGCGGAAGACCGGTATATTGTCCTACAGGCGAGAAGAGACAGACGGTAGAGAGCGGGAGAAATCTCAAGGCACATGCAACAGACAACTGGGCGTCCGTTATCGTGCTTTACCCTGACCAGGAGGCTGAACAAAGGTGGTCTATTTGCACGACGACCAGTACGGTGTGTGCCATTAAAGCCTGCTCATCGTAGACGGCTGTTTCTGCGGTGCCAGAAACACAAGAACTGGACACATCACCAATGCGGTTGAGTTCTCTTTACGGATGAGAGCCGATTTAGTCTGACGAGCGATTCTGGACGTATACACATCTGGAGAGAGCTGGGAACACGCAATCCCACCTCCAACATCCTCGAAAAGGACCGGTTTGGAGGTAGCGGAGTTCTCGTTTGGGGAGGCATCATGCTTGGTAGCCGTACTGACTTTCACATCTTCCAAGGAGATTCAGTCACTGGTGTCCGCTATTGTACAGAGGTTCTCCTGCCTCACGTGCGTCTGTTTAGAGGTGCTGTGGATCCTGAGTTCCTGTTCATGGACGTCAACATTACACCTCATCGTACAGTGGCAGCCGCAGAGCTGTTGGAGAGTGAACAAATTCAACGCATATATTGGCCCGCAAGGTCCCCGGACCTAAATCCAATCGAACACGTGTGGGACCTTCTCGGGAGACGCTTGGCAGCACGTCACCAGCCGCCAGCAACGATTCCGCCGCTGCGATTGGCGCTACAAGAGGAATGAGCCTCGATGCCTCAACAGTTCCTGAACAACCTTGTCCTCAGCATGGACAGACGTTGTAAATCCTGCAACGCAGTCATGGGTGCTCATATTGCCTACTAAAGACTGGAATTTTCTTAGCAGCCGCCTGTCACATTGACGTTTCTGTCTTCTGTCCAGTTGTGCTCGAACTACCTTTTCAATAAAGTGCCTTTGTATCCTTTGGATTCTTTGTTTGGACAGTTTTACTCACTTGTCCCATATTCTTACATCTTGGGGATCTTATGGTATGATTTGAGTCGATGTGGAGCACTTCTGCACGACGTTACTTTCAAAAATCCATCTTCTTCTATATTTTTGCACGCCAGTGTATGATCTGATCTGATCTGGTGCCTGAAATAGCCACAATTAGCTGCTAATCATGGAAGCTGGACTGAATTTTATATAATATTTATAATGTGTGAGTAATGCGAATGATTTATTTTTTATAGATGCACTGCGGATTTCGCTCTGGATTGAAATGAAAGACAGCGAATTTAACTGGGGCGTACTACATTGTCTAAGCATTTTATGGTTTTTTTCACCTTCATGTATGTGATATACACTGCCCAACGGAGAAAATTCCACTTCATGAAGGAATGCTCGAAAGCAAACCAAACTGCCCACACAGATAGCCAAGTAGGCCCTTAACAAATGGTTTACTTGCCACATACAGACTAGGCTCGAGTTAACGAGTATACAGAATGATCAATAAGGAGTGTGGCCTCCATGTAAAGCGATACAGAGTTGAATCAGACGTGGCATAGAGGCAATGAGAGTCCAAATAGAGTCCAGGGGTATCGTGGACAATGTGGCGTTTATCTGACTCCACAGTTCATCTTCATTTAGCGGAGTTGGAGGGTACTCAACCGACGTCCAATCGTGTCCCGCAGACGGTATATGGGCTAGAGGTCGGAGCATCACGCTTGCCACGGTAGCATCCGCACACCGTGAGGCTGTTCCAAGCGGTATGCAGCCGGGCGTTATCCTGTTGAAAAAAGGCGTTTGGGATGCTCTGTAGATACGGTAGTGCTACAAGCCGCAGCACCTCATCAAGATAGCGGCGTGCCGTCAAAGTGTCCGTAATCTATCAGCTCTTACAGCCGCCTACCAGCAGTGAGCGGCTGTAAGAGCTGATAGCACCACACACCATGATTCCACCTTGCCGGCCCGTGTGGCGCTCCACAATGGCGGCGGAATCCGCCAGTTGGCCACGTCGCCTCCAGACACTCACACGGCTATCATCCGTGGTGAGACATAACAGCAATTAGTTGCTATACAGCACACTGTTCCATTCGGCACTCCACGCATCTCTGGAGCGATAACACGTCAAGCGGTGACGACGACGGCTCGCTGTTAAGGATAGCTTTCGCAACGGACGGCTGGAGATAAAACCAGACGCAGCCAATCGGCTCGACACTTTCCACGTCGATATAAGAGCATCCATGCTTCCTTGTGTACTCCGAAAAATGTCGCCCGTTGTGGCCTGTGGGTCCGCTAACAGCATGAAGTTGGGTGCGACGATCGGTGGGCTCGGACGTCCGTCTCCGTGCTCCGGTCTGCCTACGATGGCGCAAGATCTTTCCTGGGACCACTGTCTCCAAATGCGATCGACGGTTGTGGCATTACATTGCGTTTCATCTGCAATACGACGCAAGGACCATCCGGCAGTTCGAAGGCCTAAGCTGACACCTTTCGTGAACTCATCCGTTTGACGAAATCGGGTACCTCGGAGTCTTAGCGGCAAGACACGGTTACAGCAGAACCACTCACTCCTTGCGGCCGTGACGACATTTCAACTGATGGCCTCGTGGGTTGGTTGTTCGCTTATATCCTGCGCGCCATTCGTGACACAGGCCTGCAAATGCAGTCCTTTGTGTAACTTGTGCGTGTGAACCCACTCTGCAATTTGCATGGCGCTTCGTTTACGTCTTCGTGGTGTGGCGTTTTCTCTGTAAGGCAGTGTATAATTAAAATATTCTTCTTTCCAAATACATGTGAAGATATGTTGGCTAAGCGAACAATTCGATTCCGCAGCGGAAGTCACGTAGTTAACAGAGCACAGATGAAATCAAAACGTGCTTTTACTCTGCAAAGTAGTCCCTATGTGAAGCCGCAGCCTCTTTTCAGCGGGAAACCAGCATGTGGATGCCTTAATGGAAAAACGACGTGGTCTTAAATGGAAAAAAGAAATCCGGTGTACTTCGAATGTACTGTTCGTTTAGGAAGTACTCTCCTTCTAGGTGGTTGTCCACTGAACAGAAAAGGTGGTAATCCAAGGTAGAGGTAGATATTTCTGTGCAACATGCTGGGTGACACAAAGTTTGCTATCCAAGATGATTTATGGTTTCCAAATTTCTCTTCGCCACGTGGGGTCTCGCGTTGTCCTACATAAACAGCACATCTCTCCGGTGAACAGATGTGAAGCAGTAAACTGGCAAAAGTATAAGTCCACTGTTATGATTTATCTACTTGAGAGAAGTTCAAAAAAATATTATGCTCTTAACAGTCCACCACACACGCAGGATATCTTTACAACGGTGCACAGGTCGCTTACTGGTATGTGGTATTGCTTCATTTCGTGATACCAAGTGTCGGGTAAGTTTAGAAGTAAGATGTGTAACTCACCTTTTATCGTAGATGAGCACGCGATTGAGAATGTGTTCTTTGTGCTGACATAAAAAAGCAACGACATGCATATAGCTAATTGCTTTTCATCTGACAACTGCTGCTGGATCTAGCAGTTTGTATGTCTTTACCATGAAACATAAATAAACACAAGCGAATGATTTCCGTACTTACACCGAACATTGTGGGAAGTTGATGACACGTTTACTTGGTGCCCTCCGAAATAACGGTGGACTGCTCGTTTTCTTCAGGCTCCTGTTGTCTCCCATTGCGTGAGGTATCTTCCAAAGATTCGTCCCAACAACGAAATTTCTGGAACCACTTTCTACTGATTCTCACCATCCCGGCCCTAAATGCTGTACATATTCGTTTCGTTGTTTGTGAAGCATCTGCGCCAAGTTTATCCACGTAAGCCGTGTTAGATAACTGCGGCGTAGATGGCTTTTGCTTACTGCATAACAACATAATGATTACAGAGAGAGCGTACATACCTGGTCACGTGAAACACGAGATCCAATTAGTCACGAGCTCTTTGGCCGAGAGGAGGCTTCGCCAGTGGAAAGAATTAAAAAAAAACTTTTCGTTTCTGAGTGAGCTTAGATGGACTTGTATGTTACACTTGCTTTGATTACTTTCTACTGAGTAGCTATGTGCATCTACCGATTTACAATATGTGTAGAAACATTAAGTATTCAAAATCCTTAACATGATAAAATCGATATAATTGTGAGGTTTTCAGCTAATAAACACTTCTGTAAACAAAACAACCAAAGGCAATGTATTCTTAATTCTTCCTTATTTGAAACGAACTTCATCGTAGCTGTGATAGATACATCGTTAACACGAGTCAGAGCTTATATTTATTTGTTGTCACCCTTCAATACATACGTCAAAATAAACCATAACCATAAAACTGTCTACAAGGGCGTCATTTCGCACACTCTTTCCAAGCGGAAACGCTCTGCCGGAGCAGATACCTGCCACCTATTTTAGTAGTTCCACTTTCTAACCTTGCAGGTTCACGGAACGGTATCATTTTCTTTCCCTCGTTCTCACATATGTCTAGTTATTAGTTTATATCCGCAAAACGGCACAAACCTTTTACTATACCGTGCAAATTAATTGGGACAAGCTATTTTATTCTCAGAATTGTAATGTGATCGCTAGTTGATGTCGGAAACCCACGTAAACCGATTTTATCAGCTGTGAGGCGGTGTGACTGCTAGAATTTGATAGGAAGAATGTGGTTTCACCGGTTTTAAACAGGAAATAGGCACTTCAGCTTCGGTTGTGAGCTTTCGTGTGTGACAGGTGGATGTTAGTATTTGCTCTCTGTGAGTACGTGTTGCTTTCGTGTATTGAAAAATGGATATTTCCCCAAGGAAGCGTCCAAAAATAATTGCTCTGAAGGATCACATTTCTGTGACATTGAGAGATATCGCTTCTGCAGTTGGTTGGGCAAATCAAGTGTATCAAGACTGCTTACGCGATACAATGCATCTGGATCATCGTCTCCAAAAAGGAGAGGAAAATGTGGAAGAAAACGAAAAACAACTCCACGAACTGATAATTATCTAATCAGAAATAGTAAAATGAGTCCAAAAAAAAAAAAAAAAGCACCGACTTTCAAAGAGATTTATTGGCTAGTGGTTGTGATGTTAATGATTCAACTGTACGCCGTAGGCTTCTGGAAGTTGGCCGGATGGCAAGAAGACCAACGAAAAAAACAATATTTGAATGCAATAATGAAGATAAAACGTTTAGCATGTGCCAAAAAATATAAATCATGGACTGCTGACGACTGGAGAAAAGTAATTTTCAGTGATGCAACTCATTTATTTGTGCAGGGTTACCAAGAAAATGTCGTTAGATGAAGTAACTGTGAACCCTTAAGTCTACAGCATATCAAACAAACAGTAAAACACCCTATGAAACAGATGTTTTGTGGTATTTTCACATCAAATGGCACTGAAAGCTTAGTTCCTGTTCAAGGTATGATGAATTCAGCTACGTACGTAGAAAAATTACAATGTAGGATTGTTCCATTCTTGCAGACATTTGACGGGACATTTCAACATTACTTGGCCCCATGCCACAATTCGAAATTGGTCAAGAATTCTATGCTGGAAAATCAAATTCATTTGCTTGATCGGCCTTAAAATTCACCAGACTTAAATCCCATAGAAAACTTGTGGAATATTTTGAAGAGACATTTAGGTAAATGGACTGTAGAACCAAAGAACGCATGATAACGAATGCTATAAAAGTGTGGTTCCACGATTATGAAGTCAAAATTATGCTCACTAAATTAGTAGAGTCAATGCCAAAACGAATTCAAGAGGTAATTTCTTCTAAAGGAGGACATACTTCATACTCATACAGGTATTTGTCAGTGTATATCAAGGCATAGAATGATACACTATCTACCAACAAGTAATTGGACACCTGTGATAGCAAAGGAAAACGAAGTTTATTCACCTTCAATAGTTGGTGGAGTCTCCACGAGCAGCGATTACAGCTGCGACCCTCCGGGGCATACTCTCAACCAGGCGTTATACGACGGCTAGCGGTATTTTCTTCCACTCGGCTTGAAGAAGACAAGTCAGTTCCTTCACCGATTTCGGACGGTGGGGGCACCTCTTAAGTCGACGCTCCAACTCGTCCCAGAGGGGCTCGACAGGGTTAAGGTCTGGGCTCTGCGCAGGCCAGTCAATTCGATTAACTCCATTGTCACCATTCCAAGCCATGGTGGACCTCGCAACGTGACAGGTAGCATTGTCATCCTGAAAGTAACATGGCTCCACCCTGTATAACTGCCACAACGTAGGAAGCGCATAGTCATCCAAAATGGTGCAGTAGGTCTCGGCGTTGAGTCTACCAGGAATTGCGACCAAGGGTCCCGTGTCATACCAGGAGAAACACTCCTATAGCATAATTCCACCGCTGCCGAACTTCACAGTTGGCACAATACATTCCGGCAGGAGGCGTTCTCCAAGCAGACGCCAAACATAGACCCTGCCATCCGAACGGTAACCGAGGGTGAACCTTGATTCGTCACTCCAGAGAACCTGTTTCCACTGTTCAACGGTCCACTTTCGACGTTCTTTGAACCACGTTAGTCGAGCAGCGCTATTGGATTTGGTGATCAAAGGCTTATGGGCGGCAGCACGTCCATGATAACCGAGTAGATGGGCTTCCTTGCTGATGGTATTCATCGAAAGAACACTCCCGGATGCCTGTTGAAACTCCTCGCGGATGTAGTCCATCGATGTGGTGCGGTTCTTCCGAATTTCTCTGGCCAGCACCCTTCGGTCTCTAACTCCCAGTTTTATGGGTCTGCTGGGTCGGGGCACATTCCGACAGTCACCTCTCATATTCCACTTGCCAATCACGTAGGCCACTGTCGATTTTAAGTACTTCAACTTGCTGGATATGTCATGTATGGATCGGCCATTTCTGTGATGCCCGACGATTACACCTTTCTCGAAATCAGAGAGCTCCGAACTGCGTGGCATCTTGCATGCGACTGGTTGCGTTGTAGTTTCCCACACGATATTTAACGGCGGCGGCCGTGACGTCTATCAGGACCGCAGATATCGTCGATTGCAGGGGTGTCCAATTACTTGTTGGTAGATAGTGTATAAAGGCAGAGTTTTGAAAAAAAAGGGTGATTTTTTACTTTGTCTTAATTAATTTGCGTAGTATAGTAGGTTACCCGATATCATTTCAAGTTCAGCGTCATATTGTTATTTCAGCATAAACGAGTGCCTTGAATTCTTCCCCATAGATGCCAACCATTACTGATTTTCCATAATAGGGTGAATGTATTTGTGAATGACCGGGTCCAGTAAATGACCAATTCCCACTGAAAATGTTTAAAATAAGCTCCACAGGCCTGTTAGCCAATGAAGTTGCACAAATAAGAGAAGCAGCTAAGTCTCTTGTAAGGCTTGTGATTGGCTGACCATAATTACGTGATACAGAATCCAAGATGGTGGTATACAATAAGTGCAGTAAGATTGTTTGTTCTGTTCAAACTCTACAATAAGGTAAGCCTTGTGCGATTAATCATGTAGTAATATAATATCACATATTATAGTAGTTCCTTTTTACTTTTATTACATTTGTTGTGGAACTTAAAAGTCATAAATGTATTTTTCATAGAAATAAAGCGTATATAACCTCAAATGCATGCCGTAGTAGTGGTGGTCACATACTGGAACAATTCCCTGGTATGGTACCAGTGAACAATCATTTCAGTCATACACTGGTGTTAAAAAATATTCTGTCTCGTGCTCTGTTACCAAGTATAATGACCACCTTATAAATAACGCGAATATTTTTGTACCACTGAATCACCTAAAAGGTTACTGCTACCAGTAAATGACCGACATAAATTGTGTGTCCGTCATTTACTATGTGATAGTAGTCATTTATTGGTTATACACTAATTACTGGATATTATGAAATTCTGGGCTAGTATTATTCATCTCGTTTATATAGATTATATTCCAACATGGAAGATTGTGCAGAGGGGAAGAACATAATCATCCTTTCGCTTCCGCTATATAGATGATTTGTCTGAAGCTATAGCGGCAGTACGAAGTGACACATGAGTGCCAACAAAACTAGTAAAACTTCCAATATTCCTAAAGGAACTCTCATAAAAAAATTGTATGATGAGGTACCCATGAAGAGTAGAATGTGGCCACCTTCAACTCTGACGAAAGAAGAAGAAGACAGCTTGGTAAAGTGGAAAATTGGAAAAGCCAAGCTAGGTTTTCCTATGCATCCTGATGATGTGAAGGATGCCGTCCTAAAGACTATAGTAGAAACTCAACGAAGTAATCCATTTCAAAACAATCGGCCAGGAAGGAAATGGCTAGAGTTATTACTGGAACGAAATCCTGCTGTAGCTAGAAGAAATACAGAAATAATATCGGAGGCGCGGGTTGCTCTTACGGAAGAAATTATACGGAAGTGGTTTAAGGAAGTAAGTGGTTTTCTGGAAGAAGTAGCTGCTAATGATTTGTCCAAAGATCGAAGCCGCGTATTCAATGTAGATGAGAGAGGAATGGAATTTTGTCCTAAAACAGACAAACTTGTAGGGCCAAAGATGTATAGGAATTTCTATGACATAACACTTGGTCAAGAGAAAAAAAATGCCTCACAGTACTCTGTAATTATTCAGCAAATGGTTCGACGTTAGATCCAATGATTGTTTATCCTTACCAGAAGGTTCCTAGAGATGTTGACGAATCTGTCACCGACGGATATGCAGTTTGGAGAAGCGAATCTGGATGGATGATAAGTGCAACATTTTTCAAATATATTGCAAATGTGTTTTATCCATGACTTATTGCTAAACAAATTGAGTTCCCTACACTTTTACTTCTGGATGGACATAAGTCCCATGTAAATGAGGAGCTGTACAAATTTTGTGTAAAAAAGCAAATTATGATATTTTGCCTTCCACCAAACGCAACGCATACTCTACAGCCTTGTGATGTAGCAATATTTCGACATCTGAAGAGCGAGTGAAGAAACGTTATCAGGAAGCACAAACAAGAAACTTCAAGACCAGTTTCAAAAGGTTTAATTTTGTTCAGCGAAGCTTGTCAGAAAACATTGAAAGCTGATACCATCAAGAGAGGTTTTGAAGTGCGTGAATTATTCGCTTTCGATCCTGATGGGGTCGACTATATTAAATGCATTTCAACTACACGAAAGGAGTTATTCCGTCAAGAACATGAACATACAGAAGAATACATTTTTGCACTCAGAGTGATAGAGAAGGATATACTTCTAGATATGCTGGAGTCCTTTAGAGAAACAGATGCAACCAGAATGGAACCAGTAACTGAAAAAGTATTGTTTTCTCTGAGGACGACCATAAAATCCTAAATTCACGTTAAGAGTTCTCAGTATGTCCTAAGCATGACAGCAGACAGACCAGCCAACATTTCTGCTTCAACAGAAGATAATACCTATCTAAAAAGTACTCGTATTATTGTACAGGATAGTGAAAACAATGGGAGTCAAATTAGTATGTATCAGATGATATTCCGATTGCAGTTCTTCATGAGTTTGATAATTATACTAATGTACCTCCCGGAACATCTAGAAGCACTGCCGCTGTTCCACATACATCATTTAGATCAAAAGGTGTAACTAATCTTTATAGTAATCACTTACACAGGTCAAAACATGGAAATGAAAAAGATATTGGAAAGAAGAAAAGAAAAACTGAAAAGATTCCTTTTGCTGTGATTTCGGAAAAATGGAAGAAATACTATGACAAGAAATCAAGAGATAAGGAAAAGAACGAAAGTGCAAAGCAAATATCGTAAAGCAAAAAGAGAGGAAAAGAAAAAAAAATGAATCCTAGAAAAAAATAATAAGAAAACGCAAAGATTGGGAGAGTGAAACTGAAACACATTCAGATGCAATGTCACTTGCTTCTGATATAGACTTGATTTTTGAGCTGTTTGCAACTCGCTCTGCGAGAAGTGATGTCCATAACATTGATTTCAATGAAAATGAATATGTTATCGTAAAATGTGAGGGGAAATATTATCTAGGAATAGTAGTGACAAGAGATAATACTGACTCCGAAGTAAGAGTCATGGCAAAAGCCAACCAAAGCAAATGGAAATGGCAAAAAAGGTTGATCAAATATGGTACAGCCATATCGATATAATAGCGCGCATTAAAGAGCCTGAGACAAAGGGTCTTGTCTTTTCAAAGTTCCTGAAACGGATAATTACTGCTGTAGCCTGTAATGATATGTATTCTTATGTTTTACTTTAAATAATTCCTAATTATAATTATATTTGTTATTAATTCCAAATTCCTGATAGAGTACACAGGATAGGCTGCTTGTAGTTTTGCTTAAATGTTAATAAATTATATTTGTTTTTAATCTGAATCGAACTTAGTTTTTGTTTATAGGTAGCCTGATTTTCCTCTTGTCTAAGTTGATCCTTCTAAACTTAATTTGAATGAACATTATTAGTAACATTTCCACATTTTAATAGAGATTAAACTAGAAGAAATTACTCTGAGGCTGACTTTATAGGAAACCCGTGTTAAAAGACAAGAAAATTACAATTTCCATTGTTTTAAGCCACACATTTCAATAATTTCTGCCTGCGGCCATTTATTGGTACCAGAGTAGTCAATCACTGGAAAGAAATGGTCATTCTCTGGGGTTCAAGGTAAGAGAAAGTTGTCTTCTTTATTCTGACTTTCTCTCTACCGCTAGAAAAAAAATCAACATGTTTGTAGTACTCTATTAATCTTCTAGATGCTTTTTACAGAAAGTTCTATTTGACTGTGATTGAATTTCATACAGCAATCAGGGAATATTCATGTTGTAACTTTTAACTGGTAATTTACTAGAACTCTAACCCTAATACCAATTTTGTGTTAGAATTACCGAAGTACGGACATGATGAAATTTCGAAAAATCGCTATCTGATTTTTCTGCTTCTTCCTCAGAATCCCAGGACGTCGCGAATTTGTCATAATTTGGGTTATTCTCTAGAACGATGTTATACAGAATAGAATTTGAAGGGGAATCTGTAGGAGGTAGTTTCCGTAAGAGGAACAAATTCCGTCTTTCAAAACTTTCTAAAAAGGAAGTTAGACGGAGCGAAGGTTTCTCCCGTAATCGTACTTTTGTTGTTACTTGCGATGCTGCCGCTGTCCATCATTTGATTATCCTCGAAATCGGTGCTACGTATAATGAATTTTAAAATATTACGATGTCAAGTATTATTTTGTGCATAAATGTTTGTGTTTCAGCTTGAAATTAGGGGCAAAAATCTCCAAAACCGGAACTCAGACAGAGCAAAAATGTACCTATAATTTGTTAATTCCGTTTTTCACAATGTTTCTTCCGCCCTCTGTTGTTTTCATATATATATATATAAAAAAGATGATACATGTACTCTAGGCATCGTGAAAGGTACGAGTACCAGAGTTCTTCCAGTCCTCCCAGCAGAAATTGCACATGCAATCAAGAACATGAAGCGGGGAAAAGCTCCAGGAGAAGATGGAATTACTGTAGACATCATACAAGAAGCAAGTGGAGAAATCGAAACAGTACTCGCCCAAATTTTCACTCGATGTCTTAATGAAGGGAAGATTCCTGAGGATTGGAACAACGCCACAATGATCTTGCTACATAAAAAAAGTGACATTGAGGATCTCAGGAACTACAGACCTATCAGCCTCCTATCAGTGGTTTATAAAATCTTCACTAAAGTTCTTTCACACCGTTTGAAGGTAACACTGGACATGGCTCAACCGAGAGAACAAGCTGAATTCAGTAGTGGCTACAGCACTATAGATCATATCCACGTACTGAGAGAGCTAATTGAAAGAGCGAAGGATTATGAACTTCCATTGTGCATGGTTTTTATTGATTAAGAAAAGCCTTTGATTCGGTGAAACCATCAGCAGTTACAACGGCTCTGAAATCCTGCGGTATTGAAGATGCATACATTAATATTATTAATAACATCTATGAAAATGCAAGTGCAAAGATTCGGCTGTTTGAGAATATAACACACATAAAAATTGGAAAGGGAGTGAGACAAGGTGACACCATATCTTCGAAGCTTTTTAATGCCACATTGGAGGGTGTCTTTCAGTCGCTGAGCTGGGAAAACAAGGGGATAAAGATTAATGGTGATTATCTATCCCGCCTTCGTTTTGCTGATGATTTTGCAACTTCCCCATCAGAGCTGCAGAGTATGATTCAGGAACTTGCTGACAAGAGTAAATAAGTGGGATTGAAAATGAACTTTCAGAAGACAAAAGTAATGTTCAATGCCTTTACAAGAAATGAAGATTTATCGATTGATGGAGAAAAGCTGGAGATAACAGACACGTACGTTTATCTTGGACAGCAGATATCAAGTGAGGGTCACATTGGTGAAGAAATTAATCGGCGTACAAAACTTGCCTGGAGAGCTTTTGGAAGAAACAGCATGATTTTCAAGAGCAAAATGCCATTATATCTTAAAAGAAAAGTGTTTGATCAATGCATTGTTCCAGTGCTTACGCATGGTGCAGAGACGTGGACCTTAACTAAAAGAGACATACAAAGGCTGCAGACAACTCAAAGAGCATGAAGAGGTGCATGCTTGGTGTAACCAGGAGAGATAAGAAAAGGAACTCGTGGATCCGAAAAATGACAAGAGTGGAAGACATCATGATCAGAGTTAAGTCCCTGAAATGGCAATGGGCTGGACATACTGCTAGAAAGACCGACCATCGATGGGCAGCCGAAATTTTAGATTGGATTCCGAGGGACAGAAAAAGACCCAGAAGAAGACCACAAGGGAGATGGGTGGATGAAATTCGAAAGTATGCGGGAGTGACATGGAGGAGACTGGCACAAGACAGACCGTTGTGGAGGAAATTTGGGGAGACCTTCGTCCAGCAGTGGATTGATAATGGTTGACAATGATGATGATGATGATGATATATATGTATAAAATTTTATTCCACAAATATATGCAATTTAATTTGAAATCAGTGGTAAAATGTCCGAAAACGGAAGTCGGGGAGCTTTGAATTTCTCGCGTAATCGTAATTTCTCTCTGTGTGTCTCTCTCTGTCTCTCTCTCTCTCTCTCTCTCTCTGTTTTTTATTTTTATTTTTAGACAATGAGTTCACTGTCACATATTGTTGTTAAGTATTTTTTCCCCTTAAATGTTTGCATTTCATCTCCGATAAGGGTTGGAAAGCTTTTCAAAAAACGGAAGTGACGACGTAAACAATTTGTAAGAATCGGTGCATGGTATTAAGAAGTATTCATATCCTCAAAGTTATTCCATTTATCTAAAATAGTGAATGTTTCATTATTATGTATTTCATAATTCTCAGGCTGAAGTTCTTTCAACATGATGGATGAAATATAAAGTCATTAAGAATGAACGTCGAAACCTTTTTGGCTATACGAACCGTGAACTACAAACTCTACAGTTCAGTTCTTCAGTAAAATTGGTTACATGGGAGCAATAGTGGTTTCCAACTCTGCTATAATTTGAGGGCATTACGAGAGAGAGAGAGAGAAGAAGAAGTAGACAAATCTAAAAGATTTCTAAGAGTATTTTTCTTTTAAACAGCATTTTTAATTCTACCAGAAGCAAATTACATTACAGTGCGAAAACTCATAGGATACGTACCCAGCATGCCCTGCGAAGCGTAGCACCTCAACGTGGTATCGATTCCACAAGTGGCCGGAAGACTTCTATATAGATGTTGAGTCATGCCGTCTGAACAGCCGCCCAAAGTTACCTGGTATTTGTAGGGGCAGGATCTTGGGCGCGAATGGATCTTTCAACCACGTCCCATAAGTGCTATATTAGATTCATGTCGGGCGAACGTGCTGGCCACACCCCTCGTCGTAACTGTTCAGAATGCTCCTCGAACCAATTTTGGACAATTTGGGCCCGATGACATGGTGCGGTGTTCGCCTGGAAAATCCCATCATTGTTGGGTTACATGAAGCCCATGAAGGGCTGCAAATGGTAATCGATTACCGGTTAATGAGGTGTTTACGAGGACTAGAGTAATCAAACCGCGCCACGTTAAGACTCCCCACGTATGCCTGGGACAACCACCAGCTTTCACAGTGCCTTGTTGACAGCTTGGGTCCACAGCCTCGTGGGGTCTGCTCCACACCCGAACCCTACCATCAGCTCGTAACAACTGATAGCGTGACTCATCGGACCACGTCATATGTTGCAATCCTTCCATGGTCCAAATACCGTGTCCATGAGCTCAGGTGAGGCGCTGTGTCCGATGCCGTGGTGTTAACATAGGCACACTTGTGGATCTTCTGCTCCCAAACCCCATGGACGCTACATTTCGCTGCGCTGACCTAAGGGATATGTCTCTGGTACCTCCTGTATTGAATGTGCATGCTATTTCAGCGAATGCCGCCGCTTGTCTGTTAGCATGGACAATCATAGTCAGACGCCACTGGTCATGGTCATTCAGCACCCGTGGTCGTCCACGGTGATAATACCTTCCATGAGATTTCTCGGTACACGCGTGACACGTGGATCGAGGAAATTTGACGGAAATTGAATGCCCCATCCGTCTGGCTTCACTACCATGCCTAGTTCAAACTCGGATAATTCACGTCGTCTTGCCGTAATCCTGTTGGCGGTTGTTCAACCTGACTCACGAGGTTACACCTCGTAACTGATAGAAATCGTAGCTTGCGCCGATACCTTTATACGACGTCAGCGTCAGTTAAAAATGTGCATACTGCTGTCCCATGACTTTTGGCATTTCAGTGTATGTTTAATGCATTTTTTCTTTTCTTTTCTTCTGTAATAATTGTTTATTACAGAAAACAACTTCCAGAGATTGACATCTATATGATTTCCGGTTTCAATCATCTGCGCGAATGAGAAAGCATAGATATTTATACTATCCTTTCAGCTATTCTACCATTTTGGGACTTGGAATCTGTACAGTTCTATTCAGACCCGCTCTATGCTGGTGTTAAATTACAGTCCAAGCCCTAGGGAACGAACAAATGACGAAGCATTCATTCTGATTTTCTCAGAAACCATACATAAATTTGCGTTTCCTGCTGATATCATACATACCATAGGCGGACGATTTCAGATAGGTGAAAAAGAGAGCAAACCTTCAGCTGTTACTGCTGAATAGCTCAAATGCAAAAACCTGTTACCGTCCGACGTATAAAGATCTTGTAGATAAATTTAGAACAGAAACTAATACCATTAAATTTACAACGGCCGTTCTATGAAAACTGAGAGTTAAATCCCCCAAAATGAAGAAATATAGGTACAGTAAAATATAGTATATGTTATTCTTTTTCAAAGTATCTTCCCTCGGATGATATACAACGGTCCCATCGTTCAGTCCACTTTTCAAAGCATGTGGCGAAAGTATTTTGTGGAAACTGCTTTAGCGACCCCTGTACAGCTTGAGTAACGTCAGGATCTGTATTGAATGTTGCGCCACGGAACTCTTGCTTCATTGTTAGAAACAACCAGAAATCGCACGAAGCGAGATCAGGATTTTAGGCAGGCTGTGGCATGATTTTAATACTGCAATTCGTAAAAAACTGTTCAACACAAGCAGCCACAAGTAGGCGGACTTTACATGGAGTAGGATCCACTTGCCCACCAGTTCCGGTCCCTTAATCGATATGTGTCGTCGCAGACGCTTCGAGACTTAAATGAAATGCCCACAGAAATTACAGTAATTTGTGGAGGAGTGGTATGCTAGTAGACTACACCTTTACGATCAAAGAAAATTGTCATCATCACCTTCCCAGCTGATTTGATTTGGCGGGCGTTTTTCGGGGAGGCGAATCTGTGTTCTTTAGACATTCGCCGCGCGCTTCGTGACGGTGTCGAAAGAGCGAACCCATGTTTCATCGACAGTTATTACTGTGTTTAAAACGTTTGGATGATTTGCAATCATTTGTTTCCACTTATGGCATACTTGAACTCTGGCAAACCGTTGTTCTCTCGTCAGGTGATGAGGTACCCATCTGGGACACACATGATGCAGCAGTAATGTTTCGCGTAGAATGAGGAATGCCGAACGTTTTTGAAATATTAGTTGACGACGCTATATATTCGCACGTCATTTGTAGGTCAGCTTGCAAGATTGCTCAAACTGTGTTAACAATACGCTCCGTAAAAACACTTTCAGGTCGACCAATCCCAAGGGCGTGTTCTGCCAAGAAACGTTATTTTTTTGAAATCATGATGCCATATAAAAATGGTTGACACTGAAATATTTATCTTTGCGACGTTTTTTTTTCATTAAATCAACTGTCTCGGATACGTTTTACATAAACGATAACAAAATGTTATCTCACAACGCATTTCACTTTTCAAATCTGAATCACTCACCTCCATAGCTGTATGGCGAAATTCAGACGTACCTTAAACAACTGCGCAATAACTAAACCAGAATCAACTGCCACGGCTAATAACTATTGCCATAGATACTTCCTTAATTCAGTTAGTCGTCTGCGTGGTAATTTTTCCCTTCGCACTATTGCCAACTCAAAAAGTTACTCTCAATTGTTTTGGAACGGCCTTTATAGATTTTGCAAGTTCTGCACTCATGTTTTCTTAGCAAGCATGCACTTCTCCATGCTCTTTGAGTTGTCTGCAATCTTTGCATGTTTCTTTTAGTTAAGGTCCACGTCTCTGCACCATACCTAAGCACTGGAAGGAGGCATTGATCACACACTTTTCTTTTAAGACATAATGACATCATCATCATCATCATTGTCAACCATTATCAATCCACTGCTGGACGAAGGTCTCCCCAAATTTCCTCCACAACGGTCTGTCTTGTGCCAGTCTCCTCCATGTCACTCCTGCATACTTTCGAAATTGCTCTTTAACATAATACTGTTTCTTCCAAAAGCTCTCCAGGCAAGTTTTATACGCCGATTAATTTCTTCATCAATGTGACCTTCACTTGATATCTGCTGTCCAAGATAAATGGAATTATTGGTTTTCTCCAGCTTTTCCCCATCAATCGACAAATCTTCATTTCTTGTAAAAGCATTGTACATAAATTTTATCCTCTGAAAGTTCGCTTTTAATCCCATTTCGTTTCTGTTGTTAGAAAATTTCTGGATCATACTCTGCAGCTCTGATGAGTTGCAAAAATGAATAAGCCATCAGCAAAACGAATTTGAGCTAGATAATCTCCATTAATCTTTATCACTTTGTTTTCCCAGTTCAGTGATTGAAAGACATTTTCCAAAGTGGCATTAAAGAGTTTGGGATATATAGTGTCGCCTTGTCTCACTCCCTTTCGAATTTTTTTGGGTGTTGTATTCTTAAATAGCCGAACCTTTGCACTTGCATTTTCATAGATGTTATTAATAATATTAATGTATGCATCTTCAATACCACAGGATTTCAAAACCATTGTAGCTGCTGATGGTTTCACAGAAGTAAAGGCCTTTTCATAATCGATAGAAGCCATGCATAACGGAAGTTCATATTCCCTCGCTGTTTCAATTAGTTCTCTCAGTACGTGGATATGATCTATAGTGCTGTAGCCACTACTGAATCCAGCTTGTTCTCTCGGTTGAGCCATATCCAGTGTTACCTTCAAGCGGTGTGAAAGGACTTTAATGAATATTTTATAAACCACTGATAGGAGGCTGATAGGTGTGTAGTTCCTGAGATCCTCAATGTCACCTTTTTTATGTAGCAAGAACATTGTAGCATTTTTCCAATCCTCAGGAATCTTCCCTTCATTAAGGCTTCGAGTGAAAACTTGGAGGAGTATTGTTTCAATTTCTCCACTTGTTTCTTGTATGATGTCTACGGTAATTCCATCTTCTCCTGGAGGTTTCTTGTATGATGTCTACGGTAATTCCATCTTCTCCTGGAGCTTTTCCCCGTTTCATGTTCTTGGTTGCATGTGCAACGTCTGCTGGGAGGACTGGAAGAACTCTGAGCAGAAGTTGCACATGCAATCAAAAACATGAAACGGGAAAAAGCTCCAGGAGAAGATTTAATTACCGTAGACATCATACGCGAAGCAAGTGGAGAAATTGACGAGTAGTGAGATAGATACAATGGTTTCGTGCAGGGGCTGGACACCCCCTCGTTAATCTTCGGATCTGCCAGCGTAGCACACCATGTCACTTCGATGATTTCTAAAATCAAACTATATTTGCTTTTTTATTTATTTATTTACAGATTTTTCTGAATGGCATATGTATTGTGTCACGAAGACCGAAAAACAGAAGTTGTTACAGACAGTGAAATGAGTAACGTAAAAATAAAGGAAGAACGAAGAAAATAAAACGCATCTGATGCTGCGCAGGAGCCGGACCCGTAGGTGTAGACGACACAATGTTGATTAATGAGAGATCCAGACATCCGGTCCATATGAGTCCGCAGAAAATGAGCAGCTCCTGGTATGCAGTCACGCTCCACGTGTTCGTACTTACATGTGGCAAATTCTGTCAGGGCACTGAAATTTTGAAAAAAAGAGCTGTGGTCAAGTTAAATATCATTAAAGGAAAACATT
This sequence comes from Macrothele yani, assembly GCA_039090855.1. Taxonomy (NCBI): domain Eukaryota; kingdom Metazoa; phylum Arthropoda; class Arachnida; order Araneae; family Macrothelidae; genus Macrothele; species Macrothele yani. The sequence goes on from CM077007.1 coordinate 31,866,518, forward strand.
AAACAACAGACTGACTGAAAGAAATCTAATACTAATTTTATTGAAAACAATGCAACTGCAGTTACATTCAACCAGAAGGACCATTCCTAGATTTCTTGAGCTCCTTCAGTAGGATTTCAAATAAAAGTCACGTACGAGAAATAAATCCGAGAAAAGTTACTTCACACTTTTCAATTTAGATGTGATATTGGTATTTCCTATTCAAATCCTCAAATCCTCGAATCCCGCGAATCTTGAAGAAGATTTGAGATTCGAAAACTCGAATCTTAACCTAAAAAAACCTGGCGTTTGAGGCTTGTTCTATATCGATGTTCGTCCGAATTTTTGTTAGCATCAAGAGTACTGACATTAGAAAACACTCAAAGAAGATCGTCTATAGTGTTACATAGCTATTTGAAATAGCTCGTTAGTTTCAAACCGGATGCAACAAACAATGAAGGAATTGTTCAGCCAATCACAGAGAGAAAAAGCCGAAGCAACTGGCGTCTCCGATTGGACAGTTCCTTTGCCACCATACCTCAAGTATAGTGGGAAAAGTGACTTAGCCATATTTTATCTTTCCCCCGGCAGACATTTCCGTGGTAACGAGCGTGAGAACGGAGGGGAGGAGTGTGGCCGTGAGCCGTGTCGCGCACATGACTCAAGTTACTCTGTCTGCAGCTCAGAGTTTCTAGTTCTACTCAACACTCTGCGGCGTCTCATTTACACACAGTATGCACTCGGTGTTATGCGGTCCGTATATTTTGAAGTATTTTAAGAAGTATTTTTTTCCCTTTTTTTTCTTATAATTATTCTTATATGAAGGATTCGAGAGATTTGATGGATTCGAGCACAATTTAGGATTCGGATTTGGATTCGAGAAAACTTAGGATTCGTCGTACCTCTAGCATTTACTAAAGGAGCACTTCTGGTGTAAACGCAAATCGAAAAGTAAATACGTTCTCACCTTTAAATAGAGTCATTTCCAAAAGTTTAAGACCTCCTCCTGTCAATTCATTGAAAATTTAGTTTTTCAAAGAAACAACTAATTACTAGTCAGAGATTTTTGACAAAAACGACACCACAGATGAATATTTACATTTTTTAGAACACAAAAAAAAACCGAAATCAGTACTATGTGTGGCCACCTTTGCTGTTTTTTTTTTTTTTTGTAACGGACAGAATACGAGTAGTTATTGTTATATTTTAATAGGTTTACATACGGAGACGTGTTTCGTAGAAATAAACAAGTTATTAAAATCATGCAATGCATTGATTATGATACGCTTTCCAACATACCAGACATTATTACTCAAGTTATGAGGATAATGGCTCTGGAATAAATCACGCTCCTGTGTCCTGACCTTTGATCCCATTTCGATGATATTCAACAGAACCGGTTCAGTACACCTCAAGAATAACATACTAAAGTTTTGTCGCAATAGAAGCAATTTTACGCAAGTTATCAGAATAATGGCTGAGGAATAAATCTTGCTTTTGTGCAATGACCTTAGACCCCATTTCGTTGATATTCAACAGAACCGGTTCACTATACCGCCGGAACAACATGATAACGTTTTGTCGCAATCGAAACATTTTTTGGTAAGTTATGACGCACAAGGGCAATGGAATGGATCCCACTCCAGTGTCCTGACCTTTAACCCCATTTCTCCCATTTTCAATAGGGTTTGTCTCCATGTAGTTCCTTACCAAATACTAAAATTTCATCGAAATTGAACCATTTTTACGCAAGTTATGACGCATAAGGGCAATGGAATAAATACCGCTTTTATGCCCTGCCTGACCTTTGACCCATTCGCCAATTTTCAATAGGGTTCGTGCCGAGTGGTTTCCTACCCCATACTAAAATTACATCGAAATCGAACCATATTTACGCATGTTATGACGCATAAAAGCAATGAAATGGATCCCGCTTTTATGTCCTGACCTTTGACCCCATTCCACCCATTTTCAATAGGTTTCGTTCCCAGGCGGTTCCTTACCACATACCAAAATTACATCGAAATCGAACCATTTTTACGCAAGTTATGACGCATAAGGGCAATGGAATAAATCCCGCTCTAATCCCTGCCTGACCTTTGACTCCAATTTGCCAATTTTCAATAGGGTTCGTGCCCAGGTAGTTCCCTACCACATACTGAAATTTCATCGAAATCGAACCATATTTACGCATGTTATGACGTATAAAAGCAATGAAATGGATCCCGCTCTTACGGCGTGACCTTTGACCCCACTTCACCCATTTTCAACAGGGTTCGTCCCCTGGTAATCCCCTACCACATACTAAAATTTCATCGAAATAGAACTATATTTATGCAAGTTATGACGCATAAGGGCAATTGAATGGATCCTGCTCTTATGGCGTGACCTTTGACCCCACTTCACCCATTTCCAATAGGGTTCGTCCCCTGGTGGTCCCCTACCACATACTAAAATTTCATCGAAATCGAACTATTTTGCATGAGTTATCGTGACGACAGACAGACAGACGGACGGAAAAAGCTGGAGCATATACGCTTCTTCAACCTACGGTTGGAAAGCGTAAAAAGGGCAATTTTATACAATCCCCTAACGTTTTGGTGGCATTTTTTTTAACCCCCACCACACTTCAACAAATCTCTGAAAAAATCCTAAGTTTTCTATAAACTGACCCTTTGGTGAAATGACCTTTCGATCAAATTAACTTTTAGGTGGAGAGACCTTTCGGTGATAACCTTTGGGATCAACTAACACTTCGATTCATATTAGACATCATCCTTCCACTCTTGCAAAAGACAAGGGAAAAACCGCTCAGCAGGATTCGGGTCAAACGATGTTAACACACGGCGACCATTTCATCGCAGGAGTATTTATTTATGATTTATGTACATTGTGCGGCCTTAACCACCACACATTTTTTTTTCATCCTCACCGCTAGGAAGTTGGTTTTCGTCCGGTCACCAATGTAACTTTTGTTTTGCCGACAGCAAGATTCGAACCCGCATATTCCTATTCTGAAACAGCTGTTCTCTTAATAGCAGACCTTTCGCTGCTTCGTTGTTCATTTTACGTATATGTCTCCCTCAGTGAGGGTTACAATTAAATTTTGTAATAAACTGAAAGTCCCATGTTTGGGAACTCGGATGTTGTTACTGATGGGATTGTAATTAAGGTAATAGATTTATGCAGTGTGTCTATAAATTTGATTTGGAGAGTAATCTGTCAGCTATTGTTTGTTTTTTTCGAATTGTGTTCGAAAGAAATGTCTGGTGATTGGTGTTCAGCATTCATATTGGATTGTACACTGTTGTATTGTGGTTGGTTGTAGAGTGTATTTTGGTATCAACTGCTTGAAATAAAAACTTATGTCTGTGTTTAAAAGTTTTTAATTTTAATTTTAAGGGATTTTCAGTTGTGAATTGTAATAAAATAGTTTGGAAATCCTTTGGATCGGTTTTCGCATTTTAGAGTTTAATGAATGTTGCTTTGTATGATTTAGCATAAAGTGTTTTGTAATAAATTATGAAAAATTTGCAATGAAATGTCATGAAATATTCGAATGTTGTGAATGGAATGTAAAATATACTTCACATGTTTAGGAAGTAAATCTTCAGAGATTGTTTCTCAAATATTTGAACTCGGTGTGATTGTAACTTGAAAGATGTGCCTTTTGGCGTTGTATTTTTGTTTGAAAAATAAAGACCTGTTGGTCAGTTCGTTCGTGTGGCGACGATCTCTTGGTCTGATCAGATAAATCTCCTATCACCCCATGTTGAGTGGTGCCGAGAGTTCGGGCTTGCAGCTGTTCTCGGGTGTGTAGTATTGCTGTCGTAAACTCTTCAACTTTAAAGATGTGTACTTACCCTGTTGTGCCTTTAGTTTGGCGGTACAGGAAATTGTCATCTGTCTTACCTATACGTCACAAACGTACGGAACAGAACAGAATATATTTTTGTCCTTTGATGATGAACAAAAGCTGTTATTCAGAAATTCGTTAGTTTAAAAAGAAAAAAGATATTTTCCATTCTTTGTGTTTGGCTATTTTTTTTTCTGAGATGTTTTCCAAGAATTTTTAAAACTAAAGAGACTATTTTAAATGCCTTATTATATAAGCTAGAAATTCCGCATGTATGCTACATATTCTTACGTTTACACTTGCATGTATCGTTCTGAATGGATTATGTAACAATATGACACACATTTTAAAATAATTTAATAAGTAACTGAATTCGAAAAAGATATTTTGCTTTTGTGTTTTCAGATCTTTCACTACTGAAAAATATTTTCCTTTGTTAGTAGGGAGCACTGATTTAGAATACCGTGGAATAATTTCACGCTTTAGGTTCTGAAGATTTCATGAAATTTGTAACAAAAGTTCAGATTTTTGTTTGACTTTCAACCTTTCAAAATCACGTCCTCCGGAGGCCCTAGTTTTCTGTCTTATAATGGCAGCTCTGCGTGTCGTTATTAGATTAAGACATCAGTTATTAAAATTTTGCGTTCAGAAGGGAATTTGATTTATAACAGAATTAACTTTGAACGTTTCTAGGCGAAAGGCATAAAAACGGAAAAAAACTGATGAAAAATATTATGGGAACGCTAGAGGACATAATTGAAAAACAAAGGAACATAATTCATTTGACTTTTCCTCGTGCGTCCTAAAAGATATTTTCGTTAATATAACTAAGAAATGAAATGAAAAGAACGAAGAACTGACACTAGTGCATATAAATTTGCAAATCGTATTATCATAATATTTTGGAAATTTTATTTTAGAAAAACGTATAAGAAATGAATTGTGGATGAAGATGAACAACAATCAGTGCTGTATAAAAAAAAAACTGGAATTAAAATTCTGAAATTGGGAAGCTGCACGGAAAGAAATTAAACTTTTCTAGTAAAAGTATGAAGAAAGAACTGTTTAATGCTTAAATCGTTGAGCACAAGCATTTATTTTTGCAGATTATCTTTTTAAAAAAAGAGACATACTTGAAAAGAAAAGTACATATTCTCAAAATGTAGAAATAAAGCTTAATGGAAAATTAATAACTATCAGGCCGCGCCCTAAGAAAGAGGGAATTTTTTTATCTTTATCAAGTCATGTACACTGTTTAAATTTAAATTTTTTACTAGAAAGTAATGCAACTCCAGCTATCCCATTTTTTGGGGCAAAGATAAACAATGGCGCGATGCATGAAACATGAATAGACATGGTGCAATGCCTGAAAATTCACACCGTTTAGGTTGGATACCATACCATGGTGCATAATTGCATCATGTTTTTGTGTATTTCTTGCACAGGGACGTCGCTAGACTTCGAAATCAGAGTGAGCGAGCACTATTTTTGGTGGGGCAAACTTGATAGCATTTTTTGTTTACCGAACACTGAAAGAACTAATTTTAAACGCTTTTGCTACCGGCTAGAAAGGAATCCGTGCTTCCCCGTCCTCCACCTGGACACACAAACACGGGTCTGACTAGCTATGCCACTGGTATTAGATACAAGCGTTGCTAAAATGTTGCCTTCAACTTTTTGCTTGCTCTGAATGCATTGTCTTAAATTGCTTTTCAAAATTCTGCATTTCTGCTTACCAAAATAGTACTGTGCTTGAACAATTTAAAGGAAAACGTCGCTTTTTTACGCTTTCCAACCGTAGGTTGAAGAAGCGTATATGCTCCAGCTTTCCCCGTCTCTCCGTCCGTCCGTCTCTCCGTCCTCGCGATAACTCGCGTAAAAATGGTTCGATTTCGATGAAATTTTAGTATATGATAGGGATCACCTGGGGATGAACCCTATTGAAAATGGGACAAATGGGGTCAAAGGTCAGGACATAGGAGCCGCATCCATTCCATTGCACTTATTCGTCATAACATGCGTAAATATCGTTCGATTTCGATCAAATTTCAGTATGTCGTAGCGGACTACCTAGGACCGAACCCTGTTGAAAATGGGTGATGTGGGGTCATAGGTCAGGATATAGGAGCTGGATGCATTCCATTTCCCTTTTGCGTCATAACTTGCGTAAAAATTATTCGATTTCAACGAAATGTTAGTATGTGGTAGGGGACCATCTGAGGACAAACCCTATTGAAAATGGGTGAAATGAGGCCAAAGGTCAGGACATAGGATCGGGATCGATTCCGTTGCCCCTATGCGCTATAACTTACGTAAAAATGCTTCGATTGAGACAAAACTTTTCATGCTGTTCCGGAAGTATACTTTACCGGTTCTGTTGAATATCATCGAAGCGGGGTCAAAGGTCGGGTCATAGGAGTGAGATATGTTCTACAGCCATTGTCCTCATAACTTGAGAAATAACTTGAGTAATGATTTCTGGTATGTTAGAAACCGTAACATAATCATTGCATTGCACGATTTTACTAACCTGTTGTTTATCTAAATCAAATTTTAAGTCGTGTCACTTACACACAACACCTCTCCTCCGCCTACCTTAAACATCTAACCGGCTTTAACGAATTTACTCGGTGCTAGAATAATAAGCTGAAATCAGCTCGAACGAATATATCCGTCTTCAAAAATGAACCGAACACTACTTGAACGAGTGAATCTGCACATCACGGACTAATTATCTGCTGAAAGGTCTCTAACAATCACAACGAAGCTAGGAAAGGAGAGAGATAATGTTTGAGTCATTTGTTTTTACCGTGACATGATGTCTGTGTCAGGGACACTAGACATCTTGGCACTGGGAATAATCAAGACATTCTACGTCATTCGTTAGGCCATAGAAAAGGGAATATAGGACTAGAAGAAAGCGCTTATCACACGAGTCACAGGTTTATGGTCGTTACTTCTGAGATAAGAGGGGGAAACGAATTGTTTTATTTTACGTTCATATAACCGGTCTGTTATATGAGCTTATCGGCCGCTTAAACGGTTAACACTCTCTTTCTTCGAACCAGCTACTTTGCCTTGCACTCCTACAAAGCAGCCGTCAGTCACTTCCTGCACTTTCACTGTTTCGGAGCAGTCTTATGAGCGCTATGTATATTTAGATTCCACTTTCAGTGGTGAAATCCTCTAATTTGTGAAGAAAACAAACAGCAGAGCGATCAGTAGAGACCCCCTCAGTTAATCCCTATCCACCCGCCTCATTAGCCCCCTGGCTATACAAACATGAAAAATTGTCTTTAATTAAGGACTTACAAAAGTAGAGGACACTTGAATTTTGATGGCCCTATGGATGCTATTTTGATAACCTTACTATAGAAAAGAAAACAACACTTCCTATGGGAAAATACGTAGGGGTACATGAGGTAAAATACTAGACTTATTACTTGGGAAAGTCCAGATTATATTTTAAAGTTAAATACACTGGCGGAAAGTGAAAAAAGAACACCAAGAAGGAGACGTCTGATACAAACGAAATTTATACAGCATAATAACAGAATACAGAGGATAACGTGATCAAAACATTATGACAAAATACAGCTACATTATCTGGTAAACTGAAAAATAAAATTTTACATGTAACATGGTTAGTACGAGGTTGAACCGCCATGAACTACGTCACACTGTGCAATTCCGGCATGGAGTCTGTCGTAGAGATGTTGGATGTAAGCTTGGGGTATTGAGTTCCAAGCATCTTCAACCTGGACGCGTAAATCGGGGATGGTCGTGGCTGCCCGTGGAGACCGGATAGGTCGTTGTCCCATAAAATCCCACACGTGCTCAATGGGGACAAATCCGGTGAACGTGGAGGCCATGGAAGTTGTCTCACACCCTGAAGTGCATGTTGCGTTGCACGTGCCGTGTGTTGGCGTGCGTTATCTTGCTGGAAAACACCACGATAGACCGACCATACAAATGACACAAAAACGGGATGAATGATGTTGTTGATATAGGAGGTGTTGTTTAACGTACCAGGTACAAACACTAGTTGTGTACGGGAGAGATAGCTGATCGCTCCCCACAACAGGAGACCAGGTGTAGGCCCTGTGTGTCGCTGGCGGATGCAAGAAGGGTGGAGAAGATCCCCTGTGCGTCTGCGAACACGCATATGGCCATCGGAGGCTCCCAAGCAGAATCTGCTTTCATAGCTGAACACGACAGATCGCCATTGCGTTCTCCAGTGCGGACGTTGGCGACACCACTGCAGCCGTTCCTGACGATGGGCTAGAGTCAGAGGTAGACATGCCAGAGGCACACGTGCACGTAGTCCTGCATGCAGTAGACGGTTGTGGATTGTTCGCACTGTCACTTCAGGTGCAACGGCAGCTCGGATTTGCGTCACAGTGGATCTTCTGCTTGACAACGTCGCTCTTCTTATGCGTTGTTCGGTCCGCTCATCAGTCCGTTTGTGACTCCCAGTTCCACGTCTTCTCGTGTGGGAATGTTCCTCGGACCATCTACGCCACCATCGTACCACTACCGATACTTCCCGTCCAATTCTCTCCGGAATACGACGATACGACCACCCGGCCTCGCGGAGTCCGACTAGACGACCTCGCTCACAGTCCGATAACTGCTGAAATCGTACACGTCTTTCATGTCCAGGAATTGCAGTTTCTTCAGGGTCTTCGCACGTGTCCGTACGCCAACTACTGATTACATTCACTTCGCCGTACTCCTTAAATACCACCGACAATAATTTGCATACTATGCCATGCTGTGGCGTAAGCGCTCACCGGTTGGTCCCGAAATTAACATCACACCTACGTAAACTCGGCCCCATTAACATTTCAGATCGTCCGCCAATTCCTTCTTGGTGTTCTTTTTTGCACTTTCCGCCAGTGTATACTGAAAAATGGCCCATTTTGAATTGGGTGGTCAAACCCAGGGTGGGTTCAAGCCCACTCCCGCATCCCCATTGGCGACGTCCGTGTTCTTGCAATTACACAATAGTATTACAAAATGTTTAAGATAATATTGATCAACTTGCATCTCTGTTACTGCATGGACACGTTACAAGAATGCTTGCTGCCTCATATATGTCAAGGAAATAAGCTAAAGTATGATTATTTTTCCAATTAATCATATAAAGAGAAATATCCACATTTTGAGCAACAGCTTCAGATTTATGAAAGGTACGCTTAAATTTTGTATTGCACTGGTTTTCATAAATTAAGGGGAAAAACACGCAGTAATTTATAAAAAAATGCATGATGAAATGGTATGAAATACGATGTAAGCCTGTATCATACAGTATATTATAGAAAGACGTAAAACATTTTATGAGACACAATTCATTCTAACAAAAATGACCACACATATAGAATCACACAAAAAAAAAGGCGCCAAAGGGAAATGACCAAAGTACCTCAACTGGGAGTGTGGTCACCCTTTACAGCAATGTTTCATGCAGTTGGCGATGATGTCTAGAAGCACAGTTGGTATCGTCGACGATTGTTCGTACCAAGTCTGTCTAAACTCCTCCAGGTCTTGCCGAGGAAGGTTAAAGGCAGGAACACGTTTTTCTAGAGCATCTCACACATGCTCTATCGGATCAAAGTCGTAAGGGAAGACCCTGCTGGGCAATCGATATGGACGATCGTCTCCTTGTGAAAACAAATTCTGCAAGCCTCGTTCCGTGGAAACGAACATTACGGTGTGGTTGGAGAAATATACTGTATCTCCAATGACACTTAGAACAAACATAGGGTGCAAGACATCATTCCTACCACGACAAGCATTCATTATTTCTCTTTGAAGCACACAGATGTATGCGGTTCCACATACCGAGATGCCATCTCAAACCAGCACGCTACTATCACTATAACAGCCGCTTTAACTAGCCATAGAGGGATAATAGCGTATCTCTTGCTCTTTCCAGACAAGAACACACACAGAATCGGCCTGCAAAGCAAATCTCGACTCATCTGTAAAGTGTACTGTTCTCTATTGCGTTTGAGTACATTTGGCAAATGTAAAGGATCTCCTTTGTGAAGTCTTCTACCGACAGTGGAAGCAAAAATACCACCTCTCCTGAAGCGGTACCAAGTAGAGGTCGCTGCTGTGATGATGCAGCCGTTCTGTATCACTGCGTTGTTAATTGGAGATAGCGGTCATCCACCGATGTTGTAACCCTTGGTGTTACTTCCCTGTGCCTTTTGAAAGCTGGTTGCGTATTTGAAATTGGTTCCACAGTCTGTGAACAACGGGAGGGCTCACATGCAGCCATTTTACAAATTTCATCTGAATTTTCTCTGCGTCTAGTCTTCCCAGCGCCCTCCTCCGCAAATTTTTTGTTAAATCAGTGATGCGCAACTTTCTTATGGGTGCGAACTCACTGAATAATTATTTTCTTATGGAGACCACATGTCACCATATAAATAAAACAAGAAGTTAAAATTATAAATATATATGCATTTTTTAAAAGATATTTATTTTATATCCACTAATATTACTTACATTTATTAATTAAAAATTTGAGAATATTGCATCTAACTAGAAATAGTAAGTAGGAAATATTGAAACAAAAATTAAACACAATTAGTGGGAAGAAAAAAGTACACAACATTTGTTGGATAGCCCTAATGTGAAATTTGAGCTTGAATCTTGAGAATTACTCTCTTCATTCTCTTTTTCCTCTCCATAAAAAAAAGGAAAAAAAAAGGGAAAGTAATGGCAACCCCTTAATAAACCCTCGCGAACCCAAAAAGGGTCCCGACCCAAAGGTTGTTCACTTCTATTCTAAATGGTGGCTGGCAGCTATTATAACAAATCTCCTATCTCAAAATGCGTTCTTTATATTCCGTAAACGGTGTGATGCCCACTGTACCTTTGATGCTGCAGCTGATTTGCATAATCGGATGCTATCTCCATCATTTGCATACGATACCCTGGCTCCATATCACATTTTACGTCTTCCAATTCGTTTTTCACAAATATTCACGATTTTTCTGTTTGTTACTTAATTTATGGAAACCAGTGTACATATTTCTGTAGGGTTTTTTTCCAAAAAAAAAAAAAAGAAAAGAAAAGAGAACAAAAACAAAGAATGAATACCTTTAACATTTTCCAAACTCTACAAGATAGCGCATCTTTAGATTTGTTACCTAGGAGACATTTCATAAGCTGATTTTCTTCTATTTTGAAACCATTACTTCGCAAATTTTTCATTTTAGCTTTTCGAAAAATTTTATATCCATTCAGGAAGCACAACAAAATACATTTTAAAGATCTTTGTGATGCAACGGGCGTTGTTCCAGGCAGTTATTTCCCCTGGCAGGACCGATATTTTTGGTTGCACTGCCATCAGACTGATGGATCATGTATCTGGATTCATCAGTCCGTTGGACCCGTTTCCATTGATCTACGGTCCACGATAAATGTTCTTTACATCATGTTAAATCACGAGTAGCATTCCGAGTGGAGATGAAAGGCTTATGAGCAGCCGCACGACCACGGTAACCCATGGAATGAAGTTCTCTGCTAATGGTGCGTGTACATACCGAGGTTTCAGCATTTTTACTCACCTGCTCACTGAGGTCTTGTGCAGTACTCCGTCGATTAACTGTAACGACTCTCATGAGGCTTCGAAGTCCTATATCACTGATTTTCTTTGGTCTGCCGGTACGTTTTGCTGCTTCGTGTGTCTTCCACTTATTCAGTACATCCAAAACAGTTGACCTGGGTATGTTTAAACACCTCTCGGTTTGTCTTATTGACAACTAACTAATATAACATCTAACAATCTTTCTTTTCTCAAAGTCAGTTCTCTTCCGCCGCGATATTTCCCCTCAACCTCACAGTCTGATATGATAGCGGTCAGCTGCAGATTTGTTTTTATACCGTTTGCAACTGTACCGCGCATCTTATAACAAGGCAGCGGATCCGTTCATTTGCTTCTGAAGGGGTGTCCGGTTAAATAAATTGTATGTATATATATATATATATATATAAGTGTCTGTGTGTGTACATTATTTACATATTTTATGGATTATATCCCATACAACGAAACAACATTACGCTGTATCGCCGTGACATTTCCTTCTCTCTCTGTACGTGGAATGTCATAGTCCTCTCTCTCCTCGACAACCCCTGAACTGCCGTTTGGTGTCGCATTCTTGACACCTCGTAACTAATGTCACTTTGGTTTCCTAAGAAGGACCATCATGTTCTTAACAAGGACTGTCTTAAACGGTCCGAGCTATATGGCGTCTTTCAGGAGAAGTTTCACAAAATGCCCAGCACTGTTTTTGTAAGAATAAATTGTCCGTTCTCATAAAATATATCTTAACCTGCTGTTGCTTGAATATCTACACATACGCACAAAAAAAAAAACATATTCATCACTGTAAGGCAAATTTACGTAATGCATCAATTGAATATATAAATCATATTTAAATATTTATAGACGCCTGTCATCCGCGAAGATCCGCACAATCTTAAAGCAGTATACCTAAAAATTACCGCCGTTAAAATGTACAGCAATTTTACGTGTAATTTTAGTTGAAAACAATTCCAGAATCATAAATTATGTAGTACAAAGTTCATTCACTGTTACAAAGCAAGACATTTTTTTAAATATTTGAAACACGATGAATATCTTCCCAAGAAACAGCCTCTTTTTCTGAAACTCCTTTTATGTCTACTGTGCATCGAAACTTATAAATGGGTGGTCGAAATCCTAAAATGCGTTTCAGGAACAATCAGTGACTCGCTTTTATTAATATTTAGGTGAGGGGAAATTGCTGTCAAACTCGACTTCAGTCCACTTAAGCTTTGCATCTGAAGTTCTGCAAAAATAAGATTCTTTTTTTCTTTTTTACTTTTGGGTTTAACGACTACCAGCAACTCATAGGGTTCGGTGAACGACGATTCATACAACGACAGTTGTTCAAATGCCGATTCGTCCAATTGTGCGACTGGTCCAAAGGCATCCAATAACCAATAGCCTTTTTTCCATTTTTAAGAAATGAATAATACGTTAACTTACTTTCACTTTCTAGTGTTTCTAGAAAACATTTTCATTCCCAAAATTATCCATATTTTAGCCTAAAATCATAATTTACTGAGTGTACGAAAATTATTTCAGTAAATGAAGTCTTGAAGTATAACACGTTAAAATTAATTTGATAATTAAGCCGCTGAACTTATCGATGCTACAAAAATATTATAACGTTTGCAAGTTGTTAAAAATTAATTTCAAAAATTATTTATGCACATATACACCCACACATTTGCGTGTTCCAAAAATGTTATTTTTTAACACAGGAAGACGATCTTTCTAAGGTTCTGTAGCTGACTCGGAGACGTTGTGGTCTAAGAGCTGGTTTCTGATTATTCGTCCGTGTTGGTATGAGATAAAATACCAGTCAGGTATGGATATTGTTTTCATTAGTTCTCTACCTTCCCTGAAATTAGTAACCCTAAATTAAGAACGGCCGACTGCTTATAGCCAACTGAGTTGCTCACTGGAGTCGTTAAACTTACAATTTGGAAAAGGAAACTTCCCGAATGGTTCAAACAAGAAGTTTTACATTAATTGTTTTACGATTACACTTAAAGACACCATGCGTGAAGTTCACTAGTCACATATGAAGTGTTGATAATTGGCCCCCCTCTCAAGCACTGTCGAGGTGTATTTATTATACACTATCTACCAACAAGTAATTGGACACCTCTGTAATCGACGATATCTGCGGTCCTGATACACGTCATGGACGCCGCCGCCGTTAAATATCGTGTGGGAAACAACAACGCAACCAGTCGCATGCAAGATGCCACGCAGTTTGGAGCTCTCTGATTTCGAGAAAGGTGTAATAGTCGGGTATCACAGAAATGGCCGATCCATACGTGACATATCCAGCGAGTTGAAGTACCCAAAATCAACAGTGGCCTACATGATTGGCAAGTGGAAGATGAGAGGTGACTGTCGGAATTTGCCCCGACTCGGCAGACCCACAAAACTGGGAGTTAGAGACTGACTGGTGCTGGCCAGAGAAATTTGGAAGAACAGTACCAAATCGATGGGCCACATCCGCGAGGAGTTTCAACAGGCATCCGGCAGTGTTCTTTCCATGCATACCATCCGTAGGGAAGCCCATCTGCTCGGTTTTCATGGACGTGCTGCCGCCCACAAGCCTTGGATCACCAATTTCAATAGTGCTGCTCGGCTAACGTGGTGCAAAGAACGTCGACAGTGGACCGTTGAACAGTGGAAACAGGTTTTCTGGAGCAAAGAAACAAGGTTTACCATCTACCGTTTGGATGGCAGGGTCTGGGTTTGGCGTCTGCCTGGAATGTATGTACCAACTGTGAAGTTTGGCGGCGGTGGAATTAGGCTATGGGGGTGTTTCTCCTGGTATGGCACGGGACCTTTGGTCGCAATTCTTGGTAGACTCAACGCTGAGACCTACTGCACCATTTTGGATGATCATGCTCTTCGTACGTGGTGGCAGTTTTAGTGGGTGGACCCATGTTACTTTCAGGATGACAATACCACCTCTCATGTTTCGAGGTCCACCATGGCTTGGTATGGTGACAATGGGGTTAATCAAATGGACTGGTCTGCGCAGAGCGGACCCTGTCGAGCCCCCTGGGACGAGTTGGAGCGTCGACTGAAAATACCGCTAGCCGTCGTACAACGCCTAGTGGAGAGTATGCCCCGGAGGGTCGCAGCTGTAATCGCCGCTCGTGGAGGCTCCACAAACTATTGAATGTGAATAAACTTGGGTTTCCTTTTCTATCACAGGTGTCCAATTACTTGTTGTTAGATAGTGTAGCTTAAGTTGGACGATGGGACTAGATATGTCTGTCAATTTTTACAAGTATTAGGGGAACAAATAAGTTTTAAAGAAAGCGTTTTAAGACAATGCAACGTATAATTTGAGAGAAAACAACAATATCTTTAGGAATCCAAATATGCGCAGTCATTATCTACCACATTCCGCCATCGGTCAGTTAGCTGACAGATTCTAGCCGTGAAGAATACATCGTTGTGTGACACGATGAAGTTGTCAACCCATTTTTGCACTTCGTCACATGCCCGGAACCGTACAGCAGACAATCCGTGTTGCATCGATCGAAAGAAATGATAGTCTGAAGGGGCTATTTCGGGCCTATCCGCCGGGTGCTCCAAAACGTCCCAGCCACAAGCGTAATAACGTTTTGGTGGCGAATTGCGCGGCATGCGGCCTAGTGTTGACATGCAACAATTTCACGAGGCGCAATCCTTTGCCTGTGAATGGACGTTTCGTACAGATTTTCTGGTTCAGTCGGAGTAATTGTTGCTTGTAGCGATCAGCAGTAACAGTTTGGCCCTGTTTCAGTAGTTCATGATAGAGCACACCCTTCATATCCCACCAGATACACAGCAAAACTTTCTTAGAGTGAATATTGTGTTTCGGTGTGGAAGTCGTTGCTTCACCGGGGTCTACCCAGTGTGGTTTTTGCATTTGGAATTGTCGTACTATACCCACGTTTCATTACCTGTAATCATTTCCCACAGGAAGGACTTTCTATGTTGTTTATTGAACATATTTAAACACTTCATGACCCGCCTATCCTTTTTCCTCTGGCTCATGTCATGTGGCACCCATTTCCCTTCCTTCTGAATCCTTCCTACTGCATGTAAAGGATTGGAAATGGTTTGTTGAGTTACCCCCAGTTATTCAGTTACTTCCTTTTGCGTTTGAGACGAATCTCCATCCAGCAATGCTTGTAGTTTCTCATGTGCAACCTTCTACGTTCTCGATCGCTAACATCAAAATAACCTGCTTTAAACCGTCTAAACCAATACTCACGCTTACTTTTCGATACAGTATTCTCCCCCAGAACAGAACAGATCGATGCACATGCTTTTGCAGCACGTTTTCTTTGATGAAATTCGTAACGAATTCAGCGTCGAATAAATGCAGTATCGCTGGCCATCTTTCACCTACCGATATTCAAGTGCGTTTGACTGTTGGGCAAATTTTTGTGTCACATTTTATACTTTGGACCAGCTACGGTCACATGACAACAACGTGGGGTAATGTCGGATATGTAAATTAGCGGTATGCATCACACAAAACCGCTTTAAAACTTATTTGTGCACCTATACATGCATGACAACCGCGAAAGAATGGCGTTGACTCAACATGATAAATACGAGTACCTAAACAGGGGTTTTAAGCAATAAAGTATATGATAAAAAGAAAATATTTAGCACATATATGCATAATTTGCTGCTGGCGATGATCCATTAACGTGCTGAGAAATAAACTGGTGCTAAGCAGTATCTTTCCCTAAAGTGATTAATGAAGACGATTAACTTAGAGACTGAAAACACCTAATATCCGTTGTAAATTCTTAGGAAATTAATGAAGTAAACTGAACTTAAAAGGCCTTAACATTTGTTTTGATTAAGTTTTATATATTTACACAAATACAGCCTGTCTCACAATAATTTCGCGTCCGAATTCACTTTTCAAAAATGTTAATGTTGAAATTTATTTAATAAATATTCCCAATTTGACATTCATCAGCAGGATCTGATACTTACCAGCAAACGGTTTTCAAAGCGGTTTCTTTGTCCATACCATCAGTCTCTTGTGATAAGACAGCCATAGTTTTGTATTTCTTTGCACATTTCGTCTCATCTGTAGATATGTTTTTAAAGCACGGAGCATATCGCAGGTAATCTAAAAAAGTGAAACACATTTTATTTTAATTCTGAGTTAAAAATCAAAGCGCGTAATAATTTTTACTCCAAAATTTTAGACAAAAGGAAAGCTATTGAATGCAAAGCACCAAAAAGAAATATTCAACTGCTTCATTTGATCAAATAATGGCACAAATAGGGAAACAGAAAATTGGATGTGTTTGTTACTCCAAACAAATTTAATCTATTTGTTTCTCCAAAGAAAATTGATGTCTGTTTTCCGAAACAAATTTGTTTTTTTTATCTCATTGGATTCCCGCCAACAGATTATTCATACCTTGAATACAACAGCATCTGTAGTTGCTCTTTTTACGGTACAATTTTTTCGCATGAATAATGTGTGTTATTAACCCATATTTTAAACCCATAAGACGACGGCATAACACAAAGTTAGAGACAAAACTTCTTAGATAAAAGTGTGCACCTAATTGTCTGATTCGACATTCATGATTGTTTCACTGTAGTCCTTCCTGCATCGTATACAGTACGATTCAAACTTGAAATCCAGCCAATCAAATGAAAGGCCTTTCGAAATAGATTCAGCGGCTTTTCCTACCTATTTTTCCTAAAACAGATGTTTTGCTTTCAATAACTTTTTTGCATAATGGGAGGACAGCAAGTCACGCTGTAAAAATGTGGACAGTACAGAAAGTGAGGAACGACATGGATTCTCTTCTGAAAAAAAAAAAACATACGATGTGAGAAACATTCAAAGTCTCAGTATCATAGAAATTTTGAAGATGGCAATCCGATTTTTGGCGTTAATGTGACAAGGATGGTAAGTCAGATAATATCCAAAACCTTGAAAATTTCATCGATCTGGAGCGGGACCCGAACCCGCGTCTCCTAGAAAACGCCCGGGTATGCTAACCACTACACCACCCAGAACGACCAAGTTTCAAGTTTCTGATCAATTTGAATTTAACTATCACAGGATTCGGTAGTCGAAACAACCGGCATTCGTGTTTAGCGAATCTGGAGGTTAAGAATCTTATCCCGTGTTTGCCCAGAGTATCGTGGTGCACAGTAGCTGCTCTTCGATTCACCTCTTCGGAAATTCTTTTTTGTGAAAACTCTTTAGCACTGAGCTTAAAATTACGGGTTCATATGCGTCAGTAACTCGTACGTGTATGTGGGAGAAAAACATGTTGGTTGCTGAATCCTTCATGATTAAGGAAAATAACATTTGCCAGGACTATACCCAACTTTCGCTTTTTTTGCAAGACGGTGAACTTGACTTGAACATGGGGATGAATTGATACTTTTTCAACACCGCTCCATATTCAAGTCACGTTCAATTTTTTGGGATCCCGGTAAAGCATCGTCAACAGTGACGGTGTTATGGAGAAGAGGATTATCTTCATTTTGAATAAGACATTGCAATTATTGACAGATAGTAACGCGATGGCGCATTTTGTTAGCGTCTCGATAACAAGCGATCCATCAATGTAACACGCATAAATTCCTAAATCTTGGGTTAGAATGACCTGAGCGCTACCATACGAAAGATTTAACTCTGCTTCTAGTTCGTGGCTTGCAGTGATGTGGGCTGCCTCTTGTAACTGATTGGCTAGCAACTTGTTTATGGCGTCATCATAAGTGGGCCGCATGTTTGTTTGCAAGCCCTCGTCAGCGAAAGAGAAAACGAGGTTTCTGGTACAGAATGAATAGACATAATATAATGTAATTGTCATTTGTAGCATTTTGTGTAGGGAAACCAACTGAATTTGTGATATAGTACAACTTTATGGGCGCTGAGGTATATTCCTAGACAAGCTAGTTACATTTTTATATCTAACCCAGTTAGTATTGTTAAGCGAAATACGATAAACAACTAATATGCCTTATGTAAACATCTGCTGTTCTGCCTATTATCGTCAACAGACCAACACTGGAAACGAGAATATGGCTCACCTACGATCACGCCATAAACAAGTTGTTAGGCTTTCAATTACAAGGTGCATCGGTTGACGCACAACAACAGATGTTGTTTTAACCACTTATTCGTTACACAAAGTGGAAGGAACTCAACTTTTGAACCACCCAGCTTTCTACCTCTTAATGGTGTCTTCGCTTTCTTCTTAAAATGCGTTTTTCTACCGATATAGCAAATGAGATACATTGTTCACCAAAGGCATGCCTCAGGACGTCAAACGCTTCCATCTTCGCAAAAAGTGAACAAGTATCGTTGTCCTTCTTTCCTTTCCCTTCTTTCTTTGCAAGCATCACAAATACCAGACGCCCATCAGACTTTTTCGTTGGAGAGAACTTTAACCAATATGGCCTGAAACATCAACACGTATCAGCACAAAACTTGATGTTCGAGTCCTTCTCCACTTCCGTCACACTGAATCATCGAAAATCACCTTTTTAAATTTCGCTCATTTTTTTATACGTCCTCGTATGTTATCTACTCAGCCGAAGTTTTAGAGTGGAGGGCTAAAACGAACACCCTGCATATGACCAGTAGGAAAGCAATTCATTGGCCAGTGTGGAGGTAAATTCGTACCACATGTTTGGAACCTGAAATTCATTGGTTCGTGTTCAAAATGTGTGCGTTTCATTGGTCCGTTTCGAAACTCACGCTTTGAAACCGACCAATGAATTTCAGGTTCCAAGCACGTGAGGAGTACCACGTTCTTGGATCCATGCTCAATTTTTATGATTTTAAATCCTTATTCTTTATGAAACCTTTAATCTAAACATAGCTGAGAGCTGTAAAATTAGCTTCCGTTCTTCTTCGGAACACTTACAAATGAGCAAAAATGGGCGATTTTCAGTTGGAAAGAAAAGATAAAGTCTTGAAAGTAATCTCTGAACGGAATCATCTTTTATTGTAAACCAAGTCAGCAAGCAATCTCTGAACGGATTATTTTATTGTAAACCATGTAAAGAAGAAAACGAGCAGTTGTTCTATAGCACAGAAAGTGAAAAACTGTTGTAGAATACTGCAGTTTTAAGTTTGTTTGCCTGATGCTATAGAACTTCTTAAATTCACGAAAAAATGAAGAAAATAAACTTTCTTCGCTCACTCTCACTAACCGTCAACCACATTATCGTTAACATTTAAACCCTCAGAAACAACAGCAACGAAACAACATTTTCTGGTATATAGTTGTTAGAGTTACGCATGGTGGTCTTTAAACCCAGAGCGACAACAACAAACATAGTATGCCGAGGATTTCTCCTTCTGATACATTCTGAATTAAAAGTGCTTTTCTGTAAGGATTTATCAAAACGTTTCTGTCCAAGGTCGCTGCAAGATCGCGTATGACATGAACGTTGGCGAAAGACAGCCTGTATAAAGGCGGTTAGTAATTTGTGAGTGTAACAGTCTAATTATGGCGTAGTTCTGTGTTTGTTGAACGTATTGAACACAGATTAATGGTGGCATTGTATGGTATGCTTCCTTGTTAAAGACCTCTGTTGTAGGATGGTGTCAAAAATTCCGCGAAAGTCGCGGTACGACACATGATTTGTAGCGGTCTAGGCGTCAATCCACATAAAACACGTTCGATAACATCGAGAATGTGAAAGCCGCTGTTCTCAATGATCGTCGAATTCATTCGTCAAATGGCCAGAGATTTAAACATGAGCTATTTAAGTATCCAAAGCATCATACAGGCTCTAGAGTACTGTAAAGTGTGCTGTCAGTGGATTCTGCGAGCCCTCAATAGTGATCAGGAAACAAAAACCTATGGCAGCCTGTTTGCAATACTTGCTGCGCTTCTACTTGGACGTCAACGCATTCTTGGAGCACATTGTGGCTGGCGACGAAATCTGGTACTCCCGCTTCCAACGAGAATGCAAGTCTACGAGCGTGCAATGGGAGCATCCGTCCTCTCCCAGTCCGAAGAAATTTACGGAGCAAGCATGTGATGCAGGAGCGCCGACTTTACCAAATTATTGAGAGAGCAGGCGTGAAGAGATCAGACGTGGGAGGAGCACGTGTGTTCCTTTGTCAGGAGGAAAATAAAAATTAAAAAGGGGGGAGGGAGCAAAACTTAACTACGAGATTCGACGTATATTTTGAAACGCAATTTTAATTGCCCATCAGCAAATGAACAAGGAAATAGAAATATTGTTTGCTAAATATTAATATTAAAAAAAAATAATTCAGCCTGCGATCCTAGAAAAATATCCAGAGAGATTTTGTTTCCAAACGTTTTTCAAAAATATGAAAAATTAACGATGTTACACAAACAAAGATGGAGCAGCGCAAAAATAAAGACACATAATGGCGCTAGATATTTATATGTTACTGTATTTTTATTTATTTTACTTTTCATAATTGTTTTAAACATCACGAGAACATGTCGAACAAAATAAAATACGGGCCTGTCAATCAAGTTTCTTTTTAACACGTTGTAAAAAAAGATCGTGCTTATGTTTCGGTTTGTCCGTCCGCCTGTACCCAAGATATCTCTTCAACTATTAGTTCGATTTGAAAAATTATTTTTGCATTGGGAAGCTTGAAACATAAGACCAATGACCATTTATTTGTTTTTTTTTGTTTTTTTACGATGTACAATTTTGCCGCTAGATGGCGTAAATGCAGATGATGTCGAATTCAAAAATACGTTTTATTCCACATATTTACTTCTAAACATCCGATTGAAAAAAAAATATTTTTCTTTCGATTCCATTTATGTCGAAGAGTATTTTAGATATAGTTACTTTTACAAAATACGCACATATTTTGTCGCTAGGGGGCGTAAAAGTAAATTACATTTTTCCCGATAACTCTTCTAAACCTCAGATTTGCAAAAAATTGTGTTCAGCGGATACACATCCTGATGGAAAATCTTTTGCATATAATTTCAAATTTTTGGTAAAGAATACTTTGGCCACCAGGAGGCGTAAATGTTAATTTTTGCTTCAGATGTATTTGCCATAAAATCTGAGCTTCTAAAATATCGACTGAAAAAATTATTTCGCGGACTGATGCCACTCACACCGATAAACCTTGTCGGAATAGTTTCTTCTTAAAATATTCCACAGTTTCTTCGCCAGGGGACGTACATGTACATCTTATTTTTCTCAATATTTCTACTTCTAGGAGTCCGATTTGAAAATTCTTTCTTTGTTGGATAGTGTTTTCAGTGTGACATATTTTTCATATAATTTCAAAATGTTCAAGTAATTCATTGACTTTCCGCTAGGGGCGTAAAGGTAAATTGCGTTTCCCCCTATATCTCTGCTTCTAAATCTCCGATTTGAAAAATTCATTCTGCAGCGGATACAGCTCCTGATGAGAAATCATTTGCAGATAATTTCAAATTTTTGTAAAAAATGGTTTGACGCTCAGGTGGCGTAAGTTTTACTTTCCGCTTCTGATGTATTTGCAGTGAAATATGAGCTTCAAAATTCTCGATTGAAAAAAACGTCGTTTGTAGACAGATACTATTCATGACAACACACCTTTTTGTAACATTTCTTCTTGAAATAATGCATGGTTTCTACGCCAAGAGGCGTAGATGTATATTTTATTTTTGTCAATATCTCTACTTCTAAGAGTCCGATTTGAAAAATTCCTTCTTTTTTGAATAGTGTTTCCAACGCGAAATGTGTTTCCTATAATTTAAAATTTTCAAGTAAACTTTCCGCTAGGGGGCACAAAGGTAAATTGCGTTTTCTGCGTTATTTCTGCTCCTAAAACTCCGATTTGAAAAATTGTTCCTGTATCGCATTCAAGACCTGATTGAAAATATTTTTCACATAATTTCGAATGCTTGGTAAAGAATGGTTTGGCCACCAGGGGGCAAAAGGGTTAATATCTGCTTCTGATGTATTTGTAGCAAAATCTATGATCTTGAAAACTCGACAAATTTTTTTTATTGGACCGATACGGCTCATATGGATAAACCTTTTGAGAATACTTTCTTCCTAAAATAATGCATAAGTTTCCCACCAGGGGACGTAAAGTCACATCTTATTTTTGTCGATATCTCTGTTTCACAGAGTACGATTTGAAAAATTCTTTCGGTGTTGGAGAAAGAATTTTTCAAATCGTACTCTTAGAAACGGGAAAGTCTGCAACCAGAGGGCGTAAGCTCACGATTCCGTTTACAGCAATATCTGAGGGATTAAAAACCCAATTGAAAAACTTCTTTCTTCCGTCAGATACCATTGTTTTCCATAACGGTTCCATTGACTTTGGAATAGCTTTGATAAATTTAATTTGCGTCAGAACGGATTTTTTTTTTTTTTTTTTTTGAGGTTTAACGACCACC
Organism: Macrothele yani; assembly: GCA_039090855.1. Classification (NCBI taxonomy): domain Eukaryota; kingdom Metazoa; phylum Arthropoda; class Arachnida; order Araneae; family Macrothelidae; genus Macrothele; species Macrothele yani. Next base: position 31,889,340 of record CM077007.1, read on the forward strand.
GTGAGCAACTCAATGGGCTATAAGCAGTCGCCCGTCCCTAATTTAGGGTCACTGGTTCCAGGGAAGGGAGAGAGCCAGTGCCGTAAGACAAACACAACATCCATGCCTGGCCGGGATTCGAACCCAGACTCCTTACGGACGAATGATCAGAGGCCAGCGCCTTAGACCACTGCGCCACCGGAGCGGCGCAGAACGGATTCAAAGGACGTGCTTAGTACACCCCAAAACTCGATGTTATATTTCTTGTTTTTATTTTGATTGGAGTTTTAACGACCACCGTGAGCAATTCAATGTGCTATATGCAGTCGCCCGTCCCTAATTTAGGGCCACTGGTTCCAAGGAAGGAAGGGCGCCAGCGCAGTAAGACAAACACAACATCCATGCCTCACCGGGATTCGAACCCGGACCCCTTTCAGATGAATGACCAGAGGCCATCGCTTAGACCACTGTGCCACATGGACGGCTGAAGTTTCTTATCAAATAAGTAATGCTTTATGTGGGAAAAAAGTTTACTTATTTTGTTATTTATAAATGTTTCGCAAATAAATTGCTTTGGCCTTATAAAATGGAGCTTGGTTCACTTTATGAGGCCAAAGCAATTATTTAATTAAACAGGACGAAAACTATTGGGTGGGCACTGCCCTTCTAGTAAAATTATTAGGGGGCAAGATTCACCTTGCCCTCCTATAGTCGACGCTATGATGTGATGTGAAAGCGCTGGCGACAGAGCTATTCGACCACCGAGGCCCATTGCTGGTAGATTTGAAGGAGTCAGGTGTCAACATCAATACAGAACGTTATTGCGAGACACTTGAGCGTTTTGCGTTAGGTCATTAAGAATAAAAGTCCCGGCAACTACAGTAAAGAAGAAATTTTACTGTACAGCATTGCAAAGGAAAAATCGCAAGCTCTTAAGTGGCAGAACCTGTAACACCTCCCATACAGTTCAGACCTCTCCCGCTGCAATTTTCACTACTTCGGTCTCCTTAAAAAGACACTGAAAGAAGGCAGTTTCCAGTTGCTCGATGGAATGGAGCAGGCTGTATTGTATTTTTGAACGCAACAGACAAACCTACGTCTACCACAAAGGCATGTTCAACCTTGTTCGTCAATGGGACTCTTAACGTCTACGGCAAGTACTTTTAAATATCTGGAACCTATCTGAACTCACCGAATCCGAATGGAAACTATCCGATCATGTTTTATACAATAAAAATAATAAATAAAAATCTCAGAAACAAGAGTCATAAATGTTTTTCCTCTTGCTTTCGTATGTTAAACAAAACGGAAAAAGATTCCGAAGCAGTGCAGCATTGTGTAATACCCCCCCCCCAATAGCAACTCTCACTGCTATGTGATTTACCATTCCTAACTTGGAGCCAGTTCCAGGGAAGGGAGTGAGCAGTGGCCAGCCATGCCTGGTTCATTCAGGACTCGTTCACGGCTCAAAAGATCAGCCGGAAATCAGTATCACTGGTCACTCAGTTATCGGGGAGGCAAAGCAGTACTCGCAAGGTGAACAATATTCAGATAGCATCATTAGAGTTCTGATATTTTATGATTCTTTTGAAAATAGGTGTCAATACAAAACAGATCCGTTGTGTAATAGGTGTCCATACAAAACAGATCCGTTGTGTAATAGGTGTCCATACAAAACAGATCCGTTGTGTAATAGGTCTCCATACAAAACAGATCCGCTGTGTAATAGGTGTCCATACAAAACAGATCCGTTGTGTAATAGGTGTCCATACAAAACAGATCCGTTGTGTAATAGGTGTCCATACAAAACAGATATGATGTGTATAATATTAATATAACGAGAGGGAGGTTTCTATTTATAAATTCTATAATTCCTTTATGATTGACGAGATTTCCAAATCCGAATATATCTTGTTGTGGAAGCAGAAAATTTTATAACACCGAAAACCTTTTATTGAAAAACTACGAGGGTTGTTTCGAAAGTAGCCCTTCTTCTTCCTCTAGAGTAACCCTTTTTCTTCATTGCAAGTACATAATTGATTCCAAGCAGAAGCGACGTGCCGTCATTGAGTTTTTGACGAAAAAATAGTGCAGGCTGCCCGACATCCACAGAAGGCTACAGCATTTTTACGGAGAGGACACCATTGACAAGAGCAACGTGCACAGATGGATGAAGAAGTTTAAAGTAGGGGAAACTAGCATTGAAGACAAACCACGCAGTGGGAGACCATCATCTGCGACCACTGACACGAATCTTCAGGGAGTGGATGAATTGATTCGCGCGGACAGACAAGTCACAATCCCTGAGCTTGTTGCACAACTGAACTGTGGTGACAATGACACACAGAAGATGGTGGGAGACTTAAGGTATCAGAAATGGTGTACAAAATGGGTACTTCGGCAGTTAACATCCGATTTGGAGGAGATAAGGGTGGAAGTCTGCTCTGATCTGCTAGAAGCGTTTGAAGCCAACGAAGACACGCTGTTTTTTCGATATGGTGACAGGAGATAAAATGTAGGTGTATCTTTACGATCCTGAAACGAATAATAAATCCATGAAATGGCGTCATACCTCTTCACCAAGGCCTAAGAAGTTCAAAAGCCAACGATTGGCACAGAAATTCATGGTGACTGTTTTTTGGGGTGACAAGGTCGTCATTCTCCTTGATTTTCTAGAACGTGGCCACACCATGACCAGCGAGAGGTACCTTGAGACACTCAAGAAACATAGAGAAGCCATAAGGAGGAAGAGACCAAACAAGAATCTGAAAAGGATCCACATTCCCCATGACAATGCGAGACCACGCACATCTTTGGCAACTAATCAGGCGATCATCAAATTAGGCTGGTCGGTGTTCCCCATATCCACCATACAACCCAGATCTGGCGCCTTCCGACCATCTCCTGTTCGGTCCAATGAACGGCAATCTCCAGGGACAAAGATTTGATGACACAGACGAGGTGAAAGTGACTGTGTAGACGTGGGTACAACTTTCCACCCTTGAATTTTTTCAAAGAGGATTCCAGAGTTGGGTTCAACGATGGCCCAAATGCATCGCTTGTTATGGAGACTATGTTGAGTAGTACTTTTGTATAGAGCAAGAGTTACTCTATCAACATGTTTAATTTGAACGACCTCTGCCAGATAATAAAAAAATTATGTTTACTTTTACATTACTTTCGGCACAACCCTCGTATTTCATATATTTAAGGAAAATTCCCGGTTAACTGTCGATCACTCAATTCTACTAGATCGTTTTGATTTTATTATTTTTCCGGCAAACACCGATAAGTTTGGCAATAAGAAACTGTGCCATAAATCCAATTCCCAGCTTTAAACAAAACAAATATCTTTACTAAAATAGGCCATGCGTTTAGAAAAATATATTACATAAAAGAAAACAAGATTTGTCAAAGTTTTAAGACTTTGAATGACATGATTCTCCTGCACTTTTTAGAATAAAGAAGTTAATAAATAAGAGCTTATTTGAAATCTGATATTATATTTAGAGCGATAACGAAGAAATACAATGACAAGCTATCGAGATAGGAAATCCACAGTTCTCTTTTCGTGTGATGTGTATGTACGAGTATATTGGTGATTGCTGGAAGCACTTTCGTTTTGGGTAGCAATACTTCTCCACATTGAGGATTTCGTTTGAAGCGTGCAGTGCATAATGAAGAGATCATTTGAAATCCTATTTTGGGGCATTACCTTCCTCAAGTTTTCCTTAAGTCCAGAAGACGTTTCTTCTTACAAGCATAGCAGAAAAAAGCCGTAGGGGATACGACTGATGCCTCTATAACAGAGATATTTGGAGCATCCTCAGAAAATCAATTTAATATCCTGCTCTTCTCAGAATATTAAGCACGTCGCGCACGAATTCTATTTGAGTAAAGTGAACTACCGCCAAAAACACGTACCATTTTCTTTTTGAAATATTGTATACAATTCTTTGAAGTCGTAAAATAATTTGAAAGTTTATGGTTTTACTGACTATATACTTTTGCCTGATATCGTTCTTTAATTCATTCAAAATCATCAAAAATATGATTTTATAAGACCTTATGACCATGATATGTCAAAAGCTATGCAAGGACTTTACCTTAAAGAAATTTAAGGGATATATACATTTTTTCTAAAGGATATTTTGTTGTTGTTAACTGAATGTTTCACGACCTCCCCGGTGGCGCAGTTGTCTAAGCGATGGCTCCCGATCATTCGCCCGAAAGGGGTACGGGTTCGAATCCCAATGAGACATGGGTGTTGTTTTTGTCTTATGGTACTGGCTCTTTCCCCTCCCTGGAACCAGTGGCCCTAAATTAGGTTCGGGCAACTGCTTAAATCCCACTGAGTTGCTCAGAGTGGTCGTTAAACCCCCAATAAAAAAAAAGGGTCTAATAATCACCGCGAGCAACTCGATGAGGTATTAACAGTCGTCCGTCCCTAATTTGGGTCAACTGGTTTCAGGGAAGGGAGAGAGCCAGTGCCGTTAGACAAACACAATATCCCAGACTTTTCTAGGACGAATGGTCATAAACTAGCGTTTAGACCACTGCTTCGCCGGACAGGCGAGGACCTTTTCGGTAGTTGTAGCGTCAAGGTACGTGCATTACGTAAATATTTCAAATTACTCGGTTACGAATGTCTGCCCTGAACAATATTTTCCTGCACTATCTACTTCTAACAATTTACAATTTTCCTGCTTGAGTACATCAGGACGTGTTTCTAATTGCGCCCACAGATTTGTCTTCTAGAAGTCTTATTTACAATATTATTTTTACGATGGACAACTCGAACAGCAGTGAATTTCCTGCTATCGCTAAGGCACTGATTTTCCATATGGGCGCATGGCATCTTTGTACTACATCTCTGCTTTTAAAACCCGAGTAAGCAAATCAATTTTCAATGGGAATCCGTTATCTCTGGCGAACATTAAATCACCTGCTATGAATTCTTAGTGATAAGATATCAGTGGTAGGGAACCAGCACGCAGATATCAGCTCGGATTTCTGCGACCCGGTTCCCTTCTTGAAGCACTTGTGGGTCATTTACAGTTTTCTGTTAGGTTAAAAGCTGTTTTGGGGCACGACAAGACACATAAGCTGAACTTGACGTAGCCCGTGATGTAGTCATTGGTTGCCAAGGGAACCCAACACGCGGACCGGTGAACAGGTGGACAGGCTTCTCAGCCATTACAACCCCGTTATTCCGCTCCGCTTCCTTTTCCCCATACGTATCTCCCATCCTCGATCGCCTTGTCCCATTAAATGGCTACCACGACCATTGCACGCCCGCTGGTTGTCAATCAACTTTTACGTCTGCGTCTGGCCGATGGTGCGCTACAGTCGATTTTCATGAAATCAGAGTTTCACTTCGAAGTAGCAGCTCTCCTCTTATCCTCACTTTGTGGTTGAGAGTCGAAAGAAATGCGGCAGAAATAGTTTGGGATGGGCAGTGTGGAGAGCATTCTCACGCATTGTTTCTCTTTCACTCGTGATTTCTTGGCTTCTCGTACGTAAAATGAGCTCGTTGAAACGAAAATATTTCCATTTTGGGAGAAAAAACAACAACACTGAAGTAGCTTTCTGGAAGTAAAAAAAAGGAGATGTTGCCAAAAAGTCCAACACTTTCAACTTTTCTGAAAGATGGTTCGAAAAGTGAAGTGCAACTGCAGAAGCTGGTAGTCGGGCCCAAGATAAAACTAATTCGGCAGGCGCAACTTCAAAATGTCGATTCATTCGTGTTCACGTGGTTTCAAGATCTGCGTTCGGGATATACCAATCAGTGGGCCAAAAATTCGTAAAAAAAAACTGCAATTTGTGAAAAATTATTGTGGATATCATAATTTTCACGCCAGCGGTGGATGTCTCGTTAGGTTTAGAGAAAGATATGGTGTTGCATCAAACGCAATTTGCAGTGAGGCAGGTATTGAACCCTTGGAGAGTTGCAGGTGATGGAGAGCAGCAAAAGTGGCAAAAAGTATAAGCCTTTACAGTCCAGATGATGTGTTTAATGCAGATGAAGCGGGAATACATTTTTATAACTTGAGCGAAGAAAAGCTTTGGTTTCTAAAAGAGACAAGTGCGTTGGAGGGAAAAGATCAGAGTAACGTCCTAGTACACTTTGAAGTTGCAATCAAACCAGAACTGAAAAAAAGGAAAGTCTTGTTTATTGTCAAATCTGTTAAGGAACTCTGCTTGAAAAATGTTCACTAACTGCCATGCGGGTACACACCAAGCAAAAAAGCCTGGATGACGACAGATATTTTTATTTACTGGCTTGTCCAGGTTAGAGCAGAAATGGAAAGGAAAAAAAGAAATATTATCATTTTCATCGACAGTTGTACATCTCATAATGAGCCCCCGATTTTCGTAGACTGCGTTCGTGTTGAATAATTTTTGCTTAACTGCACTCCCGTTTTACAACCTTTAAATCAAGGAATCATAAGAACTGTGAAAACTTGCTATCGAAGTTATAACGTACATGTTTCTCCGCGCCGGGCACCGAACCTCGGTCCCCTCACACCGAAGTAATTCGTTCTCCCAACTGAGCTACACGGATATGTGCTCTCACTGCTACCTGATTTTATCTCATGTGTGTCCTGCGGTGCAGGTACGTCACATCTCCCCCACACCCGAAAGAGGGCCTGGGACATGTCCCACAGGTCAGCCGGGACCGTGTGTCGCTGTAGGCAGTCATCCATGAAGAAGCTCTGAAGAAGGGTGTAAAGTGACGGATTCAAGCTCCCAATAATTATTTTCATGTAGAAGCCTCTTCTGTATCAATTTATTATTTCCAGTGTAATGCAATGCAAGTTTCAACGCATGTGGAAGTCACGTGGCGCATTTATTTTGTACGCCGTATTAGGGAGTGCCGAGTCAGGCAATCGCCTAGCGGCATCCGTTAACCATGACCTGGTCGACCAGGTCTGATATATCGGTGCAAGGTCACCACTTCCAGAGAGTGGCGAACTCCACGGAAACAGGATCCCAGAAGCGTGGAGGAGGGAAGGAAGGATAAGGCTATAAAAGGGAGCTACATGTTTGCTCAGGATGCTTCTGGTGTTTCGCCTTTGACGTGGGCGGACGGTGAGTGGTCCGATATAGACGAGGACCGGGATTTCACCTTGACGAACGGCGTGCCCGAGCCAGGAGTGTCGGTTAGGCTTCTCGAGGATTTACGTTTTGGCTGCCGAAATAGTCAGGGATTTTCGGAGATCGACCGGTATTGGACGAAAAGACTCAAGATAAACGTGGCGGATGGTCTTCCGGTATATTTTAGCGAGAGTAAAGTGTTCGCCATCTGAAAATATGTTGGCACGTGGAGATAGCTACTCGAACAAAGTTTGTTTCTTATCTATTAAATTTTGTTATGTTTAACAAAGGACCGATTACTTGAGTCGCTCTTTGTCTTAGATATTAAGTAATTGCCGACTTCACGTTCCAGTATTTCAGCGATCGAGTTCAACTTGACTGGATTTAAAAGAACCTACGTCAGGCCCGACCGTTTGAGAGAATCGAAATCAGTAAGGCCTAGTGGCAGATGAAACTCAGCGGTACCCGACAAAGGGATTCTCATTTTTCCTGTCTCGCGGTGTGGAAAGAACATCACATCATTGCGAGAAACTTAACATCCGTGTCATTCGGAAATTCGGTCGCCAATATACGTACAAGTTTGTCTTCGTCAGGCATCGAATCCGGGTCCCCCTCACTCCTGAGTAAGTCTCTCTTCCAACTGAGCTACACGGACAAGTGCTCTCACTGCCATCTGCCATTTTTTCATGTGCGTCCTGTGGGGCAGCACGTTATAAAGCCTGTTAATGAAACAAATTTCTCACGGGATTGAAAGACTAAATGGAGAAAAACAAACGTAAAAGAGACTATGGATATGATTGCAAGAGCTCTGAAGGAAGCTAAGCAAAAGATCATCGTCAACTGTTGGAAACATGCTGCATTTAATGATTCTGATCAAAACAATTTAGCAAAAAAAATGGAAAGAAACATCTGTCGAACTTGAAGCATTACGGAACTCGGCTACAGAGTCGACTTTCGTCCCTAAAGATGTAAAACTTGAAGATTTTTTGTCGGTAGATGATTGCTTACTTACCTCCCATGAACTGACCGATGCACACGTCATACATTCAGTTACGGACAGATGAAATGACAGTGCTGATCAGGAAAGCAATGACGACGATGTCACGACCCCGTTGCCAAACATGAATGAATCAGTGGCACTTTCATGCTTCGAAAAAGTGCGTCAATTCCTTTCCTATCAGGCAAATGTGCCTAAGGATATATAGCGTGGACGAAATATTCCTATCATAATAGGTGGAAAATACGTCATGTTGCATAAGCATATTTTTTTCAAGTTTGCATTCCCTGCAAATCTTTCTGATTTGTAAAGCCACAAAAGGACTTGTACATAAAAAAATTACAGAATTTGTGCAAACGGAGGAGAAGTAAATACGTATACGTACTGCATGTACGTACGTACAAGAAAAATTCTGCTTTGAAGTTTTTTAGGTATCTCTTTTGTTTTTGTAAGCATATCTGAAAGTGGAAAGTATTTTTATAAGCGATTAGTTAATGTCAAAATTTCTAAATGTGTTGTTTGATTAAAATTTCTTGAAAAAGAAACGAAGTCCCGTTATTACGAAATCTCATTATAGCAAACGATATTTGGTGGTCCCATCAAGTTCGTTCTAACAGGTATTTACTGTAATATCAAAGAACGCGTGATTCCGGGAGAAGAAGAGGATGAGAGTCAAAAATCATCGCGGAAATTGCGGCATTCATGCCGAAATCTAACAGATTGTTTTTCATTGTTAACCAAATTGCGATGCCTTGGTTCAAGGAAAAAATCCAAAGCGACGATTTATTGAAGTAAGAAGTATTTAAATTTCTATTTCCAAAAAAATCTAGGAAGTTATGAACTAAAAGCTAAGACAGTATGTGTGACGTCCAAGGATCCCTATGCGTTGCGATTGTCCCCTGCAGGAAAATATAAAAGCCCCTCATGCGTTAGGAGAAACAAAGCAGTTTCCCTTGTTTGGGCTTATTTATTCCAGGCATGGTCGCAGTGTTTTGCACTACACTATCTACCAACAAGTAATTGGACACCTGTGATAGCAAAGAAAAACGAAGTTCATTCACCTTCAATAGTTGGTGGAGACTCCACGAGCGGCGATTACAGCTGCGACCCTCCGGGGCATACTCTCAACCAGGCGTTGTACGACGGCTAGCAGTATTTTCTTCCACTCGGCTTGGAGAAGACAGGTCAGTTCCTTCACCGATTTCGGACGGTGGGGGCACTCCTTAAGTCGGCGCTCCAACTCGTCCCAGAGGTACTCGTAAGGGTTAAGGTCCGGGCTTTGTGCTGGCCAGTCCATTTGATTAACCCCATTGTCACTATACCAAGCCATGGTGGACCTCGCAACATGACAGGTGGCTTTGTCATCCTGAAAGTAACATGGGTCCACCCCGTAAAACTGCCACAACGTAGAAAGCGCATGGTCCTCCAAAATGGTGCAGTAGGTCTCGGCGTTTAGTCTACCAGGAATTGCGAAGAAGGGTTCCGTGCCATACCAGGAGAAACACCCCCATAGCATAATTTCCCCGCGGCCGAACTTCATAGTTGGCACAATACATTCCGACAGGAGGCGTTCTCCAGGCAGACGCCAAACCCAGACCCTGCCATCCGAACGGTAGAGGGTGAACCTTGATTCGTCGCTCCAGAGAACCTGTTTCCACTGTTCAACTGTCCACTGCCGACGTTCTTTGCACCACGTTAGCCGAGCAGCGCAATTGGACTTTGTGATCAAAGGCTTGTGGGCGGCATCACGTCCATGATAACCAAGCAGATGGGCTTCCTTACGGATGGTATTTATCGAAAGAACACTCCCGGATGCCTGTTGAAAATCCTCGCGGATGTGGTCCATCGATTTGGTGCGGTACTTCCGAATTTCTCTGGCCAGCACCCGTCGGTCTCTAACTCCCAGTTTTGTGGGTCGGCCGGGTCGGGACACATTCCGACAGTCACCTCTCATCTTCCACTTACCAATCACGTAGGCCACTGTCGGTTTTGGGTAATTCAACTCGCTGGATATGTCACGTATGGATTAGCCGTTTCTGTGGTACCCGACGGTTACACTGTTCTCGAAATCAGAGAGCTCCAAACTGCGTGGCATCTTGCATGCGACTGGTTGCGTTTTTATTTCCCACACGATATTTAACGGCGGCGGCCGTGACGTGTATCAGGACCGCATATATCGTCGATTGCAGGAGTGTCCAATTACTTGTTGGTAGATAGTGTAGCTATCAAGAGTAAATTTTATATTTAGTTTTGTGTGTGTGTGTGTGTGTGAAATAATACTATAAAAAGTACATTTCTCCTTTTTTAAAGATAAATGAGTCATTTTCAGTTTAAAAAAATCATGTTTCAAAACATTTTGTTGATTCGACAATCCACGATGAAAAATGTTCAATTTTTGAAAAGTCCTCCCATAGGGAAAAAAACTTTACAAACCTATTCAGAAAATTAATAAGCTCCAACAGAAAATAAAATGACTAGATCACTCACATTGACAAAAAACAAAATTTCTTTATCGAAATTTTGTTTTTATCGTGAGTTACAGCGATGTACCACACGAAGTACGTGAGATACATCGCTGAGCGTTTGTGGATCAGTTGATTAAGGCGCGAGTTACCTGTTCGACGCGCTGTAACGTTGGGTTTTCGATCGTGACTTCACCTGGAGGATAATCTGTAGAGTGAGTGCTGTACAGGGTTGTTGATTTTGTGGAATTTCAGTTTGAATACGGAAAAACCAGAAATGGACTTTTCTGAAGTAAACAGGATTTCTGTCTACGGAAATATCTGTGAAAATATGGAAATTAAAATGAACTGGCTATTTTAAAAACGGAAATTTCTGAAAAAGACAGACACCTCCCTGCAACTTTGCTGCCCGTTATTTTCAGAAAATTTCCGTGAATTCACACCACTTATTTTTTATAGTGTACTTTCAGCAACTGTCCTGACTAGCTCTCCGTACAAGAAAGCTTTAAAAACGTTAACAGATCAGAAAGCTCAAAAAGCAGCCCCCAACGATAGAAGGCCAAAAAGGGATCAATCATGGACCAGCCCAGGTTCAAACAGGCATACACAAGAGAAGGTTAAAAGCGTGCGAAAAGGAAAACGGAAAGTGTTGTTTAAAAGAAAGAGAGATGAAGATGAAGAAAGCTCTCGGGATAATGAAAAGGAAAGGTTCCTGTCTTCTGAGAGCTCAAACCGTCAACAACCTGATGGAGATGTACCTGGCAAAGATGATGCGCAGTGTGTGTTTAGTTGCGATACATTCAGTACGTCCAAATCTATAGAACTGTGGGATCAATGTATAGCGTGCCAAGAATGGAATCACATCTTATGTAGTGGATGTCAAAGTGACGTTATTTGCGACTTCTGTTCATCAGCCTAAAGGACTCATACTTTCTATAGGAATTTCTTTTATTTTCAATTTTAAAGTATCGTTAATTGTTTCACATTGAAAGCGGCATTCAATAAAATAATTGTTCTAATATCAATAACTTTATAATCAAAACACTGAGTTTTTTTGTTTTATTTTCATGCCGTTTCATATTACCACCCCAATTTTCCAAGGCCCACTTTTTGCAATGTGTTTAAAAATTTTTGTGCTATTTAAAAAGCGATATTTAGTTTCCTAAAGCCTATACATACGTTATGAGAAATATATGTGTTAACACTTTTGACTTATTTTGATGCAAGTTTAAAATTGAGTTTTTCGTCTGAAACAAAAAGTGGTCCATATTACCACCTTCTCCCCTACTTTTTTTTACTTTTCTAATTGCCTTATTTCCCTCTTCAACTGCGAGAATGCCAAGCAATCAGGCGTCAGAAAGATAAGAAACACCAGCCAATAGACACGCAGTTTACTGTGCCTTCTTTGCTCTTTCTGTTGGTGTTGCATCGGATCAACAGCTTGTTAAGTGGTCGGTAAGGAGGCATCCATCAAATGAATGAGCGTTAGTTTGAGGATGGAGCAAAAAACTAGATTTTGAAAGAAATAGAAATAGGTGAGACAATCACAAATGGTGCAATAGAAAGAAAGCCGCCCTTGGTAGCGCAGTGGTCTAAGGCCATTGCTCCTAACCATACGCCCTAGTTGGGTCCGGGTTCGAATTCCGGTGAGGAATGGATATTTGTGTTTGTCTTTCGGCACTGGCTCTCAATATGTTACTTGTCCAACACTGGTTGTATGTGTACATTGGTCATTTAGCATACTGTAAAAACCATGTTCGATGTATACTTGTTCACAATGTGTTACATGATCAGCACTGTCTATATCCGTGTAAATTGATCATCTGGCATGCTGTTCACCATATACGGTTTGCTGTGTAATATCTGTATCCTGTTTCCGTCTGCCTGTACCACAAGGTCCAATATGCCTCAATCCAAAAAAAAAAAAAAAAAAAAAAAGGAAGAAGAAGAAACGAAAAAATTACTTGATCATTGGATACTAGTAATGCAGATTCAAAGGAAATCATGAAGACAGCGGACGGCGAATTATTGTACCGTAGTTTATATGGATGGTTCACCAAGAAACGAAGTGTACAATATAGGTAAACCAATCTAGTATGAAAGTGTTTTAAATTAACAGGAATTTACGATTTTCCGATGGTGCCATTATCCACATTAAATAAAAAAATTAAGTTTTATTGCCTTATTTATATACTCATACTGGCCACTGAATTATAAACTTTTATTCAGTACCGAGTTGGATCTCCTTTAGTACGAATTACAGCAGGATATACGATTTGGCATAAGTTCTACAAGGTGCTAAATGGAATCTAGTACGTCTACAGCATATCAGGTGTTCACCAAGAAATCATTTAATTGGCTCAGATTTGACGGAAGACGATATTGTTCCCGCATGTCCCATACATTCTCAATGGGGCTGAGCTCGCCGATCCAATGCCCTCTCATCTTGCGCAATGAACAGTAGCATTATCGTCCACGAAAGAGCTGCTTTCTTCAGGACATAACATCAAAATTGCAGGTTGAACTTCATGGCAATCATTTTCAGATACTCCTTAGGGGGTTATCCGACCTTTCAGCAGTTCAGGGACCCGTTCCGTACCAACACAACGTTTCGCACACCATGACACCACTTCCAGGCCCCTGAGATTAGTGTACAAGGCAACCTCGGTTCATTGCTTCAGGGGGTTCCAGCTAACCTCTGTGCCTATTATCAGTACAAAACAAGGTGTACCGGGACTCGTCGGACCTCATCACATTTTTCCAGTCTTCCAGCGTCTAGTCACGATGTTCCTGATAACAATGTAGACCGACTTTTCGGTTCTTCGCAGAAATTAGTGGTTTCTGTCTGGGCTTGCGGTTGCCAGTATTAATAAATTTCATTTCCCTGCACAGAGTTGGTTGCGATACTGATCGGGAATAGATTTCTTAAATGCTTCGGTCAATTGCTGCTCACAAGAAGTCATGTTTCTCCGTACAAGCCTTCTCAGACGACGGTATCTCGTACCTGACAGATCGTCATGGAGCTGCAGTCACGCCTCTTGGACAAACAATGTGGGTTATTTTTCCACTGATTAAAGACCAGGGATATGTCTCTTTATGAGAAACCAGTCAGTTTTCAAAATCGTCGGTCCATTCAGATGATCACAGACAATAAGCCCTTTATCAAACTCTGAAAGATCGTTTTCTTTTCAATTATGATCAACACTTCTCAGGATTACTAACAGCAGTTTTAAATAGTTACATAGATCACGTAGTGATGCATTTGACCACGTATTTTGTGTATCCGCTGCGTAAGTGACGTTTATGTGCAACGTCACAGAGATTTCTAATTCAGCGTATGAAGTGTGCAGAATGAATTGATGTGGGGAAAAAGAACACAAGCACTTCTTATTTCGTTTTTGGGGAAGAGCAATGACCCTTCCCTAATTTGGGCCGCTGGTCAGGGAAGCGAAAGACCCAGTCACATGACACAAAACACTACCAAGGCTTCATCCGTGATGCGAAAATAGGTCCACTCTGGCTAAGGCGTGCTTACGGTTTTATTAGGAAAACAAAAATAAAAACTTAAGCACAAGTAAACTACGTTTTAAAAGTAACCCTAAGCAGCGCAGTGCACTGTTTAACAAATAAAATATTTCTCTCCTACGAAAAGCTGCATTGGACGATTTTTCGTTTCTTTTAAAGTTCGGAGGAATTTCAGAAGTGCGAGTTTGGAATAAGTGACTGCCAAGTTACTTTATCTTTAGAATGCAACTTCCATTATTGTCTTTGCCACAAATCCTCTTTTGCGAGCGCCAATTCCATGAGTGACGGAAACAGGATTTAAATCCCTAGAAGGACCTAGATAGTGTGAGTTTTTTGTGCGCGATTTTCTTTTTCTTTCATCACTCAGGAGTCTAAAGCCAGAAATGGAATGATAGTACCACAATAGAAGTTGCTAAAGGTGGTAACCGTTGCCAGATAAAACCTCCTTCAAGCAATAACATTTCTTTGTAATGCGTAGAAAGTGTTCTCCGTTCTCTTATACGACTCTTTTATAAAATGGACCTTAATCAGCTTAAAAAACTGATTCAACATTTAATGGACAAATGATAGGTAACATGTGCAAGAATTCTCAGAGGGAGGGAGAGAGAGATTAGATTTTCGTACTTAATGGACAGATTACTTAGATTTAGATGTTGAAATGATGTAAGTTTGTAAAAATATGCCGCGATAAGTACAATAAAGGTTCACTGGAGAATGAAGAGGAAGCATTAGTAAACAGAAAAAAACGGGGATTATTTTTTATATTTCTGCTTTATCACCGTAAATCGCCAGTGGAGTGAGGTTTAGCGTCGTATCGTTTAATCGCTCATACCGAGCGATAAACGTAGCATAAGTGATGCCGTGCTCTGTTTATCGTTGAGCATTACCGCTACGGAGTAATTTTTCGTTTATGGTGTAAGCACATTGACGAAATAATACTCTTTTCCTGGTCGTCAGCTAAATTTATCAACGTAACGAAATTTGCAGATGATAAGGAAAACAACTTCTGAGATGCTATTTTTTTACTGAACAGCAAAGGCCAAAATTTATCACCGAATAAATAGCATCTTCAAGGAACTGATTGCTTCATTAAAATGCGAGAATTTTTTCTCTCTGCTGAGAATTTCAATGATGAAATTATTTTTACTTGTAGAGCTTTCGATCATTCTGGTGATTGCTAATTTTTTCGGGAAGGGGAGTGGCGTTAACGACCATCCCGAGCAGCTGTAGGATGCTTCATAAGCTTGCTCTGTGCTGTTATAGAGGCGCACTGCGCATGCGTGATCCGGCACTCAGCCACAGGCCCATCTTGGTCAAATGGTTCCAGCACAACGCCTCAAACCATTTGGCCGCCAATCGGGCACATCTCAGCATACAGTTTTCTTTTCTGTACGCGCAAATCGCAGAATTAGTATGACATAATATCACCAACATTATCAACCATTATGAATCCACTGCTGAATGAAGGTCTCCCCCATGTTTCTTCCAGAACTTTCTCTTGTGAGCGAATCTCCTCCATGCCAGCCCGATATGTTTCCTAATTCCAGCGTTCAATATGACACATGACCTCCTTCTGTGTCTTTTCTTGGGATTTGAAGTATAATCTAGTATTTCACTTCTACAACGGTGGTCAATCCGGGATCCAGATGAGGCAAGGGTACTTGCGATTGGCCTACGTATTTGGATTTCAGGTTCTCCAGCCCAGGGCGCTAAATATCAAAGAAGCTACTGGTTATGGCCAAAAGATGTTCACGCTGGACGTTAAACCATGCTTTACTCCAAACAAATCCACAGTCAGAGTGAGTAGTTCATACATACAATAAAATAAAAAAGTACTAACTATTCTGTGACAATACATAAATTCTGTGACAATAGGAATTTGTCGGTGCCGAAGTTGGAGACCGCGTCTCCGCGCTCTGGAGTGAGTTGCTGTAACCGACTAAGCTACACCGACGGAATGTATCGCTGCATATTTGTCGTCTTGACACGTGCTTCACTTCTCTAGTGCGTCACATTGTACTTTAGGCAGCAATGCGAAAACAGGAATTTGTCGGTGACGGAGATCAAAACTCTCATCGCTCCTGAGTGAGTAGCTCTAATAGACTAAGCTACACCGACGGAATGTATCGCTGCATATTTGTCGTCTTGACACGTGCTTCACTTCTCTAGTGCGTCACATTTTACTTTAGGCCGCAATGCGAAAACAGGAATTTGTCGGTGACGGAGATCAAAACTCTCATCGCTCCTGAGTGAGTAGCTCTAATAGACTAAGCTACACCGACGGAATGTATCGCTGCATATTTGTCGTCTTGACACGTGCTTCACTTCTCTAGTGCGTCACAATTTAGTTTGGGCCGCAATGCGAAAACAGGAGTTAGTCGGTGACGGATATCGAAACATTCCTCGCTCCTGAGTGAGTAGCTCTAACCGACTAAGCTACACCGACGGAATATATCGCTGCATATTTGCCGTTTTGACACGTGCTTCACTTCTCTAGGGCGTCACAATTTGTCCTAGAGCTCATGCATAAAAATGTTTTCACTCTTCGTAATGCGTCGCAGTATGTTCACATGGATGTCATTACGGACGTCCGTGGAAAAGTGTTAGGAAATAGTAGAGATTCTTCGCATTTTCATGTGTAAGGAGATGATTTGAAGCGTGATAACCAAAATGTAGCAACACGTTTTGGTGTATAAAAATATTTTAATGTCCATAAGAAGTAAAATATTCGTAATAGAGAAAAAAATAAGATGTGAAGGTTCTTTTCTAACAATCGGTCTTTTAAAGAAGTCAAGATATGAGCCAGAAAAAATATGGATTTACTTTTCGTAGTGGAAGAACAGCGCATTACGGAAATCTAAAACAAGGTGCAAGACATATTCTTCATAGTAGAAGCTATAAGATGTAAAGATAAAGTTTACATTGAGATTTTAGAAGGAATAGTAATTAGAGCATTAAGTGATTGATCTGATTCGTCCTTCTCTTGTAAAAACTGTGAATTATTTGAATTTTAAAATGTGCGCAAAATGTTGCTCATGGTGAAAGTTATCATATGAAAAATTAAATGTAGATTAGAATCTTGTGAAGTAGATACACGAATGTTAAGGTAAACACTCACGTGAGCTGACAATATCCTCTATATCTTGACAAAGTTCCAAATTGTGTACCATTCGGCGAGGAAACTCTTCACTACGGTATGGCGTTGATTTCGTTAAATCGTGGTGCTGTCGTCAGATATTTTTACTAGCTGCAAAGAATTACCTCCAGGTATTAGGCGACGGAGTGATTCCTTGGGCTGGGCCATCGAGATCTGCGTTTCAATGTATCTCGCTAATGTTTGATAGTGTTCAATTCGGGAAAAGTCGGCTGTCAGAAAGGAATACTAAATTCTTGGACGCGGTCCTCGGACCCTTCCTGCGTAGTATGGGCTTTGTGACATGAAATGTTGTTGTTCTAAATGAGCTCAGGGCCATTCGGACACAATGTAACCGTGTAAAGCAACACTAAATAATGCTTGAGTACGATTGTTCTTACGCAGGCTGGGATTATCTAACCATACCTTGGTAGGCTCTGGAGGAGACTATGTGTTAAACGGAGGTAAGAGCCCCCAAAGACCTATAAGAACAATTCCAAAACTATTATAGACCTTCCCGTAAGTTCCTATGCACGGCGTCGAATACTGGACCCCACCCATAGACATGTTGTGGATGGAAATTAGTTTCATCGGTCCAGGAGAATCTTTTCCAGTTGTACAATGTCCAGCGCCTGTGTTACCGTGTCCACTGATGGTAGTGCTCTCGAGGACGATTTGTCAATTTCGAAGCACGAACAGAAAGCCAAGCTCTCAGGCGAAACCGCAAGAACCTCTGGTGGATCATTTGTTCGGTCGCGTTGATCTGTGCTCCGTAGTTGTAGTCAGCCGTCATTTGATCACGATCCGTCTTTTGACCAAGCCGGTACTCCACTGCACTGTACCGGCTTTCACCTTGTCTTCTGACCAGTGGTGGATATCGCTTTCGGCATGTTGTGGGGGCGTGTTACACGTTCCGGTACATTCTCACCACACCTTCACTGTGATACCCTCGAAGAGCAGGGCAGTGCTTGCGACCTCTCAGATATTGGTCTCCGTCTCCCACAAGCCGGTTATCATTACTCGTATAAACTCCTAGAAGACATTCCCTTCCCCCAGTGGCCGAGGATGGCCTAGTGGTCAACGTTCGTGACTGCTACGGAAAAGTCTCAGGATCGATACCAGGCAGGTACGAAAGCTGCAACCACTAAATATATACGGTGTGTCTCCGGGTGCTAGTACCCTGCGTCCGACGGTAAGCCGTCGGACCCCAGGCACTTTCCCGCCGATTATAAATAATGGTGTCTCACCCCCTTTTTACTTTGCTTCCGTGTAAATTGCCTATAAGGTACTGTAGTCAAAATCTTATTTCTTCTGAGGGTTGTTTAAGACCTGGGGGTCAGACATTCCCTTCCAAAAATCCCCTACATAAATCTCTAAATCTTTCTCTTCTCCTAGTACACTGGTAAATTAACACCATGCACCTGTGTCCTCAAGAGATGTTCCACGCCTATCGGTGACATCACTGCTACGTACTGCGGTACGCGTCATCTAGTAGAGACAGCGGTGGTCATAATGATCTGTCATATGAATGTATATATTCTCCAAATAACAATGTAGCACATTGGGAGATGTAGAAATGGTATGGATATTCGATCTCATAGTTCAAGCTCCCAAGGAAAACAATCTTTCAAATTAGGTGGATTGGTGAGAGATTTTGTGCATACAGGCGAACGAACACACAAATGTATCCATACAAAATGAATGAATATTGACAGTTTTTTACACACACCGATGAGCCTATATACGTATTATGATTACCTACCTAATAAGCTGTAAGACCCGCTTTAGCCACTAAAACAGCGGTCACTCGACAAGGTGGCGATAGGTATCCTGGTGTATCTTCTACCATAATGTGAACAGCAGGTCCTCCATTTCCCGTACATTTCGGGGTGGTGATGATTTAGCGCGAACCCGCTTTTCCAAGTCGAATCACAAATGTTCAATTGGGTTCATGTCAGGTGAATTTCGAGGCCAGGGTATTAACCAAAAGTCACCAGCACGTTCCTCGAACCACTCCTTGACGATTCTGGCAGTGTGGCATGGCGCATCATCCTGTTGGTAATGGCCATCACCAGCAGGGAACACAGTTGCCACGAATGGGTGAACTTAGTGCGCAACGATGTTCAAATACCTGACAGCTGTCAGTTATTGTGCTAATTAGATAATGGAACCTAAAGTGTCCCAAGAAAACATCGGCCACATCATAACACCGCCGCCGACGGCATTTTTCCGCCCAACAGAGCATCCAGGTGCCATAACCACCGTTAGTAATCGGAGTATAAGCGCTCGGCTGTCCACGTGATACACCAGGAATCTTGATTCTTCAGACCAGGCCTTTTCATTCCAATCATCCTCGGTCCAATCCGATGATCTTGAACCCATTTCATGCGTTGTTGGCGATGACGTGCAGTGAGCATGCGATCTCGGCTGCTGTCTTCGGCTACGCATGCCCATGGGCAGAAGGCTGCGATGAACTGTGTTCTGTGACACATTGCCCTGATCACCGCTGTTGTAGCTGCGGGTGATTTGTCGCACTCCGGGCCTGCCGTCGCTGTGCACAATGCGCGACAGTCTCCACTCCCATCTGGCATCAGTGAACTGCACACGACACACGGCTAGACGATAGTTCGTCGTTTAACCATCTGTGCACCACTTTTGATACGTACTCACTACAGCGGCACCTCAATAACGTACAAGCCGCGCCATTTCCGAGATCGTAGTTCCTAGTCGCCGTGCCGTCACAATTTGTCCTTTATGAAACTCCGATAAATCAGCGGCTTTTCCCACTCTGACTCCGAACACTCTGCTGACCGAAAGCCGGTCCTCGGGTTGTATATATACTGCTCTGTGAACTTCACCTGCGCCACCGTTCGGTCTCCAGGCGCGCTGACTTCTCTAGGCTGATGGTGGTCAATTGCTCATTGGTCTATGTTTTATGCCCATGCGACAGCTAGGTTATTAAAATCAGTGTTGGAGCCAGAGCTTCATCGGTTTTCTGAGAGAAAATTTCGAAATAATACCTCTCTGAGCAAAAACGTTTCGTCCGCGGCATGCGTGATGGTGAAGAAGACATTCAGAATGTAAATAGCGAACACATACCGACGGAAAATTTTGTCAGGCTGGTTATTTTATTCGATACCCAGGTCCATAATTTACAGATATTTCTCATACAGTTGCTCATTCATTAGTCCGGTTTAAAACCGTTCATCTGCAATCAACAAAATCAAAGCTGTATACGTAGATCGATTTTCATTTGCTCGATTAATAACCTCCTGTAGGTCAGCATTGAGAAGATAGTGATCTCTTTCTCTGGTCACGTGTCTATACACAAAGATAGGAAAGTTTTCTTTTCAGGACTTCCCTACGTTTGCTCTGTGAATCTCGGACTCTGAGATTAATCGCTCTAGTCCTGATTTCTCTGCGTTAAGAACAAACTGCTCTCGCAGAACACACATATGCGCCTTATGTAAGGAGGTGCACGACGTCTTACATGCAGAATATGCGATACCTTTCCGACTTACACTTGTTTCGATTGAAATTTAATAAGTATTAAAAACAACAATTAGAAAAGAGGAGAAAGACTTGTATGTGCAAACAGTGCCTTTTTAGAAGACGTAAAGAGAAGTATTCTGTTTTCAGACGCGGGAGTTTGAAACTCTTACTCCATTTTTCACATTTTCTAATGAATCTCGATTACATTATAAATAAACCCGTAAATGGCGAGGTGTTTACTTCATTCAATTCCATTATCACGAAAATCCCTTTTTTTTTTAATTTTTTTAAGCCTTTTGTTTAGTTTTTCTTCTGAAAACTTTTAACCAATTGTTCTTTTCCTTGATCAACTTACTGTTTTATCTTGTTTTGCTCTTTATTCTCAGACTGATCTATTTCCCAATCGCGTTTTCTATTCATTGCTTTTATTTATGGTGGACGAGAAGGGGTTAAAAACCACTGTGAGGAACTCAGTGGTCTATAAACAGTCTCCTGCATTTTGCATATACTTTGCATAACTGATGTTTGCGTACATCGGCATAATGGTTTCTAAGTCAGTGGCTATCGTGTGTAGAAAGATTTAATAAGAGTTTAAAGTACACAATCATTTATTATTTCATATTTTGGGGAAGAGGGATTTAACGACCACCGTGAGAGAGCTATGAGCAGTCATCCCTCGGTAATCCGGGACATTGATTCCAGGGAAATGAGAGAGCCAGTACCATACGACAACCATAATATCCATGCCTCACCGGGATTCGAGGGCGGACCACCCATCTCGGACAAATGGTCAGTAGCCGAGGTTTAGACTATTGAGCCACCGAGAAATCTCTTAAATGTATATATTCAGATTTCTGGCAATGGCTTTGTAAATTCCTATTAAAAATTTACCGAAATACATTACTCATCAACAACTCTCAGAGAAGATGGAAGAAATACGGGATTACACCATATAATAAAAATTTGGAGATGGAAACTTGGTTCTGGGGGGTGCAGTGGTCAGCATACACGAGCGCTATCTGGGAGACGCGGGTTCGAGTCCCGCTCCAGGAAGATGAAATTTTCAAGTTTTCGGATATTATCTGACTTACCATCCTTATTACATTTACACCAAAAATCGGATTGTGATCTTCAAACTTTGGCAGAGAACATTTGGGTAAGATGCTGTGTGTAGTGGGCGAAATGGACATTTCTACCGAGGTTCCAACCTCTCCCTGCCAGTCATCCAGTA
This sequence comes from Macrothele yani, assembly GCA_039090855.1. Taxonomy (NCBI): domain Eukaryota; kingdom Metazoa; phylum Arthropoda; class Arachnida; order Araneae; family Macrothelidae; genus Macrothele; species Macrothele yani. Next base: position 31,911,257 of record CM077007.1, read on the forward strand.
CGATTTTTTTGGGGGATTACCATGGGTACGCGAATGCAAGACGTGAAATATCTTTTCGTACCATCCTCGTACCCCATTTTCTCGTGCCCTTTGCAACCAGCAGGTTTCACAGCACATCGTAATTGCCCCACAACTCGTCGCGTAGGTCATCCTGATTCTCCTTGGCTTATGATTTAACCTCGCTGATTAGGACATACAAATGGAGTTACCCGGAATGGTAACGAGATTTAGAGGCCCCGTTTGGTTTCTTTAACCTGAACTGTCCAGTTTTCTAAAAAGGTATTTTTTCGTAGAATTAAGAGAATCTGTGTCATTCCTCGCATTTAAAAAGTATTCAGGTCTTTCATTTTACTTTTAATTGCATATTATAATATCCCACACTTCCTTATTAATTTGCTAAATCTTAGCTACAATTTTTTTCTGTGAAGAACATAAAGTCATTTGTAAAAGCTTAAGACCACCTAACTTCTTTATCGATTTTCACAGGTATTTGTTAACATATGATGAATTGGAAATTACATTTCAAAAATATGCGGAGAACATATCCATTTAGGGATATTTAAAAAAAAAAAATCCCCAAAATTATTGGATGCAATCAAAGTTGCCGCATTTCATGGCGATGGTTTAGTTACCTCAAAACAACGCAAAGAATCTTCATGGAATTTTATTCTGCGCTGGGACTAAGCCACTCGAACACAGTGATCTTGATCGTAGCCCAAACGTACTTCATTATCTTGGATCTGTGGCACGGAGCGCTGCCCTGCATTAGTGTGGTTTATATTTGAATTATGAAGTGTCAGATTATCCTGTAACTTTTCGACATCGCTTCATCTATTCATGGTAGTGTTGGAGGGCAAGAAGAACAGAGCAGCACTGCCAAACATTGATATATACCACATATGAACTAGTTTGTAGGGTGTCTCGTGGTAGCAACTGTGTATTTCTCATCAAATTTGTTTCCTTTTGAACGCCCCACCGTCGTGTATGATACCCTAATTGATGAAATGTTGATTCTTCCGAAAAAAATAAACTTTACTTCACTTTTTAGCAGTCCACGATTGATGTCTCCTAGCTAGTCAAATCTCTTCTTTTTCATAAAGGGAGTTAATCGAGGCTTACGTTCAAGTTTGCAAGTCTGGTTGAAATTATGTGTTCAGGGTTTTTTAAATAATGCTGACATTACATTCCTTCCAGTCAGACTTCTTGATGTTCTTGCAGAAAGGCGTCGGACCGGGCATGACATTTCTTTACATAACATGGTCATTTCGGAGCATTGTCTTCTTTGGACGTCCACTCTTCTTGTAATCGCGTATATCATCGTCTTGAAATTTCACTATCGCATTATGGATAGCAGTCCTGCTGACGTTTCACTTTGCACTTTTAGTTTATTTGGCATTGAAAGTACCCTCCTTGGTACTAAGTAATTATTTGTGTCCTCTGGATTAGTTCCGTGATATTGTTTTGCACATAGTGCCAGATAGAGAAGATATAAATAACAACCTCTCTGCATAGAAAACAGCGGCCAACTAATCTTCAAATGTTAGCCAACTCGATAAATACTCTATGTAAACATATGATGTACGTATTTACAGAATGAAATAGAGCAATCACGAAATGATATCATGCAGTATGATGAAATGGTAGAAAAATAATCGGATGAAAGTGAAATGCAGCTACCACGAAATTGTATGATGCAGTCTGATGTAACGGTAGAAAAATTATTCGATGAAAATGAAATGAAGCAATCACGAAATGATATGATACAGTCTGATGAAATGTTCGAAAAATGATTGAATGGAAACGAAATGATATGATGCAGTCTGATGGAGTGATAGAGTATGATTGGATGAAAATGAAATAGAGCAATCAGGAAATGATATGAAGCAATCTGATAAAATGGTAGAAAAAGTATTGGTGGTTTTAAACTTTTTCAAATGTCTGTACATGAGCTTCTTCGTAATAAGCAATCCAGAAAGTCCTCCAGTGCTAAAAAAAATATTTTTACAGAAGAATTTAAACGACTTGTGTGGAATTCAAGTAAAACCAATATTCTCTAATTCATCAATGCTTACGTCAGAACTTGAAAAACTATCGACACTCTTGTGGAAAGGACTTTATTAAAAACTTTTTGAAATATATTTTCGTTATTGGCGGAGATGCGAGACACCTTTTCCTAGATTCTATGGGAAAGAAAAGTCTGTAGATATCCTTCGGGGAAAATGAAATCACAGAAGGAACTCTGGATCCTCTTTACTGCAGAAAACCCAGAGTCCCTTGGGAAAGCCAAGATAAAACCTCTGTCTTGAACATACTTCTCTTAAGTTTCTTCAATGATTCCCAATGTTCTTTGACTTTTCTCTCTGAGGTAAAGTTAGGATTTTTTGAAAAGCATTCATTAGGTAAGTCTCAGTCTCCAGAAGAACAAAATGTTTTAGAAATTTGCCTAACAGCAGATAATCAGCAACAAAGTAAGAATAACGAAACCATAGACTTTTGCCCAAATCTCTTGGTGGAAGTTATTGCTCCAGCATTTGTTCGAAATGCATTAAAATCAGAGATTTTATTTCATATCTTCAAATAAGTTCCGTCGGAGTGCTTACATTCTTTTAAAAAAACATAGAAAAAAACTATTTTGCTCTGCTAAGAATTCATTGACTGCTATCTTTGTGACGTGGAGAAAGGACAAACAAAAACATTTATCGATGTATATAAAATTGAATGTTTGTTTGTATGTCAGCTATACAAATTTATAGTTTTCATTTTAGACCCACCAAATTTGGTATAGTATCTCATAATACTTTAAATTAGACCGCAGACTGTTTTCGGATTGGGTTGAAGCCCGGGATCAAGGGCCCTGGTACAAAATTTTCGTAAAAAGTTTCATTTTTTACTTTTAAGAACTGCAACACAATTCAGCAATCCAATACCCGATCTACGGTCTAAGTTAGAGACCTTAGATAACAATAAAGTGAAAAAATGTCGATTTAATGGTGTAATAAAAACACAAATTAATAAACATTAGCTTTCACCACCAACGAGCGACTTCATCAGGCAGAAACACAATGTAATATAAATAGATTGTTCCAGATATTCAAAATTCAAAACGGTAAACAAAAGGATGATCAATGCCAATGTCAAGTCGCATGCACGCCACATGACATGAGCACACTGCATTTCAGTGTCGCGGGATTCTCAGATGCGCACTCCAGATGGACGGCAGTTCTGTAGATGACTCCTCGAAGGCAAGTATTTCCATTCCTCTTCCTTTATTTTTTGTTTTGTAAAAGTAAATTAACTAAATCAAATTGTTTTTATTTTTCATATTTGCAGCCATCCAGACTCTGGTCTCTCCCTTTATTTTTTGTTTTGTAAAAGTAAATTAACTAAATCAAATTGTTTTTATTTTTCATATTTGCAGCCATCCAGACTCTGGTTTTTATTTTTTTGCAGAAATATTACTGCATCAGCCAGTAATTGGAAGTTGCTGGCATTAATTTGGAGGAACTCTGCTGTACATACGGACAACTCTACGGCGTCACCTGCTCAAGGGTTCGCAATCCTAAAAACCTCTACATTTATGCTCCCAATGGAAAAACCAAAAATATTGATTACCAGAAAGCAATAACCTAAATAAATTAAAATAAATTTACTGGTAAATTATAGGAATATTTTTTCATTCATTAACTTCCACCCGCTGAACTTGGTGATTCCGCGAATAGTAATTTTTACCCCGGAAATAACGGGCACCCCTGTAAGTTCAAGATAAAATATTATTGTGTATATATTTCCATGAAAATAACCATACATTTTGGTTTTAAATGCTAAATATTTGATAAACCCGATCATTTATCAAGCATGATATCTTGGGAATTTTCCACGTTTATCGCAACTCTGGAATCAACTACATTTCTTTCAAGCGCGTGGAAACAAGTCACCAAAATCCATGGCCGTCCAAACGCTGGTGATGGCACAACGATGTGAATGTTTACGTTTCATTTGTCCTAATAAAGCTGATCCAAAAGTCGTTGGCCCCAATTTAAAGATGGCAACTGCTCACAACCCCTTAGAGTTTAAAGCTTCTTACGCTGGTTTTTAAACTCCGAAATAAAGACGCGCACTAATCTGTTGTTGATCTTAAAATGATGAGTAATTCTGACTAACTGTTGTTGATTTCACATATTTCATTTCGTTTTTGCAAAGGTTTCTGTCTTATTTTGGGGGTTTAACGATCACCGGGAGCAACTCTAAGCCCGTCCCTAATTTGGAGGCACTAGTTTCCCAGGGGGTAAAGAGTCAGTGCCGAAGGACAAGTACACCACACCACCCGTGCTTCATCCGCGACTCGAACCCGGACCTACAAGAAACAACGCTTATAGTCCAAAGCTTAGACTACTTCACCACCCGTTTGGCATTACAGTTTCTCAACTTAACATGAGCTACAGAACCCAAATAATCTCTCTACGTAAGCGCAGTGAGATGACGCCTGTAGGAGGCGTGACAGCCTAATTCCCGGAACGTTCGTACGGTGTCGCTCTTGTGGGGTGTGAGCAGAATCATGTTTTGGAGATGTCTCATGCAGTGCATTCGTTAACCTCAGAGCAGTAGTGCCATTCGTGAGTGGACAGTTGCGAGATAAATGCAAGTCAGTGTGTGTGAGAGTTTGAGGTAAAATGAGTGAAAATTTAAAGCAGGGAATTAACATCAAATTCTGTATGAGGATCAGTAAAGGTGCTATTGAACATGTAGTGGCGTATGGTGAGGATGCTGCAAAAAAGTTATAATTATATACATTATATATGTGCTATAGTTATACAATATTATAGCTATAGTTATACAACAATATTATAGTTAGAGTTATATAATATTATATATATGTATATATATGTATATATACTGTATATATATATATATATATATATATATATATATATATATGTGTGTGTGTGTGTGTGTGTGTGTGTGTCAAAATGTATTGACATAACCAACCTTAGAAAACACCAAAATACCTTCAAGTTGGAACTGAGGAAGAGATTCTCTGCTGTAGAAGGCCTAACATCGGAAGAAGTGGATATTTCTGAAGTTACCAGAGAACTCACCAAGGCTCTTATGGAAACAGCAAAAAAATAGGTGGTACTAAGAACAAGTTACGTATGAATAAAATTTCAGGAAAAACAAAAATGTTGATGCAAAAGAGAAAGGAGATGAGGACAAATAAAGACGTAACATCCAACGTGGAATATATTCCAACGTTGTAGCAGTTTTACCGGGTGGACCCATGTTACTTTCAGGATGAAAATGCGACCTCTCATGTTGCGAGGTTAACCATGACTTGGTATGATGACAATGCGGTTAATAAATTGGACAGGCCTGCGCAAAGCCCGGACCTTAACATTATCGAGCACCCCTAGGACGAGTTGGAGCGTCGACTTAAGGGGTGCCCCAACCGTCCGAAATCGGTGCAAGAACTGACCTGTCTTCTCCAAGCCGAGTGGAAGAAAACACCGGTAGCCGTCGTACAACGCCTGGTTGAGTCTATGTCCCAGAGAGTCGCAGCTGTGATCGCCGTTATGGAGGCTCCACCAACTATTACAGGTGAATGAACTTCGTTTTCCTTTGCTATCACAGGTGTCCAATTACTTGTTGGTAGATAATGTATATATATATATCAAAATGTCTTGATATAACCAACCTTAAAAAACACCAAAATACCTTCAAGTTGGAACTGAGGAAGAGATTCTCTGCTTTAGAAGGCCTAACATCGGAAGAAGTGGATATTTCTGAAGTTAACAGAGAACTCACTAAGGCTCTTATGGAAACAGCAACAAAAATAGGTGGTACTAAGAACAAGTTACGTATGAAGAAAATTTCAGGAAAAACAAAAATTTTGATGCAAAAGAGAAAGGAGATGAGGACAAACAAAGACGTAACATCCAACGTGGAATATATAGAGCTATGTAAGACAGTGCGAAAAGGTATCACTGAAGACATAAGGAAATTCAATTGTGAACTAGTGAGGAAAACAATTGAAAACAACCAGAGCCTGAAGAAAGCAAAAGGACATCTGAGCAAGGGAAGAAAACAGATCATGGCTCTGGGAAAGGAAGATGGTACTGCAACAAGAAATAGAAGCGAAATTTTGACAAGGGTGAAAGATTTCTATTCAAAACTATATGAAAAGGATGATACATCTATTCCAGACATTACGACAGGTACCAGTGCCAACGTTCCTCCAATCCTCGCTGCAGAAGTTACATATGCAATTAAGAACATGAAACGGGGAAGAGCTACAGGAGAAGATGGAATTACCGTGGACATTATACAAGAAGCAAGTGGAGAAATTGAAACTACACTCACCCAAGTTTTCACCAGATGTCTTAATGAAGAGAAGATTCCTGAGGATTGGTACAATGCTACAATGATCTTGCTCCATAAAAAAGGTCATATTGAGATCTCAGAAACTACAGGCCCATCAGCCTCCTTTCAGTGGTTTATAAAATCTTCACTAAGGTTCTTTCACATCGCTTGAAGTTAACATCAGACATGGCCCAACAAAGAGAACAAGCTGGATTCAGGAGTGGCTACAGCACTTTAGATCATATCCATGTACTGAGAGAACTAATTGAAAGAACAAGAGAATATGAACTCCCATTATGCATGGCTTTTATTGACTATGAAAAGGCCTTCGATTCCGTGAAACCATCAGCAGCAACAATGGCTTTGAAATCCTGCGGTATTGAAGATGCATACATTAGCTTTATTAATAACATCTATGAAAATGCAAGTGCAAAGGTTCGGATATTTGAGGATACAGAGCAAATAAGAATTGGAAAGGGAGTGAGACAAGGTGACACCATATCTCCCACGTTCTTTAACGCCACATTGCAAAATGTCTTTCTATCATTAAACTGCGAAAACAAAGGGATAAATATTATTGGAGATTACTTAACCCACCTTCGTTTTGCTGAGGACGTAGTCACTTTTGCAACTACCCCTTCAAAGCTTCAGAGTATGATCCAAGAACTTGCTGACAAGAGAAAAGAAGTGGGATTAAAAATGAACTTTCAGAAGACCAAACTGATGTACAATGCTTTTACACGAAACGAAGATTTATCGATTGACGGAGAAAAGCTTGAGACAACCGAGTCCTACATTTATCTTGGGCAGCAGATATCGAGTGAGGGTCACATTGATGAAGAAATTAATCGGCGTATGAAACTTGGATGGAGAGCTTTTGGAAGAAACAGTACAATTTTTAAGAGCAGTATACCAGTATGTCTCAAAAGAAAAGTGTTTAATCAATGCATCCTGCCAGTGCTTACGTATGGAGCCGAGACATGGACCTTAACTAAAAAGGACATACAAAGACTGCAGACAACTCAAAGAGGTATGGAGAGATGCATGATTGGTGTAACCAGGAATGATAATGGATAAGGAAGAGGACAGGAGTTGACGACATCATGACCGGAGTGAAATCACTGAAATGGCAATAGACAGGACATGTTGCCAGAAGAATGGACCACCGATGGACAACTGAAAATTTAGACTGGATTCCGAGGGACAGGAAAAGACCTAGAAGAAAACCTAAAGGGAGATTGAAGGATGAAATTCGAAAGTATGCTGGAGTAACGTGGAGTAAACAGGCCCAAGCAGACAATTGTGGAAGAAATTTGGGGAGACCTTTATCCAGCAGTGGATTGATAATGGTTGATGATGATGATATATATATATATATATATATATATATATGTTAAAAAATTTGGTTCATATATATATATATATATATATGGGATGTTAGGTCAGGTGATGCGTAACATCACAGCCTCTCCTTGACAAATGTCAACCCCGCCTTCTCGTGGTACATCCTGTTCTCCCTAAAGGGGCTCTGACGACCGCCAATAGCGGTATAACTATACCATCAGGAGTAGAGGAAATGCTATCCCACACTCACCAACCCGCTTGGCCAGCGTAGTGGGTTATGGCTAAACCCCTCCTAAATGATTTCACAACTTAAATCTTGGTCCTCAGTCTCCGGCAGCTGGAATGTACCTGGCCAAGGCAGCGACCAGTGCGACATGAAGGCAGAGGGTGCTAAGAATCCCCGGAGGACCGGACTAGGCTGCCATCTGATGCTGACCTTGGCTACGTATAATGGACGCTCCCTATCTTCTGATTCAAGTCTTCTTGAATTGGAAGAGGAACTACAAAGGATCAAGTGGGACATCGTCGGGCTAAGTGAGGTAAGGAGAAAAGGAGAAGATCTCATTGAACTGAAAAGTGGACATCTCTTCTACTATCGTGGGACAGATACTGGCAGAACTAGTGGTGTTGTATTTATAATAAACAAGAAACTGAAGGATAAAGATGTAGAAGTTGAAATTTCCTCTGACAGAGCTGCACGACTCGTTATCCAATTCTCGAGAAGATACCAGGCTCAGATTATTCAAACTTATGCGTCCACCACAAGTCATCCTAAAGAAGAAATTGAAGAATTTTATGAGGAAATTCGTCATCTAAATAATAAAGGTACACTTGAAAATAATTAATGGAGATTTCAATGCAAAAATAAGGCAACGGCAACAGAATGAAACTTCAGTAGGTAAATTCGGTCATGGCAACATAAACCAGCGTGAAAATACTCCCGTAGAGTTTGCAGAGGCAGAAAGGTTTTTCATCGTGAACTCCTTTTTCAAGAAAAAGCCGCACAGGAAATGGACATGGAGACATCCAAATGGGACAACAAGTGAATTTGATTTTATTATGTGTAACAAAAAATTCGTCATAGAAGACTGCAGTGTGCTAAACAAGTTCAATACAGGTAGTGACCATAGATTGGTGAGATGTAAGATGCACCTCAACACTAAACTCGAACGTGGCAAGCTCATAAGACAAACAAAATGTATTGACATAACCAACCTTAAAAAACACCATAATACCTTCAAGTTGGAACTGAAGAACAGATTCTCTGCTTTAGAAGGCCTAACATCGGAAGAAGTGGATATTTCTAATGTAAACAGAAAAGTAACCAAAGCTCTTATGGAAACAGCAACAAAATTAGCTGGGTCTAAGAACAACTTGCCTGTAAACAAATTATCAGGAAAAACAAAAATGTTGATGCAAAAAATAAGAGAGATGAGGACAACTAAAGAAGATGGGACTTCCAAAGTGGAATACAAAGAGCTATACAAGACAGTACGAAAACGTATCACTGAAGACTTAAGGAAATTCAACTGTGAACTAGTAAGGAAAGCAATTGAAAACAACCAAAGCCTAAGGATAGCAAAGGGACATCTCAGTAAGGGAAGAAAACAGATTATGGCGCTGAGAAAAAAAGATGGTTCTGTAACAAGAAATAGCGGCGAAATTTTGACAAGAGTGAAAGATTTCTACTCCAAATTATATGAAAGGGATGATGCATGTACTCCAGACATCATGAATGGTACCAGTACCAGAGTTCTTCCAGTTCTCCCAGCAGAGGTTGCACATGCAATCAAGAACATGAAGCGGGCGAAAGCTCCAGGAGAAGATGGAATTACTGTAGACATCATACAAGAAGCAAGTGGAGAAATCGAAACAATACTCGCCCAAATTTTCACTCCATGCCTTAATGAAGGGAAGATTCCTGAGGATTGGAACAACGCTATCATGATCCTGCTATATAAAAAAGGTGACATTAAGGATCTCAGGCACTACGGAACTATCAGCCTCCTATCAGTGGTTTATAAGATCTTCACTAAAGTTCTTTCACACCGTTTGAAGGTAACACTGGACATGGCTCAACCGAGAGAACAAGCTGGATTCAGGAGTGGCTACAGCACAATAGATCATATCTGCGTACTGAGAGAACTAATTGAAAGAGTGAGGGAATATGAACCTCCATTGTGCATGGCTTTTATCGATTATGAAAAAGCCTTTGATTCGGTGAAACCATCAGCAGGTACAATGGCTCTGAAATCGTGCGGTATTAAAGATGCATACATTAATATTATTAATAACATCTATGAAAGTGCAAGTGCAAAGATTCGGCTGTTTGAAAATACAACACACATAAAAATTCAAAAGGGACTGAGACAAGGTTACACCATATCTCCGAAGCTCTTTAACGCCACATTGGAAAATGTCTTTCAATCACTGAACTGGGAAAACAAAGGGATAAAGATTAATGGAGATTATCTTACCAACCTATGTTTTGCTGATGACATAGTCATTTTTGTAACTACTCCATCAGAGCTGCAGAGTATAATCAAAGAACTTTCTGACAAGAGTAAAGAAGTGGGATTAAAAATGAACTTTCAGAAGACAAAAGTGATGTTGAATGCTTTTACACGAAATGAAGATTTATCGATTGATGGAGAAAAGCTGGAGATAACAGACACGTATGTTTACCTTGGACAGCAGATATCAAGTGAGGGTCACATTGATGAAGAAATTAATCGGCGTACAAAACTTGCCTGGAGAGCTTTTGGAAGAAACAGCATAATTTTCAAGAGCAATATGCCATTATGTCTTAAAAGAAATGTGTTTGATCAATCCATCCTTCCAGTGCTTACGTATGGTGCAGAGACGTGGAAGTTAACTAAAAGAGACATACAAAGGCTGCAAACAACTCAAAGAGCATGGAGAGGTGCATGCTTGGTGTAACCAGGAGAGATAAGAAGAGGAAATCGTGGATTCGAAAAATGACAAGAGTGGAAGACATCATGATCAGAGTTAAAACCTTGAAATGGCAAGGGCTGGACATACTGCCAGAAGGACAGACCATCGATGGACAGCCGAAATTTTAGATTGGATTCCAAGGGACATTAAAAGACCCAGAAGAAGACCACATGGGAGATGGGTGGATGAAGTTCGAAAGTATACGGGAGTGATATGGAGGAGACTGGCACAAGACAGACCTTTGTGGAAGAAACTTGGGGAGACCTTCGTCCAGCAGTGGATTGATAATGGTTGACAATGATGATGATGATGATGATGGCATAAGAGCCGGAAAAAGCGCACATGTGACGCTCGTAGTTCAAGACAATGCTTGTGTGTTTTTTCGATCAAAAGGAATTCATTGAAAACCGACAAACAGTCAATCAGCAATGCTGTTAAGAGGTGTTGAAACGGTTTCGGCATTCTCTTCGTATCAAATGTGCTGTACTGTGGCGTAACAATGCTCCAAGTCATGATGCACTCTGTGTTCGCAACTCTTGCCTAAAAAATCCATTACTAAATTGGATTATCCACCCTATTCACCTGACTTCGCCCAGTTGTGATTTCTTGCTCTTCCACAAAATAAAATCAGCCATGAAGAGGTGAAGATTTTTAGACATTTCTGATACCCAGCGTAACGTGACAAAGGGACTTAAGAATATTCCAGAAACAGAGTTCCGGGTATGATTCGAGCAATGTCAACGGCGTGTAGCTAAGTACATAGCAATTGGAGGGGATTTTTTCGAAGGTCAGAGTAGCCGCACACTGTTTTTTGACAGGCGCATTGAGGAATTAAACGGTCACGCTTCGTACATCTTTTTTCCACGGAACCTAGTTCGGTCGAATAAGGTTACAATAAGCGAGTCTGTTTCATCATTATTATGCAAATTTCTGAATGTAATTACATATATAGACTAACGAAAAGAATGGCAGATTATTTATCACATCTTGTGGATTCAGGCAGTGTGAAATAATATGTCACAACTTCATTATCCTAACAGACTTCGTTAGAAATTCTTCCACGCAACTGCAAACCAAAATACGCGACCAAAGTTTCCCAACGATTATTAAAAAACATATTTTCCAACTTTATTAATTTAGCGTTGTGTTGAAACATGCCTGATCCTAGAAACCGATACTGAACATGATTCAATAAGATATTCATTTTTGAGATTGTTGTTGTCCTTCGTGCATTAAGTCAAATATACAGATTGGATTCTGCTCTGTGTGTCGTAAGGGAATAACCAGCTGCACTTTAATTTCCAGAACTGTAATTATGAACTTGCGTTGCTTAAGCACTCTCCGACTGAACAATGGTTCTAATCCTACCATTAACAGCAGCAGCATTTAGAACCTGATACGTGACTTCTTGAATGACGAAGATTAGATTTACTTACCTAGCTTCATTTAAGAATCAGAAGTGTGATCTTACCTGGAGGAAAGTCTCTCAAATGTATGACGCACAGAATGAGAAAGTTCTTAATTTTACAATTAATTCTGCTTTGAAAGTCACAACGCACTGCAGCTTTTGCATATGTTCTCGGTAGACATTCAGGCCTGCTTTCAATCATATGTGTGTGTTCGGTTAACCCCCATTTCTATTTATCGTTATGTGTTTTGTTGTTTGTTCTATTGAGAGTTATTTTCAAGGAGGGCTAAAAATTACTTACATACATCATATAAAATACTCTAATATTATTTTAAAGATGTAACACTAACTGCTTCAGGGGAAAACATAGAGCAGCTAAGTTGAAAATAGCCCCTGCAATTCGAACAAGAAATGCGACACCGAATTTTCGGTTGCAATGAGCACGTCTTTTGAATCTGTTCTGACGGGAATTAAATTTATCATAGCTATTGAAAGTCAATGGAACTAGTTGGGAGAACAATCAGCGGGTTTCTACAATCGATAAAATATCCACAAACAGAAAAATTTATTTAGTTCCATAGCGGCTAAAAAGCATGTTCCTAAAATTAACAAATAGTGCCCAAAAGTTTCTCATAGCACAAGGAAGTTATCAGAGACAAAGAGAATTTCAAATCAAACAGTTAAAAGAAGAAATATAGAAAAGGAAACATGATATCAGTCCACGTCTGCTAAAGGAAGAATTTTGTATAATGGAAAAGTTGAAAATAGGAGAAAAATATTCTTCATGGAAAAAGCTATGCTAAGAAAAACGAACTTTTCAAACACGTCCCACGGAAACAGATATAGCGTAAAAAAAGTTTCGATCTTTATCACCTACCGGAAAATCTTTGCATTACTTAAACACGATAATGCTCCACAACTCTATTGTAGCGAATATAATACAATAAAAAAGACATTTCTCAATAATATTTTTAGCAGATCTGATACAGCTGCAAACTGAGGTACATAACTTAAATACCAACTACCGGCAGAAATTAAATGGTATCCGGTGTTGAAAGAATTTTTTAAATCGTACTTATAGAAGAAGAGACATTGAGAAAAACAGATTACGCTTTGCGTCCTCTAGCGACGAAATTGTCCATTATTTCGGGAAGAAAATATGAAATCGAAACTAATAGTTTTAGATATATGGTGTCTACGGGGAGAAGGACAGAGGCATGGACGGACGGACAAACCGATAACATAGGCACGGTCGTTTTTACAAAATAAGTACTAAAAATTGATAAAGTACCCTGGTACTCTTAGTAGATAAATTGTGCTGTAAATCTTTCGCACGCCAAGATCTTTGTAGGTTTGAAATAAAATGAGAGATTTCACAGTGTACACTTATTTGGGCACAACACATTGCATCTATTCGTGTCGCTCACGACAACACAAGGACACAGTCCTGTACATACAAAGTGGAATTAAATCACAACAACAAATAATAAGGCTTACCAGTTCCTGACAATGAGCGGTACTAAGGTAGGTGGATTTATGAATGTTAGTAAGAACACAATCCTCGTGCAAAGTAACTATACTAATAAAATGACGCCGTCTGTGCACGTTATACACTAGGGCTCACCGTGGAACCTCCAGTTACGTTTAATAAAAATGCACTGCTGGCCACCAAGAAGGAATCATCCGATTGGCCTGAAATTCGCAGCATACGTCGCCCGCGAGAGGACATGCAAACGATTAGCATTGCAGAGCATATGCAAATCATGTGCGCCCAGCACGTCACCGACAAGCACTATAAGAAAGTTGCACAGAAGGCGGGGTGTAAGCAGTGGAAGTGTGTTGTGCTGCCGGACCTGTGCGTGGGTAGTTTCCTGATGCCACTTCACTTCAGAGAATACGGCAGTCATTCCAGCACGTTTCGGATTTCGACAGAGGCCAAATAGCGGCATATCGCCACAGCGGTTTATCGTACCGAGACATCTGCGCCCGTGTGGGACGACATCCAGTCACAGTGCGGCGAGTATGGATTCGGTATGTGCAGGAGGGACGGATGGACCAAAGTGAGCGATTGAGAGGACCGGCATTTTGTGCGGCGGGCATTGACGGCTCGCACAGCCACTTCACGAACATTAGCGCAGGAATTAAGGTGTGTTGCGCAACAACCTGTGTCAGCACGCACCATTCGACGTCGTCTGCAGGAGCGGGGACTTGTGGCACTGCGCCCATTGCTCTGATTACCATTGACGTTACACCACCGGCGAGTGAGGCGGCAGTGGGCTGTTGAACGCCGCACCTGGACTACGGAATGGCCCGACATTGTCTTATCCGACGAATCCCGCTTCCGCCTGCAACACCACGATGGTCGGATCCGCGTGTGGCGGCACCGCGGCGAGAGACTGTATGACGTCTGCATTATGTATCGCCATACCGGTCCATCGCCTGGCGTTATGGTTTGGTGCGCAATTGGATATGACACCCGCACCCTTCTGGTACGCATCGCCGGCACACTCAACAGCCACCGCTACATCTCCGACGTTTTGGAGCCTGTAGTCCTCCCTTTCCTGAAGGACCTGCCAGCCGCCATGTTTCAATAGGACAATGCGCGCCCGCACGTGGCACGCATCGTGCAACAGTTCTTTACGAGCCACCAGGTGTCACTGCTGCCGTGGCTCGCCTGTTCTCCCGATATGTCGGCCATCGAACAAGTCTGGTCGCTGATCGGCAACCGAGTGGCCCGGCAAGCACCACCCGTGGCTACGCCTGATGAACTGTGGCAACGTGTGAAAGCAGCCTCGACCGACATACCTCGTGCCTACATCCAAAGCCTCTTTCGTTCGATGCCGCGGCGTGTAGCGGCCGTTATTGCCAGCCAAGGGGGCCACACGAAGAATTGATGTCTGCGTGTTCCGCAAGTAGCACGGGCCTTTAAGCTCAATCGTTTTATCATTGTATCTGTTGTTATGTGTCCAGTAAATCTGGCTTTGCTATCTCGTGTCCTTCTTGGTGTTGAATTTTGGGTGGCCAGCAGTGTACACTGAGTATAAAAGAACGTCTAAGATCTTTCAGAAAATTGGAACTTAAATAGGTTTGTGAGATAGCCAGGATTTGTGGATATGGTGATTCCCTTGTTCATAGCATGTTTCGTCAATTATTGTTTGCACGTGACATCACCTTAATCTAGTTTCGTGACATCACGAAATTAGTAGGTGAGTGAATTCTTCATTGAAAGTCATAGCTGCTCTGGGAGCTTTTCACAGGGATGATGTGTTCTCTAGAGAGTCCCGCATGGCTGTGTATGAAAGTGTAATTTTTCCTACTCTGATATATGGCAGTGAGACCGGGGTACTGCAGAAGAAACATATTAGTCGTTTTTGTGCTGGATAAAGGCGTTACTTGCGGGGTTTGTGGCCAGACACGGTCTGATTATATGAGAAATGAATATCTGTTGGAATGTGTGATGTGAAGCAAAATGTTGTTAGCAAGGTGGAGACCAATATGCTTCGGTGGTTTGGCCATGTTGAAAGAATGAGTGATGAGATGCTTACTAAGAAAATATTTTTAGCCCAAGCGGCCGGAAGGAAAGGCAGAGGAAGGCCAAGGAAAACGTGGGTGGATCAGATTCAGGAGTGTCTGCATGAGAAAACGATTATGAGTATGAAGTATAAAAGATCTTGTGTACGGCGTGTAATGGATATGAGTGAAGCCCAGAGTTGTATGTCAAGATCGCTGTAAATGGATAGCTTTGATACTACAAGAGTAAGTAAAAATATCTGGTAGTTTGTATTTCTTTTTGGACCTAATCTCTGAATCTCAGAGAACAACTTATTGATATGTATGTATGTACGTGACATCACCTTATCGAGAGAAACCACAAGAAGTAAGTATGTGGAATCATTTGATTTTTTACCGCGTTTGATCAATATTTTAATTAGTGTGTAAACCGCATGGAATCGGCTTTGGGTTCAAAACAAGAAAAAATTTTCAAAGCATTAGGAAAGACAAAGACCCAGTGCACAAGAACAATAGATTTGGTGTAAATAGCATCACACTCAAAGCGACTGACCCTTCGGTTGACCAAGAGTTTATCGGTTCTACTTCTAGATATTTGAATACTAGAGTGAAGGAACACATGTATAATGTCCGCGTGGGTGCCCAAACAACCGCTCTCTCCCGATTAGTTCACTCTGGAACACATGTAGCATTCTGCACAGAAGCGCAGGTCCTTGAAATTCCATGTAAGAGGTCTCAATTAACATTTACTGAAAGTATATTTATTGCATGTGACGGGCATCTGTGTTGTAATGATTCTGTGCCATATGTCATACCTAGACCTTGGACATTTTGCTTACGGATAACACTGCACATAACTGTCCAATTAAATATGTTACTACTTAACTTAATCATAATTGTGTTGTAATCGTATGTTTAGTTAGTACACCAGATAGCAGTTCTCAATTGCGTCATATGTGATATAAATTGTCTGTATCCGGCAAAGATGAGACGGGCTGAGCCCGAGCCCGAAAACCTGAAGCAGAGCCTGTGCCTGAATCGTGCTCGGGATGTAGAATATTTATTGCTGTTAGGGCTCGGGCGGGCTCGGGCTCTTAGAGAGAGGGAGAGCCAGAGAAGTTTTTTTTATATATAAATGTGATTTTATATGATTTAGCAAATGAGACACTTTGTAGTTGGTAAAGGGAATTCTTTGGCAGCTGGTTCTGGTTGGAGAGCGGGCATTCGACATAACTATTTTTTCCGGGCTTGGGTAGAAAATGCCATAGGCCGCGCATTATTGTGTTTCTGAAGAGAAGAAAAGCTTTTTGAAGAACTATAGAAGCTGAATAGTTGATAGCATGCCGATGATAATTTACCCTCTACCACCACGCAGTAGCTCCTTGCTAATTCTATATAGCAACGTAAATATTTCAGCACATTATGGCGTGATAATATTAGCATTATTTTAGCAACATACAATTGCACCACCGCCCGATCATTTTGGATTCCAGGCCACCCGAACCACTTATGGTGGAAACGAACGGTCAAAGAAGAGCGTACAGTTACACTATAAAAGTAGATAGAGATCTTTTCCCAACTCTCCATTTGAGAAATGCATTGGTTAATTGCAGAAGGAGGAGAGAGTGGAAGTGTGGAAAAGGAGGTATTTTCCATTAATGGTTGAACAGGCTAGCCAGTTCTCGGGCTCGTTTGGGGGCCGGACTCTCTCTTGCAATATAAAATTCAGGCTCGGGTGGGTTCGGGCTGATATACCACGGGCTCGGGCTCCGAAAATTGAGCCCAAACTCAGCTCTGGTATCCAGCCCACATTACCTCTTTTTATGTATCTGATGATGGACCCAGGTGCTGGGTGTCCGAAACATCTTATACGTTTTTTTATTCTCAGTGTATTTTTATTAAACGTAACTGGAGGTTCCACGGTGAGCCCTCGTGTATATCGTGCACAGACGGGGTCATTTCATGAATGTTATTGTCGTAAAATCCATGAACAAAATGTGAGCCATAAAAATAAGTATTTACTAAACTAAGGTGGCGGCAATAGTATTTCGACTGTTTAGAGTTTCAAAAACAATATTTATTATTATTATATATTATTTCACATTCAGACGAACGCAAGATAGACCCAGACACCGCTGAAATGGCCGCCTCGGTGGCCTCTGATCATTCGTCAGTAAGGGGCCCGGGTTCGAATCCCGGTGAGGCATGGATGTTGTGTTTGTCTTACGGCACTGGCTCTCTCCCTTCCCTGGAACCAGTGACCCTAAATTAGGGACGGGCGACTGCTTATAGCCCATTGAGTTGCTCACGGTGGTCGTTAAACCTCCAATCAAAAAACCCGCTGAAATGAGATTTTGCAACGAAAATCGATCTCAAGATAGAATGTAAAGCTTAACTACGAGTGTGTTAGTGAGGGAGGATGGGCAACTTTCAATCTAAGATATCTGCAAGTAACACCCCATTGTGTTATACGTCGTTTTAAAGCTCTTGTCAATAGCTGAAAACTTCCATTAGGATGGGAAGCGGGCGGGGAGGAGAGGAAGTCAAATTTCGTGCTACAACGCACAGTTTTCATAGCATCAAACTGTAATTTTTAATGTTTTTATCACACTTTAAATCAGGCTCTCGTAGTTTATGCCGATATCGTTATGTGTATGCGAAAAGTGGTGAAATAATTCTTGAAATCAGAAAGTGGTGAAATAATTTTTGACTGTCTTGTTATGATTATATATGTATATATGTTAAGAAAATACAATGTTTGTCACAAATGTTTTATTTTTTTCAAGTCGACCAAGGTCTAACTGAGCTCTGACCTAGCTTCATCAGGACGAATGGATCGCAAATATTCAAATTGTACATGAAATCATAAATGGTGTTTGCAGTCACGGTTTTTAGTTTAGTTGCTTCCACGCGCTTTATAGAAATGATGTGAATGCCATGTCATTAACAAGTTGCGAAGAATTCTGATATATATATATGGAAAACTTCCAAAACATCAAGTTTGGTATTTGAATGTGGCTTGCCTATTAGTTTTGCTTCTTCAAAGAAAATTTTATGGTCCTTTTCGTAACAGTATTTAATCATCGATGACTTCTTTAGGTCACAGTTCCGAATATACGTCTTGTGTTCGTTCACTCGAAAACGCAAGGGTCTACGTGTATGTCCTATTTACGAAGCGCCACATTCAAATGAAATTTAATAAATTTCCCAAGAGTTTTTATCTTCAATATTCATCCTAAATAGTTGATTTTGTTTATGTGTTTAGGAATCATTTTAAAATTAAAAGCTTTAAGAATTTATGAAATTTTAAAGGCAACTTCAACGGAAAATGGAATAATGGCAAAATTCTCTCGTAATGGGCACATCACAGGAGTTAACGTGGAGATAGGCTTCGGATTCCGGGATTTTGTTAGACCCTTGTCTACAATGGAAGGGTTGCGTCCTCGGTGTACTGCAACACGTTTAAGGAAATCAAGTTCTTTTTCCAAACTATCCTTATCCGAGTATATATGAATCACGCGTAACTGTAAAAACCTCTGAGTTTTTATTGCCAAGGGTGATTTTTTTTTTTTTTTGAGGTTTAACGACTACCGTGAGCAACTCAATGGGCTATAAGCAGTCGCCCGTCCCTAATTTAGGGTTACTGGTTCCAGGGAAGGGAGAGAGCCAGTGCCGTAAGACAAACACAACATCCATGCCTGACCGGGATTCGAACCCGGACCCCTTACGGACAAATGATCATAGGCCAGCGCCTTAGACCACTCCGCCACCGGGGCGGCCAAGGGTGATTGGACTTGGCATGACGAGGTGATACAACAGCGAAAGGCTTCCGATAAACTGTAGTTGCGAGAGATCCATTCGAGCCGGTAAACAAGACGTCAAGGAATGGTAAGTATCCATTAATAACATGGCATCCACACCATTGCTATCAAGCGCGTGGAAGCAACTAACTGAAACCCGTGACTGTAAGCACCATTTATGATATCATGTACAAATTGAATATTTACGTGCCGTACGGTCTGATGAAGCTAGGTTAGAGCTTAGCAAAGCCTTGGCCGACTTGAAAAAAATATTTACGACAAACGACGTACAAAGGCCGTTCCATAAAAATTGAGAGTATTATTTTTTGAGTTGGCAACAGTGCGAAGGGGAAAAATAACCACGCAGATGACTAACTGAATTAAGGAAGTACCTATGGCAACAGTCATTAGCCGTGGAAGACGAATCTGCTTTTGTTATTGCGAAGTCGTTTAAGGTACATCTGAATTTCACCATACAGCTGTGGAGGTGAGTGATTAAGAGTTAAGAAGTGAAATTCGTTGTGCGATGAAATTTTACTATGGTTTGAGTAAAACACCTCCAGAAACAATGAATTTAATGAAAAAAGTTTACAAAAATTAATGTTTCGGTGAGTGAACGATTTTTAGATGGCACCATGATTTCAAGAAAGGGCGTTTGGTGGCAGAACTTGCACCTAGACCTGGTCGACCTGAAAGCGTTGTTCGGAGCGTATTGTTAACACTGTTTGAGCAATCTTGCTAGAAAATCGACGAATGACGTGTGAAAACATAGCGTAGTCAACAAATATTTCAAAAACGTTGGCATTCGGTATTCTACGAGACAAATTACTGCTGTGTCCTGTGAGTTCCAGTTGCTCATCACCTGACGGGAGGACGATTGTTAGCCAGAGTTTGGGTGTGTCATGAGTGGAAACCAATGATTGCAAAATATCCAAACTTTCTAAACATAGTAAGAACTACCGATGTAACATGGGTTCACTATTTCGACACCCTCATAAAGCGCGCAACGAGTGTCTGGAAACACACAGGCTCGATTCCTCCGAAAAACGTTCGCCAAACCAAATCACCTGGGAAGGTGATGATGATAATTTTCTTTTATCGTAAAGGTTTTGTCTACTTGCATGCCGTTCCTTCACAAATTACTGTTAATGCTGAGTATTAGATTTCAGTCTTGAAGCGTCTGCGACGACACATATCGATTAAGCGACCAAAACTGGCGGGCGAGTGTACCCTACACTATGATAACAGCAGCCAACATGTGGCTGCTTTTGTTCAAAAGTTTCGTACTAAATGTTTCCAACAATGAAGCAGTAGTCAAGTGGCGCAACATTCAACACAGATGCATACGTCATTCAAGTTGAACAGGGGACCCTAAAGCAGCGTCCACAAAAATGCCTTCGCCACATGCTTTGAAAAGTGGACTGCACAATGGGACCGTTGCATATCGACCGAGGGAAGATACTTTGAGAAAAAATAACATATATTTTGCTGTACCTATATTTCTTCGCTTTGTGTGATTTTACTCTCAGTTTTTATGGAATGGCTGCTGTATAGTGCTGAGAAATAATGAAATCCACTATTGTTGCGTCACTTCGCCTGACAGCATGTGGCATGAGTAGATTTCAGCAATTGTTTTGAATATTTACTTTCCCAATTTTTGTTTTATCTAAGTTTTTTGTTTTGAAGTTACTTTACTACTGCCTGGAAAAATGCATTGCCCGAAAACTACGAGTATGTTATCAATAACAATGGAAGGTATATGGATCAAATTGAAAACCCTCAGTTAGCAATTCAAAGGAAATACTACTGAAAGAATTGACCCTCCTTGAAAAGTTGAAGTACTAGACTTGACTTCTAAGGCCAGGAAAGTTTCCAGAAGAAGACCACATGGTAGATGCTGTCTACCTTCCTTACAAAAACCATCTGCTTGATGTGCGAAAGCTTGGAGACTTTGATTTCCATTTTAAAACAAGGAATTTTGGGTTACTAGGGTAGTTATACGATTTACTTACAGTTGGTGTATAATTCCGTTTCATTCAAAGGGTTATTTCAACTTATTCTACGAGTTTCCATTGTATGGGTGAGTCAAAAGTCGCAGGACGCCCTTGTACTTCAGAAACGAGGGAGAAAATGAAGTATCTGAATACTCCAGCGAATAATATGTGAGAAAGCTTATCTCTTAGGCTATTTCCGGAACATGGCCGCCATCTTGAAATCTTCCGTATTGGATCAAAGGCACATTTTTCGAATGGTAAAGGGATCATCTTGCATATCAAAGAAGACCATAATTTTCTCAGAAACTGATTGCCGTAATCAGTTTTGACATATGTGTTGTGGTTCACAAGTTATCAACACATAAATTTGAAATGACCATTGTTTGTTGCAGGTAAGTGAAGATGACATTGAAGAAAGAGGAGAGGATTAAGGCGATCCAAATGTCTGAGGAACGCTGCTGCCGTATCATATCCGCAGACTTCAACAACTGACACCCAGAAAGACCACCAATTTCGCACAGCACTGTCGCATACCTGATATCCAAATTCCGAGGAACGGATTGTGGACGACACTCCACGTTGTGGTCGGCCGAAAACTGCTATCGACGAGGAAACCTAAACAAGGGTCTTGGCATCCTTTGAAAAAAGTCCACAAAGGTAGCACACGACGTCTCGTAGTAGAATGCGGTATCAGCCAGTCATCCACTGTATGGATTCTTTACACCGCTCCTGGTTGACGTAATCCTGTGGAATGGCCAGCCAGATCCCCCCCCCCAACTCAACTACTTGACTTTATATCTGTAGGGTCATCTGAAACACCTAGTGTATGCTGAGAAAATCGGCGAAAAGCATCACCTTCAGTAACTCATCCTGAAAACCTGTAAAGGCATTTCTCCTGGTGTTCTCGTGCAGGTGCATAACGACTGGATCAAGCGCTTGCAGCTCTGCTTTCAACACACGACAAGACATTGAACATATTAAAAAGCTGCGCTTCACAGGGTACTTTAGAAGCTGTTATTTCAAATTTCTGTGTTGATAACATATGAACCACATATCAAATTTGATAACGGCAATCAGTTTCTGAGAACAATCTTGTCTTGTTTGATATGCAACATAACCACCTCACCATTTGAAAAATTTGATCTTGATCCAATATGCGCATTTCACAATGGCGCCCATGTTCTGGAACTAGCCAAAATGATAGGCCACTTCACCGGTTTTTTCTTGGGATATTCAGATATTTCACTTATCCTCCCGTTTCTGAATTCAAAGGCGTCCTTTGACTTTTGACTCACCTATATTTTCTTTTTAACGAGCTGGCTGATCTCCAAGTGAAAATTCATGATATTTTACATATATAAACGTAAAATATCATCATTATAAATAAACAAAATACAGCTATCTAGATGTTATGCTTTTAACATAATTAATATTTTTAATAAAACAAATGAAATTTTTAACAACGTATGCAATTTTGCTCATTTCTTACTGTATTTCATAGCAGCATTTCGGAAATATGTAGTGCGATCTATATATCTCGCGAGAAGGCACATGATTTTCGTTAGATTATGTTCTTACAGTCAGTTAACACTTTTGGCAAACCTCCAACCAAACGTCAGGACACTAAAAGAAGTTGATACATCTTTCGCTGATTTTTCGGTTTCGCATTGCAAAAATGCCAAATTTTGCTGTTCAGAACATTTACATATATAATGTTTTTCCTTAAAAAATTCAAAAGAGCAGAAAAGTTAGAAATATTTGGAAGATACTCACCTTCTTGTAACGTTCCTTCAACACAAAGTGCTTCTATTACTTGCCTTGATTCAGAAACCACAGAATCGAAAATTCTTTGTTGAGCGGAATTAAAGCATCTAACACTATGTTCGTCAACGCATTTCACACCTTTCTGTAATTTTCTGCAAATATATTACGTTTGAAATTGTGAATAATTATAAAAAAAAATTCAGTGTAATTTTTAACTGAGACAGGTTTAATTTCAATAGAGAGCGAGTGGTTTTCCTTTGGGTATTACGAATTCGACCTCTATTATAACAAAAAGAAAAGAACAAACAAGAATAAATAAGTAAAGGATGAAACATAGAAAACAATCAGTTTGAATTTATTTGTATTATTTTCTTCAAAATGTGATGCACTGATAATTAATTTTATAATTGTTTTAATAGGTAATGGAACATGATAATGCGTTAAACTGCAATGAAATACTGCATAAACACTTCCATAGTGGCACTATTGATAAAACAAATTTTTTTCCTGCTTTACGTACAACGTTAAAATTTAGTTCTTACATTTATTTTGAGAAACTTGCAGGGTATAGAGCTTTGCAATCGCTTTCACGCAAAAACTTTAATAGGTATTATTTATACCGCTCTGCACGTTTAGTAGTTTAACGAAAAACATTTTTCAAAATGGCAGTACTATGCCCATCTGTTATCAGTCGCAGAAATTCCAGCAGATATACAACGGGTGTTCCATAAAAACTGAGAGTAGAATCACACAAAATGAAGAAATAAAAGTATATATGTTATTCATTCTCAAAGTATCTTCGCTCGGATGATATGCAACTGTCCCATCGTTTTGTCTGTTTTTCAAAGCATATGGCGAAGGCATTTTGTGGAAGTTGCTTTAGCTACCCCTGTACGTCTTAAATAACGTCAGCATCTGTATTGAATGGTAAGCCACGGAACTTTTCCTTCATTGTTGGAAATAACCGGAAATCGAACGGGGCGAGGTCAGAACTGCAGGCAGGCAGTGGCG
Source organism: Macrothele yani (assembly GCA_039090855.1). Taxonomy (NCBI): domain Eukaryota; kingdom Metazoa; phylum Arthropoda; class Arachnida; order Araneae; family Macrothelidae; genus Macrothele; species Macrothele yani. The sequence goes on from CM077007.1 coordinate 31,935,397, forward strand.
TGATATCAATACTGCATTTCCTAAGAAACTGTTGAACTCAAGCCGCCACATTTGGGAGGGCGTTATAATGGTGTAGGGCCCACTTGCCCACTAGTTCCGGTCGCTTAATCGATACGTGTCATCGCAGGCGCTTCAAGACTGAAATGTAATACTCAGCATTGACAGCAATTTGTGGAGGAACGGTATGCTGGTAGACTACACCTTTATGATCAACGAAAATTATTATCATCACCTTCCCAGATGATTTGGTTTGGCGGACTTTTTTCGGAGACGAGCTTGTGTGTTTCCAGACACTCGTTGCGCACTTCGTGAGGGGTTGAAATAGAAGACCCGTGTTTTATCAGCAGTTATTATTGTGTTTAGAAAGTTTGGATACTTTGCAATCATTTGTTTCCATTGATGACACACCTGAACTCTGGCTAACAATTGTTCTCATTTCAGGTGATGAAGTACCAATCTGGAACACACACGAGGTAGCGATAATTTGTCGCGTAGAATGCGGAATGCCGACGTTTTTGAAATATCAATTGACGCCGCTACGTCTTCACACGTCATGAGTTGAGAGAAATAGAATATTCTATAGGACAGTTGACTGCAAATTTTGATGAGGTCTTACAGAAGTGCAACCAGTTGGAACAGAATAATGCTAAATTGCAAATGAAATTGGATTAGTTTGAAGCTAGAGAATTTCACATCCAAGCACTCATTAATAAACTAAGGAATGACCTAAATGATCTTGATCAGCATCACAGGAGTAAAATCTTGAAATACACGGATTGGATTTAACAAAAATTAAAGATTTTTTTATAATAAATTGTAGATAAAAATTGAAGATGATATAATAAGTTGCTAATAGATAATAATTGCAGATAGAAAATTTAGGCACTAATAAATTGCAGATAGAAAATGTTTTAGGCACTGATATAGACATTGCTCATTTATTGCCTAGTCCACATCGATCAATACAGAACTCATTAATTATTGTTCAGTTCATGTCCCGGATTGTCAGAAACCAATGGATGTTGAAAAGGAAGGTGACTGGGCTTAATTCAGATCTTGATCCAGAACAACAATCTACAAAAATCTTTCTGGATGAAAATCTTACCCCGGCCAACAAATACATATACCGCCAGATTAGGACTCTGCAGCAGACTGGAGTTATTAAAAATGCTTGGAGTTGGAATGGAACTGTTTATATTAAACTAAATGATAATGAACAGAGGAGAAAAGTTCTGTCAACACAAGACCTTGTTGTATTGGGAATCAATGTACAGAGATAACTGATTTAAATTTAAGAAATGTGAGAAGGGGTGGGAGGGTATAAGAGGGGGTGGGGATTTGGAGGCTATACTTAATAATACTGATGACAAACTATTACACAACTACTGATATTTAAAATAAGTTACTAACACATAATCAAAATAATCAAATTAATACAATATATTTTAATGCTTGCATATTAACAAATAAAAGTACTTTATTAGAGAATATAACCCAGTCTGTGGACTTAACATTAGTCATAATTTGTATCACAGAGACATGGTTCCCAGATCAACATTATTGAAATACACATTAAAATTCTGATATCTGTAAATTAAATAGAAATTACTCCAGAGGTGGTGGAGTGGAAATATATGTACATAAAAATATAAATATCTCTCCATCATATTTGAATTTACAAACATTAATCAAAATATAGAACTTCCAGCAATACAGAATTAATATTATATCATAGCAGTTCGTTATTAATCACTTGGTTCTGATTATAAGTAACTATTAAATGACCTCAGTATGCTGCTCGACTATGCTAATTTAAGTAATAAAGAAATTTTTATATTAAGTGATTTCAATATTGATATATCACAAAAAAATTCAATAACAGACCAATTTAATTATATGATAAAATATTCGGGCTTCTATAACTCTATTTCTATAGCAACCATAATAACTACCTCTACTAAAACTATCATTGATTTATGCTTGACAAGTGTCTCATATGACTCAGTTTTATCAGGAGTCCTTGAAAACGATCTTCGTGATCATCTACCCATATTTGTCGCTTTTTCTCATGTATTTTCTAGCCCCCCAAGAACGGAAAGCTATGTTTTTCGACAAATCATTGACATTAAAATCTCTGCTTTCAGGAAAGAATTGAAAACCTTTGATTGAACTTGGAATTAAGAATGTAAAAGATGCAAATAGAGCTTTTTCAAGATTCCATCAGAGTTTCAAAGATATCTATGATAATATATTTACTATGTCCACACAAAAAAAAAAAAAAAAAACAAGCAGTAAAAAATTAGAAAGCCATGGATGACAAATTCACTTATTAATAAAATAAACAAAAAAAATAAACTTTATTCCAAATTCCTTAAAACTAGAAATCAAACTGATTTTATTATATTTAAAAACTTCAGGAACAGTTTACATACTACATTAAAATATTAAAAAAATATATCACTTCAACTTTTTTCCCAAAAGTGCTTTAAAAATACATGGAAACACTTAAATTTTTTACTAGGTATAAATACTAAATTTACAGTACCAGAATACTTAATTAATGAGAATAACGAAAAAAGTTATACATAAAAATGAAATAGTTGCACAAATTAAACGTCATTTCATTACAATACTATAAATAATGCAAAAAGAAATGGGAAAAGTTAACAAGGACTATACCTCATATTTAAAAGATGAAATAATGAACACCTGTCATTATATAATGAACTCATAAAACCTGTTGTTATATAATGAACACATAAAACCTGTTATTATATAATGAACACTTGTCATTTTTGTAATATAAATCATAACGAACTGTTAACTGAGTTAAAAATTTTTAAAACAAATTCTACTCCAGGTTATCATGACATTCATGGCATTTCAGATTTACTAGTGTTGTATCTTCTTGACATATTTTTACGTAATACTTATAACCGGAATCTTCTTTGATAAAATAAAAACTACTAAAATTAGCTTTAAATATAAATCTGGGAATGTAAATAATGTGAGTAATAACAGGCCCATAACACATATTTCAGTTTTGGCCAAAATTTTAGAAAAATTAATTTACAAAGGATAATATCATTCTTACATATACACAACATAATTAGTAACAATCAATACGGTTTCCAACCTGACAAATCTACTGAATCATCCTTATTATATTTGCAAAATTACATAAAAAATATTTTGAAAATAAGAAAATAACATTAGCATTAGTCTTAGATCTCACAAAAGCATTTGATACCATTAATCATAATATTCTCCTCACGAAGGTAAATAATATTAGCATTACAGGCATTTCTCTAACTTTACTTGAAAATTATTTAACAAATCAAATTTAAAACAAGGAAATTGGTCAAAATAAATCAGCTATGGGAAATATTTCGTCAGAAGTTCTTCAGGGTTCAATACTTGGCCCCATTTTATTCAATATTTACATTAATGATATTTTCTCTAATAAAGCCACTTCATCTCTAACACTGTATGCTGATGATATTACTATTCTATTTTCGGGTGATAATATACACCAGACCACATCCCTTTGCAATAATCAAATACCCAAATTTTATGACTGGATAACCTCTAATGAACTATTAGTCAATACTAACAAATCTAAGGCTGTGCTATTTACAAGATAGAGCATGAACATAGATAATACTTATCGATATATCATGATAACAAAAAAATTGATATTACTCATAACTTTACTTATTTGGAAATTTCCTTACAGAATAATACAAAATGGAATAAACACGTTGATCTAATCTGCAATTAAATTTCTAGAAATATTGGTGTTGTTAGTTACATATTTTCTAACCTTTATATTAAAACTTTAATTCTATAATATTATACATTAGTTCAAACGCATTTAAGTTACTGTCTTCATTGCGGGAACAAACAACAAAATCAAATATTAAAAGCGCATTGGTCTAAGTGATGGCTTCTGATCATTCGTCCGAGTTGGGTCCGGGTTCGAATCCGGGTGAGGCATGGATGTCGTGTTTGTCTTGCGGCACTGGCTCTCTCCCTTTCCTGGAACCAGTTGCCCTAAATTCGGGACGGGTGACTGCTTATATCCCATTGAGTTACTCACGATGGTCGTTAAACTTCCAATCAAAAAAAAAAAAATTAAAGAAAAAAAATTACAAGTGCTACAAAACAAATATATCATACTAATGGATCTTAAATATAATACTAAGACTAACATGGCATGTCGTGCTGATCTTCACATTCATACGCACGTTAATCCTAGTAAATATGGTATATTAAATATTGGGTTAGTGCGAATGTAATGTCTGGTGAAGGAACAGAACAGAAAAGTAAGATAACTTAGGAAAAGTAGGACTCGAAGAAATCATCAACTGCACGTTGAACTTCGTTGTTTGTCGTGAACTGTTTCTCGGACAGGAAGTGATGCAGGCCACGAAATAAATCACAGTCTTTAGGAGACGAGTCCAGAAATTAGGCTGGATGGGGCAGCGCTTCATAGCCCAAGGCACTTAGTGTCAGTATCGATCGTTGTCGTGGAGAAGAAGAACACCATGTCTGCTGACCAAAGCCGGCTGTTTCTGCAACTATTTCTGGTGCATCTGGTGTAGTTAAGCACAATGACGTCCTGATGCGATAGTTTGGCCTCTTGCCAAGAAACTCCGCTGAATTATCCCGGCTGGGGACCACCAGACAATGAGCATCATTTACTTGGTGTGAAGGGGTGGTTTAGGATGCCGTCCAGCAGGCTGTGCCTTGCTTACGCATTGCGCAGATCTTTTCCGATTATCATAAACGACCCACTTCTCGTCCCAGGTGAAGATTTGATACAGAAGACGTTCCTGTTTATTCCTGGCAAGCAGCGACGTGCAGACTTCTGAAAGCCTAGTCTTGTTGGCAGTTGTCAACTCATACGGCAGCAACGTGTCCAGCTTTTTGACCTTACCCACTGCAGCCAGACACCTAACAACTGTCGTGTGGTGGGCACCTACCTCTGCCACTATCTTACGACATGTTTTTCGGGGTCTCTTTTCAACCAGACGTAACAGAGCTTCGTCAGAAACAGCAACAGGTTGGTAACCACGTGCTTCGTTTCGCAGGTCGGTACCTCCGCTTCGAAACTTCACAAACCATCGCCGAATGGTTCGTTTGTTGGCTGTATTCTCCCCAAACGGTTTGTTAACGTTTCGAGCGACAATACCTGCAGAATGGACCAGTTTAAATTCACGCAGAAATACAACTCTAAAATCCGCCTACTGCATGTTTCCCTTGCAAGACACGTTACGTCTAAACAAACCACGCCTGGACTTCGTTATTCACACACGTGCTAGCTATTTATAGTAACTCTGTAACGTAATACTCGCACACCTCTGGGTGGTTCCATTCCACTGTGGTGGGGGATTGTCTGTAATGATCGTTCGCGCCGGACACTTCATTCGCCCCCCCCCAAACTAATTAACTATAACCTTGGACTAAATATGCATAAAATAATAAAGAATAATATAAATTGTGAAATAATTGATATCCATAGTGTTACACATAACTACGATACCAGAAAAAAGATCCTTATTAAAACATTTAAACCAAAACTGAATTGATTAAGCAAAGCATAAACTATCAGGGCCCTTTCTGAAATAACTGTAATTAACAATTGTAATTTATCTAAAAAGAAACTAAAAAGCTACTTACTTACACACTAATAATCTTAATATTATTTGAAAATAAAAAGGATGGGGGTAAAACAACAAGCCCGAAAAGGGTGGGTGAATATTGAAAAATGAGCATTGCCTGTTTCATCGTGATACTTCGATTTTCTTTTCATAATTTCTCAAACGTTGGGCTCTATTTTACTATGTAACTATGACTTTGGCGTTTCACGTCTAAGTCAGGTAACTTTGTAGACCTTTTCCTTGATTCTCCTTCCTGTTTCAATATTCCCATATGTATATGTCAATTGTATTAATTGTAGTAATATTTCATGTAACAGCTAAAAATTGTAAATAAGTAAGTAAATAAATAAAATCTTCTTGCAGGAATACCCAAACAGTGCTAACAATAAGCTCCGTAACAACACTTTCATGTCGACCAGGTCTAGGAGCAACTTCTGCCGAGAAACGCCCTTTTTGAAATCATTGTGCCATGCAAAAATCGTTGACTCACACAAACATTTATCTTTGTAAGCTTTTTTTATTAAATCAACTGTCTCTGGAGCTAGTTTACCCAAACGATAATAAAATTTGATCACAGAACGCATTTCACTTCTTATCTCTGAATCTCTCACATTTATGGCTATATGGCGAAATGAAGACGTACCTTAAACAACTGCGCAATAACAAAACCAGAATCGTCTGACACGGCTAATGACTATTGCCATAGGTACTTTCTTAATTCAGTTAGTCATCCGTGTGGTTATTTTCCCTTTCGTACTACTGCCAACTCAAAAATAACTACGCTCACTTTTTATGGAATGATCTTTGTAGTAAAAACTGAAATTTAACTTCATATCACTCGCAGCATTCCGTGTATTTATAGCATATTCACATCCAAAAAATGGCAACGTTAAACGACTTCAACCAATATCCTCCATGTACCGTGTTTCTCATCCTAAGAATGACGTGGTTAAACTTCATACCAATTGTAGCATTCCTTGTATCTATAGCATGTTCACATCCTGAAAAAGAGATCGTTGAACGTTACAGCGCCGCCTCGGTGGCGCAGTGGTCTAAGGCGTTGGCCTCTGATCATTCGTCCGTAAGGGGTCCGGGTTCGAATCCCGGTCAGGCATGGATGTTGTGTGTGTCTTACGGCACTGGATCTCTCCCTTCCCTGGAACCAGTGACCCTAAATTATTGACGGGCGACTGCTTATAGCCCATTTGAGTTGCTCACGGTGATCGTTAAACCTCCAATCAAAAAAAAAAAAAAAAAAAAGAAACGTTACAGCAATTGTAACCTTCCCTACCGTGCTTTATGTTGTTCGTAAAATAAATTCGGGGTAGGTAGTGTCGGGATCACTACCGCTGAGGCATTTGGCGGAAAACATCTTACCCAGGCAGTGTTGTCGGGGCGGAGTGTTTGTAGTGTAGGTATGAAAGAAATGAGCGCAACGAACTTGCATGTCTTTTATTTTATTTATTTCTCACAATGCTGACTAATTTGTAAAATTTTGTTGAAGACAGGACAATGGTATGGGTAGTAGGATATGCAAGACTTACATGCTACACTTATATCTAAAGAGAACGTTAAGTCCATCGTGGTATTTTAAAAAAGTTGTTAAGTCATTTGGAGCCGCTCCGGTGGCGCAGGGGTCTAAGGCGTTGTCCTCTGATCATTCGTCCGTAAGGGGTCCGGGTTCGAATCCCAGTCAGGCATGGATGTTGTGTTTGTCTTACGGCACTGGTTCTCTCCCTTCCCTGGAACCAGTGACCCTAAATTAGGGACGGGCGACTGCTTATAGCCCATTGAGTTGCTCACGGTGGTCGTTAAACCTCCAATAAAAAAAAAAAAAAAAAAAGTTATTTGGATCCGTGGCCAACACCAATCTGAATTTGGCGTTCAGGAACTATTTCAAACGATCGTTCCACGCCTCAATGTTAAAGTCCCCGGTGAGCAGAAGCGATATGTTGGGATCGCAAAGCCAATTGCTAACTATTGTTCTGACATGCTATGTGTAGTAAAGAATTAGTTGAAAGAGAGACATATCGATGTAGTTGAGTGGTGTCTGTGGATGAATATAGACTGACACTAGAACGAATGTGAATTAGTTGGGTTTCTCAACTTCCACAAGTACGCCTTCGCCGACATGAATATCCTGTAGACAATTGAATCCAGAATACTTGGGTATTGGCCGTCATGGAACATATCTAGCGACATGAGCCCTGCACGTTTTCTGATTCTTGAAGACTGCCGTGCCACCGTAAATTCTACTACGCTTCTTCTTGCCAGTACGACGACTCGTACTGGGCTATTTGTCGTCGTCCTAGCCATGTCTATCGCACTCTTTGGACTCAATATGTTTGAAGCAGGGTATGTGGACGGTTTTGTCTTTATCCATCAAAGTCTTCGTGAGTGCCAAGTAGTCGGAGCGTGATACGTGAACCCGTTACTCTTCCTCAACGTTGGCACCTTTCCTTGCTTTACTGATGTAAAGCAGTTTTAGCACAATATAAACTGTTGAACGTCTTCATCTGCGAATTCCTGTTGTAAGAATTGCAGCATAGCTGCATTGGGCCCTTTTAAATCATTTTGGAGCCATATGCGATCACAAAGTCAACAAACAAAACCCAACTTGTTATCATAGAACGACTTTTCAAAGTGTTAGGCGTCACGGCGTCTGCGCGACTGGTACTCGCCTCAACTTGTCAACGCTGCCTCATCCTCCACATTCGTTCTGCTACTGTCATATGGCCCTTTTTGGATTCCTCATTTATTCTTCTTTCAGTTTGTAAGCATTAATGATAGGCATTTACCTTCTTGTTTTGAAGATATTTCGACATTTTTGAAATTAAATTTTAACGAAAATTTGTCCAAGTTCAACAATGTGTCATTCTATATGTTTTCAAGTTCTTTCACTATTGTCCCTATAAGTGTTTTATTTTATAGTACTCGTCGAGCCCTGTTAAACGACACCTCACACAACATCCTACGCCAAAGCGTTCACAAACTAATTGGAATGGAAAATTACCGCTTGCCACGCGGCGAACCGGTCGTTTTCCACTCCAACTTGGCAACCATCTTGTGGCGACGTGTGACGTCACGCGCTCAAGGCCAATGTTGCGTGACATTCTTTCGTATTTGCTCTTTTAAACCGTGTATTGCTTCTTTCGATATGCGTTATAGTTTTAAAGTTATTAAGATTTGTCTGGTACACACAAAAAATCGTAACATCGACTTTCGTATAGTTTCTCCCATACCAGACCCGCGGGGTAAGACGTTTTCCGTCAAAACAGCCCCGATGAATTTCATTTTTATCTTTACATCATTTGTAGCTGTTCGGCATTCAATTACGAAAATCAGCATATGATTATCAAATATTCGCATTTCTGTGATGAAACATTCACTGTTTTGTTTTGTTTTGTTTTTCACAAAATCCTGTAAAATCCGATGTGTATCTCATCCCTAATTTGCCGCTCCGGTGGCGCAGTGGTCTAAGCGATGGCCTCTGATCATTCGTCCGTAAGGGGATCGGGTCCGAATCCGGGTAAGTCATGGATGTTGTGTTTGTCTTGCGGCACTGGCTCTCTCCCTTTCCTGGAACCAGTTGTAATAAATTAGGGACGGGTGACTGCTTATATCCCATTGAGTTGCTCACGGTGGTCGTTAAACCTTCATTAAAAAAAAAAATAAAAAAATCTTTAATTTGAAAAACCCTTAATTTGAAAAACCCTTAATTTGAAAAACGGGAATTAAAAGTACTAATGAAACGTTCTTCGCGCATGCTCATGTTTATTTTTACCGAACCAGCGGTGCAGTGGTCAAAGCGCTAGTGAGGCTTGGATGTTGTGTTTATCTTACGGCACTGGCTCTCTCCCTTCCCTGGAACCAGTGTTTCTAAATTAGGGACGGGATACTGCTTATAGATCACTGAGTTGCTCACGGTAGTCGTTAAACCCCCAATCAAAAAGCAAAAAATCGCAGAAATGCAAGAAAATTGTGTTGTTCTTATGACATTGGCTATTTTCTTTCCTTTGCAACCGTGGTCCTAAATTAGGGACGTGCAACTATTCATAGTCAGTCGAATTGCTCATGGAGGTTGTTAAACCCCCTAATCAGTAAAACGTTGTCTATTATGAAGTGAGGATCAATCTAACTATTTCGTGCGGAATGGTGAAAGGAATGCAGGCTGTTATTAGTTATGTATTAAATGAACATTTCACGTCAGGCATCGTTCGTCCAACCAGAACGCCGACAGCAAAACAATCGGCATTTTTTTTTTTTTTTTTAATTGGAGGTTTAACGACCACCGTGAGCAACTCAATGGGCTATAAGCAGTCGCCCATCCCTAATTTAGGGTCACTGGTTCCAGGGAAGGGAGAGAGCCAGTGCCGTAAGACAAACACAACATCCATGCCTCACCGGGATTCGATCCCGGACCCCTTACGGACGAATTTTTTTTTTATTTATTTTTTTTTATTGGAGGTTTAACGACCACCGTGAGCAACTCAATGGGCTATAATCAGTCGCCCGTCCCTAATTTAGGGTCACTGGCTCCAGGGAAGGGAGAGAGCCAGTGCCGTAAGACAAACACAACATCCATGCCTCACCGGGATTCGAACCCGGACCCCTTACGGACGAATGATCAGAGGCCAGCGCCACCACTGGCCACCGGCCGGCAAGCATCGGCATTGAGACATGCCGTATGGGCATTGTGATGATACGAAAAGTTATCATAAAAACAGAAAAAGAGAATAACCTGCGTGTTTATGAAAATAACCGCCCAGTGTAGCAAAATTGAGCGAAGATTATCAGAAATTAGCATTAAATGAGCGAAGATTATCAGAATTAATTATCTTTTTAGCAATAAACGCCGACTGATCACGCACTTAACGCATGTCAGCTGCATGGCGTCTTTATGTTTCTGCTCATATCTGCAAACGAACTGTGAATTGTAAAACCAAGAAGCGATTTAGGGACAGGCGTCTGCTTTTTTTAAGGCGTTACGAGTAGACAAATGTTGCTCGCGCTGTGTCTTGAGCTGTTGTTTCCCTCCGTAAGAGGAGAATGCCAGAATATTGTAATTGTAATGTTATTATATATGATTCGTGTAGTGCTTATTAAAATCGATTTATTTAACTCCCTGCATTTTATTTGAATACTGTTTCATGTTAATTTGGGCCAATCTGCGGAAATGAGGATCAGCTGGTGATAATAAGTGCCAGTCTGTTTGGCCAAACGTATCCTAAACAATAGTATGTGTCAATCAAAAACCACCACATATATTAAAATCTATTAACGAGTGGTGGAATTAGCACCCTCATTGAGTCATAATGTAACAGACATGATTCCCACACATCGTGAACAATAGGCTGCGAACGTGCTTTCTACGTTTGAATTTTATTTCTCTGATATATTAATGGGCTCTTATAGAAGACATAAACGTAGATCTAACAACTTCTTTACTGATACAAGAATAGAAACACAAGCAACATTTCGTCGCTTTCCTCTGGCGACATTTTGTGCTATACCAATATTTTTTCCCAACAGATATTTTATACTCTTCATATCTTGGCATGCCAATTTTTTAGTTGAAGACATTTTGATTATCCTAATTACATCTGCAGTTGTTTTGGTCTGTGCGTGTTTAGCCAGGCACAAGCACGAGTCATTCTGCGGAACAGAACAAGACGCCATACGTTACGCTACGCATGAGAACAAATCTTGTTCTTCTGTGCGGCACAACTGAGTTGGTGTTCTCTGACCTGACACTCCAAAACAATCTGTCGATCAAACAGACCATACAGAAATCATCGCTCGTCCCACGTTAATGAGTGAGTCTCGGAAAAATTATCATCGACCACCCCCGGGAATCGAACCCAGGGTCTTCCAGTTATGCTCCGGACATGCTACCCACTGCACGACAGAGGCCTCGAATTCTTCAGACTCACATGTGATTAACTTCCAAACTACATGGCAGGCTGCTTCATGGAGCCCCGCACAATGCTGGAGATTCACCAAAGGTGGAAAGCAACAACTGATAAAATAACTAGGAGGCGAATGGATAATTAATTTAAACACACGACGCGGATCGAGAACACCAAACAGAAAGCATCACTCTTTCCACGTTAGTAAGTGAGTTTTGGAAAAATTCTCATCGGCCGTCACCGGGAATCAAACACAGGGTCTTCCAGTTACGCGCCGGACATGCCATGAAGGCAACCTGTCATGTAGTTTGGCAGTTAATCACACGTGAGTCGGGAGAATTCGAGGCTGTTGTGGTGCAGTGATAGCATGTTCGGCGCGTAACTGGAAAACCCTGGGTTCGATTCCCGGTGGCGGATGATGAGAATTTCTTCCGAGTCTCACTTGTTGACGTGGAAAGAGCGATGGTTTCTTTTTGGTGAACCTGATCCACGTCGATTGTTTGAATTAAGAATTAGTAGATTAATTCAGGTGACTTCATGCTGTGACATTTACTTCTCTTTGAACTTCTATTTTTTTATTAGGGGTTTGACGATTATTCTTTGCAACTCGATGGCCTATAAGTAGTTTTCTGTCCCTAATTTAGGGCCGCTAGTTCCAGGGAAGAGATGGAACCAGTGCCGTAAGACAAACATAACGTCTATATCTCGCCGAGATTCGAACATAGACTATTCTCGGACGAATGGCCAGAATCCAGCGTTGCGCCACCTTGTCGCCCAAATCTTCCTTTTGAGTTTCTGTTTTCTTATATAAATTTCGTTACTTCTCGTTAAACAGTTAATTTGCTGAACGACATATTATTTCCCCGAATAGCTTGTACATTTGACAACACAAAAATGCATAGACAATGTTGAACGAAAAAGGTTGAAATAGAGTGAATGCAGTTAATATGTTGGCAATACACAGGCCGTACCACTCGCTACTTTACCCAAGTTTTCATTAACAACATCGTGAATAATTGCAGTAATTCAATGTTATTTGGTAAGAGCATACTTTCATCCATAGAAAACAGAATAATATCCTAAATGCTGAAAGTGTCTGTGCATTGAGGCAGGCCTAAACATGAGATTCCATTCTTGATCACAAAGACTACAATTTTGTTACGATTATATATATTAAGATAATACAACCTCATACTACATCCATGCGTAGATCAACTAATGGTATCCTTTGATGTGGTATCTATTGGGTTATCGGAAGAGTCATGAGGTATTTTAACCATGTTTTGTGCAAAGGCCATTTATTGATAGAAAGAACAAATATCAATCAATGATATAATGCCCGTTTTGTTCGATAACCTTTTATCATCTCTCAGTAAGCTGTAGAAAGCCTCGTTCATAAAAGGACCTGTCTTCCGTGGCGAAAAGCATCATCTGAATTGAACGTTATACCACGCAAGGACTGTTGAAGAGAGTGAAACAAGTGGAAGTCTGACGGCGCAAGGTCAGGCGAGTATGCTGGGTGTGGCAACACATCCCACCCAAGCTCCAATAATTTTTGGCGGGTGATCAAACTTGTGTGTGTCTTTCATCTTCAACTTGATGTCTCGCGTTGTCGTGATGGAACGCAATACCTTTACGATGAACGAGCTCTGAACGTTTCTGGATGATGGATTCGTTCAAACTGTCTAATTGCCGACAGTACACATTCGAATTGATTGTTTGGTTCCGTGGTAGGAGTTCGAAAAACACGACACCTGTAAAATCCCACCACACTGAGACCAGAACCTTTCGCTGATGAATGTATGCATTGGATGTCGTTTGAGGCGAAGCAGCACGTCGGGGCCAAAACCGTTTGCCCAGAACATTGTTGTACACAATCCACTTTTCGTCACCAGTTATCAGTCACTTCAGAAAAGAATCGTTTTCCTTACGTTTAATATGCATTTCACAGATGTTTATACGCGCCGTCAATTCAGCTTCTTTGAGTTCATGAGGAATCCCACACATCGAGCTTGCTTACGTATTTCAGCTTCTTCAGGTGGTCGTGAACGCTTGAATGATGGATGTGCAATGTGTCTGCAATATATCGTGTCGTGTAACGTGGGTTTGACTCGATCAATGCTTTCATTCAGTCGTCATCATCCTCGGTGGGCCTCCCGGACAGAGCAGTACCGTTGAGGTAAAAATCACCAGCACGAAATTTTGCGAACCACAGCTGGCACTGACGTTCTTGTAAAGCATTATCGCCATACACTTTACGCAACTTTTCACAAGCTGGACGAGCGTTCTTCTCTTTACGGAAGTTAAACAGTAAAATATGGCGAAAATGCATCACTTGGTCTTTCATCTTCAATTTGATGTCAAAGTTGAAGATGAAAGACTTGGTCTTTCATCTTCAACTTGATGCTTGGTCTTTCATCTTCAACTTGATGCTTGGTCTTTCATCTTCAACTTGATGTCGAACCGTATGGGGACTGGTGTTATCGCGCATAAAATCAAACTGGGAGCCAGCAGCTCCCCAGAAAAGCCGTACATAGTGCTTTAGGATGTTATCACTGTAGCGTGCCTCAGTAAGGGCGCCTCCTGGAAATACGTGCAACGGCGTGCGTCCATTCAGCATAATGCCAGCCCAAACCAGGAGTCATCCACCACCATAATGATTAATCTTCCTAGTGTTTGAGGAAAGATTTCTGCTTCCACCATCTCTCCATACGTACTCACATCGAAAATTCGTGATTTCGCTGTATCACGACTTGTGACTGAAGAGTATGCTGGTCCATTCTTCAGGAGTCCAGAGGTGATATTGTCGGTCCCAATTGAGACGCACCTTTTTTTGCGAAGCGGCGAGATATATACAGATCATTGGCCTTCTTGCTCACAGACCTCTCTAGTGGGGTCTTTTGTAAACTATGTGCCTCGATATCGCAGTCATCGTAACAGAGAAGAACTGTCGACTCCCTATGACAGCAGGCTGTTAGAGACAAATATGCGTCATCTTGACATGTTGTTGCTCATGGGTGTCCTTGTCACGGCTTTTAGAGGAAAAATAGGGGTCGTCTTGACTTTTTGTGGCTCGTGAGAGTCCTTGTCCCGGCTGTTTGAGACAAATCCTCTTTGACTTCTGGTGGCTTGTGGCAGTCCTTGTCTCTGCTGTTAGAGATAAATGTGGGTCTTCTTGAGTTGGGACTCGAGGGAGTCTTTGTCCCGGCTGTTATATACCAATACGGGTTGTGTTGACTTGTTGTGTCTTGTGGGAGTCTTTGTCCCAGCTATCTGGTTTTTCTCAAATGTCGTTGCTTTGAAAGGACAAATCCATAAATCCATGCATTCTTTCATTTCTACAGTGTTATTATCTGCAATATTTCAACAAAGACACTGCCTGACAGAGAAAATGCCACACCACGATGACCTGAACGCAGCAACATGCAAATTCCAGGGTGGATGCACACGTGCAAATTATGCAAATGATTGCATTTGCAGGCCAATCGTACGAATGGTTCGCGGGATATAAGCGGACAACCAGACCGTGAGGCCAGCACTCGAGACGTCGTCACGGCGGCGAGAAGTTAATGGTTCTGCTGTAACCGTGTCTGGAGAACGAACAAATGTTGCCAATGCCGTCAAGACGCTGTCGTAAGCGATTTCGTCAAACGGATGAGTTAACGAGCGGTGTCATCGTAGGCCTTCTTATCGCCGGATGGTCCTTGCATCGTATTGAGGAAGAAACGCAACGTGATGCCACAACCGTCGGTTGTATTTGAAGATAGTGGTCCCAGGAAGGATCTGTGCAGCGTCTTGGTGGTACCGGAGCACGGAGGCGGATGTCCGAGCGCACCAATCGTCGCATCCGACGTCATGCCGTAGCGGGCACACATACCACAAAGGGCGATATTTTGCGGAGTGCACTTGGAGGCTGAGATCCTCTGATATCGACGCGGATAGTGTCGTCGCGAATGGTGGCTTTTAAGTTGCTGTCCAGCCGTAGGTTGCGAAAGCTACCCTTAACAGCGAACCATCGTCGTCATCTTTCGGCGTGGTGTCGCTCCAGAGCTACGTGGGGTGCCGAATGGAGCATTGTGGCATTCAACGACGAATCGCTGTTCGGTTTCACCAAGGAAGTTCGCCATATGAGAGTCTGGAGGCGAAACGGACAACGGGAGTATTCCAGCAAGGTGGAATCATGGTGTGGAGTGCTATCAGCGCCAACAGCCGCCTACCACTGGTACGCATTACGGGCACATTGACGACACGCCGCTATGCTGACGAGGAGCTAGGGATCGTAGCAATACCATATCTGCAGCGCATCCTTAAACGCCGTTTTTCACCAGGATAACGCCCGTCTGCATACCGCTCGGATCAGCCTGGATGCTTTACACAGCGTGCGGATGCTTCCGTGGCCAGCACGAGCATCTGTAGGACACGACTGGATGTCGAGTAACCGCGAAAAGAAGATGAACTGTGGACTCGGATCAACACCAAATGGTCCACGATACCTCAGGACTCTATTCGGACTCTCATTGCCTCGATGCCACGTCGGATTCAACGCTGTATCGCCCAAAATGGAGGCATCACTCCTTATTAATCATCCTTTATATTCGGTCACTGGATCTTAGTCTGCATGTAACATATAAATCATTTTTTCAGGACCTACTTGGCTATCTGCATGTGCAGTTTAGTCTGTTTTCGAGAATTCATTCACGGTGTGACATTTTCTCTGTCAGGCAGTGTATTTACAGACTATATAAATTTTGAAAGTTTTATAATATTATTCCAAAACGATCATTCAAAAATTAAAAAAACAATGGCAAGTAGGTACGTTTTCAATCATGACTAACTGTGAAACTAAAATCTAGAGCATATTCTTTCCAATACTTAAAAAACAGAAATACATATTTTTTTCGGTACCTGCAAACCACCTGCAGTTCTTTCCGTGTCGTGGCCAGGGCTTGATTTTCACTCTGTGCAACCGATTGCAACCACTCCAGGCAGCGTTCTAACTCACCAACGGAGCACCTGTCTTCACTAATGTTACCTACACAGAAAAGGCATAAGTACAAATCACAAAACTTTGATATCTTTCAAAAGTAAAATCAAAATTCGAACTGGTATGTACGTGTATTGTACTGGATTGTAAAAATATATTCATTATTTTGTTTAATACTTTTTTTCATGACGTCTTTGTATCGTTTTACTTCTTTTTAAGCAGTGTGTGTGCGGTAAGAAATAGAAAAGGCAAACGAAGGCGAGTCAGTAATTTTCCACAATGTATTTATAAAATATATTAAAACCACAAATGGGTATTTACATCATCTTGCTCTTTAAAATACTTTTTCATCGTTTCACGAGCTTCCTTTACACTTAAAAAATATTTTTGTAGATACAGGAGTCATGCACTGCCTTCACTTCTTGTTCCTTGGAAAAATCAATCTTCCCTTAGGCCCTATCTGATAGAACCAAACAGGAAATAATCGAACAAGGTCAGGGCTATACGGAGAGACTCAAAAACCTCAAAATTGATTTCCTGGAAGTTTCCAACAGCGTGAGAGGAATATGTAGACAGGCATTGCAGTGTAAGTATGAAACGCCTTCCGACAGAAGTCTTCGGCGTTTGCTTCGAATAACTTGTCTGATTCCGTGTGACTATAACGAACACGGTTTTTTGTTTAACTTCTGTTTTGAAAATGTTTTCAGTATTTGCTCTTATGAGTCCTAAAGAATAGAGAGAAACCTTTTTTTTTCAGATTTTGATTGAGAACCTTTTCTCTTTGACTGGAGGTCCCGCGACTGTGTCCATTCAAAACCTCTGGCTTTCCATACCAAGCTTCCGATGGTGGACACATATTTCGTCTGTAGTGATGCCACTTTTACAGTAGCTCAGTTGTCTAAGTTCTGGCTTATGACCATTCACTTCACATGGGCCTGGGTTTGAATTCTAGGGTGAGGCATGGATGTTACGTATGTCTTACGGAAAACTCCCTTCCCTCTAACCAGTGGCCCTAAATTAGAAATGGCGGACTGCTAATTGCCCATCGAGTTGCTCACGGTTGTCGTAACCTCCCCTCGAAATGATAAAATTGAGATTGTACCCTCTTATTCTTTGTAGATAATTTCAGCTATGCATCTTTCGCATGCTAAGGTCTTTGTGGGTGTGAAATAAAACAAGTGATTCGAGAGTATGCATTTATTTGAATACAACACACTGCATTTATTCCTGTTATTCACCACCACACCGAGACACATTCCGGTACATACTAAATGGAATTAAATCATAACAAGCAATAGGGTTTACTAATTCCTGTCATTTAGTTTGTCTCACGGAAAACTCCCTTCCCTCTAACCAGTAGCCCTAAATTAGGGACGGGCAAGTGAATTGTTGAATGTCATTTTCGTAAAACCATTTGAAGAAGATATGTGAGTTTTCAAAGTGAATATGTACTTACAAAACTAAACGGCGGCAATAGTAAGTATTTTGACTCTCGGTTTTCAAAAACAATACTTATTGGCATTATTATTCAGGTTTAGACGAACGTAAGAAACGATCCTGACTCCGATGGAATATGATGTAGCTACAAAAATACGTCGGCGCATGCGCAATCTAAAATCTGATCTCAAGATAGAAAAAATCTGAATCGCAAATGTGTTAGTGAAAGGGATTGGTAACCATTGGTCTCTGATATCTTCAGATTACACCACATCGTGTAATACACAATTTCAAAGCCCTCGTTAATTGCATGTAACCCCACCTGAGAGGAGGGTGTCGAGAGGAAGCTACATATCGCCTCGTCGCATAATTTTCGTAGCATCAAAAATACATTTTTGTAATTACTTTTATCACATTTAGCATCAGCGTCACGTAATTTATTCAGATTGCAATGAGATATTCTAGTTTAGTAAAAAAAACTGAAGTGCAAGAAAAACTCGTACAGACGAGCTTACGCACAATACATAGCAACGTCACCTATGCACGTAATCGGTTGCGTTCGCCAGTGCGTATATAAAGCGATAGACATCCTTGCCAGCTTTCAGAGCTGTTTTCGGCATGAGAATGACGAGTAATAACGATTTAAGCGATTTTCAACGCGGTGTCATAGTTGGCGCTCGTGAAATGGGCCATAGTATTTCGGAGGTAGAAACGAAGTTCGGATTTTCACGGACAACCATTGCAAGGGAATACAAGAATTCCGAAATACAAGAATTCCGTGAATACAAGAATTCCGGCAAAACCTCCAACCTACGATACCAGTGTGGCCGTAAAAAGATATTGGGTGAACGTGGCCATCGTCGGCTGTGAAGAATCGTTTCACGCGATCGGCGTGCAACACTCTCGCAGGTATCTTCGGAATTCAATGCTGGATCCTCAACAAGCATCAACGTCCCGAATGTGCAACGAACCCTGCACGATATGGGCTTGTGGAGCTGACGCCCAACTCGAGTTCCCTTGATGGGTGCACGACACAGAGGTATGCGCCTCGCTTGGACACTGCACCACCGCCACTGGACACTTGGTCAATGGAAACAAGTAGCCTGTTCTGACGAGTCGCGTTTCCAACTGTATCGGGCAGATGGGAGAATTCGTGTTGGAACAGACCCAACCCATCAGGATGAATGTAGGACATGAACGGGTGTACCTCGTCAGAAAGGATGCGCACATAGCGCTGGCCGGTCACAGACATTTGTAGACGTACCAGGGGTCCCAGTGAAGTCCAGCTAAACCCCATGAAGCGATGGATCTCGCCTTGTCAACAGGGAAATGTACCGGCTGGTGGGGAGTTTCGTAATGGTATGGGGTGTGTTTAGCTGGACTTCACTGGGACCCCTGGTACGTCTACAAACGTCTGTGACCTGCCAGCGCTATGTGCGCATCCTTTCTGACGAGGTACACCCGTTCATGTCCTGCATTCATCCTGATGGGTTGGGTCTGTTCCAACAGGACAATGCACCTCCACACAAGTGTCGGGACGCCACATTATGGTTAGAGCAGCATTCATCTGAGTTTGGGGTTTTGCCATTCCCACCCAAGTCCCCAGATCTGAACATCATAGAAAACATTTGGGATGCCACGCAACGCGCTATCGAACACAGGAATCCGACACCTCGGAATACACCCGAATTGTGGAACGCTCTGCAGGAAGTATGGTGTGCATTACATATTTCCAGAAGCTAGTGGAGTCCATGCCCCGTCGTATTTCTGAAGTCCTGCGCTCCCGTGGGGGACCTACCAAGTATTAGGCTGGAGGAGCAGTTTTTCTGGCACTTCCGTGTTGAGTGACAATCAAATTAACTGCTGTTTTGTCACTTCATGCAACAACATTCAAAAATTGTGTTTCAGCAATTGTATTTTATTACTGAGGTTACCCTTATTCGTTACAGTGAATTTTTTTACTTGAGGATTTACTTATACCGTTGAGAAAGATGCATGACATCATAAAAACGGCGTCATCAGTAGGGAGATGTTAAAATTATTGCGTGTGAGACTTCTGACAAATGTTTTGTACTCGCCTGTTGTCGACGATTTCTCTCATAGGCAGAACCATATCTAATTTGCATAGGATTTGCTACTTTATAAATAGTCACCTTTCTGTTTGTCACACAGGTAAGTGACTATATTTAGATACCTGTTTTTTTGCGAGGATGCACGTACTAACATTTGCACATGGTTTTTCATTTTGATTTCTTGAAGACTAATACGAATGATTCGTTTCGAGTATTTTAGCTGTAACCATGGTAACGACTGTAAACTTGTTTTGCATGCTCCTAAAACATAGATTTCTCGCTACGAAACAAAATAACAAATTTGGATTTGGCGTTTCTTAGAAAATTTTCTTTTTTAGAAAAGTTGTGATTGAAAGTTTCCAAGTTATTCAGAATCCTAAATTTGAGACTTTCCATTTTGCCACCAGGGGAGCCTAGCAGTTAACGAGCACGATGTGTGATCGAATTTGGCATCCTGATATCGTCAAACATCCACTGTACTATAACCGTGCAAATTAATGGGGACAAGCTATTTTATTCTCAGAATTGTAATGTGATCGCCAGTAGATGTCGGAAATCCACGCAAACCGGTTTCATCAGCTGTGAGGTGGTGTGACTGTTAGAACTTGATAGTAAGAATGTGGTTTGACCGGTTTTAAACATGAAATAGACAATTCAGCTTCAGTTGTGAGCTTTCGTGTGTGACAGGTGGATGTTAGTTTTTGCTCTCTGTGAGTACGTGTTGCTTTCGTGTATTGAAAAATGGATATTTCCCCAAGGGAGGGTGCAAAAATAATTGCTCTGAAGGATCACACTTCTATGACAGTGAGAGATATTACTTCTGCAGTTGGTGTAGGCAAATCAAGTTTATCAAGACTGCTTACGCGATACAATGCATCTGGATCATCGTCTCCAAAAAGGGGAAGTAAATGTGGAAGAAAACGAAAAACAACTCCACGAACCGATAAATATCTAATCAGAAATAGTAAAATGAATAAAAAAACAAAAACAAGCCCCAATCTTCAAAGATATTTATTGGCTAGTGGTTGTGATGTTAGTGATTCAGCTGTACGCCGTAGGCTTTTGGAAGTTGGTTGGAAGGCAAGAAGACCAACGACAGAACAATATTTGAATGCGAAAATGAAGATAAAGCGTTTAACATGGGCCAAAAAATATAAATCATGGACTGCTGACGACTGGTAAAAGGTAATTTTCATTGATGAAACTCATTTATTTGTGCAAGGGTATCAAGCAAATGTCGTCAGACGAAGCAACTGTGAACCTTTAGGACCTGAGCATGTCAAACTGTAAAACATCCTCTGAAACAGATGTTTTTGGGTTTTTTCACATCAAATGGCACTGGCAGCTTAGTTCCTGTTCAAGGTATGATGAATTCAGCCAATTACGTAGAAATATTACAACGTAGGATTGTTCAATTCTTACAAACCTTTGACGGCACATTTCAACATGACTTGGTCCCATGTCACAATTCGAAATTGGTCAAGAATTTCATGCTGGAAAATCAAATTCATTTGCTTGATTGGCCTGGAAATTCACCAGACTTAAATCCCATAGAAAACTTGTGGAATATTTTGCATTTTGCACAGACGTTTAGGTAAAATGGACTGTACAGCCAAAGAACGCATGATAACGAATGCTATAAAAGTGCGGTTCCACGATTATGAAGTCAAAAATATGTGCACTCAATTAGTAGAAACAATGCCAAAACGAATTCAAGAGGTCATTTCTGCTAAAGGAGGACATACTTCATACTAATACAGGTATTTATCAGTGTATCACAAGGCATAGAATGATATAAAGACATAGTTTTGGAAAAAAGAGTGATTTTTTACTTTGGCCCAATTAATTTGCGCAGTATAGTAGTTCTGAAGGTAATTCTAGGCTTGGGCTAGGAATCCTTTGTTGTATAAGGAGTTTCCATTTTTGACCGTTGAAACTCAGTTGGTGTCATTTAACAGATTGCGTAGCAATCGCAGTGCCGGAACTGATGTTATCAACCAATCAAAAACCCCTGCTTGCGATGCTAACACCAATAATTTTTTTACGTAGTGTCTGTTCATTTGATTTTTTCAAATTTTTTATTTCTTAATGAAAAGAACCATTAGTTTAGTGCAACGCGAATCTATTATAAAATTAATCCTTTAACAAACATTCCTTTGCCACGCTTCTGACAATGATGCTAGGAATATTAACACAAGATTTGCTTCAGAATACAGGAAAAGTCGATAAAAAGTGAGAAAAAAGGAAATGTCTTTAACATACAGAAAAGGTTAAGAAGTGGAAATTCGAGACGCCGCCGGCATGAAATCTTTAAAAAGTAACGCGCTCAAAAGAAAGCAGGTGTGAATTTAACTCTAAAGAAGATCAGTAAATTCCCACTCGTTTCCAGGGAATCTTTCTTTGTTCTTTTCTAGAGTACGACATTTGGATTCCCAGCAAAGATTTCTAGCGACATTCAGAGCGTTATTACGAACGACTTGATTTTTTTTCTCGCCTTTTGCTACATTTATGTTTCTAGCCTTAGAAACGGTGAAATACTTTCTAAAGTATCTAGCTTTGTTTCAGGAAATGTAGAATGGTTAAAACCAACAATTCTTTGGTGGAACATAAACTCACCTATGATGTAGAAAATTAAAGATGCATGAAAGAAATTTCATGTACGATGCACAGAAGCGACAGTTCATAATAACGTTGAGAATAACATTCTCGCAAGAAAATTGAGCAGGAAACCTGTAGGGCCCCGCAAAAGATTAAAAACTCCATACGGCCCATATTCAATGGATTGTTGGAAATGGGCGTCATTCCCTCATGGGGACAAAAACCCGAAGACACAGAAGCGAGTAAATTGACAAGGAAACCACCCTCAACAGACGTTTACGAAAAGTAGAAGTCTTTTCCAGGTTGATCCTCACTTCGTGATTATGGCCATGCTCTATATAAATCAATATTCCAATATTTTTTATTTAAAACACAAGAGAGGGTCTGAATGATAGCAATTTTATGTCTGCCGTAAAGATCCGATGAAGTTACCAAAAATCAATTGCTCCCGTAAATAAATAGAAGTGCAGAAATTTTGAATTTTTCAAAAACAAAAAACGAAGGCTTTGAAAACCCACAATCAACATTTTGTTTATATTTCCGAGGGATTTTTTTTTCTCTTTAGACTACAGCAGTGTTCATCGGGTTATTAATTCTATACTCAGAGTCAAGCTAAGGGTGTACCACTATGAAGGGTATGAAACAGCTACCTCTGCTACGAAAAATAGTCCCTAGCGTTTAGATCGAAAAGCAGTATAATTATCGCTTAGAATTCATTTTTGTTTGCTCAGCAGCTTATCAGGCAAAATTGCTATCTAAAATAAAATTCCAACAAGTTAGTAAAATCATGCAATGCATTGATTATGATACGCTTTCCAACATACCAGAAATTATTACTCAAGTTATGTGGATAATGGCTGTGAAATAAATCTCGCTCCTGTGTCCTAACCTTTGACCCCATTTCGATGATATTCAACAGAACCGGTTCAGTATACCTCAGGAATAGCATACTAAAGGTTTGTCGCAAAAGAAGCAGTTTTACGCAAGTTATGAGCATAATGGCTGTGGAATAAATCTTGCTTTTGTGCAATGACCTTTGACCCCATTTCGTTGATATTCAACAGAACCGGTTCACTATACCTCCAGAACAACATGATAACATTTTGTCGCAATCGAAGCATTTTTAGGTAATTTATGATGCACAAGGGCAATGAAATGAATACTACTCCAGTGTCCTAATCTTTAACCCCATTTCGCCCATTTTCAATAGGGTTTGTGCCCAGATGGTTCCCTACCACATCTAAAATTTCATCGAAATCGAACCATTATTACGCAAGGTGTTATTACGCCTCAAAGCGCAATGGAATGGATATAGCTCCTATGTCCTGACCTTTGACCCCATTTCACCCATTTTCAATAGGGATCGTCCCCAGGTGGTTCCCTACCACTACATACTAAAATGTCATCGAAATCGGAACTGTTTTTACGCACGTTATGACGCATATAAGGCAATGGAATGGATCCAGCTCCTATGTCCTGACCTTTTGACCTCATATCGCCCATTTTCAATAGGTTTCGTCTCCAGTTACGTTCCCTACCATATACTAAAACTTCATCGAAATCGAACCATTTTTACATAAGTTATGCCACATAAGGCCAATAAAATAAATCCTGCCTCTTATGTCCTGCCTGACCTTTGACCCCATTTCGCCTATTTTCTCACATTAGGGCTCGTGCCCAGGTGGTTCCCTACCACATGCCAAAATTCCATCGAAATCGAAAAAATTTTTACGCACGTTATGACGCATAAAGGCAATGGAATGGATCCCGCTTTTATGTTTTGACCTTTGACCCCATTTCGCCCATTTATCAATAGGATTCGTCCCCAGGTGGTTACCTACCACATACTAAACTTTCATCGAAATCGAACCATTATTACGCACGTTATGCCGCATAAGGGCAATTGAATGCATCCCGCTCTTAAGGCGTGACGTTTGACCCCACTTCACCCATTTTCAATAGGGTTCGACCCCTGGTGGTCCCCTTCTACATACTAAAATTTCATCGAAATAGAACCATTTTTACATGAGTTATCATGCCGACAGTCGGACGGACTGACGGACGGAAAAAGCTGGAGCAAATACGCTTCTTCAGTTCAACACAATTTTATTAACAAGGTTGGGTTCAGGAGGCGAACATGGGCGTCCTGGTACATATATTGTACGGTAAAATATACAAACTCTAAAATTCTATGTACATTATATACAGCACGATGTATTAATTCACAAAGGAGCCTCGTGGTAAGAGGTACAGGCATTTTGTACAAGAACAATAAGAGAGATTGTTGACCTACGGTTGGAAAGCGTAAAAAAGAAGATAGAGCGCTTTTAGGAATAAATTTGACATGAGGAATTCCTCAATTAAGAGTTTTGCACTCTTAGCTGTTTCTGTCCATTTTGCATACAACTCAGAGAGAAAGGAGGAGGGGTGGAAGACCTGTTCCAACATTCGCAACACGGAGGAAATAAATTTGCGATCGGGAAAACTCAAAGAGAAAGTTACTTAGACAGGCAGTAGGGGATGTAGTTCGGACTCCACCAGATCCCCATTCACAATCCCTACTTTTGTGTGATGTGTGAGTGGGTGTGGGAATCAGAAAGGAAACAGCAGGAGAGCGCTTAACGCGGATGGATACCGTTCTTGTGTTTCACGACGAATCGTGATACGGCTCTCCCGCCTTTAACAACAATACACTTTTAGGGTGACTCGTAGTATAGGAAAGGAGAAAACCTTGTAAACAAAAAACAGACTCAGAAAACGCCAATGGTTTACAGGAAATTCAAGTGCCATTTTTTTTTAGATAATTGAGAGATGTTTTAAAAATGACTTTCTGATGGCATAATTTGGCAGCAGTAATGGAATTCTACACATGGTGGTTCTGAGTCTATACGTCACATTTAGAAAACTAGTTCTATAAAATATACGTTCGGTTGTGTGACGTTCCTGCCCCTTAGGAATCGTTCGGTCTCGAGCTCTATCTTGCAATATAAAATTTCGAGTTCGGGATGGAATAGTCTGACATACTTCGAGTTCTTAAAATTGAGCCCATACTCAGCTCTGATATCCAGGTACACACGTGCGGAAATCGCTTTGTTACAGAAGAAGAAAAGACCAGTTCTTAAGTCATGCATGAACCAACACCAGAAATTCTTCTTCGTACTGTACCGAATATGTGTGCTTACGAAATATGGGATCATATAAATCCCTTCATCGATAGAAAGCAGAATAAAATTTGCTAACTAATCAAGGAGTGGACGGATTTGGTGCTGCTGGATTGTTCGACGGGATGCGTTGGGTTTGAAGTTCGCCTTATGTTCGCATTTCCTTTAATTTTGAGTAATTTATTTGTTTTTCTGGCATTTACAGTGTACCGTTAAATATAACTGAAAGTTCAAAATTTTTTATTTCGTTTCAAAATTTTGTGACCTGGGGAACACAAGGGCTCGTGTCCTCCTAATGAAAACAACCTTCTTCTTGGTTTGAATTTTTCGCTTTAGGTTTTTCTTTTGCTTTGTGCTATTGTTGTTTTTCTCCTTTGTGGGACTGAGTTAGGCATTCTGAAACTTTGACTTGGTATTTGCGTTCGCTTTCTTAGATAAAATTTCCAGGCCAAGGTATTTTTTATTGACTATACTTATCGGTTTAGAGTTTTTAAATGTGTTTGGTGCTGTTATATATATATATATACACTATCTACCAACAAGTAATTGGACACCTGTGATAGCAAAGGAAAACGAAGTTTATTCACCTTCAATAGTTGGTGGTGCCTCCACGAGCGGCGACTATAGCTGCGACCCTCCGGGGCATACTCTCAACCAGGCGTTGTACGACGGCTAGCGGTGTTTTCTTCCACTCAGCTTGGAGAAGACAGGTCAGTTCCTTCACCGATTTCGGACGGTGGGGGCACCACTTAAGTCGACGCTCCAACTCGTCCCAGAGGTGCTCGATAGGTTTAAGGCCCGGGCTCTGCGCAGGCCAGTCCATTAGATTAATCCCACTGTCACCATAACAAGCCATGGTGGACCTCGCAACATGACAGGTGGCATTGTCATCCTGAAAGTAACATGTGTCTACCCCGTAAAACTTCCACAACGTAGGAAGCGCATGGTCATCCGAAATGGTGCAGTACGTCTCGGCGTTAAGTCTACCAGGAATTGCGACCAAGGGTCCCGTGCCATACTAGGAGAAACACCCCAATAACATAATTCCACCGCCGCCGAACTTCACAGTTGGCACTATACATTCCGGCAGGAGGCGTTCTCCAGGCAGACGCCAAACCCAGACCCTGCCATCCGAACGGTAGAGGGTGAACCTTGATTCGTCGCTCTACAGAACCTGTTTCCACTGTTCAACGGTCCACTGTCGACGTTCTTTGCACCACGTTAGCCGAGAAGCGCTATTGGACTTGGTGATCAAAGGCTTGTGGGTGGCAGCACGTCCATGATAACGGAGCAGATGGGCTTCCTTATGGATGGTATTCATCTAAAGAACACTCCCGGGTGCCTGTTGAAACTCCTCGCGGATGTGGCCCATCGATTTGGTGCGGTTCTTCCGAATTTCTCTGGCCAGCACCCGTCGGTCTCTAAATGTCACCTCTCATCTTCCACTTGTCAATCACGTAAGCCACTGTCGATTTTGGGTACTTCAACTCGCTGAATATGTCACGTATGGGTCTGCCATTTCTGTGATACCCGACGATTACACCTTTCTCCAAATCAGAGAGCTCCAAACTGCGTGGCATCTTGCATGCGAGTGGTTGCGTTGTTGTTTCCCACACGATATTTAACGGCGGCGGCGGCGGCGGCCGTGACGTGTATCAGGACCGCAGATATCGTCGATTGCAGGGGTGTCCAATTACTTGTTGGTAGATAGTGTATATATAACACGAAGTGTGTCCGAAAGGAACAGAAAGTAACGGTTGGCCATAGTAGTAACATGCAGATGCAAAATACGCACAAAGGACTATTCAGCTATAATAGCTGCACCCCCGGAATGAATTATTTCCGAAAAATTCGGAAAAGAAATATTTATAAGACCCACCACTAAAACTAAAGTCAATTCGTAAGAAAACGCCCAGCGCTGAATTAGGGAGACATACATTTATCTGGACGCTTTAGAGGAATATTTCGTTGAGATATCGATAGTTGAAACTCTGGACGCATGCCAGCTTACATGCAGTGAACATGTGCAGCATTGACGTCCGCGAATAGCACATATGAGGGATATCTGCAAATCCATTTAAAAAGGTGAGCCGAAATGCTTTCTGATCAGACATTCCGGGGCGTTCGATGTGTTTCTGAGACAAACGATGCACATGTTAGACGATACATTTACTTTATCATAAACAGGACAAAACATTTGTACAGTAAGAATACATTATACAACGACAAATACCAAATCACACTAATATGCATGTCTCAGCGAAATATTCCTCTAAAGCTTTCGGGTAAATCATTCCACCTCTCCCAATAATTCGGCGCGGAGCATTTTTTACTAATTGACTTTGGTTTCCGTAGGGAGCCGTATAAATATTCCATTTTCTTATTTTTCAGAAATTATTCATTCCGGGGGATACCATTATCATATCTGAATTATCCTCTGCTTGTTGCGTATTTTAAATTTTTCGCTTTGATGATACGACCAGCCGTTATTTTACCATTCATTTCGAGCATTCTACGTGAGACACCTTGTAAACCTCCCTATCCGCGGTGCTCCAGCTGTCATAACGATCGAGCTAAATACTCAAAAGGTTTATGATCGATAGCATTCGGAAGGTCTAGAGTTGAACATTCTGCATGGTGGAACCAAAGAATATCTAACTGATAAGAAGGTAAGGCTCAGCGAGACGTAACTAGCGCCACTATATTATGCGGCAAAGAATTACTACACAGAAGCCAACATTACAGGCTGATGCCGCAGGATGCCGAGCAGACTGAGTTAGACTGAGCATGCGTGTTTGTGTTCAAAGAATATAAACGCTTGTTTGTGTTGGCGTTTTGTTCAAAGGTTTTGTTGTTCTCATCTAGATCTGCGTTTATATTACAGCCAAGAAATACACTCACTCCATTCCGATGAATAACAATTCATGGAATGGAGTGGATGAATAACAAGAACAAATTTGAAACCGTTTGAAACAAATATCCTGGAAAACCATTAAAACAACGTTTGCTGAAAAAAAAAACTATCGTTACGTTGAAAAAATTAATTTATCAATTATATGAAACTGACTTTTATGAAAAATACCTCGTAATATTGTAAAATGAAAGAGGGAAGCATTCGATTACACAATGCATACCAAACAGACAGCTTTAAGCATACACCCAATCGTGGCGAGTTAGTCCGGTCGGTAGAGAGCTCAGCTATACACACCAGCGGCCCAGGTTCGAACCTACTCAGATACGAACGGATGTTTTTCCGATCTGTTGAGAAAATTTCTCCAGCGCAGTGCGTTTAATTTACAAACTTCGGAAGGGTAGAAAAAAAAATTGTAGCTTTGGGAAACTGCGGTTGTCTTTGCTTTTTTTTTTTTTTTCATTATTATTATGGCTGCTACTGGGAAACCAGCCTCAGCATTTTTGAGATTTAAGGTATATTGTAAATATGAAATTCATGCCAAGCAACCTGGTATTACTACGGTGCCTAAAGTGAGAATAAAACTGCTAAAATTTCCTTAAAATAATATTAATTGCTAATGTATATATTTGTTTCACCAAAAGAAGGGACAGGAGGGATACTCAGAAAAGAACAACAAAAAAAAAAAATACTTTAGTAGACCCAATGAGACCGAAGGAAACAGTCGCAGATCAAAGCTTAGCTTCCTTTCCGTGAAATAGGCTTCCCGTCCCGTGTCTCCTACGCTTTTTGCGCCTGAATGTTAACTTTCCCGCAGAGCATCTGCTGCCGCATTACATGGTGGCGCTGCTGTCGCCTGTTTTACATTATCTCTACGAGAGTTGAGCTTCTTCACGCGAAGCGTTTATATTCTTTGGTGGAACACCACTGTCTGTGGAAATATTTGCATTCCGAACGGCACATCGGAGCCTACAAATTTCTCTGTTCCTTTTCACATCAACTGGCAGCTGGTCAGATTGTAAATAAAAAGTGATAATCTTGATATAGAGAGTAGACAACAAATTCTGTGTAAAGAAGGAAACAAAAGAATGCTATTCTGTACTTATTGATATGTGATATTTCGTTGGTTTTTTATACGAAGTGTTTTAAATAGTACTAGCACAAGTCGCCAAAGGTTACCGATAACACGGATACAGTTGACAAATTTTGAGCGAAGCTATTGCAAAATCTAAGCTCATTAGGACGTCTATTAAAAAAAATTCCAATAAAAAACGGAAGCATTAAATTTATGACTTCCAGAACAAAAGTACGAAACATTCTAAAAACGAAATGCCTAAAATTTCTCATGAACTACTTTCCTTCATGCCTTCACGTTGATTGTGATCAGGTTGCATGTAAACAAGGCGGACAGACACACTCAGATAGGGAACCACATGTTTTTCATTTTGTATCGCGAAAGACCCACACACATACACAAATTTCCTTTTAATATTATAAATTAAGCAAGTGTTGAGCTAGCAGACTGAGTCTTTCCATTTTTTCATTTTTCAATTCAAACATTTTTTTTTAATTAAAGTTAGTGAGCCAACTTTCGTGAAACGGTACAAGTAAAAGCCCATCTTGTTTTAATTGAAATTCCTCAATGACGCGAAATTTCAGGAATCAGAAGGCGTCAAAACCTGACCATGGACGATGTCCAATAGCATGCCAAAGATCACGGTGAACGGATGTGTCATGTCGTAGCTATGCCCGAACAACTAATTGTCCCGAGTCTCGTATAGAGAGCGGATTTTTTCAATTATTTTTAAAACTGGTAAGTTTTTTAATGGTCATTATTTTTATACGATACGACCAACCACCATGATACCAACCCCATGTCTTTTCCTTTCTCTGTGGCAAGCAAGTGTCACCGCGATCTGCTGACGATCTTTGGAGGAGATAGGTAACAAACAACACTTTCTCAAAACCCGGAAAATTCCCCAAAAATTCACGTTTTTGGACGATTATTCCTCAATAACAAGGAATTTCGGGAATCGGAAGGCGTCAAAACCTGACTATGGAGGATGTCCAATCACATGCAAAAAATCACGGTGATCGGATGTGTCATCAACATGTGCCATCTACATCTATGCCCAAACAACAAATTGTCTCGAGTCTCGTAAAGAGACCTCAGCCTTCGGCCTCGCTTTGCTCAAATACTACACCAGTAATCCGATTTTTTTGTGTAAGAATAAAAATAAATTTTTTAAGCTTTTGTACATCAGCCAGATGTCTTTTTTCAAGGAAGACAGACAGAAACAGCAATCTGAATAATAGAAAGCTAAAACAAGTTGAACGCGGTGACATTTGGACATGACAATAAAAAAATAGATAGGACGTAATTCTCATTCAAACACGAGGCGTCACATTAGTTAGGAGCGCGGTATCCTGGTAGAAAAAAGGCGTTACTTGAAGAACTGGTTACAATTTCGTGCCAAATCTAGACAGACGCTATCATTGCAAGCGTCTCTGATGGATAATGGTCTGCAAAGTTTCTCGAATGGCTGTAAATGTATAGGTTAAGTAGGTAGCTAGTTTCTTTACATCATCCCACAGGGGTGTAGTGGGCTTGAATTTGACATCTCTGGATAGCGCTGTGGTTACTTTGCCCTGTTTGTGCCCCTGTTCTGCTAAAGGAACCCCTAGTCATTCGAATACATTCTAAAGGAACCCTTAGTCATTCAAATACAGTAACGTCAGGAGTTGTCCGGATATTGTAAGGGGGATCGCATAAACACCTGCCTCTCTAGAAAGAGGGATTTTACCTGTATTTCTCTTAAACGTGATATATAAAGATACAGGATCCCTTGTGTCGTTACTGTAGCATATTCGTAAGACACGTTTGGTATGTAAGGAATTGAGCCCAGGTAGCGAAGATGCAGCATAGGAAAATTCGAATATTTGATTTTGGCTTTTTGGATAAAGTTATGTATCTGGTTCAATGTATATCCTGCATCAGTGACCAATTCGATGACGCTTGTAATTTCGTGTGTTCTTGATGGGCATCGCAGAAGAATGTGAAGACTGTTCTAATTCAAGAACGGAGCAGGATAGCTGTTTTGTATTCTGCGGGACAGAACGAGCTGCGGAGCATCAGTTTGGGAACGGACTTGGTATTATAGTAGACTGGCGTACAAGGTGGATGTCCGGAGATTTTCTCAGTAAAACATTCAGATAAGGTAAGGCAGTGCTGTGTTCAAGCTCCATAGGATGTGCATTCATTGTCATAAAAATCCGCGCACCAAGAAGAAAACCGTGCGATTAACGCAAACTCGACGAATAGCTACGCGGAAGGCAGCCATGCAAATCATTAAAGTTCCGTGCGATTCCGCATGCCCGCGCTTCTACGACTAGCGCTGAAATCGCAATCCTTAGGATGCTAAGGCGCCGCGCATAGGACTCCATATGCATGCCGAAGTGCACGGTAAGGGTCAAGTGAAATCCCTGAGCGATAGGCATGCCGAGGAGCCGCCGTAGATGTGCGTACGTGCAACTGAGGAAGTTTGAAAGAGGCTGTATCGTCGGGATGAGAGAGGCACACTGGCCGGGGCGCTGAATCGGCCGCCATTTGGGCCGGTCGGATAGTATGGTGCGATCGTGTTTGTAGCAATGGACACAGGAAGGCACCCGGACACGACGGAGTGGATCAGAGACACACCACAAGCAGAGAGGACCGTGGGATCGTGAGAGCGGCATGCACAGATTTTTGTTTCGATTGAAGGTTTAACGACCACCGTGAGCAACTAAACGGGCTATAAGCAATCGCCCGTCACTAATTTAGGGTCACTGGTTCCAGGGAAGGGAGATAGCCAGTGCCGTAAGACAAACACAACATCCATGTCTCACCGGAACCCCTTTCGGGCGAATGATCAGAAGCCTTCGCTCAGACCACTACGCCCCCGGGGCGGCCACGCACACATGCAATGACGTCTTTGTCCAATATCCGGAGACATGGGGCGGATGTACAAGAGACTCCTGTGTCCGCCAAAACCATTACCAGACGCCTGGAAAAGGGGAACCTGTACTCTGGACGGCCCTTACGTTTTCTGCCATTAACCCCTGACCATCGTCGGCGTCGATTACAGTGGTGTCAGCAGCCAGCAACGTGGAATATTAAGGACTGGCAACGTTTAGTGTTCAGCGACTAATCCCGCTTCTATACGGGAACGGACAACCAACGAGTCAGAGAGTGGAGGATCGCAGGTAAGCGCTACAATCCTGGCACCACTGTAAAGCGGCACACGTTCCGAACTGCAGGCGTGATGGTCTGGGGGCAATCGGATATGACAGCCGGACTTCCTTCGCAGTGATCCCAGGGACTGCTTCCCTGGAGAGGCGGGCGTGGCCATTCCAAAAAGATAACGCCCGTCCGCCCACAGCTTGGGTTCTCCCAGGACGACTGTTTTCGTCATGAATCGACTCTTCCGTGGCCTGCGAGATCGCCTGGTCTCTCCCCCATTGATCACGTGTGGGACCAGATGGGACGCCAGTTTTCTCCAAGTCCCAGTGTTCGTGATTTAGAGCGTCAGTTGCAAGACGTATGGGCTAATATATCCCAGGAGAAAATACGACGTTTCTTTGACTCCATGCCGGACTGTATCACCGCATGTATCCGAGCACGAAGTGGTCCGATGCGGTACTAACGCGTTCCGGAATATGTACCGTATGTCCATAATGCGCCATTGCCGAATCGTCAAGGAGTGGTTCGAGGAACATGCTGGTGATGGTGTAAGCCTACTAAATGACAAACGGCATTAAACGTATAATGATGTTAGACCATTTTCATTTTCATTTCGGGACGTACACTTCTAATTTAACCTTCCTTTTACATCTGGGTTAAAGATTTCGCGACTGAACTTCACATTTCCCCCTCGACAACTAGTTACGTATTGGCAACACTGACAGTGAGTCAAATGAAAATCAAAGTGGAAAGGAGAGATAAAAATATTTTGGAGTCAGTTGACAATCATGTCAAGAACGGAGCATGTTGATATGTTGTGGAGGTTGCTAAGCTCGTCAAAAGTATATCACATGAGTTTGCTGTAACGATAATCTGACGATTTACGATTATTTCTGACTCCCAGTTGAAAGCTATGAAAAGACAAAGTGCATTTTTGGTTTCAACTTTCTATTCGTTACTCTATTTCAGATTTGGATAACATACCACCTCAAATTTTAGGAAAGTAATGTTTCTTTTCACCTTGGAGTTGGTTACTTAACGTGTTCTATTTTCGAGCAGTTTATAGATGAGGGCATTAATTAGCCAATTAATAAACAACTTCGAAAACTAAAAATATTAGAGTTGCTTTAAAAGCATTAGTTGTAAGTGGTATAAATTTATATTTGCTAAATGTCAACTTTATACATTAGAAACCACTTGGAGAAAGCCAATGGGTGTTTCTTTATTACTTAAGTTGGATCCACCTGAAATCTCTGCCTTTTGTTTCCAATGGTAAAATTTCTTTATATATTTTCTTCGCAATTAATGTACTCTCACGGATGAAAATTTGCACATCGAAAAAACTAACTTCACGTTATAGCATGGGATACTTATTACTATACCGTGCAAATTAATTGGGACAAGCTATTTTATTCTCAGAATTGTAATGTGATCGCCAGTTGATGTCGGAAACCCACGTAAACCGGTTTTATCAACTGTGAGGTGGTGTGACTGTTAGAACTTGATAGTAAGAATGTGGTTTGACCGGTTTTAAACAGGAAATAGGCACTTCAGCTTCAGTTGTGAGCTTTTGTGTGTGACAGGTGGATGTTAGTGTTTGCTCTCAGTGAGTACGTGTTGCTTTCGTGTATTGAAAAATGAATATTTTCCCATGGAAGCGTGTAACAATAATTGCTCTAAAGAATCACACTTCTATGACAGTGAGAGATATCGCTTCTGCAGTTGGTGTAGACACATCAAGTTCATCAAGACTGCTTACGCGATACAATGCATCTGGATCATCATCCCCAGAAAGGAGAGGTAAATGTGGAAGAAAACGAAAAACAACTCCACGAACCGATAAATATCTATGCGGAAATAGTAAAATGAATCCAAAAAAAACAAGCACCGACCTTCAAAGATATTTATTGGCTAGTGTTTGTGATGTTAGTGATTCAAATGTACGCCGTAGGCTTCTGGAAGTTGGCCGGAAGGCAAGAAGACCAACGGAAAAACAATATTTGAATGCGAAAATGAAGATAAAACTTTTAGCATGGGCAAAAAATATATAAATCATGGACTGCTGACGACTGGGAAAAGGTAATTTTCAGTGATGAAACTCATTTATTTGTGCAGGGTTGTCAAGCAAATGTCGTTAGACGAAGCAACTGTGAACCCTTAAGACCTGAGCATGTCAAACAAACTGTAAACACACTCTGAAACAGATGTTTTGGGGTTTTTTCACATCAAATGGCACTGGAAGCTTAGTTCCTGTTCAAGGTATGATGCATTCAGCCAAGTACATAGAAATATTACAACGTAGGATTGTACAATTCTTGCAAACTTTTGACGGGACATTTCCACATGACTTGGCCCCATGTCCCAATTCGAAATTGGTCAAGAATGCCATGCTGGAAAATCAAATGGATTTGCTTAATTGGCTTAGAAATTCACCAGACTTAAACACCATAGAAAACTTGTGGAATATTTTGAAGAGACGTTTAGGTAAAATAAACTGTACAACCAAAGAACGCATGATAACGAATGCTATAAAAGTGTGGTTCCACGATTATGAAGTCAAAAATATGTTCTCTCAATTAGTGGAGTCAATGCCAAAACGAATTGAAGAGGTCAGTTCTACTAACGGTGGACATACCTCATACTAATACAGGTATTTATCAGTGTATATCAAGGCATAGAATGATACAAAGGCATAGATTTGGAAAGAAGAGTGATTTTTTACTTTGTCCCAATTAATTTGCACAGTATAGCACTTGCTAAAATACATGATTACATTAAAAATCAATATTTTACCTTTGAGTAATGTTCAGACCTTCTAATAGGTGGCGCGATCTGTACATTGATGATTTCAGTAGACAAACAAATGTTGGATTACTTAGTTATGGTTATATTTTAACAAGTATTAAGTATGCCATGCTAAAACGTAAAGTTAGTTTTATCGATGTACAAATTTTCATCCTTGGGAATACATTAATTGCGAAGAAAATATGTAAAGACGTTTTACCATTGGAAACATTAGGGAGAAATTTTAGTTGGAAGCACCTTAAGTACTTTGGGTTCGCTTTGCTTCCATAAGGCTTACTCAAAATAAGAAGAAAAAGCCTTTCAATTTGCTGTTATGATAATCCGATGATGTACGATTTCCTGCCCACAGTTGAGACCTATGAAACGATAAAACGCATTTGCGGCTTTTATTTCTTATTCGTGACTTTTTCATGTCCAACTGTTCGTGAAAATAACACAAAAACAGGATCGCGGTATTTAAACAAAATTTATATCACATTTTCCTCATTACATTTGTAGAGCTATACAAGATTTTTTTGCTTCGAAACTCAGTATAGGTTGAAGCTCCCTCGAGCAAAAATAACAGCCTTTACACGGCGTGACGTTAAATGGAAGGGGTTTTTGATATCGTCCTGGTCCTGGGGAATACCCTGGCACGTTGCTTCTATGCGAGAGCAGAGTTCATTTCTTGTGACCAGTGAAGGCGCTTAACGGATTAGTTATTTACCTACCATTTATCAGACATGTTCGATCGGGAACAAATCCGGCGATCATACCAGAGAACAAGAGGAATCTGCCGAGCATGCACCGCAAGAGGACTTGTCCATTCCGGGTCACATGTTGCCCTGCTGAAATATAGCTTCAGGATGACTCCGAAGGAAGGGTATCACCTCTTCCTCTAAAACGTCCGTGATGTATCGGTGGCTGTCGAATGTTCCCTCAATCCTCATCAGGCGATATCGCTAATTAAATCCAATGGCGCCGCAAACTATGACGCTTGCAGTTGGGCAGATACGACGGAGCAAAATGCACGCTGCAAATGTGCTGATCATCACGATACCTTAGAACACGTATGCGATCATCATGGTACATCACATTGAATCGTGACTCGTCAGAAAACACGACCTGTAGCCAATCAGAATGCCAGTATCTATGTTCGAGACCCCATGCAGCCTGAGGCGTCTGTGGTTGAGGGAAGGAATGCGCTGCAATGGGCTGCTAGCGAACAGTCCTCTGTTAAGTAAACGACGTCGAACTGTGCTGGAGGACAAAGTCTGACCAATGGCAGTGCTCCTCTGCTGCGCTAACACTGCAGAGGTCACTCTGCGATCCGTCACTGCCATGCGATGGAAGTATCTATCAGCTAATGCTGTCATGCGTTCTTGCTGTCCATTTTCTGGATTTCTATGTGTCTGATACGTCACATTCGGACCACTGACGTCATATTCGCGTCACTGTACTGGTGCTTTGTCCCGTACGATGGACAATTTCGCTGTTGGAATATCCAGCTTCTCTAATCCCGACAGTCCTTCCTCGCTCTAAATCCCTCAGATGTACAAAATGCGACCATCTTCGCTCAAAATCCATCACACGTTCATAATGTGAAACACATTTGTCTCAATATCAGGTCTTTAGTGATTGCTTCATCAGATCATAGATCAGATCATATGTAGAGGATTTTAGGAAGGGAGTGTCTGACCTCAGGTCTTATACAACCCTTAGAAATAGGAAGCTAGGAGATTTGGGCTAAAGTGACCGATAAGAAAGTCACACGGAAGCGAGGTAGAAAGGGAGGAGGAAGACGCCCTTATTTATTAACGGGAGGCCAGAACTCGGGGCACGACAGCTTAACCTGCCCATGTGACGCACGGAGGACATTTAGTTGTTCGAACGTTCGTACCTGTCTGGAATCGAACTTGAGGTCTTCTCCGTGGCAGTCACGAACGCTGACTATTAGGCCACCCGCGTCCCATGTGATCAATTGCGTCATCACGTTTGAGCCAGCTCTTTATACACGAGACTGTACAGTTCAAAGGGTGCTGCTCCGACGCCGCATGCGCATTTTTACTAGCATTTTAATCATTTGCATTTCCTAACGCGCTGTACATATTCTGTAATTTTCAAGCTAATACAGGAAGTCATTCATGGTGTTTTAATTCTCATAAAGAGGGCAATAAATGAGTTCAAGTCTTAGAGAAGTACTAATGTTTTGCACCCTGGACGTTCATTTCAGCTTAGTTACTTAGCATGTTTTATGTTCAAGAAGATTAGGTAAGTAATAATTAATCAATTAGTCCACAACTTCAAAAACTAAAAATTTTACTATT
The DNA here is from genome assembly GCA_039090855.1 of Macrothele yani. Classification (NCBI taxonomy): domain Eukaryota; kingdom Metazoa; phylum Arthropoda; class Arachnida; order Araneae; family Macrothelidae; genus Macrothele; species Macrothele yani. The sequence goes on from CM077007.1 coordinate 31,973,462, forward strand.
GCTTTAAAAGCATTAGTTTTAACTGCTATAAATTTGCAGCCTTAGATATTGCATATCATATGGAGAAGCGACTACTTCTTTTTTTATTACTTAGGTAGTACTTTGGGTTGGCTATGCGTAATTATTACCCTCTCTCAAACTAAGAAGAAAAATCAATTTTGTGATTAAGGTATGTAATTTATGGAAGGATGCATGTTGCATACATTTTGCTCTTATTTATCTAGTATTTGAAACAACTTTTTTTCAGATATGAAAGAAATGCAGCACGTTTTCAGGGAACATTTTCTCTTGGAAATAGCGCAGTTTGTTATTTAAACTGTTATTCTTTCTTTCTTACAGTATTTGAGTCTCATATATCATTTAAGAATCACCCATTTACTTCGTCTTTAAAAGCATTTTTCCCTTGGAAAACCTGTTACTGGTAAGTTCTTTTCAAAAGAGTACAGTTTAATCATCTTCTTTCTTACAACATGGTTCGTTTATTATTAGAAACATCTCGTTAGTTACCATTTTGCGTTCTTCACGTCTGAAATAACTAAAAAAATTTAAAATGTTACTGAAGAAGAAAAGAGCAGGATCCATTTCCTTTCCTTTTATTTTTGAACAATTCTCTAAATTCCGCTCCTTCTGTTTCGATTGCATTTTCAGTGCTGCGAAAGAAAATCAAACTTTACAGAAACTAGATTTCGTGCTGTAGTCAAAAAAGTTTGGGGACTTTGGCTTTTGCTACGACATAAATAGCGGGCTGTTCTGAATGTTAACCATTCCAAGAAACCAAAAAGAGCAAATTAACGCAAGAAGGGTTTCACAATCTTCTCAAATGTAAAAAGCACATCTTTCGAACTGTATTTGACACAAAATGATTTTTTCAAAAGCAGATTTTTAAGAAAATACAAAATCAGCAAAAAAATATCGAATTTTTTGTTCCCAAATGGAAGCATTACACATTATCTGGAATACACAACATGCGCAGTGTTTTTTATAGTGAATGTACCCAATAACAAAGCGAGAATGTTTTCATTCAGATTTATATGTTAAGTAAAACAACAGCAAGTATAAATAGGCACTTACGTCTACTAGCGACGAAAATGCGCGATGCGAAATAATCTTAACACAAATTGAATGCAAAACAATCCTCATAGAGAAAGATGTCTGAAGCAAAACAAACTTTTCAGATGGAACAATTAACAGCACAAATATGGAGGATAAAATGACAAAATATCATTCCTCCTCGCGTGAAATCTGTGCTTCATTTCGGGAAGTAAGTGATCCCATTTGTTCATGATAAAAGGGAACTTTTTCAAACGGATTCCTACAAAAGATGATAATTTTGAAACAGAATATGCACTGACATAGCTAGTGGCAGCAGTGTGCGCATTATGAAAAACAATTAATTATATACGTAGGGTACGGGAGTTTTAAGATGGCGAGCAGGATAGCTGGCCATCAACGTGTACAACATCATTGCATAAGACATGGAAAATGTAAGACCCTGGAGTGTGAACCGAACTGGATCTCCCGCTTTCCATTCGACCATGCTATCGGTTACACAACCTATCTAAAGATGAGAAACCTGAACAATGCCAGTCGTAGCAATCTTATGCTTCCTCGTAGGGTTTCTAATAAGTCACTAATATCACAGACACGGAAATTATAGAAGAAATGTTCTTCACAGGTACATGGAACGGCTACATGATTATTAACACCGCAATCATTTCTCAGATTTACAGACGATGTGCTACATGTTGCGCAGTAAACTAATTCCGGGTCTTCTAATTGCAGTGGTGTTTCCGTATTACTTGTTAAGAGTAGTTACTTCATAATTTTACATATAATCCTTTCTTCCATAAATTTATATACACTACTGTATTTGAAAACTGCAACACCAAGAAAAAATCACGCTATTCATATAAAATTTATATCACAGATTCCTCATGTTACAGGAGATAATTCAGTACATTTGTAGAGCTATACAAGATTGTTTCGCTGCAAAACTCAGTGCGGTGTGAAGCCAACTCGAGCAAACATAACAGCCTCTGCACGATGTGGCATTGAATGGAAGAGGTTTATGATATCGTCCTGTGGAATAGCCTTCCAGGCTGCTTTTATGCCAAACAATTCATTTGTGGTGACCGGTGGAAGAGCTTGACGGGCCAGTCTCTTAGCTACAATGTCCCACACATGTTCTATTGAGGACATATCGGGCGAATGTGCAGACCATGGAAAACCCTGTTCCTGCATGTTTTTGCTGGAATATAGCAATAGTAAACATAAAATAGTAATGTTAAATAGTAGACATATCAGTCTTTGGAACATAGTAACATCTTTCTTAGACTGGCACAAGACAGACCGTTGTGGAGGAAACTTGGGGAGACCTTCGTCCAGCAGTGGATTGATAATGGTTGACAATGATGATGATGATGATGATATAAATTTATGGAAGAGGTTAATATGTTCCTGCTGTAATATAGCACCAGGACAACTCTGAAGGAAGGGACTGACCTCTGCCTCTAAAATTAATATCAATTGAGATCACGAATTGAATCCAATGGTGCCCCAAACCGTGGCGATTGGCGTTCGGCCGGTATGACGCTTTTGGAAGGTACCGTTCACCACGATGTCTTCGAGCAGGTATACGACTATCATAGTGCATCACGTTGAATCATGGCTCGTCAGAAAAAAAACGGCCTGTTTCCATTCAGTGCGCCAGTGTCTATGTTCGAGATTCTGTTGCAGCCTGCGTCGTCTGTGATTGAAGGACAAAGGAATGGTCAGCAATGGGCTTATAGCGACCAGTCCTCTGTTACGTAGACAACGTCGAACCGCACTGGAGGACAAAGACTGACATGTGACTCTGCTGCGCCAACATAGCGCATCTCGCTCTGCGATCGGTCACTGCCATGCGGTACAAATGTCTGTCATCCCTCGCAGTTGGGATATTTTGTGGTTCATTTCCCGCATTTCTGTGTGTACAAGCCTCATCTGCCCACTGACGCCTCGTTCTCATCAGTGTATTGGTGTTCCGGCCTGCATGAGTGCCAATTTCGCGGTAGGAAAATACAGCTTCCCTCATCCCAACAATCTTTCCACGCTCAATATCTGTCAGGTGTTTATAATGAGACCATCTTCGGCAACGGGACATAGTGAGACTCAAGAAGTATCCTTTATGATCAATTTCGGCTCTTCAGTGATTGCAACATCTTATTTGGGCCAGTTCTTTACACTCAAGACGGGACAGTTCAGAGGGCGCTGCACCAAAATCGCATGATCATGTTCATTGATATTTTAATCATTTACGTGTATTAATCTGTTGTACATATCCTGTAAGTTTCACGTTAATACCGGCAATCATTCATGGTGTAGCAATTTTCACAAGCAGTAGTGTATTCTCAGAAATTTTCTGAAAACTCTGACAGTGATGGAATAAGCTATTAAACTTCCCGATTTCGTTAGCTGTATTTTATGCATATTTAGTTATCTCTTGTTATACTTTCCATTCTTAATGTCATACCTGAACTTCTAAAATTATTTTCTTCTACTTATAGTAACACTATCTGTCGGATAAAATCATGCAATATAGGTAAAAACCGAACGACGGGACGGAAAGTGTATCTGGTAACTTCTTATGTGACGTGTTATATTATTATTATATGTCTACTATGTTAAAACATTATTATCCAAAAATTACTTGTTGTCAATGAAATTTTGGATTTCGCAGACTCGTGTAGTTGGAAGATAGTTTTGGAAATATCACACTGAATGATGTGACTTGTGATATATAAATTTCAAACGTCAAGGCGGTTGCTTATAAAGCACTCGTCATTTCGTGAGTGGCATCATATCCAAAGGGTTTGTGCTGCAGTGAAGAGGACAATGGTTCAGACAAAACTTTGTGTGATTTTCTTATATGAGTTTAAGCTTGGACAACGTGCATCGTAGGCCGCTCACAAGGGAACGCCGGTCACAACGCTGGGTAGCTACATTTCGATCTGGCGGTACGATGCTAGTAACTGAACCACCCGGTAAACCAGAAGTGGTAATGTATGATGCCGAGCTGGAGGCTTTCATTCAATCAGATACACATCAAACGGTTTGAAAACTTGGCAAAAAACTGCGAATACACTATGCAAATTTTAATGACTTTGAACGGCCATATACCAAGTGAGGAAGGTGGGTAAATGGGAACCACGTGAGTTAGAGGAAGAGTACAAAACGCTACAATTTCATGTCTTATATTCTCTGCTTATCGTCAATCAAACGAACGATATTTTGACGCACTACGTTATGTGTGTTAAGAAATATGTGTTGTAAGACAATAACATACTTTCGGCGCAGTGCTTCGGCCGAGGTGAAGTCTTGAAACATACCTCAAGATCGGACTCCACACCAGCAAGAAGATGGTCAGTGTTGGTGGTCGGCAGATGGTGTGATCCATTCCTCCATCTTACAAGCTGATCAAACTATCACGGCGGGTAATTTTTGTCAAGAAATTTTCTGTCATGAATGGAAAACTGTCCACCAAACATCCCAGGAAACACAGCCTTGCAATTTAACGAAGGCCCAACACTGAGCCACCGTCTTCTATTCCTAAAAGACGATGGCTCAGTGTTGGGCCTACGTTAAACTTCAAGGCTGTGCTACCTGAAAAATCCGACATTAGTCAACCGCCAGGGGGTTCGTGGTTCTCCATGATAATGCTAGACCCCACGTTGCACGCCACACGATCCAGAAGCTCCACTATTTGATGCACGAAATCTCAGCTCCTCAACTTTATTCTACGAACTACGTTATTTATAAATCGTTTCCCAATCATACATAATTTGAAACCGCATTCCATGAGTTTGCACGTACGACAGTATCACGAAAGAATATCCCTGAAGCACATGGAAACACGACTACGAGAGTATTTCGGTGAAACGGCATAAATGCGTATGTGCATCCACGCCGTTGCCAAATCAAAAATCTTAAATATTGGCGGAATGTAACATCAAGATAGACATTATGTACAATGGAAACTATAAAACAGTAGTATCGGTGAATGCTATTTTTAACGTAACCGTAATGTACAAAGAGTTATGTTCCAAAATAGATGTTGCTGAAACGTAATTGTAAGATATCTCTGAAAGTGTAACGAAAATGAGAGATTGTAACACTATTGATACATATCTGAAACGTTTTGTGCTGTATGGGTATAAGACGTCGCGTGTATCATCAAGCACTCATTTAAGCTCATTGTGGCATGCGTACAAGTTGTCGCCTACGTATATCAAGCACTCATTTAAACGGTTTGCCAAGGAATTTTTATAAGCCATCACTTGTATTAAACACTCATTAAAGAGTTTGCCATGGAATCAGTGTATAGCATGGCTTATATCAAACGCTTGTTAAAGAACTTGTCGTGGAAAGCGCATAAGTCATCACTTGTATCAGACACGCATCGAAGAGTTTGATGTAGAATATATTTAACCCTTTAACGACCATGATTCTAAACTCTGGTACCACTCTAAATACCATAACGCCCAAAACTCTCTAGTGTTTTGCTTCTTTGTTTAGTAACAACAGCGGTGACTGACGGTGACTCCTGCTGATCAATCTTAGATCGTGCAAATTTAAAGAACAGGTAAGGGTAGGAAATCTGACTCACTATAGACAGGCGTTTTGGGTGGATATCATCGTTTGTACGCAGATGCGTTTTGGGCGTTATGGTCGTTAAAGAGTTAAGACGTCGTCACTTGTATCTTTTTTTTTTTTTTTTTTATTGGGGTTTAACGACCACCGTGAGCAACTCAATGGGCTATAAGCATTCGCCCGTCCCTAATTTAGGGTCACTGGTTCCAGGGAAGGGAGAGAGCCAGTGCCGTAAGACAAACACAACATCCATGCCTGACCGGGATTCGAACCCGGACCCCTTACGGACGAATGATCAGAGGCCAGCGCCTTAGACCACTGCGCCACCGGGCGGCGTCACTTGTATCAAGTACTCTTTAAAGAGTTTGCCGTGGAATACGTATATATCATCATTTGTAACAAGCACTCATTAAAGTGTCAGCCGTGAAATCCGTATGTCATCACTTGTATGAAACACTCATTGAAGAGTTTGCCGTGGATTACATACCGTATAAGTGATCACTTGTATCAAGCACTCATTAAAGTGTCTGTCGTGAAATCCATATAACTCATCACTTATATCAGACACCCATAAAAAAATTATGGTGGAATACGTGTAAGTTATCACTTGCTTGGATTTCTAACTTTAGCAAAAAATAATTCGAGGTAGGTAGTGCGGGGTCACTACCGCTGAGGTTTTTGGAAGAAAACGTCTTATCCAGGCGGTGTTGTCGCGACGGGGTGTTTGTAGGGTTGGTAAGAAAGAAATGAGCGCAACGAACTTGCATTCCTTTTATTTTACTTATTTCTCACAATGCTGACTGATTTGTAAACTTTTGGTGAAGACAGGAAGTCTTACATATCGTACGAGTAGTACGATATGTAAGAATTACATGTTACACTTATATCTCTATAGAACGTTAAGTCTATCGTGGTATTCTTAAAAGTTGTGAAGTCAGTTGGATCCGTGGCCAACACCAATCTGAACATGTCGCTTAGAAACTGTTTCAGGCGATCGTTCGACGCCTCAATATTAAAGTCCCCGGTGAACAGAAGCGGTATGTTAGGATCGCAGGGCCAGTCGCTAACTATTGTTCTGGTATGCTCTGTTTAGTAAAGCATTAGTTGAAAGATAAACATCTCGATCTAGTTGAGTGGTGTCTGTGGATGAATATAGACTGACACTAGGCCAAATTTGAATTGGTTGGGTATTTCAACTTTCACTAACACACCTTCGCCGATATGAATATCCTGTTGACAATTGAATCCAGAATATTTGGGTATTGGCCGTCGTGAAACGGGACTAGCGACGTGAGCCTTACACGTTTTCTGGTTTTTGAAGATTGCCATGCCACCGTAGAGTCCACTATGCTTCTTCTTGCCAATGCCACGACTCGTACTGGGCTGTTGGTCGTGGTCATCGCCGTGTCTGTCGCACTCTTTGGACTCAATGTGTTTGAAGCCGGGTATGTCGACGGTTTTGTTTTTATCCATCCAAATCTCCGTAAGTGCCAAGTAGTTGGAGCGTGATACGTGAAGCCGTTACTCTTACTCAACGTTACCACATTTTCTTGCTTTACTGATGTCCAGCAGTTTGAGCACAACATAAACTGTTGAACGTCTCCATCTGTGAATTACTGTTATAAGAATTGCAACATAACTGCATTGGGCCGTATTTAATAATTTTGGAACAAATATGCAATCACAAACAAAACCCAACTTGTTACCATAGAACGACTGTTCAAAGTATTTCGTCGCCAGACGCCAATGAGTTATAAACGCTAAATCTCGATTCATCTTGGGAGGGGGGGGTCAGCGTCATTTTCTTGTAGGACTTCCGTCCACAGGTAGTAGAGTTTAGGTCCCAGCCACCTACAGCGAGATCGCCTTTTGGGCAGGACACAGAAACGGAAGGAATGAGAGCAAATCTAGCGACTTTTTGACAGAACAGTTTGTAGTGAGATTAGAGTACAGTAGATGGCGCCACCGTACAAGTACGATATTGCACATAGATGGGTGAGAGAATTTCAGGGAGGACATAGGAAAGGATACCCATTTAACCAGTGGGTCCAGCCTGGGGGCCGTCACTTTACGTGCTCGTCCGATATTCAGCGATTGTTAGTAAATCACGCCATCTCTGAAAGATCAGTCCAGGCTTGAACCTGGGGACCCAGCATCGATAGCCTGAAACACTAACCACTAAGCCATCCGCGGCTCTAAATCTCGATTCTGAAACGTTTCATCTTCTTATATGTCGTCGCATTCTATCGGTTCTATCTCACTGCTGACGTCCATCGCCTTTGATCTGGAGTTAGGCGTTGCGGCGTCTGCGCAACTGGTACTCGCCTCAACTAGTGGACGCTGCCTCATCCTCCGCATTCGTTCTGCTGCTATCATAGGGACCTTTTTGGATTTCTCATTTGTTCTTCTTTCACTTTGTAAGCTTTACGATAGGCATTTACCTTCTTGTTTTGAAGATATTCCGACATTTTTGCAATTTTAACGAAAATTTGTCGCAGTTCAACACTTTGTATATTTTTTCACGTTCTTGCACTATTGTCACTATGAGTACTTTATTGTATAGTACTCATCGAGCTCTGTTAAACGACGCCTCACACAACGTCCTACGCGTACGCGTTCCCGAGCTGTACTAAATTTGCTGCGCGGCGAACCGGTAATTTTCCACTCTAAATAGGCAACCATCTTGTGGCGGCGTGTGACGTCACGCGCTCAAGGCTAATATTGCATGACAGTCTTTCAGCCTTGCTCTTTTAAACCGTGTATTGCTTATTTCGATATGCCTTATAGTTTATAATGTTGAAGTAAGTTATTAAGATTTGTCTGGTATGCACAAAATCATAACATTGACTTTCGCATAATCCCTCCCCCATACCGAACCCGCGGGGTAGGACCTTTTCCGTCAAATATTTGTGTCTATTTAAAACATGAGAGGCGTTTCGAATGACATTCTGCATACTTTCTGAGATCTGGGGCACTTCAAATACAAAATGTAATGTTGATGTATCCAAAAAAATTCTTAAAGGCCAAAGTTCTGTGTTAAACATTATGCGTCCTGCTCATGACACATACGATTTGTTTTTACTAATTTGTGCATTTTTCTTCCCTATCTATATATTTGGGATATATACACATATACAGTAGCTAAATCATGTAGGAAAGCCAATATATCAGGTAAAACATCGTTAGCTCATTGGAAGTTAATGAATCCTAGAAACAAAACAATATTAAGCTAATGAACTAACAAAGGGGTGTGAACTGGAGGAGAGAAATGAACGCAGGCAAGTCTTTGAAGAGAAAAGGCAAATATTTAAACTAAGGATAAAAAAGAGTCGTAGAGAAAAAAAGGCGCTAATCTCGTTTGGAGAACACGCCCTGACGGGAATTTTTTACCCCTTAATTGCAGCATATAATTTTACTGAAGTCAAAACCATGTCATTAAAATTTCGCCCCTTTTTTTATTGAGCTTCATGTAAATGCATCTTCTCTTTCACTTTGAAGTATCTTTTTTCTCGAATGTAACAGCAAAAGAAGTGGTAAACAAACTAAAATGAAATCTCTGTTTGATTAGGAGCGCTGAAGAAACTAATAAATAAAACAGGGTTGTTTTTTTCTTGTTACGGGTAGGAGACTCAAAAATTTAAATTAACAGAGGGCGATAATTAGCCAAACTTCTGAGCTTAAAACAGCAGAGATACATGGGGTTATGATTGTTGTGTAAAATATAAAAAAATGAATTATATTTGTTCTTTCTTTTTTAGGATAACAATGATCTTTGGCACGATATGCAAATGAAGAAAAGGTTAAATTCAGTATCTGCACAGATGACTCGACATATAAATCCCCATTTGACTGCTGGGAAAATAATGTATTCATTTTTCTTGTTTTCCATCGCTGAATCAAATTACTATTATTTATTTCGGTAAAACTTCAAGACTTTTAATTAAATTAAACTTCTGCTTCAAGAAAACTGAGTGGAGTTTTGAATTATAAATCGATTCATCTGTGCAGAAAGCAAATTTTCAATTACATCTCTCTTAGACTTTCATTTCATGCTTACCAAAACTGAACACTGCCGCAGGAATCGTTTTGGTTCATGTAAAGAAAATACATATTTCCTTTATCTAGCTTTTCTATGATCAGCTTAAAATTAATTTTAAGAGTTTTTATTTTATTCACATCATATGCAAAAACGTATTCAGGCATGTAGGTCGTACTGATATAAGAGTATTTATTAGCCAAAATCGGTATATAGTCGATCTACCTTTGATATTTATGACTATAAAACGGATCTTTTGGTGCAAAAAAGCAGAAACATTTATTTTTTTATGCGGTAATAATTAAAAAAATATTTGTTAAAAATAGAAAAACATACTAAAAATATAAAAACACTTGTTAAAAATAAGAAAAAGTTTGCTAAAAGTAGGAACATATTTTCTTCAACATAAGGTAACTAGTTGTTTTATGAAATATGAAGATAATGTCAGTACTCGACTTGCTAATTACAACACAGATTTTTGAATCCGTTTGTTGGTGTAAATATGACATGAATGGTAAGTCATATAATATCCTAAAACTTCGTCGTCGTGGAGCTGGAATCGAACCCGCGTCTCCCGGATAGCGTCCAAGTATGCTAACCACTACACGACCCAGAGCGACCCAGTTTCAAGTTTCCGATTAATGTGAATATAACCATCACAGGATTCGCTAGGAGTAGCAACCGCCGTTCATATACAGCGAATCTGGAGGATTCGTATGGTACAATGATGTAATCCCGTATTTCATTCATTGATATTCCGCGCCTGCAGGCAATCACGGGAATGAATTCTAATCCTCCAGATTCGCTATATATGAATGTCGGTTGCTTCTACTGACGAATCCTGTGATGCTTATATTCAAATTAATTGGAAACTTGTAACTTGGTTGTTCTGGATGGTGTAGAGGTTAGGACACTCGGGCGCTATCCGGGAGACGCGGGTTCGATTCCCGCTTCACGACGACCAAGTGTTCAAGATTTCGAATATTATCTGACTTACCATTCATGTCATATTTACACCAATAAACGGATTCACAGCTTCCAAATTTGTATTGCACAATGGTGTAATCCCAAATTTCGTTCATTGCTAATCACAGTTATACATTTAATAGAACAAGTTCTTTCAGACGTTTTTTTGCGTTTGGTCCTGACTTATTTTGCTTATGCTCGATAATGCCGCATGATTTCTAGTATTTTTTTTTCTTTGATAGGATATTGTTACGTTTTGTCACTTTTCTTGGACTTTATAATGGAAGCATCCTTTTTCACACCCAAACTTGAAATGAAGAGGCATAACACTCATTAAATATCAACTCATAAATTTATTCAGCACAGTTATACAGCTTCTACAAATAATTAACTCAGTGCATTTTACAACTGCAATTTAGCCCGTAATAAAAGAGCAGAATAATATCGTAGAAAGAAGAAAATGCTTACGGCAGCAATTCAACAGAACAGCATCAACAACAACGACTATAACGCGAGCGGTGTGTGTATACTGTCCGTTTTGGACTTCGAGATCTTTCAATGTGTTGCCTAAGCTTTCGTGGC